>CM042254.1:13352935-14757935 GCA_023566225.1 Romanogobio albipinnatus
AGGTGCATAACAAATTGAAACTATATAGTTTCATAGGCAATTGGACCACATCAAGACTTCATTCTTTTAAGAGAAATGCATGATATGAAAAGGGATATCCCCTACATGGAGACACTGGTGGTGGTGAAGGGGTGAGTAGCAATGCTGATATCTAGATGAATGTGGAGCTCTTCTCCTGATGACCACAGTGGAGGGACCTACTGTATGACACGATTGGCTCAAGAGGGTTGAGATGAAAATACATTTGGTTTAAGACATAAAACACCCAGTCAGCTGATGAGTTTGGAGTAGAAGAGAGTGAGAGAGACAATGTAAAATATATGATATAATGTGAGAGTATAAAGAAGGACAGTCTTATTTTTTGAACTTCATATTTTAGCTTCATGTCAAACAAGCCATTGGGTTGTATTTCTTAACAGTGGACTGTGAGGTTAAGTGAACTTGAAAGCACAGAAAACAGAACATGAAATCTAATTATAACGACTTGTTAACGACTTTTGAAACTAATTGATTTCAACATTCGTTATATATTAGCCTAGATTATTCTGATTTTTTCAATGGGATTCAGATATTTATTAATGTTTATTTCGTGTTGCAAGAGTAAAATATTGATTCACAGGATGATTGAACTGAGATGAATAGCCTATAGTTAACTCGCTAAAAATTTAAACACATTTAGGCTATTGTTTGTAGTGCTTATAAAGTTGGCAGAAGGAGCTTACTTCCTATCACAATCTTACTTAGATTAGATAAGATTGTGATTACTTCACAATATAATCAATATTCCAATCAAAAGTTTGACAATGATATTCTATAATGTTCTATTGGTCAAGTCAAGTCACCTTTACTTACATAGCGCTTTTTACAATGCAGTTTGTGTTAAAACCTATTTTATTTCCTTCACAGCGCAGCAGGTGGGTGATGATGATGATGATGAACTCTCATGTTCTGTTGTTTATTCCGCTATTGTTCATGTAGGCTAAAACTAAACCCCTGGGATTTTTTTAATGATTCACAAACACATCATTTTTAATTTAATATTGTCTGTTAAAGATGATCGTGTCAGTTGAGAGTCAGGGGGAAAACCCAGAAAATGATATTGAAAAGGAAGGCAACACTAATTTTCGTTTAAGTTTTTCAACTAATATTTATATTTTCATATGTTTTATGTGTTATATGTTTATTTCGATTAGCATAAATGTTTTAATCATTTTTATTTCTTAATTAGGCCAACTATAATCCTGTCCGGGCAAAACATCCACAGAACTGCATTACAGTAAATTTTCCCGATGTATAGCCTAAGTCTATTAATATTTACAAAGATTCACGAATTATTTAATTCTGTCTGTGACAATCTCAGGGCTGGGAGTCTGACGCTCATCGAGGCCAATAAACCTACAATATTGTTGAAAACATTACTTTTAAGAATAATGCTGGGAAAGTGATAATGACGTGCCTCTTTTGCCAACTTTCATTTAGGCCTATCAGTTTTATCTTGATAATAGGCTATGACAGTATGCTGTAGCAGTAATGTTATATAAATCGTTTTTTAAAAAGGCAGATTTTGTGAGCACTATTGGCGAACTGAATGTGAATAGCCTACTCCTCTCCTCATCCCCCACAGCGCCAGGCCTGGTCTACAGCGTGGTATTTTTGTTCATTATGTTAATAAAAGTTCTATGTTTAATATAGACCTACGAGAGTTTTTGTTTTGCTCTTTTCCATTGAAGCAATTGATGCAGAATCGCTAATTGCGATTAAAAATTTAAAGTAAAATGTTCACGGCCAATTCATTTAAAAGCGAAGGAAAGACAGCAAAAGTGAGGATAGCAAATAAAGTGTGACATATAATAATGTTCATTATGTTAATTACATTTCTAGGGAAATGTTTAATTTAAGGGATGTCAAATAGGAATAACAGTTTCATTAGCCTTATTATATCTCAAATTTGTTTGTTTTTTGTTTTGGTCTAGCTACATGGTAAAACAAATGTAACACACACACACACACACACTTCGCAGCAATTTAATATTGCATTAATAACACTGAAAATATGAAAAAAAGCTACTGCGGGGCAAAGGATCGCGATCGCCTTTTGACGCGTCCATGGTGACTGTTGTCCCTGTGCGCCACCAAGTGGATAGCCTATTTTAGCAATTAAATGACTGCATATCCTACTATATACGGCAAGGATTGCGTCTGCTAAATGATTTAATTTAAATGTATTAAATGTAAACAAAACATTTAAATAATTATAAAAAAAGAGTGCAGTTAGCCACTGATAGAGAATATGAATATAACTGAATAGATAGCCTATCATTATATATAGCCTATAGATCGGTGGAAGTAGCCCGTCATGTGCTTTGGCTACAGATGTAGAGGCATTTACATTTTGCATTTAAAAACACAATGCCTTAAGCTGTTTAAGGCATTGCCATTTTCATTGCCATTAAAGTGAAATAACCGGACATAAACATATGAGCTTGATAAAATTGCACAATTTGGAAGAAAATTTCATATTACACTTAGAGGCTTTTTCATCTGAAATCTTCAAATATAAATTAAAACACATGAATACAAATGAGAGTATTTGTACTTAGCTACTTAGCCTATAAATGTTAACAACAGATTTAATTCAATTTACTGTTTTTTTTTGTGTTTTGTTTTTAATTATCTGTGCATTCCGATAGAGCAGCAGAGGACTGTTATTTTGGCGAACGAACTGATGATGACGTCACTGTCTCAGATTTGATTCACCAATCGGGGGAAAGGGGCGTGTAATGACCGCCCACAAGTGGAAAACGAGATTTGAAGTAGTTTTTCTGTTTTCTATCCGTGACCCGAAAAAACGAAAATCCAGCCAAAATCTCGTTTTCCGTTTTTGTTTTACAAACGAAAAAACGAGAAAACGACCGTTTTCTCGTTTCTGCATATTTCATTTCTAATTGGAAAACAAACTATCAAAACGTACACGGACCGTAGAGTGGGGGAAAACGCCCCCCTTAAGGAAAATGTGACATTACAGTGAAACAAAACATAAATGTGACTTGAATTGCCATCCCGGTTTTGAGTGACTATGGCAGGAGTTATTCACCAAATATTAAAATTGTGCAGCCTTCATAATTAATTAGTATTTTGACTGAAAATATTTTTGTACAAAGGGGGCGTTTTGCCCCAGCGGTGGGGTAAAATGCCCCCTTTCTTGCCAACCAGTTTGCTTCATAGATCAACAGCAAAATGAGCAGACTATAGTTTTTAATCTCTCAAAGTAAAAGGCAAGTAATGTATCAACATGTATATAAATAAATTTTTTATTTAATATCACTATTTATGTAGTGAAATATATTCAATAAATCCATTAAAAGCCACTATGTTTTATCATTGGGTCACCTAACCACCTTCCATCAGTGAGCTAACTGTGCTATCAAGCTAGCCTAATGCTCACTTGAGGTAATTTTTTTTTATTTTGTTCAAATATTTTGATTTTTCCACCTAGTTATACTGCATTAAGTGTAAAACAAAGGATTTGATAGACAGAAATATGTTATTATAGTAATTATGATAGAGAGAAACTATGCCCTTTGGGGGGCGTTTTACCCCTCAGCGTAGGGGGCGTTTTACCCCACAAGCTACGACTTTTTAAAAAAAATTTTAATTTTTAAAATATAATTATATTCCTTATAAATAACATTTCCTCTCAAACTACAGACTTCACTATTCATCTATCATACATCACTGTGATATCCTGCAGACCAATATTCTCCTAAACACTTGTTTACTAATATCTGAAAATTATAGCGCTTGCAATGTAATCCTCTTCTCTTCAAATACGTCGCTGGTGTCAGCTTCTCCAAGGAGATTTGTTTATCCCCGTTGTCAACGAAGTGCATAGCAACAGTGAAAATGTATCTTGACTCCCTCTAGTGGTTATTTTGGGAAAAACAGGTGGGGGGCGTTTTACCTCAGGGGGGCGTTTTCCCCCACTCTACCCTATCCTCAGTCCCAAGTAGCGTTACATCAAGCAGTTGCTTTGATTGGGAACATAAATGACAGAAATCTTTACTCGTCACTGTACATTCACAAATTTGCCTTAAACCCCCTATGGACTTTCTATTCTAACTGTAAGACGTTTGAATTGTTCTTACTGAATCAGTAGCCTATTGCATCATTGCGTGCATATAAATCATACTTCAGGCATCCAGTAATTCTTCAATGCAGTCACATTTATTGGCTTTCTCTATGCACAGTTACTAAGCAGTCACTTGAGCTGGCAAGAAATGGTTCAAATTTACAATGGAATTTTCACAATGTTTACTAAAAAATAAATACAGGACTGAGAGAGTCGCACAGCTCAAAATACAAAGGCTTGGAATTAATGTAAACCTTTAAAACATGTTACAAAATGAAACATTTGTGTGTGTTTTTAACTTTAAAAAGATCATATGTACATGTTTATACAAAAATACAAAATGGATTCAAATCTCTTGAAGCGGAGCTTGTATGCAGAGTGAGATTTGTTTCCTGATTATTGTAACTGAACGAGATGCATCTTGTCCCTATAGACATTATCACTTTAACCCTCATTTTTTTTATTCATCAATTAATTTATTGTAATTTGCAATTATTTCACACCAAAAGACATTTAAAACCATTTGGCAAAACAGACTGTGCTTCTCCATTAATGCAGAGCAAAAATGTGTCTAAAGAAATTAAAAACAAAGAAACAGTCCAAGATGGATATTTCAGTTACAACAAAGAAAACAATAAAATAACTCTTCTGTGTAATGTATTTTGTTCTCGTTCGTTCTTTCTTTATTGATAATTTCTCTGTGGTACCTTGTACCTTACCGTTTAAAACAGTCCAAAACTGTGTTGAGGTAAAACAATGATAAAGATAACACACTTTGTGATTTCCCCTCATTTTTTTTTCTTTAATATTTTGCAAATAAGGCCTAAACTGACTGGTTAGCTTCACTGCAGGTAACTAGGTTGATACCTCAAATGTGGCTACTGTTGTGTTATGAAAAATAAAATAAAAGACATATTCATTGCTACATATCTAAGTGTTTGAGTTGTCACGAGTGTTGTTTTCATGACTGCTTTTGCATCACAAGTAAAGAGAGATAAGTATGAAAAGGAAACTGGTGATGTTAATGACTGGCAACAATGACAGAATATGGCCTGGGTATAGAATTCAAAGCACCAAAACATTTAACTACAGTTGTATAACATATAGAATAGCTTATTTGTTCAGAATGCAAGTTTACAGCTAATTAGAAATGTTTACAAGTACGGTATCTTTATCACTGGCTGATACACCCCTGATATTAAACATTTTTTATTAGTATTTTATTTAAATAAAGCTTTATCATTATTCTTTTCCAAATTCATTAACAAAATAATTCTCTGGATAAAATATCCCATAATTAAAAATACTTTTTTTTTCTATTAAATGTTGCAATCTAAAAGAAGATTTCATAGATTTAGTTCTAGTATATGGACACGAGGGAAAAAAACCAAGAAGTCTGTACTTTCAAAAGTCTGCAGTTATAAAGCAATGCTAATTGCAACAACCATCAGACAGGGTTGTATTGAAGGAGAAATAAGACGTGGCACATTGCAGCTCCTATTTAAGAGAAAATATCAGTTTTGTTAGTGTCTCCGAATATCCTGGAAGGTTTCTCAACCAGTATAAACCAATAAAAAATAATCAAATTCTCCAACCTCTTAATGACAGTACATGACAAACCAAACAACGGTTCAGAAAAAAGGCTGAAATGTTATATGTTTAAGTCAATCTTCCATGTATATACAGATGAGCAATGCATTTTAAACTGCAGCCGTTTTGCAGTCATTTCATCTATATATCCCAGAGATTGAGATATCGGTTCTTGCATTACATTAATCCCTAAATATAATTCTATCTGTTCTTTCAAACCTCAGCTGTACACGAATAGTGCTTCATTAGATTAGATTGTCCAGTTCCTCCACTAAATGAAACAAAAAAGCTCCAACTGTGTATACAGTGATGTAAAACTGCAAATTTCAAACAAATCTTATACATTTTGTACATTTACTGAACATAGCACATACTCAACAAATGCAAGTGAAGGTGGAAATACATTATAAGTGGAGATGTGACATGTTCTAGTGTTTTATTGCATGCTGTACAGAGGATGAAGAAACTGAATTACGACCACAGTGAAAGAGCGTTAATCAGACGGATGACCAAAAATCAATCTTTTCACAGCTTGTCACCTTCCCTTCAGTGGCACAGTGTAGGCTTGACAAATTAGCTAATTCCTATTAGAGTTTTGAACTCCGAGAAGACTTCCAACTCTGAAGAGTTTCACTTTAAAAGTGAATCCATTCTTCTTCAAATGTACAGTATGCTTGATTTTAAGGGTATTCACAGAATACATTGAGATAGAAGTGAATTTCTCTCTGAAGTCCTCATTTCTTCTGCAGTCACAAAAATGTTCCATGTTGGATGGTTAGGTAAATATACACAATGACACCTGAAAATGTGACAAACATACACAACCCAATTTGGGTCTTTGAAGAAATGGTAAACTAAACAGGTAAAAAGGGTTACATTTGTTTTCGTAACAGTTGTTGGAATGCTGTTTGAGAGTTTGAGATTCAAACAGCATGAAAAGATACACAGAAGTTCCCTTAGCCTACTCTAAATGAAAAACTAAAACTGGATTACTTTTTTCTGCTCGCCTTGTTTTTTTAAAATAATGCATCCAGGTATAATTTACCAATTAAGTGCAAAATAATAAATGGTTTTGCAAACCAGTCCACTTTTAGATTTATGTTTGTTACATTTTTGGAAGTCTTTCCCCTTGCACATTTAGACACCCTGCTAAGAAAGGCCATGGTGCGATTGTCCTCAGAAAAGCTTAACATCCACATATTCATGTAAATTTGTGATGGATGTTGGAAATATAATTTTTTTCAAGTTACCTTTTCAATATCTTGTTAAAGAACGACAACAGATTTCACCTTCTCATTTTGTGAGCATAAATGCGTGGGATTATGATGGAAATCATTCCTCAACAATGATCAATACATCGTTGGGTAATGCAAAATTTGATGTACTTCTTCCAAGTTTTTCAGTTGACTTATAATGTACAAAAGGAGCTAAATAAATCAATGTTTTCTTTTCTCAAACCACAAACCTCAGGGGAGAACACTAAGGTAAATAATAATAATAATATGTGTACAGTACAGCACTCTCACACAGTTCAAAAAGAATGTTTTCATATTATAAAAAATGATCATTTTGCTAAGTGGTTAAAAAATGATTCTACCACTAAGAGGAGCGGTCATCGTGTGGACTTCCATCTGAGTTCTCAGTCTCTCCTTCTGATATGGCCTGCATTGGGGCAGTGTACAGTCGGCTACGCGTGCTATAGCGACTGCTGTTTGCCGCAGGTGGGATCCTGGAACGTCCCTGTCTGGAGGCAGCTGACATGGTAAGTGTTTTTGGGGAGAATCCCTCACTGTTGGCCTTAGGGAATGAGCTCGGAAGTGGATCACCACTGCTAGTGGAATCCTGTAGGGGTAAGGGGGGCTCCTCTGGTTGCCTTGCAGCCTCTAATAGCATCTCTCCTTGAGTCTTGGGTGTGATGGGGCTTTTAAGGATCTCTATAGCAGACATCCGGTAACTCGAGTCTGAGCGACTACCCTTCTTTAGCAGCAGGAGTTTAAACTCCTCACTGGATGTACTGGACTTTTTGGCACTCCTGTAGATGGGTCCTGAGGCTCGCTGGGAGCAGTTTGAAGGGACTGGGGCAGCAGGGGTGACTGGGCATACAGTAGGATTGCTGACAGGGGCGGTTACAGGTGCTACACCAGGCCGACCTTTTCCACTCATCTCCCCGGATTCTTTACGTCCCAGCACTTTCCTTTTAGATCTGCAATAAATTAGTTGACAGTGTATTTTGGTCACATTGAATGCCATAACCAGTTTCCAAGACTGCATGATATGTTATCATCAACACCAAAAGTCATAGAGAACATACAGAATTATCCACAAGACCCTGTATCAGTATGTAAAACAATCAGGCTTACCTGTGTATCATTGCAAACAGATCTTCAGTTGTGCGTAGTTTGTTTGGGGACGGAAAAGCATTATCATCATCAGGTTTAGAGTCATCAGTCAATGGAGAGGATGAATTGTCACTGGGAGTTGATTCTGTCAACATGCAAAGCGTTCATACATCAAACTCAACCTCAGTCTTGTAAATCAGTCTTGTAAAAAAGTAAGCTAGGCCTACTACAGTTATATCATGTGAAAAAGAGGCTGACTGATTAATCAGCACCTACAGTATGGTTGTATAGTTGCTGTTTTGGTAGAGCGGCCTCTAGAGGTGAAATAAAAACAATCACTGACTCTGCCTGGAGTTTGTTGTGTCTTGTGACTATGCTATGCACAGAGCCAGAAACTTTAGAAGCTGATTTAAAATATCGAAAGAGAAAAGCCAAGGTATGTTTACAGTACTCGTTATCATTACATATAGTCGCGGTAAAATAAGTCAATCACGTTTAATATGTTACAGTATTTTACAGGACAATTACCCTTGCTGAAGTAGTCCTCTGTGTCCGGGGTTGACTCTTCTTCCCTTATGTCCTGTGAGGCACTTCTGGTTGCGACACCTGATGTCTCATAATCCTCCTCTCTGCCTTGAACATCGCTGATTGTGTAAATGTGCGATGCCTCTTGAGTTGAAACAGGCACTTTGTTGGGACTGTTGCACAGTACAAAATTGCTCCTCAGTATTTCACTATAAGCCGGAGGCGGCATTGTACTGGCCAAGCACACGGGCTGTGCTGAAGGCTCTGGCCGCAATAGTTGATCTTGTTTTAGTCTCTCTGGTGACATTGCCATTTGCACATCTAGGTACCTTCTGCTGTCTTGTTCTTGCTCAGGACTTTGAGATGTCCTTGTTGAAGAGTCTTCTTTTTCAGTAGTAGGATCTACAGGAGTTCTGAAAGCAGTCATTGCCCAGTAAGTACCAGGTCCAAGCCTCTCCTGTCTCATTCTCACTTCCTCCTGGGGAAGAACTACGTTTTCCACCAGTGGAACTTGTGATTCACAGAACTGTGCCGTAGGGGGTTTGTAGGCTGGTGGTTTCCGGTTGTGCCTGTTGCTAGAGGATGGAGCATCAGTTATTACTGTGGGACATTTGGGGCGAGTTACTGGATTTGCACTGGCCAGAGCATAGCCTTGGTTCCCTTCAGCTGGTCTACAAATAGATCGCAGTTGCACTGATCTAAGAACAGTTGGAGTAATAGCCAAATGGGCTGAGCTGGGTGCTGTGTTTGTTGCACTCTCTGAAGTGGAAGCTGCAGCTGCAATGCGAGCCTCCGCAGCAGCGGCAACGGCTGCAGTTCGAGCTTCTGCAGCAGCAGCCGCAGCTATGGCAGCTTTCTGCTTATTCTGGTGGAGGATGTGCATCTGATTTCTGTGAGCAAAGTGCTTGCTGTGAAGAGCACTTAGGTCGAGGTGACTGGGGGGTATGGCATGGAAGTCATTTTCCCTCCTGGAGGAAATACCTGGGTCTCTGGCTGAAAGCTGTGGCTGTTGTAGGGAACAAAGTGAGGACTTCCTTTCAGGGACTTTGGGTTTCCTTTTGCCACTATTTGGCGACAGGGGCCCAGGGAAGAAAGCGGAGGGGAAGGAAGATGTAGGTGTTTCAGACTGACTGGAATATCCACTGGAAGGGGATGCTAAGCCAGCCAGCTTTTCAGGGGAAGCCAGCTTGAAGTCTCCTTCAGGTGGAGGAAGAGTTGGGGAAGTAGGTCTGGACTTGGGTTGACAGGCTTGCATTTCTGCACTTTCTGACGACTTGATGCATTCAATAACAGTTGTACCCGTAGCAGCACTAGAGTTGGACAGAGACCGGTAAGTGTCATTTGATTTCAAGTCATTGTGGAGCCAGAGGTCTGCATAGTCTGCTTGCACAGCACCTTCATCCTTGAAGGAATGTGTGTCTGAGGAACTGAATGGAGAGGAGCAGTCAAGTATGTCCCTGACATTCTCCACTCCCCATGCGCCAAGTGACTCAAGACCTGCAGTCTCAAGGTGCCCTGCAGAACCAGCCAAGTCAAGCTGCAGTTTCATCTCCCTGGAAGACAAGGGCAGCGGCAACTCGCAAGTAATCTTTGGTTCGCTCTGCTCTAGAACGTTCACACCACTGCCTGTTTCCTTTAATGAAGAGCTACGTTTTGGTGGGGGTGGCTTGGCCTTTGGTTTTCTTAAGGACAGACACGTTCTGCCCAGTGTCCTGGTGGCTGTGCACTCTGACTGAGGGTATTCACCCATGCCAGGTGCTATATTCCCACTTGGGCCACAGTCTGGGTCAATGGCTGCATAGTTGTAGTAGCTTCTGCTACCCTTAAGACCAGAGTCAAAGTGCATGGAGGAATAGAATCCTTCAGTGTCAACGATGTAGTGCATCTCAGATTTACTAGCGGTTGCTTGGTCACCAAAGCTCTCGTAAGTTTCCCCACTAGAATAACTGGGGCAGCTGACGCCGCTCTCATCCTCTCTGGAATGCTTTGGGCTGAAGTCTTGGGGGCAGGGCTGATCCTGCTGGTCCTGGGCACAGTTCCACTCACCATCACTAGCAGTGCTGACCCCTGCATCATCCATCTGATCAGTAGCCGATGAGGTAAAAGAATTAGATCGTTGCCCCTGTCCCTGAGGCTTGTCCATGTGGTAGGGATCAATTATGAAGCCAGTGGTATCATCAATGACATGGGACCCAGTATTGAGGGAGAGTTCTGAATCACAGTGTGAGGATCCAGTCAGGGGAGGGGAGGCAGCAGGCGGAAGAGTCTCAGACGTCTGAGATGGACAAGTGGAGCTGCTTCCGCTCCAGTTGCCACTTGAGGACTGGTGATCCTCTTTGTGGTCGATCTGGCTGCCAAGCACTCCTGTAGTAGAGGCAGAGTGAATGGGGCTGCTGAAAGTATCCGAGCTGGATGAAATCTCACAGCTTCCCATGTCAACTTTGCGTGGGAGCCTGGATCTGCCTCTCTCGATCCATGCATGGTCAGGGCTCTCCGAATGCTGCATACGCTTGAGACTTCCAAACTGTAGCTCTGGCATGGCTTGGTCATCAGTACTCTCTTCCTCATCCTTTGAAATTCTCTGTCCTGGACCTGGCAGGAAGTCCTCAGCTTCATACGGCGAAAGCTCCTCATCTTCCTCTTCGTCATCTTCATCATCATCTTCATCATCATCATCACTGTCATCTTGGTCCTCATCCAGAAGTCGGCCACCCTCGCGTGGTAGACTTCTGGAACGAACACGGGTGGTTGTTGCTGCAGCGTACACAGTATCAGAGCGATCTGGCAGAGAGGTGATGTTTCCAGTGGAGTGTGAGAGAGAAGCTGGAATTCCCTGACCCCTTTGGGCACGGATACGCCTCCGGGATGGAGCAGCAATCAGGAAGTCATCTGTCTGACAGCCTGAGTCCTTGGTGTGCAATACTCGGCCACTCAGGGTGAGCTCCTCATGCCACAGTGACTTGTGTGGGTTGGCATGGATGATCACTGTTCTCTCTCTAGCCACAGGTGATTCATCAGAATCTACAGGTAAATTAGAAAATCAAAAATTTAAGTAAAAATATATGCAGATAAAATGGAAGAAAATGTTATATGTAAATGTTATATGTAAAATTAACCAACGTTTTTATATAAAATGTTACTTCGATGAACTTAAACTTCAGATGGAAAGTATCAGTTGCCCATACCCATGTCTTGTTGAACCCGTTTGGGGATGCCAGTGATCGTTTTTCGCCTCCTGAGTTTCCGACGTCTCTGTAGAACTGACTGCGAGTGAACAAGAGAGCAGCGAGCACTGGCTTCTCTGTCAAATCCAACACCTGTGAAGAAAAATAATATAGACCCTCAGTACTAGCTAAGCATGTCATAGTCCTTTTTTTGTGTTAGTTGTATTGAATCTGAAGTAGTTGCTTTACCAGAAACATTTATTGGAATGATACAGGATGAAACCACTTGAGAGTCATTCTTTATTCTCTCTTCTGGCGTGGGAAGAGGCAGGGCTTTGGACCAGTTTGTCTGTTTGTCCAGGGTGGTAGGTGCATTGGGAACAGGACATTTAGGCCTATGGCTCATCACTGGCAATTCTCCATCAGTTTCTGTGTTAGTACCAGCCTAATATGGGATGATATTACAATGGTTAGCTGTATTTAAAACTAGATTGATGATTTAAGATGTCAATCCAAATACACCGAATGTAAACACACTTTTTTCAGTTGCCCCAAAAACTTAATGTATGAATTTTACAGTTTTTTTTTTTTTTTTTTTTTTTACAGTTTTTTATCCAAAATAGCTAACCAAGCGCCAACTGATGCTTGACTTTTTCCTTAGTTCTTTAAATTAGTCATACATTTAAATAATAATTTTACAAAAATACAAAACTACTTTTTGGCAGCAAAAGCAGTCCTGTACATACATGCATGTATTGTAAAATTCCCATTTTTCTGTGTTGATAAGAAATGCAGCTTTGATTATGAGGCAGAAAGCAAAGGAGATGACAGAAAATACATATTTCTTTAGAACAAGAAATAAATGCATGCAAATGTATAAAATAATGTCTTCATGAAGGTCAGGTTTCACCCTAGAGATAAATAAGATAGAAAGGAAAACCTTGGAAAAATTATGAAATAAAATCTCACACAAAAAGTAGCGGGATAGTATTCATCATCAAAGCAAAAACTATAAGGAAGTATCTTATTATATCAGATCTCTCTGTGCTATGCAAATATATATATATATATATATATATATATATATATATATATATATATATATATATATATATATATATATATATATATATATATATATATATATATATATATATATATATACACACACACACACACACACACATATGCACAAATGATACCAAGCTGCCCCACTTACCGAGCTGATGAACTTATGATCATTTATATAAAAGCACATAATCAATAACTAATTCTGGCTATAAATACAAAAATATCTAATGAAATAATTTACATAATTATCATTAGGATGTACTCGTATATGGAACTATGATGATGTTATTAGCAATCTAAAATATGAATCTTTACAGATTCTTTGCAAAAGAGCCGCAAACAAGCTAAACAGACATATTTACATATGGAGGAAGAGGAAGACTTGTCCTAACCTAATAATGTTAGAACAAGAAGGAAAATGTTAGGAGTTAGAGTCAACAAGCTGTCTTTAAGAGGGCAAAATACCTTTCTCATCCAAGGAATGAAGTAACAACACTGAACAGGGGAGGAGGGACGGGAGCGCTGATACTAAAATTAAAAAGATGGAAAACAGAACTAAACTAATGAAAAAAAAATGGCATCATGAATTTGATTTCATAAATCAAAATAAAAGTCTGATGTGATGTTTTTAGTCCATGGTGTGCACATGCTGTCAGGAAACAAGGATGACATGTACACAAAACAACATAGACATGCTTTTTTTTTCTCCAACCAACTGTTTTCTGTGAACAACCTTCAACCACTGAGATGCTTGCGGTTCACATCTGCAACATACAAGCTGAGATGAAATGTTGTAATCTGATGGAGAAGGAATTAACAAAATTTGATTGCTATTGAAGGATTGGAATCAATCTGGCATCCATCCGATGGTCTTGCCAAAACCTGTACTTTGAGGGGGAAATGAGGTCAGAGTCCTGTTTTTACAGCACACAAAATGATGTAATTTACCTTTCTGAGGACGGGTTTGAATTCAGCCTCTTTGGCTGGTCTCTCCTGCAGCAGATAAATGTAAGGAACACAACAAATTAAGAACCCAGAATATCTTTCACAACCCTTGAAAATCACATGCAGCCGCCAATTTCTTGTGCATTTTACCTTATGAATACATGCAAAACATTCAAAAGATGAAAAGACAAATGTATAAAAAGACAAAACATGCTATAAAAAACATAACCTCCTCATTCTAATCTCTTAGCATACTGGACAAGTTGTTTTAGATTTTATTGCTCTATGGTAACATTACATTTTCACACAAGTTTAGTGACATTCTTCACTGTACATTCTCCAGTATACTAAGTAGCATTTTAAGGCCAATTCACACTGCTCTGACAGACGCCGACCAACAGCGACAGTCACCAGATTGCAGTACGCCACTTCTCCCAACAAATGTAAATTCAACATGTTCAATTGGCAAAAATGAGAGCCGGCCAATGCCGACAGGGGAAACACACTGATCCGACAAAACCCGGCGAAGTGTCTGTTGCCACCTCATTTTCATATATTTTCATGTCCCATACTGGACACTGAATACAGAATTAATGTCAAACAGAATTCAAGTAATTTGCCATGTAATATTTGGCTTATTAACATTTTTATGTTTTTTGAGGAAGTTAAAAATATACAAAACCTTATATGTTATAATGGGATGGTATCACAGAACAATACAATAAAAGCAAACAGATTGTCTTTACCTTCCTCTGGACAGTCTGCACATCGGTCTCTCTAACACTCCTCTCCTGGTGTGCATGGCAGGAGAGAGTGTGCTAGCTTAGGCCAAAAATATTTTGTCGGTCTTCTAACAGTTTATGTTTTGCAAGATAAATAATTAAAGTACTGGATTAGGCCACCACTTGACATTCTACACAAAGTGAGAGCTGCTGATCTTTGGACCTCCTCTCTAAAACTAATTTGCCAGTGGTTCCCTCCAGATTTTCCTATGGGCGTTTAATGGGGTTTTTGCAATTTACAAGTAAGACAGGGTCTGTGCGGTAAACATAAGTTGACGATACTTGGTCACACCCCAAACTTTCTTATCTGGTTACTTATTAACAGTGCTGGGTAGTAACTGATTACATGTAATCTGGATTACTTGTAATTAGATTATATTATGTTTTAAAATACATATAATCAGACTACTCGTAATCAGACTACAGTTACTTTTTTATTGATTACATGTTATTCTCACAATTCTCCCTTTTTTTCTCAGCTGAACCTCTTTGACCTAATATACAGTATTTGCTTGAAGTTAATAAGATAGGTCAATAATACAATTCTTTATTTTAATTTTAAAATTGTATGATTTGATTACTTTTAACTCACAAACCCCTGCAGTTCCATCACAAACCCCAGTCTGGGAAACCCTGATGTAATGTAATATTTAATGCACTTCATGTTGTTGATGATGAAGAATTAAATATATCTTCTTTATCTTTGTATTTTCATATCAATATGGTACAAAATTATTCTACTCTATCAATGTGATAAACGAATAATCTACCAAGAATGATAACTTTATCATTTTTAAATGATAAATGACTGATGATTTGAATTTTAAATCACTTTAAATGCTTGAGCTCGGTGATGGATGGATTCTGATTGGCTTTCAATGTTTTTATCGTTGATCAGCTGCAAAAAAAACGCTCTGAAAGTGATTCCAACAATATTGTTTCTCTGTGTCGTTATCGTTATAGCTGTGGTGTGAACTCTGCTATTCTTTAATATTGCGAACGATTTTGAACTATATCTTTATTGTTATCTTTATTCTTTTCGATATGGATGTGTGTAATATTAGCCTGGCTCCGCCCTCCTACGTACTTCCACTCACTTTTCATTTCCCTTCAGTACTCTTTGGTTTATTCTCTAGTTTCCTCCAGTCAAATTTTAACCGGTCCAATCAGTGAACAGAGGGAGTGGCTGAGAACGATGACATTGATGTTGTGCGCTAGTCAACTAGCGCTGAGTCGACTGATGTCGACTTCCTGTTCTCAAACAGGGCAGACGTGCCTTCTATTTGCTCCCGCTCAAATAGCTGCGGCCCGAAGGCTTGCTCCAAACAAATTTCGTTGCATTGTACTTGTACACGTGTAATGACAATAAATCTATCTATCTGTCTAGTTTGAGATGACGTACGTCACGACCAAACGTTAGCGATTGGTTATGGCAGATCCAGAGTGGCTCTGGGCAGATCCAATAGTTTTAAACTTCAGCAGAGTACCCGGCTTCAAGGAAGTTAACGCTTGTCCCAGACTCTCTGTACAAATTAAATGTACGAGAGTTTGGTAGGACCAGGCTAGTGTAATATATGTTGTAGAACAAAATGTGAGATGGTGGTCCAGTGGGTTAAACCATGGAACTGATATGCAGAAGGTTGCTGGTTCGATCCCAGCGGTCACCACCAGTGTGTCCTTGAGCAAGGCACTTTACTCCATGTTGCTCCAGGGGGGTTGTCCCTGTAATAAGGGCACTGTAAGTCGCTTTGGATAAAAGCGTCTGCCACATGCATAAATGTAAATGTAACTTTGTTGACTTATGTTTACCACATAGACTGTATACGGACTTAGTGTCCGTGGCGTCACCCGTAGATTTCTGAAGGGCATTTTTGAAGCCATAAAGTGGGTGAAGGCGGCCGTCGACATCTTGGCAGCGCATCACTCCCGGATAACCGAAAAGGGGCAAAGAGGCGGGACGTGGGTGGAGCTGAGGTGCCTGGTTGATGAAACCACTGGCATTTTAACATTGGGGGGAGGGTCCATGGGATTGTCTCTAGCGGCCAGTCGATGAATTGCAGTTTAAGTCACGTCCGTGTTGGATTCAAGAGAAAGATCGGAAGGTTGCCGCTTGGTTTACCACAGACCTTATTTTACTCATAAATTGAAAAACCCCATTATAAAAACACACAGAAAAATCTCAAGGGAACCACTGGCGAATCAGTATTCAGGGTTTGGATGCCATTTTTGCACCACTCTATATGTACATGAGTGGAGATTAAATGTTGTGTGCCTTACCAGGCGTGAGTGTCGCCCCCTCTGCTCCCGCTTTCTGAGTTTGTGAGTTGAAGGGAAGGTTGGCATGGGCGGGGCCACAGATATTGATATGGTAACCCGACCCCGCTCTCTGCTGGTTGAGCGCTGACGCTGCTGCTGGTCTGTAAAGTACACACACATACACACTTCAGTTCACTAAACTAATTCAGTCTAAACTAAATTATGAATTATAATAACTTCTGTTTTACAAAATTTACAGACTGTCAATTGCTAACTAAAATGTTCATATGTAGAAGGCCTCTAATGGATTTATTGCATGCTCACAATGTAAAATGTTCTGGTCACATTTTATGTGTAATTAATATAAGTAAAATTGATTCAAGGGAAAAATATAAATTATGCTATGATGGTTCACATTGAGCTCGAGGCAATGCCAGATCAAATTTCATCATTCAAACACAAGGTGGCAGTATGAATCAGATGTATGAATCACTAAACTCCACCAACATCTGCCTCTAAAGGCATTTGATGTGTAATCTTTTCCCTTATACACAGATTTTAATATCTAATATTTCATATAGACAAATTAATTGTTATTTATTATTATTGGGCTATATATTACATATATTATTATATATCCACATAAATATAAAGTAAAATTCTACTTATTTAAAAAGTGTGGTTATACAAATATCACATTCTTCACAGGAAAAATCTTTCAAAATATACTGAAAATTAAATAGATTTCAAAGGTGACAGATACCATAGAACTACAACAAAACCTAAATAAAATATGGTGATTTGTAACCCAATGGTTAATGACCTCTCATTTAGGTCAGAGGTTAATTTCTAGGTAGACTCAGGAACTTGATAGATGTTTAGACAGATTGAGGACTACATAGAAACACTTTATTGATCCCTGAGGGGAACTCCAGGATCATAATTCTCATCTATCCCGATCTGTCACTTCTCTACGCTGATCTATCACCTATGTGGCCCTGGGCTGACCACTAAACCACAGGGGGAATTTGGTTACAATTGTTGTGATACAAGATATGTTTGGGTGAAAAGAATGTTATACAATCAAATGGCCATTTTGATCCATGGTTTGGAACCAAAAAATGCAGGCCGAAAAAGCCTCACTCAGTACCTCTGTGCAGTGCCCGCAGGTTGAGCTTGGCATGTCGGTGTAACTCCTCTAGACATGGTGGCCGTGTACAAGTGTGGAACAGATTGTGTTGCTGATGCCATGAAGCCTGATAGTGGGATGTCAGTTTACTCTCAATGTCCAGATTTGATACCGCTAGAGAGAAAGACAGAGAAATGACAACATCAGAAATCTGGAATGTGTACAAGCTTATTTGATTCGATTGAATATTATATTAGAATAATATTTTGATATAATAATATATTATTATATAATATTATATAATCTTTATCAGAACCCATTGTACTTGTATTATATTGGAATAATGTATAGCTGTTGAATAGTTAATAAATAATAAATACTTAATAAAACCAAATTATTAAGGAAATTCCAAAAGGAATACATATATATATATATATATATTGATAAAAAGTATTGGGACACCCCTCCAAATCGTTGAACTCAGGTGTTCCAATCACTTCCATGGCCCCAGGTGTATAAAATCAAGCACCTAGGCACGCTTCTACAAATGTTTGTGAAAGAATGGGTCGCTCTCAGGAGCTCAGTGAATTCAAGCGTGGTACTGTGATAGGTTGCCACCTGTGAAATAAGTCCATTTGTGAAATTTCCTCACTACTAAATATTACACGGTCAACTGTTGTGGTATTATAACAAAGTGGAAGCAATTGGGAACAACAGCAACTCAGCCACGAAGTGGTAGGCCACGTAAAATCACAGAGTGGGGTCAGCACATGCTGAGGCGTACAGAGAGCAGAAGTCGCCAACTTTCTGCAGAGTCAATAGCTACAGACCTCCAAACTTTGTGTGGCCTTCAGATTAGCTCAAGAACAGTGCGTAGAGAGCTTCATGGAATGGGTTTCCATGGCTGAGCAGCTGCATCCAAGCCTTACATCACCAAGTGCAATGCAAAGCGTCGGATGCAGTGGTGTAAAGCACACCGCCACTGGACTCTAGAGCAGTGGAGACGTGTTCTCTGGAGTGACGAATCATGCTTCTCTGTCTGGCAATCCGATGGACAAGTCTGGGTTTGGCGGTTGCCAGGAGAACGGTTCTTCCCTGACTGCAATTTGCCAAGTGTAAAGTTTGGTGGAGGGGGGATTATAGTGTGGGGTTGTTTATCAAGGGTTGGGCCTGGCCCCTTAGTTCCAGTGAAATTAACTCTTAATGCTTCAGCATACCAAGACATTTTGGATAATTTCATGGTTCCAACTTTGTGGGAACAGTTTGGGAATGGGCCCTTGCTGTTCCAACATGACTGCGCACCAGTGCACAAAGCAAGGGTCATAAAGACATGGATGAGTCCTGACCTCAACCTGATAGAACACCTTTGGGATGAATTAGAGCGGAGACAGCGAGCCAGGCCTTCTTGTCCAACATCAGTGCCTGACCTCACAAATGCGCTTCTAGAAGAATGATCAAAAATGCCCATAAACACACTCCTAAACCTGGAGGAACGCCCCCCAGAAGAGTTGAAGCTGTTATAGCTGCAAAGGGTGGGCCAACTCCATATTAAACCCTACGGATTAAGAATGGGATGTCATTAAAGTTCATGTGCATGTAAAGACAGGTGTCCCAAAACGTTTGGCAATATAGTGTATTTATAATGTTACAAAATATTTCTATTTCAAATAAATGGCTTCCTTTTGAAGTTTCTATTCATCAAATAATCCTAAAAAAGTTGATAATAATAAGAAATGTTTCTTAAACAGCCAATCAGCATATTAAAATGATTTCTGAAGCATCATGTGACGCTGAAGACTGGAGTAATGATTCAAAATTCAGCTTTGCCATCACAGGAATAAACTTTAAATAAAAGTTATTTGAAACTGTAATAATATTTCACAATATTTTTAATCAAATAAATGCAACCTGGGTGAGCAGAAAAGACTTTCAAAAACATTAAAAGAAAATATTACTGACCCAAACTTTTGAATGATAGTGTATGTTTCCATATTCATTCACTGTAATCAATATTATGAATTACAAGACAACAAATTACATTCTAAGGAGAGGAAGGTGAAAGACGGCTTCATTAGTATTTCTCCCTCTATCTTTTTCTCTTTTCCCCAGCTTCCTGTCTCCTCCTCTCCTCTATAAAGGAGCATCTGCCCATCAGTATTCAATGCACAGTGGTCCCCTTGAACTACCCAGAGTCATCTGTATCCAAGCAACCCTTCATATCTAATTTACAACGAATTAGCAGATCCTTATCAGACCGTGATCAGCAGAATAATACCAGAAATGCATTTTCTCTCTTAGAAGACCACAGAGAAAAGGGTGGAGGGTTGATGATGATGGACGCTTAGAAAAACAACAAACCCTTTGTTGTATGTAAAATGGAAAAAAAGTCATAGGACATATTACTCGAAAGTGTAATATAAAACAGAAGTGGCTTCTCAAGGCAGGGTCTGGGAATATTCTTACCCCAGACTCTGGCACATGAAGGGTTTTCCTGGAGGATGTCCCAAAGGGCTTTATATTTCTGAAAGCTATGTCTAAATATGATGTAGATAGTTCAAGCTGACAGTCAGAAAGAAAACATTTTAGTGCTTATTAACCATGAGGTAAACCATGACAATAGCCAAGTGACAGACAGAAATGAACACACACACACACACACACACACACACACACACACACACACACACACACACACACACACACACACACACACACACACACACACACACACACACACACACACACACACACACACACACACACACACACACACACACACACACACACACACACACACACACACACACACACACACACACACACACACACACACACACACACGGTAACCCAATACAAGTCCTTTCTATAACCTTAACTCTAACCACAACCAGAGAACCATTAAAATGAACAATGTTTTGAGGGGTTTTACTCAGCAATGCTAACCCGATACCTGCTTTTTACACTGTTAAATGTCTTTTCATGTTTTATGTTAACTTTCATTGATAAATGAGACAGCTGAAGACTAAATGTAAGGAATGAGCACAATTAAATCATACATACAAGTGGCATCACATATTTACAATTGAAGGGGTCCTTGATTATGATTTCACTTTGTGTGATGTTGTCGTCTGAGCATAAACAACATTTGCAAGGTTAAGATGCTCAAAGTTCAATGCAAAGGGAGATATTTTCTTTTACAGAAATCGATTTGTAAGTCTCATAATCGTTTATTGTCAGTAAATCAAACCAGTGACTAAATGTCAACTTCACATTGTTTCTCTCAGTGGGATGAAGATAATCTGTTATTTAAACTATGATTAATTTATATATAGAAAGCGATCAAAGAATACTCCTTTTACAATATCTGGAACTGTCAATCAAACAGCGCTAGTGTTCTGGACTCTCGCCAAAACTCCTGTTAGAATCAATGAATCTATTACTTTATGTTTGCACTAGCTTAGTTAGTTATGATAAAAACATTTGTTAGTGTGCAGAAATTGAGTTACTATGACGAGATCGCTGCATTCATGAGCTCAACATGTCTGTGATCATGCCGCAATCTAAATATAATGCTATAATCAACACTTTTCACAATTAGTAAACCTTGAGAACTGTAATAGTGATAAAAGTGATAAAAGTTTTCGAGAGAGTTCTACATTTACACTTAGCTATTTCCATATGCAAAGAAGTCGGCCAATCAGAGCAGTGGGCGTTTACACTGAAGTCTCTCAGCAGACACGCCCCTTCAAACAGAGCTTTCAGAGAAAAGTTAAATTCAGGATGGGAAAAAATGCCTTTTATTTCTAAATTATCACCATTTATTATGTAAAAATCATACTAACATTATAAGTGCACCCCAGGAAACATAAAATAATAATACAATGCAGTTCATGACCCATTTAAGCGACACCTAAAAATAAATGAACTGCATTGCACAAGATCACTTTGTGTCCGCAAAACAGGCCCAAAACTAACTTTACTTAAATGTTATACATTTATATATTGACTTTTAACCAAATGCTAATCAACTAGTAAAATAATAATTCTGCTTGTTGAAATTTGTCTATATAAAAGAGAAATCAAATGTCACTGGCCCAAATTAAGTTAACTTAAAATAACTTATAAGTATAAAATAAATTATACAAAATATATTTTACTCAGTTGAAGGTGGACACTTAATTGCATTATTTAGACTTATTGTTTAATTTAATTTTAACTCCTTGTCTCTTAAAGACATCTGATTGACACATTACTGATGCATTCAGACCTGAGCCAGTGAGTGGAATTTAAATCTGGATTAAGTGCATTCATGCTTCAATTGAAATTAAGAGCCTCCCCATTGATAGAAAGTCTACAATAATACTTTGTCTCTGGGAGTGGGCCAGCTTTTGTTTTTGCTTCATCTACTTAAGCACCTTATTAAATTTCCCAAGAGATTTTTTTTCAGTCCTGTCAGCAACATGGAAAATCAACAGACTTCACTGTATGTATAGTGTATATGGTAACACTTTACAATAAGGTTGTAAGAGTTAAAATTAGTTAATGCATTAGTTAACATAAGATGAACAACACCTCTGTTCAGCATAAGTTAAGAAGGGGGGGGGGGGGGGGGGATAAAATTCCTTGATCATTACGCAGGAATGATAGTATAGTTCCTAGTTATATCGGTCTAGAAAATCACAACTTTTAATTTTCCGTCGGTCTTAGTACACAATGCAACTATACACATCCCAACATGTAAATAGGAAAATGTTGGCGTCATTTTGACAATTATTGAGCAGTAGGCTAGCTGGAGCCATTTACCTCCAGTCTTTGTGCTAAGCTAGGCTAGCGGCGGCTGCGTCAGACAGAGTTATGGCATGCAAGGAGATTAGAATGGTATGTATGGACTTATCTAACTCTGGGTGATATGGGGAATAAGATAAAGTCCCAAAAAGTCGGCGCGTTCCTTTAAGGTTCACGGTCATGCGTTGGAAGCAGGCGTTGAGTAAAACTGCTTCAAATGTCTTTGATTTTTTAGCCATCAGCTTGTAAGTGCACTTGATGTGCAAAACCGTTCTGCTTGCTACTGCTAACTTCTAAGTCGCATACAATAGCCCATAAACCAAATCATATGATTGATAGCCATGGTTTATTTAGGATAACATTTTCTTTTCCACGTTTAAAGATGTCACAGCTTTCAGACGCTCTTAAAGCAATAGCTCCGCCCACAAGATACACCACCATCCGCTCGGTTATTTTCGGAAAGACTCGGTACAGCGTATCTTTCTTTTATAAATATGATAAAGCTAAAGACTTTTCGGTGATATGAAGGATGCAATACTACTCTATAGGTACTCAAGATTGACATGAGATTGACAGAAACAGAGTGTTCCACCCCCCTTTAATCTTTGTTAATGTTAGTTAATAAAAATCCAGCTGTTTATGGTTTGTTCATGTTAGTTCACAGTGCATTAACTAATGTTAACAAGATTTTAATAATGCATTAGTAAATGTTGAAATTAACAAAGATAAATAAATGGTGTGCAGTTCATTATTAGTTCATGTTAACTAATGTAGTTAACTAATGAACCTTACTGTAAAGTGTTACCTTGTATATATGTAATGTATAGCCTTTACAGAGAAGTCAATACAAAAATGCATTGCGACTTCGGAAGCCGTCGGCAGCGCTGTCATTTTGTTTTTAGACCTAAAGAAGTGTGTTTTTGGTGTGCCAAAGATAACCTTGTTCAGCTTCTCAAATAACCCAGCATTAAGGGACCAGTACACAGTTTGTTTTTCCGGAGCAGCAACAGAGTTCTGCAAGTGTGTTTGTTTGTTTCCGGTCATGAGTCGAAACTAGAGTTGTTCCGATTCCGATACTAGCATCGGAAATATCACCGATTCCACAAAAAATTCTGGCATCGGTATCGGCGAGTACTTGAACCCATGTACCGATCCGATACCATTTTCTTAAACAAGACCTAGTTATGACCGCGAGCTTTGCCTAACCACTGCGCGGTTCTTCTTCGGTGCTCCGAATGCATTGCTAACACAGGAAGTTGTGCTGTTTTGCCACAATGAACCACTGTTTAGAACAGCGAAGAAGAAATGAAAACGCGTTAGCAGTAGGCTATGTCCGCTGTTTACTGGCTGTTTAGCAGTATTTCGTCTCTGTGTGGATGGCGGCCGCCCGCGCACACACACACATGCTTGATACTCGCTCGCTGTCTTTGTAGTCTCTGCCGTGTGTCACTATCAAGCGGGAAACCTCCCCCAGTTTCTCTACGTTCATATTCACAGTCTATGGTCACTATATGAGGACACGAACACATAAACTGTCACTTCATGAGAATTTACGTTTCATTTGGGAAAACTGTCATATAAGAAACACAGACACTGAAATATCTTTATGGCAACCCGTCAAAATAAAAGTTTGGTTTAAAACATTTTAAATTGACAGAATATATTAGTCTACTGCTGTACAGTAGATTTAGCTACGTCTCTATGTAATAATAATACGTCTCTACTAATAATAATAATACCTAGATGGTTGCTTATTTTTCACTTGTTTTGTTGTAGAGATTATTTTCTGATTAATATATATATATATTGTATTCCTACATTTATTTGTTGGACTGTTTTTTATACAGTTATATTGTACAACTAAAATACCTTTTTCAGTTTGCAGTGTTAGATTTGTGGCTGCATTTGAAGTTCTTTTTCGCTTTAGAAAAATAAATAATATTACTGTCAAATGCATGTCAGATAATAAAAATACTTTAAAAAAATACATGTATTTGTTCATGTTTTATTAAGGGATAAGTCTGAAGCACACCATAAAATAATTCTAGCAATTCATACAGGGCTAGTATATACAGCTGTATATACAGATACACACCCAGGTATCGGATCAGTACTCGGTATCGGCTGATACCCTGAGCCCAGGTATCGGAATCGGTATCGGGAAGGGAAAAAGGGTATCAGAACATCTCTAGTCGAAACTGCAGGCGGTGAGAGAAACTGCATCAAATGTCTGTTTTGTTGGCAATTGGCGCGTAAGTGCATATAATGTAAACAGGGCTGGGCTATAAAACGATAACGATAATTATCGCAAAATAATTTTCCTTGATAAAACGATAACAAACGGTTGATAAATGCTCGATATAATGCTTAAGCGCTATGTGTAATGCTGCACATGCGTTTTGCAGACCGGGCTTCTGGTTGCCGCACAAGGTTTTGTTGAAAGTCACAGTGGCTGACAGGCAGTGTGGAGCTAGAAAAATGAGCGATAGTTAAGACAATTCAGTGCTCACGACCAGCTCGGAGGACACAGATATAATTGACAAGAAAGGTCACTCAACTTCAGTGGTTTGGAGATATTTTGGCTATTTGCAATCAGACATGGAACAGAGTGACCTGATCATAGGTTCACAGGCATTTTTTTGCCTGTTTGCGTGTTTATTGTTTTACTACTTACACAATTATTTTAATTAAGTATATGTAATTATATTATGGATATAAATGTCACGGAGTCACCAGTAACACCTGCCACACCATCAGAGTCCAATCACCCGACTCCGCCCATCCGCTCGTTATCACCAGATTACTGAAGTCACCTCACCTGCACCCGCTCATCACCACCACTTCATAAGCCTACACTTCCTTTCACTCTCTGTCTGGTCTCGTCAGAGAAACATTAACTCTATTCTCTGCACCATACTTTGACTCATCGGAATACCTGAACGTTTGATCATCCTGCTTACCTACCACTATCAGTCTTCTGTGTCCAGTCAGTTCCTCATGTGTCCACCTTTCATCTGTACAGCAAGTATCCTCAAGTCTTCCTCATTACGTCCCACTCAGTTCTACTATTCCTCTGCAAGCTTGTGTGATACCATCTCCTGTCTCCATATTTCAATGAAACATCTACTTCTCTGCATTCCCTGTTGCCTCTCTCTTCTGTCCGTGACAATAAAGAGTGTAGAGTAAAATAAAAGCTTTTTCTTTTATTTATATTGTCAATGTCACTTATTTAAAAGGTTTGGCATGCTGACCACATGTTTATTGACAAACATTATCTTTAAAGCACTTTAACTTTGCATTTGCAGTCAGCAGAGCCAAATATTATCATTACAGTTCTAGATTTTACTATAGATATTTATTTTATATATTCTATTTATATTCTACTCTATTAATATTAATTTTATTAAATAAATCCAACTCAGTTTTGATAAATTGTTCACCTGTTTGGGAAGTGTTTGTCATGTTTTGACAATAAAGGCTAATTTAAAACCACAATTAACTGTCTGTTTTCTACATCTTTCACTCAGGAGCAAAAATATGCCTTTAAACTTTAAAGAAATAAAGATTTGACATTTATCGTGATAATTATCGATATCGACTGATATGGAAAACTCTATCGTGATAATTTCTTTGGGCCATATCGCCCAGCCCTACAACACGGACATATAGTGAATCGAAAGTTATCCAGGGATAATGCCATGATGTATTGTGTGTGTGTGTGCACTCGTAACCCCACCCACCGCACACCTCAAAGAGCTTGGCTGTTTTCAGAGATAATTGGTACAGCGCATCTGTATTTTATAAATATGATTGAAGAGTCTTTAGTTCTGAGATATGAAAGATGCAATACTACTCTATAGGTACTCAAGATCAACATGAGATTGGCAGAAACTGTGTGTGTTAGGTACCCTTTAATGAAAAGAATAAATCCAAGATGGAGGACAAGGTGAGAAAAACACTGATTACCAGTGATGGGAATAACGGCGTTATTGATAAACGGCGTTACTAACGTAATTTTTTTTTAGTAACGAGTAATCAAACTAATTACTGTTTCTCCCGTTACAACGCCGTTTGTGTTACTGAGAATAAAATGCGGCGCGTTACTATAATTGAGCTCACTGAAGCGGTTTTCATCCGAACAGGCTCTGTCAGTTGGACCTGCAACGTTGGGGGGTGGGTGGGGTGGTACACATAACTGATGATGATTGGTTCACACACACCCACACGCATATGCCCAGTCACACACCAACGACCAGGAGGAGTCAGAGCGATGGCAAGTCAACAACTTCAAAGGTAGCGTTCGCAAACTGGAAGTATAAGCACCACTTTTCCCTCATTGAGGTGAAAGGTAAGAATGTTTATGTAACGTGTAACGTGCCCAGGAAGAGTCTCTCCACGTTGGTGGCAAGTAATTCTAATCTAATAAAGCACCTCACATCATCAACATGCTGCCACAAAATTAGTGGCTAAAAACCCAGGTGATAGCGTGAGCTCCAATACCAAAGGAGTAGTATAGTACTGATAATATTTACACTATAGTAGGCCTACTGATAATATTTACAATAATGTATTGAATTTGATAGGTGTCTCACATTGTCCCACAGCAACATTACAATAGTGTACATTAATGTACAATGTTTTATAATAATAATTTATTCTATTTAGTGTGCAATTCGTTAATTTAACATATTTAATATTGGGGCCATCCAAGTTATTTGACATATTTGAACATTTGAGAAAAAAAAGTAACACAGTAACTTTCCCTGGTAATTAGTTACTTTTATAATGATGTAACTCAGTTACTATTTGTAAGAAGTAACTATAACTAATTACTTTTTTTAAAGTAACGTGCCCAACACTGCTGATTACACATAAACGTCTATTAAATACCTGCTTTGGAAAGAAGTTGGAGTTTTTATCTAAGCCCTACTTCACATGCTCCTCATCTCTCCTCCCCTCCATTTGGACATGTGCTGTAATGATGTGCGAATGCGGTGAACAGACCATTACTCAGCACTGCTCTGCTGTTCTTTTAGTTTCTGCCCCGCATTATAAAGTACTGATCCTCATGCGGCACATACATGACCTCTATTGTGCATGCTCCGTAATCATTCCCTCTGCACTTGGACATTTTGGATAAGTCATTCAATTGTAAATGAATTCAGCCAAAGAGGAAGTATGCTTTGTATGTAACATAGTAGTGTAGAGTTACATATAGCATGTTGTAATATAGTAGTCTGAGACTCTTATTATGCCATTAGTCACAGTTAAGATAATTTCTCCTTGTGCATATTGGGGCATTTTTAAAATTAACTATACAATACAAAAAGCACACATGGTTTTCATGCATGACTTCAATGAGCATTACAAAATTGAAATCTCAAAAACATCAAAAGTTTCCAGTAAAGTGCCATTGAACACAGAGTTTGATTCATGTAGAGGTCAATGCTTAGTGAGCAAGCAGTACGCTGCAGTATAATTGCACCAGAATGCAAAGTAAACGAGTTAAATCGATGGTCATCTATATTGTAGTTCACGGAGTACCTGCATCCACCTCTGCAGGGAACCTAAATCACTATCCTTGTCTGAAATCTAGTTGTCTTACCTGTTGTGCCTGCTCTCGGGCCTGTGTTTTTACTACCCCTCTTTGTTGTCCTCCTTTTTTTCAAGCCACAGCCAGGTATCTTCCTCTGAGAGTTACCCATCTCTCCCTGGACTGGACTGAGCATACAGAATGAAGGAGTGAAGGATTCTGCTAGAACTACTGCAAGACTGGGAGAGCTGCTCTCTCTCTCTCTCTCTCTCTCTCTCTCTCTCTCTCTCTCTCTCGCGCTCTCTCTTTTTCTTTCTTTCTGTCTACAGCAGGTGCACAGTCAGCAATGTGAGTCAGGACACTGCCAGCAGCAAGGCAAAGTACAGACAAATCTCTAATTAGTAGTGCAGAAGGACAATACAGAATTAAAATAATGAAACTACCAAAATAAGTATACACTTTATACAACACAATCCTTCCTAGAAAATATCACAGCTCCAAATTTCACACAGGAATCTGACATCAACGTGACTATTTTGGCTGCAGAAGTAAAATTGATTTTCTAAAAAGGAATAATTTATAAATATTTTTATTTATCTGATATACACTACAGTTCAAATGTTTGGGGTCAGTACATTTATTTTAAAATATGTTCTTTATGCTCATCAAGGCTGCATTTATTTCAAAAATACTATGTAAAATTTTATTTTTATTTTAATATACATTAAAGTATCATTTCTTCCTGTGGTGGCAAAGCTGAATTTTCAGCATCGTTACTCCAGTCTTCAGTGTCACATGATCCTTCAGAAATCATTCTAATATGATTTTCTGCTCAAGAAATTATTATTATAATATTTTTTTTCAGGATTCTTTGATGAATCGAAACTTCAAAGTAAGGCATTTATTTGTCTTGTCAAATATGTTTCATAAGTTAACTACTTTGAATGACAACTTATTGTTCATTTCATCATTTACTAATAAATTATTAAAATCAAAAGTTGTATTTGTTAATGTTAGTTAATGCACTGTCAACTCACATAAACAAACAATAAATGCATTTTGATTAAATAACATTAATAAAGATGAATAAATACTGTAATAAACGTATTGCTCATTATTAGTTCATGTTCGTTAATAAACCAATACATTTTTATGTGTTACTGAAACATTTTGTAACAATTTAAATGTGTCCATGCTGAATAAAAGGATTAATGTAAAAACACTTTTTAAAGGTTGTGTATTGGCTATATATATATATATATATATATATATAAAAAAAGCTCAAGATCTCTAACATGCTTGACAACACAAACATTTAACAAATGTGTAATAAAATAAATTATACTGTATATGCCTAAGGGAAAATAGTCAAATGGGAAAATAAGACTTTTTTCAAATAATAAGCAAAACATAAATCAAATACCTGTAAATTAATGTGAGGTTCCATTATCATTTTGCTATAATTTACCGGATTCCAAATATCAGCCTATTTTACTTATCAGCTTGATATCGCTAAAATGAAAGTCACATTTATCAGCCAACATCAATATGACCACCAATGTATTGCGCATCTCTAAAAACTACGCAAGGTAAAAGATAACGGTCTATTACATTAGATTACATTCACGCTACACCAATCATCGTTGCAGTTCTTCTTTTATATACAGATGCTCTAGTCATTAGCAGGCAGACCGCTAGCATTGAATCTAGGTCAAGCTTGTGTAGCAGAGAAAGACATTGCTGAGATCTTGCTGGGGAAAATCAAATAGTGAATTTATCTATTGGTAGACTTAATAGTAAAGCACTGAACAGCACTAAACAGAAACCACATATTCAACTATCTTATTCAAAACTTATTCACTAACTGATCAATGATAAATGCATTTATTACAATAAAGCAGATTGTTAGCTGTAGCCATCCAGCTGGAGATAGACTCTCTCTCTCTGATGGGGGCTGGGGACTCTGTGTCTCACAGCTGGTCCCTCTGCAGGAGTGCTTAATACCCACTGACACTACACACAGCACTAACAACTCTATGGACTATAGCTATCAATATATCTGGACCTCTTTGAGGAGCACTTTCCTTCCCTCTTTAGCAGGGATACCAATCTTTACCCCAGTTGAACCTCTTGTGGCCTTTTTTATTATAAAGTACCAACTGAGATGCCAACTTTCAGTATTTTCAGTCGTCTTTGTTTATAAATTTAATGAATTATATGTAATGCGAGATATGTAATCAGATTACTTTTCCTAAGTAACCAGTAAAGTAATGCATTACTTTTAAAAAACGTACTTTTTCAAATATGTAAAGCAAGTTACTTTGTTATGGTCCAAAAGGGTTGTACCCCTCTTGATGAGTCATGGGTGTGTTTTTGGGCATAACATCCAATAAACCAATCAGAGTCTCATCTCCCATTCCCTTTAAATTCCCTTTATGTGAGATGGTGGTCCAGTGGGTTAAACCATGGAACTGATATGCAGAAGGTTGCTGGTTCGATCCCAGCGGTCACCCCCAGTGTGTCCTTGAGCAAGGCACTTTACTCCATGTTGCTCCAGGGGGATTGTCCCTTTAATAAGGGCACTGTAAGTCGCTTTGGATAAAAGCGTCTGCCAAATGCATAAATGTAAATGTAAATGAATGCTGTGACTTTAAAAGCCAGTTGAGCTTGCACCATGGTGGATTCGCTATTTACATGGCGGAATTTGCGAGTGGAAAGACTGAATGCTTCTCCAGAGATGAATCTTTTATTTGTAATATTTTAAAATGTTTGTATGCTTCTGCAGGTCCCTGTGTGTGTAATACACAGAGTATACGCGCGTTGTGCACCGGCCTAGGCGCATATAACTTTAAAAAACACAAAAAATACTGCGGTTCAGTTGGTCAATGGTGCAGTCGTTTTCAGTTAAAATAGCAACACACCTCGTCTTCAGACCATCACGCCCATGCCCATGGGCCAACAGGTGGGTGAGAGAGCATTTGCTATTTAAACAACTTGGCGCTGGACGTGAAAATGATAACTGCGTCAGGCTGAAACTAGCAAAAAACACTTGCGTCATGCCTGCCATCGCATTGCGACGGGTGTATGATAGGGCCCCTGGTGTGAAAGGGCCTTTTGAGCTTTTTATGTTGTTATTAAAAACAAACAAGCAGGTGAAAAAAAGTAATGCAAAAGTAAAGTTTACACATTTCTTTCTATAAAAGCAACACAATTAGTTACTTTTTTAGGGAGTAGCGCAATACTGTTACTCATTACTTTTAAAAGTAATTTTCAAAGTAACGCGTTACTGTAATTCCACTACTTTTAGAGGTAACACGCAAGTAACTATTTTTTTTTTTTTTATCAAGTAACGCAATTACTGAAATTCAAATGAGTTTGTTACTCGTGTTACTCTCTTTTGTGAAAAATGAACGCTTGCAGACAAGAAGCTCAGATCTAGGCCCTAGCCTGGCCAGTGCTTTTTGATCCTCCCTATTACACATTGTTGCAGCCATTAAAATAGTTCATTTTTGTTTTTAATGTCAAAGTACAGGGAGTGCAGAATTATTAGGCAAATTAGTATTTTGACCACATCATCCTCGTTATGCATGTTGTCTTACTCCAAGCTGTATAGGCTGGAAAGCCTACTACCAATTAAGCATATTAGGTGATGTGCATCTCTGTAATGAGAAGGGGTGTGGTCTAATGACATCAACACCCTATATCAGGTGTGCATAATTATTAGGCAACTTCCTTTCCTTTGGCAAAATGGGTCAAAAGAAGGACTTGACAGGCTCAGAAAAGTCAAAAATAGTGAGATATATTGCAGAGGGATGCAGCAGTCTTAAAATAGCCAAGCTTCTGAAGCGTGATCATCGAACAATCAAGCGTTTCATTCAAAATAGTCAACAGGGTCGCAAGAAGCGTGTGGAAAAACCAAGGCGCAAAATAACTGCCCGTGAACTGAGAAAAGTCAAGCGTGCAGCTGCCAAGATGCCACTTGCCACCAGTTTGGCCATATTTCAGAGCTGCAACATCACTGGAGTGCCCAAAAGCACAAGGTGTGCAATACTCAGAGACATGGCCAAGGTAAGAAAGGCAGAAAGTCGACCACCACTGAACAAGACACACAAGCTGAAACGTCAAGACTGGGCCAAGAAATATCTCAAGACTGATTTTTCTAAGGTTTTATGGACTGATGAAATGAGAGTGAGTCTTGATGGGCCAGATGGATGGGCCCGTGGCTGGATTGGTAAAGGGCAGAGAGCTCCAGTCCGACTCAGACGCCAGCAAGGTGGAGGTGGAGTACTGGTTTGGGCTGGTATCATCAAAGATGAGCTTGTGGGGCCTTTTCGGGTTGAGGATGGAGTCAAGCTCAACTCCCAGTCCTACTGCCAGTTTCTGGAAGACACCTTCTTCAAGCAGTGGTACAGGAAGAAGTCTGCATCCTTCAAGAAAAACATGATTTTCATGCAGGACAATGCTCCATCACACGCGTCCAAGTACTCCACAGCGTGGCTGGCAAGAAAGGGTATAAAAGAAGAAAATCTAATGATATGGCCTCCTTGTTCACCTGATCTGAACCCCATTGAGAACCTGTGGTCCATCATCAAATGTGCGATTTACAAGGAGGGAAAACAGTACACCTCTCTGAACAGTGTCTGGGAGGCTGTGGTTGCTGCTGCACGCAATGTTGATGGTGAACAGATCAAAACACTGACAAAATCCATGGATGGCAGGCTTTTGAGTGTCCTTGCAAAGAAAGGTGGCTATATTGGTCACTGATTTGTTTTTGTTTGGTTTTTGAATGTCAGAAATGTATATTTGTGAATGTTGAGATGTTATATTGGTTTCACTGGTAAAAATAAATAATTGAAATGGGTATAAATTTGTTTTTTGTTAAGTTGCCTAATAATTATGCACAGTAATAGTCACCTGCACACACAGATATCCCCCTAAAATAGCTAAAACTAAAAACCACTTCCAAAAATATTCAGCTTTGATATTAATGAGTTTTTTGTGTTCATTGACAACATGGTTGTTGTTTAATTATTAATGTTGTAAAATTAATCCTCAAAAATACAACTTGCCTAATAATTCTGCACTCCCTGTAGTTATATTTTGTTTCGTTTCTTTATTAAGTTAATTTAGAAAAATGTTTGGAGCATTTTTTTGTTTGTTAAATTAAAGTTTTTGTTTTTTTAAAGTGACTACCAGCCCGTCGGCTGACAGCGAGTTAACCCAACGCTTTAGCATCTCAAATCAACACTTGACTTGTCTTGCCTATAATAAAATCCATAGATATCAAACACTTCAAGCATCACAATGTTAGTTTAAACTACTATCACCACCACCACCACCACCACCACCACAGTAAAAAGGCATTTTTGTATAAGTTGAGGTTAGGCGTAGGTGCTCGCAAAAGAAACAGCCTACACAATCTAAAAAAATAAAAATAAAAACATGCAGGTTGACATGGGAGGTACATCAAATGTATGCTTTTAAATTAATCAAAAGTGCAATATAAATAAATTAAATGTTTTCGACTGGATGTGCTTACATGCAATTTACAAATAATATTTATTTAGTCATGTTACTTCAAGTGAAAAATGTTACATATAGGCATCATTAGTCTAATGCATAAAATGTATATAAACCAAGATCGTGATGAATGAGGAATGCTAAACATCAAGATAGTACAACTCATATCATACATTTCTATTTTATTTATGTCCCAAAGGCATACACTCAGCTATTAATGAAGATGTGTGTGCTTCCTAAAATCTAAAGCAGTTCGTCCTAAAAGCATATCACCACCCTTCATTTAAAGGGGGTCCCTGATAAGATAAGCCTGATTTGAGGGCACCATGGCTGGCTGGAGGGTGAAGAATGAGGGGCCCTGTTGAGACTTGACTTATAAACCTTTACAAATGAGCCATAGCAGAATCACTGAAGCGTGAGGACTGACCACTGCCTGTAATGCTGACCACTGCACTGCTCCAACACACACACACACACACGCACACACACACACACACGCACACGCACACGTATTTCAAAACCAAACTCAGTTTACCATGGTCAAAGATTAAAACATATTATTAGGTGAGGAATAGGATCAAGCATCCATTTTTTAAAAAGGTACTTATTCACTTTGATTCCTGTTTTAGCTTCATCATTCATTCTGAGCCTTTTTCTCCACAAATAATAGAAAGAGAGTAATAAACAGATTTCAGACAGAGAACAAGATAAGCAGATCAGATGAGCTGTTGAGTTTATATGTAGGGCAGCACTCTCTCTCTCTCTCTCTCTCTCTCTCTCTCTCTCTCTCTCTCTCTCACACACACTCTCACACACACACACACACACACACACACACACACACACACACACACACACACACACACACACACACACACACATACGGGTTTATGTGATTTATGAGGACACTTCAGCCCAAACCAGTTGTTTGGTGTATTATGGGGACACCCCTTTCCACTTGCTCTACAGTGATGTGGAGGGTATCAAAAATTTTGTTCTGAGCCATACAACACAGATTTCACTTCAGAATTTGTATACACACAACACAACTTATAATATAACAACCTGACTATATACTTAATTATGAGGACACCTTAATTAAGTGTCTAAGCCCCGCCTATGACAAAACCAAAATTATAAGGACAGTGGATACACACACACACAAATGACATTAATGTGTATTAGAGGGACAAACATGAATTAATGGGACATGGCAATACACAAACACAAACGTGAAGGCATTGTGCATTATAAGGACACACCTGATTTATGAGGACAAATGAACACAAACACATCCTCACCTGTGGCTCAGACTCCAACACTCAAGGACCGGCTATTTGTGTGGTCACATGACCATATGACATTTGAACAGACATGAGGACATATAACAGTACACACCTTCAGAGAATAAGAAGTTTATTAGTACTTGTTTACAACATTACAGCTGTTGCCCTGACAATATTACATAAATCACAAGATACACTAATGCATGGAGATGAAGAACTTGAAACCTTTCATAAACATAATTATTAACAAAAATTACTGAACATAAATTAATGGTACAGTTGACCCAATAATGAAAAATAATTGTCATACCGTAAAGTTTTTCTAAACCTTTATGAGTTTCTTTGTTCTGCTGAACCCAAAGGAAGATAGTTTGAAGAATGTTGGTGATCAGACGAGTTCCACAGCACAGAAAAAACACTTACATTCTTCAAAATATCTTCTGCTCTGTCAAAAAGATGAAAGAGAATCACAGGTTATGAGTAAATGAGGACAATTTAAATATCCCTTTAAAGCTTTCAACACAAGTTTAAGACATTCCATACATTATATCAAAACTAAATGACCAGCAGCAGCAAAACAAAACAAAACATGGGTAACACTTTATAATAACGTTCAGTTATAAGTTATTAGATAATGAACTAATCATTTACAAAACATGACATTCATACATGATTATTAAGTGATATGCTAACCATTTACAAATGTGCTGTTTATTATCGAACAATTGTAAATCATGAAATAAATCAAAACAGATCAATAGTAGATGTTTGAGTTATTAGTTGATGCACTATTTATCACTTATAAATTAATGGAGTATTTATGTCAAACTTCTTTTAGTGTCGTCTCAATAAACAATGGGTAATCTTGAACAAATGATGAACAGACCATTAGTCAATGATCAGTAATTTATCGATGCATCTTTAAGTTTTCAGCTGTTCTGTGTTCAAAAGCACACACACATTCAGGATGATTGAGAAGATGATTAGTTTTGAAGCTGATAATCATGTGTAAATGCCTGTGAAGCGGTTTGATCAGGTGCTGTAGAGCGGTTAAAGAGGAGACAGTGTTCTAACCCTCAGCGCTCAACACTTACACTAGTGTTCAACACCTGTGCAACTCATTTACAACACTTTCTGCATCCCCTAAAGTCTACACTACACTTATATATGAATACATGCTATAGCATACCACTAATCATTTATGAATGTATTAACCAATAACTTCTAAATGACTGATAACTGAATTAACAAAACATTCACAAAATGTTAGCATATTACTTAGTCATTTATGAATGTCATGTTTTGTAAATGATTAGATCATCATTATCTAATAACTTATAACTGAACATTATTATAAAGTGTTACCCAAACATTTTGCAACAATTTCCTCTTTAGTGCTAATCCCCGATTCCTGCCAAAGTCTGGTCTGTTTTGCGGAGTGTGAGAAGCTAAAGCAGGACTCCTGCTCCGCAGTTAACCCACTGAAATGTGCTCAGTTCTGCAGAGATTCTCCTGGAGATCATATCTGTGGTTTTCTTCTCACCTCGCCCCTTTCAGAAGATTCAACAATCACTACAAAAGAGGAAATAAGGAGCTTTAAAAAGAATCACATATTAAATTGCAATATTGGAAGAAAAATCCGATTAGATTATTTTCCAAACTCGTTCAGCCCCAATTTAAATGTTATCCAAGGTAATGTTCCTGTTCTTTTATGCATTATAGTATGTCAGGTGTGTGTGGCTTACACCTGGTTTATGAGGACACATGTTTTATGAGGACATCATAAGATGTTCCTGATGTTTTACTTGACTGAAGAATCTCAGTGTGTGTGTGTGTGTGTGGCTTACACCTGGTTTATGAGGACATGTGTTTTATGAGGACATGTGTTTTATGAGGACATCATAAGATGTTCCTGATGTTTGACTTGACTGAAGAATCTCAGTGTGTGTGTGTGTGTGTGTGTGGCTTACACCTGGTTTATGAGGACATGTGTTTTATGAGGACACGTGTTTTATGAGGACATCATAAGAAGATGTTCCTGATGTTTGACTTGACTGAAGAATCTCAGTGTGTGTGTGTGTGGCTTACACCTGGTTTATGAGGACACGTTACAGGGATATGGAATAACACACTTTAACACAACTCATGGTTGACTCAAAGTGCTGTACAATACACGTGAAGTCAAACATAATAGAAAGACAATACAAACAATACAGTAGATAAGTTATACCTGGTTATAAGCTAACCCTAAAAAACTCTAACCCTAGTAAACGATATAGTAAACCTATAGTCTGGCGGCCCACCAGTTTCATAATGAACCAAACATATTTTTCTGGTGTTTTCAGCGTATCAGTTCACAGTAAGTGCAGTGAACTCCATCTCTGCATGTGCTGTGAGTTTAATGTGCATTTGGGAATGCAACGCCACCAGTTACGCTTTGTCATATGTACATAATTTCCAACACTTTTGTGGACTGATTATTACTGTATTTATTTCCCCAGCTCAAATATGAGTCTTCTATATCGGTAATGGCCACAGTGAGCTGAGAATTATGGGTTATCAGTATCAATTCTAATATTCCTTATCAGTGCACCAGTGTCCTTGTAATAACATGTGTCCTCATAAACCTGGTGTAAGACACACACACACACACACACACACACACAACACTGAGATTCTTCAGTCAAGTCAAACATCAGGAACATCTTATGATGATGTCCTCATAAAACATGTGTAAGCCACACACACCTGACATACTGTGATGCATAAAAAGACAGGAACATTACCTTGGATAACATAAACCGTTAAAATAATCTAACAAATGCTAAATAGGTTATGTAAAGTTTTCCGTACCGTGCATTTCCTTGGCCACTCAGAATCACTGTAATTATATGTGATCTCTTCATCAGGACAGATGCTCCTTACAGCAAATAAGCATAGGTGAAGTTTTTCCTATCCACACGGATCGTCTTCATCCAGCTGTTTGGGTTCATATGGTCAGAGATCATCCAAGGGAACCGCCATCTCGGCTGATTGACACTAAATAAATGACAATTCAACTTTCAATTAAGAATTCTTATTCCTGTTAGACACACAAAAAAGACAATATTAGAGCTGAAAATCTAATAACAAATATTCAAATATATTCTTTGTGATCACCAATTATTTAATAGTTTAATAGCTTTTGGTATTAAGATGTGTTTTGGTCGATCGGATCACAAGTGGATGATGCTAAATACAGGTGTAAATGGAGTCTAAAACATTTTGAGCTCGTCAACTTTCAACCACTTCCAGGAGTTGGAAAATGCATTCAACCGGATTGCTTTCGTAGTGTAAACGTCTGTGGTAGAATGTGTTCGAACAGTCACAAAAGACCGCCTGCTCTCCGCCGACTGACCTAATGTGGAAACTAGAGATGCTCCGATACCAGTATTGATATTCGTGTGTAGTGTTTGCGTCCAGACAAAGAAACACAGACAACAGAGCAAACACAGAGCACAATGTGAATATCAGAGAAAGATGAAGAAAATGTATCTAATAAACAGAATATTAAACAAATGAAATATCCATACTATAGCTGCTGTGCACGAAATTATCGCTGGAAATTATGGCCCATAATTATACAGACTTCTGTTGCATGCTCTTGACTGCTGACCACTCACCAGCACACATTTGGATTAAAAATACACTGTATATGCAAGTAAAAACTTTAACTATTACATGATTTTTGTATAATTAGTGGTTCTTTGTGTTATTACAGGAAGGCGGTACAGTTATCACAAAGTTTTCAAGAAGTTTTCAGTGGGCAAACATCCAAAGCACGCGCCCAAAAAGCTGCCTCTTAGACACTGCGCAAATGTCTTTCATATCTTCTTGCACTTGAACAGACCAAATTATTCAAACAAAATTGTCAAAATAAAACCTAGTCGGTTATGTCTTAAGTGAACGTAAACAACCGAAAGAAAAACACGTGTGTAACAGCATGTTGGATATGTGCAGCTCTTAAAGTGATAGCAGCCTAATAAACCTGCTGGTAATCTAATCAATGGTAATCTAACAACAAAAGACAGCTCTACATATTCACTATTAAATTAAAGATAAAATATGATTCAGCAGGCCCAGTGCTCTCTCCCATCTCATGGCCATAGTGTGGCAGAAATGTCACCAGAATGTGTGAAAAACAATCTATTTAATGAGTTCTTGAACCGCTGTGTCTCCGAGCAACACTGTTTTATTTCTCAAAGAATCAACGTATTTGAACGAATCAGATGAGTAAAATTATTTATTTAAGCTACCCATTCATAAATAAAGTTTGCAATTTGAACAAATCGGTTGAATGAAGGATTCAACTCAATACAGCACCATGATGGCCATTTTAATTTCAGATTTAAAAAGTAGCCTATTATTTAATTAATTATTAGCTAGACTAATCAGGCTACATCTTCAAACGTGTAATTAGATTACTTTACCATTTACTCTCTTTCTAAAAACCATTCCATTACTTGTTATTACTAAGTAGCCAACTTTCTAAAGCCCATATCAACCTCGACCAGTTGAACAATATAAATATAGACATGATACTGCTCTTTTAATTCTACCAAATAAATAATATAAAACTGCATAAATTATTATTGAACTGACCAAAGTGTTTAAAGGGTGAAGGTTACATTACATTTTAACAAAAGATGTAAAATTTTGATCTGACATAAGAGGACACAGATATGGCATTTAATGCATTTAAAAATACTGTTCATCTCTGGCTTCATTGCTCAGTGTTATTTCAGGGTTTTGATCTTTCCTCGACTCTGGCGAGGCTAGGCATTAAGGGTGTGAACCTACACTGGTCTCACGGTTCAGTTACGATTATCATGCCATCGATTCGGTTCGGTTCAATATCACGATGCCTCACAATGCATTGACGTTGCACTTTATCCTCATGTATATAATTTTGTCAGTCAGTTAAATGAACTGAACCTTTAATTTTACCTGCTCAAAGAAAACATGCTTCTTGAATGTATCAAACAAAACTCAAGTCTGGGCACAGAAGACAACAGGAGCGTTTAGAACAAATACACAAAACTAAAAGCCACTTCAGGAGGAGGTCTGGGCCGCATTACAGTGAAAGCTAAAGTATAAATGCATCTGGTTGTGGAAACAATTTACTCCTCCCAACAATGTTAAAAAATAAACGTGTGAGAGCGTGTTATGGGCTATATGTTATAGCCAGATATGACAGCGCTACTAAAGCACACATCGCAGCAGACGAGCAGCTGAGTATCTCTTTATCAAGCCAGTGCACACACTACCGCAAATAAAACCGAAAGCAAGTCGCAGGTGCTCAACAACATACAATCATATTCATTAAAAGTAAAGAAACCGAATGATCTCACCAGCGCTGTTGCCGCACTCGCTCATATTGCGGTCTTTGATTGTGAAATTAGCTGATGATTAATAAAATGCAGCTCATATCTGTTGATTTCAGTGACATTAACTACATTAAATCTGCATATTGTGCGGGAATTGGAGATCGGATTAATATCCGTTTTGCGGAGATACAGTTATGTGACCAAGTGTAAATGAAATAATTTTGATAAATCAGATAGATATCTGATCTGTAAAATCGCATGACCAGGTGTAAACAGGCCCTTTAAGAACTCTAACATTGATATAATTTGATCTATTTTGGCAGAGCTGAGTCCGCTTGGCACTGACAGGCGTTAACAGCTCACGATGAAAACGGCTGACGTGGTTTCTCAAGTTAGTGGTATTACCCCATGCACATTTGATTTGTGCGTGACATGATTTACACACAGCGCGTGTCTTCTCCAGGTCGTGCTTACCAGGTTGTTCATAAAAGCCGAAATGTGCCCAGATGTCTGCTTTTACAGTAGTTGGAGCATTTTTAACTACTCATACTTGCGTCTCGCCTCCATCTACCATTGTATGCTACCACAACAACACATGTACGTGACAAATGATGGCAGAAAAGCATCAGTACATTATAATCGGTTATGGTCTATTACTGAACCAATACCGAATCGTCCTCATCTGCATCACGATGCATCGAAGAAACGATTAATTCCGACACCCCTACTAGGCATGTTGCATATTAATTGCTCTAGGAACCTCAGAGTTTTTTTCATTTCTGTGTATTTTGTGCTACTCTATAATGATGTTGTAGTTGAGGTTATTTGTAGCGTATAGGGCCCAAACATAAACTCAAGCCCAGAGCCCCTAGTCCTACCCTGATTCTATTTATTTGTGCTACTGCTTGCATTTAGCCCTGCAAATATAGAGTTCCTTTCAAGTCCTGCCTCTTTTGTTATAAAATGTAGTTGTTATGGGGAAAAATAATGTTAAAAGTCTGGGCCCACCAGGAATTTCAATTGGCCCATCCTGCATCTCAAAGCTGGAGCCGGGCCTGTGATACAGCAATAGAATGAACAGTGGAAGTAACAGTAGCTCCTATAATACAGTTTAACAGGCATAATTAGGCATGAAAATAACTGAAGGATATCTATTTGCTAAGCCAACTCAATTTGATTAATATTCTCTACCCAATATTTTTTTTAATTAAAAGGGCAATGAAAATACAAGGTATTGGTACTATCGGTAAGTCGGTAAGTACTAAAAATGAAAGTATTGTATCGGATTCGTTCTGGAAAAAGTGGTATCGGTTCATCCCTAGCGTAAACATTATGGGAAGTGTGCAAGACAGACGTGATTTAAACTTTGTCAGCTAATTACCCAAGTTTGTTTTGAAGAGGAAAAACGTAAAGTACAATGTTCTCTCTCAGCATTCCTGATTTCTAACACACATTCACCGTGTTCGGCTGGTCTCCGCTCGCATTCATATGTAAATTGTGCGAGTTGTCGTATAACATTATAACAGTATAACAGTATACACACTAATGTAATTAGTTATAAAGTCTTCGGGTTTAGTTGTCGTGTTTCATAGGAAGAGCGCTATTCTGACTACATTAGATTAGATTAAACTTTATTGTCATTACACAAGTACAGGTACAAGGCAACGAAATGCAGTTTAGATCTAACCAGAAGTGCAATAGCAGCAAGTGCAGGATATACAACGGTTGCATAAGTGCAGGACATGGATATGTACTGAATAAATATATAAATATGTTCAGTACATATCCATTATGCAACCACTGTATATCCTGCACTTGCTGCTATTGCACTTCTGGTTAGATCTAAACTGCATTTCGTTGCCTTGTACCTGTACTTGTGTAATACCACATAACTTAGATAATAGATTTTGTGCAAATATAAGTTGCAATATCATGTTAATATTTTTTAAATATCTGCATTATCGTATAAAGGATGCGTTCTGTTGAGTTAATAACCTTCTAGCAAAGCGCTTCAGTTTATGGGTCATTCTCTTCAGCAGAGCTCAAACAAGTTATTTAAGTCATATTAAAGAGGTTTACCATCACTGTAATATTAAAATTGTTTCATTTAAAAATATATACAGTATATAAAGCATTGATGCATTATTATTAATAACTGGCACCTTTATTGTTCTCGCATTATTTTAATCAACAATATGGTTTGATTTAAATCATTTTCTTATTCTCCGTGCGGAGACTTATCCATGGCACAGGCATTTTGATTCTTTATATGTAGCCTAAGTCATGTTGGCCAATGACTTGTTTGCATTATTTAGGTATTAGGGCTGGGCGATAAAACGATAACTATATGTATCGCGATAGACACGTAATCGATATCAATAAAAAATGTGTTCGATAATTTTTTTTTCTTCGTTGGAAGAAACCAGAGGTTGCGAAGCAAGTTTGGTTGCATGAACAAAGGCACTCGCTCTATGGTAACCTAGCAACATAGGGAGTGACAGGCTAACAGCCAATCATGTAACAGTATCAGTTTGGTTGACCACCTCCGCTGACAGTGTGTTCGTTTGGGGACGTGTTTATACTCGACGCGCTCGCCGTTGAGCTATTCTTCAGCTGAATCCGAAATCGCACCCTAAACCCTCAAATCACTATTCCCTACTTTAGTCCACTGATACAGTTCACTTGAAGGAGTGAATGAGAACGAGTGAGTGATTTCGGACAGTGTGTACATCGGCTGTACACTCGTTATTGCGGTGCATTGTGGGATAGAATGAGTGCACTCAATAACGTCCACTATGGTTTTGGAAACCACTACAGATGGCTGTCCCTTCAAATACTGCCCTATTTAAGGGTATAGGGGGCGATTTCAGAGTCAGCCTTTGAAACACATGCAGAGGTGATGTTAATCTGCATCACTGCCTTATGACAAAACATCTAAACGCTAACAGTTACAAATAAATAACGGAACCACTGCACCTTAATGTTAAGAGACAACTGTTAAGTGTTCATTGTGATTTTAGACTTGTTTATATTTTAATTATTTGAGTGTTTTCTATGGTTGTGTTGACATTTCTGCCTTTATAACTGAGGGGATTATAATCAGAGGAAGGTTACGTTTAAAATAAAAATATTTAAATGTATCATATTTTTCTCCTGGTCCTTATTTTAAACAGGTCATAATAAATATAAATAATTATCGATATCGACCGATATGAAACACTTATATCGTGATACAGTTTTCAGCCATATCGCCCAGCCCTATTAAGTTTTTTTTTGTTTTTGTCAGGCAGTGGGTTTTTTGGTAACACTTACAATATGGTCTCATTTGTTGATGCATTTACTAACATGAACCAATATAAAGCAATAACCTTTGTTAATGGTAGTTAATATATCATTTGTGTTCATGTTAGTTCACAGTGCATTGACTAATGTTAACAGATCCGAGGCTGGATATGAAAATGTTGAGATTAAGTGATAATAAGGAAATAATAAGGAAAAGTGATATAAAGAATTATCAGTATCGGGCAAAATGTTAATGTCGGTGCATCCCTACTGTAAACAGGGCCAGAATTATAAACTTGCATACACATCAAACACTTACCAAAGGAGTTTTCCATCATAACGAAACTCAAACATAAACACTTTCAGGGCATCATGAAGATATGTTCTTTGCCTCCACTCTCCTTCTTCTTTGCTTATGAGTCTCCAGCAGGAAATCTCCTTTCTTAAACTCAGCACAACTGAACAACAGAAGAAAAATCATCACTGTAAACAACATATGTACCTGGCACAGCTTTATTAAACAGATTAATTTCACTTAAACTTAGCTCTATCAGACCATTCTTTTTTCTGAAGAGAACTTTACGGCCTCCTCCAGTGGCTTGAGCTTTCTCATTTCAGCCATTATCTGACGTGTCTGCTGTCATAGAGAAAAACATCAATAATTATGAGCATTGCATTTAATTTGACATTCTTCAGCAAGATTGTTTTCATAATAAACATTAATACTTACAGTTCTATTGGTACAGAGTATATTTTATTACATTCAGGGGGAATAAAAGCATATTTTGATCTCTTTGTTTCTTAATAATATAATAATAATACCTTTAAACCAAGCTAACGTTAAACTGCAGTAATATTTAACAACAGTAGCATGTCAGGATACTGTATGCCCTTCACAGACTGTAACTTAGTCATGACAATGCATTGTTACGATGGCTAGACTGATTTATGTGCTCAAAATAAGTTATTTACAATTATATTGGAATCTAAAACAAGTTAAATCTGACAAGCATCTCTGAATCTCTCCTGACAGTGGGATCAGAATGACTAACGTAATGCTAGCGCCGTTAGCATCAGGCGCTAGCTGCTTTCTGACTGTAAACCGAGCAGAAAAGAGCTTATAAAACACACACAAACAAGCCAAACTTAGCCACAAGAGATTAAACTGCAGATTAACTTACCTTTCTTTTAATAGTTGCTGCAGACAGGTCCAAATCACAGATGTTTTCTCAGGTGCTGTTTCTATCCGGTCCAACGAGGAAATTAACTGATTATATAATATTATATGATATTTAAGGATTACATTTCATTCAAGGATCACTCTACGTTTATAAATATGTTTTACGATTGATCAATTGTAGACAATAATGTTTAAATAACGAGTAAATTGAATAAACCCACTTGTACACAGTGGACCTGACAAAATCTGACATTACGAGGACTTCAGGCGATCAGCCAATCAGAAGCTGCGATTCATACACGGAGCGAATATTCATGAGGGGCGCAGTACCGCGGACCCACGTCCAGGGGCGCTGTGGCGATACACAGCTGATACACAAAATCAGGTCATTGTGTATTATGGAGACTTCGGCTGAAATTCAGGATTTGAGCTCCCCCTATGTATAGAAACACTTCTACACTGTTAGTATTATGAGGACACCGGCCCTGTCCTCATAATTGAAAATGTCCTCATAATGTGGTGTGTATTCAGGTCAAATGTCCCCGTAAATCACATAGACAAACACACACACACACACACACACACACACACACACACACACACACACATTTAAAAAAACTCTGCTTAATGCCAGTGTGTCATAGTTTAATAATTCCTATTTTCTTAAAGGGATAGTTCATCCAAATATAGATTCTGTCATATTGTTCCAAACCCATGTGCAGTTATTTTTACATTTACATTTAATCATTTAGCAGGCGCTTTTATCCAAAGCAACTTTTTTCCCCCCATGTTTTCGTCTGGTTTTTGAAGATTCTTCACATTTCTTTTGCATCAAATGACAGTTGACATTTCATAGTGGCAATGGCTGTCAAAAAGCATCATAAAACCACCACAAAGGTACTCCAAATGACACGCGCACTACATTCCAAGTCCTATGAAGCCATACAATAGATATATGGACTACTTTTACAGTGTTTTTGCCCTTTTTGAGGCATAACAGCTAAGAACTGTCATTGTATGGAGAAAAGCTGTGTGACGATTCTTTAAAGTTTCCCACTGTAAAAAAATAACAGCATGCACGTCTGAAACAACACGAGCGTTAGTATATAATGAGAGAAGTTTCATTTTTGGGAAACTATTCTTATAATCAACACCCTAAATGAATCAGTTCTTTGGTGGATAATATCTTTAATAGACGTGGGAAATCACCAACCCTGCATTCTCCCCACACCACACATACATGAACTATGGAAATGACAATGCCACACAAACCTCTGAATTCATATACCAGATGTTTGGATACAATATAGGGGTGTGAGATATGTATCGTCAAGAAAATATTACGACGTGAAAAGTGTCGTTATCGAGTATGTCACAATCGAAAGGGGGTGAAAATGCCCCTAGTTTGTCTGATCATTTTCTATATGATATATTTAAGAAATATCAAAAAACTGCTTACACACAAAATCTGTTCATTTCACACGGATTTTGAAACCCCTCACTCAAAGTGCAAAACTACACACCAAATCTCCAAAACCATAAGCTATTTCTCAGCCTTTGAACATTTTTTCAAAACGCTACACACAATTCTCTACCTAAAACACAAAAATCTAACAGGAAGTGACTTTCCTTTTCCAAACACAACCAATCAAAATGATACACTTATTCACCAGGTCACACACATACTCCTCACATGTTTACCGTATGTTTAGGGTTTTGTTGTATGCTACTGTATACAACAGTAATGTTTGACCTAATAAATATTTTCTGTCTACATTGCATTGGTGTTTACAGTGTACTTGTTACCCCTTTCAGCAGATTACTTTCACTGTAGAACATTGTATTGAAATTTAGATATAAGCCTGTGAAAGACCAAAGAGCTTTAGATTTAGAACAACATATCCAAATGTGTTACCATATCCAAAAAATGTACTATTATGAAAGAAGTGTTTGCCATTTGATGCAAATGCTTCATTCTGACATGCGTTCACGGCATTTTGAATGCAGTGTTACATTTTGAAGGAGATTTTGTGTGTGCAGTTTTGGGAATTGTGTGTAGAGTTTTGAAAACGTGTGTAAGCAGTTGGAAAAAACTGTAAACAAGCAAGAGTGCTGTTTTTCCTCAAATATCAACATGATTGCAAATATTGTCAGTTACATTTGAGACACAATATTGTAAATTTGCACTATTTTGTCAATGAAAATAGTTACAAACAAAGCCACAATAGAACCGCTGTCTCTCTCTGTTCCTGAATCAGCTGTGTGAACAAATCGTTTGAATGAATGACTCAATAAGACTTACTGGAAGCTTTTTTTAAATAAAGTATAATTTCATAAAACAAAATCTTATTTCAATATTCAAATGATCATCATCAAAATTGCAGAAAATATATATTTTGTGTCAATATTGCACACCCATAATACAATGCAGGGAATAAACCTCAGCCAGCTAAAGCCTACATAAAAGAAAGACAACAGTCCATAAGCATAGCCAAAGCTGTAATTCAGCATGCAACAATTTACGGTTTACACAACTGCATGCTCCAACATGTCAGGCCAAACATGGACAGACGGTCTGTGTGACAGAGACCTCATCACTATGGCAGGCATAGCTTTTCTAGTACAAATAAAAGACAATCTCAGACAGAGAAATAACAAGGTGGATGGATTAGTGAAAAAAGGAAAGAGATGCAAATATCTTTCAGATATATGATAGAGTATGGACTGTCAAAAAAGACCAAACAGTAACTGATCTAAAAGTATAAAGGAGCTGCATTATTTCACAATATTAAAATGAATAACCACAAAAAGACAGAGAACAGCATTATCTGACTGGACTAAAGGAATGCACAGAAGGACATACCTCTGGATCTGACAGGAACACAGCAGGTAAAAGCCATTGTTCAGGAAGGACAGCTACATTCAACTGCCCCTTAGCCAGGTCAGCTGCCCTTCAACACTCATTCCATTCATCTTCATGCATGCTAGCGCGCAAGCTCACCTACTGCGGTTTGCAGCCGTCAGCCACATTAACAGACTAACCCTTACACCAAAGTAAGCCCATCTGCAGGATCTGCACTTACACTGTTCCATTTCCACCTCAATTCCCCCCCGTTTCTAGGGGCATATTGCAGGTGGTACAGTCTAGTTTCCACTCCGTTTGCCCTTAATCTTCTAATGGACCAGTGTAAGAGCTGGTCCAAAGGGGGATTTTAATCGGGAATACAAAAAGAAAGGTGTTTTGATATGATTATTCCTGCAAAATCATACACAGAGTTTGTATAGACTGGTATAAATACAAATAAATTATTTTTCTTTCCATGAATTTGCTATATATGCATCCAATTCAGAGATTGAGGAGTTTTTTTTTTGTAATTATTTGTGGAATTTACTAGTCATTTTATTTCAGTGTATAACAAGGAAGAAAAAAAAACATCAGGCAAGAAGATGCTTTCAGTTTGGACCATTAAAACAGACCAAAAAGTAATTGATATAAAAAGTATTAACAAGCTGTATTATCTCATGATATTAAAATAAATAGCAAATGTAACCACAATCACGAATACAAAATGATTTTGATGATTTTGAGTTTGAGGAGACTGATATAAAGGCAAAAAAGCTTTTCGGTCCTACATCCATCCAGTTAGGATGTAACAATCACCAGCTGGAGTGCCCTTGAGAGCCACCAGATGGCACTCCACACAATAGACTATTATCACTCACAAACTACATTTCCCATAACTCACTGCCCGGACTCATCATCACTTATCACTAATCACATTCACCTGTCCCTCATTCACTGATTGCATTCACCTGTGTCTCACCATCCTGTTAGTATCTGTCTATTTATACCATGGTCATGCATTCACACTCCGCGAAGTCTTGTTTAGTGTTACGCTGCAATTCTGAGCATTCCCCTGGTTGTCTTGTCTCCTGGTTTTCTTGTTTTCGATTTCTTGCCCTGTTCCCTGGATTACTCTCTTGCCTCTGGTCCCTGCCTGTTTTGTTTTTATTTGTTTGTTTCTTTGTTTGGACTGCCTGTCTGTGTATGACCCCTGCCTGTACTTTGGATTACGCCTCTGGATTGCCCTGTAATAAAGCTGCATTTGGATCCACCTTCTGTCTCGGAGCAGTTCGTAACATAGGAGCTGATGAGTATTTTATTAAAATATTTCAAATACACAATAATTCATACATAAAAGCCTTTTCAGCAGAATGTAACTGATACGATTAAAACTCGAAAGGTTGTATTATTATGTCATAATAGTAAGTCACTCAGTGTAGACATCAAAGTGAATGAGAGCCCCCCCCCATGTGTACATATTTGAGAAGTGAACATCCTTGTGTGCTTGTGTGAGCATGAGTGTGTGTGTGTGTACTTGTACAACTATATTTGTGAGGACGAGTTTGATATTTAGACCATCGGAGTGAGAACAAAATAAAGTAAAGTGAGGACATTTTAGCCCTGTTTCCACTGAAATTACCAGTAACAATTTGTTCCAGGAACTTTTTTCCCCCAGACCTGTTGCTGTCTGCGTTTCTATCGCGGTCTAAAGTACCGTGAAGATAGTTAGATCTTTCCAGATCGCGCTGGATTTCGTCCTCCGCATATAAGCTTAAAGGTGCTGTATGTAAGTTTTTCACTTCACTAAATCATAATACCATAATATGTTAACAGATATTTAGGAGACCTACTTGTCCACCTCCTTGTTTCTCAGAAAACAATGCTACAGCCAGTTATTCGACTTTGAAATGTGCATTGTGTGTAATGTGTATTTTTGTTGATTGTTGATTCGAATAGCAAACAACTCTTAATGCACGCACCGTAACAGACTTGCGCGATTGAAATAAAATGCGTGTGGAGTCAACCAATCAGCATGTTCAGCGCACAAGTCCCACCCCAAAACGTTTAAAAAGTACTACCTCATGAGCAGGGACTTTTTGAGGGGGACATTTTTAAACTTAATTTAGACCCTGGTCCCTGCTGTTGAAACACACCAGGTACCACTCCAAAGTTCCTGGGAAAAGTTCCTGCGGTGGAAACGCGGCTTTTGGCCGGTCTTCACTTTCTGAGACCCCTTTAAAGGCCTGTTTGAGGGTTAAGACTTGGTTTTAGGGACAAGGTTATAATTAGGTTAAGGGTTGATTTAGGGTATGGGCACTTCATTTTAATAAGGTTAGGGTAAGGAGCTGGAGATTGCATTGTGTCAATGAATGTCCAACCAAAGAGCTGTACAAAAGTGTGTGTTTGTGTGTGTGTGTGTGTGTGTTTGTGTGCACCGCTGTCTCTCTGCCTGGAATAAAACAGACCTTCCCGCTAATCCCGCTAAAGTTAATCTGGTCATCCTCTGCCTGTGACCTTGGCGTCAAATGGACTGACAGTAGGTGAATGTTTAGTACAGACAGAATCTCGTTGGCAAACATAGAAACACAGGTCTGGCCGCTTCGGCCGGCAGCTTGTGGCTCTGCAAGATGTCCATTAACAGCACATATTCACATGCCTGGACTTGGGGAGAAGCCAATATGCCAATTGCAATGACAAGCATCTGAGGTGAAATTGTGCTTGTGTGTCATTTTGTGGTCAGTTCAAACTGCAACATGCAGTATTCACTCAAAAAAATAACTTGTTGAATTTACCACGCTAGCCTAGGAATCTAGATGCACCCTAGTGGCAGAAAATGTATTTTGTCGCAAGTGTAGTCTAGCAACTCTCGGTAGACCTGAGAGCTGGAAAAACCAAACTCTGGTCAGGCCAATCACAGCATGTGTAGAGTCGGTGGGCGGGCTTAACATAATGACGGCACGTCACAGCAGAGTTGTGGAGGTTCTGCGTGCTACTCGTAAACAAAGCTGACGAACAGCGGTCTTTTGAATCGGCTTTGGCCGTGACTCTGGAAGACTTGGAGTTAAGCTTTTCTTTAACAAAATAAAGAAAAGAACAAAGAACGGCACTGAAGTCATTCTTAAGAAACGAAGATATGTTCAAAGTTTTGCCTACCGGATACGGCGAAAGTCTATCAACTAATGTTAGCTCGGCTTCACCTTCTTCTTCGCTCTGGTTGGTTGTAGCGCTCATGGTGCTATCCAATTGCATGCAGAAGGAATTTGAAAGACAATCGTTTATCCCGCCCCTCGGATTGAGCCCCGTCAATGGTAAGTTTCCAGACCCAACAATTTGATGTGGGTCTGGCTTGTCAAGTTAGTTCCACGCAACTATATCGAGTAATTTTTACAAATAACAATTTAGTTATATGAACAAAAGAAAGTAAAGTAAAGCTGACAAAATGTATTTAAGTAAATACAAACCATTTGATTTCACTGTTGCATAATATTTATGTGCCGTTTACTTAATAATGTTATGTTAAATGTATAAAAGTTTATTATGCGTTTACTATGTTATGTAAACATAAATTATGTTTACCTTATTAAATTAACATTAATAAGTTAAAACTATTAAATAACAACAAGCATATATTTAGAAACAAAAGGCTAAAATAACTTAATTGAGGGCAGGAAGTCCATCCAATAAATGTGTGTATATGAGTGCCCACAGCCTAAACACAGGCACCACTCTTCTACATAATTACAGAAACTCCTCTAAATGTCCAACATAACTGAACATTAAACACTAACATAAAATAAAAACATCTTTCCCTTTACTGAAGAACATAAAATAACACTTTAATCCCTAAATTTACTCTACTAATGCAGTCCCTTGCAAAGCATGCTGGGAACTACAGATCCACTGCCCAGTTTGTTCGTTTCACTCAGCAATGTTAAGTTGACCGAACAAACACTTATTAAGTAAAGCTGACAATACTAATTTTCAGTAGAAACAACTCAGTAAATTGAAGTTCATTTCGTTTTTTTTAAGTAATGTGAACAAGGATGATTTAAGTGCAACTAACAACAGTGAAAGTTAATGTTTTTGAGTGTTGTAGTTGATGACAATAAAATGTTTTTTTTTTTTTTTTCAATTGTCAATTGCAGCATTGTCTGACAATGGTGTGATGCCTAAAATGCACACTTTATCAAAACATGGGCGGTACTAAGGCTTCTGAACGGCCCGCATGGAGCACACCTGTTCTATTCTTTCCTCATTCTCTCAAGCCACACCCTTCCTCTGCCTTTTACGGCGGCTCTCTTTAACATCACATTTTATGTGTGTAAATGGAGCAAAGACAAGCCTGGAATGCACTGTAGTTCAAACACCTCTCTTTTTTGCTATTTTTTCAGAAATGCACCACTTACTTAGAGCTAAAAATCATTACCACAATATAGAAAGTCTTGAATGTCACGGCTTAAAAAAAAAGTCTAACAGCTGTTGTCTTTCTCTTTCGGGAATACTCTAGCCCTTTTACCAGGTATCACTCTTCTTATCTGCTTCCCATCTGATCTGTATTTCTGGCCACACACATGAACTTCTACTTTCTAAATCATGAAAGTGTGGGTATGTGGGTTTGCATGTGCAAGAATTTCTCAGGCAGGAAGAGAAAAGCTTGTTTGATCACTCTCTGCTTTGATTTGTCTGGTGGTGCTTTATGATCCTGTGATCCAGGTTGCAAAATACAATCCTGGACTGAATAACTTAGTATCCTGTGTTTTCAAATTTGAGCACACAAAATAATAAAAAAAAGAAAAGATGCCAGCTTACATCAGGAAAGTAATGATCAGGGTCTTTAAAGTAGGTAAAAGTTAAGAAAAACTGTCTGCATATTCAGCTCCACTCTGATTTTTAATCATAAATTACATTTGGAGAAAAATATAAAAGTAAATGATCAAATAATTTACTACAAAATAATAATAATAATAATTTAAGTTGCATGATTAATGAAGGTAAATGGATGGTGATGCACTTTCTTTGGTTCATTAAAAAGCAGTAAGTGATGAAAATAATGTGTTTTATGTGGGGATTTTAATCCAGGTTTGTCCATCAAAAAACAATATTTTCTCAACACTGGCCCCTAGTGCTGAAAAGGAGTCAAGGCTCAAACTCCATATTTTGACAAGCTATATTTAAGAGAGGGCATTCATCAACAAAAGTGTAAAATGGAAAGATTAATGTTTGTAAAAAACTATTTGTTCTTTAAAATTGTCATCAATTAATTGACTTCTTGATATTTGTTTCTCTTTATACAGTACACTGATACAAATTATTCTGTTGTGAAATACTGTAAATGTAATTTCTACAAAAAGTACATTCTATATTAGTACTCAATTCAAGCTTGTAGAAATTAAAGTGTAATTTTTTTTTATTTAAACAACTTTTCTGATACTACTGTTTCCATCATGCACTGGGGCTTGAATTATTAATAAGGTTGATTTTTCACTCTTTTCCAGATTTATTTACACTATTTTATCATTGCTTTTGTTTTTAGATTTAGTAACTTGGTGACATTTTCTACTCAAAATGACATTCATACTCAAAAACGATCCATGGAATGTTACCGTCATTTTGTATTGTGTACGAAGTATTGAGGTCTCTGTGTTCACGTGCCGCGTTACTATTATGTAGATATGGTGTAAATTATATGCATATACTTTAAAACTGTGGTTTAATTCAGGGGTTTTCAAACTTTATGATGCCAAGGACCCCCAAATATGATAAACCTTTTATGAGGGACCCCCGTCCTAAAATCCTTCTATATATGTGACCCTGGGCCACAAAACATAAGGGTCAATTTTTTTTTTAAATAAAGATGTATACATATATCTTCATGGAACATGATTTTTACTTAATATAATGATTTTTGGCATAAAAGAAAAATTGATCATTTTGACCCATACTGTATTGTTGGCTATTGCCACAAATATACCCATGAGACCCATGACTGGTTTTGTGCACCAGGGTCACACTTTTTTATGTAAAAACATTTAAACTGTTAGATTAATAGTATGACATTATAAATACAACATATTGTTTCCGATTAAATTGGCTATACTTAATGTTGGATGTAAAAACCTGAAGAAGAATTAAAAAATATTTGTATAAGCAACTTTCACAATAAATGTATGTAAGCAGCTCTCGTACTGCATTAGGGATACTGCCAGTGAGCGAGATAAAGGGGACTAAAGTGTGAAATGCTCACTAAAGATACAAACATATTCAATTCTTAAATTCAGTTATAATGTTCAGTAGACTTTAACCATTTTTGCTTTGTCTTTTTATTCCCTGAAATTTTCTGGGGACCCCTTAGAACCTTCTGGAGGACCCCTGTGGGTCCCCGGACCCCAGTTTGAAAACCTCCGGTTTAATTCAGTGTTATATTATTTGAGTAAAAAGTATTTCAAAGGGATCTTCAACTAAGTAGAGACTCAAACTTTTACTCGCTAAATTAAAATTACTTCTTTTCTTTGTTCATTTTGCTTAACTTAGTTAATTCCATAATTGAAATTTACTTTAAAAATATCCATGCAATATTTGACAAAGAAAATTAAGTAAAACATTTTTCAGTGCAGATGGCAACAAACAATAGAGAGAAAGAGATGGAGAAAAAGCTGCCTGAGGGAGAGAGAGTTATCAGTGTTTGAGATCAGTGTCGCAGACACCTCTAGGATAAACGGGTGGTAATTTGTCATTTACAGCACAGGATCACAGAGTCACGATACCTCAGCTCCTCCTCCTCTGCCATCACAGAGGCTCACCTGAGTTCACAGCAGGATGTGGCTATCACACTGAGGCTAATTATGCTAATCACATAACTACCTCCAGACATGACCCTTTTGAAGCCCCCCTTACGAGGGGATGTCTGCAAGTGTTTACATGCAGAATTTGAAATTGAGAGAGTGTGAGGAAACTGTGCTGTGGAAACAATGTTTATGAGACTAGCTAAAAGTATGTAAGCTACACAAGTTAGACTGAAAAACCGGCTACCCACTAGTAGAACCAAACAAAGTGACAAAAATAATCATAATAATAAAAAAAATTAATTGTAAACAGATGTCTTAACCACCACACTGAAATAAATAGGAATGCTAATGGATAGCTTTCTTCAGGTACCAGACTGAGTCAATGCCACAGCGTCAGGCCACTAAAACAAACAAAGCATTGTTGAAAGCACCACAGTGTTTACACTCCTAAGAGAACTCAACCAACAAACAGCTACTTATAGTCATCTCTGCAGATCAGTTAGATCTCTTATGGTCACCAAGGCTGCATTTATTTGCTTAAAGGGTATCTTACACACACAGTTTCTCCCAATCTCATGTTAATCTTGAGTACCTATAGTATTGCATCCTTCATATCTCAGAAGAGTCTTTAGTTTTATCATTTCTGTCAGGACCACTATCGTCAAAGATGATTGATTGACTATTAGCATAATAGTTTGGATTGCCGGGATGGTTCTGTTCTGGGCAAGAACTCCCTGTGCATCCATGTAGCCTAGCATGGATAAGAGCAGGGAGAGCAGCAATAACCCCCCTTAGGGTAAACAGAACAGAACCAACATAATGTATTGCAGACGTCATTAATGTTAATATTACATGTACAAAGTGATTCAGGAATTTAGTCTGATTCAAGGGAAATCAGAATACCAAATCCTGACTGGACAAGAGGAGGAGCTGGGGATGGAGGAGGGTAAATGAGCTCTGGATTTATACGCTGTACTGATTCTTTCCGAAAACAGGCGAACATGTGGAGGTGTGCAGTGGGCGGGGCTAAAGAGTCACAAGCCCACACACATACACACACAATACATCATGGATGGCATTATCCCTGGATAACTTTCGATTCACTATACGTCCGTGTTGTTTACATTATATGCACTTACACGCCAATTGTCAACAAAGCACAGACATTTGACTGCGGTTTCGACTCATGACCGGAAACAAACAAACACACTTGCAGAACTCTGTTGCTGCTCCGGAAAAAAAAACTGTGTACTGTTCCCTTAATGATGGGTTATTTGAGAAGCTGAACAAGGTTATCTTTCCCTCACAAACACTTCTTTAGTGACATTGTTGATTTCGTGGTCTAAAAACAAAATGACAAGCGCTGCCGATGGTAGGGGTGTAACGGTACACGTATTCGTATTCGTACTCGTACCGAACTGTTTCGGTACAGGGCTATCGGTACGTGCGCGTGTGTACCGAACGGCTACGAATGCAATCTTTAACAGTTGGCTTGTTTTGAGCGCGGAACACACTTCAGTCCTAGTTCCCACACGAACATATTAAGTATTCTGTCCATTTTATCACGAAATTCAAAAGATAAATGCCGTTTTGATGCTCTTTAATGTGACGACTGATCACTGTAGACACGTCAGCTCAAGCGGTCGCTGTGAACGCGATCATCTCTTCCTAAAGAATAAACATTAATTAATATCTTAAGGTATGTTGAAGATACATGAAACGTATCATATGTGGTGTAATCGCTCAATCAGTGTTCAAACGCGGAAAGACAGCTTGTAAACAATGTCATAGCATCACATTTACCTCAGGCAGTCATTCTGTATCCACAGCTGTTAGTTCACTGGAGAAATCAACTATTTCGCTAAATATATGCACTATATTAGCACTATATATTCATTATATTCTACTTACCCGTTAGTGATGTCTTGATTATTTCATGTAGGCTATGTTTAAATAAACCTGTGTCATGAAAATGACGCTCACTGTGTATAAATGATTATATTTCAATAACAAATTGGAGAAAAAAACATAATTTTATCAATTAGATTTAGAAATTAATGCAAAAACAGCCTTATGTGAAGCTTATGAGTGTTGATTATTATACCTAAAAATAAATAGCAACTGAATTTAGGCTAATAGTTTTGGCTCTGTTAATTGTTAACCTTTAATATTAATGTGCAAGTAAGGGCTCCCTATATAGTTTACACAGGAATATCTTACCGAACCCGTACCGAACCGTGACTTCAAAACCGAGGTACGTACCGAACCGTCAGTTTTGTGTACCGTTACACCCCTAGCCGACGGCTTCCATAACCCGAACGAAGCTCGTTGATGGGCGAGCTCTTCCTCTCGAACTGGTTGACGTGTACATGCGCTCATTCGGGAGAAGTGCCCATACAAGGAATTCCACCCTTTATGACGCCATACTAGGGATGTGACTGTGAGGAAATTTTCCCACCGGTTAATCGACTTGTGACAACACAGATAAAACCGGTATCACCAGCGGGGGCTTTTCGAATCACTAATTTTAAACCGAAAGCTGAAAGTAAAATGCAGTGCGGAGCAACCGAAAGTTAAGCTTCCATAGACATGCAATGAAAACGCGCCAAACTTGACACGCACCGTGAATAACTGTGCGGCCGTGAATGAATGACAGTGCAGCTGTGAATGAATGCCCGTGCGGCTGTGCTCATTTTACTTTCGGTTTACAATTAGCGCCAATTCGGGGGCAGGTTGCTTGAATTGTGGGTTCATTAGCCTATTATTATTAATGAAAAACACAACAACAAAACAGTACCATGACAAACTCACTTAAATAGGCGCTTTTACAAAAAAAAAAGGGGATGAGAGTGTGAGTGTTTTGCTTTGAAACCAAATCTTCCACCATCATCAAAAATGCCAATTCCATAATGGAACTTATGTACTCGAAATCTATTCAAACAGCCGAGAATACAGTTCATCCAACCATTTAATAACTAATGCCACATATTAACACAGTTTAGCTCTGTCCATACACAATGCTAGCACAAACATACCCTACCATACCCTACCACAATCAGACACAAAAGATGGTCCACCTCATGTGTGACTTGCTGACACGCACTGCTCTGACTTTCCAACTTATACAAATACACAAATATTGATATGCTAAGATAAAATATACAACGTTTTGTGTGCGTATAAATGAGCATGTGTGATGCACTTCAGAACACTGTCCAGAATACATATACAATATGATGTCATTCGTTCTTACATGTGGTCTACAGCAACCACAGAATAACAGAGAACAGGAAGGAACTGATGGATGAGTCTTTTACAGGAGTCTTTGTTGAAACGGCTTCCATTTCATTCGGACACAATGGAATGCAGTAACGCTACACACACAAACACACCTGCGTAATTCAACATTAATCTTCTGTATAGAAGTCCAATAAGGTCAAAGTTTGCAAAGGATATCCTGGGTTAACTTTTTATCAGTGCCCATCTTCATGTTTGTGGGACATTTTCAAGAACAACAAATATTAAAAATGGGCATATACAATTTAAAATAATTCAATGAAATGCTATTTTTCATTGTTAATGTTAATGGCAAAAGTCAATCGATTTTTTTTATGGTTCCTGAAAAAAAAGACTGCATTAATTTGATTTAAAAAAATACAGTAATATTGTGAAATATTACATTTGAAATTAACAGTTTTCTCTTTGAATATATTTAAAGGGATAGTTCATCCCAAAAAAGTGCATCCATCCATTATAAAAGTGCTCCACACAGCTCTGGGGGTTAGTAAAGGCCTTCTGAAGCGAATCGATGGGTTTTTGTAAGAAAAATATCCATATTTACCATGATATAAAGTTATAACATGTTATGAAGTTATAACCTTGAATACAGGTATAACAGCGTTACACTTTCTTCGTAATTTGAATACGGAAGGTGGTCTGGCGGAGGCTAGCTATTTTACTTTATAACGTGTTAAAAATTTATATTTTTCACACACAAACACATCAAATCGCTTCAGAGGGCCTTTATTAACCCCCCAGAGCCGTGTGGATTACTTTTATAATGGATGGATGCACTGTTTTGGGCTTCAAATTTTGGGCTGCCATTCACTGCCATTATAATGCTTGGATTAACCAGGACATTTTTTAATATAACTCCGAACGTATTCGTCTGAAAGAAGAATGTCATATACACCTAGGATGGCTTGAGGGTGAGTAAGTCATGGGGTAATTTTCATTTTTGGGTGAACTATCCCTTTTAAATAAAAGTTATTCCTGTTATGGCAAAGCTGAATCAGTAGCCATTACTCCAGTCTTCAGTGTCACATGATCCTTCAGAAATAACTCTGATAGAATCATTTCATGCTCAAGAAACATTTATGCTGCTTAATATTTTTGTGACACCTTTTTTGGCAGGATTAACAGAAAGTTCAGATAGTTCAAAAGAACAGCATTTATTAAAAATAAAAATATTTTTTAACATTATACAGTAAATGTCTTTAATGTCCCTTTTGATCAATTTACTGCATCCTAACTGAACAAGTTATATATACTTTTTTCATAGTTTTTTTTAGGAAGCCCTCATCTCCAAAATCCCAAAGAACACACGCATCACCCAACAGACAATGTCTCTTTTTACCATGTCAACTGTCATAGTGCTTAAATGTAGAGACAAAAGGGAAAAGTGCAAATAAAAATAATTAGTCATCATCATCTTAAACATCTGTCTCAGTAACTATTCTTGTAAAGGAAAGGATGCTCAAGAGATTCAATTTAGGTTAATGAAGTTCCTGTGTCTTACAGTGAACTGCTCTTGGGACGACGTCTCTCTGTCTGACTTATTCTGTTTCATCAAGAGATTGCTGGGACGTGAAAATTAGAGATGCGTGTATATGCTTTAGGTTGTGTCGTTCAGAGCGGGGCTGCTGTTTGCAGTTGGAAATGGGTTAATGTGGTTAAAGGGGGCTTATCATGCACACGCGTGTGTGTTTAAGAATGCCACTGCAGCAGGGTGGGGTGCAGCCTCGTCGTGCAGCAGCACTGCAGAGCCCATGGGGCAAGCGGAGTGTGTGTGAGCGCGTGCACGAGCACGAATGAGATACAAGAGTCCAGTGTTCATCGTTTCTGCCCATTAATGCCGTCCATAACGTCAGTACCGACTCATCGCCGAGGGGGATGGTGTTTACGTGTGTATATGCGTATGTGACATTTTGTGTCAGACGTGTTGGTGAATGGTACAATAAAGCCGTCGCCCATGTTATTTTTAACTCTCTGTCTCCATGGAAACCAGCACATATGCTGGGAGCGATGCACCCTGCCGAATGTGTGTGTGTCTGTGGAGATGCAGCAGTTCATCCTGCTTCATCTGGAGGAAGCACACACACGTTGCACATGCCTGCCGCAGTGGATGTGCGTGTGTGAGAGTCTTATGAGGTCAGATCAAATCACAAAACCACATCCGACTAACCATACAGAGTATAAGCAAATTGGTATGTCAGTCATACCCAAGAAAATGAGGCGGAGGGATACACAAATCAATTGCTGAATTTTAGATTTACAAAAATATTATCAGCTCATCACATGACACACAGTGCCAATTCATATTCAAGCCTACGCCGGACAGGCTTATTATACAGAAGCTAAAAAAGCACTAAACTAAAGCATTTGTAACAGTTATGTAAGGTGCAAAGCCATATATCTAGACAAGACCTGCTATAGGTTATGTAACATTTTAGCAAATGCAAACACAATAAAGTAAAAAAGGAAAGCGGAGTTAAATGGTAAAGATATATTTAAAAAATAATCTTGCCATATATCTAGACAAGACCTAGCCTGGTCCTACCAGACTCTCGTACATTTCATTTGTACAGAGAGTCTGGCCACTCTCCATACTTCCTTGAAGGCGGGTACTCTGTTGAAGTTTAAAACTATTGGATCTGCCCAGAGCCACTCTGAATCTGCCATAGCCAATCGCTAACGTTTGGTCGTGACATAATGTCATCACAAACTAGCGCACGTCAACCACGTCATCGTTCTCAGCCACTCCCTCTGTTCGCTGATTGGACCGGTAAAAATTTGACCGGAGGAAACCAGAGAATATACCACAATCCCAGACGGAGTACTGAAGGAAAATGAAAATTGAGCGGAAGTAGGTAGGAGGGCGGAGCCAGGCTAGACAAGACCTGCCTTTATGGCAACTGCAAAATAAAAATAAATCAATAAAATAAAACAAAATAACTAGCTTGAATGTAGCATAACTACTTTAAAATATAAGTATAGCAATTACCTTTGGAAATCTACAGTTTCAAAGCGGATTTTGCAACGCTGGGTAATTTATTAGAATACTATGTGCAACAATGAAAGCATAATTCGCTAACATTTCGTTTATTGATTTAAAATAAACTAGGATGAAACAGGCCAATGCTATTTTTGAAATGGAATAAATGAACTTACCTATATAGTGCAGAGGGTGATGTTGAAGGCATGTGAAGCCAATTCAAAGGGTGAAGTCACGAAAAACATGTCAAAAGAAAGACAAAAAAAGTATACCATTAGTTTAAAAACTTCCTCTCTTACCTCTATCAACTCAGGATCTTTCGAATAATATGAAAACCAGCCTCTACTCTTGCATTTTACTGCATCTGGTCGAAAGAAATTGTTAAAAAAACAAGTTAATTATGCAAATTATGGCAAATCCATAATCGATTAATACATACCGTATACATACAGAAAACTATGTACAGTTTTTACTAGTTCCGTCCTGAATCTGAAAGCTTCATAAGTTCAGTGGTGATAAACGGAAGCTGACCTCAGATCAGCACTATCTGCAGAAGTAGTGCTCTGCTCATCAGTAATGTTGCCAAGCAGACATCCATTTATTCCCACCTGCATTTTCTATGTTACTATGGTAACAGCTTAAAGATTAGTACATTAGTTACAGCACCATGCACAGTGAACTCTCCATGATATAAGAGTAGCTTTATACCTCCATCTTTTCAATTTTCTTCAAACTGTTTCGCTTTTGTCCTTCTCAGGTGTTCTGGTTGTAATTCATCTTTGAATTGAGTAAAAATATGATTGTGACAAATGTAGTGGGAAAACAAAAACAAACACGTGGCTCGGACCACGACAACTGGATTGGATATAATGCAAGCAGGATCCCACAGAGAGCAGGAGTGAAACAGTTAATGGTACGGCAGCAACAACAACACGCTCTGGGTGACGATGTGATCGAGGCCGTTTTATGCTAACAGCCAGAGCCTGACGAATGTAGGTCATGTGCAAGAAAGACACATATACACGCCCTACTACACATAGCGCACAACTTTCAGAAGGGCAGTGCGCTTGGAAATCGAGAATGAATCGCTTAATGTGTGACCTGAACCAACCTCGGCCTGCCACTTCACGAACAAAACTGTCTGTATCTGTAAAACACATTAAGACACAAATTACGTCATCTTGTGACTGACTCTTATTCTTGACAAGAATAAGATTCAATCAAACAAACAAATAATAAGAGCATCTGATTCGTTAATTTTGGTCACATCAATGCTTCGCATTTTCAGTTTCCAAAAACGGCCAAGATAAACAAAAATAACCATTGTTAGTCTGTCACAATTGCCATTGATGACAATGAGCTTTGTTTCTACGCTGGCCCTGAGGGACAGGTTTTCCTTTTAACGGGACTGTGCGGGTGAAGGCAACACATCTCACGTCAGGCTCCTAGCCAATACCAACACTCCATGGAGAATAATTTATGTGCATGTGTGTGTAAATGTGTGAGTGTGTCTGTGTGTATGTTTTCTACCTCCCTGAGCAGCCATCGCACAGTGACCTATATATCCTTCTCTCCGCTCCTGCAATGCACTCAACCTCAATTATTCATAACGCACACAAAGATTTCAGAACAAAGAAGAATCGCACGAAAGAAAACGGACCGTTACATATAACATTTGTGGTAAAATAAACCAGTTAAAATGAATGAATCACATTTATGAGACTAAAATTAAATAGAAAACTGAAAAAGAATGGAATTACACCACCTTAATTTATTCAATTAAAATGAATCTGTATATATTATGATAATGCATTTTATTTACTTTATATATTTTTTTTTAAAAAACTATATTTTTATATGGTTCTTTAATTATGAACTTTTTGAGGTTATTTAAATATATAATAATAATAAAAGCAACATGAAACCAGCCTAAATGTACATAATTTCCCAACGACCATCCATAGCCGTAATCATAGACATTTAGTATTTAAGATTTTTGGTCAATCTGATTTTCAGTATTTGATCCTCACCCTTTCCATTCCAAAATATGTGGTTAGATTCAAGTATTCACCAGCAGTCAAAACAAAACTCCATTCATACATGCTCAGTCTACCATGTGATAAACATTTTATGTCGACCAATCAAGCTTTTGGAAGGATTTCCATCTAAACTGCCTGCCAGAGCAACCTGCTGTCCAGCCAGGCTTACACAGCAGGCCTGCATATGGTCAATCCAGTCCACAAACCCTTTAATTCCTTCCCGTGGTTTGCATTTAGCTTTCATACTGCACAGTGAGACCTAGGTAGAAATATAAAGAAGTTGTGGTTTATTCAAAACAGCCACAAAACTTTCAAAAGAAATAATATCAACACAAACTAACTAACTTGAAGAAAGGTAGACCTTTACGCTTTGATATTTGCATAACGTATAATGATGACTATTCAGGTAAGTACATTTAAATACATTCACTCTGAATAGATTCTCACCTTCAAAACATGGGAATGAGTGGTTGACAGGAAGAGGGCGGGGTAATTTATGAGTAGTTGGAGTAGTTTATGAGTGTATTTTCTGCTTTTCTGCACAATGTTTTGTTTTTATAGCACATGGCTGAAACCACAACCGCAAATGCTGTGAGGAAAAAAGAAATCGCAGGATATAGAGTATGGGGAAAGGAAAAAGATTGTGGAAGTGGTAAAGAAAGACGGAGAATGAAGAGACTGCATCCCAATTACATCAGCTACTCAATAGGCGAATAATAAGTGAAATTCATTAGATTTTTTTTTTCATATTCAAAATCCATTGAGCAGTTCTTGATCTTTTATATGTAAACGCTGCTGGAAGAGTGTGGATTAAAAAGATATGTTTAAAAACCTCTACTGTTATATGTGCCAATCGGAAACATTCTCCATGTGCATGATTTTTCATGTTCGGGTGAGTTAGCAAAACATAAAAAAAGAGTTCACACAGCACCCTTAAAGGGATAGTTCACCCAAAAATTAAAATTAGCCCAGGATTTACTCACCCTCAAGTCAGGTGTATATGGCATTCTTCTTTCAGACAAATACAATCAGAGTTATATTTCAGAGTTATATAGCTCTTCCAAGCTTTATAATGGCAATGAATGCCTGTTTCTGTTTTGAAGTCCATAAAAGTGCATCCATCCATCATAAAAGTGCTCCACACGGCTTCAGGCCTTCTGAAGCGAAGCAATGCGTTTGTGTAAGAAGAATTTAATTAAATTAAAACTTTACAAACTGTAATGGGGCGGCAGTGGCTGAGTGGTTCATGTAGGTTGTCTACAAACCGGAAGGTTGGTGGTCCTGACCAAGTGTCGAGGTGTCCATGAGCAAGACACCTAACCCCGGCTGCTCCCGAAGAGCTGGATGGACATTTTTAAATACAACTCCGATTGTCTGAAAGAAGAATGTCATATACACCTAGGATGATTTGAGGGTGAGTAAATCATGGGCTAATTTTCATTTTTGGGTGAACTATCCCTTTCATGTAAAATGTTAAGAAACTTAAGTATTTAACAGTTATTTGTCTTCTAGGTAATTAATCACATAGGCATAACATTTAAAGTAGGGCTGAAACAGTTCATCGAGTTACTCGATTAACTTGATTACAAAAATATTGATTACGTTAAATTCCTATGACGCGCAGGGATCTGATTCACACGGACCGCTGTTCAATGTTCAGGAAGCACACCATAGCGCCTGATACATTTTGAATTTAGTTGGTGCGATGGCGGAGAGTAAAGATGTCCATAAACAGCAGAGAATGTCTAAAGTTTGGGATCATTACATTCTTAAAAAAGAAGAGAACAAGGTGCAATGTGTCTACTGCAAAGTAGACCTGGCATTCCACAGCAGTACGACTTCAATGGTAACATAGCCTAAGCCTATACATTGATGTTCGCTGATTTTAATCCCATACTGTATTTGTAGTGATGTCGTGATGCGGTTTGACTAGATATGATGTTTAGCGTTGATGTTTTTAAGTAGTAAACGTATTCAGGTTCAATTGCAGTATAGCATGCAGTAATGCTGCAGGTGTAGAAATCTACATAGAACAGATATTTACTTTGATGTCAGGGCTAGATTACAGCATGAAACCTTTTGTGCATATTAATACATTAAATTGCTTTTCCTCTTCATTTTAGTTATGCTTTTTTTTTTGTTGGTTTTTTAAAAACACATTTTTTTTAAATCCGATTAATCGCTCGATCAAGTACTAGATTAATCGATTACAAAAAGAATCGATAGCTGCAGCCCTAATTTAAAGCATAAAACAAATATAAAAACATAATTCAAAATTACATATTCTGGCCAAGGGGTTCTTAACTCTGGCCCTCAAGATCCACTTTCCTGCAGAGTTTAGTTCCAACCATAATCAAACTAATTTGCCTGTAGGTTTCTAGCAAAACCACTTGAAGGCAAGCCTCCAAGGTTAGCAAAAAAAAAAAAAAAAAAAACCTCACTGCCTGCTATCGCTGTGGTATGCAGGGAAGGAGACAAGAGGACTTTATTTTAATGGATGTCACTGAAGGAGAGGCTTCACTACACTAAATAAACTGCTTTTGAGTTTCATATAATAAATGATGCACTCTAAAAAATGCTGGGTTAAAAATAATCCAAGTTGGGTTGAAAATGGACTAACCCAGCGATTGGGTTGTTTTAACCCAGCGGTTGGGTTAAATGTTTGCTTAAAACAACCCAATAGCTGGGTTAAAACAACCCAATTGCTGGGTTAGTCCATTTTTAACCCAACTTGGGTTATTTTTAACCCAGCATTTTTTAGAGTGTAGTCCATGGCTAATATTCAACATGTTTACTCTGAAACATTTGTTTGGGATTGATCTATTTTTAGCGTTTCCACCAAAAATTAAAGCTGTTTTTTAACTGAAGTCACGGACATTTGCACGACAGGTATTACGCTTACAGCACTTCTCATTCATTTCTATGGTATCCGCAAATAGTGATTGACTGTCGCACAACTCTGAACAAAATTAAATGGCGTCAAGGTTGTAATGTGATTAGTTATCAAGGCACACGTGATCCAAGTTGGCCGTTAATCTTTCTCCAGTGGTAATAATAATAATAATAATTTATTACATTTATATAGCGCTTTTCAAGGCACTCAAAGCGCTTTACATAGAAGGGGGGAATCTCCTCAACCACCACCAATGTGCAGCATCCACCTGTATGATGCGACGGCAGCCATTTTGCGCCAGTACACCCACCACACACCAGCTGATTGGTGGAGAGGAGACTGAGGGATGATGCCAATCGTATATATATATGGGGATGATTAGGAGGCCATGATGGACAGGGGCCAATGGGCAAATTTGGCCAGGATGCCGGGGTTACACCCCTACTCTTTTATCGATGGGCATCCTGGGATTTTTTAATGACCACAGAGAGTCAGGACCTCGGTTTAACGTCTCATCCGAAGGACGGTGCTTGTTACAGTATAGTGTCCCCATCACTATACTGGGGTGTTAGGACCCACACAGACCACAGGGTGAGCACGCCCTGCTGGCCTCACTAACACCTCTACCAGCAGCAACCTAGTTTTCCCAGTTGGTCTCCCATCCAGGTACTGACCAGGCTCAACCCTGTTTAGCTTCAGTGGGAAACCAGTCTTGGGCTACAGGGTGATATGGCTGCTGGTAGAGCCATGGACCCTAGTATCTCCTAATAAGACCATCGCTACGTCGCATACGTTTTGAATAAGTAATTACTTCATGGCCGCTAAAAAAGCACGTTCTATATAGTATGAGTCTGTGTAGTATGAGTGTAATTATTGTGTACATTATCACGTGACCTATCGGCGTCAGTTACGTTGCTTCACTTTCATTCACAAACCCTCTCCCGTGGCCTCATTGGATAGTAAAGCATAATTCGTATACAAACTTCAGAATCTCACGGGAAGTAGTACAGGTCATCCGGGTACTTTTTGCCCACTCTTTTATGAGTACTGTGAATTCGGACATACTACTCGCATACTGTTTTTTCGCTAAAGTAGGGAAGTATGTGATTTGGGATGCAGCCCATCTCTGTTTCTAGTAATCCTGAAGACATTGATTAGCTTGTTCAGGTGTGTTTCATTAGGGTTGGAGCTGTTTTTAGGTAGACTGCATTCAAGATAATCTGTAATCTGTAAAAAAAAAAAAAAATCAAACACTAATTCACGTTTTCCTCATTTGCTTGCCATGTACGCCACGCCTGATAATGCAAATGAAAGTTGCAACTGTGTAGTGAGTTTCTGGACATTAAAAACTGGCAGTATGTGATGATACAGAAATAATCTACCCAGGATTTTGCTGACTGCCTAAAAATGTTTGTGAGGGCTAGAGATAGAAACACAGATTAAAAAAAGTAGGGAAGGATCACATGAAGGGTGTAATCCCTTCAGATAGAGCATATTTGAGAGGAGAGCGGGAACTGAGTGAGATTACAGGCTGCTCCTTATTTTAGTTTTTTTTTACATACATGTACAACAGAATATGCTAAATATTCAGTGCTGTTTTTTTTTTTTATTTGAACGCATTATAATGATACTTGCTAACTCAATCACAGATGGTATCTGCATCACCAAAGTTTGCCACAACCACAAACCACATGGCCGTAATGGTGTAGAGACGTAGTGGTCAAATGGAGAGAGAGAGGTGAGTAAAGGGCAAAAGAAGGTTAAAAGGGGCCGAACCGAACACTGCTTCACTGTCACATGGTGGATACGCTCTTTTGTTACTGTGGAAACGGGGGAATCTCTTGTAATCTGTTTGTTTGGGTTTCCCTGCAGTCAATAAAGTCTCAGTCAATAAAGTGTTTAGTCTAGCATGTTTAAAATAATAGAATATTGTGGATTTGTAATCTTAATTAAATTTTTTATTATTTATTTTTGTATCTTTAGGAATAGCTCATCCATGTCTCCAGGTCTTTGCTTCACTGGTGACAGCCAGGTAACAATCGTGTTTGCCCTAAACTTTGGCACTGTTTGTCACCGCTGTGAAAGTAAACTTTTAATTTACTCACCCTCAAGCCATCCTAGGTGTATATGACATTCTTCTTTCAGACGAATACAATTAATTAATAAATGTCCTGGCTAATCCAAGCTTTATATTGGCACAAAAAAGTGCATCCATTCATTATAAAAGTAATCCAGTAAATTAAAGTTAATAAGGTTAATAAAGTAAAATATCTAGCTTCCGGCGGACTGCCTTCCTTATTCAACTTACGGTTGTTTTTAGTTTCATATATAATAGTATCATTTAATTTTTCCCAACATTTCATTTGTCTATATTCAAAATGTTATATTTAGAACATTAATCTTTGTAACTTGAATGTTTGAGTCTTCCGGTGTAATCCATTTCCAGTTATTTTCCAGTTATGCTACTTGATATGCAAAATGGTATTATTTAGATTATTTTGTAGCGCAAAGTACACTTTTACTGCACTTTCTTTTTCTTCTAGTATTTACCTATAGCAGCTAATGAATCTGAAGTCTCGCACATTTACTGGACCTTTTTGAAGATTGTTGCATGGAAAAGAGTAACTTGAAAATTATTTAGAAATGATTTTGTGTTCCACGGGACAAAAACTATCAGCGTACGCTTGGAAATTACATGATGGTGAGTAAATAATGAGAGAATTGTCATTTAGCTCTGCACTGACATGCTAAAGCTAATGTGCCAATTGGTTCCAGAAAAAAAGCAGCTAAACTCAAAGCTTCTTTTGTCATATAGACAGAGATTAGACCGATCTGTAACAGTATTTAACACTGAAGTATTAACCTATAGTTAATACTTAATTGGTCTTGGTTTGCCCAAGTCACCTTGGGAGTCTTTTGCTCATACTTAAGAATGCTAAGCCGGGCATTAGGTCTTGTACAGAAGTCTGTCAGGAGGCAAAGAACACGCCATGGGCCAACCTTTCAGCTTTAGAATCTTAAAAGGAGAGTTGCATGAACAGATGACTATCATTGCTCTGCTGACTGATTGCAGGTGATTGGTTAATTAGCTTTGGTTGTTACTGCGGTGACCCCGTGACGGACCACAGGGCAGATGCCACCGAGCTCCTTTTACAAGTGCATGTGTGCTTGTGTACGCGTGTTTGTTTCTCAGAAGCGCAAACTGGAATTTGTCTCACCCTTGCTGATTTTACCCCCCCCCCCCCCCCCCCCCCCCCACACACACACACACTCACACTCACACTCTTTTCTCATCATTCAAAACCTTGACAGCATTTGTAAAGATCCCAGGCCCTTTACCAGCCCTCCCCTGCCCACGTCGGCCCTCTGTGACGCCCCCCAACAACACTAGCCATGTGTAAGGCTGCTGAAAGACAGGGAGACAAAACAGTCCCCAGAGGACATTGCAACAAACACGCCAAAAACCAAACTCCCAGCCTCCACAGCCGCAATTAAGTGTGTCAGAGACACACGTTGTTCAGATAGAGTACAGAATGATGAATGGAAACCCCGGTGAAAAGCACACCACAATTAAAATCACAAGCTTCAGTGGAGCCCAAACATCATTATTACACTGATGGCACAAACTCTGCAGTTTATCACGCATATAGACCTACAATACAAGTCAAATCGCTAACATTCCTGTCCAACCTGATCTCACAGGAAATGTAACTATGTTATGAGGTGGCTGAATTCGTATGATGTAAATCGTACCAAAAGTATGATTATTCGGAAAAAAGTAAGCACTAACCACCCCTAAACACTGGGGCGTAAGAATATTCCATGAGAATTTCCATGAGATTGTGTTGTCCTGTCAGTTCATGCAATGTAAATTTTTACAGTTTGCAAATCACACTTTTTAGTTAGTCAACAAAATATAACATTTTTGATGCTAATGTGCAAAATAGCTGTTTTAGTTCTAGCTTTTGATGAAAATTATAAAATGTAGTCAATATTTCGTCAAATTCATTACTTTTTTTAATGATACACTTTTTATACACATTTCAGGCTTTTTCATTTTTAATAACATTTTAAAATATGCCGGGACGTGCTCGCACGCGCTGCCGGACTCTGACCCGAGGTGCACACGCCTTTCACTCAAACAGATTGCGACGTCAAGTTTCGCGGATTATTGGGTTTGAATGGTAAAAAATATGTAAAAATGCACGTCCTAGCGAGTATTTGGGTAAACACAGTCGGATATGTCTTTACGTATACAGAGTTGAATGAGAAATCGGGTGTTACAATGAATTTGGTCCGTGCAGCTCTTAAAGGGCCGGACCTAATATTCTGTGTGAAGCAGGGCAGGGCAGGAACATGCCGGCCAAGTGAGTTTTTAGGGTTTTTTTAACCCTAAAACAATGATAAAACAATGAATATTATGTCCTGTCATATTATTCAATTACTTTTACAGTTTTTTGCCATGGTATGGATTCAGTATCGGTATTGAGGCATTTTAGTCTGGTATCATATCAAAGTCATAATTTTGGTATCGTGACAACACTATTCTATATAAAAAGTATTTGCTGATATTCTCTTTTTTTGTTATGTTGGTTTACAAATTTGTACCTTTTTACATTTTTACTCTATTAGTTTTACATTTTATCAAGGGCTTGTTTACATTTATAGTTGTTTTATAGTACACTACTGAAGGCCAACATTGCAAGTTAAATTAAATGTTTTTAAGTAAAATTGTTAAAAATTATTTTGATAAATTAGTCAATAGATTAATAGATAAATTAGTCGATAGATTAATCGATATAAAAATAGCCGTTAGTGGCAGCCCTAAATGCCTATAGTAGAAAGGTGTCAACGTACTCAATCTATGCCTTTGTTCTGACACGACGTCTAGTGGTGAAAATTACATATTGTGCCTTTATTAACAATCTGTCAATCCAATTGTCCATGGGCATTGTTACAAAAATGCAGAAGTATAATACCGGTAATCTCTCTGCCGGCGGACAAATGCTAACAAATAAACGTGAATGGCAGAGAATTGGTAAACACTGTTCATTTACTGTCATTGTAACAATAGGGGTGAAGCGGGATGAAAATCGTTAAAATTACACTTGAACAAAATACAATGTGTGGAAACCTGATCTCCAGATTTTCATAACAGTATACTTTAATTAAATTTGTTGAATTATCTTTAGGATGTGCATTTTACCATATTTAACGTTAACAAAAAACCCTACGTTAACAAACATTTTCATTAGTAATTCCACTGACAAGATTAACACTGGTTCACTGACATGTGAGCTATCTTAGCAAGAAATGGAGAACAAAATCCACCCCATCCTTTCAACATTACTGACTTTTACGCGCTAATCCCAAATTTCTTTACACATTATTGACATTAGCGAAGCTTTCAGTGTGTACTTGCCCCAGCAAATGACAATGCTTCCTTTTCAAATTTGTAAATCTTTATCGAACAAAGCACTCCAAGGATCATTCTATATGCAAAGCCTACTCACATGAGCTAAGGATAATTAGCTTGTGACAAGGCCCAATCCAATGCCATAGACCCTGAAGAATAATCTGATCAGAACGCTCAATCGCCTCCGTATAATCTGGAGATTTGCGTGGCTCGGATCAAGTCCATGCTGGTAACTGGCTTAGCACCAGCACATCTAATGAGAGGTCAGAGCAGAAAGGCCGAGCAAACCCTAAAGCCCTTAAATTCTGTGGTTAGAATGGCCGTACGCTCAATGTTATTAGGCTATATTCAAATCACAAGCAAAAGACCCCAAAAGCTTCATGCTAATGAGGATCTGATAAACAAGCACTGGAATTAAAAAACAAATACACCCTCTCAACTCCCTGCCTAAAAAACAACTGCAAGTACTGCATAATGTATAAAGAGAAGACATTTATTATAACGGCCACATTGAGGTCAAAGCAAAATGGCAAAATAATCAGCTTTTACGAAACGACTAGAACTGGTCATTTGTTCTCCCTACAAAAGTAACTGAATTCCAGATGGATTTATAAATGTTGGTTACATTCAATAAGAAATCTAGCCTTGCTAAAATTATCTCGCATATACATGCCAGCTTTCATCATGCAATACCAGTGCTATTGAGACATTCTCCAAATCCAGGAGTGGATTCACAATAAATACATTGTATAATATGATAAAGAAAAAACGATAACTGTAGTCATGCAACTGGCAGCCCTTATTTCAAGTCTCCTCCACATGATTGTGAGGAACAGACCAAAATTAAGTAATTCACTGATAATCTAATTTACCTTCACATACATTCAAATATTCAGTGTGAAAAATGATCAAAACATCAATTCTGAATATGTAGTACCAATCAAATGTTTGAGGTTGGTAATTGGCAAATGGATTTGTTCAAGTGTCTTAGCCTGGATGCATCTATTTAATCAAAATACATACAGTATACAGTACTATACAGTAATATAGTGAAATATTATTAAAATAACAGTTTTTTTTATTGTAATATATTTTAAAATGCAATTTATTCCGGTGATGGCAAAACTGTAATTTCCGCTCTTCACCGTTGGATTTCTGAAGGATTGTGTGACACTGAAGACTGGAGTAATAAAGCAAAAATTTCTTAACAACAACTAATATTTTTGTAGAAACCATGATAATAATGTGGAAACTGTAATTTATATATATATATATTTGCATTCTTTGATGAATACAATGTTTAAAAAGAACAGAATTTATTTGAAATCTTATAGAATAAAATATTTACTATCACTTGCTCTTGCTGATTATTATTTTTTTTTAAATCTTACTGATCCCAAACTTTTGAATGGTAGTGTACGTATTCAAATCGTCCGAACAAAAATGTCCTCACACAAAGCTACCATATGGCTTAAGAACACAATTTGTATGAAATATTGTTATGGTACTTTTGTCACCATTCACTTTGGTGCAAACATTCTTCCAAACATCTCTTTTTGCATCTGACAAAAGTAAGAAAATCATATTTGTCTTGGAAAGACATGACAGTGATTAAATTAAGACCTTTAGCCCTTACAACACGGCACCAGATGACGCCTGAATGTCACTTTAATACAGTACAAGAGTGACATTTTGGTGGTGCAGGATAGCTGTCATGTAACAATGATCCTGTTGGTTGGACTGTGCTTTAAAATCTGTAGATTCGGGATAAACAAACGGGGAAAAAGCAACAGCAGATGGTGCCACAGATAGAGAAATATAATGACCTTAGTTAGTTTCAGGATCACTCGCCTTGATCTATTAAAACCATATGGCTGATCTGCACTTCACGCCCAGGGAGAGTAATTCTGCCCCCTCCTCACGCAAAAGGACGCGTCCTAAATACAACAATAATTCCCACGAACACGCACATGTATACTTTTGCACACACCATGGCATACACTAGTGAAGCGGTGGGGGGAACCCAGTGGAAATTACAAGGCAAGTTAATTGCAGTTTGGCATAGCTGTAATTATTCAACTGAGTAAAAATAGTCGCCTTCAATTACTTGATCATAGAGTGGATGTAGATCTGGTTCTATCAGACAAATGAGGCTTCTGTATCCATGCTCTAATTTGTAATTGTATGATCTAGGTGGTATATTTCATTTAGTATCTCTTTTTTGGTTCTTGATCCTCGTGTATAAGGTGCAGCGCGAGCGTTTTAACACTGTCGAGTGGAGCAGCTGCACTAGCCTGCAGCCCTGCAGCACGCCACTACTGTTGTCAGCACACGACACATCAGCCCGCTCAGCAGACCACGCAAAAATAAACTCATACAGACTGATCTAGGGCCAGATGTCTCAGACCAAATCCTTTCCTTAAGAATTATCAGACAAACCGCTCATTTAATCACTGATTAGTGACAAAAGGCCACACGAGTCTCTTAACAACAGGTCCATTTGGGCCAGAAACTGAAAGACTGTAGGTTTAAACCCGATATTAAAACTTTCACCATGGTGTCCTCGAGCCAGGTAAACCCCTGTTGCTAATATCACTGTATTATATACAACTTTCTGGAATAGAGTATTATTGGGCTCTTTCTTCTCTAAAAAAATATATATATTTGCAAAACTGCATGTAATAAGTTGGATAATGTACAGACAAGCTATTCATTATCGCAAATCCCTTTGCATTGTATTTGAGCTCCTGATCACCATGTAGGGATTTATTTTGTGACAGAGACCAATAATAACTTACATACCGTTCAAAAGTTTCGATATGATTTTAATTATTATTTATGCTCACCAAGGCTGCATTTATCTGATCAAAAATCAAGTAAAACGGCAATATTTTAAAATATTACCATTATAAAATAATAAATTAACTGTTTTCGATTTTAATATAATTTAAAATGTATTATATTTGTAATATGTATAATGTTAAAGCTGATTTTATTTTTAAAGCAGCCATTACTTCAGTTTTCAGTCATTTGAACATTCAAAACAAAACAAAAAAATTCATTTTAATAAGCTAATTTAGTGCTCAATAAACATTTCTTATTTTTAATCAATTTGGGAAAAGATTTTTAAGATTTCTTGATGAATAGAAGGTTCAAAAGAAAAGCATTTATTAAGCATTAAAATGCTGAATAAACATACTAATTTCATTAACAACCTTTTGAAAAATAGTTTAAATGTACTTTAAATTCATGGTGCATCGACAACCAGTATCCGGTTTTCTCTGACATCTTACTTCCACCCTTTTGGGGCATTTGATGAATAAATCTGAGGACGTTTGAGGACATGTCCAAAAAAACACAATACATACTGACTCGTGGGCAGGGGGTGTTTGGACTGCACACTTCAACATCCTGGCTGGAGATTGCTTTAATTTGTGCTCAAGTAATGGAGTAATAGCAGTTAATTCCTGAACTAATGAGCCCGGCTTTGCTTTTTGTGTCTGTTCTGCTTAAGCTGCTCCTAATCTGTTCATGCTGATATCCCTATATCTGTCCAGATATGATTTCAACATCATGTGACCCTTCAGGGTGTCTCTTTCAGGAACTGTATGGACAGCTGTCCTTCAGACTGGGAAAAAAAACACTGTAAGATGCTTACCAAAGGCAATCTGTTGAGAGAGCGGTGTAGTTTAAGACCACACACACACACACACAGGGGTGTTTTTGTGAAATGTGGGGACATTCCATAGGCGTAATGGTTTTTATACCGTACAAACCGTATTTTCTATCCCCCTACACTGCCCCTGCCCCTAAACTTAACCCTCACAGGAGACTGTGCAGTTTACTTTCTGTGAAAAAAACCTCATTCTGTGTGAAATATAAGCATTTTGAAAAGTGAGGACATGGGGAACGTCCTCATATTTCACCCTCTTTTTGTAATACCTATGTCATACCCATGTCATTATACACATTTGTGTCCTGATATTTCACAAAAACACACACACACACACACACACACACACACACGCACGCACGCACGCACGCACGCACGCACACGCACGCACGTACGCACACACACACATACACACCGATATGGACTACAGATAGGGGTCTACGTTCTAATACTATCACCAACACTCGACAAACAACTTTCCTATACAGATTTTCCCCCTGAAACCTGAGCAGCGAGGAGAAAAGACACAAGGGATTTGTTATAAATCAAATAAGCACCCATTCCATTCGTGATTAAAAGGTGTGTGGTAAAAAAAAAACAATTACAATGCCACAGGTCAGCATGAACGTTCCTGGAAGATCCAGAACAGATGCTGTTATTTGGTGCCATGTTTTAGTCACACCCTATACTGCTATGCTGTACTGTACAGTGCAATGGTTTTTTTGGACATGGACAAAACTTGGAGAGATTTATTCCCTAAGGCTCTTAAAGTCCCACAGAAAACTCTGTTTAGAACTATTACATAAGGCAGAGTTGTTTTTCTGGCTCACTTTCCATTCTCAAAGTGGCATGTGTTTTTTGTTAAGGGATAAAAATAGCAAACGAAAGCTTGCCAAGCCCCAAAGAAAAAGTTTTCAGTGGACAGTAAATATGAATATTTAATTGTAGACATAGCTGTCATCTTTGTTTATAATATAATTAATATAATAATTTACTGCAACATTAAAGTGTCATTCAAAAAGTAAAAATCCCACAACAACTATTAATTTATACATAAGAAGTCCGTTTTCCATTAATTCATATTTAAATATGAATATTTATTTTACACACGGCTGTATTATCTGTCATAATTTGCATATCGCTTTGAATTTTTTATTACAAATATTATTAATAAAATACTTTAGAAAACATAAATTCATTTATATTTGGTGCTGTCAAACAATTAATCGCGATTAATGGCATCCAAAATAAAAGTTTGTGTGTACATACTATATGTGTGTGAACTATACTGTATATAATTATGTATATTTGAATACACACGCATATATACTTTTCAATATATGTATATATTTAAAAAATATTTGCATGTATATTCTGTATATATATTTATATAATTTATATTATAAATAAATATAAATATTTTACATATAAATATATATAAAAATATGAAATATATATATGCATGTGTGTGTATTTATATATAAATAATTAGGGATGCCATTTTTTAAGGACTGAGTATGAGTACCCATATTTTTTTCTCTTGTACTTGCCGATACCAATTCCTATATAGATAGGGCTGGGTATCGATTCAGATGTACTGATTCGATTCGATTCGATTTTCGATTCAATTTACATTCTTGATTCAACTCAATGAATATAGACTTAATACAAATACTATATTTATAAAAAAAGAACAGTGAACAAGTTTACAAGTGGGTAATTAAAAAGAAATTAAGAGCCACAAACCTGTATATTAAACTCTTTTTATTTTAGGTACACTTGTGTACATTAAAACAGAACCCATCTCTGTATTTCAAATGCCTACAATTATGTTAAATACAATACAATTGTGTTTTTATGGATATTTTGATACATTTATTCTAAAACATAAAAAGGATATTGGATGATTTTCAGTAATTTTCAGTTAAGGACAAGCTTTTCTTGCGATTTAGCCGACCGTCATTCAGACTCTGTCTGTTTTTACATTTACATTTATGCATTTGGAAGACGCTTTTATCCAAAGCGACTTACAGTGCCCTTATTACAGGGACAATCCCCCTGGAGCAACATGGAGTAAAGTGGTGACCGTTGGGATCGAACCAGCAGCCTTCTGCGTATCAGTTCCATGGTTAAACCCACTGGACCACCATCTCACATACATTTTTATGAAGGCTTTTCCCCCCAGGGGCGTCTGTGCTTTGATTCATGCCCCGGATGATGCATTATATTTTGTCACTATCTCTGTTATTTGCATGCCTTCCTTAGATGCGATTGCCATTCGATTTTATCTTTGCGACAAGCATATATGCGATACAGGGCAGGATTGACTGGAAACCCCCGGGACAGAGAACCGGGGCGGATCAAATGAGACCAGTTGAAACTTTAACCGGCTATATCTCTGAAACGCGCCGGCGAAACCGTCTGTAATTTGGGTCGATCGTAGTGCCTGACGAGGCTTTTCGAGGATCGAGGTCGTAACCAGGAATGGGTGCTATCTTTGCGGAACGCGCCGCTCTGTCATCGGGGCCCCCGGCGTCCGAGCCTCCCTCTGCGCCACTTGTTACTTTTCATACACGAGAAGCGCTTTCCAGGACACAAGGAGTTGCCGTGGTAACTAACAATACCTTAACGTGCTGACTGAACTTTTATTTGAGGAAATCTGTTTATAATATAGGCTAAGCTATTAGGTTTGAATTATTGGTCCTGCGCTGTCTATTGACTGTTGATTTATCATTTGTGAGGCGCCATTTAAGCACTGAATGAAGGAATGACAGGCGCACCTCTCGCTCATTTGTAACATCGCGCAAGGCCAATAAGAGTGTGACATCTAGTGGAGAAGACTGGTAATTAGATTTACGTTAATTCTATATTCAAATTTTACGAAATAAATACGGGGGAAAAAAATCGATTCTTGGCCTTTGAGAATCGATTTTGAATCGATCACATTTAAAAAAATGATTAATCAAAGAAATCGATTTTTTTTGCCCAGCCCTACCTATAGATTTATTAATTTCTTTTTCTTTTGGTGATGTGTCAGTTTTCCAAGCACAACACAGTGAGACTGAATGTAGGACAGCTTCTTTATTATTATTTAAGTATTATTTTTATGTGCTTATCACAAACTTAAAGCACAAATGTCAGTGTCCAATAACCTTCAAAGGGCATAATTACCATTGTCATAATAAAAAATGCAGTTTGCAATGTGTGGGTTGTTGTCATTAATTTTGAAGTACTTCTACACCCATGAGGCTGACTTTGTGTGTGCTGCCGCCGCCGCCGCCGTCATGTGAGGTATTCGCCTTTGGTATCGGGCGTATTTTTTTTACGAGTACATGAGCTTGGTATCGGTATAGGTGCATCCCTATACATAATAACTATATACAGCACACACACTTATATTATGTAAACACAAACTTTTATTTTGGATGCAATTGGCTTTATGCACAGCTGCACTACTTCCTGAACTTCAGCCAGCTCCTTTGTTTCCTGTCTGCCATTATTGGACAAACTGATTAATCCAGGTGTGCCTGACCTCTGTAGTCGCAACAACAATAATCAGACACACCTGGATTAATCAGTTTGTCCAATAATGGCAGACAGGAAACAAAGGAGCTGGCTGAAGTTCAGGAAGTAGTGCAGCAGTGCATAAAGCCAATTAATTGTGATTAATCGTTTGACAGCACTTTTTATATTATATTTATACAATTTAATTTAAGCCAGCATTAAAAAGTTACAAAATCACTGATCAAATATACATTTCTACATGAAATGTGAGGTCAGTCGTCCACACACAATGTAAACTCGCATTGATCCATTCCTGAAGTAGATTAAAGATGGCTCAATACAACAGCCATGTTTACAGTTGCAGCTTTGATACACTGTCATCATCACAGCCCTCTCTCATTTCTCTCCCTCTGTCTGTCTGTCTTAATTACGACTATTCCCTCTGTTGTGACTCAATCAGCCAAGTTTTTTCTCTCTGTTTTCCCTCTCTCTCTCTCTCTCTCTCTCTCTCTCTCTCTCTCTCTCTCTCTCTCTCTCTCGCTCTCTCTCTCTCTCTGTGAGACCGACCCATCTCTTGCAGCACGAGCAGCCAAACAAACACTTCTCCTTCTGTTCCTCTGACACAGAGGAGCATTTCCTTCAGTCACTGAGTTAGGATTCCCACTGATTTTGGTATGCCACTACATTAGCACCAACGGAATTGTAAAAATAACTGTTATCTAACAGGTTTCACAAATACTTTCAGTGGCCCTTCCGTTTGCCTCTCAGTCTTCCATTGTTCAAGACAGACTAGTCAATTCCAAAGTAAACAGCTTAGTTAGTCACAAATTTATGCTATTCTAAAGGGGAGGTGACAGTACACATTACTGACAGTACGCTCCATTGACTTCAATTCATACATATGCAAATGCTTCAGACCAGAAGCGCAAGCTCATGCGAAAAGTTTTGCATTTCGCTGCGTTCCAAAGTTCAAGTTTGGGGAACTCTGACATGCGAATTCACACCAAATGAAGACGTGAAGTAGAAGATTGATACATCACGGCATGACCTCTTGGCTTAGTTAAAAGAAAAAATATTATTGCAGTAAAGTAGATTGTAAGCAGATATTTCATGAGAAAGCAGTTTAAAAAATAACAGAGAAAAATATCAAGCCATTGTTTTGTTATAATTATTATCATTAATAGTTACTGCGATACATCCCTTGTGACAACTTACTCACGTGACAAACTAAACTATTTCCTAAAATAAGATGACCATAATGAATGTAATACAGCAGAAAGAGATGAATTTGTCTGGCTTTGTCACTACATTAGCTCCAGCTCCTCTTCAGCTAGCTATTTTGAAAATCTGCAATGCTCTTTGTGGTTTTGATAGATTTTTAAGACTAGAAGACAGGATTCAGAAATTATGACAGACAACACGTCTTTCACTGTTTGCAGAGCATAGCTGTGCTCAGTCTGGGCAGATCGCCAGCTCAAGTCAAACTGCAGTTTAACCCATCCATACATCCAGTGAATTGAGAGAGGTGGTTAATGATTTCCCAAGGTGTCCTTTTGAGGTATTAAAAATTACCCAAATTCTTGAGCATCGCTACATGCCATAAAAATACATTTATTGAGAACGGTGTCAGACATTCCGGAGTAATCTTACAGAAAATCATCAAAGAGCTAATATAAGGACAGATCAACATAAATCTGTCTTTCTTCCAGCTGTGTATCTATGAGGAGAAAGGGGGAAAAATGATTCAAGCACAGCTCATCCAATTCGCATGTATGAATTCTGCTTGTTTCATCATCATAGCTGTGTGATCAAAGGTATGCTGGAATTACTGACAGCTCACACGCAGAAGGACCCAAGCGGGCCCATGCCAGAAGCTTCCCCTCTGTCTGAACTAACAAGATATCTTATCATGGAGTTCATTGTGAAGATCATGCTTCTTTTGCAATCCAGAGTGAAGTATACTTCAGTGATATTCACTCACACAACATCTTGAGTATTGTTAAAAGTTTTTCTCTGTGCAAAAATGACAGAGAAAGTTACAACTGTTTTGAAATACCTACACAAATAGGCATACACACACTTTCTGGGGAAAACTCCCCACCTAACGTTACCCCATTTGATGCCATAATTAAAGGATTAGTTCACTTTTAAATAAACTTTTGCTGATAATTTACTCACCCCATGTCATCCAAGATGTCAATGTCTTTCTTTCTGCAGTCAAAAAGAAATTAAGGTTTTTGATGAAAATATTCCAGGATATTTCTCCATATAATGGACTTCAATGGGCTCCAAACGGTTCAAGGTCCAAATGACAGTTTCAGTGCAGATTTAAACGATACCAGACGATGAATAAGGGTCTTATCTAGTGAAACGATCAGTTTCTGCGAGAAACCGAGCAGTATTTATGCTATTATTTTACCTCTTATCAGTCAAACGTGATCATCTCTGAGCTCCGCCATAACTTCCGCTAAGTGAGGTCAAAATACGAGCCTGGTCATAGAAGTATACGTAGATGCCTCATTAGCGCTTGCATGGATCAGTAGAATGAGGCATCTACGATCGATATATCTATGACCACGCTCATATTTGACCTCACTTAGCGGAAGTTATGGCGGAGCTCAGAGATTATCACGTTCGACTGATAAGAGGTAAAATAATAGCATAAATACTGCTCGGTTTCTCACAGAAACTGATCGTTTCTCTAGATAAGACCCTTATTCATCGTCTGGTATCGTTTAAAGCCTTTTGAAGCTGCACTGAAACTGTCATTTGGACCTTGAACCGTTTGGAGCCCATTGAAGTCCATTATATGGAGAAATATCCTGGAATATTTTAATCAAAAACCTTCATTTCTTTTCAACTGAAGAAAGAAAGACATGGACATCTTGGATGACATGGGGGTGAGTAAATTTTCGGCAAAAGTTTATTTAAAAGTGAACTAATCCTTTAAGAAGATATGCAAATACATGCTATGCAATCATAAACTGGCATAAACAGAAATAAAAATAAACAAATATATGTTGATAGCCTAATGTACCAAGGCACTAAATGATTAGCCTACCATTGATTTAGCATGGTGTTTGTTTACATGGTAACGCTACTCCGATAGGCAACATGTGGGGAAAAACAGACAATTTTGAGTGCTATTTGTTGTAAATTGTATTTACCAGTAATAAAGTATTTACCTGTTTGTCTCTGTAAACACTCCAGATGATTCAAATAATTCAAATCACGAATTAATTCAGACCATAGAACGTAAAAAAAAGATTCAGACATTTTCGCTAAGCCGATTGAGGGATCCATTGTAAAGAACCAACTCGAACGAGTGATTCAATCGCACAGTCGATTCATGTCTCCCTTTTCCCCGTTTGACTGACTCATTGAAAAAGAACCGACTCAAAAGAGTGTTTTGTTCGCGAATCAGTCTAGTTCTGATTCTAAGAAAATACGGATACACGATTTATCCTAAAAATTGCTGAAATGTTTTCAAGGAGAATGTTTCTCAGGGCGATAGACATGGATTTATCAATAAAATATTGAGGCATGTGACTGAACGCACTAGAGTCGCCGCCCTCGCCCAGGTAAAGAAATTAATAATTTCTGTCATGAGAATTATGATATGATGTTAACATTGACTTCTCTCTTTCTCTCTTTTTTTAGCTGGTGACTGGTTAAATGTTACGGATAATTGAGAACTGTTTATGCAGCAGCAGCTAGCATAAAGTTAGACATATTCAAATCCTTGTAGGGACTTCCCTTCACGTCTTATGATGACATAAGATATTATTTCATCCCTTTGTGAATCAGTTTTCCTTGTGGGGTGTCTCCATAAAGTTCTTTATTTTCAGTAATGTCATCCTACCAATATAGCAACACGGCCACTTATACAGAAAACAAACAAAAGATGAGATGACAAATATTTTAGGACCATCAATGAAGAGAGTTTTTTTTTTTTGCACCCCTACTGGTGTAGTTACAGCATCTACCAGCAGGGGATAACTGGTCAAACCTTCACCCTCTGGTTTAGGCTGTCACTTCCCATCTCACTTAAAAGTGGGACATGACCTGAAATGTAAAATGGAACTACTGTGATTGCTTCAGAGAGCAAGCCAAAACTGACACAAACAGCCTTATAGTTGAGTTATGGTGACAATTCCCAAATGAGAAATGCTTCTGTCCATTTATATTTTATCATAAGACACATTTCTTTCACCAAGACTAAAAGCATTCAGACTAAGGAATGAACCTTGAGTGGAGTTATTGGGGGAAACTCTATGATAATTTCTCACTGTGCTGAATAGCACTGGATAAGAGGGCAATGTGTCTTCATATGGTAAAACGGTGTATAACAACAGTGTTGTAGATATGACTGAATTTGATTATACCTGACAATTATGTTACTACTTCAACTTGCAGTACATACTCTCTAAGTAAAAAAGAAAAGAAAATGCCTCTCTCTTTCAGTCTGATCAAAACGGTGACTGTTTCTGGTCCATATGGTTAAGGCTAACATCATACTTTTCCCCCATTTACTAGTTTGACTGTTTCTCAGCTCAACCTTTGTGGCTTCATTTTAAGAGGATGCGGTTTTCTTTTCCATCATGATGAACAGTTCGCAGACAGGCCTCATAGCCTTGATGTGTCTGCAGTGAAAATCAAAGTGCATTAAACATTAAAAGTACTATCAAACTCAGAAGTAGACCAACTCTCAGGGAAAAGTAGAGCACTGAGAAGGCAGAAGGCAAAAATGTTGACTTTAAGATCCTCATTGTGCTCTTCTATTCTCCTACATACTTAAAGGGATAAATTAAAAATTAAAATTACCCCATGATTTACTCACTCTCAAGCCATCCTAGGTGTATATGACGTTCTTCTTTCAGACGAATCGGAGTTATATTTAAAAATGTCCTGGTTCTTCCAAGCTTTATAATGGCAGGCCAAATATAGTGCATCCATCCATTATAAAATGAATCCACATGGCTCCAGGGGGGTTAATAAAGGCCTTCTGAAGAGAATCGATGGGTTTTTGTAAAATAAAAAATAACAAATCCTTATTTACAACTTTATAAAGTAAAATATCTAGCTTCCGTCAGGCCTCCTTCCATATTCAACTGAAAAACGGCGTGACGAATGACGTCGGACGTATCGTAAACATTTTGAACTGCGAGAGGCGCTACACTTTCTTCTTAAATTGAATACGAAAGGAGTTCTGGCTGAAGCTAGACATTTTACTTTATAACGTGTTAAATATGGATATTTTTCACACACAAACCCATTGAATCGCTTCAGAAGGCCTTTATTAACCCCCTGGAGTTGTGTGGAGTACTTTTATAATGGATGGATGCACTTTTTTGGGCTTCAAATTTTGGGCTGCCATTATAATGCTTGGATTAGCCGGGACAATTTTTAATATAACTCTAATTGTATTCGTCTGAAAGAAGAATGTCATATACACGGATGGCTTGAGGGTGTGTAAATCATGGGGTAATTAAAATTTTTGGGTGAACTATTCCTTTAAATATGTAAATAAACAGACATGTAATTTAACTGATTTTAAATTGTTTATCACAGAGAAACAAAATATGTCTATTGTTCTGTCTCAGTCCAAACCATAGACTGTAAAAAAATATGTACGTAGTGTCCGTGACGTCACTCATAGGATTCTGATGAGCTGTTCTGAAGCGCAAAGTAGGGACGAGCTGGCCGTTGCCATCTTGTCAGCGCGTCATCGCGCGTCACTCCCGGATAACAGAAAATGGGCAAAAAGGTGGAACGTGGGCGGAGCTGAGGTGACGCGATGACTAACAGACAGCAGATAAATGGCTATCCACCTGTCACTCGAAGTGGCCACGCCCTTAATTATGCAGAACTCTAATGCTTTATATAATGTAGATGAAAGAGTTATAAAAAACTTCACCCCCCCCTCACAGTTGTCATGAAGGGCAAAATTAGCCGTATAGAACAAAACCACAATTTGTACCAGACTGCAAACATGTTTTATTCTGCTGTAAAGTTGGGCATTTTAACATGGGGCTCAATGAGATTCTGCTCCCTTTTGAAGCCTGCCCCTAGCGGCCAGTTGATGAATTGCAGTTTATGTCACTTCCGTATTGGCTTTCAAGAGAAACTGCGGGAGGTTGCCGCTTGGTCAAAACCCAGGGAACCTAATCCTAAAATGCAAGGTCAGTGAAAAAAAAATAAATAATCCAAGATGGCAGAGAAATGTTTATTATAAATATGCTTATATTTAATTAAATACTTTATTATCTACTCAGCTAACAGGAAACGTTCTCATAACTTTGGCTAATGTTCTGGCAAGGTTCTCTCAAAGTTATGAACAAACATTCTTCCTGATGTAATATTAATAGAATGTTCGTTCAAAGTTATATGGTCTTTAATAATGTTCTCAAAATTTGAGCATAAAAAAATGTTTATACTGTACAGTTTTTAAATGTCACTACTTGTTTCAGAACAATCAAAGAACATTCAAAAGTAACATTCCCTTAACATTCTTATAACCAAGATTTTTTTTTTTTAAACATTTAAAAATTTGAATGTCAGGGAACATTCAGAAATAATATTTTCACAAGTTAATTGAACGTTAGCAAAACATTCTTTAGAATATATTTTTGTTATCTTGTGCAGTCTCTAAAATCTGATTGTCCTTCACTACCTCTGTAAGATTTGAATGAAACTTAAAACATAAGCCTGAACTATACAAGAACAGTAATGCTTTGCTGCAACAGTAAGGGCAAGTCAACCAGTCATGTTCCTTGGCAGAGGCGACACCTGCCACTAACCCGCATACACAGGTGCTCTCTGACTTCAGTATGTGTCTCTGCTCGCTGCGCGGTGTGCTGTTCTTTTTAGGATGGGGGTACTATAGGATGTGGGGTGGGGGGATTTCTGCTCAGAACAAGTTGGGACAAATAGAGAATGGCATCTTTTAGATGAGAACACTGTGGTCTTGATGGTCGAACAATCCATTGGTTTCATTTTGTCTTGACAGTGTAGCAATGAAAGCTGGAAGATCCACTCTGCTCCACATCCCTTTTCTTTTAACGCTACTGTATGTAGGATGTGCTACTTCCCTCAAAAATAGCCTATACAATTAGTTTATGAATATTTAATGGCAATAAAAAAACAGATTCTCGCTGGACCTGCTGGTCTTACTAATTATTCATGAGGTCAGGACTTAAACTCTGTCATTAACCAGATGTTTAAATGAATGGGAGCATGGGGTAGCACTTAGACAATGAAATATGTAAGGGATAATACACAGCTACAGTAGCTGTGCATTAAACTATTTTAATGCACAACGTAGAAGCTAAAAACCACCCGATGCGAATGCATCCGCAGAGTGCATTCAAACCGTTAAATGCACAGCTGTGGACTATCATGGTCATTTGCTAGCATTGACAAATTAAAGCTGTTATTGATGTTTGCAATTGCAGTGCAATATGCAAAATATTAAGGATATTTTCGTCAGTCAGGGCCATAACCACCATAGGGGGACAAGTCTCCCAGAATAATTAGAAATAGTCAAATTGCTATTTGTTCTAACAGTGCTCAGAATGAGTGCACTCTAAAAAAAGGTGCTATATGGCACTAAAAGTGGTTCTTGGCTCGTAATCATAGGGGAACCACTTTAAGTGCTGTATAGCACCAATCTTAGTGCTTCAGTGGTTCTTCAGCGGTTCTTTGGCTGAGGTGCTATATAGCACTGCTACCATATACAGAACATATACACTCTAAAAAAAAGGTTCTATATGGCACCAAAAATGGTTCTTGGCTCGTAATCATAGGGGGACCTTTTTTTAGTGCTATATAGCACCAATTTTGGTTCTTCAGTGGTTCTCCAGAGGTGCTATATAGCACCTTAGTCAAAGAACCGGTGAAGAACCTCTGAAGAACCGCTGAAGAACCACTGAAGCACCAAGATTGGTGCTATATAGCACTAAAAAAGGTTCCCCTATGATTACGAGCCAAGAACCATTTTTGGTGCCATATAGAACCTTTTTTTTTTAAAGTGTAGCACCAAAAGTGGTTCCCCTATGATTACGACCAAGAACCGCTTTTAGTGCCATATAGCACCATTTCTTTTAGAGTGTAAGATGGCCAATCAAATCAAAGAAGGCGGGGCTTACTGGTGCGAATTCCAACGCAACACTTTAGTTATAACAGTGAGTCGTAAGATGTAAGTAGCTAAACATTGAATATTTGACAACTGTTTTGCAATAAAAACGTTCAGCGACCAACAGTAATATCAATTGATGCAAACTACTTGACATTTTTAATGAAATTTCACCAACTTGAATTGAAAATGTCATTATTTATGTAAATAATAACTGAATTTGAAGTAACAAAATGTTTTTCATTTTAACATATTAGGCAGACAAAAATAAGAGCGAATATGTGCATATGTAAAAAAAATATTATTACTTCATAACTACAATAACTGGAACTTTTACCATTCTTATTTCTTTTTAATTTCCTTAAATCCATTTTAATCCTTTAAATAAACCAATAAGACCAATACCCCCCGCCCCCCCCGCACAAAAGAAATTTGTTCCCCCCAATGTCTAAGACATGGTAATGGCCTTGTCGTCAGTTATGGTTCGTTAGATATAGCATTCTGCCTGCTTTTAATCAGACAGAGATAAAGTAGTGCATAAGATTACATTTATTTGAATTAATTATCGAAAGAGAGAGAGAGAAATGAGAGATGTGTGTGTAAATGACCTGCGTCTGTTAAGCATCTCTCTCTATTAACAACAAAGCTGTGAGTTGAATTACTTCAAAACCAATGATGTAACCCCTTTGTTGCTGTGAAATATAATGTAACGTTTCAGTATAGCAAAGCTTTTTTATTAATAAAAGTTGTGGGCAGCGTTCATAACAAGTTTCTGTGCTCCTGAATGTCTCTGTGTGTGTGTGCAGCATGAGTATAAAGACAGACCATGGAAAAAACAAATAAATATATATATATTTTTTTGTAACAATGTAAAAGTTATTACTCTCACTTTAGTTCAATTTAATGTGACCTTGCTAATTAAAAGTAATAATTTATTCTTAAAAACACTGTACTTCAAACTATGTGTGTGTGTATTGATTATTCATATTCTAAAATGTGAAAAAATAGTAATAATAAAAAAAGTTTGTGTTCAAATATGTGTGTTGATATATATTAGTATAAGATATGCTACATCTTACAGACATGAGCTTGACATTTCTAAGAAAAATACTGCAGGGGCAACTAAAGGTACAGGTCAGCATAAAAACTCCTGAACCCAAAGCATCCATTAGACCATAAATATTATATTTTTCCCTCGTCCACTTCCTTTGAACATACCAAATACTTCATTCTGAGCTTATATTTGAAGTAAATGAGTGTCATTCTCCCTTTGTGTGTACTAAATTACCTGAAAGGAAGTGGTATAACACTCCTTACTATTCCATTGTGTTTAACCCCTATATTAGAGACGGCCCAGCCCTAAGGCAAAGAGAACAACCACTCAAATATCTTCCCAACCATGAAATCTCAACCAAGCAGCAGACCAAGCATTAGAAAAAAAAAATGTTTTGATGAATTCTCATCTTAATTCTCACGTTGTTTACATTTGCAACTTGAAACAGAAAAATCATTGAATATAGGCTATATATGATTTCAACATAAAACACAAAGCACTTTTACTATGCTTAAAGTTACCTAAAAGTGTGTACTTGGCATGAAGTTTGCCACTCTTTGCAGAATTTGCTATCAGGAATGGCTCCTGCAGTCAACTAAATGACTGGCATATGTTTTTGCACAAATGCCACCAGTTGAAGTATATTTATATTTATGCATTTGGCAGACGCTTTTATCCATAGCGACTTACAGTGCCCTTATTACAGGGACAATCCCCCTGGAGCAACATGGAGTAAAGTGCCTTGCTCAAGGACACACTGGTGGTGACCGCTGGGATCGAACCAGCAACCTTCTGCATATCAGTTCCATGGTTTAACCCACTGGACCACCATCTCACAGTAAAGGTTCCTTTTTAATTAAATATTCTCTCTATTGAAAAGCACAGCTTCATTTCACACCCCAAATAATGAATATAATTTTTTGTTCAATAAGCTATTCATAAATGGGTTATTTATTATTTTTTATTAAAGCGTAAGCCATGCATTTAACGCATTTCTTGCCATATTCTCCGCATTTCACAAAGCATCTAAATGTTTTGTGTGCTCCATTTGGGATTCCAACATATACTATTCATTCAGTGTGGTAGACCTCAGTTAAACAAACCAATGTGCAAGTTGCATCTTTATCAAACTGTAGCATGTTAGAGGTAAAAGCCATCAAAACATCAAAAGTAAAAGCATGCATATCCTTATTTTGACCTGAGGCAATGCACAAGTGCTCACGGTAGACTTGTTCTCTAAGACTGTGTGTGTGTGTGTGCAAATGGTGGGCAAACTCGTGCGTATTTAAACCATGGGCTGCAGCGCTCTCTGAATCTGACCAATCAGAGCTGAGCACACAATGGCCTGGAGCTGAGAGGATGATGTGCTGTCCATAGCTACTTTAATTCCAGGCCACTGAGACTCATTTATGTATGATACAATACTTATCAAAACAGAACAAGCCAGTGAGCCCTCCACCTATTATAAGAAAAACGGGGAATGGAAGATGGAATGTGTGTTAAGTTTGTTTTCTGGGTTGCAAGTGTTTGTCTGTCTTTTATATGTGTATTTAAAATTGCATGCATTTGTTGTCAGTACAAACCAACTAAATTATTTTTTGTTCATGGGTACTATGTCGGGGGGATGCTGTGGGTATGTCTAAAGCTACAGGACAATGAATTTTGCTCCAGGGGCTCTTAGGGCAAAGAGAGTGGATGCTGCACTGGGCTCTGTTAAAAGGTTAGACCCCCTCTCCCTCAGGCCTCTGTTAACATTCTGCTGGTATGGAAAAATATATATAAATAAATAAATATATGTTTATTTATAAATATACTTTCATTTATATGTTTATCAATATATAATATTTGAAATATGTTTTTATATTTGCACAAACCTAAAAATTATATGCAATATACAAATTATATATAATATATTTTATGCATATTATAGATATAAAAATATTTGTGCACAATTTACATGCATTTGACACTTACAATAAAACTTTCTTTCCTTTATACATGTTTATCAAAATATAATATTGTAAATATATTTTTAGATTTGCACAAACATAAAAAATATATACAATATTCAATATATAATAAATTTTACGTATATAAATAAAATATTTTTGTGCAATTTATATGCATTTGACACTGACACTTACAATAAATGCATTTTTTAAATGTCTTATTTTTTGCATCATGATTATATACAGACACACAAGAGTGTAACGGTACACAAAACTGACGGTTCGGTATGTACCTTGGTTTTGAAGTCACGGTTCGGTACAGTAGTTTTACAAAATGGCTTTTTATTTATTTTTTAATAAACAGTGGTTTACTGAAAAAAATGTGTCTGTCCTAATTAAATTAATTAAATTATAACTAAAAGTTTCTTAAAGATAATGCTGTGAACTATATAGGGAGCCCTTACTTGCACATTATTACTATAATATTAAAGGTTAACAACAGAGCCCAAACTATGAGCCTAGATTCAGCTGATATTCATGTTTAGATATAATAATCAACACTCAAATAACACATTGTGTGCTAACATGTAAACTTCACACAAGGCAGTTTTTGCATTAACTCCTAAATCTAATTATAAAATTATGTTTTTTCTCCAATTCGTTGTTGAAATATAATCTTAGTGACTGTCATTTTCATGACATTTTATCTAAACATAAGCATTAAATAATCAAGACACCACTAACAGGTTAAGTAGAATTAATATGTGTAGGCTAATATAGAGCATTGAGTGAAAGAGTTGATTTCTCTAGTGAACTAACAGCTGTGGACACTGAAGGACTGCCTGAGGTAAATGATGCTGCGTGACATTGTTTATAAGCTTGACGTCTTTCCGCGATTGAAACACTGATTGAGTGATTACACGACATATGATACGTTTGTTACCCCCAATTTCCACCGGCTGCGTTACGGCTCCGGCACGGCGGCGGAGTCAATAGGTTTCCATTAAAGTCAATGAGTGTATTTCCACTGAATGCGGTACAGCTGCGTTCCGACTCCGGCGATCCGCAGCCCTCCGGAGCAGATACGCAGAGCTTCTATTTTTGCCGGATGCCGGAGCGCTCTGCAGCACTACAGGGCAGAGTACGCAGGACAGGAAGTCGAGTGACAAAACAGAACAGCCAGAAACAAAATAAAAGATCCGTTTAATTTTCCCTTAAAATTCCCTACACTACACCTTGAAAACGTCATAATGGGCGGAGACAGGCTTGTTTTAACCCCGTTGACACGATGGATGAAGAAATGCTGATTCTTGAGGTACAGAATCAACCCATCATCTATCAACATTAAAAAGGATGGAAACCTGTTCCTGGTTTGGTAGTTCTGTTTATAGAAACTACATATCGCGCGATCACACCAGAATTCGCGATTACATGGGGCCTCGTGACGTCAGCTGTCAGTCATGACCGCAGCCGTTCCGCAACAAATCCGGACCTGGTGGGTATTGACGGACGACGGAACACGGAGCTGTCACGCAGTGGAGCCGTTCCGCAGCCGTAAGATATTAATTAATGTTTATTCTTCTGGAAGAGATGATCGCGTTCACTCGCGCGCGCGTGCCGCGGCCGCTTGAATTGAATCGCCTATACAGTGATCAGTCACATTAAAGAGCGTCAAAACGACATTTATCATTTGAATTTTGTGAGAAAATGGACTGAATACTTAATGTTCGAGTGGGAACTCGGATTGAAGTGTGTTCCGCGCTTAAGACACTGTGTGTGTGTGTGTGTGTGTGTGTGTGTGTGTGTGTGTGTGTGTGTGTGTGTGTGTGTGTGTGTGTGTGTGTGTGTATTCAGCTTTTATATGATGTATAAATCTCAATTTCAAAAAATTTACCCTTAAAAAATATATATATATATATATATATATATATATATATATATATATATATATGTATATGTGTGTATGTGCGTTTTTAATATATATATATATATATATATATATATATATATATATATATATATATATATATATATATATATATATATATATATAAACGCACATACACATATATACTGTGCATATATATTATATATTAACTATTGTTAACAAATAATGAATGCTTTAAATAGTATATTCCTCATTGTTAGTTCATGTTATCTAATGCAAATACTTATGTTAACAAATGAGACCTTACTATATTGTTGCCATGTTTTAAATGTCATATCTGTTTTCACAGTTTGCAAGAATAGCATAAATTATTGCAAGAATCAGAGGTTTCCTCAACAGTACAAAGTTGAGACTGTTGCTGTAATCGACACGTTGCTGTGGGTGTTAAGTGTAACAAGTCAAAACTGTTTCTCCAGTCGCTACGAGTCGACTTTTCTCAGTCTGATGTTCTCCCTTCATTAGTAAAACTTGCAAACGGCTGTATGCTCTGGGAGAGATGTTGTCTAATTAAACAGGTCCGGGGGCAGGCAAGGTAATCTCTACCCATCCTCGCTGGGGAGGCCAGATCACAGGCCTTCTCACTTCATTCCACAGCATGGGAAGAGTAAAGCGTCCCAGAATGGATTAGATCCAAGACTAGGCACAATGCTGTGTGCGGTACTGTAGCTGTTCTTGTTCTGTTATGCAATGCGATCCAATGACACTTACCATTTTTATGCACTGCTTATTAAAGGAATAGCTTAATTTTTTTACCCACTTCCTGCAGGACCAAGACTAAGGAGCATTTATGCAAATACCTCAAAGTGTTGTTTTTCAGTTTTTTTAGAATAATCAACAACATCTGACAGCTTGACACAAATCCCTGTCGCTATCTGACACATGACACGGCGACAGGAATCATATGGACCCCCCATATATTGCACATACATTGCATCACATTTATTACCCGAGACACCTAAATAATCCACCTCGCTCCAGCCCTTTTTAAAACTGTGACAATCACTATAAAAACAACAATTCACACAACTGTCATTGTTAGGAGCTGTTTTTTATTTTGTCTATGGCTTTTATATACCATCTGTTTATTGTCCCTTGTGTGAATTTATTGTCTATAACATTGAGTTATTGTTCTGTATGTAGTGTGTTTCTAAATGCTGATGTTTGCAACAATGTTTCTTAAAAACTGCATTTCGTTTTCCTGCCATGCAAAGACACAACAGCTAACGTTCAGCTAACAGCAAGATTCTTAAAGTTATGAACGTATCTTAATAGAATGTTAATTCTAAGTTATCTAACCTTCAATAATGTTCTCAAAACGGTACAGCACAAAAACATTTATAGCCTACCTCGTTCATGGAAAGTTTTTAGTAGAAAGTAGTTAGTCTAAACTTTTTTTTTTTAATGTTACTACTTGTTTTAGAACGTTCAGAGAGATTTCAAAAGCAACATTCCGACAATGTTTGCAAAATGATCAAACGGAATGTTCCCTTAACGTTCACATGACCATGAAAAATGTTTTTAAAACATTTATAAAACCGGACGCTTTGAATGTTGAGAGAACATTTAGAAATAACACTTTCAATATGAACATTTTTGCTAGAAAGGGAATTTAATTAAAGGATATTGTGATTTTATTCAAAATATAAATTCGAATGAGTTTTGTAAATTAAAGTTTGGAGCTGTTGGTTCTTATAAATCATCTAAACCTACTTTTTTTTAAGTATTCAAGACTTGTTTAAAAAAAAAAAAAAGATCTAGAGTGAATGAGACAAAGGTCACAATAAAAGTTATATGGCCAACTGTCCATTCAAATTCAGGAGGGTGTCGTTCCTGGCACCACATGCCATCACTGGAATAACAAGACAATGCACTGCAATTATGGGATTAGGATCGTTTACACTAATCGAGCCATGAAGGGCTGTCACACGCACAATGAGACAGTTGGAGTTGTTTACAACCAATGTTTTGTAATCAAATGCAATATCTTTGTCCATCTTTTCTTATAGTTTTTTTTTTGTCATAATTCTCAAACATAAAAAAAACAGTCTGAATCTTGAAATGAGTGAAAAAATAGTCAAGAATTCTTCTCAAGTCTGTTAAAGAATGCAAAAATTACAGACTAGCATAAGTTTGAGCTCTTCAAAACTTAAGACAGCAAATCCCCCCTCTTTTAATCTTTGTATTTTGACTGCAAAGTCAGACACAGCAACCAGCTTTAGCATAACACTGTCCTCCTTTAATCATGCCACATGCAAACACATTCGTAGACCGTACTCTATCATTTTTGGTAATTAGTTGCTTTTACCTACATTAACCAGACTACAGGATAACACCAGGGATGAATCGAACCTTTTTGATGTGGAACAGGCTTTTGGAAATCTCCGGATTTTTGGCTTTTTCTCAGAAATCCACAGAATCATACAGTATAGCTCTGACTGTCTTTAGGTTTTTGATGTTTGAGAAAATCAAGCCTTCTTGAGGGTAAAGTGAATGTATAATAACTATAATGTTGATTAGAGACGTGCCTGAAAAATGTATAAATTCTGCAATAAAAAAAGAAAAGACAAGTTTTGTTACTGTTGTGAAATAGTCTTTAAAGCCACAAAATGTCATTTTTTGCTGCTTAGAGGTCGCTTATTCAAAACAAAGGCGTAGCTTGATGACGTCTTGATTTCTCTGAGCTTTTATTGTTACAGTCGCCGCTTCTTCCGCTCCTTCCGCTCATGCGTATGTGTGGTAACGCAGTGCGTTATCATATTAGATACATTTGAGTGTGTTGAAAGTTGTGTTAAAATGCGTTCGCTCGGCGGCTACTATGAGACACTTGTTCACACTGCAGTAAGCTAGATGGATATTAGGCATGGTACAACATGGTACTCACGGTAAATCAAGAAAACGAGATTTAAACAATAAGACTAACTGTGTTGAGCTACATAACAATGATTCGTTTTCTGTCGATTAATGTATCCAAACAGTTGCTCACCTGTCTAATAAAACACATAATATATTAAAGAGTCTTTGGTGTTTCCATGGTTTCTATAAAATAAAAGCGGAAATCAGTCCGTGCCCTGTTAAAATAGCTTATTTCTGTGAATTTTAACATTCTTGGAAACATTTGGGATACTGTAAGTACACAAGTCAACACAATAAATAACATTGTTATTGTGCCTTTAAATCTAAATTATAATTCAAATAATTTAAAATGTATTTATAAAATGATCAGATTTTTTTGTAAATATATTATTTCATCAAAGCTTGTTGACAACCAAAGTACATTTCCCTCAACGTTGCCATTAAAGCTACACTGTGATATTTTCCCCCATCTAGCGGTGAAAAGGTATATGACCATTCAATAAATATTAGTTTCTGTTCCTCCCAATTCTGATTTCGTTTTAACTCCTATGGTGGCCGATTTAGTCCAAAATTAACATGGCTTCCAGTTCAATCCAGCATTCCCCCTCTTCACATTCGACACGGTGCCATCGCGAAGCTTGAATTTACGGGTATGTCCCTCTTTGGCTAATGTACTTTCAAGATGGAGGGGCAACATGGCGACCCCCATTCGAACCCCTTACCCGTATGTATTTTCAATGGCATATTATAAACTTACGAGAATACTTTATTACTTGAAAGAAGTAAATATACATTAATGAGCACATATATTTTTGAAAGAACTAAGTGTTTTTAGCTAAGAATAAACTAAAAAAGTTACACAGTGTAGCTTTAAGTTAAACATTATAAAAAACATTATATCTGAATGTTCTCTGAACATTTAAAACGTCCAGGTTTTTTTAATGTTTTTAAAAAAAAATTATTGGTATACGCATGTTAAGAGAACATTATCAGAATGTTACTTTTGAATATTTTCTGAACGTCCTGAAACAAGTAGTAACATTTTTTAAAATGTTAGACGGCATCCAACATGAACGATGTAGATTACATTTTTGTACTAATGTTTTGGAAACATTATTATGGACTAGATAACATTGAATGAATGTTCTAACTCGTCAAGGTTCTCTTCCTGACTCTGAAGGTGATGATACATGGGGCAACTTTTTTGAGCAATGTTGCTGGGCAATGTTACACTCTAAAAAAAAAAAAAAAAGGTTCTATATGGCACTAAAATGGGTTCTTGGCTCGTAATCATAGGGGAACCTTTTTAAGTGCTGCATAGCAGCAATCTTGGTGCTTCAGTGGTTCTTCAGCGGTTCTTTTGCTAAGGTGCTATATCCTCCTGGGACCCAGGAATAGACTTTTGTCCACTGTAGTGGACATTATATTTTAGTGAGTTTCTCTGACATCATCCATGTCACAGTCTGGATTAAAGAGCACATTCGGGGCTTTGCAGAGATACCAAATGTTTGGAGGTTTCACCAGGACAACAACAACTTCTTGGTCTTTAAAAACGGCTGACATTAATGTTTAGCACTCTTATGGAAATATGATCATATTTTTTAATTACAATTTAAATCAGATTCATTTTCAAACTGTTTGTTTTGAATCAACATCTCAGGAAAATGTTAAGGGGGTTTCTAAACAAAATATGACTTTCTGTTACAGAACAGGGCATTGATTTCATAAATGTCCACTGTGGATTTAAATCATGATTATCAGGCATTTTGGAGACATAACAAGTGAATAGGGAAAGAAATTGCATATCAATATTCCTATGAAATATAAGATATTATTATGAAAATGTTGCCAATTATTACTCCCATTATTGCACTTCTTTTTTCATTACATGTTGCACCAAGAACACATTAATATGCAAATTAGATGCAGTGTATTGGATGGGAAAATCCAAGTATGGCCAGTTTACCCACATATTTCATAAAGTAAAATGGTATATCAATGCATTCCGTTATATCTTTCATAACATAGTTCAGAATCATCTTTAAACAAAGTTTGTTTTTAAAAAAAACCCTGAAACCTAAAAATTGATTGGTGAATTAAAAATAAATCCCATTGTTTTTGCCTATACATGCAATTTCATGTCATTTTATTTTTTAAACAACTGAATCCTGGTGTGCACTACAGAGATATCATTTTTCAAAAATGTTTTTTTTTTCTCCCATTTGTTTCTTATGCTCTAAACAATGTAATGACATGAAAAAATACTACATTTTTTCTGGGTCCCAGGAGGATATAGCACCAAAAGTGGTTCCTCTATGATTACAACGAAGAACCACTTTTAGTGCCATATAGCACCATTTTTTTGTGTGTACAAAGCAATGTTGCTTGGCCACTTTCCCATTGGGAATGGGCAACAAATTTCTATCTGGATACTTTAGATCGGTCATGGGCCCTTTGTCTTACCTGGTTGCCCGTTGACGGCAACATTGCCTCGTAACATTGCTCAAAAAGTTGCCCTGTGTATCATCACCATGAGAGAACCTTGCCAGAACCTTCCAGAACATTTGCTGTTAGCTGGGAACAAGGCATTTTAATCAATGATCAAATCAGTCTGATATTAATTTCCAACTTCGTCATATTTATAATGGATATTTTTTATAAACTCTGATGGCACATAAAACAGGAACACCTCTGCCATCTAACGTTAAGTGCACCAAATCAAAGCAAAGCTCATATCTGAAATGTCCTTTAATTCCTGCCAAGAAGAAAACACTGTATTATCCTGCAGGGAAGGACATCAGTCAGGTACGCCAATAAAACCTGACACACTGCCAGTTTTCCCTCATTCTGCCAAGCTACAAAGGCATGACATGCTGACAAATAACAACGAGTCCTCCAAAATGACACACTATTGCACACTGATTCTAAGGGGCAGAGGAGCTGTAGGGGTGAAGTATTTTGGTCCGATGGTAATAATCACTCTGGGAGAAAGAGATTATTTCAGCAGGTCCTAGCTTGACCTACATGGCTTAATCTTTTTTTTGGGTCAAATCAGTTTATTTCTGGACGTAAGCACATTGCGAGGCATTAGCAGGAATGAAACGACTTCATCCTATTGAAACTAATTGTGAAAGTCTGTAAATGAGCTTGTTTCTCTTTGACTCATAGCAGAGTGGGGAATCTCCATCTGTATCCATGCACTGGATTTATCCCCACTGCAGCTTAACATCCGCTTGTAATTAAAGCTATACAGCAGCACCCAGTGCTGAGGCTATGATCCACATGAGGCTATGATCTCCTCAGAGGCTTGACAAGGGTGCTGAGGTTGTAGCGTTTTATTTCAAAAAGGGGGCCTGCTTTCATCGGCCCATGCATTTGAAATGATAGAGGAGGGTTTTTAGATCACATATTTTATGGATATCCCTCTTTCACTATCCTTTTTCGACATTGGATATGAGGTGGATGTTGCTTTGCATTTAGTGCTGCTGCACCCAAGCAACTGGGGTATTTATTTTCTCTCCACACCCTTAATATCCAACAACTTCTAAGTTTGATGTACAAGGCATGATTTTCTCATAGCATGGCCACTTTTAAGTGTGGGCGACAACGATATCTCGTCGTGTTTAAATGTCACATCACCGATTAGGTTAGATTTATCTTCCTCTTGCATTTCTGTTTGGGTGCAGTGCCAGTTTAATATGACACAAGGACAAATTATTTTATTTTATAATAGGGTTTGTGCACAAATAAGCATAGTACTACATGTTTAGCGCAGGGAAATGATTATGCAATTATGCGTTTTAACCGAAGACACTATATATGTCTTATTATGATCGAAATTTTGTATAAAATATAAATACAATTAAATAAAAAAACATGTCATGCCTGCAGAGATAGCTGTTGCGTTTACCCATTTTAAATGAAATAGCCATGGCACCTACACGCCCCTCTCTCCAAACAGCTGCTGAAAATGACCAAGACTGTCTCCTTATGTCTTAAAAATCTTAAAGATCACACATACAAACTATATAAACAATATGCAGCGGTGGGTTACTGTGTGGCAAAGTCGTTTTTCGGTTCGTAGCGAAAAGCGCACCCGGTCACGGTGCAGGTGTTTGTTACGCATACAGGCGTGTGACACATTATAATTTGCTCGGCAAAGCTTCGAGGCAGTGTCTACATATGACTTGATACATATAACCACCATATTCATTCATTCTTTTCCAATAATGTACAAACCATCCCACTTTCATGTGTAAAATCACCAAGGCATATAGGCTAATTTACGCGTAATGGTCTACTTACGCACAGCCTCCAGTTTTGGATCCAGCGCACTGGCGGTTTGCTGAATTTTGCCTATCTTGTTCTGCAAAGCCCAAACCCGTTGGTTCGTGGAGACGATTTCGTTCTCAAGCTCCTGAAATAAGGAGCAGGCGTGTTTGGACAGGTCGGAGAGCTGCCGCAGGGTCCGGGATAGAGCCACATTGGTGATGGAGCACAGATCCTCGAACAGTAACCCTTCATCATTAGGGATGGGATGTCTGCACAGCAGCTGGGGCTCAACGATCCGTTTGGAAAAAGGCATTTTTCAGTAGGTAAATGCAAATCCCCCATAAATGAATGAATCAACTAATCCAACAGAAGATTCTGGTGCCTGTCAAGCAAAAATCCACGAATCCTCCGCGCAACCCGCCATCACTTCAGCTCTCCCGTTAGAGGAGATCACACAGGGATGGAGGTTTCTCAGTGAAAATCTCTACTCCTCCTCTGGTCCTGGATGCTTTTTTGGTAGGCTACTGAGTTCTTTCAGGGCTTTGAAGCTGAGGTTGGATTGAGAGAGGCTTTGCAAAAACACGGACTGGTCTACTCTGCTTGGAACGGAGAGAAATTACACAGTGTCTACTATGGCGAAGGCGTGCTACTTGAATATTAATTAGGACACAATTACGTCACCTGGTAAACGTCCAGTCAGCTGCTTCATTAATATTCATGAGCCCGGCCTTAACCGTGTTAGCTTTTAAAATAAAGCGTCCATGGACGATGATCTACACAGGTCTATCACCCGTTTATAGCTTTGATTAATTCATCTTGTCAAGTCACCAGTGTTTTAGAAGTTGTTCCTAAAACAGTATATTATTTTTGTTGCACATATTTTAAAGGTAAGTATTGTGGTAATCAAAAGATTTATGCATTAAAAATATTAATTTCTATTAGGCTACAACTTCTACAATCGTTCTGACAAGGTTCATTTTTCCAGTAATGTTAATTGAACGTTCTTTCAAGGTTAGCTGATCTTTAATAATGTTCCCAAACCGTTTGCACAAAACATCATTGTTCATGGAATGTTTTTTTCCCCCTCGTGGTTTAAATGTTACTGGTTTCATAATGTTGAATATACACTGAATATACATAACAATGAACATTCTTCAATGAAACATTAGCTAAATGTTTTAAGAACATATTTCTGTCAGCTTGGTAATTCATCCCGTGGCTCATTTCTAATTGGTTAAACTTAAGTTATATACTTAAGTATATATATATATATATATATATATATATATATATATATATATATATATATATATATATATATATATATATATATATATATATATATATATATATATATATATATATATATCCTCCTGGGACCCAGGAATAGACTTTTGTCCACTGTAGTGGACATTATATTTTAGTGAGTTTCTCTGACATCATACATGTCACATGTCACAGTCTGGATTAAAGAGCACATTCGGGGCTTTGCAGGGATACCAAATGTTTGGAGGTTTCACCAGGAGAACAACTTCTTCTTGCTCTTTAAAAATGGCTGACATTAATGTTTAGCACTCTTAATGGAAATATGATCATATTTTTTAATTATAATTTAAATCTGATTAATTTTAAAATTGTTTGTTATAAATCAACATCTCAGGAAAATGTTATGGGGTTTCTAATCAAAATATGACTTTCTGTTACAGAACAGGGCATTGATTTCATAAATGACCACTGTAGTGGACGCCAGGATTTAAATCATGTTTATCAGGCATTTTGGAGACATAAGTGAACAGGGAAAGAAATTACATATCAATATTCCTATGAAATATTAGATATTATTATGAAAATGTTGAAAATTTTTCCTCCCATTATTACACTTCTTTTTTCATTACATGTTGCACCAAGAACACATTAATATGCAAGATGCAGTGAATAGATACATTGTATTGGATGGGAAAATCCAAGTATTGTCATTTTACCCACATATTTAATAAAGTATGAATGCATTTCATTATATCTTTCATAACATAGTTCAGAATTATCTTTAAATAAAGTTTGTTTAAAAAAAACCCTGAAACCTAAACATTGATTGGTGAATTAAAAATAAATCCCATTGTTTTTGCCTATACATGCAATTTCATGTCATTTTATTTTTTTAACAACTGAGTCCTGCTGTCAACTACAGAGGACATAACATAACATATGAATAAAATATCATTTTTCAAAAATGTTTTTTTTTTTTTTCATTTGTTTCTTATGCTCTAAACAATGCAATGACATAAAAAAATACTAAATTCAAAAAACTTTTTTTTCTGGGTCCCAGGAGGGTATATATATATATATATATATATATATATATATATATATATATATATATATATATATATATATATATATATATATATATATATATATATATATATATGGCGGCGTGCTGTCTCCCATATAGGCAGTTCAAGCGTATATCTTTTCAATCTGCTGAAATGAAAAAGTTCATTCACAATCCCTGACTACGTCATTGATGCTCCATTGTGATTGCCACAAAGGTGACAGCGTCAACTATCCGCGCCTCGTTTCGGAACCGCAAAGGTTGCAGTATTACATCAGTGCAGCGGTTTTCCGGTTAGAGGTATCGTTCGGATAAACTTTATCCACTCTTTTGTCGAGGACTTAGAGATGCTTAGGGCTAAACAACACTGTTAAAACACGCAGGGTTAACTGAACGGTTAGTATAGTGGTGTGGATAGATCTTGGGAGTGAATGTGATGAGTTACTTCGACTTCTTCGGAATTTAGACACTATTTTTAAATGAAAAAGATTATTAAAACGAATATTCCACAGTCACGAGAGCCTCCAGTTAAGCTCCAAATATATGTGCACTGCAGCGGCCTCTCGTGGCGGAAACGGTGCAGTGCAGCAGCTAAAATCCAGAGGATTCAAAGAGATATCACCGCCTGGTGGTCATATTATGCAACATCGTGACAGCAAGGTTTTTATGGGACGAACTGTGTTATTTTATGATAAAGAAATACAATATAAATAAATATAAAGATGCAATCTGGTTAACAAAGCCTTAATGGGATAGTTCACCCAAAAATGAAATTGCTGTCATCCTTTACTCATGTTGTTCCAAACCTGTATGAAATTCTTTCTTCTGTTGAACGCAAAAGAAGATATTTTGAAGAATGTCGGTAACCAGACAGTTGACACTAGCCATTGACTTCCATGGTATCTTTTTGTCCTACTATATGGAAGTCAACGGCTACCGTCAACTGTACCAACATTCTTCAAAATATCTTTTTTTTGTGTTCAACAGAAGACATTATTTTATACAGATTTGGAATAAGGGTGAGTAAATGATGACAACATTTTCATTTTTGGGTGAACTATCCCTTTAATCTCTCTTGTACAGTTATACTCTCACTCAGATGCTGTTTGTAATGTATTTGCTTGTTTAAGGCGAGACACACGGCAGGTGAAAACATTGTTTTTTCATGCAGTGGTCAATTTTGAGATTTTGTGCAGAGTGCAGACCCCGCCGAAATCAGCTCATAAACGTTCACAGAAAAGACCAAGTAGCAAGAGCTAGTAAAAAGAAAGTAAACAACAACAGATTAGACGACGAAACCCCGTCAGAATTAGATTCAAATAGTTATAGATGGACAAATACAACAAACAGGGACAGTTTGTTTGCAGTTTTTGTGACTGGTGTTATGCGTGTTTGTTAAGGTAGTTATACCCGAGAGGTGAACTAAACTTTCCAGGGAACAGACGTGTTTAAAAGTGAAGTGCATGACAAAGGAAAGCACGATTTGGATCGGGAGGTGAACTAACAGACTGCATACATAGACTGAAGCAATTTAAGCAATTAATTAATAATTTATTTCTCAAAGTTTGGCCATGGCTGCATTAGCTTATAGTTTATTTTTTATTCCAAAAGTACTAAATGTGTTGAAAAATGTAGCATGTAACGTTTTAATTAGATTCTGCTGAAATGAACGAAATGACTTGAAAAAAGATTTGTTCATTTTGCTGAACGAGATTCAAAGATCCGAGTCAGTAAAATGATCCGAACTTCCCATCACTATTCTCTTAAGGTAGTTCTCTAATAGCTATTGCTATTAATAATGTATTCATTTATCAATTACCACGTGTTTTAAATACACTACTGATATTAATGAATTGAATATATATTTTGTTTGTAGGTTGGGGGTTTTATAGAAATGTATGCAGTTATACAGTATAAAACTTTAAAGGCCGTTTTCTCAAAATGAGTTTTTTCTCACACTCAGAGTCAGATATATCCACTTCAGTAGCACCTATACAAGCACCAACTTTTGCAGTCTTATACTGAACTATATTCTGAAGGCTTTTACAGAGGGATTTGTTGATATATCATTCCTATTATAGGTCCTTTAACTCCAAAAAACATGGCGAAAATTGATTTTTGAAGGCTATTGTCAGTATTCTTTAATTTACTAAAGCAAAAAATAAGATATCCAGAATCCCCTCAGTAAAAGCCCTCTCGTCTAATATGTCAACAAATAGAACCAAGAATTTTAAACATGGTCCTTTCCAATTTCCAGATTTAGTTTTTGGAAAAGTATGCAAATGAGCGTATATTTAAGTATATAAGGCCTCATTTGCATATTAAAACATTAATTTACACAAAACTTGTAATACATTTTTTTCCTTATGTTTATGCCAGTAATAAACTGTAGAAGTTTCACAGTGATATCTTGCAATTTAAAAAAAATCCCTATTCACCTGCAGTGTCTCGCCTTAATAACGCATTCATTAACACAAACAAATGCAAACGTACACAATGTGCATATTTCAAAAACTGATATTGAGGATAACTTGAATTACAGGCTGGTTTGATAGGCATTTAAATACATTTAGAACCCTATTTGAAAATTTTAAGTGTATTTTTCACAAAATACATACATACATACAGGATAAACAAGGAAGTAATTCAGAAGGAAGGAAGGAAGGAAGTGTTATGATTAATCATGAATTTAAATTATTTTTTTGGTTAACATTTAATTACGTTTTATAAGTGTGCTGAATTTTATCAGACAAAGATAATCTTACTTTAGCCCAACCTTTGCTTTCAAACCTCACCTGGAAACCATAAAACAGCAACGAGAGATAGAACCACATCTCTCATTCCTGGATGAGCTAAAATAAACAGATTAAACAGCTCTGTTAGCAATCTGCTTAAACTCTGAGAGTTGAAACTAAAAACTGAAAGTTTGTCTGAGCATTGTGTTTAGTAATTGAAAACAGAATGTGAGGTTAAAACCCTGTATAAATGCTCTAAATTAGTGTGACTGTTACAAAAGGTTCCAACAATTGCATCGTAATAATTCATGGAAAACATTCATCTGTCACTCAGCACAATCCAGCTGTAGGTTCAAATCTTTCTGTTCAATCAAATGTATTAATTTATAATCAGAGGCGTAGCCAGCGGGCGGGCCTGACGGGCACAGGCCCGCCCACTATGATGACTAGATATTTGATTAAATATTAAAAAAAGTGGAAATAAAGTGTCTAACGTTTGTTGTAACCGCTGCTCATGTTTTGTATGTGGACAGGTAGTAGGCTAGCTACAGTTTTGGTTTATGTTGACAGTGACAAGTGTGAAAGTACCCGCTCACTTTTGCCCATACCCGACCAAAAAGAAAATTCTGCTTACGCCACTGTTTATAATGAAACTCTCTGAGTCATCATCTTATCTTGATAAAGAACTGTTTTAGTCTTCACGGTCACTGTTATTTATGCTTTTATAGGCCTATATTATGTACAATGGACTCGCTGCTGCAAAAAGCACAAGTCTGCTGTGGCACCGTGATGAACTCAGAGGGCCCTATCATACACAATGCGGCACCAGGCGCAACGCAAGTGTTTTTTGTTAGTTTCAGCCCGACACAGCTATCATTTTCACGTCCTGCGTCATGTTGTTTAAATAGCAAATGCATTTGTGCCTATTTGTGCGCCCATGGGCGTGCTGGTCTAAAAATGAGGTTTGCTATTTTGAGGCAACTGAAAACTAATAGCCTGACAAGCCAGACCCACATCAAGATGTTGGGTCTGGAAACTCGCCATTGACAGGGCTCAATCCGAGGGGCGGGATATTTCAAATTCCCTCTGCACGCAATTGGATAGCGCCATGAGCGCCACAACCAACCAGAGCGAAGAAGAAGGTAAAGCCGAGCTAACGTTAGTTGATAGACTTTCGCCGTTTCCGGTAGGCAAAACTTTGAACATATCTTCGTTTCTTAAGAATGACTTCAGTGCCGTTCTTTGTTCTTTTCTCAAAGAAAAGCTTAACTCCAAGTCTTCCAGAGTCGCGGCCAAAGCCGATTCAAAAGGCCGCTGTTCGTCAGCTTTGTTTATGAGTAGCACGCAGAACCTCCGCAACTCTGCCGTGACGTGCCGTCATTATGTTAAGCCCGCCCACCGACTCTTTACACGATGTGATTGGCCTGACCAGAGTTTGGGTTTTCCAGCTCTCAGGTCTTCCGAGAGTGCCTAGACTACACTCGCGGCAAATTAAATTTGCTGCCGCTAGAGTGCGTCTAGATTTCTAGGCTAGAAAACTACTGCACCATTGACTGAAACCTAGTCTAAAGTCAATGCCGATATATATTTTTTGTTATTTAAAGAGAGTGTGTTAGTAATATGTGCCTATAGGTGGTTCCACAACGCACATACACTTTGCTTATTACACACTCAGGGACGCGCATAAACATTTTTAAATATTAAAAATAAAAGGATTCCTCCCTGGAGAAGCGTTCAGTCTTTCCGCTCACAAATTCCGCCATGCAAATAACGAATCCGCCACATGGTGCAAGCGCAACTGACTTTTAAAGGCAATGGGAGATGGTTTATTGCATGTTACGCCCAAAACACACCCATTACTCATTAAGAGACTAGGGACAACCCTTTAGACCATGCGCCGGGTGCACCGACCATTTTTCTCATCGTTAAATTAGCAAAAGTGGATTCCATGCGCTTAGATCGTTAAAATAGGCCTAGAAACTTAAAAATGGCACTTCATGCCAAAAAGGTTGCTGACCCCTGACCCCTGCGCTATGTTGTCACATTTGCCAATTTCATGTCAGTTTGGGTAGCACACTGCCACCTCGGAACAGCAGCATATCAAGTAGTAAATGAGCAAAATCATGATATTGTACCATTTGATAAATACCGATATTTTCCCAGTACCCTAACGTGTCTGTAAATTTTAGGACTGCACATGCACATTGGCTTGTTTAGCCTGAAATATAAGCTTTTTAAAGCTATTTGAGCATAAGAAACAACATTTATGGGACAGTTCAAGTCCGATTTTGTGCTTAAATGTGAGTTCGGCAAGCAGTTTTTGAGATTCTAGGATTCCCACTTTCAAATAGATAGGACTTGGTCTTGTATGCCCGAAATAGCTGCCTGGAGGCGTTGCAAATATGGCCGCTGAGTGTACAGACTTTCCTTGAAAGGGACTTTGGCGGGCCTGTATTCCCATAGGAGAACTGGCAACCCTCTTTCCCGTTAGCATGGGAGATAATGTCAACCGACCAATGTGACAAACGTTGCTTAGAAAGAGGAAACTGTAGTCTGGCCTTTCCAAAGCAAACAAAAAGCTGAGAACGAGACTTCCTCAAAGTCTGAGAAAAATGTAATGCGTAATACCCTTACTGGACTAAAGGCCTGTTCGCACCAAGGATGATAACTATAAAGAGTTCTAAAAATCGTTCTCTATATTAAAGAATAGCAGAGTTCACACCACAGCTATAACGATAATGGCGCAGAGAAACAATATTGTTGGAATCACTTTCAGAATGATTTTATCCAGCTGATGAATGATAAAAACACTGACAGCCAATCAGAATCCATCCTGCTGTAACAAGCTCAAGCATTTAAAGTGACAGACAAGCACATGCTTAGAATAAACAGAATGATATTGTCCGCTGGTGTGAATGCTAATATAGTTATTTTTACAGTTATATTTATAGTTATCGTTCTAAGTGTAAATGGGCCTTAAGGGTGAACAAACTCTCCTGTTCTGTCTGCGAAGAAGGGGGTTGAAATTGAACTACCTCCAGAACTTGATTTCTAAACTAAGGATTAAGTACTTTTGGCAAAAAGGCAGGGTTAGTCTAGAGTGTCGCCCCCTGTGCCATCTGGCCTCCAACGTAAACAATCATCACTAATGGATAGAGCACACAGTTCTCATACCCTTTTAACAGAGCATATAGCCAAGTGAAAAGCTGTCTTGAGAGACAAAGATTTTAAACCTGCATCAGCCATAGGCTCATATGGGGGCTTAGTGAGAGAGTCTACGAAAGGCAAATCCAGGGCTGTCGCCAGAATATATAGAATGAGGGGGCATTTTGTTTCTATAGGGGGGCACACTTTTTATGATCTGAGAAACAGACATTCACCAAAACAAAAACATCCCATATTTAGCATAATATAACTGAAATAGACCATGTTCTACATTAAAACAACACCAAAACATCCACAAAAAAAATATTTTTCATATCAGCAGAGGGTGAACCAACACCATGATTTGTTGGTGATTCGTCTACGTTCACAAATCACTGTTAATTTGAACAGAAAAGCAAGCATATGCAAGATTTGGCGCTCCTTTTATAATCAATAAAAAAAGTTTTTTACAAAGTTCCGTTATAATCAGTGAAGCTGACTGCACAATAAATCTCTTATTGTTATGATGAGAGGATTTGCACTCACTGCTCAAAACACTGGAGTTTCTTTAATTATGGAGAAAACTGATCCTAGACCAGCAGTTTTCCCTCTATGGAAGCTTGTTTACCTTTACGAAATAAAAAAAATAAAAGATAATTGTGACTTTGTATCTCACAATTCAGACATTTTCTCACAATTGCGAGTTTATATCACAACTCTGACTTTTAAACACACAATTGGGACTGTATATCATGCAATTCTGACTTTATAACTTGCAATTGTGAGTTTATATCATGGAATTCTAAGGAAAAAAGTCAGAATTGTGAGAAAGTCCCAATTACCTATTTAATTTTTTCTTCAGTGGTGGAAACAAGCTTTCATAGTAGCAGCATCAGGCAATTGAATGAGAAAATTCAACACTCTGTGGCTAGGGGAAGTTAAGCCTCGGCTTGGGGGGGCACTGCCCCTCAATGCTTGTTTGAGATGCGCCTCGCCTGAAATTCAGCGAGACTAGGCAGCTGCAGTGAGGGGAGGAGTGAAAAAAGTGCAGGCAAGACAGTTCTCTCTTCTCGTAGTGGATCAGACACCTGCGAGATCAAAGGCAGATATCGCGGGATTCACACTCGTGCGCTTTGTTGCTGATAAACTGGATGTAATTTAAGTTCTGTTACTTTTATATGAAAATAAATATAAAGTTTTTGTTCCATTCGAAAGATATGTTTTGTTCTATCATTTTTACTTTAATTACATACATGATTTTATATGTATTTTTATAAATATGACAACAATCACAAAACCCACAGAGAGATCGCACTGTCCGAGAGTTTGGGAATATTCATACATAAAAACATGATATCAGAGTTTTAAAATAAAAAAAGAACCATACATCACGGTTGTTTAAACCAATAAGCATTAAGCTGTGTCGTCAGCAAGTCGTTTCCCATCATGCTTTTGATCAGCGCAGTCGGTGGAGAGCAACTGCGCCCGACTGCAGAATCTGACACGTGCTATCGTGAGGGTTTTTTGACACACGTCAGCATGACATCAGAGCAAGTCGGACCACGTTCGGACCATAGACTGTAAAAAAATATGGACGACGCGACTTCATTGATTTCCGCTGACCAGAGTTGAAGCTTTCATAGGCCCGCACATGGCACTGACATCTTGGGACCGATTCTGTGCAGTAGCGATCTCGGGACCGGAGTTGCGCAGTTGAGAGCAGGAAGTAGAGGCCCGATTATCAAAAGCCCGCCCACACTCTCACAGATGCAGAATAATTAATTATGTTGGTGATCGTGGCAAGGAGGCTTGAGTTTCTGAGAGGAGTGCTGCAGGCTTGGTTCGGACACATTTCTAACCGGCATGCATCTCGCGGTGATCACCGTTGATCTGTTCTGCGCAGATTTTGCTCATCTCAAACGAGCCTATTTTTGAAGCCCAAAGTGAGCCGGCTGTCGCCATCATGGCAGCGCGTCATCGTGCGTCACTCCCGGATAACCAAGTCACTCAAGTGGCCTTAATTATGCACTTTAAGGCTTAATATAATTTAAACGGATGAGTTGATTACAAAAAAAAATCACCCCCCTCACAGATGTCATGAAGGGCAAACTTAGCTATATAGACCAAGACCTGTAAACATATTTTTTTTCTTCTGTAAAGTCGGGCATTTTAGTATGGGGGGTCTACATGGCCATGTCACCCTGTAGCCCAAGACTGGTTTCCCACTGAAGCTAAGCAGGGTTGAGCCTGGTCAGTACCTGGATGGGAGACCAACTGGGAAAACTAGGTTGCTGCTGGAAGAGGTGTTAGTGAGGCCAGCAGGAGGTGCTCACCCTGTGGTCTGTGTGGGTCCTAACACCCCAGTATAGTGATGGGGACACTATACAGTCAATAAGCACCATCCTTCGGATGAGACATTAAACTGAGGTCCTGATTCTCTGTAGTCATTAAAAATTCCATGTCCTTTGATAAATAGTAGGGGTGTAATCCCCATATATACGATTGGCTTCATCACTCCGTCTCCTCTCCACCAATAAGCTGGTGTGTGGTGAGCGTTCTGGCACAATATGGCTGCCGTCGCAGCATCCAGGTTGGTGGTGGTTGAGGAGACTCCCCCCTTCCATGTAAAGCGCTTTGAGTGCCTAGAATAATGCTATATATATATATAACAAATTATTAATATTATTTATTATTATGGGATTGACTCCCTTTTGGAGCCTGTCTCTAGCAGCCAGTCGATGAATTGCAGTTTAAGTCACTTCCATGTTGGATTCAAGAGAGAGACCAGAATGTTGCCGCTTGGCAAATCCCAATTTGCCAAGTGCTAAGTGACAAGTTCCCTTCAGAAACTGATTTCCACACACAACCATTTCTAGGGTTTACAAAGAATGGTGTGAAAAGGGAAAAAACATCCAGTATGCGGCAGTCCTGTGGGCGAAAATGCCTGGTTGATGCTAGAGGTCAGAGGAGAATGGGCCGACTGATTCAAGCTGATAGAAGAGCAACTTTGACTGAAATAACCACTCATTACAACCGAGGTATGCTGCAAAGCATTTGTGAAGCCACAACACGCACAACCTTGAGGCGGATGGGCTACAACAGCAGAAGACCCCACCGGGTACCACTCATCTCCACTACAAATAGGAAAAAGAGGCTACAATTTGCACAAGCTCACCAAAATTGGACAGTTGAAGACTGGAAAAATGTTGCCTGGTCTGATGAGTTTCGATTTCTGTTGAGACATTCAGATGGTAGAGTCAGAATTTGGCGTAAACAGAATGAGAACATGGATCCATCATGCCTTGTTACCACTGTGCAGGCTGGTGGTGGTGGTGTAATGGTGTGGGGGATGTTTTCTTGGCACACTTTAGGCCCCTTAGTGCCAATTTGGCATCGTTTAAACGCCACGGCCTACCTGAGCATTGTTTCTGACCATGTCCATCCCTTTATGACCTGTACCCATCCTCTGATGGCTATTTCCAGCAGGATAATGCACCATGTCACAAAGCTCGAATCATTTCAAATTGGTTTCTTGAACATGACAATGAGTTCACTGTACTAAAATGGCCCCCACAGTCACCAGATCTCAACCCAATAGAGCATCTTTGGGATGTGGTGGAACGGGAGCTTCGTGCCCTGGATGTGCATCCCACAAATCTCCATCAACTGCAAGATGCTATCCTATCAATATGGGCCAACATTTCTAAAGAATGCTTTCAGCACCTTGTTGAATCAACGCCACATAGAATTAAGGCAGTTCTGAAGGTGAAAGGGGGTCAAACACAGTATTATTATCCTAATAATCCTTTAGGTGAGTGTATATATATTTCATGAATTAAGCACCTCATAAACATACATTATCCCCTTAATATAAAATAACCCCTTAATCATGAAAGTATTATACAATCACCTTATATAGAACCTTTTTGGCACACAGGGTCAAGAACTAGAATCCAGAGTACCCTTTGAGTGATTTATAATCAAGTTATTGATCAATATTGATCCTTCTAAATATTAAAAGATTTGAGTGATTTCTTCAAGCGTATGTTAAAAAATGTACTTTGCCTTTCATCTTCAAACACTAGAGAATAATGACAAATTGTCTGAACCTCTGCGAGAAAGTACATCTTATCATCATGTTTTGGGGAAAGTTTCCTGATCAGAGCTAGTGCTCTGCCAACTCCAACCTTGAAGAAGCTGTGTATGTGTGTGTGTGTGTGTGTGTGTGTGTGTGTCAGTATCCATGACTTTGTGAACAACTGACATCCAGGCGAGATGAAATGACCATCTTTCAGCCAATCTGAAGCCTACAAACGCTGAAACATGACCTTGGTGGGTCACTTCGTGCCTTCAAGTCCCTGTCGTCATCCAGATCGATAGAGGTATGCTTATCACCATATGTGGAGATTTTTTAGATGTTTTGTTTAAAAAGTTTATCATTGTCTTAACCAATCAGAATCATTTAACCTGAAGTAATGACGTAGTTTAGTGGCCTGTGTAGAGTATAATTGATGTTGTACTGAGAGTGTATGCAGAGCGGCCTACAAACTCCTTGTTGAGTGTTGAAGCTGATTTCTGCTGATGAAACTGCGAACTATTCTTCAATTGATTGCATCTCTGACTCCTGTTCTTCATTCCTCATACCTGGTCCTTGGGTGCATACAGACATTTTCAAAATTATAAATATGGTAGTTTGAGCAGGAAATATGTTACGCAATCTCCAGTGAGACTCATTTACTGGAACCAACCCACCTGCATTCAAGCAGAATGTTGCTCTATTAGGTTATGGCATTGGTCAAAGTGCAAAGCAATCAAGTTGCCTTCGATAAAACCGTGCATGGGGAAAACAACAGCGTCAGTGTTGGTGGGACACAAGCTGTCGTGATGTGTGCTCAGTGGCTCTTGCTTTTGGCCATGGCCTCTGTGGCCTGCTCTCAAACCGTGGAGGAAAATGCCAGAGAATTCTTAAAGAAATTTGATGAGGACGCATCCATATTAGTGTACAAGTATTCCCTTGCATCCTGGGCCTACAACACAGATATTTCCCAGGAAAATGCAGATAAAGAGGTAAGTGTGATATCAACAGACAAGTAGAGCATCTAATTTTTGGGGAAAAAATTAACTGAACAATCAGTATCACCTGGATATGAGTGTTCATGACAAATTAACCTTCCTTTTCTAGCTTTTACAGAAAGTTTTTTACCAGTTCAACTATTGAAATGACAAAAAATATCACATTTTTAGGGAAAATATTAATTGAAAAACATCAGAAACTGGATATGGGTGTTCATGGCAAGTTGAGCCGCCCTTTATAACTTTTGAAGACAGTTTTTAACCCATTCAACTATCGAAATCACAAATTATCTAATTGAACAACATCTGGATATGACAAATTGATCATCTTTATCTAATGATGATAGTTTATAACTCATTCAGTAATTGAAATCACAAATTATCTCATTGTTGGTGAAAATATTAATTGAACGACATCTGGATATGACAAATTGATCATCTTTATCTAATGACGATAGTTTATAACTCGTTCAGTTATTGAAATCACAAATGATCTCATTGTTGGTGAAAATATTAATTTAACAACATCAGTAGTAACTAGATATGGGTGTTCATGACAAGTTAAGCATATTCTTTCTTCTTGAAATTTATTTTATTTATTTATTTATTTATTTGTAATGAGTTCTCTTTAAACTTCTCTTCAGGCGGAAGCATATGCAAACTGGAGCGAATACTACAATAAGGTGTCCGAGGATTCCAGTGCCTACCCTATCGATCAGATCTCTGATCCAGAGATTAAAATGCAGCTCCAAAAGCTCCAAGATAAAGGATCAGGGGCACTTTCACCTGACAAGGCTAGCGAAGTAAGTATGACATTGCTGTTTTTACAAAAATGCCTCCCAGACATTGCGATTCGCTTTCATGTTTCACTTCTCCTGCAAACGTATTCAAACTAAAATGGTCCGAATACCTTGTGTCTCACAGTTGAGGAACATCATGGCGCAGATGAGCACTATTTACAACACAGCGACTGTGTGCAAAATGGACAACCCATCTGACTGTCAGACTTTGGAACCAGGTGATTTAGCCAGCCATACATTTATCACCATCCTAATGATAATGCAGAATCTCAGGATCATTAACAGACGCCTTGTTTCCATGCTCATGATAATAAAAAGTCTGTGTAAAAGGCTTCTACGATTTGATCTGAAGTGTACAAACCTGAAAAAGGGAACTGTCAGTTTCTATTCTCAGATTACTGTTGAAAATGGTGAGAACATTGATGTTTATTAGAAAAAGAGGATATAATATTTGAAACATAAGGTGAAGTAAAGGTAAAATGGGCCAGAAAGGTTTGACATAGTGTCATAGTCCTTTAATAGTCAATAAAGATTCAATAATGAATCACCAGGCTCAAACACAGCAGAAAGATTCACAGAATTTGAGAAACGGATGTCGTATATTCAGTTATTAAATATTATGTTTTCAGTTCTCAATAAGAGCTCTCAGAATTAAAACCTCAGAATTCACAGATGGTAAAAAAAAAGGAGAGTTTGAAAAGTTGTCTGGAGCAATTTCTTTAACAGATTTAGGAGATTAAATATATAAAAGAATGTTTGAAAGAGACATAAAGGATGTTTTTTATTGTACACTACCTTTCAGAATCCCCCCCCCCCCCACACACACACACACAATAATATTAAGCAGCACAACTGTTTTCAACACATAATAATAAGAAATGTTTCTTGAGCACCAAATCAGCATATTATAATGATTTCTGAAGGATCATGTGACACTGAAGACTGGAGTAATGATGCTGAACATTCAGTTATGCCATTACAGGAATAAATGACAAAACAGCTATTTTATATTGTAATAATACTTCACAATATTTCAGTTTTTACTGTATATTTAAAAAAAATTTTTAAATGCAGCCTTGGTGACCACAAGCTTTCAAAAACATCTTATATCCAACCCCAAACTTTTGAACACTAGTGTATGTATGTCTTTTTAACATAAATGGCAAATTCACTTGACTTTCCAATACAATTACCAATACATTCTTCATTCAATAGGCCTAGAGAGCATCATGGCAAACAGCAGAGACTACGACGAGCGTCTGCATGTGTGGGAGGGCTGGAGAGTGGCGACAGGGATGAAGATGAGACCCCTGTATGAGAAATATGTAGATCTGAAGAACGAAGCCGCCAAACTTAACAGTACGAACTCTGTACTTAATTTTATGACATAGGTTTTTAGTAAGCATAAATCATGATGTTACACCTGCTTTAACTTTATGGACAGCTGATGTGATGGTGCCCAACAATAACAAAAAATGCTCACTTAATGTTTTTTCTGAAAGATTACGAAGACCATGGAGATTTTTGGAGGGGAGATTACGAAACCATTGATGAGCCCAAATACAGTTACTCAAGAGACCAAGTTATGGAAGACGCCAGGCGCGTTTACAAGGAGGTTGGTCCAAAAAATTAAATAAAATGAAGACAGACACTTTTACTTCATAAACTCACACTTAATATGATTTTCCAGATCTTACCATTGTATAAAGAGCTTCATGCTTATGTGAGAGCAAAACTGCAAGGTGTCTATCCTGGTCACATTGCCTCTGACGCTTGCCTTCCAGCACATCTGCTAGGTAATATATTAAAAATATTATTAAGTGATTCACATTGTCAAAACAGTGATATTAAATGACAGCAAATAGAATAAATATATGCTATATAGTGCTGCCTGATGAAATGTGGAGATATGGGTGACATTTTCTGACATTTCGCATTTAGGTGATATGTGGGGACGATTTTGGACCAACCTGTATCCTCTCATGATCCCGTTTCCAGAAAAACCTGATATTGATGTGAGCTCTGCAATGGTGGCCCAGGTAAGACATGTGACCATTGTTTATTTTCTATACTCTACCCTTTTGAGCGTCTCTTTATCTCCGAGGTGTTATCTTTATATACGTTTAACAGTACAAGGTCAGTTCATATTTTATTCGATCAAAGATTAAATGTAATCTGTTCTATTAATCATTTTGTTCTTTAGCTGGAGCAATAAAAGCAGATTATGGAGTTGTAAATTGACAAAATGTGGTCATGCTCTTTTTTATTTCCCTAATTATTTGACACCACTGTCCATTTCAGGGCTGGGATGAAATGCGTCTGTTTAAAGAGGCAGAACAATTCTTTATGTCTGTAAACATGTCTGCCATGTTTGACAACTTCTGGAATGAGTCAATGTTTATTAAACCTGAAGGAAGAGATGTAGTGTGCCATCCTACCGCATGGGACATGGGAAACAGAGAGGACTTCAGGTGGGGCTGATAATAATGCGTACATTTGGTCAAAATGCTTGGTAATGATTAACTGGTAGATGAGATACTATTTGAAATGATTCAATTCAGTTTAAATATTTAAAATTATATTTCCTTTAGCTGTTTGCATTTATTTGAACAAATACAAAAAATAATACAAAATAATAGATATAATTTAAAGCTGTAGTCCGTAATTTTTGGCGCTCTAGCGGTTAATAAACAGAATTGCATGCGTCTTGTGGAAGAACATTGCAGCCGGAGCTACTTCTCTCTGTTTATGTCTATGGCGAGTCACGCAGGGACTGTGCTCCTCCTCAAGTGGTTCCTACCAGTCTGGTCTGAAATAGTCCCAATATAAATACTTATTATAAGTGTAACATAATGATTCAGGGTAAGACAAAAACACGGTTTGGAAAATGGATTCATGTTGTACATTCTCATCATAGAATTTTTGTAAATCTTGAACACAAAAAAGTTACGTACAGCAGTTTTAAAATAACTGTTTTCTATTTTAATATTTATGTGATGGCAAATCTGAATTTTCAGCAGCTACTCCAGTGTCACATGATCCTATAAAAATCCTTCTTCTTTTTTATAAATGATGACAGTTGTGCTGCTTAATAATAATACAAAAAAAAAAAAGTTTATGAATTGAATCTTTCAAAAGTATAGCAATTATTAAAGAGATAGTTCACCCGAAAATGAAAATTATCCCATAATGTACTCACCCTCAAGCCATCCGAGGTGTATATGACTTTCTTTTTTCAGACGAACACAATCTGAGTTATATAAAAAAATATCCTGGCTCTTCCAAGCTTTATAATGGCAGTGAATGGTAAATGAGATTTTGAAGGTCAAAAATGCGCATTCATCCATTATAAAAGTACTCCACACGGCTCCGGAGGGTTAGTAAAGGCCTTCTGAAGCGAATCTATGCGTTTTTGTACGAAAAAGATCCATATTTAAATCTTTATAGCCTAAAATAACTCGCTTCCGACAGCCGACCATACACAAGTCGACTTGTGCCAAAAGAGTAACCCGTGATGCGATGTATGACGTAGGATGTATGAATAGTGTAAGCTTTGACACCTCTCGCGGTTCAAACAAATAGGGCTGGGCAACAAACTCAAACTCCTCTTTCTCATATATCGAATTGCTAATTTTAGACTTCTAATTCATGATCAGTGTTTTGGTATGCTCTATATGCTGCACTTCCAGATTGATTTGCTTCAGAAGGCCTTTATTAACCCCCCGGAGTCGTGTGGAGTACTTTTAGAATGGATGGATGCACTTTTTTTACCTTAAAAATCTCATTTACCAATCACTGCCATTATAAAGCTCGGAAGAGCCAGCGTATTTTTTAATTTAATTTAACTCTGATTGTGTTTGTCTGAAAGAAGAAGGTCATATACACCTAGGATGGCTTGAGGGTGAATAAATCATGGGATGCATTTCATTTTTGTGTGAACTATCCCTTTAAACTCATTTTAATTGCTGTTCTCATCTGTGTAATAATTGGCAAACATATTATGAGCAACACTGTAAAAACATCTTTTACAGAATCAAAATGTGCACTAAAGTGAACATGGACGATTTCTTAACTGTTCACCATGAGATGGGGCATAACCAATACCAAATGGCTTACCGTCACCAACCATACCTGCTGAGAGATGGTGCTAACGAAGGCTTCCATGAGGCTGTGGGAGAGATCATGTCACTTTCTGCTGCCACTCCTTCTCACCTGCAGTCATTGGGCCTTCTGCCTTCTGACTTCAAGGAGGACCATGGTAAAGTGCCATTGCATGCCGAGTCAGGAGTCTGACTTCATCTAAATGATCAGAAACTGATTTTAGCAGATCATTCTATACCAAAACATTTGATTTTTGTATGTGCAGAGACAGAGATTAACTTCCTGTTGAAGCAGGCCCTCACCATTGTGGCCACTCTGCCCTTCACCTACATGCTGGAGGAATGGAGGTGGCAAGTCTTCAAAGAGACTATCCCTAAAGATGAGTGGATGCTCCGCTGGTGGCAAATGAAGTGAGTGACACAAGAAACATACATCAGAATCCAAACATTGTGAAGTTTTATTCCGTTGCACAGTGTGGCTCATCACAATATTTGTTCCCGCAGGAGAGAACTAGTTGGAGTGGCTGAGGCTGTGCCCAGAGATGAGTCGTATTGTGACCCACCTGCGCTTTTCCATGTGTATGGGGACTACTCTTTTATCAGGTAATGCAATATGTAGTATTAATAAAGTGTTGCATTTGACAATGTGCTGAAAGGCTTTGTCACTATAAATCGCTGTTTTTGAACAATCCCAATATTGAGTCTTAAAACGGTTATTTTAAGAGTTGTCATATGTTGTGAATGTGAAGTCTGTGTTAAAGGCAATGCAGTAAAAATGCCGTTAACTGTGAAATAATAGCAAAAAACGTCTTTATATTGAGTTCTTCACGGACTGCACGGATAAACAAACATAGGACTATACCTCTATAGTCCGATTATTCATGAGCAAATTATGAGCCAGTTCTTTTTAGTGAATAGAAACATACACTGCATATATTCCAGAAACAAATGACCCTTTTGAGCTGGTTCTTTCTAGTGAATCCATGTGGCACGACTTATAGCCCAATTCCTGAAACAAATGACTCCTTTGAACCGGTTCTTTGTAGTGAATCAGGTAGGGCTGTAATCTCCCAGTCGATTAGTCGATTATTAGTCGATACATTCTGGCTCGACCAAAAATCTGATTGGTCGATTTTTTGTTTTGCCGCGCCGCATTCATTTCATCAGGTGGAGAGCACTAATTGCTAATGGGGGTGTTTTCAGAGCACCCCTGTTTCACATGTAACAGTCTGTCTTCAGAACACCCCCTTGTTTCCACTTCTTTTGGATTAGCCCAACCCACTGGTGAAGAGAAGTCTCTCGCTGGTCCTTTGTTTTTCATTCCCCACTGGCTCAAACGCACGCCCATAGCGGTAAACTTGAGGAACGCCCATCAACATACACATGAGGGGAAGCGTCACAACACCACGCTTCAGTCGTGCAGCAAAAGTGGATCTGTACTGTCGGTTTTGCCGCATTCATTTCATCAGGTGAAAAGCACTAATTGCTAATGGGGGTGTTTTCAGAGCACATCTGTTTCACAGGTAACAGTCTGTTTTCAGAACACCCCCTTGTTTCCACTTCTTTTGGATTAGCCCAACCCACTGGAGAAGAGAGACAGATTGAAGAAGGCTAGTTTGCTGCTGTATATTACTCATTTAAAAGTGAGAGCGTTTTTTCTGCTCTTGATCTGGTTTGTTTAATAAATATTCCTTTTTTATTAAAGTGGACGTGCCTTTTTTGTTTAAGAGTAAAAGCTTTAAGTAAATAGTCTATTCGTGTCTCAGCCACGAAGCTGAGCTGATCCTGTGTTCACAGAGCAGCTGAAATGATAGTGTCTGTCAGTTAGTATAATACATATGACAAAAACAATTGTCTAAATGATGTTGCATATTCCTCAAAAGTTCTTGTGATGATAACACTAGTTGACAACATAGTACTATATTTTCGGAAATCATAGGCTATGATGGTGCACGTGATGCAACGCTGTCAGAGCCGAAAGACTCGTGTGTCAGACTCATTTCAGTGCAAAATAATCAGGTCAAAAACGATTTAATATTCTGCAAATAGCCTACTAGTTTTTGTGTTTATTTATAATTAATTTAGGCAGACAACAAGGCTACCAAGTACTGCGCACAGTGTGCAGCTAATTAATTTAACGTTTTTTTTCCTAACGTAATTTTTAGTAGATTTTTAGTCGAAAATTTCAGGACTTCAGTCGACCAAGATTTTCTTTGGTTGATTACAGCCCTAGAATCAGGACATATGTCGTGACCATAGACCAAAAATATGGGTGACGCAACTTCATTCTCTTCTGCTGAAGAAAAGTGAAGCCGCCGGAGGTCCGAATATGGCGCTGACATCTGGTGCAGATTTGGGATGAGTTTGCGCAGTAGTGACCTCGGGACCGGAGTCTGCACAGTTGAGAGCAGGAATTAGAATCGCGATATCAAAAGCCCGCCCACACTCTCGCAGATGCAGAACAATTCATTATATCGGTGTGAAATAAACAGTTATGGAAATGTACAAATTAAAGCTAAAGCTTCAATCTCCTCTCAAAGAAAGTCTGTTAGTGCCTCAGTGAATACTTCACATAGAGAAGCTGTCAGTCTCAGCTGTCAACTAACTAAAAACCAAACTTACTTAAAAAAAAACGAACACTTGAAATGAAATCAGCATGATAAAAATTGCCTAAAATGACAGAAACCAACTTTGGAAAAAAATTATATGAAGTGTAATTTGATTGTTTAGTTTGTCTCGAGTCCATACACAGAGGGGCGGGGGTTATGACCTATACTGGGACCAACCACCTGGGGGCGATCGAGACGCTTTGGCTTCAGTTTTTAACACGAGTGCGGCAGGCTTGGTCACGACCAGGGTAGCTTGATTCCAGAAACAAATGACTCTTTTGAATCGGTTCTTTCAATTGAGTTAGTTCTTTAAAAAAGACAACCTGAATGTGTCATTTACAGCATTAGCTAAGAGAGAATGTTTTTCATAATTAAACAAAATATAACCAGTGTTGGGAAGTTACCCTTAAAAAGTCATTAATTACTAGCTATTGCTTGTTACTTAAAAAAAAACTCAACCAGTTGAACAATACAATAATATATATATGAAATTGCTTTTTTAAATCTTTCAAATATAGGTATTAGTCATATGAAGAGCCATGTCTTGTTTCTCTAAAAGGTACTTCACTAGAACCATATATCAGTTCCAGTTTCAAGAGGCATTATGTAAGGAAGCTGGCCACACCGGTCCCCTTCACAGATGTGACATTACCAACTCAACTAAAGCTGGTAACAAACTCAGGTACGTATGCAGAATGATTTGTTTCTTTGATATTGCTTATTGATATACTTACTCTACTAATAACTTTACACTGCAATAGACCTGTATTCTTTAATAGAATAAGATAAGAATAAACATAACCGCTATAAACTAACTGTAATATTTTGTTCCGCAGGCATATGCTTGAATTAGGCCGATCCATGTCTTGGACTCGTGCTCTGGAAGATATTGCAGGAACCACTAAGATAGACTCCCAGCCACTGCTACATTACTTCAGCACTCTCATGGTGTGGCTGAAGGAGGAGAATCAGAAGAACAACAGAGTGCCCGGCTGGAACGCCAATATTAACCCAAGTTAGTATTTCATTGTAACATAAACATTACTTTTCTTTTACGCCCTTTGTAAATCCCCCGTTAATTAAACAAAAAGCAATACCAACTACTAAATGTAGGGGTGTACTTATTTCTTTCAAAGAGGATGGTTACATTTCTGTAGATTCTTTTAATAAATAAAGCTATGGTTAAATGATGTTACATTCCATGATATGCCAACATACTGTACATTCAAAACTATATTTTTCATTGGGCGCTTACTCACAGCATCCTATATAAATAATGCAGGTTCAGAAAATGCCTTCAAAGTCAGAATAAGCCTAAAATCTGCCATGGGAGATGATGCAGTAAGTCTCTTTTAAATTTGAACAAACATAATGAATTACAGATACAAATAGAATGTGCATTTGCTAATTATTGTTCATTCTTATCTCCAGTACACCTGGAATACAAATGAAATGTATCTCTTTAAGTCCACTATGGGCTTTGCCATGCGTCAGTACTACTTGGAAAAAAAGGGAATAGAAATGAATTTCATGTAAGTATTCTTATCCTTCGCTAATTGCATGTCAATAAGTAATAAGACTGATTCATTTTCATTGTAAAATTAACATATTTGTTGCACACAGGCCAGAGAATATCCACACATACGATGAGACCGCCAGAATTTCCTTTTATTTTGTTGTGATGGATCCAACCAAAGCAGACACAGTTATTCCTAAGGCAGAAGTAGAGGCGGCTATCTGGTATTTCTTGAAACCATATTATGTAAAATTATAGAAAAGTATGAAATATTGTATATAATATTAACAGTAACAATATTATTATGAAATTAAAGAATTGAATTATTTACAAAAATGTACAATGGACTATTTTATTAATATATTATGAATATATATTAATCTTTTTATTCATTTATATTTTATATTCTATTTTATCGGGACCCACTTTATATTAGGTGGCCTTAACTACTACGTACTAACATTTAAATTAATAATTTGATACAATGCGCTTATTGTGTAAATACATGTTTTTACATTGCACTTACATTTTAAAAATGGCCTATATGTAATTACATCTGTAATTCATTTTTTAATACACTGTTGGCACTTACACCTAACCCTACCCTTAGACCTACTCATACCACCACACCTGTCCCTAACTTTACCCATATCCAAAAGTGTTTTGCAATACAATATGAACATAATAAGTACATTGTACTTCTTTTTTTTATGAAAGTAGCCTACTGTTACGTCTGTGGTGCGGAAGGGAAGAGTCAGAATCAGAACTTCAAAACAATAGATGGGTTTAATCAAAACAGGAACAACCAACCAAACAAACATAACAACATTACATTTTTACATTTGGCAGACGCTTTTATCCAAAGCGACTTACCGTGCCCTTATTACAGGGACAATCCCCCTGGAGCAACATGGAGTAAAGTGCCTTGCTCAAGGACACACTGGTGGTGAAGGTTGCTGGGATTGAACCAGCAACCTTCTGTGTATCAGTTCCATGGTTTAACCCACTGGACCACCATCTCACACGTTAAGAACGGACAAAGAGTGTAGGGAAGTAAGTCCAACATAAAGGGAATGCAAACGATGAACGCCAGGTGCAGGGAATCCAGGGAGAGCGGGAAAGATGATGAGGGAGTGCGTTCAGGTGTGAGACAGGGAGGATCTTGGGAAATGGAGTCCGGGACAGGCGTGGATTGTAACACCTACATAGTAGTTAAGGCCACCTAATATAAAGTGGGACCAAATATTTGAAAATGATTGTAATTATTCCATGCTTTATTCTTAATCTCAACACAGCTACTGAAAACATTGTAATATTTGTATGAATATTGGGTGCCATGATAATTACGGGGAAGTAAATCAATTGTTCCAGTGACTACAGAATTTCCCTTATTATCTCTTCACAGGCTGTCAAGAGAACGTATCAATGGTGCATTTCTACTCAATGATGAAACACTGGAATTTATTGGGCTTCTGGCAACATTAGCTCCACCCAAAGAGGAAAAAATCACAGTTTGGCTGGTGGTGTTTGGAGTAGTAATGGGAGTAACTGTGTGTGGGGGGATCTACCTCATTACGACAGGGATATTTAACAGGAAGAAGTAAGTATGGAGGGGAAGCCCCTTCAAAAATGAGTCAATCCTCGAATGTGCTTAGTGACAGTGAATTATGCAATTTTTTTTGTACGTATTACAGATTGGTATGTTTGTTAGAATTGCATCATCATAACAGCTAGGTGTACATATAGCTACATGCATTGTGGACATTTAAAAAAATTATACACCGAGTACACAATACACAAAGTAAAGGCACGTTCACACCAAGGACGATAACTATAAAGATAACGATAAAGATATAGTTCTAAAAATCGTTCTCAATATTAGCAGAGTTAATATTGACCTCCCCTTAAAGGTCCCGTTCTTCGTGATCCCATTGTTCAAACTTTAAGTTAGTGTTTAATGTTGCTGTTAGAGCATAAATAATACCTGTAAAATTATAAAGCTCAAAGTTCAATGCCAAGCGAGATATTTTATTTAACAGAAGTTCCCTTTCAAAGCCTACAGCGAGCGGCTGGCTTGGACTACATCCTGGTACTTCCTTCATAAATGACGTCAGTAGAACAGTAGAACAGACTAACCTCCGCCCACAAGAATACGCGTAAAAAGGGGGCGTGGTCTTGTTGCTGTCCCACGTGGAGAAGAGGACGTGTCGCGTGGAGAAAAGGAATTGTTGCGTTTGAGTGTGTTTGTCGCCATGTCGTCGAGACGCTGTTATTTTCATCTCGGAGTCAAATCACCTTTGTTTGGCTTTCCCAGGGACGCTGTAGAGATCATTAAGCGCATATATCTCCCGTTAAGAGGCGTGACCTTTCCACGTGCGCTAAGCTGCTGTCGAATCACAACACAGGAACCGTGCCACGTTCGCTAAGCTGCTGTCAAATCACAACACGGGAACCGCTGGCACAATCAGAACTCGTTACGTATTTCTGAAGGAGGGACTTCATAGAATAAAGGAAGTCATCAGCCGTTTTTAGGAGAGTGAAAACAGCGGTATACAGATAAGTAAATTGTGTTAAAAATACAGTTTTTTTTTACACGCGAAACATGAACACATGTTATATTGCACACTGTAAACACAATCAAAGCTTAAAAAAAACACGAAGAACGGGACCTTTAAACCCGCCCCTAAACCTACCCGTCACTGGGGTTTAGCCAAATCGTACAAATTTGTACGAATTAGCCACCTTGTAAAATACTTACAAATTGGTTGTGAGATGGCGTTGGCTATAACGATAATGGCACAGAGAAACAATATCGTTGGAATCACTTTCAGAAGCATTTTATCCAGCTGATGAACGATAAAATCATTGCCAGCCAATTAGAATCCATCCTGCTGTAATGACCTCAAGCATTTAAAGTGACAGTGGATGCTCATATAGTTATCTTTATAGTTCTTGGTGTGAACAGGCCTTAACACTTAGTTTTTATTTATGTGTAAGTTAGAAATATTACACATTATAATAATTAATTTCTATAGAAATAGTAAAATATGGCCTTCAAAAATATTATTTAAAGCCTCACTTTGACCACAACAAGTGTGGAATTGATTTTCTTACATTATTGCAAAAACTTGTTTCAGACGTTATCGAATGTGCCCAGCTAACATGGAAGTTTCCCAGAACTTTGGCTAATGTTCTGGCAAGGTTCTCTCAAAGTTATGAACAAAGTTCTTCCAGTAACGCTAATAGAATGTTTGTTTATAGTTATAGTTATACTTTAATAACGTTCTCAAATTGTTAGCACAATTTGTTTTTAATTATTATTCATGGAACTTTTTGGACATTCGTTTAACATTTTAAAAAAAAATAACTACTTGTTTAAGGATGTTCAGAGAACATTTAAAAATAACATTCCCATAATGTTTGCAAAATCATATAATGGAATAGCCTGACAAGCCAGACCCACATCAAGATGTTGGTCTGGAAACTCGCCATTGACAGGGCTCAATCCGAGGGGCGGGATAAACGGTTGCCTTTCAAATTCCCTCTGCACGCAATTGGATAGCGCCATGAGCGCCACAACCAACCAGAGCGAAGAAGAAGGCGAAGCCGAGCTAACGTTAGTTGATAGACTTTCACCGTATCCGGTAGGCAAAACTTTGAACATATCTTCTTTTCTTAAGAATGACTTCAGTGCCGTTCTTTGTTCTTTTCTCAAAGAAAGGTTTAACACACTTCCACAGACGTGCCGTCATTATGTTAAGCCTGCCCACCGACTCTACATACGCTGTGATTGGCCTGTCCAGAGTTAGTTTTTTTCAGCTCTCAGGTCTACTGAGAGTTGCTATACTACACTCGCAACAAAATTAATTTTCTGCTAGGGTGCGTCTAGATTTCTAGGCTAATAATGGAATGTTCCCTTAAAGTTTGCAAAAGCAAGAAAAAACTTTTTTTTAAACAAACTGGACATTTTGACACATTCAGAAACTTAATTTCATAACTTAATTTGAACGTTAGCAAAACATTCTTATAACATGTTTTTGTTATGAGTGACTAAATTATTTTTCCAATTTCTTTCAGGAAAGCTAAGAAGGCTGAGGAGACTGTGAACCCATATGAGAATTCAGATGAAGGAGAAGTGAACAAAGCCTTCGAGCAAGACATTGAACAAACAGGACTGTAAAGAAACATCAAAATTGAGAGTGATGAAAAAAGCTTACACATCATCGCATGCGTTTGAGACTTTATATATATATACAATGAACAGATCTCTTTTTTTTGCAAATGTTTATTTGAATACCTGATGTTAAAGTGTAAAAAGATACATGAACACATGATATGATCAATTATACATTTACTGTAACCAACAGGATGGCTCAAATTGTTAGTAGCTTATATAAACAGATGTAAATAGAGATTAATATTATAATTTTTTTTTTTTTACATACAATAAAAACATACTCAGTGCTGTGGTACTACAATATAATGAAATGTCAGCATAAAAGTGCAAAAAGAAGCACACTGAATAAAATCCTTATTTTAATATTTAATGGTTTTTGTGGCTTCCGTCTCAATTAAGACAAAGCAGTCGCTGGATGTAAGTTTGCCTCTTTGCATTTGCACAGCGTCACCGTCTACAGTGTGAATAAACCATCCTCTGTGGAGCGCGGACTCAAAATGCCGGAGACCGTCCGGGGTTTGAAACATGTAGAAAAGAAGGGCTGATTTTTCTTGATCATATCCAGTGACTTGTAGCTTCTTTTTGTCATACCTCTGAAATAAACATGGTTTTGTTTAACCGTAGCTAATGGGAAACAATGTATTGGTGAGCAGGGAGATTTTGTAAAAAAAATGTTATTTGCAACACCGATCAGACATAACATTATGACCTAATATTGTGTTGGTCCCGCTTTTGCACCCAAAACAGCCCTGACCCATCGAGGCACGGACTATACTAGACCCCTGAAGGTGTGCTGTGGTACCTGGCACCAAGATGTTAGCAGCAGATCCTTTAAGTCCTGTAAGTTGCGAAGTGGGGCCTCCATGGATTGGACTTGTTTGTTCAGCACATCCCACAGATGCTCGATTGGATTGAGATCTGGTGAATTAGGAGGCCAAGTCAACACCTCAAACTTGCTGTGCTCCTCAAACCATTCCTCAACCATTTTTGCTTTGTGGCAGGGCGCATTATCCTACTGAAAGAGGCCACAGCCACTACGGAATACCGTTTCCATGAAAGGGAGTACATGGTCTGCAACAATGCTTAGGTAGGTGGTACGTGTCAAAGTAACATCCACATGGATGGCAGGACCCAAGGTTTCCCAGCAGAAAATTACCCAAAGCATCACACTGCCTTCGCCGGCTTGCGTTCTTCCCATAGTGCATCTTGGTGCCATGTGTTCCCCAGGTAAGCAACACACACACTCGGCCATCCACGTGATGTAAAAGAAAATATGATTCATCAGACCAGGCCACCTTCTTCCATTGCTCCGTGGTCCAGTTCTGATGCTCACGTGCCCATTTTTGCCGCTTTCAGTGGTGGACAGGGGTCAGCATGGGCACCCTGACTGGTCTGTGGCTATACAGCCCCATACGCAACAAACTGCGATGCACTGTGTATTCTGACACCTTTCTATCAGAACCAGCATTAACTTCTTGAGCAATTTGAGCTACAGTAGCTCGTCTGTTTGATCAGCCTTCGCTCCCCATGTAAATCAATGAGCCTTGGCCACCCATTATCCTATCGTCGGTTCACCACTGTTCCTTGCTTGGACCACTTTTGATAGATACTGACCACTGCAGACCGGGAACATCCCACAAGAGCTGCAGTTTTGGAGATGCTCTGACCCAGACATCTAGCTGTCACAATTTGGCCCTTGTCAAACTCACTCAAATCCTTACGCTTGCCCATTTTTCCTTCTTCTAACACATCGACATCGTTCACTTGCTGCCTAATATATCCCACCTTCTAACTGGTGCTGTGATGAAGAGATAATCTATGTTATTCACTTCACCTGCATGTCAGTAGTCATGATGTTATGCCTGACCAGTGTATATATTACATTGTCATGCTATTCAGAAAATTGTAAGATAAAAATAACACAATTTATTTTTGCTGTACAGCCCTAACAAATCAAAAATGCAAAATCAAGAAACAGAGAACATTATAGACAACTTACTGTAATTTTTAAAGTCTTTTCGTCTCCGTTGTTGGTGCAGCAGAAGTAGTTGTCTGTGCCAGTGAAGTTCAGCACAACAGGAACACCTGATTGTGTGTCTTTGGTGGGCATGCATTGGAAGATGGTGATTTTTGCTGCGTAATTCAAAATATGTAAAAATTGAATTTTGAAACAACAGAAAACAAACAGAACTGCCACAAGGAAAAGTGGCATAAATGTGATTTTTTTTTTTAAAGGTCCCATGGCGTGGATTTTTTTAATTATTTGATAATGTTTCCTGAGGTGTACTTATATTGTTAGTATGATTTTTACATCATAAAATGTCATAATTCAGAAATAAAAGGCATTTTTCTATCCTGATATTAGCCCACTGGCTTGAATGCCCTGTTTCAACTGCTGTGAGACTTCAGTGAAAACGCCCACTGTTGTGATTGGCTGACATCTTTGCATTTGAAATGAGTATTAGATTATGTGGCGGAGGGGGCGTGGTTTAGCGAGATCTGCACGCACTGCCAGTGCCAGAGAGAGAGACGGACTCGTAGACCAGGCGGAGAGCTCTGGAGAAAGACAGCTGGGAAAAGTTGAGCGCAAGTTTATTTTGCTTGTATCTGAGAGTTCTGAATAAACACGAGTCCCAGTCACGTCGACCCTGTCTTCTTCCTCCTTATTCTACGAACTTTATAACATGTGGAACCCCTCACGAATACTTTTACTAAGTTTTTTACCATTACAGCTGTCGAGCATTATTTTTATATCTTTCCCATGACATGAAAAGCTGCAGTGATGAGCATTGAGTACACAGACAGTCTGTTGAGCGTGTGAATGCAGTGATCTCGTCATTACAACACGTTTTCTTTCACAAAATGCTTTAACCACAACTAACAGCAAACACAACAGCGATTTGAATACAGTAAGAGCTTTGTTGTGCAGTATAATAGTGTCATTCGCTATAACGGCAGTTTGGGCAAGTGTATACACTCGCGACATGTGATTGACCGATCCGAACATTATAAAGAGAGTGTTCTTTGATCGCTAATCTAGCATCTAATCACAATTTAAATAACAAATTTGTTTCATGCTACTAAGAGAAACGATGTGAAGTTGATCGTTTAGTCACTGGCTTGATTCACGGATGACGATTTATAAAGAAAGTCTGTGTGAACTTGAATATTTAGCTACACATCAGAAATCACTGATCACAGATCAGGCATTAATGAACACTGTTACTCACTGTTTGTGGCGGTGCTGTCGAATCCATATCGTAAAAGCCTGTGCTGACATTGCGAAACGGAATCCATTTTCTCCTAATTCTCTGGTCGGGCAAAGCAGAGGAAGGGGAGGTAACGTTTCACCGTATGACATCATACAGGGAAGATTCCAGATCGGCTCATCTGAGCTTTCATTTTCTTAAATGCAGAGCAGGACACCCAGAACTCGGTTTGCACCTATCAAAATTTCTAGCCACTTGGGGACCATATACAGGCTAGGGGAACTCATATTAATGTTAAAAAGCCTCATAAAATGAAATTGTCATGCCATGGGACCTTTAACATAGATTTTCATTATTTGAGACAAACCTGACATAGTGTCCGCCAAATGTATCTGATTATGTCCACATGCAATATACTTGCATTTTGACTTCAGGAACAAATTGTTATGTTCTTTAATCAGTTTCCCAATTTGTGTAGAATCTGTGAAAAAGGCAGCAGATTATTCAATCAGAAGATAAAAAAAAATGGGGTTACATATTTCTATGAACAATAGAAAAAGCAATGGCCACTACAATATGAGTTACCAATTCAAATGGTGACGAATAAAAGATTATTGAATATTTCTTACTAAAGGCAAGATCAGCTTGCTCAGGCATGACCACAATTTCATTAAATTCGTGATCACAGCTGCAGAAAGGTTTGTCAGAGTCTTGGTCAACCAGATTGAAAGACATGTTTGCCAGGGAAACAAGCAGCTGATCATCATCATCTTCGAAACAGTCGTCCTCAAGGTCCTCGTCTATCGATTCTGTTTGTGGACGTGGCAGTTCCTGGTGCCCACCCACCTCCAAATCTTCCTCACTTAACATCGTCAGGCTGAATCTAAGTTTCATCTTCTTTTTCATGCCACAAGTGTCCTCAGATTCACTCTCTTCTGTTTTTCCAGGGCTTGGATGGTGTACAATCTGAGAGGAAATGATTTGCTTCAGTACAGTTGAAGAAAAGCCAAAGGATTTAGAAATGTAACACAATGAGGTGGTCTCAAACATATTTGTTTCAAATACCACCCACACATGACCACATGATCATTTTCATTGTTCTGACTAGGCGAAACGGCCAAAGTAGAAACGTCAGTTTCATTTCTCTCTTATCGTAAACAGGGATGTGACATAATAACAGTTTTTCTTCAGTCGCTTTGGTACATTTCTCAGATCAGAATTGAAATTCTCAAAACGACCTGTTCAATCTTAGATAGATAGATAGATAGATAGATATATAGATATATAGATAGATAGATAGATAGATAGATATAGATAGATAGATAGATAGATAGATAGATAGATAGATAGATAGATAGATAGATAGATAGATAGATAGATAGATAGATAGATAGATAGATAGATAGATAGATAGATAGATAGATAGATAGACGATGATAGACAGACAGACAGACGATGACAGATAGATAGACAGATAGACAGATAGATAGATAGACAGACAGACAGACAGACAGACAGACAGACAGACAGACAGACAGACAGACAGAAAGACAGACAGACGATGACAGACAGACCCTGATGTGGTCGGAAAAGGAAGTTGTAATTGACATTATACCAAAACATGAGGTTTGGCTTGATAAATGATTTAAAAGATAAATAAATGTTTGATAGACAGACAGACAGAAAGACAGATAGACAGACAGACGATGACAGACAGACAGACAGATGATGACAGACAGACAGACAGACAGACAGATAGACATAGAGACAGACAGAGAGATAGATAGACAGACAGACAGACAGACAGACAGATAGATAGATAGATAGATAGATAGATAGATAGATAGATAGATAGATAGATAGATAGATAGATAGATAGATAGATAGATAGATAGATAGATAGATAGATAGATAGATAGATAGATAGAAAGACAGACAGACAGACAGACAGACAGACAGACAGACAGACAGACAGACAGACAGACAGACGATAGATAGATAGATAGATAGATAGATAGATAGATAGATAGATAGATAGATAGATAGATAGATAGATAGATAGATAGATAGATAGATAGATAGATAGATAGATAGATAGATAGATAGATAGATAGATAGATAGATAGATAGATAGATAGATAGATAGATAGATAGATAGATGATAGATAGACAGAAAGAAAGACAGATAGACAGACGATGACAGACAGACAGACAGACAGACAGATAGATAGATAGATAGATAGATAGATAGATATATAGATAGATAGATAGATAGATAGATAGATAGATAGATAGATAGATAGATAGATAGATAGATAGATAGATAGATAGATAGATAGATAGATAGATAGATAGATAGATAGATAGATAGATAGATAGATAGATAGATAGATAGATAGATAGAAAGAAAAAAATGATTTTCTTACTTAGTATTTTTGTCTTGTTTTCAGTCCAAATATCTAAAAAATCTTACATTAAGAAGCATTTACTAGACAAGCAAAAGTTTTTGTCTTGTTTTGGGGGAAAATAACTCAAAATGAAGGGAGTTTTTGCTTAAAATAAGCAAAATAATCTGCCAATGGGGTAAACAAAATAATCTTGTTTTCTGTTTGAATTGCTTACCCCATTGGCAGATTATTTTGCTTATTTTAAGCAAAAACTCCCTTCATTTTGAGTTATTTTCCCCCAAAACAAGACAAAAACTTTTGCTTGTCTAGTAAATGCTTCTTAATGTAAGATTTTTTAGATATTTGGACTGAAAACAAGACAAAATACTAAGTAAGAAAAGCATTTTTTGCAGTGTAGATAGATAGATTTAGACATTGATGAATTACTATTTTAAATCTATTTGGTAAAACTTTACACACATACAGTTTTGTGTTAACATTATACATGAATTAACAATGAGCAATACTTCTCAGCATTTACTAATACATATTTAAGATCAAAAGTTGTAGTTAAAGCACTGAACTATATGGAGCATGAACATTTTTGTGAACTAACATTAAAAAAAGGTTAATACATGCTGTAAAAATAGTCCGCTCATTGTTAGTTCATTAACTAATGTTAACTATGACACCTTATTGCAAAGTGTAACCTTTTATTTTGCTATATAAAATTGAACATGTTGAAATGAATTTGCATACCTCTGCTGCCATGTTGATCACAGTGCTGATAAAAAGAATGTGAGCCCTGACTCTGAAACGCTGCCTTTTCAAAGTCAGTAACCCTGATGTGGTCGGAAAAGGAAGTTGTAATTGACATTATACCAAAACATGAGGTTTGGCTTGATAAATGATTTAAAAGATAAATAAATGTTTTTTCCTCTATGACAAGCTGAGTGGTTTATGGAGGTGCATGGAAAAGGTCAGAGTTTGGGATGTGGTAATGAGACTAGTGGTGAATGTGGGGATGTACCTACCACTGGGCCATTCAGCAGTCTGAAGAAATAATCAAAGGGGAAGCACATCAGGAATTAATCATTGTTTTGCGGTAGTAGTGTTGGATTACAACTGGTTTAGAGACAAGGATGATGCAATTTTTGCCTGTAACAAATTTTGATATTAGAATTACATCATTATAGACACTTGATGTTTCATTCTCTGTGATTGTAATCAGAAATTTCAATTAATCTGAATTAAGCTATTTCTTTAAAAACACTATAATGTTCTGTCATTAATGAATAAGAACGAATGAGTAACACAATATTAACATTAGTAACTACTATTAACAAGAAACTCTGATTAACAAATAATAGTGCTTAGTTGAATGTGGTAGTTCACTATTAGATAATCAGTAACTTCTATTTTTCATAACTCCCAGAAAACGTCTCAGGTTACGTATGTAACCCTTGTTCCCTGAGAACAGGGAACAAGACGCTGCGTCAGCTGACGCTACGGGGAACGCCTCCAGCGTGACAGGTGCCTGAAATCACAATAAAAAAACGTCAATCCTATTGACCGGTAACAGCCAGCCCTGAGGTATGGCAAAGCGACGCAGCTTCTCGTTCCCTGTTCTCAGGGAACAAGGGTTACATACGTAACCTGAAATGTTCCCTTTCGAAAGGGAACTCACGCTGCGTCAGCTGACTCTACGGGGAACGATATACCCACGCCGCCATGCCAAAGGGAGTGCATGCCCACCGGGCAGTGACAACTGTCACGACAAGTTAATTCAACTGAAAAGCCTGAACCACTCCCCTTCTGGTCACATTAGGCTGTCAGTGACAGCGCTCCCTACGGTCAAAGCCCAAGCTTTAACCTGAGAAGGAACCTTCGCATACCATGAGGTCTTACCCTGGCCGCTCGAAGGCCTGGAACCAGCCCATTCAACAGAAGGGGTTCCTTTAAGGGAATGTGGCAAGGGAACATGAGGGAACCCGCGCCAGTCACTATTCGGGAGGATTTCACCGAATGCCACCAGGGAGGTCTGACCTAGTGACCCCATATGGGACAGTCAGTCCAGCCAACCCTGTCTGTAAAGTACAGAGCCTCTGGTACTCACCTCCGAAGAGACATCCCGCTAAGGTACTGCAGAAAAGGCAGTGTCCTCCACCAGCCGGACCTCAGAGACGGGCTATCCTTGAGAGCAGCGCTCAGCGAAGTGCTTTCTAACCCTTGCTAGCGAGGGGAATTCAGTCGCTCGATCCTCAGATCTACCAAGCACTTACTTTAAAATGTGCTCAGGAGGCCAGAAGGCCTACACGCTGATCCCACCAGGGAGGCCCTCGAGGGGCCTACAACCAATGGATCAGTGCCAGGCAGCCGTAAGCTCACAGCAGACTCTCACTTGAGAGGAGCTCATAAGCCTGCCTGGTAGGTAACCATGCTGTAGGCGATCTATGAAAGTCCCTTCCTGCAGGGACCGCATAGCAGCAGCGTCGTCTCGTCATGCTAGGGTATGAACACTGCCTTTAGGTCTTGCAACCGGCTAGAAACCGGAGCCTGATAGCAGGTGGCCACTAGCTGTCAGCGTGAAGCCAGTTGTGTGCTCCCGCCTAGGGAACTCGTTCCCCAGGGAGGCCGGAAGGGGCCTCGACCTGGTAACCTGTGCCGACTGCTCACGTGTCCAAGCCACGGAGCTCGCCCTCAGAGAGGCCAGACAGGCCTATCACCTGATAGCAGTCGAGCTAGCCCTCGAGGTAGCTGGGAAGAACAGGGACTCGCTCCGTCAGGGAGGCCTAGTGAGGCCTACCACCTGCCAGTCGTCGGGCATTCCTCCATCACAGCCTTCCACTCTGTGACTGGACTCATCCAGGACCACGAACAGGAACATGCCCTGAGAGGAGGCCACGTGAGGCCTGCTACTCCATAGCGAATCCCACAGGGAAGCCCCGTGCAGCTTGCTACCTGTTATCAACCCATGCCACCATCTGTTACCGAAACTGGGGACCGGGGAACGATCTCAGGGAAGCCCAGCGCCTACCACCCGATAGCAGAACGTGCTACTCGTAGCACTCCATGCTCACCGCCACAGAGACTGGAAACCGGGAACTCACCCTCAGGGAGGCCGAGTGAGGCCTACTTCCTACTAGCACTCGTGCTAGCCATCCAGTGACTGAAGCCCGGGAACATCCCCTCAGGGGAGGTCAGCGAGCCTGCTTACCCCACAGCAGGCCCTTAGGGAGGCCTGGTAGCGCCTACCACCTACTAGCAGCCCATGCCAGACGTCGAGGGACTAATGCCCGTTAACAACCCCTCGGGGGAGACCGGGCAAAGCCTGCTACTCATAGCGGGCTCTCAAGGAGGCCTGATGGGGCCTACCACCTGAGCCAAGGTAACCCAAAAACCGGGAGCCTACCCCTCAGGGAGGCCTGGCAGAGCCTACCTCCAAATAGGAGGTCTGCAGATTCTATGAACCCTGCCGCAGTTAGTTTTAGGCTGGCTGCTGCACCTGGGCTGACGGTAGCTGTCTGCTGCTGATGAAGAACTGGACATCCAGTTATCACCTGGGGACTCATCCCCAAGGAGGCCAAAGAGGGCCTACTAGTTGACGAGGTTCTGCTGGAGCAACGTCGATGGAAAAACCCGGGGCCCACTCACGGGCCGCGACGTCGAGACTCCTCTGACTTAGAGTCTGCTGCCCAGACTGCCCAAGCTGGCTACTCACAACCAGCTGGCCTACATATGCCCGCACCTGGGGCTGGCTCCATCCCAGAGGCTAGAGGGCCTCTGCGACAGCACAGTCTCACAGGCAGTGCCTACGGACATGAACCTAATCACATCGCCAATAGCAGTGCACTCAGCGAACAAATGCTTTAAAACCCTCTAAAACGAGGAGAGTACAACTTACGTCACGTGCTTCGGGGCAGCCGCCTTACTTTTTCATACAGCGGCCTGCCGTTCATGCGAGGACGTCAGCCATAGGCAATGCTCGGGCCTCAGGGGAGCATCTGACAAAAACTGTCTCTTCCATGCAGAAGGTTGCAATGTTCAGCTCAACCCGAGCCCTAAAGAAGGTGGAGCAGAAGACATAGAGCAATGATGAAAATATCGTACAAAAATGAAAACCCACCGGCCGAGTTATCTTCCAGGATGAGGCCGGGGGCCGCCAGAAGGTGGCAGCCACACAAGCTCTGAAAGGCGGGTACAGCAGATGAAGTCTAATCGCACCCAAGCGAAAGACGCTTAAGCCCGCCCCACGACCACTGGCAAAGTCGCTATCCCTGTTGCAACACCTAGACTGCATTACTAAATAACCCCAGAACGCAGAGAAGGGCGCAGGCCTTGGCCGGACGACTCTGTAATAAGAGGAGGCTGAATCAAGGATGCAGAAACAAAGCTCTGTTTTATTTACTTAAAAGACAGGCCAGGGGCGAACAAACCTTTTCTCTTTTAAAAGTGTACGCCCCCCATCCTTAACGGAGCCTAGGCCAAGAGGTGCGATGCTAAGTCTGCACTAGATCTACTCAGGGCTCGGGAAAGAAATATTTTCCCCCCTTATACACACAATGAGGCCCCGAAAAAAACCCTTCCCAAAGCCCCGCAGAGCTGGGTTCAGATCTCACTACAGCTCGTGCAAAAATGCATATCCGGTCGTCAGCTACTTCACACTTTAAGCTAGGAAAACACTGCTCGCCTCCGACACTACCAGCCCGCGGGCAAGAGCGCAACTCAGACCGGAGAGAAACCGGTCGTCCAACCTGTTTGGCCAAGGCAGCTGCAGTCTACCCGCAGCGCGTTCCATGACCTCCAACAGCTCCCCGTACATGGGACAGGATGACTGAGAGGCTTCAGCCTCAGCTTATTCATCAGCCTCTTCAACCATCCTCTGCTCAGTTGGAAGAGCAGCAGACGAGGAGGAGGAGCCCAGATCCCGCTCCTCCTCCGAGGTCTACCCCTCGCGATCTGGATCGTCATCCTCGAGCACCACACCAGTCTCCAGGCGACGAGCCAGATCCATCTGGGAACCCCAGGACTTAAGACGCCGCTCAGCCTCAGCTCGAGCGGGGCCGTCCCCAGATGCTGAACCCTCTCCCGTCGAGAAGAGGGTCAGACGAGAGCGGAGCGTTCTCATGGGAAAACGCTGGAAGCTCCCTCGAGAACTTCCCGTGCATGCTCCTCACCCAGACAGTACACACAGAGTGTGTGTGTATCCTCAGGCGTAAGATACCTGGTACACGGCTCCACACATCTGCGGAAGTGGCGTTGCTTTTGAGCACACTTCTTCATCTTAGCTTCTTTGACGCTTTACTTTGACACAGGCAAAACAGTCCCTGAAGACGAAAAGATTCTGTCATGATGGCAAGGCGCCCTTATATACTTCCTAGTCGCACCTTGATGACATCATAGGCTGTCACCGGTCAATAGGATTGACGTTTTTTGATCGTGATTTCAGGCACCTGTCACGCTGGAGGCGTTCCCCGTAGCGTCAGCTGATGCAGCGCGAGTTCCCTTTCGAAAGGGAACTACTATAGGTTCATAATTAACATGAATAAAGCATAATGTATAATTCATAAGGTAATGGTAACCCACTAGTACCCACTGTTACCAAATCCTTAATTGATTTGGATCAGTATTCTAAAGTGAAAAATGTAATAACTGTAGTAATGACTGAAATCATCATACGATTTTGAGGTTTTTGTGAGGTTTTGGTTAGTAATTTCTTCTGATGGGTTTAGTAACACTTGAGTAATTAATAGTGGGTTACCATTACCTTCGATTTTAAAAACTGATCCAAATAATTAGTCCTTCTGCAGTCATTACTACTCAAAAACCTCAAAAGCTTACAATGATTTCAGTCATTAGTTATGTTTGTATTGTATTGTATTGACTTTAGAATACTGGTCCAAATCATTATTAATCCCTTCTGAAGGATTCAACATGGATTTGACAAGGATTTGCAAAATACGTTTTAAACCATCTTTACACTGTAAAAAATTCAGTTAAATTTACGGTAAAAAAAAAATCCTGGCACCTGTGGTTCCCAGAAATTCAGATAATGTCAATAGTTCAATAGTTATTCATTAATGATGTAAAAGTATTCATGATACCGTAAAAATGAATGAAATAAAGTAAATGTAAAGGGCTGTGTATGATTTTTAAAACTATAATTAATCGCAAAGGTTTTAATTGTAATTTAAAACATTTTAATTATAAATATGTTTATACATTGAATTTAAATTAATTAAAATCAACAAAGTAAATATATTCTTTAACATTTGTTTTCAGGACCTGGAATAAAACATTAATTTTTTAACGTATTCATTTATGTTATTTCTCTAGAACTAAATGGAATAAATAAAAAACAAACAAAATTATAAAATTGTATTGAATACATTTATATTTAATAAAATATATTAAATCAAATTGTAGGTCTGTCAAGTCAAGTCATCTTTATTTATATAGCGCTTTTTACAAAACAGCTTTTCAGTGATAACAGGAAAATAATGCAATAGGTTCTAATAGGTTTTTTAATAGGTTTGGAAAAACTTGAAATGATGACAAACTTTTCATTTTTGGTGAACTATCCCGTTAAATTAACAGTCAACCTTTGCTTATAACTTTTGTAAATTGCATTTCAGATAAATATCATCATCAAAGAATTCATCAAATCAAATACTGTCTACTTTTCAACCACAGAGCACCCAACAATTACTGACATGCTATAAGAAACGAACAAAATTATACAATTTTATTAAATACATTTATATTTATTAAAATTTATTAAAAACAAAACAGCTTTTCAGTGATAACAGGAAAATAATGCAACAAGGTTCTTTTGGCTGTACAGCAGAAGAAAATAGTGTCATAGTCTAGCTTAACTAAGTTCAGTGATGGTTCATTTCTGTTGTAAAAAAATATATTAATTTATTTAATTTATCCATACAGCTCTGTAAAAAAAAAGTGTTACAAGCATCTCTTCTCTTCATCTCTTCTAAAAAGCATCTTATCGTTAATAAGTGACTACATCATGCTATAAATTATGACCATAAATACAAAGTTCTGTCATGAAAATCTAGATGGGGCAGGCTTATAGGTCCTTTACCTACCTGCTCATAATCACATCATTATCTTTAGGGCACAGCTGATTGGTTCCTGCTGTATCAGTAGCAAATGAGCTTGCATGCTGCTCAACCTTCAAATACTCGGGTAGCATTTGCTTAGCAGTGCAGCGCGCTTTCAGAAACCCTCCACCTTCCCCAGCTCCACCTGTATAGATCTGCTACGGGTAATTCATGCACACTCTATTGTACAGCAGCAGCGGCGCATATCTATTCCGCCAAGACCAAATACATTGTCATACCCATTACAATGCCAAACACTCCGAGTTGTCACGATAGAACTACCCTTAGGAACTGTTGGATGAATCATCTTTACTGAAACACTGAAATTGATTAAAACATTTATTTAATTGAAATTTGATAGAAAATAAAGGATACATAAACACGATAATATGACAAATTATACATGAATGTAGCAAAAGCAACTGTTTAAAGGCAATAATAGTTGATATTATAAATATACAAATATGTTTTGCAAAGATTTCTTGTCAATACTATAAAAACATTACCAATGTTTAAGCATAAAAAATAACTATGAGCAGTTAGCAATACAAATAAATATGAATTGAATGTTAGTTTAAAAATATCAGTTGAATATAAAAAAAACTGACACTCATGAGACACAACTAACAAGGTAAAAAAAATGGAATGGTAGTAAAACAAATCATTCTTTGTAAGAGGCTGCATTCTCTAACACTCATCTAATATGAGAACATATCCGATCAACTCATTATGTTAGGGTTAGGTTGTAATCACCAGTATATTGAAGTTCATTTGATAACAGTTCCCAGTTATAAAATGTCATATGCACATGTCATTCATGTACATATACACATACACAATCTCTTAGTCACTGTGACAATCATTAGGTTTCTATCAAGACCATGAATTCTAACATGACCCTTTCTGAATTATGATAAAAAAACATGTGTTGAGTTTACAGTCAAACTGACTCATGTCCACTTCACTCTTGCCTACACTTTTTGTGTAGATAAACCATCCTCTGTGGAGAGCTGACTCAAACCGCCGGAGATTGTCTGGCGTAGAAGACATGTAGAATACAAGGGACCATTGCTCTGGGTCATCAGCACAGATCATTTTCAGGTCTTTTTTTTTATATTGCTGAAAAACAACACAAAACCTTGGTTAAACAGTAGGTTAAAGTCTTACTGACTATGTTTATGTAACTTCTTTGGTACTTTTGTGTCCTTATTTGAATTCTGAATTCTGAACACAAAGGAAGATATTATGAAGTATATGGGTAACCAAACAGTTGCTGGTCCCCAATATGAAGAAAACATACTATGGAAGTCAATGTGGACCAGAAACTGTTCGCTTTCCCACATTCTTCAAAATATCTTCTTTTGTGTTCAGGAAAACAAAGAAACTCATACAGGTTTAGAAAAACTTGAAATGATGACAAACTTTTCATTTTTGGTGAGCTATCACGTTAAATTAACGGTCAACCTTTGCTTATAACTTTTGTAAATTGCATTTCAAATAAATAACATCATCAAATAATTCATCAAGTCAAATACTGTCTACTTTCAACCACAGAGCTACTGACATGCTATTCATATAACATCTGAAATATGATTGTAATGTAATGTGGATGTTTCTTTATTATATGTCCTAATAGCATGCCACATCATAAATGAATAAAGACCTACCACAACTGTTAAAATCTTTGAATCTACACCTTGCTTTGAGGTGCAGCTGAAGAAGTTGTCTGTGTTTGTGAAGTTCAGCACAACAGGAACACCTGGACTGTGACACACTGTTGTGATCGTGTAAGAGTAGATGGTGATTGGTGCTGAAAAAGCCAAAGCATTGCAAAATATATTTCAACATATACTTATGAAGCAAGTGAAAATGAAGGATATAGCTGCAAGACTGCAGCAACTAGTACATTGCAACTTACACAAAATCCAAATAATCACAACTGCATGATTTAACAAGGACTGCTAAATTAAAATAAAAGTAAAAAATAAATAAAAAATAAAAAAACTGTCATGGAAAGAGAGGAATTTCAAACATCACATATGAATTGACGTTATTTGGTACCAACCTGACATGGTGTTATCCAAATATATCTGATGATTATTTGGGGTGATGTAATTTTCCTTGAGTAAACTCTTCAAATACACATTATTTTTCATGCTAAGCAGACGCAAATTCCTTTGAGAACCTGTGAAAAAGGAGGCAGAATTGTTATACAATTTTCAAAATATAAGAATTATTATAAGATTTTCAAAAAAATCAAACAAGTAAGACTTTTGTTCATCCTCGGAACACAAATGAAGATATTTTAAATTAAATTGCTTGGTCAGATTTAAAAATCAAAATTCAGAATGTCTGATCTGTGGCAAGAAAGTATTGTAGGTGAATATTATTTATTAACATTTTTAGTCAGTGACGAGTTCAGTCAAACATTTTTCTTCATGGCAATTTTTGTTTATGGCTTCTTTTGATTTAAACAGATTATGTGTTAACACTAACAAAAACCACAAACTCACATAAAAAGTGAAGAAAGCCAAGAGTCAAACTGCCCAACTAAAGGAAACACTGATCACCATAATGGCGACCAAACATTTTCAATAAAACATGTAAACCTCTGTTAATTCTCAATAAGAGCTTCTATAGATGTCTTTCAGGGTTGAAGCCAAACTCTGCAGGACAGCTGCTCTTTAGGACCGCACATGCCTACCCCTGCTCTAAGTAGAGTAAAGACTAATTGTGTACCTTTCAAGGTACAGTTATACGATTTGTTCCCCAAGGAACAAAATTGTACCTCTTCTGTACCTTTTTTTCTGAGTGTATAATATTTGTGTATTGTGCAATTGATTGCACATATTCAAAAGATTTACAGATAAAAATGGCTTACTAGAGGTAATCTCAGCTCTCGCAGGCAGGACAACAACTTCATTAAACTGGCAGTTCGTCTTTCCACAGTCGTGGCAAGGGTTGTCAGGGTCACAGCCTCGAGCAACAACCAGACTGAAGCTCGTATCAGCCATGGAGACAATCAGCATATTTTCATCATCGAAACCATCGTCCTCAATGTCTTTGCACTCTTCTTCTGAAGGTGAAGGTTCCTGGCTCTCAAATTCCTCCAGCTTAGATTCTCTTACCATCATCAGGCTGAAACTCATGACTGTCGGCTCCTTTGAGTTGACATGGAGCTCCTCAGATTGGCACTCTTCTGTTTTTGTTTTGCACGGCTGATGTATGGTCTAGGATAGATTCTTTTATTAGAGTTGAAGAAAATCAAGTCACTCTAGCTCAGGTACAGTTTTATTCCTCAAGCAATTACTCAAAAAAACAAAAACAAAAAAAAAAACATGGTGATGTAATCTCTGGAACATACATTTTTCAACACCCACACATAAGTCCATGTGATCAATGTGAATTCCCTGACTAGGCAAAAAATGCCCCAGTGAAAAGTTTAGTTTCAGTTCTCTTTACCGGTGTCACATTTAAATGGGTTAGATCAAACAGGAAAGTGAGTAAAATGAGTTACATCGTCTGTGTATAAATGCAAAACTCACAAGTAAGGGAGATCCATCAACAAGAAGACCAGCAAATGCCTCTGGAGTCAAATCCTCCACATTTGTGTTGTTTACCATTACGACTTTATCTCCCTTGCTGAAAAGAGATAGATAGATAGATAGATAGATAGATAGATAGATAGATAGATAGATAGATAGATAGATAGATAGATAGATAGATAGATAGATAGATAGATAGATAGATGATAGATAGATAGATAGATAGATAGATAGATAGATAGATAGATAGATAGATAGATAGATAGATAGATAGATAGATAGATAGATAGATAGATAGATAGATAGATAGATAGATAGATAGATAGATAGATAGATAGATAGATAGATAGATAGATAGATAGATAGATCTCATACTCATATTGTATATCATACATAATCTTACCTTGTGAACATTCCTTTGTTGTAGTTTAAAAAGCCCTTCACTTCATACGAGTGTTTCCCTTCACATTCAGTGTGGAGCAATGTAAGTCCACCAGAAACAAGTATCCCCTATAAGATGTCACACATTACATTTTTTTCAACTTGTACATTCAAAATGAACACCTATTGATCAACTGTGTATGGTATCAGCTATTGATCTGCATACAACAAAACACTACATACCTCGGCTGCCATGATGAACTCAGTGCTGATTATGTGTGTGTCTGAAATGCTGCCTTTTGAAAGTCAGTGGACCTGAGAATGGTTCCTATGGTAGGAAAAGGAAGCTACATTTGTATGTCACTAAACCAATGTGAGAGTTGGCCGGAAAAGGAGAAGTAGAGAGTTGTAGGGGAAGGACATAAAAGTGTAACCCACAATGCTAAGATAAGATAGTGTTTTGTGCCATTCATCTTTTCCTTAAAGGGATTTAAAATGAATTTACTCATTTTAAAACATATTAAAAACATTTACTCACTCTTGAGTTGTTCCAGACCTGTATGAACGTCTTTCTTCTGCTGAACATAAGATATTTGAAGTATGTCAGTAACTGAACAGTTGATGGGCCCCATTGACTTTCATGGTATTTTTTCCCCCCTCCATACTATGGAAGTCAATGAGTCCCAACAGTTTGGTTACCCATATTCTTCAAAATATCTTCTTTTTGCATTCAGCACAATAAATCAATTCATACCTGTTTGGTACCACTTGAGGGTGAGTAAATGATGACAGAATTTTAATTTTAAAGTAAAGAAAATTCTGAAAATGTGCTAACAAAGTTTTGCTTAGGAGAAGCTGACGGCTCACTGTGTGATTACCTTTGCCAAACAATATGACACTCATGCTGCTCATGTTAAAGTCATGTTTAAATCTGACGTTTTGACAGAAAACTTCGTCCTTTAACTTATTGAACTGATCTATTACAATATACCCTATTTAAGGGCAGATTTTCTGTCAGAGGGTGCGTTCACACTTGTAGTTCGGTTCGTTTGGTCCAGACCAAAAAACAAAAACAAAACATCTAGTCCTGGTCCGCTTAGTGTTCACACTGACATTTTTAACAGCGAACCTAAAGTTACCGAACCAAAGGCATAGGGATACAGTCTCAACCTGATTGGTCAGCTTTTATGACGTATATTTTGCGACGGAGCTTGCTTACCGAACATTCAAAACAATGCTGTGTGCTGGATTAAACGCCATAATTTCATGCGTATACATATGGTTTTATTTTTTCCAGCTGAGAACTCACAAAGAGTTCATAAAATGTTCAAAACATTCAAAACAGCACCAGGATTTCCTCCGTTGTATGCAGAAACGAAGATCTGCTACAAAGAGACAGGAGTTGATGAGGCACTTTACCTCCTCGTTGCTCCATGTTTGCCCTCTACTCATTTTGGATACACTGATCTTTCCGACTTGTAGCATCGCATCTTGTGACATAACGTCCTGTTTTTGGTTCGTTTACATGTCTTTGGTCCGTGTTGCATTCATATATCAATCGAACTGCACCAGAGTTCGTTTGGAAGTGGACCGAGACCCATCTTTTTAGCGGTCTCGGTCCACTTGTTTGGTGCGCACCAGGGTTCAGATGGCAGCGTTCACATATGTTCAAATGAACCGCACTAACCGAGCAATCGCACCAGGGTTCATTTTAATCGAACCAAACATGACAAGTGTGAACGCACCCTGAATCACCAAAAACTGTTTTCACTGTGCAGAGCACAAAATCTATTTTACAGGAAATGCTGTTATTGAAAGTGACTTTTTATATAGACATATGAGGAAATAAGAAAATGAGGTTTCACGTGTATAATGGTAAACGTTTACACTCCCAGAACACAATCCCAGTGTACTTCCTCACATAAGGTAATATTAACAAAAGAAGAGGAACAAACTGGTTACGGGGGAAGAGGCAATGTGGAGCAGTGTAACAATCCCATCCATTCACACACAAACAATATATTTACAGCGGCTGTGATAATGATAAAAGATCATACAATTTGGAAAATAAAAAGTAAGTATTCCAGTTTATGGAATTGTGGTATATTTAATATAGTTTTCCTTTATCGTTTAATATGCTTTAAAGTGATAGTTCACCCAAAAATGTCACTTTTGTCATTACTTAGTTGTTCCAAACCTGTATGAGTGTCTTTCTTCTGTTGAACGCAAAAGAAGATTATTTTAACCAGAGAGAAAAAATACTATGAAAGTCAACTTTTTTGTTCAGCATAAGAAAGAAACAACATGGGGATGAGTAAATGATGACACATTTTTCATCTTTTGACTGAACTATCCCTTTAAGAAATAAACAGTAAAAGAACATTTGAAGAATCTTCAATCAGCTCAATCCATACAAGAACAGTTCAAATTGACTAGCTATGCACGTCTCAGTGAGATGACATAAATGTAAATGTCACTTTGAACTGTCCTTGTATGAAGCATGTTTGAGACTGCAACTCTTTGTCATACAAGGACAGTTCATGCTCACCATTGCTGGCAAGGTCTAAAAAGGATAAAAAGCACCATAAAACTAGTCCATACACCACACAATAACTTTGTGTGAGGAACACACTGAAATGTAAGTCCTTTTTTTACTGATAATATATCCCTCCAGTGAGATGACCTTGCCAGCCATGGTCACCATGAACATTAGCTGCATGAAAATTCTCCTTTTGTGTTCCACAGAAAAAAAAGAAAATCTTTGGGTTTGGAACAACTTGGGGTGAATAACTAATATAAGATTTTTTTTAAAGAAAGTTTTACAATGGCAGCTTTGCTAGCAAGGTTCGTACATATGATATTGTTTCTGTGGTTTCCTGGCAAAATGTCACCAGACACTTTTACTCAATTCTACCACACACACAAAACCTACCAAAGGGCCCCTCTGACTCAAACCAATAGCTCATGTTCATAAACATCATCAAAACCTTTACACATTTACACAGAAAAGGCAATAGGGACAGTAGACACAACACTTCGGAACAGCCACTCACATAAACATACCAGTTTCGCACGTCAAAACACAGGATTTCTCTCATCATGTAGCCCCTACAACCGACTGTATCTATACAAAACAAATACGTCTAGGTGCAAACACTTTCAGACATTATGAGTCATCATGGCATTTAAAGAAAACAAAACTGTGTTGACTTGTACTAAGTAACTTATAGGTAATGCTTTTATATATACTTCAACTTTTTAATTTGTATGCTTATCTATTGACAATTGCAAGTTCCACTGAATAAGATTATACAAAGATTATTTTAAAAAAAGACCCAGCCCACCCTATTTTTACCACCACTTCTTCCTTGTCCCTCAACAAACCTACATGAAACCGCCCACTGCCAAACTCCCACTTATAAATGTAAAACAACATTTAAATGTACATATAAAATAAAAAGTATTGGTTACACTTTATTTCGATGGTCCACTTTAGACTGTTACATATCTGTCTGTTGTGACTTTAAGTTGTGTTTTCTTCCTGCCACTTGTTCCTTTGTCTCAGTTTCCCGCGACTTGTTTGTCACCATAGTAACCCTCAGCTGTGTTCACTTAATTATCTCGTTTTTGTTTGCTACTTATGTTCTTCCCTGTTCCCCACTCTTTGTCTGGTCACCGATATGATGTGCTATTGCCTGTTTTTCTGCCTTTGGTTTATTTATTATTAAAACACGTTAGTATTTGCATCTCCTACGTCTTCTGCCTGTTCCTGAGCACCACACCCACATAGACACTCTTAAAGGAGAACTACGGTGAATTTTTAAGTTAATCTTGATCGTTATACCTTTGTGAGTACTATAGAAAAATAAAACGAACCGGATTGTGCAACACGGAGCTGTTACAGTTAATGCCCAGAGCTCCCACTCAGCTAACACAGCAGCTATGGGGGCATATACATAAAGAGTGTCTTTGTGCCGCGGGAACTCAGTTGTATCCGGTAAAATGTAAATAGTCCAGGGGGGAGGAGCGTTACGAACCATTTCTTCTTCACTTGTGAGCCTATCATCACTCTTCACACACACGACGCTCCACTCCCCTGGACTATTTACATTTTACCGGCTACAAGTGAGTTCTCACGGGACTTCAGCGCGAGACTACTGCTTGCCGTCTAAAACACTATCTCAGTGAGTTTAAACAATGGCTAAGTTGCTAAATGCATCTCGTTGTCATGGAAGGGCCCTGTTCATGTTGGACAGACATTTTAATTGCATTTTATGTCTGTTAAGAGGCACAAAGACACTCTTTATATATATGTCCCCATAGCTGCCGTGTTAGCTGAGTGGGAGCTTTGGGCATTAACTGTAACAGCTCCATGTTGCAAGCACCAATCCGGTTCGGGTTTTTTTCTATAGATAGTACTTATAAAGGTATAACAATCAAGATTAACTTACAAATTCACCGGAGTTCTCCTTTAACTAGCTATAATTAGAACAGTAGAATGTCTGTTGGGGAGCGTCAAAATATATTAAGCAGCAGATCTTAAGTAGACAGTCTCCCAACACTCCAGTTAGTTGACATGTACATAAGTGCAACATTTCTTATAGTTAGTGGAATGTCTTAAGTGGACCATAGAAATAAAGTGTTACCAAAGAGTTTAAAACTTATACAAGTGTCATGTTCACAAAATGGCAAACTTTTTAAATGAAAAGGAGTCATTTGAGGCCAAGGTCACCCCCAGAATGACATCAGCTCTACATATTTCCCTGATATCAAAGTGATATATCACTCCCAAAATGAGTATCACAATTTGACATGTACGTTCTTGATGTAACGCACCTCAACGAATTAGTCCTTTCTTGTTTTTAATCTATGTTAGTGAAAGCATCAGCATGTGATTTTGAAACAGTGCATGTGTCTGAGCGTGAGATGAATACAGTGGTAAAAAAAAAAAAAATCACAAAGCTTTTATATTCCGAGGTAATGCTGAGCTCTATCCTCTCCTCTCAGTATGAATCATCGTGTTTTCTGAGCAAGCAGGAAGGTGGTGTAATGCGATGTAGCTGTGGGATTTTCTGATCAGAGAACAGATAGAAATTTTGAACAAGAAAAAAATCCCATCGATGAGGGTGGGGAAAATATAATGTGGATTTCAGGTACAGAAATTAAGATGCAAAAAAACCCATTTCATTTTTTTAATCTGAACACATTTCACATTATATCTACACACAAAATACATTAACTTCATTAAGGCATTGTTAGCAAAACATGAAACAGGTTATACTAGAATGAAGAAACAAGGTTACCCCCACTGAGGGCAGCTACTACTAAAGGTCATATGACCAAGAGTTCATAGCCCAGAACATTTGTACATTTGTACAGAGAGTCTGGCCACTCTCCATTGACAAGCGTTAACTTCCTTGAAGGCGGATACTCTGTTGAAGTTTGAAAACTATTGGATCTACCATAACCAATCGCTAACGTTTGGCGTATCGCCACGTGTATGTCATGCGCCGTTTGCCTTTATTTCTCACATGGAAGTCCGTAAAAATAAATGTACAGCCACCTCAGTGATAAAACCTTGTGCATTCGGATTGTGATTTATTCACAGTGGAGGGGAGAGTTCACGTGGTCCATAACATGATTGTATACTGTAAATAAAATATCATATGCTTGGTATGATAAGAATAAATACTGCCGTAAATAACGGCCCAATTCAAATGTTTACATGCTTTTCTTCCTTTTATTTTTTGAGCAGTGATGAAATATATTGCTCTTGAAAATACTTGCCAGCATTTAAAGAAACACAAGTCTAGAAATGCATCCAAATTACAGCGAAGCGCAACCGTACGGTGCTCTGCAGTGGTCAAAAAGGATATAAACAGTGAATTTTAAAGTGATATATTCTTGAAAACTCAGAGATGTTGATTCGGACAGCTGTTAAAATACCACATGACCTTGGTGTTTGTCTAAAACAGTTGGTAAATCGGCCGGGGATTTTTACGCGGGTGGTGGGAGAAGGACGGCAATCACTGACTAGCCCCTGTAAATGATGAAAATACCTTACGACCATACGAGAAACAATTACCGACTTCTTCACCACTAATGGAGCGAGCTGGAAAATCAAACTTTTCCCGGGACACAACATCATGGCCACCAACAAAACTCAGCAAAGTTGGTTCTTGCTCTGGCTTTAACTTCTGTATAATCGGCAGCGGTGCCACAACGGAGCTTCGCTCGCATCTTTCTCCGCCACCATTACAACTCAAACTAGCGCACGACATCAACGTCATCGTTCTTAGCCACTCCCTCTGTTCGCTGATTGGACCGGTAAAAATTTGTTCTGAGAAAACCAAAGTATATACCGCAGTCCCATACGGAGTACTGAAGGAAAATGAAAATTGAGCGGATGTACGTAGGAGGGCGGAGCCAAGCTAGAGCAGCACGGCAGAGGCTATCCATCTCACTCGTATGAATTTGTACGATTTGTCTATACTGCAGTGATGGGTAGGTTTAGGGGTGGGGTTTGAGGTTAGGTCATTCGTACGAAAACACACGATTGACCAACTCGTCAAATATGTACGATTTAGCAAAAAATTTACCAATTCGTCTGAGTGAGCGCACAAATTTGTACGGTTTAGCCACCTCGTAAAATACGAATTGCTGTGAGATCGGGTTGGTTCATCAGATGGACAGGCATCGCAGACATAAGCAAACAATTGAGCAGATTCTGTATGAGCGCCGATGAAAAACGAGAATCCAGGCAAGATCAAATGACAAGACAGATCCGAATGATGGTTACAGATCAGTCCTTTAGACATAGGGTGTAACTGAAAAAAAAACTTCAGCATATCCATTTGACTGTTATAGCCTATTAGTGGATGGTGGAAAAAAAATAGGTTCAAAAAGATAAACTAAAACAGAGAAAGAGTTAGGAAGAAGTGGTTAACAGAAATTATTTTAACCAGAATGGAGAAATAAAGAAGCTGACTCCTAAAAACCCCCAAAACCAATGTTGGGCGCAACTCATTGTTAAGCAGCTTCATAATTACAGTAATTTAATTACTTTTGCCTTGTAAAGTAAGAGACTGCAATATAATTACAGTTACTTCGGATGTAATTACATTCAATATAAAAAAATAGTTGATTTAACCCTTAAATGCATGGATGTTTTACCAATCATTATTACATATTCAGGTCTTTAGTGCCCGGATCGATATCTAAAACGAATGGATCTTTACCATAATAATATAAAACTCTCCTGATATTAGAGTAAACATTAGAATAAAATAAAGCATATTCTGATACATTTTGGAGCTTGGAAGGTTCAGTTTGAGCAAATGTTTTATACCATCAACACTGTACTCGTCAGAGCTCATTTTCCAGTACATTCAGCATCTGGCTCAAACATATTCGTAAAATATAATTTTCAACTTCTTCAAAATCAATGTTTTGTTCGCTGACAGCCTCTTCACCAGATCCACCGTTAAGTGACAGTGACACTAATATTTGATACTTGCTCTGCAGTAAATCACTGAGTCATTTCAAGTTTTGCTGATGATACTTCCTAATCTTTTGTTTTCTGCCTGCGGTAACTATGAGTGTCACTAATCATTGTGTATTAGAAATTGCCATCTTGTGGAATAAAGGTGAATTGCACTTATTCAGTCATCAAAGATTAAATTATTGCTGTGCAGAAAAAAATATACTTACACTGTATACACACCTCGGGTCTTTAGCAACCCTATACCATTTTTACAAAAAAATTAAATTGAAAAACAGACATTATTTTACAGTTTTCTTGTTATATTGTTTATAATGAATTGATTGAGGAATACTAAGGGTTTAAGGGTTAACATCACCATTTAACATCTAATGTGAAAATGTACGTTTTTAATTTAACCCTTTAAATTCTTTGATCAGTTCTAGAATAAGTTATGCAGTTTTATATTATTTATTTGACAGAATTAACAGAGCAGTTTCATGTATACCCTTGTGTTGTGGGTTGTCAAATGTTGTCAAATGGTCGAGGTTGATACGTTGAGACGTTGCGTTACCATGGAAACGGTACTCTAAATTCTTCTAGCGGGCTCCTCCCCTAGTGGGCAGCGTCATGTTTCGTATTACAAAATGTATTTTAACTACGTTATAATCAAAATCGTTTCTAATCTTGACAAAACACATATTGTCAGAAAGGTCTGAGTCTCAAGGTTCCATATTTGGTGACTTTGTGATGGAAGTGATATTTGGATAGAAATTTACAGGAAACTGCATCAAAAAAACAATCAATGGAATGTGGATGACACCCGGTGGCTATTTTTGGTACAGCGCCTAAACAAAATCTCATGGCGACTTCAATTTTTGTGATATCAACTTCACATTTGGAATGCAACTTGGTTAGACATATGGCTTTGATTTTATAGTAATTTTAGCGTAAAACATTTTTTGTAAAATATATATTTTATATAAAATAAAAATATTACAGTATTTTTCATTTACAGTGAATTTAAACTTCCATAACTTTTTCATACTTTCATATTTTGAAATACTTTCACTTCAGCAATAATCTGCTGAGTGTCTTCTTTAAAACAAGACAGCCCTTTAAGTTCGGATAGTGCATTTGCATGATTATTCTCAAAAAGGGGGGTGACAGTTAAGGGGTTAACATCAAACAAATAAAATCTGAAGAATTTTCACTCAGCTCTTCTCCATACAAGGACAGTACAAAGCTATTGTGAGGCATATGGACTAGTTTCATGGTGCTTTTTGTCTTTTTTAGACCTTACCAGCCATGTTAAACATGAAATGTCCGTGTATGAAAAAAGCTGCATGAAGATTTTTTCAACATTCTCACTTTGTGTTCCACAGAAAAAAAGAAAAAAATCTTAGGTGACCTATCCTTAAAATGAAGTATTACATTTTACAATGACAGGTCTGTTAGCAAGGTTCGTATATGACATTTTGATGCTGTGGTTTCCTGCCAACAAGTCACCAGGTATTTTTACTCCATTCCACACACACACACACACACACACACACACACACACACACACACACACACACACACACACACACACACACACACACACACACACACACACACACACACACACACACACACACACACACACACACACACACACACACACACACACACACACACACACACACACACACACACACACACACACACACAGCAACCCTCTGACCCTCTGACTCAAACCAGAAAGTAAAACGTTCATAAACATCCTCAACTTCAAAAAAGGCCACCTACACAGATAAGGTAACACATTGGAAGAGTTAACAGCCACATTTTTGAGGTTTACACAAACATACTCACTTCCTCTCTGAATTGATCATACAGTTATTTTATTCTCTTTGGCACTATTTTCACAAGTAAGCTGCACATTTTCAAAACTATTAGTACAAAAATCCAAACTGATCACACTTGTTACGCACCTGATCTCATGCTTTCATTCGGTTGAACATATTTTCATTCCACATAACCACCGTTTCAAACACAAGATTGTAATATGTAATGAGCACATTTTAAATCACAGCAACAATCAGTTCATTATAACAAACTGTAACTTTATGGTTTTGTGTATTGTACTAACACAATTGAAAATATGCTGAAATGTTTGAAAAAAGTGCACTTTTGATGATCTGTTGTGATATTAGCACTATGAGTTTTAAAAATGTAAACCTTTCTTGTGAAAATATTACCAAAGCGAATGTATCCCTTACATCTGTACAAAACAAACAAATACATCCAATTGATAGTTTTCAATAATCAAAGGTCTGTTCAAGATTAAGTGGCAGGTACAATTTTTTGTACTTTCTGCGATTATCCATAATTTTAACATGAAATAAAATATAACCTGAACCATCACTATATTTTCCCTTGATTACAATTTAATATACAGTTAATGTCCTAAACTCTTTCGTAAATGCTGCCATCTAGAGAGTGATTGAGCAACATCAAGTCAAATTCACATCTACCAGTAAAAAAAAATCAACTCTTATAGGATCAGCATTAATCTATGCATTTTAGAAGTCTTTTGAAGCAATGATTTTGAGAGTTTTTGTAATAATAAATGTGTTTGCTTTGACAATCCAGCAGCACATACAAAGTTCACAGTACAAACACTTAAATATATTTTTTTTAAAAATTAAAAGGTATTTGTATATTTTGGATAATTTTATAACATACCAAAATGTGCAATATTTAAGTTCTTGCTTGTTTAGATAACACTGAGGAGTGTGAGCTAAAATTAAGCCCCTCTGCTCTAGGACAGAGCTATTCTGAGACCTACACACAACCAATCAGGAGCCAAAGTATCTGGAGTGGACAGTATACCACATGCCACACTACTTGCAAACCGAAAACTGTTTGTCCAACGGGACTCTCTGTCAACCAACTGCTCTTGATCTTCAGAAAGCAGACCTCATCAGCAAATACAAGATTCTCGTTCTTTCCAACAGTAAGATGGTTCAACTAGAGGTGGCATGCAAATGAGTAAATTCTCCCTTGCTATTTGATCATGCTTGCTTTTAGTAGTTATTGTCTCTCTCTCTTTTTTTATTTTTTAGTTATGTTGGATGTTTTAATAATTGGAGGAGGTCCTCATGCACTAACCTTGGCTACTCTGCTCTCAAACCCTGACCGACCTCTCTGCCAATCTAGCGCTGCCATCCTTCAGGGAATCCAGCTGAGCAAAACTAAAGCTAAAAGTGCACACTACAAAAACAAAAAGAGACAACCCGGCAGTAAGTTCAAGCTTGTGAGGACAACAATTTGGTTTTGGTTTATTTTTCCATCCATCTTTTCCCCATTCAATCATCAGACAGCTTTAGGTCTTCATTCCAACAGGAGCAGTGTTTGACACAGAGAATGAGGCCAAACGTCCGCCATGTCCTCCACTACATTTTAAAGTGGTGGATTCCTATGGAAAATGGACATCACTTTGGGAAAGTCAGTTTACCGCCCTGAACATCCCTCACCTCCGATCACACACGCTGGTGCACACAGATCCATTTAATAAGGTAATTCAGCACTGGAGACCATTTTTATCAAATGTGCTTTTGAAATATTGTAGCCTACTGTTTGAAAAGTACAAGCAGGATGTCTCAAACTTAGGGTTCATGAAGGAACTGCAAAGGACTCTTGAGTTGAAGAAAACCTAAATAGTAAAACAGTTGAAATAAAATACTTGCTAAAAAGTTTAAATATTTTTCTCGATGTCATGTGACCATTAACTGACATCAGAGAAATGTATTGTCAAAATATTGAAATATTATATTAAGGTTATAAAACACACCAATCAGGCATAACATTATGACCACTGACAGGTGAAGTGAATAACACTGATTATCTCTTCATCACGGCACCTGTTAGTGGGTGGGATATATTAGGCAGCAAGTGAACATTTTGTCCTCAAAGTTGATAATGTTAGAAGCAGTCATTTGCGAATTTGCTTACTGTATGTAGATAGTGGTTAAACATGAGATAATTCCTTTAGGGTATATCAAATGGGCAATCTTTGGTCTTATTAATCCTTTACTTGTTCCAGAGCAAACCGATTTGGGTTAAGGGGAAAATTACAGTTTTTTACAATCGCTTTGAAAAAATTGTCAATACTTTTAACAATTTTCCTAAACTCGTAACGCAATTAGCACAACATCTGTCTGTGTAGGCTATACAATTAACACATTTCGTGTTGCTTTTACACAAAATGCATACAGTTAACACAAATTTAAAATGCTTGAGCTTCTTTTACACACAAGCTCAACCAAGACCAAAACAATGGATTTTTACTGCCAAATTTACCAATGCTTTAACACTGGATGTCAGAACAGATAACACCATGTTCTAAACCTAACCTTATAGGCTAAAGTTACTGTATATCTATATCTCCTGTATTGCATTTCATTGTTACTGAGAAACAGCTGATTGAAGTTATGCAGAGAACATAAGAGAACATGTTATAGGGTTTTGGTATACATAGTGTATTGTTTTAGTGAATTATTGTATTTTGAAAATTAGCGTTGGAGTTTTGTTTACAATGTGTGGTTTTGAGCATGAAATTAACAGTTTTGGCAATTGTGTGTTGTGGGTGTGTTAAGAGTTTAGGAATATTGTTAAAAGTATTGAAAAAATTGTCATAGCGATTGTAAAAAACGGTAAATCCTGTAGGGTAGAGCACTGCTTTTGTACGTTTGACTGCGTTTGCAAGTGTTTTTGTTTCCTATTGTCTTTTATAATGGCCTTTGTTGTTGATTTAAATATTATTGTTCAATAAATATTATTTTATAAAATATGGCATATTTGGTATTGAGAAAGGGTCTGTCAGTGATTGTAATTTCGAATTCAGTGACAGTTACATTACACCACTATATGGCGGTAAAGAATATCTTTATCAGTGACTTGTTGTAAACAAGGAAGTTGTTTTAGCACTGTCTTTGGAAATCTTTTAAAAGGACAAAGATATCGCTTTCCTCTGCGGACATTCAAACTGATTTTTTACAATGGATATTATGGAAATCGACCTGAAGAATGAATACTATATCACATGCAGGTAATACACTCGTTTAGTCGATCTCTCTCTCTCATAATACTCTACTCTACATAATACAATAAGCTTCAACGAAGCGACTCAACGTTACTAGTTCTAAAGGAACATTTTAGAATGAGTAACGGAGGCTTGATAACAACTGTTAAACTGTCAACTTGAGATTTGAATCCGTGGCGGAAGGATAGTTTTGCACAAAAGTCCATTATTGTTTCTTGTTTATTTACTCCCTTCTGCCGTCGAACTGTTGTATAAACGCAATAACACACTCATAGCCGTGCAATATGGCTGTATATCAGCACGCTGATATACAGCCATATCACACTGCTACTTGTGAGATATAGGTCAAAGCAGCTGACAAAAATGTTTGGAAATCCCTGAGTTTAATACTTTGTTGAAAGAAGTTAAAGGGATAGTTCACCCAAAAATGAAAATTCTGTCATAATTTACTCACCCTCAAGTTGTTCCAAGTTCCTTCCTTCTGCTGAACACAAAAGAAAATATTTTGAAGAATATCAGCAGTGACGCAACTTTGCTTTGAAAAGTGGTGGGGACAGTGCCGCCGCTCCCATTACGCACATCACGCGCTGCGTAGGGAACCCCTCCCCTTTTAAGCACTATATAATTTGCAAACGCCGCCACCTCGGGCATCATAAAGTGATCGCGCATAGGGCATCAAAATGGCCAGCGGCGGTACTGGGTGGGGACACTGCACAACTCTTTTTTCTATGTGTTTATTTAATACGGTGACGCATTGTTGCCACATACATATTATTTTCCCACTCAATTATGTAGTAATAACGAGATCTTATGTCGTTTTAACAACATCTTTTCTCGTAATAACGAGATCTTGTGTCATAAAAACGACAATATTCTCGTAATAACGAGATCGTATGTTGTTAAAACGACATATTTTTCTCGTTAAAATGATATATTTTCTCCTAATAAGGGCATGTGTTGTATAGTGATGTGTGTACATATGTCTGTATCCATATTAGAGAATTTATTTAGCCACACTTGTTTGAAAAGCAGAAGCAAGCTCAGCGTAAAATAACTCATCCGCTGCCTGTAACAATGGCAGTGCCCATAGCACGAAATTGTTGTAGCCTAATTTATTGATGTAGCCTATAGTTCTTAACAGCCATGGGTAGCAGGTGCCATGGACCACTCATGATTAGCCTGAGTGGTGCAACTTTAACATAGTAATGACGGACCCCGGTGCAGCCACAAATATAATAACTATCTATAAGGCCTACTGTAATTAAGACATTCTAGAAATGTATTAAAAAGAAAGACGCTTTCAGCATTACTCAACGGCCGCGGAAACAGGCCAGTGGGTTCAATCCATTCCTGGCGTTCTTATTTTGCTTCCGATGTATTAAATACACAGGCAATTAGTTTATGAAACCTTGATCAAAATTAAAATACAATTCACTTTTCATCATCAACATATAAAAATTAAAACAATAATATAATAGGCTAATATTTAAACAAATAGCCTAACTATGAATCTAAATAGGCTACGTTTTGCATGAAACCTACTCCACTCCAAACACTTCAAAAATTTATTTTGTTTATTAAACGCAAAGTTTTTAATTTCAAGTTTAATTTCTAAATTCAGTTCATATTTCCAACAAACGAAATTCCGAGCCAAAATAACGAAGTGGTAAAAAAAACCTGCAAAAATGAAAAATATTAAAGAATTCGCGGGCGCTTTAGTCGGCATGAGTAAGATAGGCTATAAGAAGTGAAGTTCTTTAAAGTGAATTTCGTTTTTCTATAAATTGTATTTTAATTTTTATCAAGGTTTCATAAACTAATTGCCTGTATATTTAATACATAAGAAGCAAAATAAGAACGCCAGGAATGGATTGACGTGCGTAACGAACCCACTGGCCTGTTTCTGCGGCCTTTGAGTAGTGCTGAAAGCGTCTTTCTTTTTAATACATTTCTAGAATATATGTATTACAGTATAGCATACAATATTACAGTAGGCCTATTATAGATAGTTATGATATTTGTGCACCGGGTCTGTAATTTCTAGGTTAAAGTTATGCCACTGATGCTAACATGAGCGGTCCATGTCACCTGTTACCCATAACGAAGTGGTAAAACTTTGAGTTACCACCATGCAAATTCAAACATTTCGGTCGTCTCTGTATGTGGCAGGCTGGCAGCAATGCATCACAATAACCTGGCGTATGTAAAAGTCGATAATTCTTTACAGATGGCACGGTATGTTTAGAAAGAAGACAAGTTCTTTATTAAACTCATAAAAAAACAATGGAATATAAAATGCCACCATTTATCAAGACCTTGAAGCAGATAAGAGAGAGAAACACCCAGAAACACCTCATATGTGCCGCTCAAGTATAAGGGGCTTTCCTTGCCATCAGTGCTTGAATAACACACGCGTCTCCTTCCATTAACAATAATGGCGTGCGGTGGTTGGGATAGCTATACATAAACCTAACAACCTACATGGCATCATTTTTGGAATGACTTATCACGTGAGGAAAAAAATAGTTTTAGTCGCATAACATCAGTTAATGGAAATGCTGTCATTTCACAATATTTTTTTTTTCAACTATTAGGAAATATGGCAAAAGTTTTGCGCAAATCTGTAATGGAAAAAAAGCTTCTGACCGGCGGGAAAATGTGTTGAATGAATTACGATTTGTAGATCGTGCTTTTACTTTAATACACACCTTACACAATCTATTTTTCAATTACTTTTAAAAAGTGGTGGGGACAATATCGAGCCTGGCAAAAAGTGGTGGGGACATGTCCCACCCATCCCACCCGTTAATTAGGCCTATGAATGTCAGTAACCAAACAGTTGATGGGCTCCATTGAATTCAATAGTATTTTTTCCCCCCATACTATGGAAGTCAATGGCGTCCATCAACTGTTTACCTATATTCTTCAAAATATGTTCAGCAAAAGAGCAAAATTACCAAAAAAATGCAGCTTTGGAACAACTTGAGGGTTAGCAAATTATGACATAATTTTCATTTTTTGATGAAATATCCCTTTAATTTGGTCCGATTTTTGTACAAATAATAATGCAAACCAATAAAGATTACAGTGATGTTGCCTATCAAAGGACTAATAGTTCCTGTATCTGTGTGCAATCCCAGAAGGCCTTGCAGGACTTTGTGGTGGAGCAAAACCGGGAGGAGGAGCTGCACCATCTACCTGAGCAAATTTACATTCAGGACGAGAATGCATTTTTTAACGACAATCGCCTGGGAAAGAAGAACAAAAAGCTTCTTAGCGCAACAAACGGCCTGCAGAAAAATCTGTATTTCAGTCTTCCAGGAACACAGCTCAGTATAGACTTCTTCCAGGACCAGGTCTGGATGCCATGCAGCATGTGGAATCGAACAGAATGCCTGACTAACAATAATTAATAAACAAATTGTAAAATGTTTGGGTTTTACAGCTTCTAGTATTAGGAAGTACTGTGTTGCATGATGCTCAGCTACCATTATCAGATATCTAATTTGGAATGCTACATGCAATGTGTGTTAATACTAAACTGAATAGAAACGTTGAATAATAATGCACTATGAAATAACTAAATTATGGATTACATTGCCAAGGACTTTCACCCAGGTACGCAAATATGACCTGGGCAGTGTCTTAATCCGAGCCACAGTGGACAGAATCATCCCAGTCTTAACTGAGGATGAGAGCAAGGTGAAGTTTTTCAAGGTGACGCTACACACTGGGGAAAATGTAGAGGCAAAAACAGTTATCATGGCGACGGGGCCTTCGAGGGCACAGATGGCAAACATTCCGTGTTGGGTGCGAACAATCCAAGAGAATTACCCAGAAGAAAGTCTGCAGCACACAGTGCAGCTCATGCATTTCTTCTGTACACATGAAGAGATGGGTGAACCCTCCTCAGGTGGGTTTCTAAATGTGATCAAAACCTGATCCTCCAAGCCAAGCAAACAAATAACCCAACCATAGCTTATTAGGATTATGTGAGAATACAAAGGAAATCATTCAGCTCATAAAATGAAAATACTCTTCTTCTCAGGTTCTCCCCCTGTGTGTCAGATGGGCCAGAGAGTGATGGTGGTAGGTGGCGGTCTGACAAGCGCCCACATTATCTCAATTGCGCTGAAGCAGCGAGCATGTCATGTGACCTGGGTCTTACGTAAACATTTACAAGTAAGTTACACCCAATTTGAGCGTAAAGGGATAATGCAGAAAAGACAAATCGATTCAAAAACAAATAATCTCTGACAGGGTGGTCGTGACCCAAAGTGAAGTTTAGGGGACTTGTATCACCCTGAAGGAATTTATTTTGTGATTAACGACCTGCTACTTGCCATAAATAAATAAATGAACATGGAATACTGATTTGACGGTGCTCTAAGCCAGAGGTCTTCAACCCTGCTCCTGGGAACCCAAACATTTTTTTCCAACCTGCTTCAGGTTACATGCCTGTTTTCAAGTAATCCTGAATAGATTGATTCGCTGATTTAGGTGTTTGATTAGGGTTGGAACTAAACTCTGTAGGGCAGTAGGTCCCTAGGAGCAGGGTTGAACTTGAAGAACTCCGCCCTAAGGGGCTGTTCACACAGAAAGCGTTTTTCCATTCCACTGTGCCCCTTTTACTACAACCCAGTCGATTTGTCGTAATCCGATTTTTTTTACCTGTCAAGAAGCGAATTGAGCTCGGGATTTATTTTCAAGCATGTTGAAACCATAGACTAGACTGGGTAAACCCAGCCTGATCTGCCGGTGATTTGATTTCGCCCTGCAACTCAGCCTGGAAACCTGTACATAAATTTCTACTGCTTCTGTTACACTTTTGCGGGAACCAATCACAGACTGGCTTTTCCACCTGGTGCGCTATTGGCGGGTTTAACACGATGACGGATAGAGAAAGAGCTTATTTAGGCCACGCCCACAACAGGGAGTGGGGGGGAAATCCAACACTCTCCATTGCTTCCTTGTCATTTCGGACTTATAACAAAAAACAGAACAATGTCTAAAAGCTGATATGTGACAAGGTGTACAGCAAACAAGCTAAAAAACACAGAAATAAGTTTTTATAAGCTGTCGACCCAAAAAAACGAGCGTTTAAGGAGACAAAAGTGGAGACAGGCAATAAGATGTGAAGCTGCAGCAGGAAGAATGGGTACATTTTGTGTGCAGTAAACATTTTGTCACTGTTAAGTAAAAAATCCAAATGTCAGTTTTATATATGATAGGCTATTTCCTGTCGCTGATTACGTTCCTCTGCAGTAGGTGTAGTTCTCAGTGTAATATAGCATGTTGCGTGGCGTCTCAATTGCCAGTATCCACTTTTTTGTCCTTAAAGGCGGCATGAAATCAAATTTTACAATTCGTATTTTATATTTAATATTGTAGTGTTAACTATAACTGATTTATCTGTGCACTTCATTATTTTTTTAAAAATTAATTTACCCTTATAATCTTTAATCAAATATGTTAACTTTCCCTCCCCCATCGAAACGACCTCTCTTCTCTCCCGGTCATGTGCTATGGCGCGAGGGCGGGGTTGTCGCCCCATCTCGTTTCTGCACCGCCTCTCAGAAACCTTTCACTGATCGTAGCATGGTGGTTAAGTGCATTTTTCTCGGTGTACACAGTACCTTCTTCAAGAAGGACTTGAGACAAAAAGAGAGAAATATATGAGAAATAAAATATTTTTTTTATGTAAAAATTACTCAATATAGACGGACGAACAGCTTGTAGTGACGGCTCGCACTTAGGAATGCAGCGTGTGTGAACGCGCTTATGGCGCGCCCCCCTTATAAGGGAGAACTGAGAAAAAAGTTTGACAGAAATAAAGCCATAAAAGGCTTAAAATAAGTGAAATATGTAGCATAAACCAGCGAAAAGTGAGGAAATATGCTCAGTAACATATGTAGAAAAGAATTAGAGAGAAAATACATTTATTTAAGAGATAGATCGAGTTTTTCTCCACAACTGAGTGCAAACTTCAAATCTGCCTCCATTTTATTAGCAACGCCCAACTTCCAACGATCCAATCAATTCCCGAAGGACGAAATCAAGCCTCGCCCTAAATTTTTTTCTAATTTCAGAAGCCGTTTCACTCGGATATACGTCACAATAAGGAGAAAAAGATGATCTCAACTTCAGTTTCATGCCGACTTTAAACGCTTGTTTTTTGGGTCAACAGCTTATAAAAACGTCTGGGTTTTTGGTTCTGGCTTGTTGAGCTTGTTTTCTGTACACCTGGTCACATATCAGCTTTTATACATTGTTCTGTTTTCTGTTATAAGTCAAAAATGACAAGGAGGCCGCTTCACGCAATACAAAGTCAATGGAGACGGAATTGCCGCTAGTCTCGAGTCTGCGCAGTAGCAATTTAGAACCCGTGTCTGAGTCGTAATAAGTGCAAAGTGGAGCCGCGGTATCAAGGTCCCTCCCACACTAGCGCTCCCGCAGACTCAATCGCAAGCACAGCTGTCAATCATGATGCTTTTATAGCATTAAAAAAATGAACTAAAACCAAAGTAATTGGGAAAACATTTTTTGGAAGGTGATTGGATTTTTTTATATTGGCTCGCGTCCCATTTGTGGAGAGGGTGGGGTTTCAATGGATAGTTCACCCAAAAATTTAAATTGTCATTAATTACTCACCCACACGTCGTTCCAAAACCCGTAAGACTTTCGTTCATCTTCAGAACACAAATAAAGGTATTTTTGATGAAATCTGAGAGCTTTCTGTACTCCCCATAGACAGCGCAACTGCCACTTTGATGCTTCAAAAAGTCCATAAATAGATCTTAAAATTAATCCATATGAATTGAGTGGTTTAGTCCAAATTTTTAACTAAAACTAAAAGTTTTCAATTTTTTGAAAACAGTGTTGTGTAAATGGCCCCTAGTCTTCCGGATTTTAATGTCACGACTGCAACACTCTATTGCAACAACATGTCATCTCTTCTCTGGTGACGTGTTTACCAGCACGAGGGCAGGATAACCTGTCACAGTCATGAGATGTTATAGCAAACCCCAATCATCCAATCAATTCCCAATTAACAAAATCAAGTCTTGCTCTATACATTTTTTCTTGTTCAACAAGCCGTCACAATTTGATAAGAAAAGATTATAACAACTTCTGTTTCATGCCGACTTTAAAATGTACAGAGGCTAGAGTTGTCAGAGATCGATGTGATTTCTCAGGAGTTATTTCAGTGATATTTACCAAACTTTACCCCTCTTAGCTTAAGCAGTTTGACGTTGGGGATATAGAGAGTCTGATTGGACGCTATTCCCACGTTGAGCATGGGATCAAGATGGATGGCCTGGCCTACCTAAGGCAGTTCTATAATGAACGAAGTCTTCACAAGAGGCTAGCAATGATAAAACAAGCCAGGAAAGGAGGAGCAGTGACCCCCGAGGCCTATGCACAACTTCAGCCTTTCATTCAGAGTGGCCAGCTCCAGATCAGAGCTCACAGCCAGGTGTGTCTTTTGGCTATTGTAAGGCTACTGCTTATGTGGGATGCTGTGTCAGGAGTCTTTGACAGTTGAGCATAAACGTTCTTAGTAATATCCAAGTTCAAGGAGAGTCCATAGCAGTACCAAGTTAGTGGATTTCTCAATTAAATTATATATTTTATACCTTTATACCAAGGTGACTGAATCTAAATGGTGTTATCAATCCCAGCGTTGGAAGGTCTCCCTGTGTAGCGGCGAACAGTGGACTGGGGAAAAGATTTGGCTGGCAACAGGTTGCAAACTGGATGTTACCCAGGACCCTTTACTCTCTGACGTCATGTCAAAATTCCCCATTCAAGTGAGCAAATTAACATTTGTAAAAAATATTACGTTTAAACCAGGGGTCTTAAATAAGGGTAAATAATAATAATTTGATCTCAAACAATTAAAATAATACACTGATCAAAATTATTTGGAATATTTATGATAAAAAACAACAACAATACAGTAAAAACAGAAATTTGTGAAATATAATTTTTCTATTTTCATATATTTTCAAATGTAATTTATACCTGTGAAGGCAAAGCTGAATTGTTTAACATACTCCAGTTTTAGTGCCACAGAAATCATTCTAATAATCTGATTATTAATAATGTTTCTTATTATTATCATCAATGTTGAAAAGAGTATTTGTTGCTTAATATTTTTGTGGTAACCATGATCATTTTTTCTCAGTATTTTATGATGAATTGAAAGTTCAATGAACAGTATTTATTTGGAATAGGACTCTTTTGTAATATTATAAATGTCTTTACTGTCTCTTTTGATCAATTTAATGCATCCTTGCTGAATAAAGTATTCGTTTCATTTTCTTTTTACCTTTGAATGGTAGTGCATCCACAATATATATACACAGATCAGGCATAAAATTATGACCGTTGTGTTCATAATATTGTGTTGGTGCCCCTTTTGCTGCCAAAACAGCTCTGACCCGTTGAGGTATGGACTCCACTAGACCCCTGAAAGTTTGCTGTGGTATCTGGCACCAAGATGTAAGCAGCAGATCCTTTAAGTCCTGTAAGTGGCGGGGTGGGGCCTCCATGGATCGGAATTGTTTGTTCAGCACATCCCACAGATGCTCGATTGGACTGAGATCTGGGGAATTTGGAGGACAAGTCAACGCCTCAAACTCGTTGTGCTCCTCAAACCATTCCTGAACCATTTTTGCTTTGTGGCAGGACGCATTATCCTACTGAAAGAGGCCACAGCCACCAGGGAATACCTTTTCCATGAAAGGGAGTACATGGTCTGCAACAATGCTTAGGTAGGTGGCACGTGATGTAAAAGAAAACGTGATTCCAGGCAGATTCTGGTAGATTCATCCCTTGCTTCCAGTTCTAATGCTCACGTGCTCACTGTTGGCACATTCGGCGGTGGACAGGGGACAGCATGCGGACCCATACGCAACAAACTGATGCACTGGGTATTCTGGCACCTTTCTATCAGAACCAGCATTAACTTCTGGAGCAATTTGAGCTACAGTAGCTTGTCTGTTTGATCGGACCACACAGGCCAGCCTTCGCTCTCCACCTGCATCAATGAGCCTTGGCCGCCCATGACCCTGTCACCGGTTCACCACTGTTCCTTCCTTGGACCAACTTTTATAGATACTGAACACTACAGACCGGGAACACTCCACAAGAGCTGCAGTTTTGGAGATGCTCTGACCCAGTCGTCTAGTGCCATCACAATTTGGCCCTTGTCAAACTTGCTCAAAATCTTTACGCTTGCCCATTTTTCCTGCTTCTAACACATCAACTTTGAGGACAAAATGTTCACTTGCTGCCTAATATATCCCACCCACTCAACAGGTGCCGTGATGAAGAGATTATGTTATTCACTTCACCTGTCAGTGGTCACAATGTTATGCCTGATGGGTGTATATATATATATATATATATATATATATAGGCCTACCAAAAGTGAAATCATTGCCAAAGTTAATAAGCTAATGTATTAAATAAAAAAAATATTTAAAATACTTTAAATAATTATTTTATTGGTTTATAATGCAAGCATCATAACAAAAATATGTGCTGTAAAAAAATTATTATTATACTACACACAGTGTAATACCAGGCTCTTAAAATGCAACACATAGTTTTATCCACCCAGGGGTTCTTAATCTGAAAAGGATAAATTAAACTGATATACTAATTTTAATGACTAATTTTATTTCTCTGATACTGTCTTAAAACTGATTTTTTAATGTGCCCAACTATGATAACTGCTTGACAGGTCCTGGAGGGCTGGCCATGTATAACAGAATCACTGCAATGGACAGAAGGATGCCCCCTGTATCTGATGGGACAATATGCAGCACTACAGGTTCTGTTATGCTCTTGTTACGTAATATGATGTGCCATATAAATTCAAAACACCTAAAAGAAGTGAGTCATCACTGATACATTTTCTAGATAACACCTGCACTGCACGCTAACACTATATCATATTTTAGGCTGTAGATTAACACAAGCACTTACAGAAAAATAAATATATACTCCACAGGTTGGGCCTCATGCTGTGAATCTTGCAGGGGGTCAAGCTGCAAGCATACGCATTTTCAAAAACATCATAGCTCAACACAGTGGATTGGATGAGAATACATCAGTAAGGATGGAGAAGACCTGCACTGAAGAGTACATATCACACATGCATGGCCTCATGTGGTTGTAAAATCTAAACACCTGAAAAGAGGGAGGGATGAGCGGTCTCAGGTGTCAAACTGAACATAACAAGAGAATGATTTACATGGGAGACCATCTTTAAAATAATACTTTAAGATGCTACACTTTATAGTAGCCTACAGAAGCTGCTGAATAAATAAATGACCTACATTTTGTTTCAGGGCTCACTTTATTAATCTGCTAGTCGTGTGTATGCACAGCCACTCTCAAATATTTCAGAGTCATCTTGACTTGCACTGCGCCTTTAAATAATCTGCATATCTAGGATTGTGTTCTGTTTTCACGGTCTATGGTTCTGTGTAGGAAGCCATGGCAATCCCAGAACGTGAACATATAAAACAAACACCTGTCATAGGTGAATACAGGTGATCTGAGAGCGACTGACACTGCAGTGCAGAGCTGTATATAAATACTATTTTGACTTCCGGTGCATTTGGGCACTCACAAACAGAGCTGATTGCTGAAGCGAATTGTGATCATAAGTAAATACAAAGGTGTTTATGATGATCAGAAGAGTTTCTAAGGTCATTTTGAGTGTCGAACAGTCTGAAGGCGTCGGAGGTCGAGTTCGCAGGAGCATTGGACGGAAAGAGGTACGTTTTCAATGCTGGTTTTATCACTTTCGTATTACGGATGAATACGAGTTCTTCTTCTTCTTTAAATGCACGATAAATAAAAGGCATTGTGGTTTATTTCAGCTGACGAATCTCGACCCTTTCTTAATGCTGGATGAATTCTGTATCGCCAAACCAGCGGGTTTTCCTGATCATCCTCATCGTGGATTTGAAACGGTAAGTCATTGGGTCGTATTTTCAGTTATGGAAAAGGCTACACTTGTCAAATACATGAATTCGTTCCGTCAGATGAAATACACTGAAGTTGAACTAATGTTTAACCAGCTTGTTGCTACCGACCAGGATAACACTGAATCTTCCGCCAGAGGGCGCATGACGACTTAAAAATGCATTTAAATCTCTTTATTTTTGATTTACGAAAGACTTTTGGTACATTTAAATGTGTAACTGTTTAATTCTATTAAGTAATTCTGGCAAAAAAAACGTAATTCTGTTTACCTTGGGACAACTAAATAGAATTATTATCCTGTAATGACAAACGGTTATGATTAGTCCACTCAAGAGAAACGCTGATAAAAGTAACACATACAACGTGAGAACACCGTGTTTCTGATGGTTCTGCAGCCCTCTGAATGATTAAGTATTACATTTATCCCTAAATAATGACTCTGAGAATTTTTAACAGTTACTGAATTTCAAATAACATACTATAAATGAGTTCAAATGGAATAATATGGACCCATCAAAATAGAGACACTTCTTTAACCACTAGAGGGCTCATAGTTTCTAAACATTATATCACAGCACAGACCCAAACTGTCTTTTAGTTCATGTACAGGTCCTTCTCAATAAATTAGCATATTGTGATGAAGTTCATTATTTTCCATAATGTAATGATAAAAATTTAACTTTCATATATTTTAGATTCATTGCACACCAACTAAAATATTTCAGGTCTTTTATTGTTTTAATACTGATGATTTTGGCATACAGCTCATGAAAACCCCTCAATAAATAAATCTCAATAAATTAGCGTATTTTATCCGACCAATAAAAGAAAAGTGTTTTTAATACAAAAAAAGTCAACCTTCAAATAATTATGTTCAGTTATGCACTCAATACTTGGTCGGGAATCCTTTTGCAGAAATGACTGCTTCAATGCGGCGTGGCATGGAGGCAATCAGCCTGTGGCACTGCTGAGGTGTTATGGAGGCCCAGGATGCTTCGATAGCGGCCTTAAGCTCATCCAGAGTGTTGGGTTTTGCGTCTCTCAACTTTCTCTTCACAATATCCCACAGATTCTCTATGGGGTTCAGGTCAGGAGAGTTGGCAGGCCAATTGAGCACAGTAATACCATGGTCAGTAAACCATTTACCAGTGGTTTTGGCACTGTGAGCAGGTGCCAGGTCGTGCTGAAAAATGAAATCATCTCCATAAAGCTTTTCAGCAGATGGAAGCATGAAGTGCTCCAAAATCTCTTGATAGCTAGCTGCATTGACCCTGCCCTTGATAAAACACAGTGGACCAAACCAGCAGCTGACATGGCACCCCAGACCATCACTGACTGTGGGTACTTGACACTGGACTTCAGGCATTTTGGCATTTCCTTCTCCCCAGTCTTCCTCCAGACTCTGACACCTTGATTTCCGAATGACATGCAAAATTTGCTTTCATCCGAAAAAAGTACTTTGGACCACTGAGCAACAGTCCAGTGCTGCTTCTCTGTTGTCCAGGTCAGGCACTTCTGCCGCTGTTTCTGGGTCAAAAGTGGCTTGACCTACCCTCTTGCTTGAGGGTGTCAATGATGGCCTTCTGGACAGCAGTCAGGTCGGCAGTCTTACCCATGATTGCGGTTTTGAGTAATGAACCAGGCTGGGAGTTTTTAAAAGCCTCAGGAATCTTTTGCAGGTGTAATTAGTTGATTCAGATGATTAGGTTAATAGCTCGTTTAGAGAACCTTTTCATGATATGCTAATTTATTGAGACAGGAATTTTGGGTTTTCATGAGCTGTATGCCAAAATCATCAGTATTAAAACAATAAAAGACCTGAAATATTTCAGTTGGTGTGCAATGAATCTAAAATATATGAAAGTTTAATTTTTATCATTACATTATGGAAAATAATGAACTTTATCACAATTAGGGATGGCGAAAACTAAACATTTTCTTGACCGACCACCGAGCCTCACGCGGGGTTAGTTGTTACACACATGGTTTAAAACTTTCCACACATGCCAGCATGACGAAACAGTCAATTTACTAGTTGCCATTTCAACTCTATATACAGAAAAAAGGTCAAAATAGATATCACTAAACATTTATTTAACCTTACTTGGTTATTTATTTCTTACTTGAGTTAATTTATCATCTCTGTTTTTTGTGTTTATTTAAAATGAGACAAATCTGATATTATTTTAATCTTATATCTGTTATTTAACAGTTGAGATAGTTCTTTAATGCTGATCTAACCAGCAGAAGACACGAGGCGGGTTTAAATCCCAGTTGTGCAGGTGGGTTGTGTTGTTACACTGCGTTGCAATGTGCCCCTATTAGAGCTATGCTATTCTATTCAATACTTTTATGAATTCTATAGAAAAAACATGAGAAAAAGGTGAATAATGATTGTGAGTCAATGTTCAGAAACTATTCATTATTATTATTATATTTTGAACTATGACGTATAGCTGTATTTTGTGGTGTTTTGTTGTCAAAATAATAAATTAGTTTATTTTTATTTTTTATAAATTAGTAAAGTTAATAATTGTATTTTATTGACAAAATATTTGAGTTTGTCTTGTATATTTTTTATATTAGATTAAATAACATTTTAAGCTCATATGCTCATGTAACAATGTGCCCCTCACTTGTTACAATGTACAGCACCTATGGGGCATGTTGTCACATTTCACTTCCATTCTTTCGGGGGAAAACAATAAAAAAGTATACACTGTATTAAAGGTCCCATGGCATGGCATTTTTCTATTATTTTATAATGTTTCTTGAGGTGTACTTATATTGTTAGTATGATTTTTACATTAAAGAAATATCATAATTTAGAAATAAAAGGCATTTGTTCTATACTGTTATTACCCCTCTGGCTGAATGCCCTGTTTCAAGAGGCGTGTCTGCTGTGAGACTTCAGTGAAAACGCCCACTGTTGTGATTGGCTGACATCTTTGCATTTGAAATGAGTGTTAGATTATGTTGCGGAGGGGGCGTGGTTTAGCGAGGCACTGCATGCATGAGAGAGAGAGAGAGAGAGAGAGAGAGAGAGAGAGAGAGAGAGAGAGAGAGAGAGAGAGAGAGAGAGAGAGAGAGAGAGAGAGAGAGAGAGAGAGAGAGAGAGAGAGAGAGAGAGAGAGAGAGAGAGACTGGGCACTCGTGAACCACGGAGAGCTGGAGGAAGTTTTATTGTACTGAGTTGTTGAGAGCGCTGTGCTGTTAGCGCAAGCTAATTTGTCGCTGAGAGTTCTGAATAAACAGTCCCAGTCACGTCGACTCTGTCTTCTTCCACCTTATTCTACGAACTTTGTAACACATGTAATGTACCATTACAGCCGTCGAGATGAACAAATCATCAAAGTGTGGATTATTGCATTATTTTATGATCTATTCCTATCACATGAAAGGCTGCAGTGATGAGCATTGAGTACACAGACAGTCTGTTGAGAGCGTGAATGCAGTGATCTCGTCATTGCAACGCATTTTCTCTCACAAAATGCTTTCACCACAACTAACAGCAAACACGACAGCGATATAAATACAGTAAGAGCTTCGCTGTGCTGCATAACAACGTCATTCATTATAATGGCAGTTTGGGCAAGTGTGCAGATACACTCACGACGTGTGATTGACAGATCCGGACATTATAAAGAGTGTTCTTTGATCGAGCTCTGTATTTTAATCACTTAAATAACTGATTTGTTTCATGCTACTAACAGAAACGATTGTTTTAGTCACTGGCTTGATTCACTGATGCATTACGCTTAGGGCGTCAAGACAGTGATCATTAAACAGTCTAGAAAGAAAGTCTGAGTGAACTTGAATGATTAGCTACACATCAGAAATAACTGATCACAGATCAGGCATTAATGAACACTGTTACTCACTGTTTGTCGCAGTGCTGTCGAATCCATATCGTAAAGTCTGTTTGTAAAGCCTGTGCTGACATTGCGACTGATAAACGGAATACATTTTCTCCACATTCTCTGGGCGGGCAAAGCAGAGGAAGGGGAGGTAACCTTTCCTGGTATGACATCATAACAGGAAAATTCAAGATCAGCTCGTCTGAGCTGAGGCAGAGAAAGACAGCCAGAACTCGGTTTACACCCATCAAAATTTCTAGCCACTTGGGGACCATATACAGGCTAGGGGAAATCATATTAATGTTAAAAAACCTCATAAAATGAAATTTTCATGCCATAGGACTTTTAATGAAACAAAACCACATAATTGTACTAGACGTGTGAAATTAATGTGGGAAAAATAAATACCCTGAACCCCAAGTGAATTTACACAAACTGAAAAAGCCAAAAAGTGTTAGGTTGTGCCCCGCTCTCCCCCTAAATAGGCCTAGATTGTCCAGTAAAACACTCCCATCGGTTTTGGCAGTTGGAGAACTCGAGTTTTGTTTACTCATTGTGAGAGGATGTATGGTCATTAAAAACACTTCCTTCAAAATGACAGTGCTTTGGCCAGAACTGGTCCTGAGAGTGTTATTTGAAACTTGACTAAAGAAAAGCTGACCAACTCACTTTCTCTGAGTTTGTCTCCTTGATTATTATTTACAACATCTGATGTACTCATTTATTTACTCACAGTTTGACAACATGTATAGCATAAACTGTTTCTATGGAAAGTGGTCCATGCGGCCGTGAAAATCATTTAGACTTGTTTATGAGTTTGATGTCATCAATTGCCATCTGCACAAATATACTCTCATCCCATTTCCTATAGAGGATGAGTCACTGTATGTGTCACCTTCCTTCACGAATGGATTTGTCTTGTAATATTTGTAAGTGTAATTCAGAGACTTGCTGGAAACTGACTCCTCAAGAGAGCATGCACTCTAAAACCAATTTCCTGGAAAAATAAGCATTTATTCATTCTAAAGAGTTAATTTGTTTTGCAGGGACAGATAAAACAGACAAACAATATACAATAGACTTTAGTTATGATATACACAAATTAAAACCAGGCGGTGAGGCACATATGTCCAGTCTGTTCATCGGGTTTTAGCCTCTGTTCTAGCGGTTTATTTTTTTTCATATTATGAGCGTTATTCAAGCAGAATCGGATCTCTGTTGCTTGAGACATGCAGGTGTGTTTGCTCGTGAGCGGGCACGTGACCATCAGATCACAGCTGTGCTTAGAGATCACAGGCTGCCTGTGGCCACAGGTCAAGCAAGCTTCAGGGGTCAGATGTTGACCTATTAACCCGCATCCCGTGTCCTGTTGAGAGCAGTGTTGTCTGTGTGGGAGAAGACATGCAATCCCTCCACGCTGTATGTCAGACCACCTCAGCTGACCATGTAGATTTATTTTTTCTTTTTCAGCGGACGAATAGGAAACGGCTGCAGGCAGATTTTTTAAATTGGAAACATGTTTGTGTAATATATGCAGATTTGAGATAATGACAGATTAGCATCAACCCTATAGCTCTGTCTTGGCTTAAAACTATGAACTAGAATTATGTTTTTTATGGTGCGTGAAAGACCTTTCCTGGCTTTCACAAAAAATACATATTTGTATTTGTGCCAGAATTATTAACTGTAATATTTTTATCAAATATTCATTAGAAGGTCAACTCACTCACTAACAATTTTAATTTTCCATCTCACTGCATAGGATATATCTGCTTTTTGCATTTAACTTTATAGTCCATCAAGGATTTACCAAAATCCCTCGAACATAAACATTTTGTGTCTACTCTGCAAACACAGCCCTTGAAATATGTTTCACCTTTCACCTGTACGATTTTTGACATGTTTATTTTTCTCTAAATGACCATCAAGTTGATGACTTTTCCATACTTACTGTCTTTTGTGTGAATTTTCCACAAAAAAATCATTTTCAGATATCTTTGACTATCTTGAGTTGTTTTCATTTATATGTGTTAAATATGTTTCACAGGTAACATACTTGTTGAGTGGAGTAACAGCCCATGAAGACTCCTGTGGTCACAGTGGGAGGTTGGAACCTGGGGACCTTCAGGTAGAACAACAATGAGACCTTCTTGTCATCTCTCGAAATGATGAAGCACACTTAAAGTGCTGGCATTTACCATTTTTCAGCGAATTTGTGCTTGCAAAATGTAGTAATTTTGCATGAGGGTGAAAGATTTTCCCAAGCAGACTTTGCGACGGATTCAGGTTGGTCACAAAAGGTTGACAGCTTTTCCTGGTTTGAAAGTGATTTCTGTGTGAGCTGTTCTTCGTTTATTACTACACTATTGACAATAGAATGGTGCAGGGATGACGTCAACCTGGAAGACTAATTCGCCACTGGTTCCCTCAAGATTTTCCTATGAGGTTTTTCAATTTACAAGTAAAATAAAGCCTGTGGTAAATATAACTTTGATGACGATACGATACTTTGATGCTTTATTCTACAACATCTATGTAGAATCTATACATCAACATCTATACTGAAAACGCAAATTTCGAAGCAGTTATGTTTATTTTTCAAAACTTATGTTTCTAGTAAGTAACTAAATAAGGCAGTTTAGGGTGTGAGTGTGTGTAAATGATGTTGTTGAATGTTGTTGTTGAACAAAACGTCAATTTCGTCCAATGTTTTCCTCAGGCTTTATTTTACGCATAAATTGAAAACCCCCATTATAAAACCATATTGGAAAATCTTGAAAGAACCAGGGGCAAAGTCTTCGGGGTTTTGATGTCATCCCTGCACCACTCTATAGACAATGGACCTTTTTTTGGCCACAAAATGTTGTTAATGTGTCCACACAGTTAAATGATAGACTTAGGGACCGATTTACTAAAAGGGGAAAATTAGTGTCTGGCCGCATTCTAATAAAAGCGCAGATGAGAGTGGAAAGTTTTGCGGTGATCTACTGAAAATTGTGCAAATTCAATGTCATGTCAGGCGCAAAATCTTAAGACATGCTTTTTTGGGTAAATAATGGTGCAAATACTATTAAATTGACTACTGTTTAAATACTCTCCGCCCATAAATTCAGTGACCTAACAGGGAAACTCCAACAAATGCATATGCAATAAGGTCAGATGTGTCCTAGTTAATCCTGACAGCAGTTTTTTAACGGCAATATAGGGTTTTGCACTGGTGCAAGCTGTTTTAATAGGACCTTTTGCTTAAAAAAAAGAAAAAAGAAAGTGAACCAAAGATAATGTACACCAGAAGTATGTACACTTGGGCAAGTCTTTCATAGATAGAATGAAAGCCACCATTTTTATTGCTTTATATGCAGGCTGTAAAAATGCATGTTCAAATAATTAAAATGAAAGCTCACATTCTTACATTTAATAGGATGTTACAGTATATCCATGCACACACACTCACCAAATGGACTAAGAGCTTGCACACCCGTAGGGCACTTCCTGTGTTTTCCTGTGTCGTAAAGCTGTCTCACTTTCTCCCGGATCAGTGAGGGAATGTTTTAATGGGCCTTTAAAATGTCTGTAGCACTCACTACTTTAACTACAGCTCACACCTAACCACCAGCTACCAGGGCTACTGCCTCACCATCAAACATAAGGGACTCCCTGATAATACCAGGAGAGCAGTGAAGAAAAAAGCTGCTGAGGGTTTCACGCCATAACTCAAACCACCTATTGCACTATGGCTCCCTGAGAGTGAGTGGAAATTTTCACTAAAAGAGAACAAGAAAGGAAGAGGAGAAGGAAAAGTACTCCATTAGGCATATTAAATTGTTGTTGTAAAACTGGAGTGGTTCGTTTTTACGTTGAGATAAAAGCTCATAAACATCTCTCATGCTCAACATGAAGATGACATTAACCAGTGTTAAAGCCCCTGAACCAAGCGGTTAGTCTGTTTATTGGTGATTTACTACCAGATAAGTCTACCAATAGGAGGAATAGAATAAAACGGTAGTATTTGTTCTTACTTTGCTGTGTATTTGTTCTCTGTTGTGTTAGTGGATGACGGCAGGTCGTGGGGTGATTCATGCTGAGATGCCTGTGTCTGATGGGATCATTCACGGCCTTCAGCTTTGGGTGAACCTGAAAAGTGCAGATAAGATGGTGGAGCCTCAGTACCAGGAGCTGAAGAGAAAAGAGATTCGCAAACCCAGCAAAGATGGAGTCACTGTGAATGTCATCTCAGGAGAAGCTCTTGGAGTGAAGGTGTTGTATGGTCATAGAAACCTCAAATATACTGTATCAGAGATTTAAAATTAATAAAATCTTAAGTCATTACAAGTTGTGCATGTGTAGAATAAAATGAGCTCACAAGCCATGTTCTGCTGAAAAAAACTGCATATGCTGGTTAGGTATGTTTTGAAGCATGGCAGCTGGTTTGAGCTGATTTATGCTGGTCCTTAGTGGGTCATGAGCTGGTTTATTATATTTATTAAAATTATTAAATGGATGCCACCTTATTTGGACAATAAAACCCTCCCTACCCCTATCCCTAACCGATAAACACTTTATTATTAAACACACGTTAGACACTTTATATTGTAAATAAATGCCTTTCCGATCTGATATGTTATGGGAAAAGGGAACAGAGCAAGTTCGGCAGAAGGCAGATTCGAACCTTGGATCGATTTGCGCTGGAATTTCATGCCACATGCCTTACCCCTACGCTATTGCTACTGTAAACAATCCTATGTCTTCTGTAATTTTGTCTGGCCCAACCAGACATCAGTGAGTGTAGTTGGTGTAAATAGCATTTGCCAACAAGGCAGGCTTTTTGCGCTTAATGTAAATAGACACTACTAAACTTAAAACAACTTACCTCAAGCTCCATTTGCAAAATTGGCATGCCAAGTTGGCCTCATTTCCCTAGCCGTGACGTGCCATATTCTCTTCTTTTGTTCCCTCTTTTTTTTTTGTGCACATAAAACCATAATTGCCAAAGGTTCATCTTCACTGTTTAAGCTAATGATATTTTATTTTTCTATACTAACTTGCGTCATAGCCTACCATTCAATAGGTGTCATCATCGTACAGTCTACATGCATGTTGTACCCAAGTTTATTAGATCCATGTCGTACAGTGTGATTTTGTAGTGATCTTACAGGATTGCCGAAATCACACAATCTGTAGCAGGCATGTTCACAAATTGATGTGTATTGTTCATAAGCGAATATATCTTAATTTGAATTGTTTTAAAAAATACTTATCCATTAGTCATGAACAACTGGAGATGTCATTGAAATTTGGGAAAAAATGTGGGAACCCTCTTGTAAGGTTGTTTCTAACCTATAGTGGTTAGCACATGGAGCAATCTCAGCCCTGTCCCAAATGGCACCCTAAACAATCGCGGTCTTCTTACAAGTAACACCACATTGACTGTCAGGTAGAAGTCAGCTGCGGAGCTCGCCTCAGTGCGGGCTTGGCATAAGTATGCATCGAGGGTGGATATTAGGGATGCAACAATACAGTTAGTCCACAGTTCAATACATACCTCAAGGTTTTTTTTTTTTTTTAAACACTGTTTTCGGTTCGGTTATGATGGCTTGTCACATTCGTTTTTTGCTATTCTATTCTTAGGCGACAGGGACAGCAAGAGGTTAAGGAGAAAAAATACTATTTTGCAATACTTTTTCTTTATTTTACTTAAAAGACTTGAAAAACCTTACTTAAACTTAGAACTTTACTTTAAAAAAAAAACCCTTGTACACATTCCTAGTGTATTGTATAATATAAAATTAATATATATATATAAAGATTTACACTGGCTGTACAGCAGCATTTAAGTATGAAATTGAATGAATAAATGTAAAAATAAAATGCTACATAGACTTCACTATAAAATATACATTGATTCTTATTAAAGCTTCTGTATTAAAGTCTTTCAGACAAGAGCAGTGAATGATTTTCTCTTTGTCTTTTGTTGTTTTATTAACCACTAAAGGAATAGTTCACTCAAATTCTGTCATCAATTACTTGCGCTCAAGTTGTTTTAAACCTGAATAAAGTTCTTTCTTCTGTTTGAGATAAAATATATTTCGAAGAATGTTGGAAACCAACCAGTTGCTGGACCCCATTGTCTGGTATTCAACTGTTTGAATTCAATAGGTGAAATGAATACAGGTTTGGAACAACATTAGAGTGAGTAAATAATGACATCATTTTAGAGTGAACTGTCCCTTTAAGGACAAGCGGCAGCGTGTTCACTAGACTGCGCTGCTGTCAATTTAAGACCTGCACGCATCTAATATTATAGACACACGCCGATTTTACTTTCACTCTAGACATAATCGACTTTGTTTATGTTAACCTTGTGTGTATTTGATAGTATTAGTGCAGTAAGACTACTTAGTCCAGTAATCACGTGTTTGACAGACTTTTAGTGGTTGCGCTCAGAAAAGCGTATGTTAAAAGAATGCATAAGCATTAAGTACGCGTATGAAATGTTTAACCGGCAAGGCTATAAAACGCATGCAAATAATGAACTTCCGTGATTGTGAATAACTATAGTGTTCCGTGAGAATAACTCTACCACTAACGTGTGATGTGAATGTATGTCGCGTTGTTCAGTATATTGGGATGGAAGCAAATGTGTAGAAAAATAATTAAATAAATGCAAAACCGAGAAAAAAACATGCAATTCACAAGCGCATATTGAACCGTGAATGCCGTACCGAACGGTTCAATATTATATTGAGAATTGTGGCATCCCTAGTGCATATCGACCGCAAAAGGGGGCGCTCGCGAGCACACTTCTGAAACGGGACACCCTGCAGTCTCATGGACTTCACACTCACGCGGTAAGTCCACAGGACCGTAAGTGCATATGAAGTGTGCCATTTGGGACAAGGCCTCAATCCTGTCCTTCCTGTTCCCATAGCTTCCATTCATATCACTCTTTTCACTATCAATACATGTTAAAACCTCCGAAAATTATTTAAAATGTTGTTTATTGGATTCAAAAGGTGGAGGTTGGAACTGTCTCTGTAGTTTATTGATATACTGAAGCATTAATCTGTAGTGTGGATGATTTTGCCAGCCAAGAGGCCTGCTTATTTATCAGGTGATAAAAAACATGCTCCTCGTAATTATTCTAAACTCTATGAACCAAACCACTGAGTGTAAAAAAAAAAAGTAGTCAGTACGCCTCTGCTCCCTGACACTTGCATCTGTTTATCGTCTGTAATTTTGCAAACATGTTCATTTGTCCATTTATCAAGACATTAAGGCTATTACCCATGCTTCTGTCTGTCTTTTCCCATCTATGATTTAAGGCAAAATACAAGATTCTAGAATCACAGTGAGCAGCCATCACTGAATGTTTGATCCAAATGGCCGAATCCTTTGTAAATGTTCCAGCCAATCGGAAACTCAGATTTACAATCTGATACTGGGGTTCATCACGCTAATTGCTGCTGCAAGGCCATCCTCTGCCCCCCTCTCTCAGACAACAGCAGGAAATTTGGAGCAGGCTTCATTGGAAGTGGTTTTTGCAAAATGTTTTAAATGTAAAATGTGGTTATGGAGGGTTTCTCTAGGGCAGAGGGGTGGATGCGGCGCTGAAGTTAAATGTGGGTCAGCCAAATACTTGGGCTTACTGGAAGCAGATATGCACTGGAACTCACACACAATGTTTTTACATCTGTTAAAGCTCATAATTTAAACAATATTGAAGTAGTTTTTTTGTCTTGCAGCAATAAAGAAATCTGGTAAAAATGTTATGGTGAACATAAATTGTTGTTGTCACAGTAGTCTTCTGCTGTAATAAAACATAATTTCTTCAAGCTAAGATATTATGTTGTGATATTTACATGTTATTTCTGTTGTCAGTCAAAGGTTTACACGAGAACTCCAACCATGTACCTCGACTTTATGCTGAAGGAAGGTGCAAAGCATGTGCAGCCTGTTCCTGAAGGTAAAAGATGATTATCAGATGCATTTCTTTTTATTAAATGTGTTTTCCCCCATGTTAGGGAGAGTGAGTTTTCCATTATCCCAAGTTACTTACAGAGTGCCATTAAATGGCTTGTTTTGTCATTATAAACTGCGAAACCTAGTAAAAGCAAATCAGTTTTGCAGGAAATGAGTCTTCATTTTCCTTAGTCAATGTTCTGGGAAAAGACAGTTTCATTTTTTTTTTCATGTTTCATTTTTGCTCAAATAGTTAATGAAGTCATACTTAATTCTTTGACTCACTATTACAATGTCTCCTCTTTTGGCTCACTTTGCAGAGTTACCACCAATCCAAATGTATGAAGTGTTCTTGGTACAGTTTGACTCACACTTAAAGTGTTCTTAAAGATACCGTTAGCCTATTGGCATCATTATTGAGCTTGTAGTACATCATTATCAGAAACTGACCGCAGAGCATCAGTCAGGCTTTTCAGTCCTGGTCCCTTGTGCATTCACTTAGCCTCAGAATGGCTAAGTCATGTCAAGATAAGAAAATGTTATCATATTAATTACAGTGTATATTGTTATATTATTTAATGGATGCATATCAGTGTTGGTGAGTAACTAGTTACATGTAACAGTTAGGTAATTACAGTTACTTATGAAAATGTTAACGATTACAAATTACATCTGAATATTTTCTGCAAAAAGCTTTGATACCATATGTTGAATAATATTAATTTGTTGTTTTGCCTGTTTTTGATTTGCATGAGGCCTCCTGCCATTTAAAGGCTGTTTAGTAGGGATGCCACAATTCTCAATATAATATTGAACCGTTCGGTACGGCATTCACGGTTCAATACGCACATGCGCTTTTCCAAGCTCGCACACTAAACGCCTGTCAAACACGTGATTACTGGACTAAGTAGTCTTACTGCGCTACTACTGCCACACACAAGGTTAACATAAACACAGTTGGTTATGTCTAAAGTGAAAGTAAAATCGACTTGTGTCTCTGTGATGCGGGCAGGTCTTAAATTGACAGCAGCGCAGCCTGGTGAACACGCTGTCCTTAAAGTCCCTGTAAAGGCAATTCTGAGATTTGTTTCTAAACACATTATAAATGTTAGAAATGTATTGCTGAAACACATTACAAAGACTGTGAACTATGAAGTACTGAATTCAGAAGTTAGACCGTTAAACAGTTTTTCACCGTTGCTGTGTTCAGGATTTTCTGGGCGGGGCTAAAACGGTGGCTCGATGACGCACCGAGCCTGACTCCTCCCCTAACACGATCATAACTAGAGCACATTCGCATCAGTTCGATCGCGAGTTACTGTTAGTACTGTTAGTTACTATAGTCAACAACTTGCATAACAGCTTACAAAACAAAAACGATGAAGAGGTGGATTAATTTTGTGAACAGCACCCTTGATGGAGAGAGCTGAGGATCATCACCGACACCTACCTCTGCAGTAACTTTACACCGGATCGTTTTACAAACTTTCACCGGAGACAACTGGGATTCACTGATAATCTGCTGCAGAACCGACTATCCCCCGCCCAGGCCGTCATCCTCCCGTCCCACCGACATCTGGTGCGTCGTGATCATAGACGCTCGTGATCAGTGAGTGTTGTCTTGTGTGCTACTGCCGCTTTCCCGCGAGTGGGCGTGGTTTCGGCGCAGACAGCGGACACACCCCCAGCATTTGAGAGCAGAGAATGCTGCTAATTTTTTCAGGTTTTAGATAAGCTATTTTATGTACTTCCCGGATTTTTTTATGATTCAAATTTGGCTGGGTGGTTAATAACACATTTATCTGTGGTGTGAGAAACTCAGAACACATGTTTAGTTTTGACTTTACAGGGACTTTAAAGGCGGCATGAAATCAAATTTTACAATTCGTATTTTTATATTTAATATTGTAGTGTTTACTATAACTGATTTATCTGTGCACTTCATTATTTAAAAAAAAATTCATTTACCCTTATAATCTTTAATCAAATATGTTAACTTTCCCTCCCCCATCGAAACAACCTCTCTTCCTTCCCGGTCATGTGCTATGGCGCGAGGGCGGGGTTATCGCCCCATCTCGTTTCTGCACCGCCTCTCAGAAACCTGTCACTGATCGTAGCATGGTGGTTAGGTGCATTTTTCTCGGTGTACACAATACTTTCTTCAAGAAAGACTTGAGGCAAATAGAGAGAAATATATGAGAAATAAAAGCTTTTTTTATGTAAAAATTACTCAATATAGTCGGACGAACAGCTTGTCCTGACGGCTCGCACTGAGGAATGTAGCGTGTGTGAACGCGCTTACGGCGCGCCCCCCTTATAAGGGAGAGCTGAGAAAAAGTTTTACAGAAATAAAGCCATAAAAGTAAATCTGTAGCATAAACCAGCGAAAAGTGAGGAAATATGTTCAGTAACATATGTAGAAAAGATTTAGAGAGAAAATACATTTATTTAAGAGATAGATCGAGTTTTTCCTCCACAACTAAGTGCAAACTTCAAATCTGCCTCCATTTTATTAGCAACGCCCAACTTCCAACGATCCAATCCAACCCCGAAGGACGAAATCAAGCCTCGCCCTACATTTTTTTTCTAATTTCAGAAGCCGTTTCACTCGGATATACGTCACAATAAGGAGAAATAGATGATCTCAACTTCCGTTTCATGCCGACTTTAAAGGGACAGTTCACCTCTAAAATGATGTCATTATTTACTCACTCTAATATTGTTCCAAACCTGTATTAATTTCTCCTGTTGAACACAGACAGTTGATGGTAGCCATTGACTTCCATATTATTATTTCCTACAAAGGGGACCAGATCTGTTTGGTTTCCAACATTCTTCAAAATATATTTTATGTCCAACAGAAGAAAGAACTTTATTTAGGTGTAAAACAACTTGAGCGTGAGTAATCGATGACCGAAGTTTCATTTTTGAGTGAACGATCCCTTTAATGTTAATACAACAACAAAAGACAAAGAGAAAATCACTCACTGCTCTTGACTAAAAAACTTTAATACAGTAGCTTTAATAAGAATCAATGTATATTTTATAGAGTATTGCAATACAATTTTTTATTTGTTCTCCTTAACCTCTTGCTGTTCCTGTCGCCTAAGAAAAGAATAGTAAAAAACTGATGTGACAAACCATCAGAACCAGAAGCAGTCATTAAATAAAGTAGGAAAGGCGTTGCTTTCTCCCTCCTGCCACACCATTGTGGTCAAGACGTATTTTAGCTCTGTATTGCTTGGTGCATGTCCAGTAGTTTATTTAACAATGTTAATCTTCATTCTTAACAAATTAGGTAGTCTGCAAGCTAGCTAAAGACATCTTCACCAGCCACAGTTCTATTTATGAACCCTTTGACAAAAATACACTGATCAGGTATTCAATTATGACCTAATATTGTGTTTGCGGCCAAAACAGCCCTGCCCGTCAAGGCATGGACTCCACTAGACCCCTGAAGGTGTGCTGTGGTATCTGGCACCAAGATCCTTTAAGTCCTGTAAGTTGCGAGGTGGGGCCTCCATGGATCAGACTTGTTTGTTCCGCACATCCCATAGATCAGGGGTGTCCAATCCTGATCCTGGAGGGCCACTGTCCTGCAGAGTCTAGCTTCAACCCTAATGAAACACACCTGAACCAGCTAATCAAGGTCTTATTAGGCATACTAGAAACTTCCAGACAGGTGTGTTGAGGCAAGTTGGAGCTAAACTCTGCAGGACAGTGATCCTCCAGGACCGACTTTGGACACCCCTGCCATAGATGCACGATTGGATTTAGATCTGGGGAATTTGGAGGCCAAGTCAACACCTCAAACTCGTTGTGCTCCTCAAACCATTCCTGAACCATTTTTGCTTGGTGGCAGGACGCATTATCCTACTGAAAGAGGCCACAGCCACCAGGGAATACCATTTCCATAAAAGGGAGTACATGGTCTGCAACAATGCTTAGGTAGGTGGTACCTGTCAAAGTAACATCCACATGGATGGCAGGACCCAAGGTTTCCCAGCAGAACATTGCCCAAAGCATCACACTGCCTCCGCCGGCTTGCCTTCTTCCCATAGTGCATCTTGGTGCCATGTGTTCCCCGGGTAAGCAACGCATACACCCCCGGCCATCCACATGATGTAAAAGAAAACGTGATTCATCAGACCATGCCACCTTCTTCCATTGCTCCGTGGTCCAGTTCCGATGCTCATATGCCCACTGTTGGTGCTTTCGGCGGTGGACAGGGGTCAGCATGGGCACCCTGACTGGTCTGCGGCTATGAAGCCAAATACACAATAAACTGCGTTCACTATTCTAACACCTTACTATCAGAACCAGCATTAACTTTTTGAGCAATTTGAGCTACAGTAGCTCATCTGTTTGATCGGACCACGCAGGCCAGCCTTCGATCCCCACGTGCATCAATGAGCCTTGGCCGCCCATGACCCTGTCGCTGGTTCACCACTGTTCCTTCCAGAAAAGGACACATGCTTATTCTATAACTGTTTTTTTTTTTCAATTTGAGTTTATGCTTGCATTGGTACATGCTTTATTTTTTTAAGATGAACTGCTTTTTTCCAAGGTATTGTTAGATGCCAGTGTTTCGTGTCATAGCTATGCAAAGATTTGATTTCAAAAACAGTATATTAGCTATTAAACTATTTCTTGTTAGGATTGTATGGTTGAGTACTGTAAGGTTAACCCTGCCTGGTTTAAATGTTTGAAAATGATTAACAATTGAACACATTTGTTAGAAATTTAGAAAAGTAATCACTTGCATTACTTTAATAAAGTAATTGAAATAGTTACACAACTTATTACATTTTAATAAGTAACATTCCCAACACTGCATATTATTAATTTCATTTTATATTTCTTTGTAATGTAAAATATAAAATTTTCTGATTTTTTTACAGGTTTAGATCTCATGATTTTAGTTTGATCTTAGATTTTGGACCCCTCTCATGTAACATATTCATGTAAATTGAGTCGCTTTTTGACAGTTATCTCAATGTCAAAAGGTCTATTAACCCTACACTTATTATTTTATAATTAAAGTTCCATTGTTTTAATTATAGTATTCCTTTCTCAGGTTGGACAGCTTTCATCTACACCCTCGCAGGTTCTTTATGCACCGGTGAGTTCAAATGAAGACCGTATAAAAAGAAACTTTGTCCTCCCGCAGGCAAATCCACTACCCTAGCAGCTTTCTGTCCTTGAAATCCGAGCAGGTGCTTTATGATTCTTTTTCACTTCCTGTCTCTCTTGGACATCTGACAGACATTTAGACTATTCCTATGATCTCGTGCCAATGGCAACTCTAAACTCTCACATTGAGAAATGAGATTGCCGTAGCAGTGTTTGATATGTTGATTTATCAGTTTGATTTTGATGATTTCCAGGTTGTAGAAAATTAAACACACAATCATTAACAGTGAATATTCCACCTGTGACTTCAAAGGAATCTTGTATTTTCATTGTTCTCTGAAATACATTTAGCATAAATTGAGCAGCTGTTGAGAAACAGACTTCTTGAGAAATGATCTAAGTGGGTGGGATGTGATGCTGGACCATCTTTACCCCACAAAACACATCTCTTGCTTGCATTTTCCTTATTTGTGGGGTATCTGGTCTTCAACAACCTTGAATCAGCCTTGAGTTGTTAGTCAGGTCTAGTTATGTCAAACGATTTATGATGTATAACAAGAGCTATGAACATAATTTGTATTAAAATGTAACATTTATTTTGGCTGTTTGAATTCCCCTCAGGCCCAGACGATGATCTGCGGACGATTGAGCCACACCACACGGTGGTTTTGGAAGATGGTGAATGCGTCACAGTGGAAAACAAGGTTGTTGTTTTTTCTATTGATCCTGTAAAGCTATACTCTGGGTTTTATACAAGTTCAGGTTTAGTGTAAATTCAGTCTCTATTCCCTTCATTATTATTTCTAGGCAAGCGAGGAGTCTCATTTTGTGTTAATTGCTGGTGAACCAATTAAAGAGCCTGTGGTAAAGTATGGTAAGTTATAATGCTATTGGTAGGTGATAATCAACATTTTAATGACCAAATAAATTGTAATTGAATTTAAATACATGATTTGATGATTCGTTAATCAAATTAAATTAGTTGCATATCAGTATTTGGTTGATGAGGGCAAGAATGCTTTTTTTATTGCCTTTAAAGTTATTTGCACTAAATTGACAGTGTCCATATATATGTAAATATCGTATAGAAATATATGTTTATAATATGAGAAATGTAAATACATTTATATGTCATACAATTAATAGATTTTTCTAAAACCAGAGGACTTATTTATTTGTTCGTTTCAGGGCCCTTTGTCATGAACACACAAGAAGAAATTGATCAGACCATCTCAGACTTCAGGTCAGGCACTAATGGATTTGAGAGGGCAAAAGTTTGGCGATCAAAGATTGGTCAAAAGTTCTAATGTTTCCATAAATATATATTATAGCCCCAAAAAGGTATTTGGATATTTAAATTATACTTTTGAAATACAAAGTAGCATTTATTATAAAGTAAGATAATAGGTTTACTTTTCAAGCAAAACATCTGACAAAAAGAAGTTTTAAATGATGACATGTATTATGGCACTCTCTGGTTGCCAAACATGATGTTCATAGTAATGTCACTAAAAGTCACCTTGGGATCAGTTGGAAAAGTTAATTGCAAAAACATTTAGAAAAGGGAAGTTGGTTCTGAAAAAAGCTATAAAGCTTTTTTAAGGGGATTTTATTTGAAAAAATATGCACACATTCACTCTTGTTTGTATGTCTAATATTTCAAAAATGTAAAACTGAATGTGATGAGACAAGAAATGGTTATGACGTCATCATTTAAATGTACATCATATTTTCTCTTAAAAATGGCGGATTGTTAAAGGTCCCGTTCTTCGTGTTCTTTTGAAGCTTTGATTGTGTTTACAGTGTGCAATATAACACGTGTTCATGTTTCGCGTGTAAAAAACCCCCAGTATTTTTAACACAATGTACTTATCTGTATACCACTGTTTTCCCTGTCCTAAAAACGGCTGATGACTTCCTTTATGAAATGACTTCCTCCTTCAGAAATACGTAACGAGTTCTGATTGTGCCAGCGGTTCCCGTGTTGTGATTTGACAGCAGCTTAGCAAACGTGGCACGGTTCCTGTGGTGTGATTCGACAGCAGCTTAGCGCACGTGGAAATGTCACGCCTCTTAACGGGAGATATATATGCGCTTAATGATCTCTACAGCGTCCCTGGGAAAGCCAAACAAAGGTTATTTGACTCCGGGATGAAAATAACAGCGTCTCGACGACATGGCGACAAACACACTCAAACGCAACACTTCCTTTTCTCCACGTGGGACAGCAACAAGACCACGCCCACTTTTTCCGCGTAGTCTTGTGGGCGGAGGTTAGTCTGTTCTACTGTTCTATCGACGTAATTTATGAAGGAAGTACCAGGATGTAGTCCAAGCCAGCCGTTCGCTGTAGGCTTTGAAAGGGAACTTCTGTTAAATAAAATATCTCGCTTGGCATTGAACTTTGAGCTTTATAATTTTACAGGCATTATTTATGCTCTAACAGCAACATTACACACTAACTAAAGTTAGAACAGTGGGATCACGAAGAACGGGACCTTTAAACATATCCATCGTACAACAGTTGTCAAATATGAAATGTTTAGCTTATATCTTATCACGCATGCACTCTTTCACTGTAAAACTAAAAGCCCCGCCTTCTCTGATCTGATTGGCCATCGTTTTGACATTTGATGAACTACTTGCCCCCCATAAAGGGTTACTTCAGTGATTTAACATTAAGCTTTGTATTTAAACTGGGTCATTTATGTAGTAGAAGACAGAAAATGTGTTTTTGTCTCATGGGGATAAAAGACAACAACTCCCGAAATGCACTTGCTTCGCCCCCCACCCCCAACGTCGGTTTCATTTTTATAGTAATACAATCATTTCGTTCAGCTAGAGAATAAACACTACAATTCAAAACTGAATGTGTCTTTTCAATAACGTGCGAGTGAGCCGAACGAAAGTCACGAGACAAACGCAGCAGGAGCAGGAGTCAGATTTCATTCATCACGAGAGCACAGAGCTGATGTAAGCGCGGCAGTCATTTACAGCGCGTGTCCAGTCTGGCGCGTGATCGCATATGGAAGAAAACTTTCATAGGAATTCATTGAAAAGTTGAAACACTCACTTTCTCTGCACGGATCCGTTATGAATGCCCAAGGCTGAGCCGTGCGCATTTACATTCTGTGCGTGAGATCGCTCCCCTTTGAGCGGGTTGAAAACATGCGGAACAGCTCCCTCTACTGGCTGTAGTCTTTAGGCTCTGGCTAAAAAATCCTCCGATGATGCAAAATGGCGATATTTGCGTCATCGGAGGATTTTTTTCCAGAAATAAAATGCATAATTCTCCTCTCAGGGGGATATGAGGGGGAAAGTACCATAATTAAAATAGATTACCGGGTTTCTACTGATACAAAGCCTAATGCTAAATCACTGAAGTAACCCTTTAAGGCTTATGTTGGTTACGGCCCTGTAATAAAATGACATTTATATATTTTTAAGTGTGACTTAAGGATGCAAATACTTCTTGGGGCCACTGTATACGCAACATGTTACTCAAATCATTTCTGATGTAATTCTTATTGTTACAAGTCTGATGTATCACTTAAAATCTATGTATTTCTTATCATTAAAAATATATATAATTTGAGTATTTATTTCTGTTTAATTTTTGTATCTGGCTCTTGTAACATGATTTCCTTTATCTAATATCTGTGGCAATTTTCCTTTAACCTTGAGGATTTCCCTATATTTGACCATACAATTTATCCACATTTTATAAATGTCCAGAATCTAAACAAACAGTCGTGTAATAGATTCCTTTGACCGCTGATAATAGATTCTTCTGAAACTTTTAAAGTAAAAGCGTTAAAATGATCCGATAGAGCGCGCAGAGTGTGGGTGCAGAGAGGGTGCACTCACAACCCATTATGCTGCATTAAAGCTCCCTCTAATTCCGGACTCGTATTACAAGCTCATTGTTGGATCTGCTTGAGAGTGACGTGGGCACACACACAGAGAATGAGAGAAAGGGCATGTCGGCTTAGCTCCCCTCCTTTTTCATCCCGCCACTTTGCTGCTTTTTAGTAGGATATTGGCTGCATTCAGTCTCTGCATTCAGCCTCTCTTCCTCGAACTCTCTCTCTCTTCTCCCTTCATCCCTAAGTTCCCCTTTCCCTCCTCCTCCTCCTCCTCTTCCCCCTCCTTCACTCATTGCCCTCTGTAGAGGTCTGGATCACATTTAAAACCACATGTTTCTGTGTGAGCAACTGAGCCTGGAAGTCTGCAAGCAGGAAACGTGGTGACAGTGGAGTGGGACTAGAGCGCACAGCGACCGGACAGACATGCACGCCTCCCAGACGGCCTTGCACGCACTGGCGGCTGGAGAATACTGGATGTGAGCCCCTAGCGGATTTTGCAAACACACATATGGTGTGACACATTTGGGTCTGTGGAGACACTGGGCCAAATTTGGCCAGTCCAAGACGGATGACAACACCAAGGGGTAGTCGTGATCAGAAGGAATCATACAAAACGGAAGGGAAAGACTGAGAAATTCCTCCTCGGCCAAGTTCAAAGTGCTGTCCTAGACTAGCACTGATTGATGTGTCTTTCTCCTCCTCTTTTTTTTTTTTTTTTTTTTTTAAAGGGGAGATCCCATTTGGCTCCAGGAAAGCTCGTTGTCACAGGTCTCTCTTGGTGCGCCTGTGTGGTCCTGTGAGATAAACCTGCTTCGTGATTTGTGAGCGTGTGTAAGTGTATACGCAGACTGGCCTCCCTCGCTGCTTAATTGCTAGACGGTACCCTGGAGAGTAAGTAGCAGGATGAAGACACAGAAATGTACTGGACTTCACATTTTGCTACTCCTGTATGTCAGATTGATGCTGGCAGTGGACGCCTACAGACCCCAGAGAGTGAGTATATCGTCCCTCAGCATACATTTAGAACACCAAGAGCAGCCAAAACTACAGGACACCTTTTGTTCGCAGTCGAATTTGAAGGATTCTGAGGTTTAATTGAATGTAGTTTTCATTTTTTGATTGTTATAATGTCCATATTTAGTTGTGAACCATGAGACCTTTAAAAATTATGTCTGTCATTTTATACTCTTAAATGTCCTAAAAGGGTTTTTTTGCAACAATTTCATAGAACCATTTTTGGTTCCCCAAATAACCTTTTAGTGAACAGTTGTTAAAAGAAAAAATTTTTCTTAGTTCTAAGAACATTTATAAAAATCTAAAGAACCCTTTGTGTAATTGAGTGGTTCCAGTGATGTCAAAGGTTCTTTTTGGAACCATAAATGCCACAAAGAACCTTCATTTTTAAGAGTATACTCGCCTCCATGTCATTTCAATCCTGTATTCTTTTGAGGAACACGAAAGTAGGCTAGATATTCTAAAGAATATTTGGTAACCCTTTAGTATGGGGAACACATTCACTATTAACTATGACTTTTGCCTCAATAAACTCCTCATTTACTGCTTATTATTAGGTAGTAAGGATTTTTTTTGAAGTGTTTATGTTTAGGTATTGGGTAGGATTAAAGGATGCGGAATAAGGGATTCATATGTGCTTTATAAGTACTAATAAACAGTCAGTATCCTAATAATATGCATGCTAATAAGCAACTAGTTAATAGTGAGAATTGAACCCTAAAATAAAGTGTTACCGAATGTTTTTGTTCATTCAATGAAAGTCAAAGGGGTCCAAATCAACATTGGACATTCATTTTTGGGTGAACTGTCCGTTTAAAATACGGATTTAACATCATTTTGCGCTGACTCACTGAACAGGGACCTGTTGCAAGCTCAGCAAAGCCGGATGGGGCCTCCTGCTGTGACATTGTGGTCGCTTAATAGCCATTTTTATCATTTTCCTGTATGTTACCTTGGGAAATGTTGCTTGAATCTGACTGAAATCAATGAAAATGGTCGGAATTGCAGTTTTTGCTGTAAGATGGATGGTTCCCCTGGAAGCACACTGGGGAACCCTATTGTAAGAATTTCCAAAGACAAGCCGTTGAGGCCATTCATCTGTTTTTCTGTGTATGTGAGTATATCAATGATGGGTTATGTAAGAAGGGGGATGAGTTCCAAGCAGTGGCGCAATAGCATAATATCCTATTCGGTTTTACAGATACACTCCATAAAGAGGCAGTTTTAGTCTATGTGTGTGTGGCATGAAGCCTGGTATCCAAGTGCAGCCTGAGGCGCCGTAGGGTCTTTTATATGTTAAAACTCTCACCCGTCTCATTTATTCGTCCTTGTTAGGGGCCTCTACCTCATTAAGTTTGTCCAGTGAAAATGCACATTTGTAACTCATATTCTTTCTTTCTTTTAAACTCCTCCTCATTCTCTCGCTCTTTCTGTTTGTTGTTGCATTGTCTGCGTGGGTAAGTGAAAGCAGACGTCTCCACCCTAACATACTGACGGGATCATAGAAGATAATGTCACTACACGACAGCAGGATGCAAGACTTCTCTGGTGATGACTTCCATATCGCGTGCCAACCCTCTCCATCCCAGCCTTGGCTGTTTTACTTTCCGCCCGCTTTGTGGCTTTCCCGTCTCATAAAAGAATGATTGGGATTTGGAAGTCCTTTGGCCTCTATTGCTTTTTTTTGCCCTTTTTTGTGGGACACACCCGGTGTGTTGTAAACATTCAAAACCAAGCCAGTACTGATTTTTGACTGCTTAACTCAACATTCTCAATACTCCTGGTACTGATTGAGAGGTGGTAGACTTGTGTGCAAGTCTAAGTTAAGCAAACCTTACATGGGCATAATCTGCTCCATAAACTCTGTCCACTTACTCTTCGGTGACCAATGTATTGGATCAGGATGCCTAAAAAAGTACCCACTTAGCCGATTAATATAAGTAGCCTCAAGCAAATATTAAATAAAATAAATGCTCATCAAATCATTTGTTTTTATGATTTGTGTACTTCAAGATCTGAGCCTGACTGTACATTATCACCCATTACTGGACAAATAAATATGTGGAAATTATCATTTCAAATCAATATTTAAAGTTATTTTAAATAGTCCACCACAGTGTACAAAACAATCGTCATTAGCAGCAAGACAAGTTCTACAACAATATTACTGTAAAGTAGCACCAATTTATTACCTAGATAGGCATACTGCTATTCAGCTTTGACATGGAAGAAGGAGAATATGTAAGGAGTAGTTGACGATGGCTGTTGAATAAAATGTTCGAGTAAAAAAAAAGTGTTGTAATTTAAGACATTTGTCAGGTTTCTGTCCATAAAATGCTGCATCTCATTCCGCCTCTGTTGCTAATTCCAAAACTAGTAATATGGCTTGAGCCATTGATAGACTAATTAGTTAGTCAATCAGTTATTAAAGGGATAGTTCACCCAAAAATCTGTCATCATTTACTCATCCTCAAGTTGTTCCAAACCTGTATGAGTTTCTTTGTTCTGCTGAACACAGAAGATATTTGGAAGAATGTTTGTAACCAAGCAGATAGAGCAACCATTGACTACCATAGTATTTTTTCCCTACTATGGTATTATTCAACCCCTTCTCATCCAAGATGTTTATGTCTTTCTTTCTTCAGTTGAAAAGAAAATACGTTTTTTGAGGAAAACATTCCAGGACATTCCATTTTTCTTCACATAATGGTTTTCAATTGCAACCAAAATGTTGAAGGTCCAAATCAATGCAGTTTCAAAATGCTTTGAAGGGCTTCAGAGCGATCCCAGACGAGGAATAGGGTCTTCTCTAGCAAATCGATCGGTCATTTTCAATAAAAAAAAATAACAATAAAAAATGAATATACTTTTTAACCTAAATTGCTCTTCTTGCGCTGCTCTGCGGCCCCCAGTGATTGCGCAATCATGTTGAGACGTCACACTAGACGTAGGAGAAAGTACGAAGGACAAGAACGTGCAAGGACTAATACAAACGCCCTTTACCAAAAAACACTCCTTTTTCAACTTCAAAATCGTCCGACATCGTTGGATGTTAAAGGGAGTTTGTATTAGTCTTAGCATGTGCGCTTCGTAAACACGGGGGCGGTACTTCCGCCTACGTCTAGTGTGACGTCTACAATCACTGCGGCCGCAGAGCAGCGCAAGAAGAGCAATTTAGGTTAAAAAGTATATATATATATATTTTTTAATGACCGTTTCACTAGATAAGACCCTATTCCTCGTCTTGTGCAAAGTCTCTGAAGCCCTTCAAAGCGCTTTGAAATTGCATTGATTTAGACCTTCATCATTTTGGTTGCAATTGAAAACCCTTATGTGAAGACAAATCCTGGAATGTTTTCCTCAAAAAACGTAATTTCTTTTCGACTGAAGAAAGAAAGACATCAACATCTTGGATGAGATGGGGGTGAGTAGCCTAAAATATAAGGAATTTTGATTTTGAAGTGAACTAATTCTTTAAGTGTGTGTGTGTGTGCGCATGTGAATTACCTGAGTCGGCGTTTCTAATAGCAAAATTGTAAGTTTATCTGCTTTAAGAACAGCACCGTTATTAGTGCTTGTGAAAATGTCATGTAGATTTTTTTACTTGCTAAACTATTTTACTGATATTACTAAATCATTAGAGCAGCGCTGACATGTTTCTGTGCAAGAGTCCATACTGTAGGTGTTTGAGTGCCCGGGACCGAGAGCGGGAGCGGGAGAAATAGCGAGTGTGTGCTTTCCGTACATAATTAAACAATTTTGTGGCAAAAACATGGAAATAATTTGTCGTTTTAATCCTATCGTTTACTATGTTTATTTGCTTGATCCGTCTTGTTGTGGGTTTTGGTTATTTTACTGTTGTAGTCTGTAAGGACCTTTGAAATAACTGAAATCAATTGGCGAAGTGATATGGACATACATGCCAGGAACTACTTTAGCTGTGCGTTTCCCCGAAAAGAATTGCACACCTTAGAATGTTCGTCAACCAATCAGATTCAAGCTTTTACCAGCCCCGTAGTTTAATAGGAAATATCAGTATACCACATTTGACCAACAAGAAACATCCAGGCAGAGCTGTGGTATTATATATATATATATATAATATATAGCTAATATTGGCATTATATTGACCATTATTTACTTGATGCTCTAGGTATCAATATCGACATTGGTCATTGAAAGAGTGACCACCGGTGACTTTGTAAAGGTTATTCCGCAGCTGTCACTAGGCACTTAGTAGTTATTCAATCCATGTTTTGCAAAAGAGCCACAATCTTCTGTTCAAATTGGTGGCAGGCGTCCCAAACTCCAATCCCTGGGATCTGTCTTCACTGAGCTTCTTAACAGGTGGTCCATACTGAGCTAATAGAGTGTATGTTCCAGTTGTTTAGAGTGGGTCTCTGCCAGAGGGTGTTCCATGTGTTTGGCTACACAAGTTGGTTTTAGAGAAGTTTATGGTCTGACAACAAAGCTAGACTGAACACAAAATTCTAGATACGTTTTAAATATTGAACGCTTAACATTCAGTGCAAAGTATTTTGTGTATGATTGACCATTTAGCATAGCTTTAGAACTGCATGATTCAAGAGGTCATTCAGCCATGCTGATGGTTGCAAGTCAACTCTTTTTTTTTTATAGATCTTTTCAGCAAGTTGTGATGGAAAACTCTGTGGATTATATTGCAGGCGCTGTATAAGGTCTGATGCAACCCTGATATATAAGTCATGACGTTAGGAACAGCTGCATCCTTTCCCTTGAAGTGTGATACCGTTTTTTACACAGCCAAAAAAATGCTGAAAAGTCCAACATTGATTATCCACACTGCCCTCTAGTGGACAGATGGAAAATTCTAATTTAAAGGTGAACTTTTTATTTTTATATCTATCCATTGTTCAGGGATAGTTTGCACACAATGTTCTCTCAGACAACAGTGAGTTTATGCAAGTGGAAAGAATGTTTCTTATGTAGAATTAGGGCATTCACTTCTGCTGTGCCTGTGCTTTTCCATAGTATGGCAGTCATGGCCTAACGGTTAGAGAGTCAGGCCGTTTCTCAATACCAAGTACGCAAACTTCTGACTTGCGTCCTTGGTAGTTCAGACTTGCAAGTTCGACTCGGGAGAACGAACTCCAGAGGACGGGAGGAATCGCCATCAGTCGTCAATTGTGAAACGTCATCAGTTGCTGCCAAGTACTGTTCCAATTCAAAGTTCACATCTAGCCAAGTACAGTTCAAATCCCCGGATGTGTCCTTGATCCGCCCCTTTTATCGAGGATGCATCGAGAGGAGACTTGTGGACTTCAGACAGACCGGTATCCCAGAATGCATCTCGCACCAACAAGCAAACGTCAATAGCGGATGAGAAACCCCTCGTAATTTAAAAATACTACTGTTAATGTTTCACAAAATGTAGTTTTAAGAATTTTTCAGGCGAGAATGTACTTGTTTAAAGCTCAAATCTGTGGTTTATTTATAAAGAGAGCGCCTTTTTGAAAATTTGATCTGGCGTTTTCGGAGTTGTGAGATCCAGTCGATCAGCGGCACTTAGCGGGCGCTCCGCAGAGAGCAGCCTTAACACGGCTAGTCCTTCTGACGCCTGCCGCTGGCTCTGATGTCTTCAGATATAATTCGTCTTCTAACGGGCGATCTTTGGTCTCATAAATCTATAATTTGTTCCCTGGCAAATCGTTTTAACTGAGGGCAAAGTGAAGTTTCATAACTTTATATTTTTAGGCTATTAAACACATAAACTGACATTTAACAAAAATAGACTGGGTTGTGTTTTATGTCATAATTAATTTTATTACAGTGATAATCTCACTTGTCTGAACCATATATTCATGTTTTTTTTGTTTTTTACGAAAAGAGGCAGGGCTTTTAATATTTCGGTTTGTTATAAATATACATGCAATAACATTGCCTGCACTACATTTGTGTGGCTATAATATGTTTACTATTTTTTTTAATGAAAATGAAAAGAGGCAGAGTGGTGTTTTATCATATATTTAATTTTATTGTAGCCTAAAATTATTGTAGCCTAAAATATACATATATATATACACACCGAATAACACTATCACACTGCTGTTCCATTAGCAGAGTAGCCTACCGGACTATTGTCCTCCCGTCCTCGGGAGTTTGTTCTCCGGAGTTGAACTTGGCGAGCCTGAATTAACTACCACGGACGCAAGTCAGAAGTTCGCGAAGGCTAACTTGGTATAGAGAAACGTATATTTTAGGCTACAATAAAACGAAATATGTCATAAAACACTACTGCCTCTTTTCATTTTTTTTAACAAAAAAATCTTAAACATATTAGCCACACAAATGTCGTTCAGGCAGCTACATTGATTATCTTATTTATTTATAACAAAACGAAGTATAAAACACAACCCTGCCTCTATTTGTTTAGATTTAAAAAAAACAATAGGCCTATATTAAACATTAGCCTAATATGTAGTTTAGGGTGAGCAGATTTCTGAAATGGAAACCGGGGACATTTCCTATTTGAGTGGTCAAAATATCACTCAAATCTAATTTATTATCTTTTAATTAAAAAACGGGACAATATATTTTAAAATGTTTTTGTTTGTTTATTTGTTGTTGTGGGCTCTCTATATTATTATTAACATTAATAATTATTCTGATTTAGTTTGATTATTAGGATTTTTATGTGGTTTTAATACAATTCAACACACCCAATTCAAACAGTTAATAGTTGCCATTGTAAATAACAAGCAGTTCAAAACAATATTATAACATGACTTAAAAACACATTACAAAAATAAAACATAAATATAAATAAAACTATTTAACAAATATTTTAACATTTTATAATTGTATTTAATATTTTCATTTTCACAAGTTTATACTTCTATACAAGTAATAAAAAAAAAAAAAAATGTTTTACTTAAAATGTTTTATTAGGCTTGTGCTTAAAAATAAATCTTACTATCCTAAATTGGTCTTGTTTTGTATTTTAGGCTTATTTTAAGAAGAAATTATGTGTATTCTGGATCTGTTGCAAGTGACAAAACAATGCCGCAGCCCGTGATGATAATGTCGCTCTGCTCTCGGTTACGTTAGTAGAGGCTCGCGCACAACCAAGTTCAGCTTATCATGCGGGTGTTGGGGGGCATGGCATTACTGATCGTTGCGTCCGTTGGTCGGAGATGCATTCTGGGATACCGGTCTGTCTGAAGATGCATCCTCGATAAAAGGGGCGGATCAAGGACACATCCGGGGATTTGAACTGTACTTGTCTACGGCTAGATGTGAACTTTGAATTGGAACAGTACTTGGGCAGCGACTGATGACGTTTCACAAGTCCACGAGAACACAAGTACAGACAAGAACGCATATTGAGAAACGGCCTCAGACTGGTAACCCAATAAAGGTTGCCGGTTTGAGGAAAATTTAGCAAAAATGGCTGCCCACTGCTCTGTGTGTGTGTCTCCATGGTTTGCAGTGTGTGTTCACTCACTGCTCCTAATGTGTGTGCACTAACTTGGATGGGTTAAATGCAGAGGACAAATTCCGAGTATGGGTTACTATACTTGGCCTTCGCGTCATCATGTCACTGTCATTTTTGCTTGGCATGCCTCAAATATTTTCTTCTGAGAATTGTTTGCCTCTGTACTAAAATCAGCAGCACCAATGTCATCAATCTTGTCATCATTCAAGATTGTATTTCTCCCAAAGGACATAAACCAGGAGAAGTGGGAACAGAAACTGAGGGAAGCTGGAAGTTTAGATGAGCTTCTGATGTTGACCGAATACCCGGACTGGAAGCTGTGGAGATGCAGACTCAAGCTGAAGGACTTTGACGACGCCTCTCCGCCTGAGAACCGCAGGTCAACTCGCTATGCGGCTGCGTCATTCAGCCCAAAGATGCTAAAAGGTTGAGACCTTCATGCAAACACAATTGAGAATACGTTGTGTCTATGTACACTGATTTGTAATTAGCAATGTACACAAAATATAAATGTGTGTGTATATATATATATATATATATATATATTATTTTTTTCAGATATTGATGATGAATGGCAGAAAACACAGTGTATGCCCAGAGAGACGTGTGTAGACGTGGCTAAAGAGCTGGGCACCAATACGGCAGTGTTTTTCAAGCCCCCGTGCGTCTCTGTCTTCAGGTGTGGCGGCTGCTGCAACAAAGAGGGAGTTACCTGCCGTAATACAAGCATGACTTATGTCAATAAAACTGTGAGCACTACTCATTGCATTGCGTGGGTATACATAAAAATTTATGTCCAATACAATCTGTTTGTACTTGCTTATTTAATGGAAATGATGTGCAGTTCATTCAAGGGTCATATTAAAGGGTAAGTTCAAATTCTGTCATTAATTACTCACCGTCATGTCATTCCAAACCCATAAGACCTTCGTTCATCTTCGGAACACAAACTACGATATTTTTGATGAAATCTGAGCGCTTTATTTGACTTTATTCAAGAATCTCATCTTCTCCATGACACTCTCCTACGCGATTCACGTAAGCAACACAACGCATGCAATGTGGTGCTCGGCCAATGGTGAGTCGGCGTTCTGCCATTTAACCCGGAAGCGCTGCACTGTGTGAATAGCCCAACAACGTGAATAGCGCAAGAGAGTGACAGGGAAGAGGAGACATTGTTGAATAAAGTCTTTATTTGCGCACAAAATGTATTTTCGGCATTAGTTAATACATAATACATTAATAAAAATTAATGACAGAAATGTCATTTTTGGGTGAACTGACCCTTTAAGAATTTGATATTGAGCTTACTCATTCTTAGGACCTATTCGCAAAGAACATTTTTAGATTGAAAAAAAAAAGAAAAATCTTTTTTTTTTTAACTTGAGCACCGTGTTTTTAGAATGTGAGGGACGCTGCAAAAGACGTGAGTGCAACCATAGATATCCTTAATAAAGGCTAGATGTCTCGTCCGTGCTGCTGGCCAATGGAGGTCGGCGTCCGCACCTGGCAGCCATCTTGTCACAGGCAGCTTGCTCACTCGTAACATTGTTTTCATGGGTGCTTGGACTTTTTAAATAACCATAACTTGCTCAATTTTCTGTTTGGTTTGTTATAAACGTCAGAGATGTAGTTATGACACTGCATACTTATGAAAAATTATTCATAATTTGTTCAAGCATCCATAATTATAGCCACGTTAATAACGTTTGTAAGAAACCAAACCATTTGTAAATCCGTCAAGATTTCAGCGGGATAAGAGTATTTGTGTTCATGCAGATCACTCGCCTTACATCAGGTACCACAGAGCCCTGCCTGTGACAAGATGGCCGCCTGTGATGACGTTAGAAACAATGGAAAAGCAGCGCAGTGGAATGCAAGACCTTGTTCTGTGTGAACGGCCCCTAAAAATTGTCTTAGGGCCCATTCACAGATTGTATTTTCCTTTGAAAAACGATAGAACAGTGGAATGAAAAAAAGCAAGGTCTAGAGACACGTTTTTTTAGAGACAAGTATAAATTGTGTAATGTCTTTATAAATTGTATAAAGACGTTGCAAAGGATGCAAGCTGTGAGAGCAACGGTCGAACACATCCATCTAGCACATGTTTATTGATTATTGAAAAAACAACAGAGCGCAGTGGAATGCAAAAACGTGTTCTGTGTGAACAGCCCCTTACACAGTCATAAAGGGACAGTTCACCCAAAGATAAAAATTCTGTCACCATTTACTTACCCTCATTTTGGCCACTTTTATGGTGCTTTTGTGTCCTTTTTTAAATTTGAAAGTCGCTGTTGATTTTAATTTAATGGAAAAGAGCGGCCATATCATTCTTTAAAATTTCTCCTTTTGGGTTCCACAGAAGTAAGTTATGCAGGTTTGGAACGTTATGAGGGTGAGAAAACAGACAGAATTAAATTTTTTGTCTTTACCATCCCTTTAATATATGTTTATGTGCACATACTGTTCCATTTGACTGTTCGTAAAAGACGTCCTCTTTCTCACAGATTTTGAGCGTGAGTCTGGCGCCGTATAAATCTGGACCGGAGCCTGTGCTGTTGAAAATAGCCAATCACACTGAGTGTAAGTGCCAGGAACACGCGCTGATCCGCAGACATGTTCGTGAGAAGCACAGGACGAACGGGTCAGTACCAGACTCATATGTAACAGAATTGGTTAAAATAGGGTGCAACCTTGACATTAAATATTAGGTAAATTGCGTAAGATTAAATAATAGCGAATGTTTAACAGTTGTTGTTGTTGAAAAGGAGCAGATTGATTACAAACAGGTAGAGCTGGATGAAGCTATCAATGAGGCAATCAGCATTCCTCTGCACTTACATTAAGTGCATTATACTGTATTTTTTTTACTGCAATTGGCTAGGTACTTCTTGAGGTGTATCATCAAACTCTTTGAAATGTAGACCCAGCCCTTGTTTTTCCAGTGCTACACTGTGATATTCACTGTTGATACAACAGTTTGCTTTTAGAGATTGCGCCTTGCTGAGTGGTAGCCATATGTAGGAGTGCTTTCTGCTGTTAAAATATGTCTCTGTGTGTGAATGCAGTTTCTCTCCTACACGTAAGCCAGAAGACAAGAGGCTATGCAACAGAGGTTTAATATGGGACTGGATGGCGGAGCGATGTGTGACATACCCCTCCAGCAAACAAGGTCAGTGAGTAATTGATTTCAACTCCCATTTATTTTCTGGTCTAAAACACGAATGACTCGGTTACTTTTTATTTACTCACTATATTACAGGAACTTTCATTTAATATAGACCCAACAAAGTGCACGCAACAACATGATTTATATATTTGTGCACTTTTTTTTTACCAGAACCGCCATCTACTGTCAGTGAGGAGGACTGTGAGATTGATGTAGAGCAATGTGAATGTATTCCAAAAGTATGGACACACAGATTACACCATACGTGACACAATTCAACAAATCTTCTAAAGGTAGAGCGACTTTCAAAAATATATTTACCTCACTATTGGATATTAAAGCTAATTTGTAACGTTTAAATGAAAACTACATTGCTTAGTTTGCCGTTTCTTTGAGTGTTTTTGTATGTCACTGGACATGGTTATTTTTAAAATATCTTTTTTTTCCGTCGCTGTTTAAAGGTAGGGTAGGCAATTTTTGAGAGGCTAGCAATAGCGAGTTTGCTTTGAAAGCATAATGGCTTGTTCTAACCGGGACGTTTAACGCCTCATGAATAAAATAAGGGAGCCATGGTGAGTGCACACAGATGTGCAAAACGGCAGGTGTAAAAGCGTAGTTTTTTTGGTTTGACTGACCTGGAGCTGCTGAAGTTACAGTAAAACATGACTCGGCCGAGCACACATTGATACCTAAGAAGAAGACGACGAAGAGGAAGTAAGTAGACGAAGAAGAATATGCAATGAGGCAAGATGAATGTAGAGCTGCTGGTCTCTTTGGTGTCTGAACACAAAGAACTTAATGACAAACGCCACAGCGACTACAAAAATCTCGATAAGAGGGAGTTGTTATGGAGAGGAATTGCAGATCAAACAGGATTTGATGAGTTTCCATCGAATCTTATTTGATTTGACTAGACTACAAGCCTCAGAAGGACGGGACTAGGAAGGTCACAGTCTCAGTAGTATGCAGCCTTCCGTTTGGGAAACACCCAAAGACGTCTCGAAAAATTCTAGCGATAAGCGCGCTTGATAATCGTACCGTTGTGCGTGAGGCTTAAGCCCAATTTATACTTCTGCATCGAGTGTACGCCGTAGCTACGTCGTAGGCTGTGTGTTGCACGCATAGCCTACGACGTACCCTGACCTGCACTTCTCCAAAAATGTAACAACTTGTCAATTCTACGCAGACCGCAAGTGCTGTGATTGGTCTGCCAGAACCCCTCTCTCAGGGGTACACACGCTCCGTCTGCATGTGTAACTGCACGTCGACGCGGACAAGGACGCAGGCGTATAAATGAAAATCGACACGTAGCCCACGACGTAGAGAGCCTAATAAATTTAAATAAGCCTTTAAGATCCCAACCTCCCTTCAGAGCATCTCTAAAGCCACACCTTCTTCAAAACACATGAACAAATGTGTCACGAGTGACTGTGTTAAACTACCTGTCTCAAAGCACATACCATTACAAAAATAATGAACATAAACAGCTTAAAGAGCACTGACCTGTACCACCTGACTGCTGCAAATTAATTTCGCCGTTGAAAGTGTTGCCATTGAAACGCATAAATTTGAGTCACAAACCACTCCGAGTATAACGCCACAGGTTTCCATCTCTTCCAAATTACAGTAGATATGGCGTGAACACGCAGCATAAGCTCGGACGTGTATATATGTATATATATAAATACATTTAGACCACTTAACTTAGTGATTGCTATCAAGATATAAGGTGACTTTCAACCAGCATAACAAAAAATGTTTCTGGAACAAATCACTTACTGTGCCTTTAATACTTGATCCTGATTGGTCCGTCGTGCTATTCCACCGTCTGGTATTTCAGTGCGCTCTTTCGGTCTCATATTGCACTCACTGAAATCAGAGCTGCTTTTGTGTCTCTCATATCACAGTGTGTACTCGTGCCCTTTTGATTCAGGCAAGCACATCTTGCGTCTCATTTATCAATTGTAGATCAAATCACCTCAGAGGACTTCATATTGCATTTTGTTGTTTAAGCCTAATATATGCGTAACATTTTAGGGAAATTTCAGTGCAAATTAACGTTTCATGTCCACACATTTATTTGGTAGCTGTGCCACTCCACGTTGGGATCTGATGACCCTGCCAATCTTTATTTTGCTGTATTTTGACTGACTCACTGTAAATTATCACTTAACAAAGCTTTTCAGTTTGATATACGCATTATTCAGATTCATGTCAAATAGTAAACTACCCAGCTAACAAAAATATGTTCTCAAAAATTTTCTTGGTTATGCTAACATTTTGGTAATGCTATACACTCACCTAAAGGATTATTAGGAACACCATACTAATACTGTGTTTGACCCCCTTTCACCTTCAGAACTGCCTTAATTCTACGTGGCATTGATTCAACAAGGTGCTGAAAGCATTCTTTAGAAATGTTGGCCCATATTGATAGGATAGCATCTTGCAGTTGATGGAGATTTGTGGGATGCACATCCAGGGCACGAAGCTCCCTGTTACACCACATCCCAAAGATGCTCTATTGGGTTGAGATCTTGTGACTGTGGGGGCCATTTTAGTACAGTGAACTCATTGTCATGTTCAAGAAACCAATTTGAAATGATTCGAGCTTTGTGACATGGTGCATTATCCTGCTGGAAGTAGCCATCAGAGGATGGGTACATGGTGGTCATAAGGGATGGACATGGTCAGAAACAATGCTCAGGTAGGCCGTGGCATTTAAACAATGCCCAATTGGCACTAAGGGGCCTAAAGTGTGCCAAGAAAACATCCCCCACACCATTACACCACCACCACCAGCCTGCACAGTGGTAACAAGGCATGATGGATCCATGTTCTCATTCTGTTTATGCCAGATTCTGACTCTACCATCTGAATGTCTCAACAGAAATCGAGACTCATCAGATCAGGCAACATTTTTCCAGTCTTCAACTGTCCAATTTTGGTGAGCTTGTGCAAATTGTAGCCTCTTTTTCCTATTTGTAGTGGAGATGAGTGGTACCCGGTGGGGTCTTCTGCTGTTGTAACCCATCCGCCTCAAGGTTGTGCGTGTTGTGGCTTCACAAATGCTTTGCTGCATACCTCGGTTGTGACGAGTGGTTATTTCAGTCAAAGTTGCTCTTCTATCAACTTGAATCAGTCGGCCCATTCTCCTCTGACCTCTAGTATCAACAAGGCATTTTCGCCCACAGGACTGCTGCATACTGGATGTTTTTCCCTTTTCACACCATTCTTTGTAAACCCTAGAAATGGTTATGCGTGAAAATCCCAGTAACTGAACAGATTGCGAAATACTCAGACCAGCCCGTCTGGCACCAACAACCATGCCACGCTCAAAATTGCTTAAATCACCTTTATTTCCCATTCTGACATTCAGTTTGGAGTTCAGGAGATTGTCTTGACCAGGACCACACCCCTAAATGCATTGAAGCAACTGACATGTGATTGGTTGATTAGATAATTGCATTAATGAGAAATTGAACAGGTGTTCCTAATAATCCTTTAGGTGAGTGTATTTTGTTATGTTTCATCTTTTTTTATCATTTTGTAAACATTAGTTACTTTTGAATGTTCTCTGAATGTTCTGGAACAAGTAACATTTAATAAAAAAACATTAGACAAACATTCAATTGAAATGTTACACACACAAAAAAAGTTAAATAACCTTTTTGTGCTAATGTTTTGAGATTATTATTAAAGACCAGATTACTTTGAATGAATGTGTTAGTAATGTGACTTAATTTTTGTTTTATAGCATTTAGAGAACCTTCCCTGTTAGCTGGGCATGGAAACAAGTTTTTCTCACCATCTAATCAATGACACTCAATTTCATACATTCTTTTACAGCTGCAAGAGAGAAAACAACGATAAACATGACGCCCTGACGATCTGCAAGTGCTGAATGCAGAGACTGCAAAATACCATTTAATTTATTTATCTCTCTATTTATATCAAATAAAAATACTTTTATTAACATTTATTCACACATCTCATCAGTATCATCGCAGCAATAGCATTCTAAATATAACAACAATGCTGCTTTTCCTGTCTGAACACAATGGAAAATGATATCTGAGTTAAATGTCTCTTTTGCACTGAAGTCAACATGTCACCCTTAAGAATATCTGTGGAATTTCTTAGATATTTAACTTATCTTTTTTTTTTAAGTATAACCCCCCACCCTCCCCCAATCATGTTTCCATTGCACAAGAGGACTATATGTGGCATGGTGTACATACAGAAGTACTTCAGTGACTAAGTCTCTTTTTGTTGTGTTCACCACTGAGCATGCTGCCAACAATAAGAAAATATGTACTGAAGATAAAAAGCTGTTCAAATAAAAAAAATGGCAAATTTAATAAATAGAGCTATGATTGTGATGTTTTGAGTGTTGAGTGTATGATTGTTGATTAATGAGTGTTTTAATGCTGTGTATGAAAGCATAAAAGGGGGCCTGTGGCATGTTTAAAGGACGCCATTTATGTAAAAGCCCATAAAATCTTTCCAGAGCGAATTTTAATTATCTTTCTAACACTTTGGTTTGGGGTTTTTGGTCATGGTTCTTTTCAGTATCGAGTGATTAAATAGATATGAAAGACCGGAGTAGCATATCCCTTGACTATGACACAAAACATCTTGGTTACGTCTGTAACTTTAGTTCTTTAGTAGAGTAGGGAACGAGATGCTGTGTCACCGCTTTGGGAACGCCTCTGCGTGATTGCGTCGTGAAGCACGTATGCCATCAGTCCAATAGAGAGACGGAACGTCATAGGCGGGTGACGTTATCGACCCGAAAGTATAAAGCATCCCCGGAAACACACGCCCATAGTTTCTGGAAAAAGGATGAAGCAAAGCGCTTGCGGGCATGCAGGGAGTATGGCAGGGTGACGCAGCGGCTCATTCCCTACTCGCGTAACCGAGACGTTCCCCTTCATCGAACTCGAGCTGCGTCACCGCTTTGGGAACGAAACTAACCATGCCCCCATAGGAGCTGGATGCCCGCCTGTGTAATTAGGAAACGAGCACACAAGCCCCCGGAGTTGTGTTAATGTCTAGTTCATAGAACCTGACGAAAGTGAGCGGTGAGGACCATCACAAACATCCTGCAGGGAAGCCCCTGCCAAAAGAGCCTGAGAGGCCGCCATACTCCTAGTTGAGTGGGCCCGGACAGCCAAAGGAGAAGGCTCCCCAGCCGCCACATAAGCAAGTGAAATTGCCTCGACCACCCACTTGCTCATCCTCTGCTTAGAAACAGGTCCCCCTCTAGAGCTTGACCCGTAACACGCAAACAACTGCTCAGATCTCCTCCACAGGGCAGCTCTGTGGACATAAGAGTCTAGTGCACAAACAGGGCAAAGCAGATTAAGTCTTTCCTGGTCTGACGTCACAAAGGGCGGAGGACAGAAAGCCTAAAGTACAATAGGTCTCTGGATTAGTGAGAACCTTAGGAACATAACCCGGCCTAGGAGACTGGAAGCCCCTGGCCATACCGGGAGCAAATTCCAAGCATGAGGGTGCCACCGAAAGGGCTTGTAAATCTCTGATTCTCTTCAAAGAAGAAATAGCAAGCAGAAAAATAGTCTTTAAAGTAAAGACTTCTCGGAAACTTCCTCAAGCGGCTCAAAGGGAGCCTCGGAAAGGCCTTGAAGGACAATGACCAAATCCCAGGTCGGCACTCTGGTGCGCACAACAGGTCTTAACCTCAAGGTTCCACGGAGGAAACGAGTTACTAAAGGGTGACGCCCCAAAGAAACACCACCCAAAGGAGTGTGGTAAGAAGCTAAGGCCGCCACATACACCTTCAGTGTGGAGGGAGCTAACCCAGTGGAGAATCTCTCCTGCAGGTACTCCAGCACCGTACTCGCAGGGCAGTTAACTGGATCCCACAGGTGCTCTCTACACCATACGGTGAAGAGTCTCCACTTCAGAGCGTACAGTTTCCTCATGGAGGGAGCTCTAGAGTGTAGAATGGTCTCCACAACCTCAGCTGAGAGACCAGAACTTATGAGCTGGGCCCCCTCAGAGGCCAAGCCCACAGCTTCCACAAGTCTGGGTGAGGGTGTACGAAGACACCGCCCGCCTGAGAGAGAAGGTCCTCCCTGAGCGGAATCTCCAGGGGAGAGCCGTCGAGGAGAGACACAATGTATGAGAACCAAACTTGGCCCAGCCAGAACGGGGCAACTAGCAGAAGATGGGCCCCGTCCCGGCGCACTCTCTCTAGAACTCCCGGAAGCAGAGCGATCGGGGGAAAAGTGTACAGGGGCAGCCTCGGGCACTCCTGCACCATCGCGTCCAGTCCGAGAGGAGCTGGAGGCGTTAGGGAGAACCACAGATGACAATGGGTGTTCTTGTGAGTTGCAAACAGGTCCACTTGGGCCCTGCCGAACTACTCCCAAAAGAACCTCCACCACCTTGGTTTTAAGTCTCCATTCCCCGGGCCTCGGCCCCTGTCTCGAAAGGATGTCTGCTCCCACATTCAACCACCCAGGAATGTACATAGCCCTCACTGAGAGTAGTTTCCCCTGGGACCAAAGGAGAATAAGGCACGCCAGCTTGTACAACTGACGAGACCTCAGACCCCTTGATGGTTGATATAGGAGACCACTGATGTGCTGTCTGTGTGAACAAGCACATGATGGCCCCTGAGGTACGGCAGGAAGTGCTTCAGAGCCTGAAACACTGCCAGCTTTTCTAGACAATTTATGTGCCACGAATGATGGTGTTCCTGCCATAAGCCCTGGGCCGAGCGACCACTCATGGTCGCCCCCCCCCCCCCAACCCGTAAGGGAGGCATCCATGCTCAGAGATACCCGCTGGCACGGTGCCCCCAGTAACGGGCCTTGCGCCAGAAACCAAGGATCCTTCCACATGACCAAGGAGCGGAGACATCGCCACGAAACCTTGATCACCCGAAAGGGATTTCCCCTCGGGGAAAAGCCTCTGGTTTTGAGCCACCACTGTAACGTTCTCATGCTATGAAAACACATAGCCCCGGGACGTTGGGCTTTGTGAGCCCTGTGACAGTGGTAAGTTATGTTTAGTTAGACATGTACACAATGTAACATTGTATTTGATCTGTAACAATGCAATCACATATAAAAAAATGTTTTACTCAAATTAGTGTGTTGCTTTATTCATTCAAGTAATCTCATCCTGTCTGCAAATCCAGTCTCTTGTTTACAAATGAATCTGTGGTTAAATGAACATATGTGCAATGTCTTCCCCATGTGAGCTGGATATTCATTAAAAATAAAGTTCAACCCACACATTTCCAATATTAGGATCTGAAGGAAGCTTATGCAGCGACTGTGTTCTTCCACAACCAGGCACAGCGCAATATCTTGCTATCTTCGGCATGTTTGTTGCTCGGTAGCGCGATCAGTTTAGCACCACGAGTCGGTGGGCGGGGCTACAGAATCAGGCGTACATATTTATCTGTTGAGGCGGCATTTCAGCATACGATGACGTCAAGGGTCAGCATATTCTGAGATTTCCTGGGCCTGGTGTCAATAAAAGCTTTTCTTTGACTAACAAGGATGTTTTCAGCTCCAAAACTTACAGGATATTCTTATATCACAATTAACTTTTATATCAAAGGCTCAAGGGAAAGTTAATTTCTCAATTCATCACCCCTTTAAACTAATGAAATAATTTAGTCACTTAGGGTGTGTTCACACTTGCATTTTTGGTTCGATTAAAACAAACCCTGGTGTGATTGCTCTATTAGTGCGGTTCATTTGAATAAGTATGAACGCTGCCGTCCGAGCCCTGGTGTGCGCCAAAAAAGCGGGCCGAGACCGAGATGGGTCTAAACGAACCAAAAATAGGACATGATGTCACAAGATGCGACCCTAAAAAGGACAGAATGCTCAAGCATGCCTGTTTTTTTTTCTCGTAATAGTCGTGATGTTGTCCATCACTGTTCGGCACAGGCATCAGAAACGTCTCCTCGCTGCAGATCGTTTGTGTGACGGAGGGATTCCTGCCTCTGTTTTGACTCCTTTACACATTTTATAAGCTCTTCGCGAATTCTCAGCTGGTTCAAATACCATCATGTGTAGGCTATGCACAACAAGCGTATTTAGCCCAGCACACAGCATTGTTCCGTTGTGAAATATGCGTAATAAAAGCCGACCAATTACGTTGTGAACATATACCTATGCCTTTAGGTTCAGTATCTTTAGGTTCAGTGTTAAAAAGGCCAATGTGAACGCAGACCAGGACTCTTTTTTTCAAGCGAACTGAAATGCGCTGTCATGTATGCGTGGGAACAGACAAAATGTACAAAAGTAACAAGACTTTTAACTTTCAATAAAAAGAGTTGTACTTTAGGTAATGTTACGAATATTTTGTATATGACATGCATACCTTTAGGGGTCAGGAAATATTCTAAAAGAAAATGAAGGTGTATGTTATATAGACTGCATTAAACACTTGCAAAAAAAAAAAAAATTCTCAGTAAAAAAAAAGGCCTGCAAGGCCTAGAAGAGAGAGAGAGCATCAGCAAGATGAGAAAAACTAAAGCAAAAGTAAGGCACTGCATTACATAAAAAGTAACTTAGTAATGTAATTGTTTACTTTTTTAGGTGGTAACACAATATTGTAATACAATACTTTAAAAGTAACTTTCCCTCTCATAGCAGGACATATTATCACAATGTAAAACTGCTATTAAATTGTGAATGTGTGTTTACTGAACTGTATACTATCTATCTTTCTTACTGTACAATAAAGGTGTGCTTCTATAGACCAGTGTTTCCCAACCACAGTGTTGCCAAGTCCGCTTTTTCCGCGGAATACTTCTACACTGTTGCCGCGGGCTGTGTCTCATGTCCGCGGGTTGAAGCAAAACAACACACATATTTAACCCCCCGAACGCGATGTTTACCAGAGAACCTCCCCGAAACGCGATTGGGCTTGTTTTGGGCTAGTTTTGAGTAACGAATGGGTGGGTTTTGTTGTGTAAACCTGGCAACCCTGCCCAACCACGATCCTGGAGGCACACCAACACTCAGTGTTGGGGAAAGTTACTTTGAAAAGTAATGCATTACAATATTGCGTTACTCCCTTAAAAAGTAACTAATTGAGTTACTTAGTTACTTTTTAAGAAAAGTAATGCGTTACGTTACTTTTGCGTTACTTTTTCTCACCTGGGCAGGGCTTGTTTTTTTGTTTTGTTTTTTAATAGCAAAAAAAGTTCTATTTTTGTGAAAATGTAAAGACCTCTTCATACCAAAATTGAACTAATACGCCTCAGGCTGAGGTAAAAATGTGCTGCCATTCTGGATAATGGAAGAGTAGAACACAGGAGCGAAAAAGTTTTACCAATAAAAACAAAAAATCTAGTAATTTTTGCTCATGGTTTAACTGAATCATCGAAGGTAAGTAGCAAGACATTGGTCAATAAAGGTAGATTAAATGTATAAAAATATTTGTTATATTTAACATTTATATATTTGAGGTTTGCATAGTATTCTGATTTTGCATTTGACTGATTTTATTAATTTTGAGGAGGACAGAATCTTTATTGTGCAAGTGAGATAAATAAATGCTCACATTTAGTCTAGAACTACAATAACACATTTACACACAACGCTTCTGCACTTACTCTCAATTTTTCTCAACATGAGGACAGGAGAGCTGTCAGTCAAATAAATGTGAAAATGTAACTTGAGTTACTTTTTTCAAAAAGTAACTCAGATATTTTGTTGTAAATTTGAAAAGTAATGCGTTACTTTACTAGTTACTTGAAAAAGTAATATTATTACGTAACTCAAGTTACTTGTAATGCGTTACCCCCAACACTGCCAACATTTTGCATGTCTCCTTTATCTGCCACACCCATTTCAGGTCTTTGAGTCTCCACTAATAAGATGATAATTTGAATCAGGTGTGTTTGATTAGGGACACATGCAAAATGTGCAGTGTTGGTGTGCCTCCAGGATCGGGATTCGGGAAACACTTCTATTGACTATAGACTTAGACTATAGACTTCCTGTTTAGGGGAGCGCGGGGCACAACCTAATGCAGGGTTAGCTGTAACCAGTGTTGGGCACGTTACTTTAAAAAAGTAATTAGTTATAGTTACTAGTTACTTCTTACAAATAGTAACTGAGTTAGTAACTGAGTTACATCATTATAAAAGTAAGTAATTACCAGGGAAAGTAATTACTGCGTTACTTTATTTTTTTCAAAACTTGGATGCCCCCAATATTAAATATGTTAAATGAATAAATTGGACACTAAATAGAATGAATTATTATTATAAAACATTGTACATTAATGTACACTATTGTAATGTTGCTGTGGGACAATGTGAAAGACACCTATCAAATTCAATACATTATTGTAAATATTATCAGTACTATACTACTCCTTTGGTAGTGGAGCTCACGTTACCACCTTTTTTAGTCACTCATATTGTGGCGGCATGGGATGATGTGAGGCGCTGCATTAGATTAGAATGACTTGCCACCGACGTGGAGATACTGTTTCGTCCTGGGCATAAGTTGCACGTTACATAAACATTCTTACCTTTCACCTCAACGAGGGAAAATTAGCGCTTATACTTCCAGTTTGCGAAAGCTACCTTTGAAGTCGTTGGACTTGCCATCGCTGACTGTGCGTATGAGTCATAGGTGGCTGTGTGTGTGTGTGTTTGTGTGAGTGTGTGAACCATAGACCGTAAAAATATAGGTGTGAACTCAACATATCAACCTCAACCTTGTCTCCCACCCACCAATCATCATCAGTTATGTGTACCAAAAAACACGCATGGCTGGTGTGCGCGCACACGCACGCAGGTCCGACGACAGAGAGCCTAGCCTGTTCGGATGAAAACCGCTTCAGTGAGCTCAAATATAGTAACGCCGCATTTTTTTTCCTCAGTAACGCTAACGGCGTTGTAACGGGAGAAACAGTAATTTGTTTGATTACTCGTTACTGAAAAAAATAATTCTGTTAGTAACGCCGTTTATCTATAACGCAGTTATTCCCATCACTGGCTGTAACACGCATGTTTTAACCCTTTCCACACGTGCCAGAATGACGAAACTTAGTGTATTTACTAATTGCCATATCAACATTATTTAGAGAAAAAATAGCGCTAAAATCTCTGGAAGATATTACTGAACATGTATTTAACCATAGCAACAGTAAATTTCTTACTCAAGTTTAGTTTTCATCTCTGTTTTTTGTGCTTATTTAAAATAAGACAAATCTTTAATCTTATTTTAATCTTATATCTGTTATTTAACAGTTAAGATCGTTCTTTAATGCTGATCTAACCAGCAGAAGACACGAGCCACAGTTTAAATCCTGGTTCCCTTTCAGTCGGTCACGTTCGGCGTACGTCGGAACTGACCGACGAATTGGGATCTGTTTCAGAGACCAATCTACTTCGAGTGTATAGAAACGAGCCAATGAACATTGGCATGCGGTTCACGCATTCCACGCGCCGCCCCGCGTTGCGGGTATAAATACAGAAGTGGAAGTACCGCATATCGCTTTCAACTTCGGAGCCGAGCATTGTTTATGTTCCTACGAAGAGTGTTTTCGACTACGAGTCAAGAGAAAGAGGGAGGAAAACTGCTTACCTGCTTCCAGTGTCGGTGTGACGGTGCCTTACAGCGGTGGTCGCGAGCAGAAGAAAACAAACAGCTGTTCTTACAGCTCGCTGGGCGTTTTCCTTTGAGTGCTCACAGCAGGCTTGCACCTTTGAATTGCTGTGAGCCGCGGCCATTTCCCCTGTGTGCCTCGGCACTTGTTGGAGCGGTTTTTCTTCTTCTAAAAGAGCAACACGGTTTGACCCTGCGTCTTTTTCAAGATGTCATTCAAACCGTGTGTTTCTGGATGCCGTCGGTCTCTGTCTCCAGTTGACGGGCACGATCGCTGTCTCACGTGTTTGGGCGTTCAGCACGCTGAGGCGGCTTTTGTGGATGGCTCATGTTCGCACTGCGCGAACATGACCATCGCAGTATTACGGTCTGGGCTCCAATACCTCAAAAGGGATGGAGTCCCATTGCGCATCCCCCGATCTAGTGGTCCTCCCGCTGCAAAGCAGAGGGCTGCTACTTTGGCTGATGCCTTTGGTGGAGACCTGAGGGTTACAGTGAGGGCACTCCCGCCGGGTCAACAGGCTCCTCGGGCCCCTCCCCCCTCCGCTGCGCCGGTAGAGCTTCCGGAAGAGCACGCTGGTCCTTCCCACGGGAGGCCGGCCGTTTCTTTCCGGGCTCCGACTGAGGACATGATATCGATAGCTGTATCGGGGGACGAGCTAATGGACTCTGGAGATGAGGATCCGGGTGCGTTGCCCCCTTCGGGTGTGGTAGCGTTGTCCGAGTCTGATCCAGAGCTCACGGCTATGCTTTCCCGGGCCGCCGCGAGTGTCGGGCTTGAGTGGAACCCTCCACCGTGTCCCGAACCCTCGCGGCTGGACGATTGGTATCTCGGGACGGACCGTGCTGGTTCTCAGCGTCCCGCCCAGAAGCAGACGGAGGCCATCAAGAACATCCTTCCCCGGCGACCCACTGCTGCCTCCACCCAGTCGCCGGCCGCAGCACCTCCGCCTGCTCGCACCCGAGGGCGTCCTCCTGCGGCCGCCTCCGCCCCTGCGGCCGCCTCCGCCCGGCGCTGTTCGCAAGGGGGGTGCCCAACCTGTGTCGGGGCCCGCGAAGTCTGCAGGCAAGGGCAAGCGGCCCTGACACGGGGAGCCCAGGGAGAAGAGGAGCTGCTCCAGGGGAGGTGGTGTCCGCATTGGTCCCGCTTGTTCGGTCTCTGTGGGCCTGGCTTGGCCTCCCCAGACCGTCACGCTGGCTCATCCGTACCATCAGACTCGGCTATGCGATTCAATTCACACGCCGGCCTCCCAAGTACATGGGCATCCTCTTCACCTCAGTGCGGAGCAGCGATGCCCATGTCCTGCTGGCGAAGGGCACGATCGAGCCGGTTCCTCCTGCCGATATGAGGTCGGGGTTCTACAGCCCCTACTTCATTGTACCCAAGAAAGGGGGTGGGTTAAGACCAATCTTGGACCTGCGCATTTTGAATCGGGCCCTGCACAAGCTCCCGTTCAAAATGTTAACGCAGAAACACATTTTCCAGTGCATCCGTCCTCAAGATTGGTTCGCAGCGATCAACCTGAAGGACGCGTACTTTCATGTCTCTATCCTTCCTCGACACAGACCGTTCCTGCGCTTTGCGTTCGAGGGGAGGGCATATCAGTACAAAGTCTTGCCCTTCGGGCTGTCCCTGTCGCCTCGCGTCTTCACGAAAGTCGTCGAGGCAGCCATTGTTCCGCTCAGAGAACGCGGCGTTCGGATACTCAACTATCTCGACGACTGGCTCATACTGGCTCAGTCTTGGGATCAGTTATGCGAACACAGGGACATGGTGCTCAGTCACCTCAGCCTGTTGGGACTTCGGGTCAACCAAGGGAAGAGCAAACTCTGCCCCACGCAGAGGATCTCTTATCTCTGTATGGAGCTGATTCGGTCAGCCGGACTGCGCGCCTCACTCCAGAGTGCGTCCGGTCAGTGTTGAACTGCTTGAATACGTTCAAAGGCAGGACAGAAGTCCCACTGAAATTCTTTCAGAAGCTCCTGGCGCATATGGCATCTGCAGCCGCGGTACGCCGCTCGGATTGCTTCATATGAGACCGCTTCAACACTGGTTACACGACCGAGTCCCGAGATGGGCGTGGCAGCGCGGTCAGTACCGGGTCTCAGTTACTCCTTACTGTCGCCAAACCTTCAATCCGTGGTCAGACCCCTTGTTTCTCCGGGCTGGAGTGTCCTTAGAACAGGTGTCCAGGCATGCTGTGGTCTTGGACGGGACGCGGAGGTTCTAGGTGGCCTGCCACAAGCAGTGGTAGACACCATCGCTTCAGCCCCCTCTACGAGGTGCCTCTATTCCCTGAAGTGGAACCTGTTCGTCGAGTGGTGCTCTTCCCGCCGGGAAGACCCCCGGAAGTGTTTGATTAACGTTGTGCTTTCCTTCCTGCAGGATGGGTTGGAGCGAAGGCTGTCTCCCTCCACCCTCAAAGTGTACGTTGCAGCAATAGCGGCGTATCACGATGCAGTAGACGGTAAATCCTTAGGTAAGCATGACCTCAGAGGTGCGAGGAGACTGAATCCTCCTCGTACAACCTCGGTACCCTCTTGGGATTTAGCCCTGGTGCTTAGAGCACTCCAGGGTCCGCCATTTGAGCCTTTGCAGTCAGTTGAGCTGAAAATTCTGTCCATGAAGACATTGGCCTCAATCAAGAGGGTAGGGGACCTGCATGCACTTTCGGTCGACGAATCGTGCCTAGAATTCGGGCCGGCCAACTCTCACGTTGTCCTGAGACCCCGGCCTGGATATGTGTCCAAGGTTCCTACCACTCCCTTTCGGGACCAGGTGGTGAACCTGCAAGCGCTGCCTTCGGAGGAGGCAGACCCAGCCCTAGCTTTGTTATGTCCCGTCCGCGCTCTTCGCGCTTACGTTGACCGGACTCAGAGCTTCAGATCCTCACAGCAGCTCTTCGTCTGTTACGGAGGTCAGCAGAAGGGAAAGGCTGTCTCCAAGCAGAGGTTGGCCCACTGGATAGTGGATGCCATCGTCTTGGCTTATCAGTCCCAAGACGTACCTTGCCCATTCGGGGTGCGAGCACACTCCACTAGGAGCGTAGCTTCATCCTGGGCGCTGGCTCAAGGCGCCTCGCTGACAGACATATGTAGAGCTGCCGGCTTGGCGACACCTAACACGTTCACTAGATTTTATAGCCTCCGTGTAGAGCCGGTATCTTCCCGCATCCTCGCCCCCAGTGGCCAGTAGCGCTAAGTACCCGTTCTAGTGTCGGCTTGCAACACCACTCCCGCCCTCTGGGCCGGATATGTCTATTTGCTCCAGTTGAGTTCCCCGGAAACGGCTAACCCTGTGAGTCCTCCGTCACCTCTGCGGTGTCAGACGTTGCGGACCGTCTGATGCTAGGCCTGCACCCGTATGCTTGTGGAACGTGTGTGTAGGCTGGGTTCCATATGTTGTGGTCCCCTAACGGCTACCCCATATGTGTATTCTCCACGGTACCAGCTACCCTACTCGGCTAGCCCTGTGTCTTTCCCTGGACAGAGCCCGCTCTGTCGTCTCTGGGTGTGTTCTTCCTCCCCTGGGACCAGGTTGGGTCCACCCCAGAGACTTCCATATGTTGCACTACCCTGATAGGTTTGTCCTTATGCGTATTTCCACCTCTCCTTCCATTGAAGGATGTGGCTCCGCAGCGTACCATCTCCCGAGACGGGCACGCTTTCCCAGCGTTATCCAATAGTCACGCTGAGTGGGTCTTGCAGGAACAGCAAGTGACTGTCCTTCCCTGCTGGGAGCCCTGACTCCCACTCCAACATAGGAGTGGTCCAGCGAGCTCAGGCAGGGCGCTGGAAGGGCCAGCATCCCTGGCGTGTTGGTAGGGATCCCAATTCGTCGGTCAGTTCCGACGTACGTCGAACGTGACCGACTGAAAGGGAACGTCTCGGTTACGTATGTAAATCTCGTTTCCTGAAGGAGGTACGTCCCGTCGCCAGGTGCTGTGCTTCAGCTGAAGGCCCGAGCCACTTATCTCGGCTCCTCAGTTGAAAACGATATGCGGTACTTCCACTTCCGTATTTCTATACTTATATTCTATACTTTTATGAATTATTTTGAGAAACCATGAGAAAAGGGTGAATAATGTCTGAGTTAATGTTAAGAAATTATTAATTATTATTATATTTTGAACTACGCTGTATAGCTGTATTTAGCGATGTGTTTGCTGTCAAACTCAAAAATGAGTATATTTTTAATGATAAAAAAATGCCATTATTTTATTTTAAAAAGTTAATAATTGTATTTTGTTGACAAAATATATTTTAGTTTGTCTTGTATATATTTTTATTATATCAGGTAACATTTTAAGCTATCATTTGGTCATGTTACATTGTGCCCCTCACATGTTACAATGTACCCCACCTAATTTCACTTCCATTCTTTCGGGGTAAATCAATAAAAAAGTATACACTGTATTAATGAAACAAAACCACATAATTATACTAGACATGTGGGCAATTAATGTGGGAAAAAATTAATACGCTGCAGCCCAAGTGGATTTACACAAACGGAGAAAGTCAAAAAGTGTTGTGCCCCGCTCTCCCCTACTCTGTAGTTTTTTTTTTGTGTTGTTGTTGTGAAAAGTCAGATGAAATGTCCTCTAGATTTCTGTTCCAGATCTGCCTCTATTCCCATTTTCACTACACACAGTAGTTTCCTTGATAATATTTCTTTATGATGTCAGTAATGCCCCACTATAAGAGACTCAACAAATAGCAGGGGTCTCCAAACTCAGTCCTGGAGGGCCACTGTCCTGCAGAGTTTAGCTCCAACCCCAAATAAACACACCTGAACTGGCTAATCAATGTCTTACAAGGCACTAGTTAGACACTGATTAGCCCAGGGGTCTCCAAACTCGGTCCTCGAGGGCCGCTGTCCTGCAGAGTTTAGCTCCAACCCCAATTAAACACACCTGAACTGGCTAATCCAGGGGTCTCCAAACTCGGTCCTCGAGGGCCACTGTCCTGCAGAGTTTAGCTCCAACCCCAATTAAACACACCTGAACCAGCCAATCAGTGTCTTACTAGGACCGTGTAAGACCTTGATTAGCTGGTTCAGGTGTGTTTATTTGCGGTTGGAGCTAAACTCTGCAGGACAGCGGCCCTCAGGGACTGAGTTTGGAGACCCCTGAATTAGCCCGTTCAGGTGTGTTTAATTGGGGTTGGAGCTAAACTCTGCAGGACAGCGGCCCTCCAGGGATGAGTTTGGAGATCCCTGATCTATAGTGTTCATGCTGGTTTTGCTTGACGTATTCTTCCTCCGGTAAGATTTCCATTGAAATGCTTCCATTTACTTACAGTAGTACCAAATTCACCCTGATATTAATGGTAGGTCTTAGGGGCAAAATTGGGGGCAAAATTAATAAATCATTATTGGCACAACTTTTGTAAGAGCACCAAGACTCATTGTCTGATGTGTTACCCTGTTTGATGATAACTATCTACCAGTATAACAAACAGATGTCAAAGCTGATTCCAATGAAACTAAAATGACATGTGGTTGGCTCACACATAAGGACAGTGGCACAACAGTAGCACAGTTAGCTAGTTTTCCAGTAATAATCCAGTTTTATTCAATGAGTAGGGATTTAGCCACAAAAATGCTATTTTCAGCCATGTTGTATCGCAACAGCAGCTTCAGACTGACACAAACGAATAAATATTAACACACTCTTAAAATATTTACTTAGAATCATGCAAATGAAGCATTGAAGTAAAAGGTGCCCTAGAATTATTTGAAACAACATTTTAAATTGTTCTCTGGTATCTACATAGAGGGTATATGGCTTATTTAAGGTCAATAATTGTCCAGATACAGTTTTACAGGTCCATTTACAACTCTAGAAATCTTCCCCAGGATGAAATGGTCTGTTTTTGCCTTATTTGGAAGGGTCACGAATATTAATGCAGAGTTCTACTCTGATTGGCTGTTTCACTGCGCGGCTCAATGATGGCAGGCACATCTATACTGACCGTCATGACCGTACTGACCGTTATATGTTTGAGCCTGTTTCTGACGAAAATGCAGATTTGGAGGAACAACAACATGTTTTGAGATTGGAAATGAATGTTTCTGAATGGTAAGTTAAGTCATTATTTTAATCAGGAACCTGCACAATCATTACATCCATACCAGAACTTCAGCCTAAACGATAACTAGCATATAGCATTAAATATACACATCAGCAGTCACAACTTTTTTAGCATTGTAAAAACATTTTAATTATTGTAATGTGTCCCTGTATGATTTTACAATGATAGCTTCTTCACTTTGAATCCCAAACTGAACTGGGTAGCGCTTAAATATGTTGTTTGTACAGTAACTTTTGAGTTTGACAGTAGAGTACTGATTTAAAAGTCAATTTATTTATCCATTTAGTTATGTAAGATACTTGGATTATCCTATTGTTACTGTACTAGCATCTTGCTTTGGATCTAGACAACAACGGAGATATTATTGTTAATGTTGTCTCTCTAAGAAACTTTCGATTTAATCAGAAATTGTTTAGACAGTCAAGAAGTGGATAAAATCACTTACTGCTTGCAGGAATATGGTTGGAATTGCCCCTTTCTTCATTGTGGGACGCTTAGCAAAGCCTGCTTGATATTGTCCCAGGTTTGAAAAACTGTCCGTGGTGAAATGGGCTGAGCAAACTAACAACTTTGAATTAAATTGTTGCGGTATCCGATTATAAATAAACATCAACCATGCCTGTTGACATGTTTTATCTGTGGGAAGAGTATGGAACGTCTTCACATCCCCTGCACAGCCTGGAACATAACATTTGTTTCCATGATCTGCCATGTTCTCTATCCTCGCGTGACGCTTGTTTACGGCTTGTGATACGGCTGCGCAGTTTCACCTGACAGTGAACGTGCTTGCATATGCAAATGTTGGGGGCGTACATATTAATGTATCATTCTCGGTGTTACGTAGAGATTTGCCTATTTTTCTGTGGTGTTTTTCACAAACGAGATTTACATATGAAGGAAGAGGCAATGGTGTTTGAGACTCACTGTATGTGATTTACATGTACTGAACTCCTGTTATTTAACTATGGCAAGGTTAATTAAATTTTTCTTTCTAGGGCACCTTAAATATATATTCTAATACAGGGCTGTGAAATATGTGGTTGTGATAGATGGGTGAATAAAACCTCCAGTATTTTTGCACTGAAAACTTTTCACATATATTCCAAAAAAAAGACAACCTGTCACTCCTGACATTTTCATTCAGAAACCTATTCATCTCCTCAAGCGCAGTCTTGACATCCTCTTTCTCCAGGTTGCAACTTGCTCACATGCTCTCTGTCCATTACTGTTGAAGGTCACACAGTCGTTGCCCCCTGGAGTGTTAAATGCCTGGAAGTTGTCCAAGAAATTTTGACCTTTACAGATCACTTTGCGGCAAATGCACAGTCATGACCCTAAACATAAGAAAAATCCGGCACTCATGCAACCGTACTGCACTCAGCCATTTGTTCTGTTCATCTCTTCACTAAAGTGTTGTAAATCAATCTATTTATCTGACCACTTTAAAACATCCATCAATATGCCCCTTAAGCAATGATGAGAAATTCTCACACTTGATCTCTGCTCATGTGTATCTGTAGCCTGACATCGTCATCCTCAATTCTAGTTAGAATATGAGTCTGATACTGTTCTGTTGAGCTGTGATTATGGGGCGTGTTTCAACCAAACCAGGAAAGACCTCAATTGGATAGACCTACAACCAATCAGAGCAACAGAGCGACGCATAGCGTTAGTTGTCAAATGTCAACAGAACTCAACCGCACTGTGTTGCCTAGTCTGCGGGCTTTTCCATGTCCGTGGGTTGAAGCGACCCCAATTATGTGATATACAGACCCAGGAATGCGAATTTTAGCAGACAGCCCTACCAAAATAACACATATTTTACCCCCAAATGCCATTTTTTTTCCGGAGAACCCTCCCGGAAAGCTATTGGACTTGTTTTTGGCTAGTTTTGAGTAGCAATTGGATGGGTTTTGTTGTAGAAACTTGGCAACCCTGTCTGCCCGCACACTGGAATAAGTAGAGTTAGAAGAAGAAGAAGAGTGTAAACGATCTTTGCCGGTGTTGTAAAAAAAGAATTTAAGGATACACAGAGTACTTACCAACACGATCATCATTTCTGAGAGAAATAGTAAAGGTGAATGCATATACGAACAAGTTCTCAGTTTAGGATTAGAACAAATTCAACCAAAGCGCCTTTGATGACGAATGATTACGTTACTGTTTATCATCTGTCCATCATCGTCTAAAGCCCGCCCTGACAATTTCATTGGTCTGAACAGTTTCTGTTCGGGCATAATTACTCCTCTACGGATCAAGTTCAGACCGAACTGCCCGAGTTAAAATGTTGTGGGCGGGGCTAAGTTCGGCTGGCATCCAGTCTAGTGTATCTGCTGACTCCCCAATGTTTAACCTTGAACATACTCTCCTGCTCGCCTGATAACTTTCTAGTAATCCTGAATACCTTGATTAGCTTGTTCAGGTGTGCTTGATTAGGGTTGGAGCAACAGAAAGTGGACCGCAAGGGCTAGAGTTGAGAACCCCTGATCTAAAGCCCCATCCACACAAAGCCAGAGCTTTCCCTGTCCAATCTTTTTTTTCCCCCTCGTTTCAAGAGATATCTGCGTACACACGAGAGCTCAAAACGATGTAGTATACATGCCAGGCCAGTATGTGGAGCTGTAATTCTGCCACAGAAATGCACTAAAAACGGAGAAGAAGAGTTGTGGCTAGAAGGGGTACAGCAATGGTAGGAAGTGAGGCAAAATCTCACAATAAAATAATAATGAATAAATGTGCTACTTACCAGATGTGTTTTATTAATGCCTAGACCCTAAACCTACCCTTACAATAATGCAAATACAGTAATTAAATGACGCAATATTGATGTACGCATGCCCAGTGCCCGTAGTTGTATCCCTTTCTAGTCTTTCCCGCGCGGGACGTGGTGTGATGACATCACCGTTTCACAAAATATACGGATTGGCTGTACACAAGAAACCGCAAGGGTTTCCTTTTCAGATTTATCCACTCTGGGACCCGGTTTCAAAGAATATCGGTTTCATGCTCCCAAAACGCTGGATCCGTGTGGACAAAACGCTGATACGGTACAAAATTTTGACGTATACAGCTAAACGTTTCTCCGTGTGGACGGGGCCTAAGACTGGTCACACGTTTGAAGATCACATCGCGAATGATTTTCTGTCCAAAAAAATTCTCAATTGTGTGGTGACATTACGATTATTTTACTCCTCCCGATCTTGTAGGAGCCCGCACAATCCCAAATCTTTTGCTATTTATGACTGTTGATCGGGCTTCCTCTGATGTGATACCCACGATAGCCAATGAGAGTGAGCAAGCTTCACCAACCCAATGTTGCCTGCTTCTATAGCTTAAACATGCCACGAAATGTTATAACTGACGGGTGTGTGGTTTTGTGGTCTGGACGAATCTTCTAGTGTTTGTATTCGGAGGATTATAATGCTAAAAATCCATTGAAACTGCCCTTATGTCTGTGGTCTCCCACAGCTTTAAAACCGGTTAAGATTTGAAAATCGTCTAGTGTGCCCCAGGCATTAGGCTGCATTCAGGCTTTTTGTGCATATCTGATTGAAATCCGATCCGACAAATCCATTATTTCAAGCTAGATTCACATGTGGTTTGAAAACCTATTCTAATTTATATCTGGAAATCTGTCTGACCGCTCTAATCAGATTTTGCTGGTTTATGTGACTTTCTCAAAAACGTCAGAAGTTAAACACGCAGAAAGTCTCATTTCTAAAGCTGCCTTTCCACTATATCCGACATTCACATACGAATGTCGTATTTTGCCCCCTAGTGGCAGTCGCACAGAACTTTGAAATTGGTTGTGAAGCAACCGTTGGCCTCGGCTCATTCACCATGGTAAAATTAATGATTTTAAAGTTGTAATGAACTGGCTTTTTAAAAAAATTTTATACTGTTGTCTGAAGTCAACTTATGACGTTAGCGTGGTTTTACATACAGAAACATCATAATGAATAAGTAATAGGCTATTTTCTGCCTTGGTTTTGAGGCTCTCTGAAGAAACGGTTGGTTTTGATGGGCGTGCCGCACTGAAGACTTGGAAGTAAATGCCCACGGCTAGAATTGGATAAGATTTTCATATTTAATGAGCTTCAGCTCCTCTCAGTACATGTGGGGCTTTGCCTGTGACCGCGTGCTAAGGTATGTAATCAATAGATTTCAAACAATCTGTAAGAATGCAATACTAACACATATAAAAAACATGTTTTACTCACATAAGTGTGTTACACCGTTCCTGTCGGATTCAATATAGAAGGCACAGCATTGTGTTTTAATCTCAATATGTCCGCAAATCTCGACCTGTATCTTGTTTACAATCGATTCTGTGGTGAAATGAAGTGAACAAACTCGCACGTGAGCTGGACCATCATGTTTATTGCTCGGTAGAGCGACCCATTTAGCTCCATGAGTCTGTGGGTGGGTTTGAGGCGGTGCTTTTGCATCCTATTACGTCAGTGGTCGACATATTCTGAGATCTCTCGTTTTCTGGGCCTGGTGTCTATAAAAGCTTTTCTTTGACTAACAAGGAAGTTTTCAGCTCTGAAACCTACAGGATATTCTTATATCATGATTAACTTTTATATATCAAAGTCTCAAGGGAAAGTTGATTTTTCAATTTATTAGATTCAATTTTAATAAATCTAATGCATGTGAATATATCCATACAAAACAAGTGAGCCCCAATACATCGAAAGTAAAAAAAATTGTAGATTTTATAGAGCAAATTAACATAAATAATGATTTAATAATTATAAAATAAATATATTTCTGCCATAATTATTAATAAGCGCAATTTTACAGAAATAGTGTTTACAGAATACTGTTAAAGTGGAAAAATATGGGCAATTCTAACTTCCTGCTCATAGTTTTGATTAGAATACATCTAATCCACAGCTATTTATGTTTTAACCCTCTGGTGCTCTTCGTTTAGGGGTTGCATTGGTTGTCTTCCTGGTCATAAGTGACCGGACACCTAAAAATTAAACTTCCTCTACCCCAGTAAAACCAATGCAATTTATTTTTCTTCAATAATATTTTTTCTTTTTGTATTTTGAGATGATTTAATGGTATTTTTTTAATATTTATGCAATAATTATGGCTATTAAAATAGAGACTATGCCTTCAAAATATTTTTTTTGAAGGCAGATTAGCGCCCTCTTTTGGAATTATTTAAGAAATCATGCAACCATGGGTGTAATCACTAGAGGTCTCTATGGAGAGGCTTGAGAATTCTCTAGTTCTGTTTTGAACACATTTAATGATTTTATATTATTATTATTTTTTGATGGATTTGAATATAAAAAAATCTCAAAGACTATTTATTATAAAGTCTTAGACTTTTTTGTTTGTTTTTTAGGGAAAAAAAATTCTGTGAATTTGTGTTTTTGCAGATTTCCCATTCATTTCCTATGGTGGTCATTTTTGTGTGTGTGTGTGTGTGTGTGTGTGTGTGTGTGTGTGTGTGTGAGTGGATGTGTCAATATCACACTCTTGATATTTTAGAGTGTCACCCCTTTACTGCTGTGTACTGTTTTTCAGCATTTTGGCCGATTTGTAGATTGATTTTTGTGTTTTTGTCGATTTCCCATTTATTTCCTGTGGTCGGTCATTTATGACGGAAGACAATGAACGCTACTTTTTTTTAACGACCAATTAGCATGCTCGAATCATGACCCCAATTTTGGTGTGTGTTTACATACCTAATGCTAGAAAAGTCACCAAGTTTCATATCATTCTGATGAAGCTGTGATTTAAATGTGGTTCATAGGTTCATTTTTTCATAGGTGTGTGTGTGTGTGTGTGTGTGTGTGTGTGTGTGTGTGTGTGTGTGTGTGTGTGTGTGTGTGTGTGTGTGTGTGTGTGTGTGTGTGTGTGTGTGTGTGTGTGTGTGTGTGTGTGTGTGTGTGTGTGTGTGTGTGTGTGTGTGTGTGTGTGTGTGTGTGTGTGTGTGTGTGTGAGTGGATGTGTCAATATCACACTCTTGATGTTTTAGAGTGTCACCCCTTTACTGCTGTGTACTTTTTTTCAGCATTTTGGCCGATTTGTAGATTGATTTTTGTGTTTTTGCCGATTTCCCATTCATTTCCTATGGTCGGTCATTTATGATGGAAGACAATGAACACAACTTTTTTTTAATGACCAATTAGCATGCTCGAATCATGACCCTAATTTTTGTGTGTTTACATACCTAATGCTAGAACAGTCACCAATTTCATATCATAATATCATCAATTTCATATCATTTCAAAACAAATTTTTTCCGGTCAGAAATTACCGAAGAGCACCAGAGGGTTAAATAAGACAACATCTGTATTGCAAACCCGTCCATGTTGCGGTTGTTGTTGTTGTTGTTGTGTTTGCCATATATACCAACTCAACACCATTTCCATAGAAACAAATGCAGACATTCTGGAGAAAGTACCGTGGAGTGTGGACAGTCAATGATTTTAGATCAGATTCCAATCGGATACACAAATAATCTTTGGACTGACAGTGTGAATATAGCCTCCGTGTATCTGGAGAAGCTCTCTTCACATGAAAGCCACTTCAAAGGGGTCATATCAAACTTTTTTAATATTTCAATTTTCCCTGAGGTCTGCTCATACAATTAGTTAAGTATTGTGCATAATTTTGTTTATCATAATTTTCCACCCTCTCTCTGACAATTTCTTGTCACTGTGCCTTTAGGACTTCATGCAAATAAAGTTCAACAAACTTTTTATCTCCACCATCATTCATAAGCAGATTCATAAAACAATGCATGCTATAATGAACCGCACAAACTCTGAAGGTCAGACTGAATTTATCCGACATTTGTCATGAGTTCACTGAGGACTTCTGAAAGTTACAACATGATTAGTACAATTATATAATTTTAATGATGACCTTTTCTTAGACATTGATAAATAACTGTAAATGACTTTTTATCTTGAACATTATTTTGAGAGATGCAAATCAGACAAGACAATTTAACTGATAATAAACAGTTTTTCTCTAGTTTCTTAACCGTTTAAATATAATCAGGTTTATTTGTTACAACTGGGTTGATTCTGATTGTTGAAGAACTGCTGCAGTAAATGCTATTGTTTTTTAATCAAAAATAAAAGCCCAAAAGCAATCAAAATCACATCCATTTATGCTCAAACTGTCAAAAGAACTGATTAATTTAGGCTATTTGCTACTTTATGTTAGAAAAATGTATTGAGAACAATTTTATGATACATAAACCTCAAACTGTTCAGTATAAAACAGTTTTGACAACAGACTGACTGGTGGTCTTTGAGATCATGCTTCCCGTAGAGATTCAATTTCATTGTACAGTTTTGAAGCTCCAGTGCCGGCATATCCACACAACATTCTCCAACATATTCATGGACGAGCCACAGACACTTATTCAGGTCAGCCTGTCACAACTAAACACTGCTTGTTGGCGTACGAACGGGCGGCATGTGACCTATAGCTATGAAAGGGTTCCAGGGCACACAAGTGCAAGGCACAACAAAATATGAAAAATTGGAAAATGAGAGTGTCTCTTGGCTGTTTATGTCTGCGTTCCTACATCATACTGAATGTCCTGAACCTGTCTGAACTTTCTCAGTTATAAGATTATGACTTCTAATAAGCTTTGATCTTGTTTAGATATTTCTGTCTGGCTCTGATCTAATTTTCTTAGCCCCAGAGGGGAGTTCAAAAATGTACAAGGAGACACGTAATAGGTTTTCATCAAATTATAAACAACAACAACAACAAAGTACTTTTAAGTTTTAAAAAATGGATTGCCTTGAACAGTTATTGATTTGTGACATTATCACGAACACTTATGTTTAATCAGTGAACTTTGACTGAATTTCAGTATAGTAACTTTTTAATAGATTAAACCCTTGCAGAAGAAATCTACACACAAAAAAGGTTTTCTTCCCTGGCCTTCATCTATTTATCTGCCTTTGATATACACATTCTTGAAAAGAAGATGAGTAGGTTATTGTCTTTTAACCCATAAAAAAGTACACATAAGCATACATTTTGATGTACCTTCTGTTGTGCTTTTGGCATGAGTGGAAAGAAATTTCATTACATCTGAATTTTCCAGGGTTTATGAAATGCAATATAAGAGCACCGATAAGGTGGATCGTATCTGCTTTCTTAAACTTTCATTTTAGTGTGCGTGTTTGAAATCTTTCCGGATTAAGAAGGTTTATATTAGCTATGCTGATAATACCTCTGAACTAAACAGTGTTTGAACTTTGTATTTTTTGTTCTTTATTAAAAAGAAGCCGTGTCTCATAATATCATGCTGATCACATCCAATTCTTTATTAGTAGGCCTACAATTTCATGCCAACAACCTACCATAATATGCCTAATATTCAATGGCTAGCAGAGTATGTTCCAGAAAAATTGTAGATAGTAGTAAAAACAAACAGGTTGTTATCTATCCACTCACCCAACTGAATCATTGAAGTTTCCATATAAACAACATACAGGCCTGTTTCACATATGCCATTTCAATGGTCTTTGTTTTCAAGGATCTTTAGCTTTCTTCTATTTAAGGCTGAAAAATAACACCTTTCTGCAATTATACTGCTGGTTTAACATGTACAAATGATTAAGGATCCATTTTTCCAACTTCTTGAGGCTATGTTTTCCCCCATTTTCTTGGCTAGCGGTTCGCAACTTTGCATGTGCCTCATATTCGGATGTACTCTCCTCCGTGTTTTAAGGTGCGTTCACGCCATTTCGAAATTACCGTAATTATGAGATTCCGACTTGTAAACAGTCAGCCGTCAGTGCCCAGATAGCAACATTGTGTCGGCCCAGATCCATAATGAAACAAAGCCGACCCTCATTGAAATCTTATAATGGAACAAAACCGACCCTCATTGAGATCTTGTAAACGAACAAAACCAACCATCTTTGAAATCTCATAACGTAACAAAACTGACCCTCATTGCAATCTCGACTGCCACTGAAAATTGACCGTCAATGAAATCTTGAAACCGGTCAGTTCAGTTTAGTGAAGAATGAACACACATATTCGAGCACAGTGTGCACACAAGATGCACACCAGTAATGTTGTTTTCTAAGGCATGGTTCTGAAAGCTAGATACAGTGGGTAGAACAAGTATTTCATACACTGCCGATTTTGCAGGTTTTCCTACTTACAAAGCATGTAGAGGTCTGTAATTTTTATCATAGGTACACTTCAACTGTGAGAGACTGAATCTAAAACAGAAATCCAGAAAATCACATTGTATGATTTTTAAATTATTAATTTGCATTTTATTGCATGACATAATTATTTGATCACCTACCAACCAGTAAGAATTCCGGCTCTCACAGACCTGTTAGTTTTTCTTTAAGAAGCCCTCCTTTTCTCCACTCATTACCTGTATTAACTGCACCTGTTTTTAACTTGTTACCTGTATAAAAGACACCTGTCCACACACTCAATCAAATACTCAATCAAACAGACTCCAACCTCTCCACAATGGCCAAGACCAGAGAGCTGTGTAAGGACATCAGGGATAAAACTGTAGACCTGCACAAGGCTGGGATGGGCTACAGGACAATAGGTAAGCAGCTTGGTGAGAAGGCAACAACTGTTGGCGCAATTATTAGAAAATGGAAGACGTTCAAGATGACGGTCAGTCTTACTCGGTCTGGGGCACCATGCAACATTTCACCTCGTGGGGCATCAATTATCATGAGGAAGGTGAGGGATCAGCCCAGAACTACACGGCAGGACCTGGTCAATGACCTGAAGAGAGCCGGGACCACAGTCTCAAAGTAAACCATTAGTAACACACTACGTCGTCATGGATTAAAATCCTGAAGCGCACGCAAGGTCCCCCTGCTCAAGCCAGCGCATGTCCAGGCCCGTCTGAAGTTTGCCAATGACCATCTGGATGATCCAGAGGAGGAATGGGAGAAGGTCATGTGGTCTGATGAGACAAAAATAGAGCTTTTTGGTCTGTTTGGAGGAAGAAGAATGATGAGTACCATCCCAAGAACACCATCCCTACTGTGAAGCATGGGGGTGGTAGCATCATGCTTTGGGGGTGTTTTTCTGCACATGGGACAGGGCGACTGCACTGTTTTAAGGAGAGGATGACCGGGGCCATGTATTGCAAGATTTTGGGGAACAACCTCCTTCCCTCAGTTAGAGCATTGAAGATGGATCGAGGCTGGGTCTTCCAACATGACAATGACCCGAAGCACACAGCCAGGATAACCAAGGAGTGGCTCTGTAAGAAGCATATCAAGGTTCTGGCGTGGCCTAGCCAGTCTCCAGACCTAAACCCAATAGAGAATCTTTGGAGGGAGCTCAAACTCTGTGTTTCTCAGCGACAGGCCAGAAACCTGACTGATCTAGAGAAGATCTGTGTGGAGGAGTGGGCCAAAATCCCTCCTGCAGTGTGTGCAAACCTGGTGAAAAACTACAGGAAACGTTTGACCTCTGTAATTGCAAACAAAGGCTACTGTACCAAATATTAACATTGATTTTCTCAGGTGTTCAAATACTTATTTGCAGCTGTATCATACAAATAAATAGTTAAAAAATCATACATTGTGATTTCTGGATTTTTTTTATTTAGATTATGTCTCTCACAGTGGACATGCACCTACGATGACAATTTCAGACCCCTCCATGATTTCTAAGTGGGAGAACTTGCAAAATAGCAGGGTGTTCAAATACTTATTTTCCTCATATACATATTGCCCCTTTCCTACATTTGAGCCCCTGCCCCTGAAGAACTCTCTGCACGGCCCTGTGCTGCAGTGTGTGCAAACCTGGTCAAGAACCACAGGAAACATATGATCTCTGTAATTGCAAACAATGGTTTCTGTACCAAATATTAAATTCTGCTTTTCTGATGTATAAAATACTTATGTCATGCAATAAAATGCAAATTAATTACTTAAAAATCATACAATGTGATTTTTCTGGATTTTTATTTTTAGATTCTGTCACTCACAGTTGAAGTGTAGCCTACCTACGATACAAATTACAGACCTCCACATGCTTTGTAAGTAGGAAAACCTGCATAATCAGCAGTGTATCAAACACTTGTTCTCCCCACTGTAAATGTCATAATTGAACTAAAGCCTAATGTGAATCCGACCTAAAACTATTATTAGATTTATGACGTTCTGTAGGCCTAATTGTTGTCAAACAAAAATGGTAGTCTGATCATTTTGTAATGGTTGGTCAATCATATTTGTTTTTTGTTATTAAATTAACTCACTGCCTTAATTAGAAAAAGCAACAAGGAAATTATATATTGTGTCAATTTTTTTTATTACAATAATTATCACATCTTGGTTACACTCTGCACCTATAATGCACATACAGTAGATGGACTAATGTGTGCACAGTCATTAAGTGCTATTTTTGTATTATGTTATTCCACTCACAAGAGCAATGCAGGACAAAATACATCAAATTGGCTTCAGTTGCATAGATGTTGGTATTTATTCAGTGGCTTTCTAGTAGAGCGGTTTTAATAGGAACAACAGATTTTGAAATGTACCTATATTTTCATGGGGGGGTTCTCAGAATTCAATAATGAATGGAGAAACATATGTTTATGCTTTTATGCGTTTCAAGAAATACACGTAAAAGTTCTTGACCTTTTATGTTTGTTCAAAGTAAGCTGGACTTGAGGTACGTATAGTTACTATGCTTTAAAGGTTGTCTGTGTCCACATGGGCTGCAATGAATTATTGGTTTATTTGCAATGACATGAGGGTGAGTAAATGATAACTGAATTTGTATCTCCCTTCAATCAATTGCCTACACACAAAGGAGTGAACAGGTTGTTGTTTATTTCTTCTTCTTTTTTTCTGATCAGTTTTCTGTCATTTTTGAGGACTTTCTTTTTGAAAACATGGGCAGCCCAGTCAAGCATTTTATTTCAGATGACATAGTGTCGAGACACAACAACCATGTATACAGAGCTGCCTGTCATTCAAAGAGGAAAGAACCATTTAAAATCCAATTCACTGGCAAGTGTTCAGTCCTCTGAGGCTCTGTACTTAGCTCTATTTTCCAGCTGTTTCATCCTGACACTTCTACATTTAATCCATTTCACTTCACAGACCTTTTCAAAGATATGTTTTTGTTTGGCTGATGTCCATGTCTCGCATATATATATAGCATGGTCAAATCTAAAGGAAAACAATGTCAAAAGGGATATCACCTTTCATTCTACACAAGATTCATTCATTTGTGTATATTACTGCAAGAACAGTTCTGTTGGAAAAATAAGAAGTCATTTTACATAGCCTAGCAAATTGGATGTCGATTCCTAGATTCATTGAGTTCTCTGAGAATGACAGTATTACTTTGCATGACTTTATTGGGACGCCCAGTCCTATGACAATTAGCAAATGGTTTAAACATTTTCCATTTGTAATAAACTCCTCCTCACTATAGTCATGTATAGTCATTATTTCATTGTTTGGATATTGCAGGAATTTCCCAGACTGATGAGAAGCAACAATATGAAATCGATACAATCATGTGTATGTTTCATTTGTGATCATTAAGATATCATTCTAATGAGCTCATTTGGTTTGCTTAAAATATATTTTTCTACAGTTTTTGTGCTATGTTTGTGAAAATGGTTGTTCTGCCTAAAGTAGAAACGACAGTACGGTGTCTTTTTGCAGTTTTGTCATGGCCACAACATATAAACTTGTGGGAACGTCATAATATGTTGTGGCCACAACATATTAATTCATGGGAATGTCATATTAACTTGTGGGAACGTGATACTAATGCTGCGTTCCAGGCAGGGTTTTGAGCCCGTAAGTTACAACTTCAAACCACGACTCACGACTTTGTAGCATTCCAGGCAAAGTCACGCCAAAATGCCTGAGTGCAAGGAATCGTGTGGTAGCTATACGTATGTAAACAAAGCATGGTGGACCGCATAGGGCTTATGCTCATTTACAATCATTTCTATCGCCAAAAGTGCTTACTCCTTGTTTATTTGAGGGAAATGAAGGAGAAAAAACAGAGCATACGGCAAGAGAAGCTGTTATACCTTTTATTTTACGTCATTTGTATATTTGTTTCATAAACACCGCATCCGTAGGGGCTGCCATTGTTGTTTCGCGGGCTATGTGACGTCAGAGCTCGTAACTGGGAGTACATCGATCTAGTATGAGTTCACGTTTGGGAAGTCACGGGTTTGACTGTTGTTCCAGTGCACTTTCATGGGTAGAAGGTTGGAAGAACACGGGTTGCCTGGAATGTGGCATAAGTCGTGGCCACGAGATCATTTTGTCGAGGTAACGACAACATTATGTCGTGGCATCTATTTCTCATGGCCACAAGTTATATGCGTAAACAATCTGCGCAACCATAGCAACTTGGAATAACCAGAAATTAATGGGGCTTTAATATTATTTATTTTTAAATAAGAAAAAGCTAATTAATATCTCGTGGCCACAACATATTATGACGTTCCCACAAGTTTATGTCCCCTCCCGGTCAACGTACTAGTCATTTTACACTGGCAGATAAAATTTTACTTTAAGTATTGAAATAAAAATTGTAGTACTGTCAGTCGATAAAAAAAATAAAAATAAAAAAATCTCACATTTTTTTCTGTATGAATCCCGATTATAAACATCAGCGTTTTAATGTTTTTATTTCACATTTACTCTCCAAATTAATGTAGAAACAACTTAAAGACTTAAAGTATATTTTAAATATTTGTTGTAATGAATCTTTTTATGAATGAAGGCCAGTATTAATGATACTAATGGTACTGATGTCTCTATGAAATAGATTTAAAAAAAAACATTAATGATAGACATTCAACATTACAGTATAATTGAAAGCTATACACTGATCTAGATAAAATATCTGTCATTTATATAGATCAGTGAAGCTATATCAATTTCAACATTTATTAGGCTTAAAAAATAACAACTTTAATTGAACTGAACTTAAAACAATCGTCACATAAACCCGTTATAATAAAACATATATTTTCACTCGCTGAGCACTTGAGAGATTTGCGCTTTGTCAAGCGATCAGTAAAGCGCGCTATTTCAGTTAAATGTGCACTATGTGACTTTTTTTTTGGTAAAATATCCAAAAACCACTATGCCAGTGTTATGTATTTTGTTCAGTTGAGTACTTACAATATCCCAAATGTTTCCAACTATTTGTAAATCATTAGAAAATGCTATTTTAACCAAGGAACCGGGACGTGTGAGGGAGTCGCCTTTCAATGGCACCATATCTGCATTACCCTCGGTTTCCGGTTTTATTTAGCAGAAACGCTTTACTCTTACTGCAGTGTGCAACAAGTGTCATATCAGCCACCGAGCGAATGCACAGAATAATGTCATAAAATAATTTTCAACACACTCAGATGTATCTAATATGACAAAAAGAGCTGTGTACCTCATACTCATGACCGGAAAAGCGGAAGTGGCACTGGCGACTGTGGAATAATAAAATTCCTACTGCTCGCGTTGTATTTTCCTGTAAAATAACGGCATTAATTTGGAATTATTAAGCGTTTATGAACAAGAAGAAACTAATGCTCAAGCAAATCAGTTCGAGCGAACGCAGACAATGTGATTAATATTCATGAACCCAGCAGGTCATCAATCGTTAGTGCGGTTTATATTGTTATTAGTTATAGAATTCGTAGTATTATTATCTTAGTATTATTGTTCTAAGTCTTAAGCCCCACCACCAGTCCTAAATTCAGTTAAAATGACAAATATGCATTCATATTTTTTCATTCGCACATGATTACCAAGTTTTAGTTCAAATTACTTAATTCTATCATTAAATTATTATTTTAAATTTTTTGTAATCTGAAGAAATGGTTACGATTAAATTTAGCTGTTTTCTAGCCTGGATGATAGACGCACTTAGCCCCGCCCACACATTTTTTTGCACGGGCAGTTCGGTCTGGACTTGATCCACAGAGAAGTAATTACGCCCGAACAGAAACTGTTCGGACCAATGAAATTGTCAGGGCGGGCTTTAGACGATGATGGACAGATGATAAACAGTAACGTAATCATCCACGTCGTCAGAGGCGCTTGGGTTGAATTTGTTCTAATCCTAAACGGAGAACTTGTCCGTATATGCATTCACCTTTACTATTTCTCTCAGAAATGATGATCGTGTTGGTAAGTACTCTGTGTATCCTTAAATTCTTTTTTTACAACACCGGCAAAGATCGTTTACACTCATCTTCTTCTTCTAACGTGACCAGCGCGCACAGACAGGGTTGCCAAGTTTTTACAGCAAAACTCGCCCAACTGCTACTCAAAACTAGCCAAAAACAAGCCCAATAGCTTTCCGGGTGAGGGGGTTCTCCGGGAAAAATGGCATTTGGGGGGTAAAATATGTGTTATTTTGGCTGGACTGCCTGCTAAATTTCGTATTCCTGGGTCTGTATATCACATAATTGGGGTCGCTTCAACCACAAGCGCCACAAGTGCTTTGATGTCGCTTGGCAACACAGTGCAGTTGAGTTCTGTTGACATTTGACAACTAACGTTATGCGTTGCTCCATTGCTCTGATTGGTTGTAGGTCTATCCAATTGAGGTCTTTCCTGGTTTGGTTGAAACACGCCCCATAATCACAGCCCAACGGAGCAGTATCAGACTCAAATTCTAACTAGAATTGAGTAAGACAACGTCAGGCTAGCTGTTTTCACTATTTTTGCCAATGTTTGCACCATGACAAGATGAATAAATACAGAATCTGTGTTTACATTTCAAACATGTCATTGATTTGAACTATTATTGTTTGTATTGTGTGATGTTTTTCATCACAGTTGCACTATTTAAAAAGTACACTTTTACAGAAGAAAAGTACATCTGCATTTTTTTCCATTTCTGCAAAGGCTGGTGTTTTTTCATTTATTATTCTTTTATGAAATGTGTTTATTATAGGAGCCTTTTTGATGATGGGTGTGTTTTACTTTAGATCATTGTTTGTTTTTCTGAGGCTCTCAAGAATGCATGCAGCTCTCACTTGTAGCCAAAAACATGGGGATTGGTACATCCATATACATAAAGGTATATTGTCATTGATATCATTATCGCAATAAATACCAGAAAATATTGTGATCAATTTTCAAGTCCATATCGCCCAGCCCTAAAGCGTAAAAGAGAACTCGTCTTTCTGTATGTCAGGACATTCATAGACAGCGTGTTCTCCTTTGTCTTGTCATGCTTGAATGGTTTAAAAGCATTTGAATGAATAAGAGCATGGAGATATAATGTAACACTAGCCCAAGGAGGACAACAAAAAAACCGTGCTGCATTAATTGTGTGAAATATTTTTAACACGTTAAACTGAAAAAATGTATCGCTAGCTTTAACGCATTCGTTTTGACAGCACTAAAAACAGTAAGTAGCATTATAAATGCATATTTCTGTCATGAAACTCTAGATGACGCAGCTGATAGGCCCTTGACTCAATATGCTCACAATCACATCGTTCTATAGGGCACAGCCCATTGGTTCCTACTGTATCAGCAGCCAATGAGCTTGCTGCTCAACTTTCAAATACATGGTCAGCGTTTGCTCTAGCAGTGTGCTTTCAGAAACCCTCCACCTTCCACAGCTCCACCTGTATAGATCTGCTACAGGCAGTGGTGGGTAGTAACTGATCTGGATTACTTTAATCAGATTCCAAAAATGTAGTACTTGTAATTAGATTATGTTGCGTTATAAAATGCTCATTATCAGATTACAGTTACTTTTTTATGGATCACATGATTACATATCATTCATACAATGGCAGTAAATCATTCATAATTTATTGATTCTTTCCCTCACTCTCCTCTGAGCACATTGCACATATTTAGGGGAGACTGATGGAAAGATCAAATCTTTTAAATCAATTTTTCTTGTGACTATATTCACAATATACACTCACCTAAAGGATTATTAGGTACACCTGTTCAATTTCTCATTAATGCAATTATCTAATCAACCAATCACATGGCAGTTGCTTCAATGCATTTAGGGGTGTGTTCCTGGTCAAGATAAACTACTGAACTCCAAACTAAATGTCAGAATGGGAAAGAAAGGTGATTTAGGCAATTTTGAGCGTGGCATGGTTGTTGGTGCCAGACGGGCCGGTCTGAGTATTTCACAATCTGGTGGAATGTGGTGGAATGGGAGCTTCGTGCCCTGGATGTGCAGCCCACAAATCTCCATCAACTGCAAGATGCTATCCTATCAATATGGGCCAACATTTCTAAAGAATGCTTTCAGCATCGTTGAATCAATGCCACGTAGAATTAAGGCAGTTCTGAAGGCGAAAGGGGGTCAAACACAGTATTATGGTGTTCCTAATAATCCTTTAGGTGAGTGTAGAATGTCATCAGCAGCAATAATCAACAAAGGCAGCGTAGCAGATCTATAAATCTTTGGAGCAGATCTATTCCGCCAAGCCCAGAAACATATTAACATTTAACAATTATTTAACATTAACAATGCCAAATACTCCGCCATGACATAAATGTTTTTATTGTAATTTTTAATGCATCCCTGGTCATTTCTTTTAAAAACTCCAATGTGATTCTGAACAGTTTATGTAGTGTATACAGTATACTGTAAATTACTTATGTTATATGATGTTATGTTATAGCTGAATGCAGGAAATAAAATAAATAAACAGGCTTTCCTGTAGCTCAAACAGTAGAGCATGGCGCTAGCAACACCAAGGTCATGGGTTCGATTCCCTGTAAGGCAAGAACTGACAAAATGTAAAATGTGTACCATGAATGCAATGTAAGTCGCTTTGGATAAAAGCGTCTGCCAAATGTAAAATTAAACATTTTTTATGAGAAAATATGCATAGTTATATTTATATTATAGTTATCCCTGTTTTTTATTTGTTGTAATTTTTACTTAGTTTATGAAGGTTTTTAATTATTTTCTTTCTGTATGACATGGCTCTCTTTAAAGGCACATTTTGTTTCTAAAGTAAAACTTTATGCACAGTCCACAAATCTGGCATGTTACTCAGGAAATGTTTTCAGTGGTTTTACCAAATTAAAGTGATAGCATCAGAGGACAGAAGCTTGTAAAATATCTGATAAAAGATCAAAGGCTATAGCTTGTTTTTGCAAGGTTTTAGCTAAGTAATTGACAGATTACCAAAGCAACAGAATAATTAAGAGAATGATCTGAAGCCTTGTAAAACATGACACGACACAGTTATGCAGGCAGAAGGAACTTTCTGAAACTGTATCTGTACATATGTTGTTGTATAGAGTCATACATGCACAGCTGTTAGGTATGTTTTGATGCAGTGCTTGCCAAACTGCTTTGATACATTTCCCACGATGCCCTGATGATTGATGATGAGGTATATACAGGAAGTGAACAGCCCATTGCACATACTCAGAGGAGAGTGATGGAAAGATACTGTCCATTACAGAACAAAAATAGACCCACATTTAACGTTCCAGTTGGTATAGTCAGTTTGATTAAATAATATAAATAATATTCAGTCATATTAAATAATATATACATTATATAAAACATAACATATATAATTAAAAGATATGTTTAAATGTGTTAATTAGTATGATGTGTGTAATATTCAAGTCCTTGGAACACACAATGTGATTCAATGAACTATAGCACCACCACAGGCCATCTGTGATGCATGTAAAATTGTAATACAAGATCAAATGTTTCATTATTAAAACGTGCTGTTAAAGTTATTTGACCTGTTATCTGCAACAGTAATGAAGGATGAATTTTGTGCCAGATCAATGTGATTCCAAGTCAGCCATTTACCACTTGACAATAAATCTAACCTCGTCATTTTTGACCTTTAGTGGAAATTTGGTACTTGAAGGTGCACATTCTTGAAGCGCAAGAGGCGGACACACACCCACACACACAGGTTTGTTTTTGCTATGTAAGTGAGGACATAGGCGTAATGGTTTTTATACTGTATAACTGTCCATTCTATCCTCCTACCCTATCCCTAACCCTACCCATCGCAGGAAACCTTCTGCAGTTTTACATTTTTAATAAAACATTGTTTAGTATGTTTTTTAAGCTATTTTAAATATGAGGACATATGAAATGTCCTCATATTTCATGTTTATGTCGTAATACCAGTGTAATATCTGTGTCATTATACAAATTTGTGTCGTCATAAATCACACACACACACACACACACACACACACACACACACACACACACACACACACACACACACACACACACACACACACACACACACACAGAGAGAGAGAGAGAGAGAGAGAGAGAGAGAGAGAGAGAGAGAGAGAGAGAGAGAGAGAGAGAGAGAGAGAGAGAGAGAGAGAGAGAGAGGTTTTTATGTTTTATGGGGACTTATAAAACACTAAACACCCTACACTAAACCTGTAATGTTGCCAGAATCATAATCATATACTGTTTGTTAATTGGCGAGAGGAGAACTGGCATCCCGACTGAGCCTGGTTTCTCCCAAGGTTTATTTTTCTCCATTATGCACCTGATGGAGTTTTGGTTCCTTGCCACTGACGCCTTTGGCTTGCTCAGTTGGGGACACTAAATATTCAAATAAATGTTCAACTAAACTACTGATCTGCCCGCATTGTCACTATATGATAATTTAAATGCGCTGATGACATCATTGTTTTCTCCAGAGTGGCTATACAGCCGAATTCTGTTGCTGAAACACTGAAGCTGCTTTGAAACAATCGGCATTGTAAAAAGCGCTATATAAATAAATGTGACTTGACTTGACTTAAACCTACCCCTAAACCTTTATGCATTCTGTTTTCCTCATGAGGACCAAAAATGTCAACATGATGACACAATTTACAATAGTATTACTATACTTATGGGGACATTTGACCGTTAAAAATAGGGAATACACACACACACACGCACACACAGATGCACATAAACAAAGCACATACTGATGCAATGTGACAAGTCAAAACCCACATATGGGAAAATGTTAAAGGTGCCCTAGAATGAAAATTGAATTAACCTTGCCATAGTTAAATAACAGGAGTTCAGTACATGTAAATCACATACAGTGAGTCTCAAACACCATTGCCTCTTCCTTCATATGTAAATCTCGTTTGTGAAAAACACCACGGAAAAATAGGCAAATCTCAACATAACACAGATAATGATGCAATCGTCGGGATCATTAATATGTACGCCCCCCAACATTTGCATATATGCTAGCACATGTTCACTGTCAGGCGAAACTGCGCAGCCGTATCATCTCTGCAGGTAAACAAGCGTCACGCGACGCGAGGATAGCGAACATGGCAGATCATTGAAACAAATGTTATGTTCCAGGCTGTGCAGGGGATGTGAAGACGTTCCATGCTCTTCCCACAGATAAAACATGTCCACAGGCATGGTTGATGTTTATTTATAATCGGATACCGCAACAATTTATTTAAAAGTTGTTAGTTTGCTCTGCCCATTTCACCACGGACAGTTTTTCAAACCTGGGACAATATCAAGCAGGCTTTGCTCAGCGTCCGACACTGAAGAAAGGGCCAATTCCAACCATATTCCTGCAAGCAGTAAGTGATTTTATCCACTTCTTGACTGTCTAAACAATTTCTGATTAAATTGAAAGTTTCTTAGAGAGACAACATTAACAATAATATCCCCGTTGTTGATTAGATCTAACGCAAGATGCTAGAACAATAACAATAGGATAATCCAAGTATCTTACATAACTAAATGGCTAAATAAATTGACTTTTAAATCAGTACTCTACTGTCAAACTCAAACGTTACTGTACAAACAACATATTTAAGCGCTACCCAGTTCAGTTTGTGATTCAAAGTGAAGAAGCTATCATTGTAAAATCATACAGGGACACATTACAATAATTCAAATGTTTTTACAATGCTATATGCTAGTTATCGTTTATGCTAAAGTTCTGGTATGGACGTAATGGTTTTGCAGGTTCCTAATTAAAATAAAGACTTAACTTACCATTCAGAAGCGTCCATTTCCAATCTCAAAACATGTTGTTGTTCCTCAAAATATGCATCTTCGTCAGAAACAGGCTCAAACATATAAGGTTGAATGCCTAATCTCTCCATCGTCATGACGGTCAGTATAGATGTGCCTGCCATCATTGAGCCGCGCAGTGAAACAGCCAATCAGAGTAGAACTCTGCATTAATATTCATGACCCTTCCAAATAAGGCAAAAACAGACCATTTCATCCTGGGGAAGATTTCTAGAGTTGTAAATGGACCTGTAAAACCGTATCTGGACTATTTTTGACCTTAAATAAGCCATATACCCTCTATGCAGATACCAGAGAACAATTTAAAATGTTGTTTCAAATAATTCTAGGGCACCTTTAAATGCCAAGTTATTTGAAAGCACATAGCGCTTTCAGGTATGACTGCAATTTTCACTTGTTCACTACCCAGCAGCACTAACACAGTATCATTCTGAATAAATACAACCACTCTGGTTTAATCATCATTATTCCTGCTGATCACAATAAATCACAATAAACACTGACACTGATACATTCTTGGTGAAAATTGGTGAAAATGTTGAAAATTATTATTTTTACAATTATGTTTGGTGCTGTAGAAACGACACAAAATGAGGAAACAATCAACAAAAAGTAAAAGATGAACAGAACACCTTCAGAAAAACTGAGCGTTCAGCTCATGCATATTATCTATTCATTCATAACTATTAATAATGTATTTTCTTTTCTTATAAATAATTTGCTCAGTTGCAGTGACAGATTAACATGTATATTAAACTAAATTAAAATTAAATAATGTTTTTTTGTTAACATTGTTTTATTTCAATGACCAAAAATATTTTTTTATGGCTTTATTTTGAATTAACTTACACATTAACTAAACAAAAACAGTAATGGGTTTAGTACGGTGAAGAAAAACAGATTATGTCTTTAACTGCTGCCAAATGGAAAAAAAACATTTAATAACAGATGAAACAGTGGGAAAACAACTGATATTTTCCAGTACAACCATTCTTAAAAGGCCTGAATGACCTCCACACCCCTTTTTGCTCCCATACATCTATTTTTACTTGATCTAATCCCCTTCCTAGGGGATAGATATGGCTCTGTTATATGTCTCTAAGGAGTTTTATCTCTGATAAGGAGTTTATCTCTGATATGTTCTCTATTTTATATCCAAATTTGAACTTGGTGAGAAAATATTTAAATGATAAAGGGAAAAAAACATTAATGTTCTCCGTGTTTATAGCATCAGCAATCTGACCATTACATATGTGAGCTGGACAAACACTTGCCCGTCTCAACGAAGAGGTCAAGGTTAAAGGGTTAGTTCACCCAAAAATTAAAATTCTGTCATTAATTACTCACCCTCATGTCGTTCGACACCCGTAAGACCGATCATCTTCGGAACACAAATGAAGATATTTTTGTTGAAAGCTGATGCTGAGAAAGGCTTCAGACAGGCCTCCATAGGGATTCAGTACATTTGCACTCACAAGACCCATAAAAGGCACTAAAAACGTTGTTACAAAGTCCATCTCACTACAGTGACTCTACAATAATGTTAGAAAGCGACGATAATAGTTTTTGAGCAAAAAAAAAAAAATCAAAATAACGACTTTATTCCACAAGTTCTGTCTTCCTCTGTCGTGAACTCACGAAGCACCACGACGCATGCGCGAGAATATGACGCAAACCGGCGTTCGCGAATCCATGAAATACACACTTTAGTCCCATTTTGAGCTCTACGCCGAGACCTAAAGCACGATCAATGTAGAATTCAATAGCTCAGATACGGCGCGTCTTCCTCTGCTCGTTGTAAACAAATCTCCTCGCTTCTGGGTCACGTGTCCGAACGCCGGTTTGCGTCATATTCTCGCGCATGCGTCGTGGTGCTTCATGAGTTCACGACAGAGGAAGACAGAACTTGTGGCATAAAGTCGTTATTTTGATTTTTTTCGCTCAAAAACTATTATCGTCGCTTCATAACATTATTGTAGAGTCACTGTAGTGAGATGGACTTTGTAACGCCGTTTTTAGTGCCTTTTATGGGTCTTGTGAGTGCAAATGTACTGAATCCCTATGGAGGCCTGTCTGAAGCCTTTCTCAGCATCAGCTTTCAACAAAAATATCTTCATTTGTGTTCCGAAGATGAACGAATGTCTTACGGGTGTCGAACAACATGAGGGTGAGTAATTAATGACAGAATTTTCATTTTTGGGTGAACTAACCCTTTAAGCATGAACCAGTTTGTCCCTGTTGGTAGATGCCGTAACTACACAACTCAGAAAGCAAAAAAACAACATCTTTCTCCCTTCATCCATTACTAGTAGTTGACAGCCTTTTTCTTTTGTTTTTGTTGTCTTTTTGTTGTTGTCATGTAGACTATTTGTACACACTAAGTTTTCAAAAAAAGGGACAATCACATAATATTAAACTATTTAGCCGGGTAAACACACCATTTTATTCACAAAGTCAAATACACTTGAGTTTCTTCATGTGAAACAAGATCACAAGTCTACAACAACATGATTACAGCCACATTAACTTCATTACAGATCAAAACGTTTACTTTTCATCTTGTAGTGTCCTTAAAAGAAAATGCAATCAAAAAGGCATTATGAAGGATTAAGCCACAAAACTGCAATGGAGGAAATAGTTTCTGTATCTTGAAAATACAAAGAATTACTCCCTAAAGGCACCACAAAAGCACGTGTCCTTCAGCAACCCCAGCCCACACCTTGTCCACAATATGACTAAATAATACAGCAGAGCATCAGTCAATGATCAATGCAACTCTTTTAAAATGACTTTTACTTGCAAAGCAGACAAGGACACGGACTATTTTGTTCACATTTGAAAACAATGAAGTGCTTTCTCCAAACTCAATTCCCCAGTTAACTTTGTAAACATAAAACCAAAAATATTTATCCGTTCCAAATATTTCGAATAATCACAGTCCCTGTTACCTCATGAGAACTGCAAGTCACCAAGAAAAATATCTATATATTTATCCAAATATTTCAAATAAAACAAAATAAATACATATTGAGTATATTACATAACATTTGTTCATTCCTTCACATTAAAATGGGATTGCCTCTTCAGTGGCGCCTGCAGGCGTACGGCTATATGGACTGTGCAAGTGGTTTGACTGTCTAGCAAAACTTTTCTCTGCTAATATTTCAGCAGTTATTATTGTCACATATTTCTGTTGACTGAACCAGCGATGCCAATCATTTGTGAATTTATCATTCAAGTCAGCTCTTCGTTTTCAGTGAAATGCATTAGTTTGGATCACTCTTGCGCTGAATCATCTAAAGCAGTCTTTCAGTCGATAAAACAGACAGTTTTGAGCTACTTAAGAACACAGAGAACAATCAAAACTGGATGAACTGGATATTCTAACCTGATCTCATGAGAAAATGTCATTATTTAAAAATGAAAATTAGCCCACCCTCAAGTCATCCTATAGGTGTGTATGACATTTTTCTTTCAGATGAATCAGTTAAAATCAGTTAAAAAAAGTCCTGGCTCTTCCAAGCTTTATAATGGCAGTGAATTGTTGCTTCGTTTTGAAGTCCATAAAATCGCATCTATCCATCATATAACTGCTCCACATGGCTCGGGGGGGTTAATAAAGGCCACCATATCGCCTTCCGTGTTCAACTTACAGAAAAAGTGTAGTGCCTCTCTCAGTTCAAAATGCTTTCTGCACACCACCAGTTACGTTTGTGTACCGATCTGCCGGAAGCTATATATTTTACTTTATAAAGTTTTAAATATGGACATTTTTCATTCACAAACGCATTGCTTCATTTCAGAAGGCCTTTATTAAAGAAACCATGGCATGGATTTTTTCAATTATTTTATAATGTTTCCTGAGGTATACTTATATGGTTAGTATGGTTTTTACATAAAAAAAATTATGATTTAGAAATAAAAGGCATTTTTTTCTATACTGATATTAGTTTATTTTGCTTGTATCTGAGAGTTCTGAATAAACACGAGTCCCAGTCACACCGACCCTGTCGTCTTCCTCCTTATTCTACGAACTTTGTAACATGTGGAACCCTTCTCGAATACTTTTAGTATGTTTTTTTACCATCACAGCCGTCGAATTGAACAAATCGTCAAAGTGTTGACTATAGCATTATTTTAGATCTTTTCCCATCACATGAAAGCTGCAGTGATGAGCATTGAGTACACAGACAGTCTGTTGAGCGCGTGAATGCAGTGATCTCGTCATTGCAACGCATTTTCTCTCACAAAATGCTTTCACCTCAACTAACAGCAAATACAATATCGACATGAATACAGTAAGAGCTTTGTTGTGCAGCATAACAGCGTCATTCATTATAACGGCAGTTTGGGCAAGTGTGCAGATACACTCGCGAGCCGCGACGTGTAATTAACAGATCCGAACATTATAAAGAGAGTGTTCTTTGATCGCTAATTGGTTAATATAACGGATTTGTTTCATGCTACTAACAGAAACGATGTGAAGTTTATCGTTTTAGTCACTGGCTTGATTCACTGATGCATTACGCTTAGGGCATCAAGACGGACGGCGGCGGGACTGACAGTACTAAACGATTTAGAAAGAAAGTCTGCGTGAACTTGAATGATTAGCTACACATCAGAAATCACTGATCACAGATCAGGCATTAATGAACACTGTTACTCACTGTTTGTGGCGGTGCTGTCAAATCCATATGGTAAAAGTTTGTTTGCAAAGCCTGTGCTGACATCGCGACTGATAAACTGAATCCATTTTCTCCACATTCTCTGGGCGGGCAAAGCAGAGGAAGGGGAGGTAACTGTTCCCAGTATGACGACATACAGGGAAGATTCCAGATCGGCTCGTCTGAGCTTTCATTTTCTCAAAGGCAGAGAGAGACAGCCAGAACTCGGTTTACACCTATCGAAATTTCTAGCCACTTGGGGACCATATTCAGGCTAGGGGAACTCATATTAATGTTAAAAAGCCTCATAAAATGAAAATTTAATGCCATGGGACATTTAAAAACTTTTAAAATTGGGATTCAAAGTGCATGTTTTGGAAAATGATACCGTTTATTGTCTATTATTTGTGAAAACTGCAACGTGATGCACATGCGTATTATGTGTTCAGTCTATAGGTGCGTTGTTTTTCTTTACAAAGTGACATCGCCATCTACTGGCCTGACAGTATAATACAGAGCTTTTAGTCGCTTTCGCGGATCCGTGTTAACGCTGCCGTCTGTATGCGGAAAACACAAAGGAAAAACATTACGTTTTTAGTACATCATTGTGATGTAAACGTACCCTAAGGCCTGTTTCACACTCGACATGTATGCAGAGCATAAGCAGTGCGTTTTTATTTAGCGCCCATGTTAACAGAGCTGAGCAGAAGCGGCGGTTGTATCGGTCACAAAAATGTTTTTGCTGCGCCACTCACGCTTAATTAAAGCCACAGTGCTTTGTTCTTGGTCAAAATACACCTGGGTTAACAAGAAGAATATCAAATTCATATACAAATAAAGTTATATAAGTAAGGTGTGTGTTTTACCATATGACTTTCAGCACTGGGAATTTTTTTTTATTATAATAATAAAAATAAAGGAATTGAATAATTAAAGGGTTAAAAGGGATTTAAGGGAATACATAAATAAGAATGGTAAAATAAGTTCTAGTTGTAGTAGGCGAGTGAAGTAATCAATTTAAACTTTTTGCAGATGATATTTCATTTTAAAAATGAAAGTGCACAAATTCACTCTTATTTGTATGTCTAATATGTAGAAAATGTGTATGTTTTTTTGCCTCAACTCCATTCATTTCACATTTTTTCAATCCAAAACGGCGAAATTTCATAAAAAGTTGAGTAGTTTGCATCACAAGATAGTCTATTACTGTCGGTAGCAGAAACATTTCTATCATAAAACAGTCTAATACTAGCATCTACTAACATCTTTCCACGAAATCTCATTGCATTGTGACAGTGACAGTATAACAGTAAGACCCGCTTTCTTTGATCTGATTGGCCATCTTGATCATTTTGACATTGACGAGCGCTGTTAGACCACTGAGGTACACTCTAAAAAAAAAAAGGTTCTATATGGCACCAAAAATGGTTCTTGGCTCGTAATCATAGGGGAACCTTTTTTAGTGCTATATAGCACCAATTTTGGTGCTTCAGTGGTTCTTCAGAGGTTCTTCACCAGTTCTTTGACTAAGGTGCTATATAGCACTGCTAACTATGGTGCTATATAGCACCTCTACCATATACAGAACATGTTAAGATACGGTGCTATATAGCACCAAAAGTGGTTCCTCTATGATTACGGCGAAGAACCATTTTTGGTGCCATATAGAACCTTTTTTTTAGAGTGAGCAGCCTAAAAAATTAATCTGCCTAAAAATGTAACTTTTAAAAAGTTTTGTCATACTAAAAAAAACCCAGCTTTATCATTCTACACTAAAAGGATAAGACAAATAAAATGAGAAAATATTAATTATATTATAAAAAAAAAAAATATATTCATAGCTCAGACAAAATCATTGGCTCTGGTCCCCCAAGATAACTTTTATCATATATACAGCCTGTTATATGCATATATATTATGATTGAGAGGGGAACACATCACAGCAGAGTTTGCTGCACGTCATAAATCAAAACATGTTTTAGCAATTGCAGTACAAGAGTAGGTGCCAGTGGTGCCATAATGTCATAATTACGGTAACGATTATGAACCATAAAAAGCCTTCAAGTGTTTGAAAAAATTGTAATTACAAGTTATTGCTGAGAGCTACGACTTGTACCACCTGACCACAGCAGGTGTTCGAGTGTAAAGCGGACCTGTGCAGACCGATCGGTGTATGACATCAAAGTACAGTGAGAGCAATTTGAAAACATACAGAGCTAAATTTACCATAATTACCACATGGCAGCATTGACAAGCAACACGTGCTGCTTCCACCCTACATGCGAATACCTTCTGTGCTGCTTCTGCTCTGTACAAAACCGAAAAGTTGTTTTTGTGTTCACCTGCGTTGTATTTCAGTTTCTTTTTTTCTTATGTGAACATGCACTAGATGGATGTATTTGACTATGTTGTCGCTTTTTGCCATTTTTATGTTTTAAAAAGTGTCAGTTATACACTTGCTCTCACTGATCGTTTGATATGAAGTAACTAATGCCTTATAGAAGTGCGTAATAATTACATAAATGCTAGACATATTCAAGAAAATGACTTGAGTTTTTACAACTTTTTAGTGTGGTTTTTGCAACAAACATCACGAAGCATGAAATCCTGCAGGCGCCCATGCCTCTCAATTTAAGCATTTTTTTTACAGAAAGGCAGAGAGAATTGTATTTATATATATATATATTTATACATTTATATATACATTTTTTTTTTTTTTTTACTTTTTTTATATTTAACTGCAATAACTAACAGACAACATTGACCTCAGATGAGTTATAATTCAGTTCCAGATATCCATAAAATATTCAATTGTCCTCATTTTTTATTCTGTATTCATTCAGAGAGAAAAGATCAAATACCAATTAGACATCAAAACCTAATCCACCAATAACCAACAGGCGCCTAACCTTCCCAATTTCTGGTTGTCTCTTAAACTAAACATGATATCTCTATAGTTTTAAAAGGAATTGTTCACTCCTGTCATTATTTATTCACCAAACCATGATTTTCTGTGGAATGCAAAAGGAAAATTTTAATTTCTGGATGAATTATTCCTATAATACAACTCTGAAGAAAAAGTTAAATATGCCTGATTAGCTCTAATGGCAGACAGCGTTGCCATTGACAAGGCTGAAGCTGGCTACAGAGTGGTTCTGGGTGCTTTTGAGTGAACTCAGTCGCACGTTGTTATGCCGAGTGCTTTGTGAACGCAGAGAGATGGACGGGCAGCAGCAGCAAAGCTGCTTGTTGAACTGCTTCCTAAAGGATTTGCTGAGCAGGTAGAGAGCGAAGGGATTCACACAAGAGTTGGTAAAGGCAAGAATACGTGCGCACACGCTGAAGATGAAATGGGCCATTGAGGTGTCCACTTTTGTGTAGTGGTAGGACCGGTAGAGGTAAATCACGTGGTTGGGGAGCCAGCAGATGGCAAAAAGACCCACGAACACCAGCACTGTCTTGGCAAGCCGCATCCGTGACTCAATCTAGGAAGCAGAGAGGGAAATATCACACATACAAGCAAGTATCACCGATTGTCCTATAATAAAAATCATTTTAAACCAAAAATAAAACGATTTCTCCTATTCCAGCTGTTTTAACTTCTGACCTGTCTGATACAGCAACATCGGCTCAACCAACGGCATTCGTACAATGGATGCAGAATTTCACGTAGGCCTAGATAAAAAAACAAAAACAAAAAAAAAAACAAAGCCTCACTCATCCTCTTCCATATTCGGGCACCCGTCCGAAAGTGAAAGTCAGTGGGGGAAAGGGCAAACTCTGTTTACGTGGATGCAGCGCTGCACGCGACCGGCACCTGAGCTGAGCCTGCATGAGTGGCACTAGAAGGTAGGGCCGTTTTTAGGCATAGGCGAACTAGGCGGTTGCCTAGGGCGCCATCAGCTGAAGGGGTGCCAATGAACGCATATCAGGGGTGTGTGTAAAGGGTGTCAAGGCCACCCTGAAATATGATTGCCGCCCCCACTGGTTCCCCTAACACTATTGGATCAGAGTACTGTCAATTACTGTCTGAATGTTGCATGTAAAGTTTGCATTTGGAGCGCTCAACACCATTAGATCAAAGAGCTTGGCCAAAGCTTTGGCAAGGTAACGCTTCTTTTAACCACACAATAAAGCTAAATTCAAAGGCCAATTAAAAAAACAGGTACAATAAAAAGTGCACAAATCTGTATTTTGTTAGGGCCGTATTTGTGGCAGTCGAGAAATCACGCTGTGAAATGGGCAGATAGTGTAATATTGCTCTGTGTGTATTATAGAGGCAAGATGTAGGCTAACCACACTCACTTTAGCATTTCATGATATCATTATATTTAGACTCTATTAACTTTCTTCTCTTACTTGCACCTCCAAAAGGTGTGCGTTTTTGCGCTAATGCATTGTTTAAGGATCAGTGTGTAATTGTCCCATATAAAACTTCAACAGCCAATTTAAAAATAGTATAATAAAATGTGCTAATTCACAATATTTATTATTATTCAATATTCATTCGGTTCTAATAGTGTCGTACAGGGCATGGTGTTGCGTTATTTAAAGGGGAAGTTCAAGCGTCAATGAGAAACAAAGACCGCACTGAATCAATATTTATTCTTGTTACTTTCATGTGACAGGAACAGCTTTTATACGTAGTTTCCAAATTGTATTTGTATATATTTGTTAATAAGGATTACAGTTCCAAAATGGTATGTATGTATGTATTTGTTAATAAGGATTAAAATTAATACCAGTAATACCATGTTGCTTTTTAAGATTTGGCTGGGGGTGCCAATAAGGATTTTGCCTAGTGCGTCAAAATGGCTAGAAACGGCCCTGCTAGAAGGAGATTGTCGCGGTTGTCGGGTGAGACGACTTAACATTGTCGGAAAGGTATAACAAACGGATGATCATCATCATCAAGTTTTGGTAGGGGAGTGCCCTTTTTTTAGGTCAGAGCAACTGTATGGAGAGAGAACTGTCTTTATTACATGCGATAAAATAAATGATCCGAGAGAAAAAAAAAAGTTTGAGAGAAAAGGTTTTCATACCAATAGCAAAAAATAATAATATTTGAGACTAAAAAAAGTTTTGAGATAAAGTATTTTCTCATAGAACATATTGAATGTCCTCCAATTGACAAGTAGTAAATCGCCATCACCTGCTTTCAGATGGAGCGGCATTTACTACCATAAATTCACTGACAAGCTGAGCCATATCGCATTAATTATCGCAGGCGATACGTCTGTGATAATGAAGGGGAAATTGCCCCGGTTGTCAGTGAACTAACGTTACGAAACTAGTGAAAACTTCACTTACAGTGAAACTATCTAAATCAGGGGTCTCCAACCTTTTTGTGAGTGAGGGCTCCCTGAAGGGATAAAAAAGTCTTGAGGGCTACTTGTTTGACATAGGCACAGACACACACACACACACACACACACACACACACACACACACACACACACACACACACACACACACACACACACACACACACACACACACACATTTATATAAACAATGTACATTTATAATTGTATTTATAATTTCTCTCTGTAGATCCCATTACACTGAACATATTTACACATTTGAACACAATTTTAATACAAAATGTCAAGAGTTATTTGTCACACTTACCTGTACAACAATAAATGGGCCAAATCAGCCTGCTTTTATGGGCAAAAAAACAACCACCTTTTAATGGGAGGCTTGGCACTGCCTAACGTCCACAAGTGCCCTATAATCGGGAGTATAACCCGACACTGTAACTCTAATTGAGTCCTCCAAATGTCCATCAGTAAGGCGTGTTCTGTGTTTGTTCTTAATAAAATTCATATCTGAAAATGCAGATTCACACAGGTACGTGTGAAGCCAAAAAGACAGGCAACTTTCATCGCTGCTGTGGAAATGTTAAAGGTCCCATGGCATGAAATTTTCATTTTATGAGGTTTTTCAACATTAATATGAGTTCCCCTAGCCTGAATATTGTCCCCAAGTGGATAGAAATGTTGATCGGTGTAAACCCGAGTTCTGGCTGTCTCTCTCTGCCTTTGAGAAAATGACAGGCCAGACGAGCCAATCCTGAAGTCTCCTGTTTTGACGTCCAAGCAGGAGCGGTTACCTCCCTTTCCTCCGCCCAGAGAATCTGGCACGCCCATGCAAACACTCGAGAGATCATTAACGTTACTTGTGAACGCAGGCAGTTTCTCAGTGTTTGGATGTACAAATGAAAACAGAAGTCTTTCTTCAGTTCCTTCTGATCTGTGATCAGTGATCTCTTATGTGTAGCTAATTATTTATTATTCGTGCACACGCAGCGGCTTCTCTCTCTCCAGACAGAACGGTGTTTTCGTGTTTTCTATCTTGTGAGTCAGTGTTTTTGTACGTCCTCGTCGCGTCTACCGGTTCTAAAATGTGCATACAGTCGTGAGTTTCTGCTCAACATCGGCCTCACACACGCCGAAGCTCGGGCTGCACTGGCCGTTGGCCTTCAACATCCCCGACCCCCAGTACTGCATCTGGCCCACAGCGGAGGCACCAAACGCGGCGTGAGATTAAGCAGACGGGGGGTAAGCATGCGCATATCTGGGCTAGGCTAGCCATCTTTCCCCACAATAAACTGGATTACATTCGATTACTGTTGTTGTGTCTTTGTTTGCGCTGTGTAACGTTACTCAATGCGCGTCACTGACGCTATTCATATGATTGGAACATATCTAGAAATAATGCTATACTCAACACTTACTAACTCGTTCATCTCGACAGCTGTAATGGTACTTTGCATGTGTTACAAAGTTGGTAGAATAATGATGAATACGGACTCGGCGTGACTGGGACTCGTGTTTATTCAGAACTCTCAGATACAAACACAATAAACTCGCGCTGACTGACAGCGCTCTCATAACTCAGAAGTTACTATAAATAACTTTGTTAGCAATCGCTCCGTCTCCATGATGTCCGGTTCGCGAACAAATCATTCTTTTGAATCGGTTCTTTTTAGTGAACCGAACCAGTTCACCAAATCGGACTGAATCGTTCTAAACGGTTCGCGTCTCGAGTCAGCGCTGATCCATAATTTACTAAAGTTACTAACTTTCTGACATGAGTGACAGCCCCTCCGACTAGAAATAAACTAATAACCTGAAGTATATGCTAGTAACTACAACAGTTCACCCTGAACTGAGACTGAGAACTGATGAGAAGTGAACTCAGGTCCATCCGTCTCTGGCAGGCACGTGCCTCGTTAAACCACGCCCCCTCCGCTCATTTAAAATGCAAAGATGTCAGCCAATCACAACAGTGGGCATTTTTACTGAAGTCTCACAGCAGACACGCCTCTTGAAGCAGGGCATTCAGCCACAGGGCAAACAGCAGTATAGAAGAAATGCCTTTTATTTCTAAATTATGACATTTTATGATGTAAAAATCATACTAACAATATAAGTACACCTCAGGAAACATTATAAAATAATAGAAAAATGCCATGCCATGGGACCTTTAACGTAATTCTCTGGGTCAACAAGTTTCCAAAATTCTGTTGCCCCCTGATGGGCTTTGAGGTTAATGTCACTCTGCAGAGTGAGAATCTCCATCTCAACCTCACTAGAAACCAGGTTAAACGCATCACTTAGTTTTTCAGAAATTTGCAATAAATGACACGCATGGTTCCAGACTATCAAAGTCATTGAATCTGTCCTCAAATTCTTGTCCAAGCCTTTTCAGGAGTTCAAAGTAATTGTGTTTTGCTCTGTCAAAGACCTCAGATGCAGAATCATTGTTACTTAGCATCGACTGCATGGATGGAAAGTGATGCAATTTGTTCCTCTGCAAGTATGTGGAGAAAAGGCTAATCTTGGCTTTGAAAGCATTTACAGCACTGAACATCTCACTGATTGTCTTATTTTTGCCTTGCAGTTCACAGTTCAAATGATTCAGTTTCACAGTGATGTCAGTTAGGAAGGCAAGATCCAGTAGCCACTCAGTGTCCTGAAGCATGGCGGTGTCCTCCCCTCTGGATTCCATGAACACTTTGATTTCAGACAAAAGTTATAAAAAACGTTGCAAAATCCTTCCTCTGCTCAGCCATCAGTGTGAAGCAATAGGTCACCATACTCAGCTGACAGCTCCTCCAGAAGTACCTTGAATGACCTGTTTCGCTTTTGACCGGATGCTGTTAATGATTTTAACGACTGGAGTCATGACGTGATCAAATCCCATCACTTTGGCGCACATTGCCTGTTGGTGTATTATGCAGTGGTAATGTAGAAACTTTGGGAAATCTGGGTCTCCTCTGCATAGCGCGACGAAGCCTGCATGCTGGCCAGTCATTGCAGGGGCTCCATCAGTTGTTACCGATACCAACTTTTCAAAGGGCACGTTCTTTTCCGTGAAGTACTTCTTCACTGCATCATAAATATCAACACCCCTCGTTGTTGTCTTGAGGGGCAGTAATGTTAAAAATTCCTCTTTCACTGACAAATCACTGAATACCATTCCGATGAAAACCATGAGCTGCACTGTACTACTAGAATCCACAGATTCATCACACTGGATGGAGAACCATTTGCACAAACCCAAGTCTTTCTCCAACTGCTCCGTTACGTTTGCTGACATAGCCGAGACTCGTCTCGCAATAGTGTTAGCCCCGAGTTGAACATCGGACACTGAGGACATTATTTAATTTCCATTCTTGTGATCTTTAAACAGAGTGTTGGTTATCACAGTCGTTGCTCCCTTGACAATTTCACCATCAGAGAAAGGTTTTTTGTGTTTTGTTAAAAAATGAGCAACTCTAAACGAAGCTTCGGTTGCAGCCTGTGACTTTTTAGCTGGTTTTGTAAAAAATGATTGCTGCCTGCTTAATGTTGTTTTCATCTCACTAATTTATTCTTTTCTAAGTGATGTACCTGGTGGATAACGAACATTGAAGGTCTTGTGGGTTGTGGTGAAATGTCTCTCCGCATTGTGTCTCTTGGCAACCGCAATGCTAGCTCCACAGATGAGGCATACAGCTTTATCTTTAACGTTGTTGAAGAGGAATTCTGTCTCCCACTCCTCGTTGAAATAATAAGTCTTATTCTTTTTTGCATGACTTGCATCATCAGCCATAATTAATCTTTTTTTTCTTTTTTATAGTTCAATTTATCTCATGTAGAGTATGTACCGTCTGCCCGCGACCAACTCAACTCACAAAAGTGACAGGTTTTTTTGGGGGGGTTTTTTGCACAACGTAATGTTGCCTATGGCAACGTACGTTGACTCGACATGCAGATTCAAAATATTTTAAATTATTGAATTATTTTATTATGTTTTAATGGTATATGAAATGTCACCAATAGTTATTTTCTCATTTTATGCCATTATCATAAAAAAAAAAAAAGAAAGATTACAATTCAGGCTATTTATAGAACGTGCTCGCGCGGGCGACTCAGAGACTCCACGCGGGCTACCAGGTGCCCGGGCACCATGTTGGAGACCACTGATCTAAATCAAAACATTCATTTGGCATTTGATTTAAAAATAGTATATAAACCAGGTGAGTTTGCAAGTTTACCTAGCATGATGGCTGGTTAGCTTTACTAGCGATTAGCAAGCAAATAATATAATACACACCCATTCCTGAATATGAGTGCTATTTTTTAACGTTTAATCTTCAGTGATGCTGAACTTGCTAAGCCAGCTGTGTGTCATCATCTTACCCAAACATTGGAGTGTCGGTGCTCAACTAAACTAGCCATAAGGCAGAGGCGGTATCATGCAGGTGAACCGAACAATGGTGTAATGATTCAGTTCCACTCCCAAGACAAGACGATGCTCACCTGACTGGCCAATAGGAACGTGGCCCCGCCCATGACACAATTCTCACAGTGAAAGCAAAAGCTGACACGAGAGCAAGAAATTGCATCGAGAGCAAAGAAAAGTGTTTCGAGAGTTTTTTTCAAAGTATTTTGAGAGAGATTTTTTTTCTCAGAAATAATTAAAAAAATTTCAAATGTATATATTTTTTAATGTTCTATGAGAAAATACTTTCAACTTTTTTTAGTCTCAAATATTATTATTTTTTGCTATTGGTATGAAAACCTTTTCTCTCAAATATTTTTTTTTTCTCTCATGAAATGCTTTTTTGCTATCGTGATAACTTTTTCTCTCAAACTTTTTTTTTTCTCTCGGATCATTTATTTTATCGCATGTAATAAAGACACAATTCTCTCTCCATACAACTGCCCCTCAAAATTCCTGTGCATGTCCCTGATTTTCTATATATGGTTCCTCATGTATGGGTCCTTTCAAATGCAGACTGTATTTTTCACATAACAATGGAACAGCAGAGCAGATACTTCCAGTCTCATCTTGTATTATGAATACCTTTCAAAAAATAGCCACTGAATCACCTTTCAAACACAATTATTTAGACAGAGGCTCACTGTACAAATGCTCTCTTTGCATTACCTCTGGAATTTTCAAACTCAGCAATGGAAATGTTATAAATATAAAAATAAAACTACTCAATATAAGTAAAAAATCCAAATATATAATATAATATCGTAAAATGCAATGCAATTACATTGTGCCGATTATAAATACATCTTTTGAAATTGGAAAATTAAAAATGATTACTAGGCCTTTTTGTATGTTGTGTGTCGTCATGCATGATTGAGTACATTCGATTAAATACATTTAAAACTAGAATATTTTGTATGAATCAGAAAAATTGTCAAAAGGAAAAAATATAATATTAACAAAGTTGAAGCTTAACATGTGGACAAAGTTTAATGTCTTTTTAATGTCAGCTAAAATCTAGGTAAATATTAATAAGTCACTGGACTTTGGTTAATACATTTAGAAAAAAAACTGTATTCACACAAATCATACAGCTAGTCATTGTTAAAGTCCTCATGAAATTAAAATCTTATTTACTTTGTTAGCACACATTACAGGTCTTAGTGTGAACAATTAATCTGTGCAAGTTAATACACAGAAAAAAAATTGTTTGCCGTGGTAATCTTTAATCAAAATCTGAAAAGTAACTTCCGGTCTGGAATGGCGTTCCCTTTCAAATGACGGCTTGGGTTTGAATATCCTTAAAGGGATAGTTCACCCTGAAATGAAAATAAAGCCATCTTTTACTCACCCTGCTGTTGTTCTAATGCCCTATGTCCTTTTATCCTTTTCGGACCTCAAACGCTGAAATTTAAAAAATAGTTTTCCTGCATGCACTCCTTCCTATAATGGCAGTGGAAAACGAACAGGCTAAAACATTACAAAAAATATACAAAAGTATCACGCAATGATACAATGAGACGCACGCCATATATGGAAAGTGTTCAGGAGGCATACTATAAGGTTTTGCGAGAAAGAAACTGTATTATTCAGTCAAAACACTGAGCTCGGCCGTTACTCTGAGTGTGCTCCTGTGAGAGGTTGAGCTGTTAGCCGGCGCCGGCGCCGGCGACGGCGCTCATGCTTACTATAACTCGCACTGTTGTCATGGTACCCAGGATAAGCACACACATGCATAATTTTGAGAAATCAGGCTCAATAGAAACAAACTCTCGTATTTTCTATAAGGTATATGATAAGAAACAATACAATAATACTAATAATAAAACCTCCTGAAATGAATATTGTGTACCGTTGTCATGACAACATTGCAATTGGCTGCTAAGTCAGTGCTGATGGCTCGGATGCACTCTCACAGGAGCATGCTCAGAGTAACGGCCAAGCTCAGTGTTTTTTGTTTTAGCCTGGTCGCTATCCACTGCCATTATAGGAAGGAGCGCGTGCAGGAAAACTATTTTTAAAATTTCTGAGTTTGAGGTCCGAGAAAGATAGAAGGACATAGGGTATTAGAACAACAGCAGGGTGAGTAAAAGATGGCTTTATTATCATTTCAGGTTGAACTATCCCTTCAACCGTTAGTCTGCTATGAGCGAGAGATGGAGAGGAGGCGTGCTGAAGTAAAACCCTGCCCTCAATTCAATATTCCGACGGAAATACGTCACAGCACTGAAATAAAATCATTCTCAACTTTCGTTTCACTGGGACTTTAAACCATTAAGATGTTAATCTAACTTCAACAGCTGAAGCACTTGACCATTGTACTCACCTGCCTCCGAATGTGCGCATTTCCTTCCACAGGCATGTTAATCGCACTCTTGATCAGACTCCTGGCAATGAAGATGTAGTACACAGAAATAATGAAGAGAGGAATGATATACAGAATGAGGAAGGAGGCCATGGAATGGATTTTAGGGTGCAGGTCTCCAGCGTGAGGGTACGGGGCACAGGCTTTAAAAGTCTCATTGGTTTCCGCGATGTGGAAGGTATGGAGATCGGAGAACACCGCCTCAGGAATGGCCAGGACCATGGAGAGCAGCCAGATCGACGCAGCCCTCAGGCAGACCTTTAGCGAAGCTTTAGATGCCTGAATATCCATTGGCTTGACAATGGCCTTGTATCTAAGAGACAGAAAAAGACCCCAGGAACAGAAGGAGACATTTTAATTAAGACTCTAACCTTAAGAACAATGTTTTAATTAAGAACGAACACACATTAAAAAAAAATCTGACTATTTGGCTGAAAGGATGTGACCAATTAACTCATGGGAGAAGACGTGATAAATCAAGGGGACTCTCGTGCAACTGAAGTCTGCAAACCGCCGTTTTATCTGAACTGCTGCGTCTCAGAGTTCAGTTCAGTATGTAACCTAATGTTACAATTTTCTTAAAGGGATAGTTCACCCTGAAATGAAAATAAAGACATATTTTACTCACCCTGCTGTTGTTCTAATGCCCTATGTCCTTCTATCTTTTTCGGACCTCAAAATCAGAAATTAAAAAAATTGTCCTGCATGCGCTCCTTCCTATAATGGCAGTGGATAGCGACCAGGCTAAAACATTACAAAAATGATACAAAAGTATCACACAATGATACAGTGAAACGCGTGCCATATATGGGAAGTATTCAGGAGGCATACTATAAGGTTTTGCGAGAAGGAAACCGTATTATTCAGTCAAAACACTGAGCTCGGCCGTTACTCTGAGCGCGCTCCTGTGATGAGTGTCAGCAGGAGCCGGCGCTCATGCTAATGCCGCGTTCCAGGCAACCCATAACCCGTGTTTTTCCAACCTTCTACCCGTGAAAGTGCACTGGAACGGCAGTCAAACCCGTGATTTCCCACCCATGAACTCGTTCTAGATTGATGTACTCCCAGTTACAAGCTCTGACGTCACACAGCCCCTACGGATGCGGTGTTTATGAAACAAATATAACGTAAAATAAAAGGTATAACAGCTTCTCTTGCCGTATGCGCCATTGTTTCCCCTCCGTTTCCCTCAAATAAGCAAGTAAGATCCTTTGGCGATAGAAATTATTGTAAATTTAGCATAAGCCTCATACGGTCCGCCATGCTTTGTTTACATCTAGCTACCATACGATTCCTTGCGCTCAGGCAGTTTGGCGTGCCTTTGCCTGGAACTCTACAAAGTCGTGAGTCGTGGTTTGAAGTTGTAAATTATGGCCTTAAAAACCTGCCTGGAACGCAGCATTAGCTACTGTAACTCGCACTGTTGTCATGGTACCCAGGATAAGCACACACATGCGCACACACACACACCATTTTGAAAAATCAGGTTCAATAGAAACAAACGCGATTCTCGTCTTTTCTATAAAGTATATGATAAGAAATAATACAATAATACTATTAATAAAACCTCCTGAAGTCAAATCAAATCAAATCACTTTATTGTCACACAACCATATACCCAAGTGCAACAGTAGGTGAAATTCTTAGGTGCAGTTCCGAGCAACATAGCAGTCATGACATGACATGTACAACATTTAAAGCAACATCAGATTACACATCTGATGCGCCCACAATTACTCACAGCACAGTAACCTCTACAATAAACAATAAATAATTTACACAATGTGAGTGTAGTTCTCACAGCTTTAAACAATATACACATACTTACAATATACATATACTTTAATCAATATACACTAAACATACATTAAACAATATACATTAAGCTATAATAATAATATACAATGTACAGTATACAATATTAATCACAATAGAGATCCAATGTACAAAAGATGCTATATGATAAATAAATGTGTATATAATGTGTGTGTATCTACAGTGGGTTGTGCTGAGTGATATTCTGTCCAGAATGTGTTATGATCCTGATGGATCAAGAGTTAAGTAGTCTAATTGCTTGTGGGAAGAAGCTGTTCTGGAGTCGGCTGGTGCGTGTTCTGATGCTGCGGTACCGCCTGCCTGATGGCAGCAGTGAGAGCAGCCCATGGCTCGGGTGGCTAGAGTCTCTGATGATCCTATGAGCTCTCTTCACACACCGCCTGGCATAAATGTCCTGGAGGGAGGGAAGCTCACCTCCGATGATGCAGCTGGCCGTGCGCACTACCCTTTGCAGGGCTTTGCGGCTGCGGGCGGTACTGTTGCCGTACCAGGTGGTGATGCAGCCAGTCAGCAGGCTCTCTATGGTGCTGGTGTAGAAGCGTGTGAGGATGTGGCGGTTCATTCCAAACCTCCTCAGCCGTCGCAGGAAGAAAAGGCGCTGATGAGCCTTCTTCACAACGGCCTCGGTGTGGACGGACCATGAGAGTTCCTCTGTGATGTGGACACCGAGGAACTTGAAGCTGCTGACTCTCTCCACCGGTGCTCCATTGATGGTGATGGGGCGGTGTTCTCTCTCATTCCTCCTGAAGTCGACCACCAGCTCCTTGGTCTTGCTGACGTTGAGGGAGAGGTGTGCACCTCCTCTCTGTAGGCCGTTTCATCATTGTCAGTGATGAGACCTACCACCGTCGTATCGTCAGCAAACCTGATGATGGTATTGGAGCTGTTGGTTGCCACACAGTCATGTGTGTACAAGGAGTACAGGAGTGGGCTGAGAACACAGCCCTGAGGGGCTCCAGTGTTGAGAGTCAGTGATGAGGAGATGTTACTGCCCATTCTGACCACCTGGCGTCTGTTTGACAGGAAGTCCAGGATCCAGCTGCATAGCAAGCTGTTTAAGCCTAGAGCCCGGAGTTTCATGTCAAGTATGGAGGGCACAATGGTGTTGAATGCTGAGCTGTAGTCTACAAACAGCATTCTCACATATGTGTTCCTCTTTTCCAGGTGGGAGAGAGCAGTGTGTATTGTGGATGAAATGGCATCATCAGTGGAGCGGTTTGTGCTGTATGCAAACTGCAGTGGGTCCAGTGAGGGAGGGAGAACAGAGCAGATGTGGTTTCTGATTAGTCTCTCAAAGCATTTGCTGATGATGTGGGTCAGAGCAACAGACGCAGTCGTTTAAGCAGAGTGTTTTTGATTGCTTCGGTATAGGCACAATGGTGAATATTGTGTACCGTTGTCATGACAACATTGCGTGAGGGACTGCTCAGTAAGTGTTGACGGCTCGGACACACTCTCACAGGAGCACACTCAGAGTAACGGCCAAGCTCAGTGTTTTGACTGAATAATACGGTTTCTTTCTCGCAAGACCTTATAGTATGCCTCCTGAACACTTTCCATATATGGCGCACGTCTCCCTGCATCATTGCGTGACACTTTTGTATCATTTTTGTAATGTTTTAGCCTGGTCGCTATCCACTGTCATTATAGGAAGGAGCGCGTGAAGGAAAACTATTTTTAAAATTTCTGCTTTTGAGGTCCGAAAAAGATAAAAGGACATAGGGTATTAGAACAACAGCAGGGTGAGTAAAAGATGGCTTTATTTTCATTTCAGGGTGAACTATCCCTTTAATGCTTCAGCTGAGAAAAAAAAATCTTGATTATAAAGAACAAAACAATCTGCCTAAAGCAACAAGTTAATCGATTGCATATGGTTTTGTTGAACACATTAGACCACTTTATTTCAACGTATTATTTTAAAATAATCATGTTTAATCGCAGGCATCCTGGTGAGAAACGTCTCGGTTACGGATGTAAGTTCCCTGAGGAGGGAACGGAGACGTACGTTAGTGACTAACGAATGGGGAGTTTCGCTTAGAAGCCTATCATCTTCGAGCATATAGAAAACGCCCAATGGCGTGCCAATGCCATGGGGCATGCGGAATTTGCATACGTAACTCCGCCTCACCGCGTGAGTATATAAGGAAGTACGTGGCAATATCGCATTATGTTACCTGCTGAGGAGCCAAGACTGAACTCCTGCGTTCCAGGTAGCACAGCTGATGTGGCAACGGAACGTACGTCTCCGTTCCCTCCTCAGGGAACGAGGGTTACATCCGTAACCGAGACGTTTACCTAACGAATGGGGGTTCCAATATGATCCCGCCACTCAGCTGTCTTCCAGTGCCCTGCGTAAGTGTGAGTTCCCTGTCGTAAGACTAATACGGACAAAGGACTCACACTTAACACAGGATTACCAAGGTACACTGGGAAGCATATCCCAGTGAAGGAATGCAAAGATGCTTGCCCATAGGGAAGACTTAAGAGTACACATATGACCGGCTAAGGGCTGCATATGGAAAACTCTAGGGTACCAGCCGCAGGTGGAATTTTTAACCCTAGGGGTGGCAGGGACTTGCCAAGGGAAAGACACCTGCTCGCTAAGGAGGCTTACGTGGAAATACACGTGTGGGGGTTGCCGGAGGGGAACCATGCACACGGGGCGCCTGGCCGAACACGAGGGTCTGGGCTCGTTAGAGGGCAGACACGCAGGTATTGGCGTAAGCAGTGCTGGAGGAACTCAGGGCTCTCGGGGAAGCTCAACTGAGGGAAAATATTGCACGTATCCAGTCCGTGGAGTGGAATGGCGAGCAAGCGAAGACACCTGAGCCTGGCCCATTACCGGCCCCTCAGGGCACTGGCTCCACTCGGAGATTGTAGAATCTGGCGAATGTGTTCCGTGTCGCCCAGCCTGCAGCTCTGCAGATGTCTGTTAACATGCGCTAAAGCCCAAGAGGAGGCCACGCTCCGAGTGGAGTGTGCCCTAACCCCAAGGGGACATGGTCGACCTTGCTGCTGGTAAGCCAAAACAATGGTGTCCACTATCCAGTGAGACAGCCTTTGCTTTGAGAGAGCTCTTCCCTTCCGCTCTCCACCATAACAGACAAATAGCTGGTCTGAGGTCCTGAAATACTGCCTGCTGTCTACGTAAGCGCGGAGGGCGCGTACTGGACAGAGCAGTGCCAAGGCTGGGTTTGCCTCCTCCAAAGGCAGCGCTTGCAGGTTCACCACCTGGTCTTTGAACGGAGTGGTGGGAACCTTGGGCACATATCAGGCCGGGGTTTCAGGATCACGTGAGAGTTAGCCGGCCGAATTCCAGGCACGCTTCGTCAACCGAAAATGCCTGCAGGTCCCCGACCCTCTTAAGAGAGGCCAATGCGGTCAGCAGAGCCGTCTTCATCGACAGGAACTTAATATCAACCGACCGCAAAAGCTCAAAGGGAGGCCTCTGCAGAGCACTTAGAACTACTGCGAAGTCCCAAGAGGGTACGAGAGGAGAGCGAGGAGGATTCAGTCTCCTCAACCCCCTCAGGAACCTGATGATCAGGTCGTGCTGACTTACCTTTTTGTCCCCCAAGAGATCTTGGTAGGCAGATATTGCAGCCACATAAACTTTAAGGGTGGAGGGACACAGCCTTGGTTCCAACCCCTCTCGGGCATTTCCAGGGGTCTTCTTGGCGAGAAGAGCACCAGGTGACAAAGAGGTTCCACTTCAACGCATAGGCATGCCGAGTGGACTCTGCCCTAGCGGAAGTGATGGTGGCGACCACCGGAGGTGGCAGGCCACTCAAACCTGCTGCGTCCCATCCAGGAGCCACACGTGGAGGTTCCAAATATCGGGACACGGGTGCCATAGGGTGCCCCGTCTCTGAGTGAGGAGGTCCAGTCTCAGAGGAATTGGCCAGGGAGTGGCTGTCGCAAGGAGTAAGAGTTCGGGGAACCAGGTCCAGCCGTGCCAGTACGGGGCGACCAGAAGGACCTGCTCCTTGTCCTCCCTGATCCTGCACAGGAGCTGTGCGAGCAGGCTCACTGGGGGGCACACATATTGCGTAGGCCCCGCGGCCAGCTGTGCGCCAGTGCATCCGTGCCGAGTGTGCCCTCGGTCAGGGAATAGAACAGGCTGCAGTGGGAAGAGTCGTGGGAGGCAAACAGATCTACCTGAGCGTCCCCGAACTGTTCCCAAATCAGCTGGACCGTCTGGGGATGGAGTCTCCATTCTCCCAGGAGTGGCTGAAGCCGTGAGAGCTCGTCGGCTGCACGGTTCAGGGCTCCTGGAATATGGACAGCACGAAGGGACCTCAGGCGCTTCTGACTCCATAAAACGTGGTGGCGGGCGAATTGAGACATACGGCGGGAGCGTAGACCGCCCTGGTGGTTGATGTACGCTACTACAGCCATGTTGTCTGTCCTGACAAGCACATGTTGACCCCTCAGCAACGCCTGGAAGCGGTGCAGGGCAAACCGTACTGCCAGTAACTCGAGGCAATTGACATGCAGAAGGCGCTGGGGTCCTGTCCAGGAGCCCGCGGCTGCTTGTCCATTGCACATGGCACCCCAAACCGTGGCAGAGGCATCCGTCGATACGATAACATGCCTGGAAACTCGTTCTAAGGGCACACCGGCCCGTAGAAAACTGAGGGTCGACCACGGGAAACTGAGTGTCTGAAGGCAGGCCCGAGTCACTTGAACCCGGAGCGTGCCAGACTGCCACCTTGGGACTCGATCGCAAAGCCAATGTTGAAGCGGTCTCATATGAAGCAATCCGAGTGGCGTCACCGCGGCTGCAGATGCCATATGCCCCAGGAGCCTCTGAAATAGTTTCAGTGGAACCGCACTCTTGCTCTCGATTTGATGGAGGCAAGTCAGCAGAGACTGCGCGCGCTCGCTCGAAAGCTGCGCGCACATGGCCACCGAGTCGATGTCCATACAGAGAAAAGAGATCCTCTGTGCTGGGCAAAGTTTGCTCTTCTCCCAGTTGACCCGAAGGCCCAGACGGGCTAGGTGATGGAGCACCCGATCTCTGTGTCCGCAAACCTGCTCCCGAGAGTGGCCCAGTATGAGCCAGTCGTCGAGGTAATTCAGGATGCGAACCCCGTGCTGCCGAAGGGGCGCAAGGGCTGCCTCTGCAATCTTCGTAAAGACGCGAGGGGACAGAGATAGCCCGAATGGGAGGACTGCGTACTGATATGCCCGCCCCTCGAAAGCAAACTGTAGGAACGGTCTGGGTCGAGGAAGGATGGAGACATGGAAGTAGGCGTCCTTCAGGTCGATCGCTGCAAACCAATCGTCCGGACGAACGCATTCGAAAAGGCGTTTCACAGTCAACATCTTGAACGGAAGCCTATGCAGGGTTCGGTTCAAGATGCGAAGGTCCAGGATTGGCCGTAACCCACCGGTTTTCTTGGGTACAATGAAGTAGGGGCTGTAGAACCCCGACTTCATTTCGGCTGGAGGGACAGGCTCGATCGCACCCTTCGCCAGCAGGGTGGCAATCTCCGCATGCATGACGGGGCGTTGGCCCCGATCTCGGTATAACGGACTCCCCTGAAACGGGGAGGAGCCTGCGCGAATTGAATCGCGTAGCCGAGCCTGATGGTCCGCGCGACCCAGCGGGACAGTCCTGGAAGCTGAAGCCAGGCTCCCAAGGAGTGTACCAGCGGGGTCATACGGAGCACAGACGTACCCAGGGTGGGGCAGCGAGGCAGCGTTACTGGCCCGGACAAGGGAGGCTGTTGGGCGTCCCGGTGTGGGGGTACAGTTAACGGCTGCGTCCCGACAGAGGAGACCAGGGAAGGACGCACGTTTCACTGGGGTCTGCTCTGAGGGGAGGCTGGCGACAGAGAGGGATGCGAGTGGCGGGACCCGGGGGTGGCGCGCACCGTCATCACCGATCTCTGGGTGCTCAGGGATGGGATTGTCAGTTCTTTCTTTAACCACATTAGGGTGCTGCTGACCCGGGGGCCAGCAGCTGAACAAAACGTCAGGTCGAAGCACTCTGCGGACACAGTTGCATCGCAACAGAGCGTTCGACCGGGGGGACCCCAGTGTACCCTTTAGCCACAGCTCCATCAAGGGTGGAGAAGGCAGAAGAATTCGCCAAACGGTCACGGGAAAACAACGTGTTCTTCCAGGACCGCGCAATCTCTTCATGTACCTCGGGGAAGAAAGGTATTGGAGGAGTGGCCGAACGGGTGTCCGGATGCTCCTCCAAAAACCAATCATCCAACCGTGAACGCTCAGGTCGGGGCGGAGGGTTCCACTCCAACCCAAGCGCTGCGGCGGCCCGAGATAACATGGCTGTCAATTCCGGGTCCGACTCGGGCAATGCTACAACGCCCGAAGGCGGCAGCACAGCCGAATCATCATCCTCGGATGACTCCAGCCCACCTTGTGATGCGGCGATGGACATTTCTTCATCCTCCGCCACGCCAAACGCCACAGTCGGGACAGTATGAGCCAGCCCCGATGTAGACGCTTGAACACGGGGCGGGTCAGGTGCTTGAGAGGGGGGTGTGGGCTGAGGCATGAGCGTCGGCGCATCATTCCACACCATCACCCTCAGATCACCCTGGCCACCAGCCAAAGTGCGACCTCGCGTAGAGACCGCAGATTGGGGTGTGGCAGAGGGGATTGTCGCTCCGGCATCAGCGCGAAGCTCACGGAGTCTCGATCGTAACACCGAGATGGCCATGTTCCCGCAGTGGGAACATGAGTCATCCACAAGCGCTGCCTGAGCGTGCTGAAAGCCCAAACACGTCACGCAGCGCTCGTGCCCATCAGAAGACGAGAGAAATCCACCGCACCCAGAAGTGCACAGCAGGCAGGAATATGTGATCACTGGAACGCGCCGTAACACCAACACCGACTGGAAAGCTGCTCGTCTCGAAGAAGCTGACAGAGTTTCAGAAGGCTTGTAAGGAGTGAAGAGGAGGTACTCTTGGCTCCGAAAGCAGAAACATAATGCGATATTGCCACGTACTTCCTTATATACTCACGAGGTGAGGCGGAGTTACGTATGCAAATTCCGCATGCCCCATGGCATTGGCACGCCATTGGGCGTTTTCTATATGCTCAAAGATGATAGGCTTCTAAGCGAAACCCCCCATTCGTTAGTCACTAACGTACGTCGTAGTGACTGAACGAAAGGGAACTACATTACCCATGATTCTGAAAAAAAACCCTCCACCAATCAGAGAATTTCAACAAGCAAATCGTGACAAAATAACACTTTAGTGCCTGCTCACTCGCATTTTAAATGATTTAGAGTCAGTTTCCCTACACTCGCAAAAATATTTGTATGCATAATATACACTAATCAGGCATAACATTATGACCTAATATTGTGTTGGTCCCCCTTTTGCTACCAAAATAGCCCTGACCTGTCGAGGAATGGACTTCACTAGACCCCTGAAGGTGTGCTGTGGTATCTGGCACCAAGATGTTAGCATCAGATCCTTTAATATATATCAATATTGATCCTTGGAGAGTCTTTGGCCACTCAGACTCTCCTCCTCGCCGTGCATTAGGACGATATAGACACACATCCTCTTCCAGGCAGATTCGTAACATCTTTAGTTGATTGGAACTTCATATTTATTGCCCTGATGGTGGAAATGGGAATGTTCAATGCATTAGATATTTTCCTACAGCCACTTTCTCAACAATCGTTTGCTGCACATCAGAACTATATTCTGTGGTTTTACTCATTGTGATGGAGGATTAAGGGAATTTGGCCTTAATTTATACTTAATTTATACTTAATTATAATTTATATTTATACTTAATGTGCTAAAATGTTTTAATATTAATGGCAATATACTTCAGAGATATTTTACTCATAAAAAATGCTAGGGGTGCCAATAATTGTGACCAACGTGTTTTGAACAAAAACATTTATTTCATAATGTTATTTTCCCCTGACTTTCCATTCTTTTACGTCAATGAAAGGTTTGATTTTTGCAAAAAAAAAAATTAATTATAGATCAAAAGGATAAACAATGCAGATTTATTTTTACAGCCATCTTTAATCATATTTACCTCAGCTTGACTCATAAAATGTCTAAAATGAAAACAATCTCGTTGTTGCTCTGTACACATACTGTAAATTCTGAAAAAACACTGTGAATTCTGTAAAGTTTTTTTTCTGTAATGTTTTTTTTCCCATGGGTGCTTAGGTGTGCATAAATGTATTATATAACAGAATTATATGGACTCCTTGATTATTTGGTGTCCTTTTGGAGTCTCCAATGATCCTTGAAGCTTGCAGAAAATACAGTTTTGTGAGAATCACACTTCAATCTAATTATTTACTTTGGATACTTTAGAAAGTGGCTGTAGGAAAATATCTAAAGCATGGAACATTCCCATTTCCACTATTAGGGCATTAAATAAGAAGTTCTAATCAACTAAAGATGTTGTGAATCTGCTTATATCATCCTAATGCACAGCGAGGATGAGAGTGTGAGTGGCCAAAGACTCTCCAAGGATCACAGATGGAAAATTGCAAAGATTAGTTCAGTCTTGGGGTCAGAAAGCTTTTAAAAAATGAAACAACCCCTACATCACCACATGTTGTTTGGAAGGGATTCAAGAAAAATCTTAATTGCAAAAAATCTCAATTGCTCATCCAGAAACAAACTCCAGCATTCAGTTGTCAGACACAACTGTAACTTCAAAAGGGACCTGGTTCTGTGGTCAGATGAAACTATAAAAAGAGCTTTTTGGCAGCAAACCCACCAGATAAAAAGTGCCCCATGCCCATGGTTAAAAATACCGCTATCCTATTTTGTTGCTGGAGGTCCTGGACATCTTGTTCAGATACATAGTATCATGGATTCTAGCAAATACCAACAGATAACAAATCAAACCCAAAACAATCTTCCATAAGGACAACGATCCAAAACAAACATCAAAATCAACACAAAAATGTGTCTCTGAGCACAAAATGAAGCTTCTGCCATGCCCGTCCCAGTTCCGTGACCTGGACCCTATAGAAAATGAGAGGGGTCAACTGAACAGAAGACGCACCAACATGGAGCTGTGAATCTGAGATATTCTGTATGGAGGAATGGTCTCTGATCTCTTGTCAGGTGTTCTCCAAACTCATCAGGCATTATTGGAGGAGACTCAGAGCTGTTATCTTTGCAAAAAGTATTTAATAAAAGGGTCCCAATAATTATGGCTAATGTGTTTTTGGAGAAAAGCATTTATTTTATGTTATTTACCCCCACACACACACACACTTTCATTTGTTTTATTTCAATGAAAGGTTAGATTTTTGTGCTTTAAAAAAACAAAACAAAGAGATCAAAAGGATAAACAATGCAGATTTGCAACAATGCTCTCTATTTGGAAATATCAGGCCACTGGATGGTGGATTGGATCAGAATTGACTATTCCGGAAAAGCCATGTAATAAAAAAAGTTACCAGAAAATAGCCTATTTGATTTGAAGCACATCAGTATCCAGACCACAGGAAAAGATCCTCCCACCCATGAGTTCCATCTGCCATCTGTTGTTCATTGCTGTTCACCTAAATACGAAATCAAGCCTCCAGTGCTAATCAGACTCCCACAGATCATAGAACAGTCTGGCTGCTTAGTCAGTATTCCTTTTCTTTATATCAAAGGGAGTTACGTGGAATTTAATCTCAATCACATGCATTTAGTGCATGTCACAATATACATGTTGTTCCAAAACAGCTTTACAGAGAATAGTGCCTCACAAAAGTGAACAAGTCAAAGTCTCACCAATAAATGTCTGACTCCTTATGAAATACTAAGCACCTTATTTTAAGTTCTTAATAATGATTGACATTGATTTTTATAATAATAAAAAAAAATGAATCGCATCACCACATTATCAACTGTTTCTCATTTAACGCGAGAGCAACCGGCCCTCTGTTGATCCATTGCTCTGGAAGTGCACTCGTTACTCTTGAGTGCTTTAGTGTCAACACTAACAGGCAGAGGAAGCAGTGGATTTTTTCTCCATCATTAAGCCTGTTATTTTTCATTTCCATTCACCTGCTACTATTACACATTTCCTCAAGAGAACAGACAGACCAAGAGGGCATACAATTGGAGCCTTGTGTATATGGGATACAAATACAGATGTTTATATATGTCAATAGAATAGAATAGAATAGAATAGAATAGAATAGAATAGAATAGAATAGAATAGAATAGAATAGAATGAGTCAGTTCTGAATTGCTAAAGTCAGGGTTTATACACTTTTTCTTTTTACATTGTGAATTACACAAAAGTTGGGTTTTTGGCAGCTTCTCTGCTTTTTTTTTTCAGGCTACCTCCTAAAGTGCCTTTGACAAGTGACAGATCATCAGCAAAAGTGGCACAGTGATTTTCAGTTACCTGTTGCATTACATTTTTCTTCCATTAAAAACAACAGCATGAGTCTACTTGAAAAAGCATGTAGATGGTCGTGATGGAATATCAGGTGGTTAGTTACTGGTCTATCAACCCTAACCAACATGATCAAAGTCTGCCAGGTCAGTCTCACCCACACTTAGTCACTGTGGACCAGACCCTATACTTAGTTAAAACAGAACCTCACAAATAAGTTTTGCAACATTTGATGTAACTGACCATTCAATAATTATTAAAAATAAAAAATAACAATAATCTTATTTGTAGCTGTTCTTAATAGAAGCTATATTTAAGAAGAACATCCCCATTCTCAAGCTTGATCACATACATAATGATTAAGTGACTTTGGAGGTAGCTATTATAAATGACTTTCACATTTTAATAGCTTCCTGATATTTAAAAGACAATCAATCATGAAACTTGATGGCCCAATTTACCTGATTTCCCACTTTAGCTGAACTCAGCCTAATTATAATATTTAGTGTTAATGAGGACTAGCCTACTTAATGAGTCATTTCATAATAATGGATATTGCTTCATTACTTTGCGGTGATTGTAATCAATGATAAAAAGACGTTCAACTGAAATGGTATGGTTTTGCTTTCTGAACTGAGCTAAAGAATATATATATAGATGCATTTACCTGTCCGCTGCCAGCGCTGTGAGCGTGAACACCGACACTCCGACCGATGTCAGTTGGATGAACGGGATGAGTTTGCAACCCATCCGTCCAAAGAGCCACTCATCCGCCAGAAACTTGCTGGCATCCACGGGCGCGCAGGTGACCAGCAACAACACATCTCCGAGGGCGAGGCTCGACATGAACAGATTGGGGACATTCCGCATGGATTTTACGATGCAAAACGTCCTAATGAGCGTCACATTACCAATAAGTCCAACAGTAATGAGAAGCGCGTAAACGGTGGCGATAATAATGCCTGAATGCAAGTATGGATGCTCCGGAGCGGTGCTGGTGTTGTTGCGCTCCGGAGAGTCGCCCAGAAACTTTGCATCGGGTGTCGGAGTTAATGTTGCGTCAGACATGTTATCAAATCAATTCGTAGGCATTTTGAAAGTAAAGTGTCCGAAGTAGACGCATATTGCCATACATACGGTTTGTTTTCCGATGATATTCCTCTCCAGCGCATCCTGTGCGCAAATGGAGAGTCCATGTGAGGTTTGGCTTCTATATGCCAAACTGACGCGCCTGCGCTCTCATGTGTTGGAAAACTACATTTTGTTTAGCCATAAATCAGTGAGCTGCCTAGACAGCAAAGACAATGGTCTTTGACCTTTATCTCATAGAAGATAAACATTCATGGCATATATTATTTAATAATAAATAAACGTACGCGCGCGCGTGTGTGTGTGTGTGTGTGTGTGTGTGTGTGTGTGTGTGTGTGTGTGTGTGTGTGTGTGTGTGCAACCCAGTCTCATATAAAAACGTACCCTGACTACATTGGTCCAAAGTGCAAAACGTAGAGGGGTTACAATAATGGCCCTTGAATTGTATCACTGTTACATTTTTTTTGCCTATTCTTTTGCGTCCAAGTCACGTGACTTTCAAGATTCCGGCCGTGAGAACAAAAAACATGGCGGACATTTCTCTCATTTTAGTGGAAAAAATCAGTATTTTGAGTTAGTTTCTGCATAAAAATAAGTTTTGATTACATTTCTAGCGAGAAATATGTATTTTATTTTCATAATATTCACTCAGTGAATGTACATAATCACTCGCTTGCTTGTTGTTGCGAAGATTTTTCAGATCTCTCCAGAAAATGTGAAACTGTAACGTTTTGGTTGCTATGGACGCTGCTATCAACACATGTGAACGTTATCATGATGAAATTATTTATTGGGTTATCATTTTTCCATTATGACATGTTGGAGTATGATTCTCAATTTAATCAGCCATCATAGTTTTGTTTACATTTATTTATTTTTATTTACGCTATTCAGACACAAACAGTAGCCCAACCCCGCCCCTAAACCTGCCCATGTGCGTTATATGATATAAAACACAGAATATTACAGACAACGGGTACACTTTATTGAAAAAGTTCAAGTATTCCAACTGTTCCGAGGTCAAACGATTGATTTGTGTGAAGAAAAGATGCGCCCCGGTGTCACAATGAAGAAGACGCCACAGGCCGGCTGCAAGTTAAACCCATAGATATGTATACGTAGATGCCTCATTCGACCGCTCCAGGCACGTCGACGCGCCGCCATAGAAACAGTCGATAAAGGGGTTTCTACGTATACACCTCTATGGGCTTACCCCTCGGCGTCATGAAATCGCGCTGAAGAAGTCTCGTTCAGAACACATCGCGATGTTTGGCATCAGTTCACGTGTCCCACGTGTTGGTGAGTTAATAGTCATAAATTATGTCCTAATGTTTGATATAAAGTATTTTCTGCTTGTTGTTATTGATCAGATTATGTTCAGTCACTGCATTATATCTTTCATCTCCACTCAGGCTTCACATTTCTTTGCTTTCTAAATCAACACACCTTAGGGTGATTAAACACTGTCACGTGACGTGCTATAGACCGTTAAACATATTTCATATTTTTAATATTTAATAATAACTACTAGTGTAGTTCCAACGTGGCATTTATAGTAGAAGCACAATAAAAACAGCAATGCTTTTACCACAGTATTGGTAGTTTTAATGTGATTTTTGTTGTAAATAGACAGTAAACACAACACTTACCATGCTATAAATGCCTTTTAATGTTAAATCCAAATATTGTAATGTAATAGTACTTTTTACGGTATATAATATATGTATTATATATTATGACTTTTTTTCTCTCTTTCTTTTTTTTACCTGGAAAGAACAAAAGGGCCTTTCGGACTCAGTCAGCCCATTCTTGTTCATGGAGAAGTAACAGAGAAGACCGAAAGCAGCAACAGCAAATATTTGCAATGGTAAGTAAGTGTTGGTTTGAACTCTTTATCAAGCATTTGTGGTTACTTAAACATATTCTTACAACCCGCATGGCTCAATCAGTAAGAACATATTCTCTAAGTCTTAATAATTCACAAGATTTAACAAGTTGTCAAATTCATATGATACTCGTACATAATCCGGCAGCTTTTACTCCGACTCCTGCCATTGGCTACTGCCTCAATTCCTGTACATATTTATCATGATTTTTGTAAATCATTTGCTCCCCTTCTTGGAAAGTATGTCCCACACACTGTCAGAAAGTTTATATTAAGTCCAATGTTTTCTTTAAATTTATTACAAATTGGGCCCTGTCTGTTCATGTAATATTAGATGTCTCTTCAGACCTCATAACCTACCTCTGTTTGCAAGAGTAGAAATGCTCACATGACATCAGATATTCGATTATTTTGTCATAATAATCTATAATCAGATCAGTTGTACTTAAAAGTGTGAAGTGACGTGTGGCCAAATATGGTGACCCATACTTGGAATTTGTGCTCTGCATTTAACCCATCCAAGTGCACACACACAGTAGTGAACACACACACACACACCGTGAACACACACCCAGAGCGCTGGTATTCACTCCCCCCACCGACAATTCCTGCCGGACCTGAGACTCGAACCCGCAACCTTTGGGTTGCAAGTCCAACTCTCTAAACATTAGGCCACGACTGCCCCGTAGCGTACTGCTGATAATGTCCTGTTTGCATGTAAATCATTTACGTGATCAAAAGATCAAGTGAATAATCATGAATAATCAACATTTTTAAACAAATTCATATGTGCTATTAAAGATATACTTTCAATAATGGAAATGCACACATATCAGTGAACTGTATTTAACATTTAATTATGCAACACTTTTTACAGAAAGAAATCCTACAGTTATGTAAAGGGACAACATCATCATCATGTCCTGTCCTGGGCACACTGGGCAACATGTGTCCTCCAACATATTCGATCTGTGGCCACGTTCTTCACATCTTCTCATGCGACACCTGCATTCTTCAGGTCTTCGCGAAACATCTGTCTCATGTCTTCCTTGGTCTTCCCTGTCTCCTGCGTCTTCCTGGTGGTGTCCACTTCATAACTGTTTTGGGGTGTTGTTGTTTGGGCATGCGTAGGATATGTCCAGTGAGGTGCACCCTTTGCTATGTCACAGTTTCTCAAAGTCTTCACGTGGAGTACCACTCCTCCTCATGATCTCTTCGATATATGCAGAACCAATATTCATAAACTGTACTCGATGTCTGCCTATGCCTTTATCAAAAAAGCATCAGTGCTCATCAGGAGTTTTAGTAAAGGACAAATGTATTGCCATCCACTAGTTCTAGTCATGCAGCGACTTCATGATGCTATAGTCCAATGTATATATCTGCATTTGTATATAGCGGGTGTTTGTTCGAACAAATGAAGATAGTGAGAGTGAATACCTTTTGAAATCAATATTTATTCATTAAACCTTTTATTACAGTGGTCATTATAGTAAATGTCCACCATAACTACATCTATGGTATCATTATATCACTACCTTGTTAATGTAAATGTAATATGAATGTATTTTATAGAAGAATTTTCTTACTGAAAATGGTTAACATTTATAATAATCATTAACTATTTGAATTGGCCTTTCATTTAGTTACAATAAAAGTGAACAATAATCACAAGGAAATAGTATTAAAGTTGAGAATGTACATTTTTTTTGCCTATTTATTTTTTTAAGGGAAGAAACAAATATATTTTCAGATAATAAAGTCGCACCTCATGTCTTGGTTTGTACTTCATAATGGTTATTTTTTTGAAAAGTTATGTTTCAATATATTTCTCTCTCTCTCTCTCTCTCTCTCTCTCTCTCTCTCTCTCTCTCTCTCTGTGTGTATATATATATATATATATATATATATATATATATATATATATATATATATATATATATATATATATATATATAACTGATCTTCTTTATACTGTTGTGGAGTAGTTTGGGCACTACATTTGTCTTTGAAATGTTTGACATTAAATATTGGAATATGCTTATAAAATTGTGTGCATTCATTATGCTTTTGTTACATTTATTTTAATTCAGTTCAGATGAAGAATGGCATAAAGAAGTGATTCAATATATATATATATATATATATATATATATATATATATATATATATATATATATATATATATATATATAATCACTTCTTATTTATTCACATATAATACACACACACACAATAAATGTATATTAGTAGATGCAATTATCTTTAGTTACAAAAACTGCAACTACCCGTGCTGTTGTAGCTTATAAATATTTAAGAAATAAATATTTAGCAGACTAAATAGTAAATATTTAAGGAATCTAGCCCTTCAGTTGAAACCGGATGAGATCTGTCATCATTTACCATAAATGGACAAGTAAGTGTGACGCCTCTGTTCTGCTGCGTTGTCATTGGCTGTGACTTTATTGCAGAACTCGCTGTGATTGGCCTATCTTTTAACCCATATAAAACGGCATTTCACGTTACAAAGTATGTTTTGATGTTTTTATTACGTTAATAATGCGTTAAGTTAATTATAAAGTGTCGCTATGTTGTGAGAAATTACTCCTTTACCGAGATCCCAACCCTAACCCTAAGAATTCCTGCACACTTCAATGAACTACAGCGCCATGTTTCCCATTGCATTTGTACAATGACAGAGATGTATGGGTAATGTAGTTTAAAACGTTTAATAATGAAACAATAAATGCTAAGTAAATTACATCTTTAATGGACAACTGGATATCTAAATATGTTCATTGTGTAAACATTTATGACATATATGAGGGGCAGGTTGAAATTTTATATTTTACTGTGAGCACTTTTAGAAAACCTTTATGCCAGCTTTCCATATCTGTCTGAAAACTGTGCCCAACATTATTTAGAAAACATAGCATAAGCAGTTGTCCTGCCAATTTCCTCTGTGATACGCTAACCAGACTTTGAGTAACAGCCATTTGAAATGTGCTTTTTTTTGCTCTTCCAGGGGCCTCTACTGGGTCCCTGAGGGCGGAAGGGCAGTACAACATTCACAGATCTATTCTCCTCATCATGGACAACAAACTTTGAGTCACATTTAAATATTAGAGTATTTTCTCTTTTCTATTCTAACATCATGCTTGTATTAGGTTTTGATGGGTATTGTGAGACCATCTGATGAAATGCAGAAATATTTGAAAGAAATGTTGTAATATAATTATTATTAATATTTATTTTTTCTTTTATGGATAAACACCAATAAATATAATGTATGAACCCGCAACAACTTGCAATTATCCAGTTTCCAGTGTAAACAAAAACTATTCATATGTACACTTCACTATTATTATTAAATATAGGACAATGCACCAATAGCAAAAGAGACATTGCCAAAATTTCATGTATTTTCACATACCTGACATCAGTAATGTGCATGCTTTAATTTTTATTGCAGTAGTAGATGTACCAGATTTATCAACATGGATCATCTTCAGTTAAGCTTGAAGTGTTTGTAATCCTGTCCTTTATTTCTTGCATTTAAAACTGGCATAATTGTCACAGCATGCAAGTATATGCAACTTTTTGGTGCATTGTACCAAATATAATATAACCAGATAAAAAAGGTTTATGTCTCAAGTAAAAGAATCTTGGTAATTAATTAGATAACCTAAATAAACTTGTGAAATGTGTATTTACTTTCCAAACACCATACACAATATTCACCATACTTTATCACTCAACACTTTATTGGAGGATACAGTATACAGTTGATACAGTAGCATAAAGACAAATGAGATTCAAGATAAATAAAAATGGGTCTTCAAAAATACATTAACATCATATTAATCCATTCACAGCTGCTGAAGCCACACAAATGAGTGCCACAGAATCCCATCCAGTCAACTATGATACAGAAAACAGATTTGATATTGTGTTGAAAAATAATGATTCATTATCACAGCTAGACTGGTTTCTTGCTCTTCCCTCTATCATGTCCATGTTCTATCTTGTTCTTCTTCTTCTAAGCAATTAGCTTACTTGTACCCTACAGTGTATAATTGATAAACAGATGATGTGGTCACTGATGTGGTGTAGCCTTTTCTCAACCAGAGGAAGAAGTTCTAACATCCCATAGTCAGGCATTCTCCAGTCCTGGTCTAAAAGTAAAACAAAAACACAATTCAAAATAAGTTTAATGTACAGTCAGGTTAGCATATATTCTGCATGATTTAAGCAATGGTTGGCTACTCTGGGCCTCAGCATCCATTGTCCTGCAGATTTAGCTCCAACCTCATACCCACCTGCCTATAATTATCTATAAGTAAACCTGAAGACTTTAGTTAAAATTTTCAGGCGTGCTCGATTAGGCTTGGAGGTAAACTCTCCATTTCAAAAGGGCCAGAGTTGCCCATTCCTGATTTAAATTTACAAAGCCGCAGTCAGTACATTATATAATACACACTGAAGCATTATGTATATAATATTGCAGCACATAATATTAGCCAAGTACTGAACAAAAACTATTTTACCCATATCTACAGCAACCTTTTAAACAGCAGATCTTTAAAAATATATTTTAGAAAGGCATGGTCTCTACTTAGCCTTTGCCAGTGATGCTAGATTTCTTTTAAGACAACATACTCTTCTGTCACTTGTTTCAAGAGCATCCCTTGTGATAGCCTGGACATTGTAAAATTGTTAAAATATGGCAATACAAATTTCATGGAAAAATTAAGAAATAGGTACAGAGGCACAAGACTTACCATGCTTGTTATGAAGCACCCATGGCCATGCATAGTTCTCAGAGACTGGAGTTTTTGCCTCTTGTATTCCTCCTTGGCTGCACATTAGTCTTTTCCTGTAGAATATTCTGAAGTGTGTGCCTTCTCTTGCTATCCATCTTAAAACATAAATGCAATGTGTTTTAATCTGTGGAGTATAAGAAATAAGTATAAAAAAATTAACCAGATATTTCACATAATTCAAAGAACATCTACTATTTGATTCCAAATATATGCCACAACTCAATATCTTCCAAAGCTACCAGAACCATCCATGGTCTACACAACAGAGAAAAACCTGGAGTTTATATCAACTAAATGCTTTTTATCACACTTTAAGAATTGAAGGCCAAAAGTCCAGTTCCAGCCTTTATGCTAAAAGGCAATCATTGTAATAATAATTGTATCAAAAAGGGAAACAGATATTTACCATTTTAGAAAAATCCAAGATACAGAACCTCATTTGCTCATTTTAGGGTTTATAAAAAGATTTACACATGAATAATGGTGCATATTTTATCAGAGTAGAAAGAATGATCACTGCTGAAATGAATAGTTCTTTAAGAAATCAACATCAAATTCTGTACTACATATTACAGCATTGCTTCAATACAGGACATACTCTTGATTTTTTTGATCACATAAATGATTTACATGCAAACGGGACGTTATCAGCAGTACAACTGATCTGATTATGACAAAATAATCGAATATCTGATGTCATGTGAGCATTTCTACTCTTGCAAACAGAGGTAGGTTATGAGGTCTGAAGAGACATCTAATATTACATGAACAGACAGGGCCCAATTTGTAATAAATTTAAAGAAAACATTGGACTTAATATAAACTTTCTGACAGTGTGTGGGACATCCGACTACTTTCCAAGAAGGGGAGCAAATGATTTACAAAAATCATGATAAATATGTACAGGAATTGAGGCAGTAGCCAATGGCAGGAGTCGGAGTAAAAGCTGCCGGATTATGTACGAGTATCATATGAATTTGACAACTTGTTAAATCTTGTGAATTATTAAGACTTAGAGAATATGTTCTTACTGATTGAGCCATGCGGCTTGTAAGAATATGTTTAAGTAACCACAAATGCTTGATAAAGAGTTCAAACCAACACTTACTTACCATTGCAAATATTTGCTGTTGCTGCTTTCGGTCTTCTCTGTTACTTCTCCATGAACAAGAATGGGCTGACTGAGTCCGAAAGGCCCTTTTGTTCTTTCCAGGTAAAAAGAAGAAAGAGAGAAAAAAAGTCATAATATATAATACATATATTATATACAGTAAAAAGTACTATTACATTACAATATTTGGATTTAACATTAAAAGGCATTTATAGCATGGTAAGTGTTGTGTTTACTGTCTATTTACAACAAAAATCACATTAAAACTACCAATACTGTGGTAAAAGCATTGCTGTTTTTATTGTGCTTCTACTACAAATGCCACGTTGGAACTACACTAGTAGTTATTATTAAATATTAAAAATATGAAATATGTTTAACGGTCTATAGCACGTCACGTGACAGTGTTTAATCACCCTAAGGTGTGTTGATTTAGAAAGCAAAGAAATGTGAAGCCTGAGTGGAGATGAAAGATATAATGCAGTGACTGAACATAATCTGATCAATAACAACAAGCAGAAAATACTTTATATCAAACATTAGGACATAATTTATGACTATTAACTCACCAACACGTGGGACACGTGAACTGATGCCAAACATCGCGATGTGTTCTGAACGAGACTTCTTCAGCGCGATTTCATGACGCCGAGGGGTAAGCCCATAGAGATGTATACGTAGAAACCCCTTTATCGACTGTTTCTATGGCGGCGCGTCGACGTGCCTGGAGCGGTCGAATGAGGCATCTACGTATACATATCTATGGGTTTAACTTGCAGCCGGCCTGTGGCGTCTTCTTCATTGTGACACCGGGGCGCATCTTTTCTTCACACAAATCAATCGTTTGACCTCGGAACAGTTGGAATACTTGAACTTTTTCAATAAAGTGTACCCGTTGTCTGTAATATTCTGTGTTTTATATCATATAACGCACATGGGCAGGTTTAGGGGCGGGGTTGGGCTACTGTTTGTGTCTGAATAGCGTAAATAAAAATAAATAAATGTAAACAAAACTATGATGGCTGATTAAATTGAGAATCATACTCCAACATGTCATAATGGAAAAATGATAACCCAATAAATAATTTCATCATGATAACGTTCACATGTGTTGATAGCAGCGTCCATAGCAACCAAAACGTCACAGTTTCACATTTTTCTGGAGAGATCTGAAAAATCTTCGCAACAACAAGCAAGCGAGTGATTAAGTACATTCACTGAGTGAATATTATGAAAATAAAATACATATTTCTCGCTAGAAATGTAATCAAAACTTATTTTTATGCAGAAACTAACTCAAAATACTGATTTTTTCCACTAAAATGAGAGAAATGTCCGCCATGTTTTTTGTTCTCACGGCCGGAATCTTGAAAGTCACGTGACTTGGACGTAAAAGAATAGGCAAAAAAAAATGTAACAGTGATACAATTCAAGGGCCATTATTGTAACCCCTCTACGTTTTGCACTTTGGACCAATGTAGTCAGGGTACGTTTTTATATGAGACTGGGTTGGTGTGTGTGTGTGTTGATTAATTAAATGTCAATTAAAGAGATTAAATGAAATTTAATGTCAATTTACATTTCATTGGATGTTTAGTATTTGTTTTTTATTTATTTTTATTTGTACATTTTTATTTGTTTTGGTAGCCTACTGAACAGTCAAAAATTTTTTGATGATTTGTTGGGAGTTTTGAAAAGTTACTTGTGAACATAGTTTCTATTTTCACCTATTATTATTATTATTATTATTATTATTATTATTATTATTATTAATGTGTTAAATTTAATAATTTAATTATTAAATTAGGCCTACTTAAATACTTGGCTATATCTCCTGTCAATTCTGGCAATTCAATATTTTTTTGTTCTATTCTTTTTTCTATGCAGTTGTGTATCCAGACATAAAAGGTCAACTAAATGCTCTGTCTTGATGACACTTTCATAATTCTTTTATAATAGGTCATCTGAATAACAAACCCATACTCTGAAATCTGATGCATGAATAGCTCTCGGTTTGTGCAGTGCTTTGACGCATGTTGGTAACCACCAGCCATCTATTCAAGAGTGAAAATAGTTTCTGAATGTATATGGTCTGAATAAATCATCTTAAAGGTCCCATTTTTCCTGTTCTTTTGAAGCTTTGATTGTGTTTACAGTGTGCAATATAACATGTGTTCATGTTTCGCGTGTAAAAAAACACAGTATTTTTCACACAATTTACTTATCTGTATACCGCTGTTTTCACTGTCCTAAAAACGGGTTGATGAGTTCCTTGTTCTATGAAGTCCCTCCTTCAGAAAACGTAACGAGTTCTGATTGTGCCAGCGGTTCCTGTGTTGTGATCATAGGTTGTGATTCGACAGCAGCTTAGTGCACGTTGCCCGGTAAGGTCACACCTCTTACCAGAGATGCATGCGCTCAGTGTTCGAGTGACGTTATTAAAGAAGGAAGTAGAGGGATGTAGTCCTAATCGGCCGTTCGCTGTAGGCTTTGAAAGGGGACCTCTGTTAAATAAAATATCTCGCTTGGCATTGAACTTTGAGCTTTATAATTTTACAGGTATTATTTATGCTCTAACAGCAACATTACACACTAAATAAAGTTTGAACAATGGGATCACGAAGAACAGGACCTTTAAAGTACAGAACACATACAGTAATACCATGAGTGACAAAAGATATATGGTCTCCACAGCAACTGAATCTAAATTTAGTGCAAATTAATGGAGTGCAGATAGAAGTGTTACACGCAGGTTAAATGACAAAAAAGAAAAGCTGATACTCAATGGTTCAACATAAATAATTCAACTTAACTTTCAAATTTGCACTTGATTATCTGAACCAAAACTACAACAGAATTGATTAGCTGAACTGAATTACATCAATATCATGAATGTATTTATTAAAAAAGCACTCCATAATACACAAGAGACACCACCGGCTATCAACACAAGGCGTAGCTGTTTACAGAAAGAGACTTTAAGTACAGCTGCATGATGAAAGATCTGGCTGTAGTCGAGAAAACACTTTACTTCTCTTTCCATAAACTAATGTCATAGTCAAAACTATAAGCAGAACTTTCTTCAACATTATGAGGTACTACACCGATCAGGCATAACATTATGGCCTAATATTGTGTTGGTCCCCCTTTTGCTGCCAAAACAGCCCTGACCTGTCAAGGCTGGACTCCACTAGACCCCTGAAGGTGTGTTGTGGTATCTGGCACCAAGATGTTAGAAGCAGATCCTTTAAGTCCTGTAAGTTGCGAGGTGGGGCCTCCATGGATCGGACTTGTTTGTTCAGCACATCCCACAGATGCTCGACTGGATTGAGATCTGGGGAATTTAGAGGCCAAGTCAACACCTCAAACTCGTTGTTGTGCTCCTCAAACCTGCATCCTGGTGCCATGTGTTCCCCAGGTAAGTAAAGCACATGCAAAACATGATTCATCAGACCAGGAAACATTCTTCCATTGCTCCGTGGTCCAGTTCTGATGTTTACAGGGTGGACAAGGGTCAGTATGACCCCAGGGTGGACAGGGGTCAGTATGAGCACACTGACTGGTCTGCAGCCCCATACCCAACATACTGCGACGATGTGTATTCTGACACTATGTATTCTGACACCTTTCTATCAGAACCAGCATTAACTTCTTGATCAACTTGAGCTACAGTAGCTCGTTTGTTTCGGACCACACGGACCAGCCTTCGCTCCCCACGTGCATCAATGAGCCTTGGCCGCCCATGACTCTGTCACCGGTTTACCACTGTTCCTTGCTTGGACCACTTTTGATAGATACTGACCACTGCAGACCGGGAACACCCCATAAGAGCTGCAGTTTTGGACAAAATTGCTGCCTAATATATCCCACCCACTAAGAGGTGCCGTGATGAAGAGACAATCAGTATTATTCACATCCCCTATCAGTGGTCGTAATGTTATGCCAGATCGGTGTGTAGCGTATGTATAGGTCATGCAGCTGGGAGAATGGATGGATATAAGTATGTCTAGTGATAACAGAAATGCCTCCGCTTATCTTTACCAGGTGTGAATGAATAGGGCACAGAGTGAGCCTTCATTGTTTGGCGAGATAATCTTGCGGTGAACAAAGAAAGGGAATGACACACAAAAGGCATTTCTAAAAATCCATCTACCAGGCTCCCCACTTCCCAGACCTCCCACGCCTTCCCTTTATGCTCCGCCTCACTTTCAATCTGAAACATGCTTTTCAATCAAAATGCCACATGCACTTCACTACGTTCACTCTCCTCCTCTGATAACACAGCATCCTTAAAGCTGACAAAACCCATGAGGTATGCAGCAAAGCATTTGTGAAGCCACAACACGCACTACCTTGAGGCGGATGGGCTACAACAGCAGAAGACTCCACCGGGTACCACTCGAATAGGAAAAAGAGGCTACAATTTGCACGAGCTCACCAAAATTGGACAGTTGAAGACTGGAAAAATGTTGCCCGGTCTGATGAGTCTCGATTTCTGTTGAGACATTCAGATGGTAGAGTCAGAATTTGGCGTAAACAGAATGAGAACATGGATCCATCATGCCTTGTTACCACTGTGCAGGCTGGTGGTGGTGGTGTAATGGTGTGGGGGATGTTTTCTTGGCACATTTTAGGCCCCTTAGTGCCAATTGGGCATCTTTAAATGCCACGGCCTACCTGAGCATTGTTTCTGACCATGTCCATCCCTTTATGACCACCATGTACCCATCCTCTGATGGCTACTTCCAGCAGGATAATGCACCATGTCACAAAGCTTGAATCACTTCAAATTGGTTTCTTGAACATGACAATGAGTTCACTGTACTAAAATGGCCCCCACAGTCACCAGATCTCAACCCAATAGAGCATCTTTGGGATGTGGTGGAACGGGAGCTTCGTGCCCTGGATGTGCATCCCACTGTAACGTCTTAGGGTCACATATATTATTAAATTAAATTTAGCTCATAGGGAATAATGGGTATTAATATTTAGGGATCTATGATTAATCATAACGGTTTATAATTGAATCACAAATCTCCAAAATCACCCACAAGGGGAATACCTAACAGGTATTTATGCCATATATATATATATGGTTGACAACAATTTATTGCAATCAACTCTGGATATATATCTATATTAAATAATCACAGAATAGCCTCTACGGAAGTGATTAGAATTCCTCTACTCCGTTCGGTTTAACGAACGAGCAGTACAATACTTCTCAACTTGGTCTTCGACCCATTTTCGAGAAGCTTATCCCTCTGGCCACAAAGGATAAACCTTCCGAGTTATGGTATTAATTAAAGCATTCAATGATACTTATAAGAGCTCGTAGCTTAGATCTGACATTAAAGGGACTCGTGTTTTGTGAGCAACAACAATGACAATTAAAACGTGGATACAATGGTTTTAATAGTGATAGCTACTACGATTACATACGACTACATAAAGGATACATGTATATACAAAATAGGGAAAGTAATGAAAGAGAAGAAATGGAATAGAAATAGAGGGAAGAGAGAGGAGGAGAACAGGAAGGTGAGAAGGGAATGGTCCAGTCGGACATCTCCCAACCAAAACCGCGAGAGCCAGCAACGAACAATTATCACCATAATAGGGGTACAATCTTAAACGCATCTAAATTTCGATAGAATTGATACTTGCATGGTTTCTTTGTGTTGTGTAAAGGATGCGTGCGTTGCGTTTCTCAGAGTGTTCATGCGCTGAAGCTCTCCCTCCGTTCGGTCCTTCCGGGGTCGGTCCGCGGGAGATTTAACGGCGTGTAGGAGCGGTTGTCTTGGAAGGGAAGGCATCTCGTTCACGCTAAGAAGATTCGTGCAGTGATGTGCGCGCTCGGATGGAGCGCGCCGGTGTTGCGTCATCTTCAAAGGGGCGATCAGCTTGGCCAGGCGGGCTCGGGCCGAAGCCCCGCGAGCCGCGCTGGCGTGATGGAAGGGAAGTTTTGTCTCGTCCGAGTCCTTGCAAGTTTTTACTGAGCCCCGAGGTGCTTGAGTAACTGTACTTTAAAGTCCACTAACCTCCGCCCACCTCCACTGAGAGGACCAATCCTTGATGTGAATTTGAGGCGGGAAAGTTCCTTTGTTTGGACTTTTATTACTCACTGGAATGTTCTTGCTGGCAACCTCAACGAGTGAGGGTTTGCTCCAAAATGGGTAAGCATAATAACGGTACACGTCATAATTATACTTTTTACATAATTGGCTAAGACAGAGAAAGAGGAACTGATCGACACCAAACATGCTGGTTTAAATGCGAAAATGACAGTGTATCTCTTTTACAGAGCCATTTTGAGCATTTAAGATCAACATCACACACATACAAATATATACTTTGTGGTCAACATACATATAACCCAAGGGTCATCACATATATTTCTGGGATGGTTAAATTAAAGGCTAATATGAAGAGGAATACTTGTGTGTGTGTGTGTGTGTGTGTGGGTTGAGGTCATTGAAGGTGTGCTAGGGGTCCGGGGGGTGTGTGTGTGATAGGAATCTATTTGAAACTCCTCACCAGGCGATAACGGCACGGCCTGCGTTGTCTCTGCTGGTCGTAAGGGTGATAGTGCGGCCATTTGGCCAGCCTCAAATGGCACCACTACACTCATTTATATGCTAATACTAATTCATAGGCAGAGCTGGGTAAAAGCTCTGCATCTCTGGTGTTTCTCTAACGACCCACCACTTTGATCTCATGCCAAGAGCGACTCCAGACGCTACAGTCCCCCTTTGTCATGTGACGACGTCCGGTTGACCTCGTCGGATGACAGTTGTCGTTTTGATCGGATGGTAGTCGAGTGGGATCATGATGGTCGGATGGCAGGTGGATCCTGGCGGTCGAGTGGCAGGTGGTTCATGGTGGTCGAGTGGCAGGTGGTTTCTACTTGTTCTCAGCCTTTGGTTCCTCAGGCTGAGAGTCCATCTCGATGAGATTTGGCATTGTCTCTGTCTTGGTACCTCTCTCCGTGGGTTTCGTTTGGAATCCTAGGGGGAAAGAGGCCGTGTTCTTGGTCACGGACTCTCGCCTCTCGTGGACCCGCTTGACTAGGGTGAAAGCCAGGCCCAGTGTCAGGGTGTGGCCTAAAGCTGTAGCGAGATACAGCGCTGTGTAGGCTGTGGTCTGTGCCTGGCCAACAGGGGAGTTGGTCAGGATGAGCAGCCGGGACAGTTCTTGGAGGGCCGCGTCGATGGGAGTGATGTCAATTGGCTAGGACCCCCCTTTCTCAATCTTTAGTTCCAGTTCTGGATCTAGAGTGAAGTTGTGATTTTTGAAGAAGGATGGGGTTTCCAGCTCTGACCAGTACTCTTCACTTGGGCGGAGGTACAATGCCAGATCATCGAGGTGGAGGATGGCACCCTTTGGTACTTGAATCCACATACTCTGGTTGTTTGTGTCCCCTGGAGTGATGGTCTCTCCACAGCAGATAAGGCAAGCAGTAGCCACGTTCAGGTCTCTGAGCCGGTGCGGCAGGTGTCAAGGCAGCAGGTGTCCTGATGGTGTGTCACCTGTCATCCTGAAGTCCGTTCGTGTGGCCCAGGTTTCTGCTTGTGGTCTCAGGAAGTGGTTAGCGGTCTGTGTGAGCTTGCCTGAGCTTTGTGGGCAAAGAGTTTGAAGCTTGTCCTTTGCAGTAATCATCTGGTGAGTCCTGTTCAGGGGCTATTTTGTTGGTGTCAGCAGCTCCTGAGATGGTCGTGTCCAGCTGTCCTTGTGCGGCCTCCGCTTGACACCTGTGTGTAGGGTTTGGCGGAGGACGTTGTCGTCGAAGGCTGTGGGACATCCTGTGATGTTGGTTGGATGTGCTGTCTTCCGTGGCTTCGCCCAGCAGCTTGTCTGGTACTTGGTGTTGCCATAGTGACAGTTCTGCATGGGTCATGTGCTTGGTCTGTCCAGCTGCTCTCATGGTTCAACAGCTGTCTGAGCCATTTCAAGTCTTTGTTTCTGGTTTGAGCCTCAGTCTCCAGCTGTTTGCTGAGGCTCTGAGCATGTGTTTGCTCCTTTTGGTCTCTTTGACCTGCTGCGCAAGGTCGTTTTACCCGCTGTTTATCAGTTCAGTGGTTTAACCCACTAGACCACCCTCTCCGCCTGAGTTTCGATGACCCGGATGTGAGGCATGGCCTCGGCGGGGTGTTGGGTGCCGCTTCTCCTGGGCTGCAAACTGCAGGTTCCTTCAGTGTTGCACTGGAGGAGTGGTTCGCTACGGCAGAGGTAGTGACTGTCTTGGTCAAAGTACACATGCACAGGCTTGGGGCCAGGTACAGCTGTGTGTTGCTGTCGTGGTAGGCCACCACATCTGGGGTGTGCATCTTGATCTGGGTATTACCTCGCCAATGCCCAACTTTGACAATGACCTTGAGTTTGTAGGTGTTGTTTGTCAATGTACTGGTGAGCGGTGTAGGATCTGATAAAGCTAGAGTCTCTTGTTTGATACAGCAGGTGCGGCGGCAGGGTCACCTGCCACCCAGTCACAAGTTCAAAGGTAGACGCACGAGTTGATTCATGCGGGGTGGCTCTGATGTCCATGAGCATCAACAGAAGTTTCACATCCCAGTCTTTCTGGTTGGCAGTCACATACTTTCTCAGCATGCTGACCCCCGTTCGATTGGTTCGTTCGACTTGGTGTCGTTGGGTGCTGGAAGACATTCCACTCACTTGTAGAATTGGCATACCACCGTGAGGAAGTCCTTGTTGTCCCTCGTCGATCTGGATAGGGCTCCTGTCCAGTTTGTTTGGAGGTTTGACCACGGGACTGTGACTCCTCTGCGTTGCAGTGGCTCTGGGGTTTGGGTTTGCTGGATAGAATTGTCAGCAAACCAGACACTTCTCTGACGTACTCTGACACGACTTTGCTGCATGCCAGGCCAATATGCCACTTGCTTCGGTGTCTTGTGGCTCTGGTACCGTGGTGTCCAGCACATGGTGCGTTGTGGACAAATGTTTAGCGTTCCCCCCTTTTGACACTGTGGCATCACAAGCTCTAGCGCTGTGAGGGCATCAGCGGCATACCACAGAATGTTGACTTTCGCACGCAGCATGTGTTTGCCGTCATGCGGTTGTCTGAGGCTTTTGGTAGCCGTGAAGTCAGACGTCGTGACAGGGTGGTTGGAGGGGTCTGAGAGGTGGTTACTCATAGCTCGTATGGCGGCGTCAGCTGTGTCCTTGATGGAAATTGTGGAGCCAGCGTAAGCGGCTGTAATTTTGGAAACGTCACAGGAATAGTTTGTTTGCTGCGGGTTATCGCAGCCCCATCAAGGGTGGTTGCATGGGTGGGAGGTGACCATAGATTGTTGTGAAGTGTGCCCGTCTTGGTCAGGGAATCAGTTTGGTCATTCAAGTCCTTGTCAAGGCCTGGTTGCCTTGAATGTCCTTTCACCTTTTTCCAGTAGATGGTCATGTTGTATGTGCTTGTGATGTCATCGCACGCTTGGAACAGGTGTTGGCGTTTGACTGCTTTCTTGAAGCCATTTTGTGTCCAACCTGGAAGGTGGCATGTGAAACGGTGTCTGACATAGTTGGAGTGCAAATACATAGTTCTCTGTTGTTGTGGGCCGCTGCGATTTGTCGGGTTATTAGAATGGCTGCCACCTCAGTATATTGTGATGACTGAGGGCCCCACTTGAAGTGCTGTGGAGGGTAAGGCTGGTTTCGGCCATAGTACGCCCGCACCTGTTTTTAGGATGCCCTCTTGGTTGCAAGAGCATCCACCGACGTAGGTGGTGGGCAGTCCTTGACATGCATTCTTTTCGAAATACCTGTGACAGGTCTGTTGTTGAGGTTCCTCTGTGTCCAGCGTCACCGCTGGTGTGTCATCAGGACATTTTTGGCAGGCAGCTGAGTCATTTCCCAGTGCAGATCTGTGAGTCTGGGCATAACGTGCCTCAACATTGCAGCCCTGAAGGGTCATCAACCATGTGAATTGGTAACGACGCCATCTCGGATGCGTTGGCTGTTGAAGACGTTACAGGCTGTTGGAATGTCTCTGTAATAACCTTTTGTGCTCCGATGTAGTCGGAGAATCGCAGGAAGGCCCATATGGTGTAAGGTAGAGTCTTTTCATAGTCAGAGTCTCTGCTCTCTGGTGTAAGAAATGTCTTGCTTGCCTGTACAACTGTTCTTTTGTCTTGGTCATGTTTTGGTATGGACCAGCACTAAAGCAGTGTTTGGGGAATCCAACTTTCAAGTGGAACTCCTGTTGTGTGTCAGGGTGAGCGAGACATGGAGCTATGCACAGATGTCGTTTCAGTTCATTCATGGAATTTGCTTGAGCTTTTGTCCAGATGAATGGGCAGTCCTTCTTCAGAAGGGCGTTGTGCTCTTCATGAGAACATCATCTTTGCAGACGGGGTAGCCCCTCATTCTGGTGTCTGGGCACGCTTGTTCCGGAAGATGTTGAACTCGGCTGGTGAGTTGGCATAGCCGAGTGGGCACCTTGTGAAAGAATGCTGTCGGTTGTAGACTAGGATGTAGACTACGTGGGATGACAGTTCAGAGTCCAAGTTCCTCACACTTAGGTGAAGGTTGGAAGAAACCCCACGTGCGGGTCAGTGTGTGACCACATCACATGTTGAGCCGAACAGCGACCCCTTTGGTGTAAGCTGGTACTGCAGTATACTGTTCGTTGATTAAAGTACCGAATCCTGGCAAGGTCTGGCCCGACAGGAGGTTTTCGGGTTTGGCAGGAACCACAGGGGGCTGTGATGTCAGTGGGGCTCACACCACCTCATTGGTAAAGTCCACATGAGCCTTGAGGCGAATCAAGGGGTCTGCTTCTATGTAGACGTTATGCAGTGGATCTGGAAGGACCAGGAAGTAGTGTGTAGGGCACCGATCGTTCCATTTCAAGTTCAAAGCGCAGGTGCCCTTGGCAGTTACAATGGTTGTTAGGCAGGAGTCCAATGGGCCGCGGGTACGCTTGCTTGCAGATGGAAGGTTGGATGTTACTTCCATGATGGCTTTGACCAGTGCTAGACTGATGGCTGAGTTGTCTGTAGTTGTCACATCATTCAGCTGGAGGTCGGTCATGACCTCGGGGCAGTGAAAGTCAGAGTCTATGGTGAGTTGAAAAGTGCAGAGTAGCGAACTTGAACTTTGCTCTGGTGCTGGGACAGTGTTCTCGCGGCTGGTTGCAAGGTTTCTCGTGACCTCTGTGACCTGACCGTCTGGCTCAGGTGTCTGGGTGGCTGGAGAGGCAGAGGTTCTCGCACTTGAGCCCAAATCTTTAGCTGTTTGAAGTCTAGTAGGGCTCAGAACGATCTAGCAGATCTTTGCCGACGAGACAGGGGTACGTGTCCATTGGTTGGATGTACACTGGGTGTACCAGACTCATTAGGCCCATCGTTAGCTGGATGGGAGCTATCTGTTCAAGTTGGGTCTCATTTTGGCTGTATGACTGCACATTCAGCTCACTATTTTGGGATTTCAGAGTTCGATTGTTCAGGAAGTGCAGCCGTCAGCTGAGGGGGTTGGGCGACGCTGTTACTTGGTGATGAAGTCTCTGGTTCTGTGGACTGTGGTTGGTGCACAGTGCTTGGGTTTGTTTGGGGCATGCTGTGAGTCGTTCCGCCGCTGGCTGTCTGGGCTAGGTGCACTGGCCGATGAGGATCGTCTGGCTGTCGGCTGGCATCCCACGTGGTTCCCCCTTTGGGTGGTTAGACAGACGTGGCTTGTCCCAGATTCTTTCAGCATGCTCGGACAGGTGCTTAGGACGGGCACCATGCCGGTTGCGCTGCTCTCTGCTGGCTTGTAACGGTCTTGACGGTTACACAGTCTGTCACTATGTTGTTGCATGGCTCTCCTTGGAGCCAGCTCTGAACAGTGATCAGAGACAGGGCAAATCATTGGGTTACTCACAGTCTTTTCAGAAGCAGTCTTTTTTTTGGTCGGCAGTCCCGTAGCTGTTGGTCGTCCAACTTTGCAGTCTCCGGTTGCCGGTCGAGGAAATGCTACGCCTCACGGCTGGCCGTACCTCGGAGTAGACCTAATTGGTTCCATGTGGTCACGTCAGCCACAGGTTGTAGGTGAAAGTTCATGTCCTGCAGGTAGGTGTGCGTGTTGTGGCTTCCTGCAGGGTTTGGGGTGAAAGTTTGGATGTTTCTGGCCAGCTTGTAGAGTTCTTGGGAAGCCATGGTGTGCGGTGCACGATTCTCTGGATTGGCTCCCACCCCCTTTTCTGCTGGTGGGGGCTCTTGGCTGCTGGCTGGTGACAACTCGAGCAGTGGGCTTTCGCCCCCCTTTTGAGCTTGGAACTCTTGGCTGGGGGTTTCTTGGCCCACTTGTCAGGGGAAACTGTGTGGTGTGTGTTTCCCCTTGCTGTTCACTATGCAATGTACGTGCATACTTCAGTTCTTTGTTTTGAACAGTTTCAAGTTCTTTGTTTCGAATAGTCTTTGGTTGAACCAAATCTTGGACCTTGGCATGGGCCGTTTGCAAGTGGGTTTCACAAGCTGTGGCCGTGCTGTGTCTTTCCTTCTCTCAGTTCAATTTCAGCTCTTGTAAGGAGAGCTTCACCTCGTTGGAGTTCTTTCAATTCCTCTTCGGATTCTTTCTCCAACTGCTCTTTGCGCGTTGTCTCTACACGAAGTTCTGCCAGGGCATTTTGGAGTCTCTCAACTTTCTCCCGGAGCTGTAGGTCCGTTTCGTCCTCCCTTCCGCGTCGATCCTGGGTCTCAAGGAGTAGCTGATCTAGCCGACTCTGCGCGTGGTCCTGGTTCCTCCGGGCCTCCTCCGCTAGGAGCTTCAACGCTGCCGTTCTTGGCTCGGGGGCTGCAGGTCACCGTGGCTTTAGGCAGGAACGCAGTCGTCCTGGCGCTCGATCAGGTCTCGTGATCCCAGTGGCGGTGGGGCTGGATGAACGGGACACGCTGGCTTACTGTGGGCAAGAGAGAGACAACACAAAAGAGGCCAATGCAAGTCCGTGTAGGGTTTTAGCGCTATAGCGATTGCGACTTATTCACTTTGTGTGCGCAATTTTAACTAACTGATGCAGACAGTTAGTGGAATCTAGGCCGGGCACCTATTGTCTTGGCCGTGAGTTGCCAGGTGGGGCCGATTTATGTGGGTGAGCATCAGATTTAACTAACAATTTTGACAGTACGTTCGCCTAGTGGGTCATTTACTGACACTGGCTGTTGGATGTCAATCTATTATTCAGTTTTCCTTGATGGCTCTCATAGGTTCTGTCTTTAGGTGAGCTGGAAGAAACTAAACACCAGAACAGTAGAGTAGGAAAGAGTGAAATAACCAAAAATACTAGAGAGAAGGCATGAAATGAAACAAAAATGAGAACATTAGAAGAGATAGATAGGGAAAGGCTCTAAGCTTAATACCAATGCTAGGGTTTATGACAGGGCCGACGAGGGAGGGGGCGCTGTTGAGCTATAAAGCCTAGGGGAAAGGTATGGCTTGAGCAGGGAGGACGGTGTGGCCAAACACTTAAATGACCAAGAATACGTATATTCTAGGGTTTGCAATAAGTGAATGGGCTTACTCTACTTACTGTGCCTGGGGTGAATCGGGGTTGTTTCAAGTGAGAACCAATGGTGAGGTCAATCTCACCGGCGGTCCCTGGACACTCGACCGCGGTGTTCCCAGATCCTCGTCCCTTGGTACCACGGTGCGCCCACTCAAACAGCGTGTGACTTTTAGCATGACAGGGCAGCACTCAGGTAAGTTTGGTCAACGGCCAGACTGAAGGGTTGAAATTGGGTTTCCTCTGAAATCCCTTTGGAGTCCAAACGGAGAATCAGAGTAATTAACCAAAATGCCCTCATGAGGATCAGTTGGACTCGTTGGCTTCTCCCTGTAGTGCCCGAAATGCTTAGTCTGCTGCGTGCCGCCGCCAATGGTACGGAGACAGAGGTGTCTGCGATTCACAAACGACCGGTGTCAGTTACGCCGACCAGATGACTCCACTCACGGGAACCCAGCCAGAAGACAATCCTAAGTTCACCACAAGCACTGGAGGTACTACCTGTAGATATACAAATGGCTAACAAGGAGAACACAACATCAGCTTAAGCTTAAACTTGTGTAGACCAAATTTACTTCATTCTGTAAAGTAAGTGAGGAAAAGACTATTGATAAATAGTGCTAAAACCTAAAATAATGATGATAATGTTTGTAATTATCGGGCTAACCTTGAAAAAGGAGAAGTAGAATTAATTAAATTAATCTATTCTGAAATGGAGCCAAAGGAGAGAAGAGAGGAAAGCCAACTTATGAGAGTGCCCAGCAGGGGACGGGCTACTGATAAGGTGCTATCACAGGCTGAAAAGAGGAGACTTAATTTAATTTTAGGTTCAAACTTGTTTAAACCGAAATTTAAATAAGTGCAGGGTATCAGAAGGGTATGAAATGGAAGGAAACAATTGATAAAGAAATAAAGCCAAAAGAGAAGATAAGCAAAAATAACTGAAATGGAAACAACAGGAGAAGTCACAATGAAAAGACACTTCACTTTGACAGACTGGAGAGCGGGGAGTAGGGTAACGTCCACAAGGTGGCGTAATGGAGTCCACTCCAGGGAGTGGGGTCAGGTGGGAGTAACCTGAGAGGTGCGGAACACCTAGTAGGCCGCCCTCTTGTGTTGGACAGAGGTATTGCGGCACCTATGTAGGGTGGCTTAAATTTTGAGCGTCAGAACGGGGGAGAAGGGCTTTCACCTCCTAACGCGGTGATTTGACTGCGATCGGTCGCAAGTGAGAAGGGAATCGGTTCTCAAATTCCCTTTTGTGCCAATTTATAGCACACAGAGTGTGTGGTCGGATTTAGTTTACCGCCTACACGCAAATGTAAAACAGAGTATTTTCTCTGCAACGAATTTTAACTGGATCAAGGTTAAAATAAAATACTCCCATTCACACATCAAGCAGATACTGGCCAGCAGTTTTCCTGATTGATTTGTGCAAGGTGTGCGTTTCGGTTAGCTACGCCAAAATTCCACCTAAGGGATCGCTCAGTTGAATAACGTTGGAACACGCAACGGATCAAATCTGGCGATTAATAAGGCCTTTTACAAAACGAATAAGAGGAACATCGCTCAAATCGTTTTCATCACACTGAACAGAAGATTTCTTCGTTCTGACAGGTGGAAAATCATGATATCATCACGCTGAGAAGATTTCTTCGTTCTTCAGTGGAATTAAATCACGCTGATAGGAGATTTCTACGTCCTATACAGGTGGAATGGATAATATTAAAAATGTTCTGCAAAAGAAGTTTCTTTCTTTTTACAGAGACAGTTTTAATATTATGAACTGCAGTTTCTTAACAATTAACAGTGACTAAAATGTTTGACCAAAATAGACGCTGTGAACATAGGCCTACAACTAACTGAAATCAGCTTTGGGCTTTTCAGTTACATATACGTGAGTTCGCGTTTGCGACTTGTCTCACTCTCTGGAGCGCGCATACAAAATATCAAAATCAATACCAATAATATACACATAAAATTGACAAGGTTGCTCACAAAACAAAGTTTAAAATGTTGCCCTCATTCTCCACCAAAATCTGTAACGTCTTAGGGTCACATATATTATTAAATTAAATTTAGCTCATAGGGAATAATGGGTATTAATATTTAGGGATCTATGATTAATCATAACGGTTTATAATTGAATCACAAATCTCCAAAATCACCCACAAGGGGAATACCTAACAGGTATTTATGCCATATATATATATATGGTTGACAACAATTTATTGCAATCAACTCTGGATATATATCTATATTAAATAATCACAGAATAGCCTCTACGGAAGTGATTAGAATTCCTCTACTCCGTTCGGTTTAACGAACGAGCAGTACAATACTTCTCAACTTGGTCTTCGACCCATTTTCGAGAAGCTTATCCCTCTGGCCACAAAGGATAAACCTTCCGAGTTATGGTATTAATTAAAGCATTCAATGATACTTATAAGAGCTCGTAGCTTAGATCTGACATTAAAGGGACTCGTGTTTTGTGAGCAACAACAATGACAATTAAAACGTGGATACAATGGTTTTAATAGTGATAGCTACTACGATTACATACGACTACATAAAGGATACATGTATATACAAAATAGGGAAAGTAATGAAAGAGAAGAAATGGAATAGAAATAGAGGGAAGAGAGAGGAGGAGAACAGGAAGGTGAGAAGGGAATGGTCCAGTCGGACATCTCCCAACCAAAACCGCGAGAGCCAGCAACGAACAATTATCACCATAATAGGGGTACAATCTTAAACGCATCTAAATTTCGATAGAATTGATACTTGCATGGTTTCTTTGTGTTGTGTAAAGGATGCGTGCGTTGCGTTTCTCAGAGTGTTCATGCGCTGAAGCTCTCCCTCCGTTCGGTCCTTCCGGGGTCGGTCCGCGGGAGATTTAACGGTGTGTAGGAGCGGTTGTCTTGGAAGGGAAGGCATCTCGTTCGCGCTAAGAAGATTCGTGCAGTGATGTGCGCGCTCGGATGGAGCGCGCCGGTGTTGCGTCATCTTCAAAGGGGCGATCAGCTTGGCCAGGCGGGCTCGGGCCGAAGCCCCGCGAGCCGCGCTGGCGTGATGGAAGGGAAGTTTTGTCTCGTCCGAGTCCTTGCAAGTTTTTACTGAGCCCCGAGGTGCTTGAGTAACTGTACTTTAAAGTCCACTAACCTCCGCCCACCTCCACTGAGAGGACCAATCCTTGATGTGAATTTGAGGCGGGAAAGTTCCTTTGTTTGGACTTTTATTACTCACTGGAATGTTCTTGCTGGCAACCTCAACGAGTGAGGGTTTGCTCCAAAATGGGTAAGCATAATAACGGTACACGTCATAATTATACTTTTTACATAATTGGCTAAGACAGAGAAAGAGGAACTGATCGACACCAAACATGCTGGTTTAAATGCGAAAATGACAGTGTATCTCTTTTACAGAGCCATTTTGAGCATTTAAGATCAACATCACACACATACAAATATATACTTTGTGGTCAACATACATATAACCCAAGGGTCATCACATATATTTCTGGGATGGTTAAATTAAAGGCTAATATGAAGAGGAATACTTGTGTGTGTGTGTGTGTGTGTGTGTGGGTTGAGGTCATTGAAGGTGTGCTAGGGGTCCGGGGGGTGTGTGTGTGATAGGAATCTATTTGAAACTCCTCACCAGGCGATAACGGCACGGCCTGCGTTGTCTCTGCTGGTCGTAAGGGTGATAGTGCGGCCATTTGGCCAGCCTCAAATGGCACCACTACACTCATTTATATGCTAATACTAATTCATAGGCAGAGCTGGGTAAAAGCTCTGCATCTCTGGTGTTTCTCGAACGACCCACCACTTTGATCTCACGCCAAGAGCGACTCCAGACGCTACACCACAAATCTCCATCAACTGCAAGATGCTATCCAATCAATATGGGCCAACATTTCTAAAGAATGCTTCAGCACCTTGTTGAATCAATGCCACATAGAATTAAGGCAGTTCTGAAGGCAAAAGTGGGTTAAAAACACAGTATTAGTATGGTGTTCCTAATAATTCTGTAGGTGAGTGTATGTTTTTTGTTGACACCCACAAAAAAAAAAAAATTATGAATTCTGGGACTTGCAAGACATGTTTCTTAAAAATGCTTAATTCAGCCTTGATATGCAAAAGAAAGTGACAGTCGATCTTCTGGTATAGCAGACAGCAGGAAAAGATGCAAATAATACAATGCCACTAGCCATATGTTCATAGTTAGGATAAAACAAACAGGTCAAATGCAGTGCACCAAATCAAACTCCATATGGTATTTTCATGCAAACTCATCTGTCACTTTTTAGTAGAATCTAGAAGCCAACATGGACAGATTGTGACTTGACCTGATCCTCAAAAAGCATAAACAAAATATATTTTTAAAAAGAGCATATTATGTCAGACCAAAACAGATATCTACAAATGTCCCCTACTCAGTGTTTAGGGAGAAATGAACACTTCATAGGGGACATGTGAATTGGAACACAGCCTTATTAATTAACACTGATTAATACTGACCAAACTTATAATGAATGAATGAGAGGATGGGGGTCCCAAACCAGTTAGTAATGTGAGATACTAGGTTTGAATCCGAAATCCATGATTAAAAAAAATGAAGGAAAATAAAGACATGAATGGAGGAATTGGACATATATTATAATTTTTTCTTTTTTTAAAATTATAATTAATAATTGGAACCACTGTGTGCAGGGACACAGGATTTTTTTTACATTTATAAAAGTACATCTTAAAGAACTTCCAGAGGAATCAAAAAGAAAGTTTGTAAGTTAAAGTAGTAAGTTATAAAGTGTGTGTAAAATACAACTATTTTACCATGATGAAAAGTAAAGCTACAATAAGACTCTTTATATAATATTGATTATTTTGTCAGTCTGCTCTGAATCGCTTCTCAGTTGGCTGTTATTCAAATATATTGTCTTTGTTTCTCTTCTAAATACAATTCCACTTATACTTTGCTGCTTTAGTGTGGCAATTTTATTGATTTTCCTAAATGTCACATCAGCTGAATGCCTCATATTGGACATTATATTGGATGACCACTCCATCCAGATAGGCAGACAGAATGTGCTAAAAAAAAAAAAAAATGCTGCGAATACTGAGTCATAGTCAAACCCCGGATATGTTGATTAAATGTCATTCTTTATTATGTTCCATAAGCAAACAGACAATTACCTGTTTGATTGAATCCATTGATTGACCTGTCCATGAATCCATAATAGCATTTCAGGTATTAAGAATATCTATCTCAGAGAATGAAAACGTTTTTTTTTTCTTTGTCACGAACAATGGATAAATAAGAAGACAGATATTTTCAAGTACATATTCATATTTGGCTGTAACACAGGACACCTTCCTCACGTGTTAAAAATTAATCAGCAACTTGATACCAAGTAGTAGTGAATTCTGGAAGGAAGAAAATACTAATCATGGAAAACAAGCAAAGAAAACTCACGTCAAAGGTCATCAGACTTGCAGCAAACTGCTGTAATCTTTTCAGTAAGACTGGCGATGAAAAGGTTCAGTTGAGACCCTTGCTTCTTATCAACTATAGCGATAACCACGGAATCCTTTAGTGATGCATGATCAAAAGGTTTCTGCTTCAATAATCTTACATTTACATTTATGCATTTAGCAGACGCTTTTATCCAAAGTGACTTACAACTGAGGAGTACAGGAAGCGATCCATCATGAGGAGGCAGCAAAACACAGAAAGTGCCTGAAGTACTAAGTTTTGGACATCGCACAGAGCATCACACACTAGGGTAGGGAAGAAGTAGAGGAAAATAGAAGGAAAAGAAAAGTATTTTATTTTTTTAAGATAAGGTTAAGTGCTTGCGGAAGAGGTGAGTTTTCAGCTGTCGTTTGAATGCTGTCAGTGATTCGGATGGAGGTGGGAAGATCGTTGTACCAGCAGGGAATGGTGAATGTGATAACCACAAGCTGTTGCTCCTTAGGAGCGGAGCTCGTGGTGGATCTGTAAGCAAGCGTCAGCGCCTTGAACTTGATGCGAGCAGCGAGTGGTAGCCAGTGCAGAGAGATGAAGAGTGGTGTGACGTGGGCCCTTTTGGGTTTGTTGAAGATAAGACGTGCTACTGCATTCTGGATCAGTTGGAGCGTTTTGATCACACATAATGGAAGTCCAGCCAGAAGCGCAATGTAGTAGTCAAGCCTAGAAATGACCAAGGCCTGGACGAGAAGTTGTGTTGCATGCTCTGTTAGAAAAGGTCTGATCTTCCTGATGTTGTGGAGCGCAAACCTGCATGAGCGAGCTGTCTTTGAAATGTGGTCTTTGAAGGACAACTGGTCATCAAAGATTACACCAAGGTTTCTGACCGACCCTGAAGGGGTGATCCGAGAAGAACCTAGCTGAATGGTGACGTCATGTTGTATTGAGGGATTGGCCGGGAAGACGAGCAGTTCAGTCTTTGCCAGGTTGAGCTGCAGGTGATATTTTTTCATCCATGCCGAGATGTCCGCCATACAGCTGGAGATTCGTGCAGCTACTGTGGGGTCGTCTGGTTGGAATGAAAGGTAGAGCTGAGTATCATCCGCATAGCAGTGGTATGAGAGGCTATGTGCCTGTATGATGGGTCCTAATGATGTAGTGTAAATGGAGAAGAGGAGAGGTCCAAGCACTGAACCCTGAGGAACCCCTGTGGTCAGCTGATGTGCTTTGGATACCTCCCCTCTCCAGGCAACCTTGAAAGACCTACCTGTGATGTAGGACTCAAACCAGTGGAGTGGAATGTGATGCCAAGTGATGAAAGGGTGGACAGAAGAATCTGATGATTGACCGTGTCAAAGGCAGCAGATAGATCGAGGAGGACAAGGACTGATGATTTGGAGTCAGCTTTAGCTATCCGCAGGGCTTCAGTGACCGACAGTAATGCAGTCTTTTACTTTTGAAGTTTGAATAATAAATAACTTCTGTCCCTTAAAGACCTGCACATGCCTATCCAAACACTGTTCCTGTGAGCTGGTTACGACTGCGTTTACGTTAAAACTCACCAAGATGGACATTGAGACATTTTTGAGTGTATTTGACCATTAATAAGCTGGAAAAAGGAGCTCATTTTTGCACTTGTATGTCAGAGGCGGCTTTATTACGGTATGTGTGTGCGCTTCAGATTCGAGCGTGAAATCTGCGGGAATTAGTAGAATTAACGTTATGTGCAACCCCGCGCGAAATTCAGACCGGTCACACCAATACTAACAAAAGTCCAGCAGAACACCCGTTAGCAATGTTCAGAGGATTAAACGGACTGAATGAGAGGAGGCGGGTGCGTGTCACTCGCTGTCGGTCGGAGAGGAGAGTGCAGCTGATATCGATACTGTAGAAAATGAGTATTGTATAATTTCAGATATTTCAGTATCGATACATAGTGAAATATGGATATTTTTGACAACACTAGTAGGCATACACACAGGTTCAAAGACTCGTTCTCTCGGCCCTTACAGTGCAATTCGGCTAGGTGTACATCCGCGCTAAAATATCAAGGTGAAAGTCATCATAGCTTGCGTAGTATAGACCCAGCTCCCAACCCAACTTTGAGAATAGATTACGGGCGATATTTTTTTTAATCGCCCGATAAGATTCTCACGTTAACGCAGCACGTTAACGCCGATAACGGCCCACCACTAGTTATTATATTTTATTTAAAAAACGGGGACAATAAATTTTTTTATGTTTTTGTTGTTGTGGGCTCTATTATTATTAACATTAATAATTATTATGATTTAGTTTGATTATTAGAATTTTTGGTCTGGATTTCATTAAACCACGCAAAAAAAAAAAAAAAAAAAGTTAATAGTAACCATTGTAAATAACAAGCAGTTCAAAACAATATTACAACATGACTTAACAAAAACACATTACAAAAATAAAAATAAATTACGGAACGTTACGGAAATGTAGTGGAGTAGAAAGTATAATAATTGCTGCAAAATGTAACAAGTAAAAGTCAAAAGTATGCACTATTGATTCTACTTAAGTAAAGTACGTGAAAAATGGGAGGTTGTTGAGGATGAAGAGCCGGTCTCCAGTCTTTACGAGGGAGAGCGCGTATTTTATAATTATATTTAATATTTTCACAAGTTTATACTATATAAATTTAAACTTTTTGTTTTTCAAATGTTTTGTTACGTTTTAGCTTGAACATAATTCTTACTATCCTTATTGGTCTTGTTATTTTGCATTTCAGGCTTATTTAAGCATGTTACACAGGAGTTTCCTGTGTCACCTCCACATTCACAGAGGGATCCATCTCCAGAGTATTGACTATGGCCATACAAACTACATTTCCCATAATGCTGCTCTCTTGGACTGATCACACACCTGCTCTTCATTGATTACACTCACACCTGCACTTCATTTCCACATGTATAAGAATCCCTCTCTCACACCCATTCAGTGCGAAGTATTGTCTTGCCCTGGCATACGTACTGAGCGATTGTCTACTGATTCTGTTTATTCTGGTTTAGATCTTGGACTGTTTTTGGAACTCTTCGACCACTCTCTGGCTACCTCGACCTTGGACTGTTTCCTGGCTAACTGAACGTACTCTGGCTCCCACGACCCTGCACTGTTACCCGTGTTTGAAACCTTGCTGCCTGCCCCGATCATCAGCACTAGCTTGCCTGAGTATTCTTTGCCTTGCCCATACCATTCCTGTCTACCTATCAACACCCTGTCTGTCTGACTTTGTTACTAATTAAAGCTGCAAATGGATCTCTATGACTCTGTGGATTCGTTACAGAATACTTCGCCACCTCAAGGTCCAGGTGACTTCTCTCTGACAGTCGAGGCGCTAGATGGTCGGCCCTTGGGAGAGGGAAGGATTCAACACCTCACTGAAGAGGTAATTCTGCACGTCGGAACACTTCATTCTGAATCAATCAGGTTTTATGTTATTCACGCCCCCAAACACTCCATAATCCTGGGTCTTCCATGGCTGCGCACTCACAACCCACAAATCTCCTGGCGGGAGAACCAAATCATCCAGTGGGATTCTTCGTGCCATAGAAGATGCCTGGCAAAAATCAATCGTACTCCTCGCAACATTCTCCAGTTATCCACGTCGGAGTTCAGTGATTCAGGACTGCCTGCTGTGTATTCTGATCTCTCTGACGTTTTCAGCAAAGTCAAGGCTGCTCAACTTCCAGAACACCGTTCCAGTGATTGTGCCATCGAACTATTACCCGGCACCACACCGCCTAAGGGCAGAATTTTCCCCCTGTCTCAACCAGAGTCCGAAGCGATGAAGAAGTACATAGAGGAAGAACTAGCCAAGGGGTTCATCCGGCCCTCTACCTCACCCGCCGCTGCGGGCTTCTTCTTCGTTAAGAGAAAGGATGGCACACTGCGTCCCTGCATCGACTATCGTGGTCTTAACGAGAATACAGTCAAGTTCAGGTACCCACTGCCCCTGGTGCCAGCCGCGCTCGAACAGCTCCGTCAAGCCAAGTATTATACCAAGTTGGATCTCCGTAATGCCTACAACTTGATTCGTATACGCAGAGGAGACGAGTGAAAGACGGCCTTCTCTACCACTAATGGGCACTATGAGTACCTCGTTATGCCATTCGGGTTGTCCAATAGTCCTTCTGTCTTCCAGGCGTTCATGAATGACGTCTTTCGGGACATGCTGGAGAGGTGGGTAATCGTCTACATCGACGATATACTGATTTACTCTTCAACCATGGAGGAACACGTCAAACATGTCAGATCGGTTCTCAGACGACTCATTCAATATCAGCTCTATGCCAAATTCGAGAAATGTGAATTCCATCGCACAAGAACGTCTTTCCTGGGATACGTCATCAGTCCAGAGGGTGTGGCGATGGACGAGAAGAAGGTTCAGGCGGTCCTAAATTGGCCGGTTCCCCACACAGTCAAACAGTTGCAACGGTTCCTGGGGTTTGCGAATTTCTATCGTCGGTTCATCAGAAACTACAGTACAGTAGCTGCCCCGTTGACCACCATGACCAAACGTCACCACCATCGCTTGAGCTGGACACCTGAGTCCACCAAGGCCTTTGATGAGCTCCGAACACGCTTCACCTCTGCTCCCATCCTGCGGCATCCAGACCCCACACGTCAGTTTATCATCGAGGTGGATGCTTCAAACACTGGAGTAGGTGCAGTTCTGTCCCAGCGTCAAGGCATGCCTGAAAAAATGTATCCTTGTGCCTTCTTTTCTCGTAAATTAACCTCCGCTGAGCGCAACTATGACGTGGGCAACCGTGAATTACTGGCCATGAAACTGGCTTTAGAGGAGTGGCGGCACTGGCTAGAAGGAGCACAGGAACCCTTCATTATCCTCACCGACCACAAGAACCTCGAGTTTCTCCGGACGGCCAAATGCTTGAATCCCCGTCAGGCCCGGTGGGCTCTATTCTTTACAAGATTCCAGTTCACTATCATGTATCGTCCTGGTTCGAAGAACATTAAGGCTGACGCTCTCTCCCGCCAGACCGATGAGACACCCCAACCCACGATCACCGAGAATATTCTTCCTGAGAACCTACTCGTCGCTCCTGTGCAATGGGACATCATTACTGAGATTGAACAGTTCAATCGCCAGGAGTCATCTACCTTGAATGGTCCACCTAATCGCATGTATGTCCCTGCTCCCTTACGCACCCGCCTCATTGATCAGGTACACGCAACGCCCAGTTCCGGTCATCCCGGTATCACCGCCACTGTTCACCTTCTCCGCAACCGGTTCTGGTGGCCCACTCTACTCGCCGACACCACCCACCACATCCAGAATTGCACCAGTTGCAACACTTCCAAGACGCCTCGTCAATTACCTGCCGGACTTCTAACTCCGTTGCCCATTCCGCAGCGTCCATGGTCCCACATCGCTATAGATTTCATTACAGATCTCCCAGAATCCCAGGGAAATACCACCATATTGACAATAGTTGATCGCTTCTCCAAGGCATGTAGACTAGTGGCCTTACCCAAACTGCCCACAGCACTCGCCACGGCTGAAATCCTCTGCAATCAGGTGTTCCGATTCTACGGCCTTCCTGATGACATCGTGTCAGACCGAGGGCCACAGTTCACCGCCAGAGTCTGGAGGGCTTTCTTCAAACACCTCAATGTGAACATCAGTTTGACCTCCGGATATCACCCCCAATCCAACGGGCAGACCGAACGTTTAAACCAGGACATCATTCGCTTCCTGCGCACATACTGTCAGCAGCAGCAAACAGAGTGGAGTCGTTACCTGTTCTGGGCAGAATACGCCCAGAACTCTCTGGTCAAACCCGCTACTGGTCTAACTCCATTCCGGTGCATATTGGGTTTCCAACCTCCACTATTTCCTTGGTCCGGGGAACCCACAGAACTTCCCGCTGTCACCGAATGGCTCCAAAGGAGCGAAGAAGTCTGGGATCAAGCGCACACCCACCTGTTACATGCAGTCCGGCGCCAGGAACACCACGCCAACCAGCATCGTCGTCCTGCTCCGCAGTACCGTCCAGGTCAATGGGTATGGTTATCCACAAAGGATCTCAAGCTTCGACTCCCCTGCCGTAAGCTCAGTCCCAGATATGTCGGTCCATTCGAAGTCCTAAAACAAATCACTCCAGTGTCCTTTCGTCTCAAACTTCCCACTAACTACCGCATTGCCTCCACGTTCCATGTGTCCCTGCTGAAACCCGCTAACAGTCCCGAGAGAGTGTCAGAGGAGGGAGCCACACCACAGACCCCTCCACCTGTCCTGGTAGACGGCGAGGAGGCATATCGGGTAAAGGAACTACTAGACTCCAGACGTAGGGGTAACATTCTGCAGTACCTTGTCGATTGGGAGGGGTTCGGTCCGGAGGAACGGTGCTGGATCAGGGCCAAGGACATCCTGGACCCCACACTCACAGAGGAATTCCACCGATCACATCCAAATAAACCTGCTCCTCGACAACGTGGAAGACCCCGTCGCCGTTTGCCTCCTCGCGCCAGGAGTCGCTCGCAGGGAGGGGGCTCTGTTACACAGGAGTTTCCTGTGTCACCTCCACATTCACAGAGGGATCCATCTCCAGAGTATTGACTATGGCCATACAAACTACATTTCCCATAATGCTGCTCTCTTGGACTGATCACACACCTGCTCTTCATTGATTACACTCACACCTGTACTTCATTTCCACATGTATAAGAATCCCTCTCTCACACCCATTCAGTGCGAAGTATTGTCTTGCCCTGGCATACGTACTGAGCGATTGTCTACTGATTCTGTTTATTCTGGTTTAGATCTTGGACTGTTTTTGGAACTCTTCGACCACTCTCTGGCTACCTCGACCTTGGACTGTTTCCTGGCTAACTGAACGTACTCTGGCTCCCACGACCCTGCACTGTTACCCGTGTTTGAAACCTTGCTGCCTGCCCCGATCATCAGCACTAGTTTGCCTGAGTATTCTTTGCCTTGCCCATACCATTCCTGTCTACCTATCAACACCCTGTCTGTCTGACTTTGTTACTAATTAAAGCTGCAAATGGATCTCTATGACTCTGTGGATTCGTTACAAAGCAGAACGTATTCTGCGCATGTATTTGTTGCAAGTGTAATTGTTTTTTTTTTATATATTTATAATTCAGATGTGTGGTAATCACTGCTTTGTGACTGCAGAACTTTTGGGAGAAAAACAATCCCCAGGTTTAAAATCACTGTGGTCCCAAATGTGAGGTTTCTCACATTTCTATTTCTGTGATATACATACCATATGTGCATTTTAAGATGTTCTGAAGGCCAAAAAATTAGATAACAATAGCTTGAAAACCATGTCAGTGGGCAGACATTTTCATCAGTGAAGAAAGTAGTAAACATGTTTAACTGATATTTATATGTTTTATTAATCATTTTCGTAGACACGTTAATTTACTGAAGGCTACCAGGTAACTAAGTTTATTAAATTAATTCACAATATCCACACATTCATTACTAATCTTAAGCCCAATGCAGGCTGAAAAAACTGAGCTTTTTTATTTACTGAATGCTACAAATGGAATTATATTAATTTACAATGTACACATTCATTATTAATCTTGCCTGATCTGGCTTTGTTAGCATTTGTTAGTTTGTTAATATTTGTTTGTTTGTTATTACATTATGAATCACATTACATAGGCCTATTTTCAATTAAAAATGGCGAAATTAGAGAAGTTTATTCATTTCCTTGAATATTTTTGTAATTTGTTCAACATTTCTGACTTGAATAAGGAGATCAAATATGAAATGTGTCGAGACACGCTGCTAAAATTTGCGCCTCATCAGCTTCTGTGTGAACATGAAGCCCGCCTACTCTGATTTGATTTTCTCAAATATTTTGACATTGACGAGTGGTGACAGACCAATGAGGCTCAGATGAACACACACACCTCTGCTTGAGGTAACTGTTCCCCACGCCCCCTCCCCCCTTCTCACACACACAACCAAAGTGCAGTAGTAGTGCACGGCACCTTCTCAGCAAGCAGGGGTGCCTGCAGCTGCAGTCTGTGCAGAGGGCGTCAATTTACCAATTCCCCACTCAGTGAAATGATAGATAGAAAACCGCTTCGCGGCGCAGAGGATTGTTTATTTTTTTAACTGCTCGTACCGCACCCCATGTGTCATGTAAAATGCCCCCGGGCGACTGCCCGGTTCGCCCCCAAAACCATAAACGTTACTGCCCGCACCTGTTGAGGCTCTGTTATAAAGCACATACAAAACAGTTTTACTTTACTTTAACATTAATAGTTAGTATGTTACTACCTTGAAAGCGATAATGATAGCTCTGCTCTCATTCTTCATGAAGTAGTAGCGGCGCGCGGCCACGACCAAGTAGAGTCAGCGTCTCTCACAGCGCCATCTGCTGGTGACAATAATCACTTCACGATTGCTTCTATAACCAGCAGCTGCTGTTTCTTGGTTAGGCGCTTTTTTGCAATATATCTGCAGGTTGTACGAGCTGTAAAACGGGGACATTTCCGGGGACAGCTCCATTCGGGGACAGAACACCAAAAACCGGGACTGTCCCCGGAAAACGGGGACGTCTGGTCACCCTACAATAAACAGTGCTCTTCGGGCAGGTCTAATAGTTTTCAGGTACCGAGATTTAATAAAGTAGGCTAATCAAATAAATAACACTGCACAGTCTTCATATCCTTTTTAACGTTCAAGAGCAGTGAGTGATTTTTTTCTCAACCTCTTGATATGTGAATTATGGTCAAAACAAATATCTTGCAGGTATTTTTTTAACGCTCGAACTAGCTATTATGGCAACTGTGCAAAGGACTTTCTGTAGTCCATATTAAAAGTTAGCTAGACAGTTAAAACTACATACTCGGTTACTTAATGTAACCTCGGTTCTCTCTAGAAGAGGTTCTCTCATATTGCGTAAGTTCCTTACGCTACGGGAAAGTATTCTTTCTTCGAGATTTCTGAAAAACCCAAAATTATCCTTAATTTTGTAACATTGTCAACGCAGTGCGGCAGCCTGGCAGACCATAGCAGGCTAATCCAGCGTGCTATTGACTGCTCTGCTGGCAACTGCAGCAGCCTATCGGTGAGCCCGCGTGACGTGGCGACCAATGAGGGCGCTTCGCGCCCACCTGGCCTCATTTGCCTACAGGTGGGGCGTGGCCACGTGTATATAAGCAGGGTTCACGGGCTGCATATTCGGTTTTCGTAGTTCTGAAGCGCAAAAGCCCGCGGGGCGCACGGCAAGGAACGACTAGTAACGTCTCTCTTTGTGTTCGTTATAGGGTTCTCCCTCTCGTTCACTCTCTGTTCCTCCCGTAATTGTATTATATTATATCGGATTTGCTGTGTTGCTGCTGTCTTCCGCTTTGCGCTGCGGACGTTTTGCTCACATTCTTGCAGTCCTGCTGTGTATAGCCTACTGTCGTGCAGACGCCACAAGGGGGACTGTTCGTCTGGTTCCGACTGTGTGTAGTGGCTGCTTTGGTTTGACTATCAGCATGGAGAATACGACGATCTCATCTTATTGAGGGAAAATAATTGTTTCCTTTTGTTTCTTTTCTTTTGATTAGTTTCTGTTTTCTTGTTTATATTTTTGTGGGAGTAAAGTTTGTTTTGGCTTGTTTGATTTTTCTTTTGCAGAAAAACACAAATATTGTGTTGTCTATTTTTTTGTGTTATTTTTCCTTTATTAACGCAACTTGATTTGCTTCCTGCTTACATCTGACTTCAAGTTGCTTTGTAATTTCTCTTGAATTTATTTGATTCCTTTAGTGTTTTTCTTTGTTTCATGTGATATTGATACCTTTTGTTTTTGTTTCATCAGTTATCATTTGTTTATATTGTGTGTGGAGCTAATTGTTTTTACTTGTGAATTTGTTATAGTTTATTTATTATTTTTGTTTGTCTGCAGGAGCTGGGGGTCCCACGGGTGAACGGATCTTCCTTCTGGTGGTGGGTCTTTATTGCGTGCTGTGTACCACTTCGAGTGTGTGATCTGAGTGCACTTTGGTATATGTGCGTGAAAGTGTGCTCTTGTACAACCAGACTTCATTTTGTTCCTGCCGATGGGAGCCTCAGCCCTGCTGATACTTACTTTATTTTGTTTTCATATTTAAAATTGATTTTGCCATTTCCCACATTTATTATTTTTGTAATGTTGCTTTCCTCCATTTAAAGTGGGGTCTCATGCTGTTTTTCTGACATTTTAGTGTCTATTTTAAAAACATTCTTGCATTAATAAACATTTTGTACTTTTTTATACTCCACCCACGTCTCCTGCTTACTTCTATGAGGGAACCGAACCTGTGTGCTTAATGTACTCCATTTTTGGGTTTTGAGCATTGTTCCCTAGAGTTAAATTCTAGGGTGGCGTAGTCGGATTTCTTTACTGGTAAAAGGTTGGTTTCTCAATTGTACCGCTCCGTCTGCGCAGAATCACTGGGCAGAACCAACAGCCCTATTGAACTGATAACACTTTCACCTGTAAGGCAGGAACTTCCAGATTGTAAAATCTCACGAACGTAGACGGGGAGGCCCAGCCTGCCGCCATACAGATATCGTGGATGGAAATCCCTCTGGCCCAAGCCCACGAAGAGGCCATGCCTCTAGTGGAGTGTGCTCTGACACCTAGCGGGCACTGCAGGTGTTTGGAAGCGTATGCAGTTGCAATCGCGTCCACTATCCACCTGGACAGGGTCTGTTTCGAGGAGGCGAGACCTCTAGTGCGCCCACCAAACGAAACAAATAGCTGCTCAGAACGCCTGAAGGCGGCGGAGCGTGTGACATAAACCCTCAATGCCCTGACAGGGCAGAGGATATTGCCACCGTCCCCCTCGTCGGATGCTGGCAGAGCCGAGAGGGAGATAATCTGCGCCCTGAAGGGAGTGCCGATCGCTTTGGGGACATAACCATGCCTCGGTCTGAGAATGACCTTAGAGTCATTAGGACCGAACTCCATACACGTCGGGCTCACTGAGAGCGCGTGTAGATCCCCCACGCGTTTCACTGAAGCCAGAGCTATCAGGAACGCGGTTTTTGGCGAAAGGAACCTTGGTTCCACAGTCTCGAGCGGTTCAAAAGGATGAGCCTTCAGGGCCTCTAGGACCAAGGCCAGATCCCATATAGGAACCGATGGGGGCCGCGGGGGATTCATCCGTCTGGCTCCTCTGAGGAAACGGATGATGAGCTCGTTCCTTCCTAGCGTGCTACCTAGCGTCGTCTGAGCGAACGCTGCTATAGCCGCCACATACACTTTGAGCGTGGAAGGGGACCTGCCCAGTTCCAAAAGCTCTTGGAGGAAGGAGAGCACCCGCTGGACCCCACATTGCTGTGGGTCCAATCCCTTGGAAACACACCACTCAGTGAACACCGACCACTTAGAACTATATAACCGCCTCGTCGAGGGGGCTCTAGAGTGTGAAATCGTGTTCATAACCCCTTCGGGCAGGTCAACGGGTATCCGTTGGTCACCCATACATGCAGAGACCATCGCTCTGGATGGGGATGCCAAACTGACCCTCCTGCTTGAGAGAGGAGGTCTGCTCTCAGCGGAACTGGCCAGGGGGGTGAGTGCGACAGCTTCACCAGCTCTGGGTACCAAATCTGGTTCTCCCAGCGCGGCGCTATAAGGAGCACCGGGCGGCGCGTCTCCCTGATTTTCGCTATGACCTGGGGCAATAGGGAAATCGGCGGGAAAGCATACAGCGGGAGGCTGGGCCAAAATTGGGACAGCGCATCCTCGCTTTTGGAAAGAAACCTCGGGCAGCGGGCGTTCTCTTTTGTTGCAAACCCGTGGTGGAGGCGTCCGTCGAGATGACCTTGCGGTGTGAGATGGCTCCCATCGTCACTCCCCTCTGGTACCAGTCGGCTACTAACCAGGGCTCTAGGGCTGAAACGCAGCCCTGAGTCACTCTGATCCTGAAGCCTCCGGACGCCCAGGCTCTGTGAGGCACTCGGGCGTTTAACCAGCATTGCAGCGGCCGCATGCGCATTAAGCCCAGCTGGAGCACAGCTGCAGCTGAGGCCATACGTCCCAGCATCCTCTGAAAGAGCTTGAGAGGTGCGATTTTGCCCGGCCGGAAGTACGCAGCCATGCGCCGAACTTGGCGCGCGCGTAGGGGTGACAGGCGGGCTGACATTGCCACAGTGTTCAGATTCAAACCCAGAAATGAGGTTGATTGTGTGGGCACTAATAAGCTCTTGGTCCAATTGACCGTGAGCCCCAGGCTGTCCAGATGGCTGAGCAGCATTGCCCTGTGGGCGAGGAGCTCGGCCTCTGACTGCGCCAGGATGAGCCAGTCGTCCAGATAGTTCAACACTCGCATCCCTCGACTTCTCAGAGGAGAGAGGGCCGTGCACTTCGTAAATGTACGGGGTGCTAGTGACAGGCCGAACGGAAGGACGGTGTATTGATAAGCCTGGCCGTCGAAGGCGAATCGTAAGAATGGCCTGTGACGCGGCGTTATCTTGATTTGAAAATATGCATCTTTCAAATCTAGGGAGATTAGCCAGTCTCTCGGGCGAATATGCGCAAGGATCTGCTTGGTCGTGAGCATCTTGAACGATCTTCTCATAAGAGCTTTGTTCAGACGCCTCAGATCCAGAATCGGTCTGAGCGACCCATCCCTTTTTGGCACGAGAAAATACCGGCTGTAAAAGCCTGACTCGCTCATAGAATGGGGAACCGGTTCTATAGCCCCTTTGCACAGCAGCGTGGCTATTTCTGCTCGAAGTAGATGTGCTACTTCCTCACTCAGAAGCGCGGAGGGCGGCGAGCGAACTGCAGAGTGTAGCCGTGCTTCACTGTTTTCAGCACCCATTCTGATACACCTGGAATGGCTTCCCACGCTCTCGCGTGTGCCACACGGGATAGAACGGCCTCCGGGCTCGAAACGCCGCGCTTCGCGGGTTTGACGGCCTGTATAGGAGGGGCGGGCACAGTGCGCGCGATCTCTGTGCTGTGGGCCAGCCGATCGCTCGCGATGGCTGGTCGCCCTACACACTGTATCTCTGCCGCTTCGAGCGGGGAGTGGCTTGTGTGTGGCCCTACACTCATCGCTCCGGCCACCTTGGGCGGAGAACAAATGGTGTGTGGCGCGGCGCGTAGCGCCTGAGGCATAATGTTCGCGAAAATGTGTGAGCGCGTTTGAGCGGGCACAACTCTTACGCGTGGAACATGACCGGTTAAGAGTGGCTGTGTGACAGCGCGTGTGGTGGTTAGTCGTTGGGGGCGTAAACAAGCGGACACGTGACCTAACTCTAGCACTCGAGCGGCCGGTGGCCGCTTTATGTGAGTGGGGGACATGGGGTTTATAGTGCTTGTGTGCAGGGGTGAACACAGAAAGGCACATTTACTGCATTTGAAACACATACGGCGTGAGCCGTGCAACCAGAAATAATGCAACTTTTGTGATTTCTCTGGTTCGCCGTAAAAACGGCGGTTATTGACAGGCGAGAAGGCATTTTTGCCGGCTCGTTGGCTGCGTGAAATCCATCTGCAGCAGCCACAGTGGTGGGGGCTGACAGGAAAGAGAGTTTTGACGGTGGTCCGGCTGCGGCGGGACTTAACTGTCGTTTCTTGCCTCTGGCTAGGAGGACTTTGGAGGCTCGGACTTCAGCACGATCCTAGGCCGGGGGCCCCGAGGTGGAGGCGGCTTACCACGGCTGGAAGAGCGCGATCTGGGGCGGCCGCTCGGTCTTCGCTGAGACGAAGGGGGCCGCGCTGGGCGCTGCGCGGAGCTCGGTGCTGGCTGGTCGCGAGGACGGCGAGCAACGGAGCTATTGCTAGCGCCGGGGCGTCGAGGCAGGAAGAGGTTCATGGCCTGAGTCGTTTTCTGCACTTCAGAGAAACGATCGACGATCCCCTTGACCGCTGGTCCGAAAAGCCCAGACGGGGAGAGCGGGGCGTTTAGAAAGGCCGCTCTGTTTCTCTCATGTCCGCGAGTGTGAGCCAGAGGTGGCGCTCAGCTACCATGAGGGAGGCCATAGAGCGTCCGAGGGCCTGTGCTGCGGTCTTGGTAGCGCGAAGGGAGAGATCCGTCGCGCTTCGCAAATCCGTGATCAACTCAGCGTCACAGCTTTTCTCGTCCAAGTCGCGGAGGAGATTGGCTTGGAGGATTTGCAGCACGGCCATAGAGTGCAGAGCAGATGCAGCTTGACCGGAGGCAGCGAAAGCGCGGCCGATCAGCGATGACGTCACTCTGCAGGCCTTAGACGGGAGGGCAGCCTTTGAGCGCCAACCAGAAGGCGGGCAAAGGTGCGCTGCGACCGCCTCTTCCACCGGAGGGATAGCATTGTAGCCTTTCTCAGCCGCGCCGTCAACTTGTGAGAGCGTCGAAGAAGCCTGAGACGAGACCCTCGCGGAGAATGGCGCATTCCAGGACTTCGCGAGCTCCTCGTGAAGCTCTGGCAGAAAAGGTGCAGTCCTGGAGGTGGGCGCACGGCGGCGACTGTTTAGGAAGCATCCGTCAAGTCGATTCGGCGCTGCCACCTTGGGCGGGGCCCATTCGAGGCCTAGCTGCTCGACAGCCCGGGTGAGAAGGCACAAGAGTTCGGCGTCCTCACCCGCTCGAGAGCGTCCGGAGGCCCGGACTGAAGAGGTCGCGGAAGACCATTCCTCGCTGTCGGAAGCCATGATGGAGCAGCTGTCGGCGCGTTCCGCGGCCGCATCCGCCTCATCCCCGGAGGCGGCAACAGAAATGGTGGCCTGGGGTGGGGGCGGGGAAGGCGAGAGTGAAGCGGGCGGGAAGGGTTCCGGCGAGCTTCTCTCAGCGAACTCCGGAGTCCGCTGCGAGCGGCGCTTCTTTCTGCGCGGCTTAGCAGGGACTGGAGAGATGTCGTCATTGAACTGATCGAGTCGAGCCCGCAGGGTCGACATCGTCAGTTCCTCGCACTCCGGGCATCCGCCGGCGAGAAGTGCGGCGGCGGCGTGATCACGGCCCAGGCAGAGAGCGCAGATCACATGGCGGTCCCCGGAACTGAGCTGAGCGTAACACGAGCCGCAGGTGGAACGAGACATTTTGGAACAAACGCTCGGCTCTTTTTGAGAAAGTGTGACGCAGCGGCGACAACACTTGAGCGTGAAAAGGATATGGGCTGCCGGATAGCAGAGCAGGCACGGATGGCTGAAGGTGGCGCGATGCTGCCGGCTTCTCCAGGCGCTGTCCTCTGCTTGCTCATGCACATGCAAATACAAAACGCACTGCAAACACTCACAACACATGCAAATAGAGAATTGCTGCAAACACTCACAACACATGCAAATAGAGAATCGCACTGCAAAAAGTCCACAACGCATGCAATTACAAAAACGCGCTGCAAAAGTCCACAACACATGCAAATAGAGAAACGCTCCAAATACTCACAACACATGCAAATAGAGAAACGCTGCAAATACTCACAACACATGCAAATAGAGAAACACGCAGCAAAAAGTCCACAACACATGCAAATAGAGAAACGCGCAGCAAACGTTTACAACATGCAAATAAAAAAACGCAGCTGCAAATAGGCCTGCTCATAATGCACATACGATCAGAATGTTAAAATAAACAAACAAACACCTTTTAGGTGCACCCCACTGAAGACTAATGTAGCCTACATCAGTGTTCCCTTATAACACTTCCGTTGTGGTCTGCCAGTCCCGGCGCCAGGACAAACGATTTGGGGTATTATTTTGTGTTAAAAAATATTATTAAAGGTCCCGTTCTTCGTGTCTTTTTGAAGCTTTGATTGTGTTTACAGTGTGCAATATAACATGTGTTCATGTTTCGCGTGTAAAAAAAAACAGTATTTTTAACACAATTTACTTATCTGTACACCGCTGTTTTCACTGTCCTGAAAACGGCTGATGACTTCCTTTATTCTATGAAGTCCCTCCTTCAGAAATACGTAACAAGTTCTGATTGTGCCAGCGGTTCCCGTGTTGTGATTTGACAGCAGCTTAGCGAACGTGGCCCGGTTCCTGTGTTGTGATTCGACAGCAGATTAGCGCACGTGGAAAGGTCACGCCTCTTAACGGGAGATATATATGCGCTTAATGATCTCTACAGCGTCCCTGGGAAAGCCAAACAAAGGTGATTTGACTCCGGGATGAAAATAACAGCGTCTCGACGACATGGCGACAAACACAGTCAAACGCAACAATTCCTTTTCTCCACACGACACGTCCTCTTCTCCACTTGGGACAGCAACAAGACCACGCCCCCTTTTTTCGCGTATTCTTGTGGGCGGAGGTTAGTCTGTTCTACTGTTCTACTGACATCATTTATGAAGGAAGTACCAGGATGTAGTCCAAGCCAGCCGTTCGCTGTAGGCTTTGAAAGGGAACTTCTGTTAAATAAAATATCTCGCTTGGCATTGAACTTTGAGCTTTATCATTTTACAGGTATTATTTATGCTCTAACAGCAACATTACACACTAACTAAAGTTTTAACAATGGGGATCACGAAGAACGGGACCTTTAATAAATTATTAATAATAAATAATATATATATTGTTTATAATTTACTTGATTTTATGACTCAAATCCCAATCAATTATTCACTGCAGAAAGTGAAACTAAAAACTCAGCGATGAGAGCTCTTCTTCAACATGTTCTGATAACACTATTTAACCTAAATGTATTTATTAATATTTCCCTTGTGGCCCGTAGTTAAAATAAATGAGAACAGATAGGTGTTAAACAAGTTGTGTTCTTGTTTATTTATTTATTCTAATGAGGAGTTAGCTAATCTTATTACAGCCCGTCAGTTATGTGATGCACTATAAATTATTGTAGTGCAAATTAAAATATTAATTTAACTCTAAAAGTAGCCTAATCATCATCACCATCATTCAGATCATCACAGAAAGGGCCAGTTCGCCGGGCCTGGAATGTGTTATTTGCAGTGCGTATTTGCATGTGTTGTGGACTTTTTGCTGCGAGTTTCTCTATTTGCATGTGTTAGGGTATTTGCAGCGTTTCTCTATTTGCATGTGTTGTGAGTATTTGCAGCGTTTCTCTATTTGCATGTGTTGTGGACTTTTTGCTGCGAGTTTCTCTATTTGCATGTGTTGTGAGTATTTGCAGCGTTTCTCTATTTGCATGTGTTGTGAGTATTTGCAGTGTTTCTCTATTTGCATGTGTTGTGGACTTTTTGCTGCGCGTTTCTCTATTTGCATGTGTTGTGACTTGTGAGTGTTTGCAGCGCGTTTTTGTATTTGCATGTGTTTTCTTCATTTGCAGCACGTTGAGCTCTCTCGGCCACCGTAGTTAATTTTAGGCCCTGCCTGCAACCATTCTGAGCGTGCAACGTTTTTTTTATTACTCTGAATTGCATTATTAAACTCTTCTATTTGTAATGGTGTGAAAATGTTATAATTCATCAAACTTTGTTAAACAGATAAGTTGCTTCTCAATCAGGTGCAGAGAGATTGAGCAAGGGTTGATCCATTATTTCATTAAGGTGGGGGAGGGGTTGGTATAAGTAAATGTACTCAGTATGGGAATTGTAACTGTTTTACACAGCATTATTCCAGGTGCTTATCGCACATAATGATTTCAGTACTGCCCGGTATTGTGTTTGATTTGAAAAATGTGTTATGTTCTTTCATGTTGCCAATTTGGTATAACCCCCCAGGGCCGGCCCAAGCCCTTATGGGGCCCTAAGCAGAATTTTATTTGGGGGCCCCTCTGTGCCACCAATATGATTGACTATTGTCAAATCTTGATAATTCACACACACAGTATCAACGTTAGAAGTTGTAGCTGTGTTGCTTACATCATGTCTGCCTGTCATGTTTTTACCCTTACACAGTTTTTAATTGTGACAGTAGCAAACCCACAAGACTGGTCAGATGTTAATATTCAAAGCCTTACAGTACTACAGTTCAGACTCGGATATGTACTTTTTTTTCCTTTTCTTTTTTTAAGTAGCCTAGTCTTTTATGCTGAATATGCTCACTTTTCCCCAGGATTATTTGATGAATAGAAGGTTAAAAAGGACAGCATTTTCTTAAATAGAAAGCTTTCAAAGAATCCTAAAAAATATTGTAATATAAAAGCTGATAATCATAAATGTGTCTTGAGCATCAAATCCTCATATGAGAATGATTTGTGATCATTGATGATGATAGATTCAGCTTTGATCACAGGAATACATTACACTTTACTATATATTCACATAGAAAACAGCTGTTTTACATTATAATAATATTTCACAATATTACTGTTTTTTTTATCAAATGAATGCAGCCTTGATGAGCAGAAGAGATTTCTTTTAAAAACAAGAAATGTTGATTTCTTTCAAACATTAAACAGAGCTTTTATTTTGGCAGAAATAAAATGCTATTTTTTGCATTCCATTCGGCTGTGTAGAAAGAACCTTTTTATTTTCTTAATAAAAACATCCAAAATGTAGGCTACACAACTTATAATTCCAAGGGGACGATATAGCACTTGCAGAAAAACATCTACTGAGAAACTGGAAGCTATACTGTAGCTACTCATATTCGCACTAGGGGTGTAACAATACACTCGTGTCACAATTCGATGTGTATCTCGATACTGAACTCATGATTATACGATATGTTTCTCGATACTGAACTCATGATTATACGATATGTATCTCGATACTGAACTCATGATTATACGATATGTATCTCGATACTGAACTCATGATTATACGATATGTATCTCGATACTGAACTCGTGACACGATATGTATCCCGATATGTAGCCAAAATCAAGAGTTTTTTTTTTTTTTTTTTACTTTTTTATTATTATTAAAATAATAATATTATTATTAGTGTAACCTACAAAGGACCCAACAAATATTTCCCCATTGCATTATTATACATTATATTCAACATTATATATAGTTGTTTAATGTAATAATGTCACTGAATCTAATCACTAATAATCACTAATCACTAATGCTATTGCACTTCTGGTTAGACCTAAACTGCATTTCGTTGCCTTGTACTTGTACTTGTGTAATGACAATAAAGTTGAATCTAATCTAATCTAATTAGTCACAAAACTTTCAATGCAGGCAGCATCTCTCCCGGTGCCCTAAGCAGCCGCTTAGTTCGCTTATGCCTTGGGCCGGCTCTGTAACCCCCTCTCTTTGATTTAATGGTATATTCTCCGCATGCAGAACTCTTCAGTTTGCGGGAAGCACTCTGAAGAGAGGTATACGTCTTGATCATAGACTGTAAAAAAATATGGACGATGCGTCTTCACTGCCTTCCACTGAAGAAAAGTGAAGCCATCCAAATATGGCGCTGACATCTTGTGCAGATTTGGGACAGAGTCTCCGCAGTTGTGACCTCGGGACCGGAGTCTGCGCAGTAGAGAGCAGGAAGTAGAGCCGCGATATCAAAAGCCCGCCCACACTCTCGCCTATGCAGAACAATTCATTATATTGGTGTGAATTAAACAGTTATGGAAATGTAAAAATTAAAGCTAAAGCTCCAATCTTTGAGCCTGACAAGCTAGCCTGTGCCCACCCGGGTTTCCTGGATTCCGCTCCAGACTCTCCTGTGCCAGCACCGTGTCTCCTGGATTCCGCTCCAGACTCTCCTGTGCCTGCTCCATGTTTCCTGGATTCCGCTCCAGACTCTCCTGTGCTCGCTCCGTGTCTCCACGAGCCCACTCCAGCCTTCCACGAGCCCGCTCCAGCCTTCCAAGAGCCCGTTCCAGCCTTCCACGAGGCTGTCCAGCCCGCAAAGCTGCTCCTACCCACGTGGCTACCCCATTCCACGAGCTCTCCACCCCACCCCTGAATTCCTCAAATAAATTTTTTTTGGGGGGCTACAAGCCAGTGGGTGGGGAACATGTGGGTTGGGGCACATGTGGGTGGGGCACATGTAGGTGGGGCTCCAGATTCGCCCAAGGCTCCTGACCCGCCATGGCCGCCCAAGGCTCCAGACCCTCCCAGGTCTCCTGATCCGCCCGCGGCACCACCCTGGAGGCCCCCCAGCCAGTCAGACCCCAGTGCTCCCGCCTCCAGGATGACCACCCTCCCTCCCCATTTGGACTTCTACGGCGCAAGGACACTCCTACCGGGAGGGGGGTGTTATGTTATATGTCGGTCTGTTTCTGTTATGTTCCTTTTCATGCATCACATGTTCCTTTGTTCAGTTTCCCACCTCTTGTCTGTCTCCCCAGTTAAGATCATTATTAGTTAATCTATGTCAGCTGTGTTTAGTTATCATCTTCTGTGTAACCTGTGCCCCTCATTAGTCAGTCATCAGTGTTTGTATTTAAGTTCCTCTTGTTCGCCCATTCTTTGTCTGGTCTACTTTATGTTAGTGCTGTTTGGTGTTCTGATGTTTATTTGAATAAAGCCTGTCTTTGTGGAAGTCCCGAATCTCCTCTTCTCTGCTGCACCATACAACCGTAAAACCTATTGCGCGCAAAGGGAATTTGAAAGACAACCGTTTATCCCGCCCCTCGGATTGAGCCCTGCCAATGGTGAGTTCCCAGACCCAACATCTTGATGTGGGTCTGGCTTGGCAGGCTACTTTTTGACCACTGCGGGGCACCGTATCTTTGCGCTTCGCTGTTATTTGGATGCATTTTAAAGATCTAGCCTACACTTCTTATTGAAATGCTGGAAAGTATTTACAATAATAATCTTTTATTACCGCTCAAAAGAGAAAGAGGAGAAAAACAAGTAAACATTTGAAATGGCCCATTATTACAGCAGTAATTAACGTTATGTACATTAAATTAGCAGCATTATATTTACCTCATGTAAATAAGAGGCTGTATTAACTTATTTCCGCTCATTTCCACATTTTTTAAATTACATCCTATCTTCCTATTCTTTAAACAGATTAAATATTTAAATAATTATTTAATAATTCTAAATATGAATTTATGCTTATTATTCCAAGCCGACTAACCACGTGAGCAGTGCGTTCCCAGGTTCGTATGATCACAAAACTCACTCCTCCACCGTGTGAACAAATCGGCACCAGTTTTATCACTGAGGTGGCATGCAAATGTATTTTTATGGATGTCCACATGAGAAACAATTACCGTCCGAATAGGGCTCATGTCTGCCCAGGGACGGACTGGTACCAAATATCGGCCTTGGCACTTGGGACCAAATATCGGCCCAGACCGGCCCACCACCACATAAGATCACAAATACCACCCATCCTTGCACTCCCCTGAATATGTATACCAAGTCTGTCTGATCACACTGTGCTGAAATTGTGAGGTGCTGATGTATCTTGATCCCTGTAAATCATTTGTGGTCCTGCTATATGGAGTTATAATGCTCATGTAACTCAAGATTTTTATTATGGATGTAAATTAATGTCATCTTCCATTAATAGTTGAGCACAAATCAAATATGTCCTTATAAATTGATCCTTATACACTTACATAGGAAGGAAACCATAGCAACCTCACAACCATTTGCCCATGGCAGCTGCTTTGCCTGAACGGTTCTCACAAAAATAGCTTTTGAGTGCCTCATTTTGTTCTAACTCACGTTCAAAGATTAAGGAGAGTTATGGAACCAGAAGGGCAAGATTAAAAATGGCACTAATAAGAAAATTAACATTCTTTCCTTTGATTGATAGCTCATTGTGAGGGAGGTGATGCATTATGGCAGAGCAGAACAGTGAACAAGCTTATGAGCAAAAAGGATTAATGAGTACATTTCAAAGAAAACCATTGGGCTGTAATATTTTTGAATAGCTGCCTTTTAATTATTCAAATGATAACCATATTTTATCCAAATATTAATTGTTTTCATTATGTTAGCTCATTGCTGCTTTCTAAATGAACTACTTTATATGTATATATACTTGGGGCCCTATCATACACTTGGCGCAATGCGGCGCTAGGCACGACGCAAGTGTTTTTTGCTAGTTTCAACCTGACGCAGTTATCATTTTCACGTCCAGTGCCACGTTGTTTAAATAGCAAATGTACACATACGCCCATCTGTTCGCTCATGGGTGTGCTGGTCTGAAAACAAGTTGTGTTCAGGCGCATTGTTGGCGCATTACTATTTTGAGGCAACTGTTAACGACTGCACCATTGACCAACAAAAACCTGGTCTAAAGTATTTTTGGTGTTATTAAAATGGCGCGTTAGTAATATGCGCCTATAGGCGGGAGCACAAAGCACGTACACTCTGCTTATTACACACACAGTGATGTGCAGCAGACCATGGTGCAAGTGCAACTGGCTTTTAAAGGGAATGGGAGATGAGACTCTGATGGTTTATTGCACATTATGCCCAAAACACACCCTTATTAAGAGACTAGGGACAACCCTTTTAGACCATGCGCCGGGTGCGCCAACCTTTTTTCCTGTGGTAAAACTAGCAAAAGTGGGTTCGGACATGCCCTAAATGCACTTGCACCATGCGCTTAGACCATGTGCTTAAAATAGGGCTGTAAGCCCGACCACTGGCCCAACTAGGTGTCCAATGGCAGGAAAAGGTGTCTGCGCGCTACTGTCTTTCCTGGCAACGCAACTCAACAAGATTAAATTCAATATATTTTCTCACATGCAATAGCTCGTTTCATCTGACTCCAAAAATGAAAAGGTTTTAATGATATCTGTGCATCATTAAAACGTGAACGAATATTTGATTATTCTCTTAAACTCTGTTTATATTTCACCCACTTAGATCCGGCAGACTATATCGCTCCGAGTTCCTCACCTAGGCCTCCGACACAAGTGGTCAGTCCCGAAGATCAGAAGCTGGGGCAGTTGGCTAAATATCTAAGACTTTGCCGTACACGCGCAACGATCAAAGATATATTCAATAGCCCCCTTGGATGCCCTTCAGGAACTCAATTCAATTGTAACATTAAATTAGAACAGAAGTCATCGGAAGCGCCCAAGCTAGGTTAACCTAGATGGACAAACACATCCTCTCATCCAAGTCGCCCGCACACTTCCTGATATCAGTTTTTTAGCCGTCGCTAATCTCTGACGCAACCTTGTGGCAATATACGAATCCGTTAATCTTATTTGGGAAAAAACAAGTCTCAGAGTCAGTCAGAATAAAATCAAACGTTTACAATTTATTGACCAGGTAATGAAACAATAATTCGAAATCCAATCCGCAAGAATAAAATCATCAGTTAATCATAACATAACAATTCAGAACTGGAATGACTTGTAAAAGTTATTACCTGGCAACAAAAATTACACACAGCGTTTATGTGGGCAGTCAACCTACAGACTTCCTTATATACCCAGATAATTCAATATTCTTACCAAATGGCCGTCTATCATTATAATTAGATTTTGGTTCCCTATTCAGGGATTCACACTGGGAGATCAGAATTTGTATTTGAATAGGTTTTTGTTTTACATACAGGAGGTACAGTCTGAATGGAGGATCTGGGGGAGGAAACACCTTAAGAAGATACATCACTTTCTCATATTTTATAACTTCTTTTAGCTTTTCATTATGGTTGGGAAAATGAGACCATTTTACCAGGTGCACTGAGACACTTTAAATGATATCAAACATGCATAGATTCTTCTTGTACATACTTTACATTGCATAGGTTTTTCAGTGTATTTCATGTGAGGAGGAGAGGGGGTGAAAGGGGGATAGTGTATGTGAAGTGTGAACTGCACTGTGTGCTGTGCCTCGAGATCCCTGTTACATATGCAGGAGGTAGTTCAAGTGTTAATGTCCAGGGGGGCATTTTGTTCCATCTAGCGGTCGGCCAGACATACCGGCAGCAGCCTTACAGGGCCCTTTCTATTTAGAGTATAGACTTAGGGTTGGATGGATGGAACTATAAACAATTTTTATAGATAACATGCAGTGACTTTGATACTTAGTATTTGGATTAAAGTATTTAAGACTGTGATTTGCCTGTCCTGTGGAAAATAAGCTTCTGTTTGCAGGTTGTTCTCAAAATGTTACTGGTAAGCATTTGTCCCAATATTTATATTCCATCTGTCCTCTTTATCAATGCAAACTGAGAGTGATTGATGGCCAGATTTTGCCTGGAAACCATGAAAAATGCGTGTGCAGTTCTAGAAAGCATTTATTGACATCCGTTCAGAATGAACCGTGTATAACAAAATCCCTCTAAGCAACAAATAAGTTGCAAACATTTCATTACTGTACACTTATACCTGTCTTCTTTTCTGGAAGGCTCTAGAAAACTTTCTCCCGGTATTATAGACATCTATGATACCCATTCATACAGCGTAATTTCCTCTTTGCTTTGATATAAATAAGAGGAAAATGTAACTCAACAGAGGAAATTACTTCAGTGAAATCAGTAGAAAATTACACAATTTTTATACCTTTGCAAACATCATACAGAACATAAAGGCCTTTAGCAGACTCCAAAGAAGTAAATAACGAAATGAAAACAAATTGAGGCACAATTGACAACAACCCATACAAGACCGAGCGGCACAGCTGAACTCTATGGGGTTTCCACTCACAAATGTAATGACGAAGACCACTCCATTCAATGTCACATCTAACAGCTAAAGTAGAGGACCTACTTTCCTCCCTCTTCCGTATCTTCAGGGCCTGATCTCAGTGGAAAATCACACAATAATTAAGTCTGACAGCCTTTTGTTCTCTTTAGTATTTCTGTAGACAATTAAACTCCAGCTGGATTACCACAGGGTTTTATTACACGCTGGTCAAGATAATGAGCCCATCAGAAGGAAATTCAAGTTGAGATTTTTATTATTCAAACTCGATAGAGTTGGTTTTGTTATTACTTGTTTAAAATCAAGACAATATAAATAGCCTACCCAGTTTCCACTTCCACGTGTTTCTGTTTTTTAACACTCATTTTTCAAATGAGACCACACAATTCCAGAAAATAGTGCCTGATAACGGATGCCTCATTGACAGGGTTTCAGAGTAAAAATGACATTTCTGATGGTTTTATATTGCTTGTGTCTGAAATGTATCAATCTGTCAGTCTTCCACCTCTCCAACCTTTTTTTTGTTTCCTCTTTCGCTTATGTTAATTGTGTGTTTATGTTGATGGTCTATGAGATCATATCCAATTTATCTTACATTCTCTTAAGCCAGCGCCAATACTAATCCCTTTCGGAGAGCCCGGAGGAATAACAGAGCGGAGTGGAATGGTGGTCCGTAATCATTGCAGAAATCAGTTCCTGAAAAACTGTCAAATTGCACAGAAATGGGATCCTATTATGTTGTATCCTTATAGATTGACCCACACAACACACACAAACAGAGCCTGCTAAATCGATAAGATTATGGGAATCTATATCTAAAGCATTAAGTGAGCACAAGTGTAAGCATTGCTCTTATTCTTATCATTCAATGGTTTCAGGATTTTCAGAATTGAATTTCCCTGGCCTAGTGGATCCGGCAGAAAAAGCACTTACTGTATAATAATGAATGAAACATGTAGGACCTACTGTATAGTAATAAACACTTTGACCTGCATGTAATTGGAGGCTGCTTAAATGCACTAAATATATATACATTTCACATTACACATAAGAAGGTGTGAAAGTCTGTTTCTGTCTCAGAGGGAAACTTTTTTTGAAATGTTATATAAAGTGCAATTGCAGGAAATGAAGCAATTTTTGAGATTTAAACTCAGACATAGGCTGCATCTGAAATAACATACTTCCATACTATTAGTAGGTGAAAAACAGTAGGCTATGTGACAAGTACTTGTGTCCAAATTCACAGTATTCATAAAAGAGTAGGCAAAATGTACCCGGACGACCTACTACTTCTGGCGTTCAAAGACTGAATTTGTGAGTTATACAACCAAGATCAAAAATGGCACTAATAAAAAAAAAAAAGTACATTCTTTCCTTTGATTGATGGCTCATTGTGAGGTGGGTGATGGATGATGGCAGAGCAGAACAGTGAACTAGCTTATGAGCAAAAACAATGAGTACATTTCAAAGAAAACCTATATGCTGTAATATTTTTGAATAGCTATCTTTTAATTATTCAAATTCAAATAAACATATTTTATCCAAATACGAATTACATTCATTGTGTTAAACCATTGATGCTTTAAATGAACTACTTTATATGTATATATACTTTATTCTTAGACTATACTGATGGATGGATGGATAGATAGATAGATGGATAGCACTGGTGCGGGTTACGCAGAGGACTTCTTCCTGGCAGTCAAAGCGGCATTACGTCGTGAAAGTGTGGACTCAGAGGAAGACCGTGAGGGTTTAGGGTGCCATTTGGGACAGAGGCATTATATCCCATGAGGCCAAGGGAGAGGATTTATGAATGGCAGTGATGCTACGCATCTGACGCTGGTAGGTCACATGATAATGACAACAACATGGCGAATGTAGTACGTCCAGATTACATACTACACACATGCATCCTATATAGAACATATATTAGCGGTCTTGAAGTATTTGAGCAGTCTTGAAATAAGTACCTACTCAAGAGAGTATGCGATTTTGGACGCAGCCATAGTCACAAATGTGAAATATATATATAGTTTTTTTACTTTAAGGCTTCCAAAAACATGTGTTAAAAGTTATTAAAAAAAGCTTGCACACACAAGGAATTTTTGTTGGTGCTGAAGCTTCCAGTGCACATATACAAACACAAGAACATAGTAATACAAATTCTAAGAATAAAAATATGAAAAATAGTATAAAAAATATAAGGTCACAGTTACGTTTAGTCAGAATAAAAATTCACAGATTATGAACATATTTACAGTATTTGAGTAGTATGAATATATAAACATAAATAATCTCCTGAGTTTAAAAGATTGCACTAAACAGGGGGGGGGGGGGATAAGAGGGAAAGAGGGAAGAGGGAAATGGCCTGTGTTCTAGTGGCCAGTGGTCGTTCTAGTGGCCAGTGATCGGAGTCGTCGTCCTGATGGTAACAGTTCAAACAGGTGGTGTCCAGGGTGAGTGGAGTCTGTGATGATTTTCCCTGCTCTCTTCCTCACTCTGGAAGAGTACAGGTCCTGGAGGGTTGGCAGGGGAGCACCAATAATCCTCTCCGCAGTCCGAATTGTGCGTTGTAGTCTCTTGATGTCGGATTTGGTAGCTGAACCAAACCAGACAGTGATGGAAGTGCAAAAAAGCACTTTTTGTGAAAAAAGAACAGCTGATAAGACTTTTTTATACAAAAAGAAAAAAAATGGAATGGATTGATTTGTTATACATTTTCATTGCTTTACATTTACAGCATTTGGCTTTAATCTGATTTGAACTTTAATGAATTTGGTCTAATGGACTCTTATTCAGGGTGATTGGAAAAAGTGCTTTTTAGTTTTATGTAAGACTTCAACAGAAGTCAAGCATATCATTCAGAAAGGTTATTTTTCTGGAAAAGAAGTGTTTTCTGTACAAATACAAACAAGTGAAAACAAAACCTGATAGACACGATTCGGTTTTTTTAGGTACAAATACGCTAACACAAATAATGAAAGTAAGAGGTGAGTCATAAGTCTGCACCTGAAGACTGGGAGGAGGTCGATTCCATTCCTGGGTCAGCTCAAGTGGACAAGTCATGGTCCTAGGGATAAGCGGAGGGTGTCTGTTGACTGTCGTGACTGTCTATACAAGTGCAGTACAAACTACAAGTACAAAGCATATTTCCTATGATTAATCTGAGAGCACACAACAACCATTGTTTGCTTGAATCAGTGTCTAAAGCGACCTCTATTGATGTTTGTTATTCATTACAGCTTATGTATGACTAATGTTGAAGTACAGGGGGTGTTATTGAGTTATTAACCCATGCTCAAGACATGGTTAAGGCCTTGGTTTAAAACAAAAACCACGTGGTGTCCATTCCAATGGCCATAGGGACTAAAGGGGTTAATGTCATAATGACTTTAAGTCATCATTTTGCTTTAGTAATTTCAACTTTTATGTCTTTTAGTCATATTTTTAGTCATAATTTTGACTTTCCATGTCATAATAATGACTTAGCGTGTAATAATGTACACCTTTTATTTGATAATTATGATTTACAAAGCATTACTTTTTTCTTATGTTGCAGAAATTGGCATAATCCATCTACTGGGACTCTAAATCTGGTTGTTATAATATGACACTAATAATGGGCTCAACCTAGGATGTCAGATATATTTATTGCTTGAACAGTTACAGAACTGGAACAAATAAAACAACACAAACAAATGCAGGTTTAAGGATGCAAAAACATAAAATACAAGAAAGTGAATAAAACATAATAGACCAAACAAACATTAAAAGGCTTTGATGTTTCACAAAATATTACATTTATTCAATAAATGAATGGTTTTAACAGCTTTTTTGTTTGTACTGTCCTTTAGAGAAACCATATAATTAAAAAAAAATCAATACCACAGAAAAAAAGAGGTTTCTGATTACTGAATTTACACCGATGAATGTGAAATTTAACAAATATAATCACAAGATTAATAATATAAGCTTAATTTTCCAAACTCTTTTCATATTTGAATATATATATATATATATACATATTACATGTTCGTATAACAAAAGAAAATTGCATTCCAATTTCTCATTTATTATTAATTAGAAACTTCCCACCATAACCTCTTTGTAAATTGACAGTGCCAAAAAATATGAGGTACATTTTCTGGTTGCAAAGAACAAAACGAACAATTTACAGCTATGTCTTTGTTAAACTTGGATAGAAAATGTTTGTCGGGGTGGACGTCAGATAAATGCCGCTGGTTTATCATGAAGAACGTGACGACATGAACGCTGCTGACAGCAGTAAATACTGAGCTCGCTGCGCCCTCTGCCGGTTAGGCTGATAAAAAAAAAAGCTATTCGCCGCGGTGATCAGCTGTGTGAATCTGCGGCTGGTGCTTGATGCGTCCTCTGGAACTTCAAAATGCAGGCTCACGAGATCAGAAAGCAGAAAAGAAACATGGCTGAGTGAGGATGCGACTACCCAGCTCTGTCCTTGTGTCGGTCTCTTTGTTTACGGCCGAGACGACGGCAGCTCTGTATCTGAGCAGCACTTACCGCTCCGCTGGTGATCAGATTTGGCAGTGTTTCACACTCCTCTTCACGCTTGTGCCATCCGTGCTGGTGCAGCTCACACTGATCTTTATTCACAGAGACCTGAGCAGAGACAGACCTCTAGTACTGCTGCTTCATATATTACAACTAGGACCAATAATAAGGTAAGGCGACTCTCCTTTTGCTAATGTACAAGGCTGCGTTTCTACTTGCAAGCATTGCGGGCTCTGTGGAAGGGAATTACCCATCCACATATGGATAAAGATATACAAATGTCCACTGTGAGCGACTACACACAACAAAGGTGTTTCCCCCCTTTTTTTCTCAAACGCAAGATGAAAATGTGCTTTACCAAAAGAATGAATATTATAATTTGTCTTTTAATTTATAGTCTACAGTGCGCATTCATGTCAAAGGTTTCATGGTTCAAGGATTCATATCCCGGGTCTTTCCATAAAAGGTGTACCTTTTCATTTATAAAATGGTGATTTTGAATTATTATATTAGACAAAATAATTATGCATATTAGGATGGGCCTCTCATTTTTTTAAGTATCAGGACTGGAGGGTTATTAGTTCACACTTCATTATTAGCTTTTTTCCTTCCAAGTATTAATTAATTATTGGCCTATACAAAGTAGTGGTAACAATACTGTAAAGTAAAAGGCACTTCACATCATAAATAATGATGTCATGATGATTTTTTAATTTATTTATGGAATTGAACAAGGGAATTTATGACAGTAAGCGGTTGGCACATAACACACTAGCCACCACAAAACGTTCTTCTAACGTTAGCTCAAGATTCCTGTTTTTTATTCTAAGGTTAGGATAATTTTTGTGAAATTGTTCCTAAAATTGTATTAATGTTCTCTTTAGGTTCTTATTTTTGTAACGTTCTCAAATCAAAATCAAAATCAAATCACTTTATTGTCACTCTACCATATACACAAGTGCAACAGTAGGTGAAATTCTTAGGTACAGTCCGAGTAAACATAGTAGTCATGACATGACATGTACAACATTTAAGCAACAACAGATTACACATCTGATGCGCACACAATTACTCACAGCACAGTATACACTACAATAAACAATAAATAATTTACACAATGTGAGTGTAGTTCTCACAGCTTTAAACAATATACACATACTTACAAAATACATATACTTTAAACAATATACACTAAACATACATTAAACAATAACAATATACATTAAGCTATAGTAATAATATACAATGTACAGTATACAATATGTTCACAAATTGAAATCCAAAGTGCAATAGATGCTATATGTCAGATAAATAAATGTATATATAATGTGTGTGTGTATCTACAGTGGGTTGTGCTGAGTGATATTCTGTCCAGTGTGTGTTATGATACTGATGGATCAAGAGGATCCAAATATTCTGGGAACCAAATATTGTTGGGTTATAACACACAGACACACAAAAGATATAATGCTTGTGGCATGGTACGTATTATATAAAGGATTATTAGGAACATCATACTAATACTGTGTTTGACCCCCTTTCGCTTCAGAACTGCCTTAATTCTATTGCATTGATTCCACAAGGTGCTGAAAGCATTCTTTAGAAATGTTGGCCCATATTGATAGGATAGCATCTTACAGTTGATGGAGATTTGTGGGATGCACATCCAGGGCACGAAGCTCCCGTTCCACCACATCCCAAAGATGCTCTATTGGGTTGAGATCTGGTGACTGTGGGGGGCATTTTAGTACAGTGAACTCATTGTCATGTTCAAGAAACCAATTTGAAATGATTCGAGCTTTGTGACATGGTGCATTATCCTGCTGGAAGTAGCCATCAGAGGATGGGTACATGGTGGTCATAAAGGGATGGACATGGTCAGAAATAATGCTCAGGTAGGCCGTGGCATTTAAACGATGCCCAATTGGCACTAAGGGGCCCAAAGTGTGCCAAGAAAACATCCCCCACACCATTACACCACCACCACCAGCCTGCACAGTGGTAACAAGGCATGATGGATCCATGTTCTCATTCTGTTTACGCCAAATTCTGACTCTACCATCTGAATGTCTCAACAGAAATCGAGACTCATCAGATCAGGCAACATTTTTCCAGTCTTCAACTGTCCAATTTTGGTGAGCTTGTGCAAATTGTAAAATTGCTTAAATCACCTTTCTCATTCTGACATTCAGTTTGGAGTTCAGGAGATTGTCTTGACCAGGACCACACCCCTAAATGCATTGAAGCAACTGCCATGTGATTGGTTGATTAGATAATTGCATTAATGAGAAATTGAACAGGTGTTCCTAATAATCCTTTAGGTGAGTGCATATATATATATATATATATATATATATATATATATATATATATATATATATATATATATATATATATATATATATATATATATATATATATATATATATATATATATATATATATATATATAAAATGTATATAATATGTATGTAAAATGTATATAATATGTATGTATATGTGTGTGTATGTATAATGTACCATGCCACAAGCTTTATCTATTAGTTGTTGGTGTTATTGACGGCTTCCATTTTAGTCCAGGCCTCACGGTAAACTGTGTTCCATTTCTATCACTCTGTGTGTTGTTGCATTGACCATGTGCATAATTGAAGCATTGATATTACCTTCTCTAATCGTACAGTTTAGCAGTTCAATCTGGGCCAACTCATTCAAATAAAGCTCAGCGCTGTTTCAGCCCTGTGTGATTCATGTATAATTCAGTTCTTTACTTCACTGAGTTTGTGTGAATGGCCCATAAAAAGCTCTCTTGGCCTTCTCTCTTAACACACTCTCATCCATCACATTATCACCAAGGTTGCCTACACCCTATTACTGTAAAATGACAAGGCAAGGCTGTTGTCAAGGTTTGGGATAGGAAATGCTCACTCAAGGTTTTGCACCTACTACTTGTGAGACCTAGCATCTGCATTTTATATGTGGACTGATCGCCCACTGAGGCCTTACAAAAGCTGTCCTCAGGTAAACTACAACTAAGCTGGTGAGCTTTCATTGGATTGAGTGCAGTTCTCTGAGCACTGACATGGTCTACTGTCACACGGCGGATGGATATAATTAGGATCCAACAATTACAGGAAACTTGCAGCAAGTGACCCAGTGACCCCTAATATAAACCTTTTCTGTGTTGCAATGTTTAATTAAATAACACTACCAAACGTTATGGTTAACCAGTGCTGATCAGATTTCTGGACAGTTTTTTGTTAATTTTATTTTAATAATAAAAATAACCAAAGGAAATGTATGTTGTTGTTTTTTCAACTATAATTCAAATTTAAATAGGTATAGAACAATGTTATTTTATTTATTTAATTTTAATAATAAAAATAACCAAAGGCAATATATACCGATCAGACATAACATTATGACCACCTTCCTAATATTGTGTTGGTCCCCCTTTTGCTGCCAAAACAAACCTAACCCGTCAAGGCATGGACTCCACTAGACCCCTGAAGGTGTGCTGTGGTATCTGGAACCAAGATGTTAGAAGCAGATCCTTTAAGTCCTGTAAGTTGCGAGGCAGGGCCTCCATGGATCGGACTTGTTTGTTCAGCACATCCCACATATGCTCGATTGGATTGAGATCTGGGGAATTTGGAGGCCAAGTCAACACCTCAAACTCGTTGTGCTCCTCAAACCATTCCTGAACCATTTTTGCTTTGTGGCAGGACGCATTATCCTACTGAAAGAGGCACAGCCACCAGGGAATACCATTTCCATGAAAGTGTGTACATGGTCTGCAACAATGCTTCGGTGGGTGGTAGGTGTCAAAGTCCTGGATGGCAGGACCCAAGGTTTTTCCAGCAGAACATTGCCCAAAGCATCACACTGCCTCCGCTGACTTGCCTTCTTCCCATAGTGCATCCTGGTGCCATGTGTTTCCCAGGTAAGCGACGCACACGCACTTGGCCATACACGTGATGTAAAAGAAAATATGATTCATCAGACCAGGCCACCTTCTTCTATTGCTCTGTGCTCACGTGCCGGCTTTTGGCAGTGGACAGGGTCAGCATGGGCACCCTGACTGGTCTGCAGATATACAGCCGCATACGCAACAAACTGTAATGCACTGTGTATTCTGACACCTTTCTATCAGAACCAGCATTACAGTAGCTCGTCTGATTGGACCACACGGACCAGCCTTCGCTCCCCACGTGCATCAATGAGCCTTGGCCGCCCATGACCCTGTCGCCGGTTCACCACTGTTCCTTCCTTGGCCCACTTTTGATAGATACTGACCACTGCAGACCGGGAACATCCCACAAGAGCTGCAGTTTTGGAGATGCTCTGACCCAGTCTAGCCATCACAATTTGGCCCTTGTCAAACTCGCTCAAATCCTTACGCTTACCCATTTTTCTGCTTCTAACACATAAACTTTTAAGGACAAAATGTTCACTTGCTGCCTAATATATCCCACCCACTAACAGGTGCTGTGATGAAGAGATAATCTGTGTTATTCACTTCACCTGTCAGTGGTCATAATGTTATGTCTGATTGGTGTATGTTGTTTAAGCTAGTTCAACTTTAATTACAAAAGGTATAACATTAAAATAGTTATTTGTTTTTATTTTATTATTTATTTCCTATATCTTATATTTGAAAGGCTATAGAACTAGTTTATTTATTTTAATAAAATATAACCAAAGGCAATGTTATTTTTTTTTTTTTTCAAAAAGTATAGAACAAATTATCCACATTTATTATATATATATTAGAACATTTCTAAACAAAGAATATATATTTTTGAAAACCTTGGTATTTAGCCATTAATTTTTCCAAACAGTAAAACAGTTTTATTCCATTAGGTGCCTGGATGCCTTCTGTATCTATGGCAGTGCTGGAAAGGTGGAGGAGCCGTATGTCACCATCACCCGTAAAAAGCAGATTCCCAAAGAAGGGCAGATTGAGGAGGTGGAGCAGGAAGTCGGACAGGCAGAAGGAAAGTTAGTCACGCACAGAGCCGCTTTTGCCAGGACCTCGGTCATACAGGCCTTCCTGGGCTCTGCACCCCAGCTCACACTGCAGCTCTACATCTGTGTGCTGCAGAAAGGGGTGTCCATCGGTAGAGGTGAGAACACACACTCATGATCACACATTCAGACACACATTCGTGATCACGAGTACTCTTTGGTATAGTGTTAGGGTGCGGACCAAAACTGTCATGTCATTACTGCAGGTTGAAGAGAAAATAGACATAGTCATAGTACATTTCTCCATAGATCACTTGTTTACGCTTTCCCCCCTGGAATTAGGCACGTAGTGACCTTCCAGGTCTGGAGCAGGCGCCAGCTTTTCCAGAACAACATCCTGACACTCTTCAATGCTGACCTGTAACACAGAATACTACGCACATACACAGATGCACAGTTTCTCCAAGGCTGGAGTTGGTTGAGCTCCTGTTCTGACTGTGTTTCTTTTTTTTTTTTATTCATGTGCCCTCGTATTCTTTAATCAACTTCCACGAGGAGGGCAGGACAACATGTCTATCACATGAGATCACAGCAATAGCAAACCACAACCTTCCAATCCATTCCAGATAGACAAAATCAAGTCCCACCCTACTTTTCTTTTTCTATCTGCTTCACATAGACTATATGTCATAATAGGAAAGAGAAGTCGCAACTACCGTTTCATGCCGACATCAAAAAAACTAAATGTTGGACTAATACATTTCCAGAATGAGAATGACTTCTTGAATCATCTTAAGGGTTTCTAGAGCATGACAAAAACTTTTGTTTTCGTTCTGTTATCTGGCCTCATAAAGTACAGCTCCCAAATGGAGCATTGCAAGCTTATGAGTTTCACCATTAATGAGTTTTGTCATTCTCCGCCACATCTGTAAAGTGTTAAATGTCAGGGAGAGTAATTGTTTCCGCCCAACAAGTATTGTCTGTACGCAGTCTTTTTTGCATATTCTCCAAGTTTTCTCCATAGAATAATATGTCTAAGTCCTCTCTGTTGAAGATGGAACTACCCCATGCCACCCGTCTAAATATAACAAGCTCCCCTCAGTGATACATTCTACACCCATGCTTGAGTTTCATCTAATGCCTCTGAAATGACTTTGTCTGGTGTTCTTATCTATTTCCTCTTGTTTATCACAAGGATGCACACTTTATTTCTGAGAACATCAGCTAAAATAGATAGCGTGTTTTCAGACAGTATGTGCCTCAACAGACAGAACTCATTTACAAACTTGACAACAGATACATTCATTTAATTAAATCCCCAGAAGCACTACACAACAAAGAACAGTCACAGAAAATAACCAATAGACTATTTATATTTCCAATGTATAGTTTGTCTGAGACTACAGATTTTGAGTTTATTCACTATAAACATATTTTTTTACTTGTATTATTTGATAATAATAAAGCTGAAATAAATAGATAGGATTTTACATTAAAATAATTATAAACAACATATACTGCTAATATACAACAAAACATATATATAACAAATATGAAAATGTTTTTTTGTAAACCTGGAACTAAACAGAAAGTTTTAGGATTGTAAAGTAATAGCAAAATATACTGCCAATGTACAGTGTTTTTGTCTTTAAACTTAAAGTTATAGGAAAGAAAGGTTTTGATATAAAACACTTTATAATAGTATGCTGGTAATGTAATGAATGAAAATGTAAAATGTGCATTTTATTACAAATGCAAGAAAAATAGTGTGATTTGGACTGTAGGACCCCACTGTATATTGTTGACAGCTGGCGCTGTACACTGAATATGAAGATTTATAGACCCAACTCTGCCCGGCAGATATGTTGTCATCGCTCTGCATGAGGAATGTGTTGCCAGCCTTGCGGTCTGTCTTTGGAAGTAGTATTGCAGATGGAAGATAATAATGGACAGTGAAGTAGTCTGACCCCATTACCCATAAGGCACAGAGTAATGACACGGTGACTGACTTTAGATCAGATGGAAGGCTGAAAGAGGCCATATGTTTGCACTGCTGGTGGATTTAGGCCTTCAGGGCGTCTGCTTTTGCTATCCTTTTATTACTTCACAATAATAGTAAACAACATAGTAAATTATGTAACTGAATGGCAACATATTGTGCATTGCATTTATGGATGCCCAAACCTTCCCATGTTAATAAATAAATAAATATAATAACATGAGAATAAATGACTTGATGATAATTCTTTGTAAATTTAGTCATGCAATTTAAAAAAAAACTTTTTTATTTATTTTATTTATTATTTTATGTGTATATATATATATATATATATATATATATATATATATATATATATATATATATATATATATATATATATATATATATATATATATATATATATATATATATATATATATACACACACACACACACAGTTTGGACTGTATTTATTTATTTGTTTATTTATTTATTAATTCTTTAATATTTATTCCCATTTGTGTTTAGTTTAATATTTATTTTAAATATTTGTATACTTCATTTTAACTTTTCTTTTACTCTTCTTTTTATTCATGCAATCATTTATTGATTCCCATATGTGTTTAGGTTATTATTTATTTACTTTTACTTTTATTATTTTTCTTTTTCTTTGAGCAACATGGAAATAGAAAGGGAGTTATGCTTTTTTTTTTTATTCCTTATTATTATTATTATTATTATTATTATTATATTATATTATATTTATATTTATTTATGCCTTCATTATTTTTATATTTATTTATTCCCATATGTGTTTAGTTTATTATTTATTTACTTAGTATTTTTTATTATTATATATAATTAGATGTATATTATTTTGACTTTTCTTTGAGCAACATGGAGATGAGGGATTTATTGTATTTTTTTATTTATTTATTTTTTAATTATTTTATTTTTTATTTTATTTATTTTTTTCTGCAGGTTGTTACCTCCATACATAGGAGAGTGGTTTGTTCCCTATCCACATATCTGACACAAGAGCTTTGTTCGATTGCTTTTAACCACAAAGTATGTTTGTATTGGATTCAATGTGATTATGTTTCACTCTTTTCTCTCCCTACCAGGCACATTGATGGTCATTTCCCTTCTTTCAATTGTATATGGAGCCCTCCGCTGCAATATTCTCGCCATAAAGATACGCTATGATGATTACGAAGTGTCCGTGCGTCCGTTGGCGTACCTCTGCGTGTTCCTGTGGCGAGGGTTCGAGATCGCCACGCGCGTAACCGTGCTGGTCCTCTTCAGCTCGGTGTTGAAGGTGTGGGTGCTTCCGGTGGTGTCAGCCAACTTCGTCTTGTTCTTTCTTCGCCCGTGGGTTCTCTTCTGGAGCAGCCGCTCTCCATTCCCGGAGAACATCGAGAAGACGTTGACGCGTGTGGGGACCACTATCGTCCTCTGCTTGCTGACCTTCCTGTACGCTGGCATCAACGTGTTCTGCTGGTCTGCTGTTCAGCTCAGATTGGACGACCCCGATCTGATCGATAAGGGTCAGGTGTGGAGGCGGGTGGGAGTGTATTATTCCCTCCGTTTTGTCGAGAACACGGGGCTGACTTTGATGTGGTACGTCCACCGGACTGATTTCTACAAATGGGTGGATGCTCCCGTGTTAGAAATACTGCTGTTGTTGGGTTATGCCACAGCTGTGTTTTTTATGTTGCTCTTTTACCAGTTCTGCCACCCTTGCAGGCAACTGTTCTCATCCAGTCCAGCCCAGGGCTTTTGGGAGTGCTGTGGATCGCTCTGCCTGAAAGGTGGGACTCTTTCCCATCCGGACTCCACAAGGACCAAACCACCAGGGAAAGACATTGGAGACGATCAACCCTGCGTTACCAAAGGGGACATCGGGCAGACTTTGTGCAGTGTCGTGTGAGCAAAGCACAACTTAAAGGGATGGTTCACCCACAAATGAAAATTCTGTCATCATTTACTCCCCTTTATGGTGTTCCAAACCCATAATATACAGAAAGTAAGATAGTTTAATGAAACCTGAGAGGTTTCTGTCTCTCCATTGAAAGTCCAATACATAGAAGATCCAAAAAGGTCATAAAGGCATCGTAAAACAAATCTATTTGAATCGAGCTGTTTAACCCAAGTCTTGGTGAAAAGTATAGATATGATCACTTTATATGATTTAGGCTTACACATACATAGAGCATATCACATATGGTAAGCACGGAAGCTAGAACAAACTCATTGGTTCTCGTGAGTGTGTGAAGCACGTGATGCATATGTGTTTACCATATGTGTATGTATGTGTTGATGCAAATAAAAAAATCATATAAAGCAATCGTATCTCTTCACAAGACTTTTGATTTATATGGATTCGTTTTACAATGCTTTTATGACCTTTTTGGATCTTTTGGTTATCTGGAATTTCAATGTAGGGACAGAAACCTTTCAATGATTAACCAAAGTCTTACAGGTTTGTAACAACATGAGTAAGCGATGACAGAAAGACATGCAGGTTTGGAATGTGATGGTGAATAAACCATGACAGAATTTGCATTTGTGGGTGAACTATCCCTTTAAAACATTGTCATGAAAGTGCCCTTTAAGGATCAATAGGGAGAAATGAAATTAAAAAGTTTGAAACGAAAAGGATTTCTGCCTTTTCACACTTTATGGGGGAATGTAAGCGGCAATGTTTGGTGAACTTTCAGATGAATATACGTTTTCTTGTTTGGTTTACAAAGCATATGAGCCAGCATGATCCACTGAAGTGCATGTGAAATTCCCTAACAAGATGAAACCGCTGCTTTTGTCATGTGACGTGGGAGCGCTCTGTCCCTTGTTTGGTGTGAATAATGTTATATTAATGTAGAAGATTTATTTGAAAGATTGTATTTGCTAAGTTATAAGCTTTCGTTGATTTTTCCATCACCTTAAGGGCATTGCTTTCTTGATAACCTCTCAGGTTCATTGTTAGTACTTCTTAATACTCAGTTTATTCAGGAAGCTTGTTTCCACCTCAGAATAAAAAAAAATTATTGCGACTTTATCTCACAAGATTTAGTGATCTCGACTTTAGATTAAGATCTAGACTTTTTGTCTCAGAATTGCGTGATATAAAGTCGCAATTGTGAGTTAGAAAGTCAGAATTGTGTGATTATAGTAAGAATTGTGAGCAATTCAAAAATTTTATATCTCACAATTCTGACTTCGTTTCGCTCAATTCTTACTTTATAACATGAAATTCTGACTTTATAACACGAAATGCTGACTTTATTACTCAGAATTGTGAGATATAAAGTCAGATTTGTGAGAAATAGTCAGAATTGTGAGTAATAAAGTCATCATTTTGTGTTATAAAGTCGGAATTGTGAGAAATTTAGAATTGCTCACAATTCTGACTTTAAGCACGCAATTTTGACTTTATATCTTACAAATCTGACGTTATAACTCACAATTCTGACTTTAAGCACGCAATTTTGACTTTATATCTTGCAAATCTGACGTTATAACTCACAATTCTGACTTTAAGCACGCAATTTTGACTTTATATCTTACAAATCTGACGTTATAACTCACAATTCTGACTTTAAGCACGCAATTTTGACTTTATATCTTACAAATCTGACGTTATAACTCACAATTCTGACTTTAAGCACGCAATTTTGACTTTATATCTTGCAAATCTGACGTTATAACTCACAATTCTGACTTTAAGCACGAAATTTTGACTTTATATCTTACAAATCTGACGTTATAACTCACAATTCTGACTTTATATCTTGCAAATCTGACTTTATAACTCAATTCTGACTTTATATCTCGCAAATCTGACTTTATAACTCAATTCTGACTTTATATCTCGCAAATCTGACTTTATAACTCAATTCTGACTTTATATCTCGCAAATCTGACTTTATAACTCACAATTCTGACTTTATATCTTGCAAATCTGACGTTATAACTCACAATTCTGACTTTATATCTTGCAAATCTGACGTTATAACTCACAATTCTGACTTTAAGCACGAAATTTTGACTTTATATCTTACAAATCTGACGTTATAACTCACAATTCTGACTATATCTTGCAAATCTGACGTTATAACTCACAATTCTGACTTTATATCTTGCAAATCTGACGTTATAACTCACAATTCTGACTTTATATCTTGCAAATCTGACGTTATAACTCACAATTCTGACTTTATATCTTGCAAATCTGACGTTATAACTCACAATTCTGACTTTATATCTTGCAAATCTGACTTTATAACTCACAATTCTGACTTTATATCTTGCAAATCTGACTTTATAACTCACAATTCTGACTTTAAGCACGAAATTTTGACTTTATATCTTACAAATCTGACGTTATAACTCACAATTCTGACTTTATATCTTGCAAATCTGACGTTATAACTCACAATTCTGACTTTATATCTTGCAAATCTGACGTTATAACTCACAATTCTGACTTTATATCTTGCAAATCTGACGTTATAACTCACAATTCTGACTTTATATCTTGCAAATCTGACTTTATAACTCACAATTCTGACTTTATATCTTGCAAATCTGACGTTATAACTCACAATTCTGACTTTAAGCACGAAATTTTGACTTTATATCTTACAAATCTGACGTTATAACTCACAATTCTGACTTTATATCTTGCAAATCTGACGTTATAACTCACAATTCTGACTTTATATCTTGCAAATCTGACTTTATAACTCACAATTCTGACTTTATATCTTGCAAATCTGACTTTATAACTCACAATTCTGACTTTATATCTTGCAAATCTGACTTTATAACTCAATTCTGACTTTATATCTCGCAAATCTGACTTTATAACTCAATTCTGACTTTATATCTCGCAAATCTGACTTTATAACTCACAATTCTGACTTTATATTTTGTAAATCTTACTTTATAACTCTGACTATAATTCTAAGAAAAAAAACCTCAGAATTGCCAGATGTAAAACTCACAATTGTGAGATAAAAAAGATTGCAATTATCTTTTAAAACGTTTAATTCTGTGGCGGAAACAAGCTTCCATATTCCATCAAGAAGAGTAAGACTGTGGAATTAGTTCTGATTGGTCATATGACAGTGTCCTGTCTTATGACAACATATGGCCTAAATTCAAGTACCGGCAATTGCCTAAATATGCTTTCAATATGTAAGGATTTATGAATGGTAAAGATTACAGTTGGGTAAATTGCCAGAACATTAATAATACTGCAAAGAATAACTTAATTGATTGTTTTTTCTTTCTGTTGTTTACACTCGTCTTTGCACTTGTCTCATCTGGAACCCTCTTTTGCACATTGTTCTCATTTGTTTTCTAAAAAAAGTATAAAATGTCATTCTTTTCATAGAGGGCAGTAGATAATTGTATCCTAACTTTACTGCCCCCCTCTGGGGTGTTGAATGAATTGAGTTAATTTATTTTGCAAGACTGTGGCCAGGGTTGCATTGGGAAACGCCCTTAAAATGTCCATAAGCACTGTATAGAGCACATCACTGCTTTTGTGCAACTGTCAGCTAAACCCATAATAAAATAATAATGGAGAATGATATTTTGTCCATGAAAGGACAGTTTATCTATCTGTCTGTCTGTCTGTCTGTCTGTCTGTCTGTCTGTCTGGCTGTCTGGCTGTCTGTCTATGTGTGGGGGGAGGGGGGTGCAATGTTTTGTGATGCCTTTAATTAATTGTTTACCGAAAGACTAACAAATGCAGGAACTGATTTAAATCATATAACCAGTTCTAACAACTAACATTATACTAAAGACTAAACTTCAGGCTGAACTATAAAACAGAAAGAGAAGTGAGAGTTCACCTGACCCAGCCCCTTTGGGGTTGAGGAACTTCGCTTGGTGGTTTCTGATGGGCTCACATTTGTGACAATATTTCCTGACTTGCTTCGGTGCTTTATATACCAAATCCCAGTTTGTCTTTTGGCTTTTTTTCAAATTCTCTCTTGATCTTCTCTTACTACACAGCTCGATATCATGGGGAACTTTGCTGCAAATGAAGGGCTATCCATTTTTGTTATTGTAAGCTATTGGAAACATGATTTTAGGATTGGTTTCTTATTTAAATTAACTTTTAAAAATATTTGGATTCTTTAAATTATGAGCTTTTTATTAATGTACAATTATTTGTTAAACATACTAAAGAACAGAGATACAGTCTACAACATTTCTTAAACGCCCTCCGTTTTGTTTTTCAGCTTGTGTGGCTCGGCATCAATGCGTTTCTCTTTGTGCATTTTTACATGGCATTTTTGATTGACAGATACTACTATACTAGAGTCATTCTTGGGGTAAGTGTCAAATTTATTTCAACACTTAATTTGTTCATTAGTGTATTCATATAGTTACTGTATTGTTGTCATTTTATTCATATTTTAATGCCAATTTTTATATTGATGCCAGTGTGTTTTTTGTATATTGTATAATTTGTAATTGTAATAATTTATGTAGTTTACATTTACATTTATGCATTTAGCAGACGCTTTTATCCAAAGCGACTTACAACTTGGGGGTACATGAAGCGATTGGTCATGAAGAGTCGAGAAGCGCAATAAGAGCCTGAAATCCTGAGACCGTGTACATTGCTCAGTGTAGCACAGGCTAGAGTAGGGAGGGAAGAAGGAAGAGAAAGAGGAAAGGAAAGTGTTTTTTTTTTTTTTATGAGGTTAAGTGCTCACGGAAGAGCTGAGTTTTAAGTTGACTTTTAAATGTTGTCAATGATTCTGCGTTTCGGATGGTGTTGGGAAGATCGTTCCACCAGCTGGGAACGTTGAATGAAAATGTTCTGGAAAGGGATTTTTTCCCCCTCTGTGATGGTACCACAAGCCGTCGTTCCTTTGCTGAGCGAAGGCTTCTGGTGGGGGTGTGGATTTGTAGAATGGAGTCAAAGTATGCAGGAGCTGAGCGCGTGGTGGCTCTGTATGCAAGCGTCAGCGCATTAAACTTGATGCGAGCAGCGAGTGGTAGCCAGTGCAGGGAGATGAAGAGAGGTGTGACGTGGGTCCTTTTGGGCTCATTGACAAGACGTGCTGCTGCATTCTGGATCATTCGAAGTGTTTGGATCGCACAAGAGGGGAGTCCAACCAGAAGCGCATTGCAGTAGTCAAGTCTAGAAAATAATATTTTTATTATTTATTTAAAATAATAGTTTAATATAATGTTAAGTGTGAATTATATCAAATTATATTTTTAATCTAATTTCTTGTTTGTATATTGTACTTTAATTTCTATGCTAATGTATTAGATTCTACTCAGAAGTGTAAAAGTACAATGTTTATCTGTAAAATGTTGTTACATTTTATCTCTAAACCTAAGGAATATATTTGAATGCATCAGATAGGAAATAGGAAATGAAACTTCCTCTCTCTCTCTCTCTCTCTCTCTCTCTCTCTCTCTCTCTCTCTCTCTCTCTCTCTCTCTCTCTCTCTCTCTCTCTCTCTCTGTGCCCCCAGCATGCTCTCTCTTGGGCCCGAGCTCCAGCTGCATGTCTGAATTTTAACTGCATGCTGATCCTGCTGCCCGTCTGCAGAAACCTGCTCTCATTCCTACGTGGATCCATACAGGTCAGGAGAGGAGCAGCAGAGCGAAAGTGAAAGGCTTAACCACTTCAGATAATGAAAAGTGTCTGAATCTCCTCATTAACAATATGTGTATGTGTTCACAGTACTGTAGTCGCACTGCAGCCCGTCAGCTAGACAGAAACCTCACTTTCCACAAGCTGGTGGCCTACATGATTGCCTTGCACACAGGTATTGTAAGAAAGACACTTTCACTTAGTTACCATGCTTAAATCCTTTCCCAAATAAATAAATATATATATTTTTTTTTTCAAATCTTTCTAGAAAACCACTAAACCTAAAATCTGAACTACACTGAGAAAAAAAAAATTCACTCTGGGGGTTAATTATTAATTAAAAAATGCTGGGTTAAAACGACCCATTCACTGGGTTAAAACAACCCAATTGCTGGGTTAAAAAGACCCATTCACTGGGTTAAAACAACCCAATTGCTGAGTAAGTCCATTTTCAACCCAACTTGGGTTGTTTTTAACCCAGCATTTTTAGAGTGTTATATCAAAGGAATTAAAAAAAATAATAAATTAACTATTAATTTAATTAATTGCAATGATTAACTGCAATTATTAACTGCAAATCATCATATTAGAATGATTTCTGAAGGATCATGTGACACTGAAGACTGGAGTAATGGTTGCTGAAAATTCAGCTTTGCCATCACAGGAATAAATTACATTTTAAAATATATTTAAATAGAAAAGTTATTTTAAATTGTAATACTATTTCACAATATTACTGTTTTTATTGTATTTTTTAATCAAATAAATGCAGCCTTGATGACTTTCAAAAAGACTTAATTATTCCAAACTTGACCTCTGACTGCCAGTGTTAAATGTACTTCAATAATCTTTAGTCATATTTTACAATGTAGCCAAAGGTCTTGCATGCATGATGTTTTATGAATATACTGTATTTACTTGCTGGTGCTTTCTTGTATAGGTAACACTTTAGAATAATGGTCATTAGTTAACATTAGTTAATGTATTAACTAACATGAACTAACCATGAGCAATACATTTGTTACTGCATTTGTTCATCTTTGTTAACGTTTAACGTTAGCTAATATAAATCCAGCTATTTATGGTTTGTTCATGTTAGTTCACACTGCATTAACTAATGTTAACAAGATTTTAATAAAGCATTAGTAAATGTTGAAATTAACATTAACAAAGATTAATAAATGCTTTATAAGTGCAGTTCATTATTAGTTCATGTTAACTAATGTAGTTAACTAACGTTAACTAATGACCATTATTCCCAAGTTGTAAGTCGCTTTGGATAAAAGCGTCTGCTAAATGCATAAGTGTAAATGTAAATGTATTCTAAAGTGTTACCCTTGTATATTCTCCCAGCCATCCACATCATAGCTCACCTGTTCAACTTTGAGAGATTCATGGATTCCCAGCTTATGATCAACAGCAGTGACCTGCCTTATGTGCTCTCTCAGATTGGCAACAATGACAACAGATCCTACCTGAACCCCATCAGAAGCAATGAGACGGTGAGTCTTTCCAGCAAGTTTTGCAAGGTTTTCACTAATTTCAGTCACACGCTTTTTGTGTAAGAGTTACACACTTTTGTGTAAGAGTTACTGATTCTGAAGCAGTGCCCACTCATTACGCAAGGAACCTCCAACTGATCTCACTTCAGCCCCGTAGGATGCCTCCCACTTCCACCCACGGTTACATCACATAACCATCATCTTCCCGTTGATGTTGTGATCACATGATTTTTTAAATTCTGTTGCCATAGTGTTGATGACCCAGGGGACAATAGCCAGAAATAGAACACTGAGAGGATGAAAAGCGTATGATAATAACAAAAACATGTATAGTGCAATGATGAATCACGGTTAACACACATCCTATGACTGCTATAAAAATCTACTGTATTTATAGCTGTAATGTAATTGAGAGCAACTACAACAGATTTGAACAATTCTGAACAGCTTTTACTTGAAATCGATTTTTTTTATATCTCTTTACTGCCAGTTTTGATCAATTTAATGTCCTTGTGGAATAAAAGGATTAATTTTAGGGCTGTCAAATGATTAATCGCATCCAAAATAAAAGTTTACATAATATATGTGTGTACTGTGTATAATTATGATGTATATTTGAATATACACACACATTTAAGAAATATTTGCATGTGTATAACGTATATATATTTATATAATTTATATGATATGTAAATATAAATATTATATATATATATATATATATATATATATATATATATATATATATATATATACAGTGAGGAAAATAAGTATTTGAACACCCTGCTATTTTGCAAGTTCTCCCACTTGGAAATCATGGAGGGGTCTGAAATTGTCATCATAGGTACATGTCCACTGTAAGAGACATAATCTAAAAAAAAACATCCAGAAATCACAAAATATGATTTTTTTTACTATTTATTTGTATGATACAGCTGCAAATAAGTATTTGAACACCTGTCTATTAGCTAGAATTCTGACCCTCAAAGACCTGTTAGTCTGCCTTTAAAATGTCCACCTCCACTCCATTTATTATCCTAAATTAGATGCACCTGTTTGAGGTCGTTAGCTGCATACAGACACCTGTCCACCCCATACAATCAGTAAGAATCCAACTACTAACATGGCCAAGACCAAAGAGCTGTCCAAAGACACTAGGGACAAAATTGTACACCTCCACAAGGCTGGAAAGAGCTACGGGGAAATTGCCAAGCAGCTTGGTGAAAAAAGGTCCACTGTTGGAGCAATCATTAGAAAATGGAAGAAGCTAAACATGACTGTCAATCTCCCTCGGACTGGGGCTCCATGCAAGACCTCACCTCGTGGGGTCTCAATGATCCTAAGAAAGGTGAGAAATCAGCCCAGAACTACACGGGAGGAGCTGGTCAATGACCTGAAAAGAGCTGGGACCAGTTTCCAAGGTTACTGTTGGTAATACACTAAGACGTCATGGTTTGAAATCATGCATGGCACGGAAGGTTCCCCTGCTTAAACCAGCACATGTCAAGGCCCATCTTAAGTTTGCCAATGACCATTTGGATGATCCAGAGGAGTCATGGGAGAAAGTCATGTGGTCAGATAGATACCAAAATAGAACTTTTTGGTCATAATTCCACTAAACATGTTTGGAGGAAGAAGAATGATGAGTACCATCCCAAGAACACCATCCCTACTGTGAAGCATGGGGGTGGTAGCATCATGCTTTGGGGGTGTTTTTCTGCACATGGGACAGGGCGACTGCACTGTATTAAGGAGAGGATGACCGGGGCCATGTATTGGGGAACAACCTCCTTCCCTCAGTTAGAGCATTGAAGATGGGTCGAGGCTGGGTCTTCCAACATGACAATGACCCGAAGCACACAACCAGGATAACCAAGGAGTGGCTCTGTAAGAAGCATATCAAGGTTCTGGCGTGGCCTAGCCAGTCTCCAGACCTAAACCCAATAGAGAATCTTTGGAGGGAGCTCAAACTCTGTGTTTCTCAGCGACAGGCCAGAAACCTGACTGATCTAGAGAAGATCTGTGTGGAGGAGTGGGCCAAAATCCCTCCTGCAGTGTGTGCAAACCTGGTGAAAAACTACAGGAAACGTTTGACCTCTGTAAATGCAAACAAAGGCTACTATACCAAATATTAACATTGATTTTCTCAGGTGTTCAAATAGTTATTTGCAGCTGTATCATACAAATAAATAGTTAAAAATAGTGATATTTTGAAATGTGTATTTCTTTTAATTTTGATGATTATAACTGACAACTAAGGAAAATCCCAAATTCAGTATCTCAGAAATATAAGAATATTACTTAAGACCAATACAAAGAAAGGATTTTTAGAAATCTTGGCCAACTGAAAAGTATGAACATGAAAAGTATGAGCATGTACAGCACTCAATACTTAGTTGGGGCTCCTTTTGCCTGATTTACTGCAGCGATGCGGCGTGGCATGGATTCGATCAGTCTGTGGCACTGCTCAGGTGTTATGAGAGCCCAGGTTGCTCTGATAGTGGCCTTCTTCTGCAGTGTTGGGTCTGGCATATCGCATCTTCCTCTTCACAATACCCCATAGATTTTCTATGGGGTTAAGGTCAGGCGAGTTTGCTGGCCAATTAAGAACAGGGATACCATGGTCCTTAAACCAGGTACTGGTTGCTTTGGCACTGTGTGCAGGTGCCAAGTCCTGTTGGAAAATGAAATCTGCATCTCCATAAAGTTGGTCAGCAGCAGGAAGCATGAAGTGCTCTAAAACTTACCTGGTATACGGCTGCGTTGACCTTGGACCTCAGAAAACACAGTGGACCAACACAAGCAGATGACATGGCACCCCAAACCATCACTGACTGTGGAAACTTTACAACCTCAAGCAACGTGGATTGTGTTCTTCTCCTCTCTTCCTCCAGACTCTGGGACCCTGATTTTTAAAGGAAATGCAAAATTTACTTTCATCAGAGAACATAACTTTGGACCACTTTTTTCCCTTTTTGTCTTTAGCACAGACGAGACGCTTCTGACGCTGTCTGTTGTTCAAGAGTGGCTTGACACAAGGAATGCGACAGCTGAAACCCATGTCTTGCATGCATCTGTGCGTAGTGTTTTGTGGGTTTTGTTTCACAATCCTCTCCAGGGTGCGGTTATCCCTATTGCTTGTACACTTTTTTCTACCACTACCTTTTGTCTCTTTTGCAATGACCTTTTGTGTCTTGCCCTCGTTGTGCAAGGTGTCAATTTTCATCTTTTGGACAACTGTCAAGTCATCAGTCTTCCCCATGATTGTGTAGCCTACAGAATTAGACTGAGAGACCATTTAAAGGCCTTTGCAGGTGTTTTGAGTTAATGAGCTGATTAGAGTGTGGCACCAGGTGTCTTCAATATTGAACCTTTTCAGATACTGAATTTGGGATTTTCCTTAGTTGTTAAAAATTAAATTAAAAGAAATAAATGTTTGAAATATATCAGCCTGTGTGTAATGAATGAATATAATATACATGTTTCACTTTTTGAATGGAATTAGTAAAATAAATAAACTTTTTGATGATATTCTAATTATATTACCAGCACCTGTACATCAGTCTGAAAACTCTACAATATTGATTTTTGCAGTCTACTCTACTTATGTTTTATATGGTCATGTTTGGTGTTTTGGATTCCCCAGAACCCAACCATAGTGATGTTCACAACTATAGCGGGACTGACGGGGGTGGTCATCACCCTCGCCCTCATCCTCATCATCACTTCCTCCATGGAGGTCATCAGAAGGTCGTATTTCGAAGTGTTCTGGTTCACCCATCACCTGTTCATCGTCTTTTTCATTGGTTTGGTGCTTCATGGAGTCGGGTGAGGGTTTCATTCAATTAATTTTTGTTTTGTTTTGTTTATCGAAACAAAATCTGAATGTCACAATATGATAGATTAGATTATCCTGTTTTGAATGAACAAATGCAATTTCAGATAGACTTATGGGACATATTATTGAGCATAAATTCAGCACATTAGAATGATTTCTGAAGGATCATGTGACACTGAAGACTGGAGTAATGATATCACAGGAATAAATTACTTTTTAAAAGAAACATTTTAAAAGAAAATATATATTATAAAATATGAAAAGCATGGAAACTGGATCCGAATATAGTAATATTTAAATATGTGATTTAAGCACTGAATCATCTAGATTTTGGAATGTTTGGATGCTACTCTTTTTATTTTTATTTGTACAGTATAAAGTCGAGCAATTCTTAACTTTCCACTTGCTCCACTTCACTGTCAGTCTCATTATTTGAAAACACCAACTCATTTCTGCTTATTCATTCCAGTGAACACATATGGTTGGGCTTACATTTTTAAGCTAATAAAAGGCAGGTTTTCTAGCAGCATGTTAATAGATGGCACATCTCAGTCATAATATAGTACATGTTGACAGGCACATAATGCTAGCAGGAGAAATATCATGCATTATTTATGCAATAACAGTATGTCTGTTTAGGCGTATTGTGCGAGGCCAGACTCTTGAAAGTGTAAAAGTGCACGACCCAATTGAATGTCACAGCCAGTTTGAGACCTGGGGTCAAAATGGCACCAACTGCCCTGAACCTGTCTTTGCTGGGAACGCTCCGATGGTATATCATAATATAATCTCAATCTCAAATACAATTTATAATTTATGGAAGCTTGCTTCCGCCACAGAATAAAAAAAATAAAAATTGACTTTAATCTCTCAATTCTTTTTTTCTCGAATTCAGTAAACGTGATGGAAGAAGGTTGGTCCCCTAGGTTCGTCCGTTATACCGTTATAAACGTTATAGGAATGTAGTGTAGAGACCTAGAGGAAACGTCCTATAGTAATGGTCTAGAGTATGAATTAGCCCTTCCCTTAAGGTCCGCCAAATAACGTCCCCCAACCCTTAAAAGAACTCCCCATCATGACCGTCTCGGAACGTTACCAGGCAGATGACACCCTTGACACCAACATTCTGAGAACGTTCTGGGAACATCAAATTTCCAAATAAAATATGGTCCCATAAACGTTCCGAAAACATCCTGAATGTTCCACGAAGGTCCGCCAAATAACGTCACCCCGAACCCTTTAAACAACTCCACATAACGGTGGTCTCAGAACATTACCAGGCGGGTAACATTACACCAGCGGGAACGTTCTGAGAGCGTTCTAGGAACGTAAAATTTCTAGAGGTGTATCTCACAATTCAGACGTTTTTTTCAGACAACTCAGAATTGCAAGAAAAAAGTCTGAATTGTGAGATATAAACTTGTGACTTTTTATCTCACAATTCTGACTTTTTCCACAATTCTGAGTTTATATCTTACGGAGACCTGCACTTATTAATACGCCAGCATGTTTTACCAATTTTTGTTTTAAGAAAATCGTGCGCATGATATAATAATTTGTGCCTTGTTTTACTAAATCATGTGCACAATATCATAATTCATCCCCTTGTTTTACTAAATTGTGGCCATGTTGTAATAATTTTTTCCTATGTTTAAGTTAACTCAAAACGAGGGAATGAATTAGTACAACATGGCCATGATTTACTAGATCGAGGAAATAAATTAATAAGTTGTGGGAGCACATTTTTAGTTTATGGGCACAATTTGAACTAAAACGAGGGAACGAATTAGTCTTAATTTCAATTTGTCTAATTTTTTTTATTTTTTATTCCATGGTGGCAACAAGCTTCTATAATAACCTCAAATGCATTTGATCACATATACTTACATATTTTTGGCAGCATTTACAAAATATGTACTTCCTCTTACAGACGTGGAAGTGGGTGGTTGGCCCCATGTTTCTATATGTCTGCGAGAGACTGGTGCGCTTCTATCGCTCACAGCAGAAAGTGGTGATCACCAAGGTTAGTAAATCAAGTTATTTGATAAGCAAGCAAGTAAGCAACCAATGAATTTCTTCCCCTCTCACCATATCGCACCACTTTACAGGTAGTGATGCACCCTTCCAAAACCCTTGAGCTGCAGATGAAGAAGAAGGGCTTTAAGATGGAGGTCGGTCAGTATGTTTTCATCCAGTGCCAGTCGATCTCTCACTTAGAGTGGCATCCCTTCACCCTGACCTCTGCCCCAGAGGAAGACCACCTTAGCGTGCATATCCGAATTGTAGGGGATTGGACACAAGCCCTTTATACGGCTTGTGGAGGGGACAAGACTGTGGTGCTTGATGCTTGGACACTACCGAAGTAAGATATTAAAGATATTTAAAGAGTGAGTTCACACAAAAATGGAGAACATTCACTCATCATTGACTCACCCTCGTTTTATTCAAAACCTGTATGACTATCAGTCTAGTTTTTGGACCATACGATCTTTCATTGTATGGATAAGAATATTCTTCATAATTTCCTCATCTGCAGATAAAAGAAAGGCATACAGGGTTGGAACAACATGAAGGTGAATAAACAATGTGCAAATTATAATTTTTGGATGAACTATCTCTTTAATATCATGTTTTTCTTGTGGAAGTCGAATAACAGATGCAGTGTTTTAAATAGTACTAGCGAGTTTCACTTTTAAAATGGGAAAATACATGTGTAAAAAGCGGATGTGTGTGTACAATCACAGTTGAAAAAACGAGAAGTGTGAGATTTCTGTTTGAGAAGATGGTAGGAAATACGCAGATTTCAACATGAGTGAATTTTTGTTGCTGTTTCTTATGTGTTTCCTAATTTCTTCCTCCTTCAGTACAGAACTGGAAGAGTAAAAAATGATACAGCATGATAAGCGAACAATGCAATGCTCAGTTATTTCTGTGAAACACCTGGCAAAGATTTGGCTAGTTTGCCATGCATAATGGCTGTCTGTTGTTCTCCGTGTAGGGTGGCTGTGGATGGGCCGTTCGGAACGGCCAGTGAAGATGTCTTTCGTTATGAAGTTGTGATGCTGGTTGGTTGCGGTATTGGTGTGACACCTTTCGCTTCAGTTCTGAAGTCTGTGTGGTACAAACACATCCAGGAGAACAAAAACGTCTTCACCAAAAAGGTGATAAACAGCACTAAGTTTAGCTATTCAAACTTTGAACAACATCTTTGTTTTCATTTATTCGCAGATGCCACGTTTATTTTACAGTCTTAAGGCCAGTTCACGGCAAGGACGCTAACTATAACAACAACAATAAAGATACATTTTTAACTCTTTAACCAGCATTTGTAATACTTTTCACTAATAATTATTTAATATTATTTACAATATTAATTCTGTAGATTAATTCTAATTAAAGTTTGGAAACGTTACTATTTTTTATGTTTTTGAAAGAAGTCTTTTATGCTCACCAAGGCTGCATTTATTTGATCAAAAATACCGAAAAATTGTGAAATGTTATTACAATTTACAATAATAGTTTTCTATTTTAATATACTTTAAAATATATATTTTGCAAAGCTGAATTTTCAGAATCATTACTTCAGTCTTCAGTGTCACATGATTCTTCAGAAATCATTACAATATGCTGATTTATTATCAATGTTGGAAACCATTGGTCTGCTTTTTTTGGGGATTCTTTGTAGAATAAAAAGTTTAAAAAGAACAGCATTTATTTTAAATATATATTTTGTCACAATATACACTACCGTTCAAAAGTTTGGGGGCAGTAATTTTTTTATTTCTCTTTTTGAAAGAAATGAATACTTTTATTCAGCAAGGATGTGTTAAATTGATCAAAAGTGATAGTTAAGATTTATATTGTTTGAAAAGATTTCTGAAGGATCATGTGACACCGAAGGCTGGAGTAATGATGCTGAAAATTCAGCTTTTCAATCACAGGAATAAATTATATTATAAAGTATATTAAAATAGAAAACCCTTATTTTAAATTGTAATAATATTTCACAACATTACTGTTTTTTCCGTATTTTTGATAAAATAAATGCAGGCTTGATGAGCATAAGAGACATCTTTCAAAAACATTAAAAATAGTAATGTTTCCAAACTTTTGATCGATTCTGTATATTAAAAGAAAGAACAGAGCATCTGCTTTTAAACAAAACAAAAATCTTTTTTTATTCTAGCTTCATGCATAGAAACAATGTTTTTAGACTCACTTTTACATTTTTTACTAGAAGATGAACGATAAAAACATTGACAGCCAATCACAATCCATCCTGCTTTCAAAAGCTTGTGCTTTTAAAGCGGCAGATGACAAAACGGCAGCATGTGCTTATAATAAACAGAACGATATAGGTGTGGAAGCTTATATTATAGTTATTGTTATAGTTATCTTCATAGCTATCATTCTTGGTGTGAACAGGCCTCTCATAAATGTCATCTTTGGTGTTAAAGCTTTTAAAGGGTTAGTTCACCCAAAAATGAAAATAATGAAATTTATTACTCACCCTCATGCCGTTCCACACCCATAAGACCTCCGTTCATCTTCACAACACAAATGAAGATATTTTTGTTGAAATCCGATGGCTCAGTGAGGCCTGCATAGCCAGCGATGACATTTCCTCTCTCAAGATCCATTAATGTACTAAAAACATATTTAAATCAGTTCATGTGAGTACAGTGGTTCAATATTAATATTATAAAGCGATGAGAATATTTTTGGTGCGCCAAAAATAACTAAATAACGACTTATATAGTGATGGCTGATTTCAAAACACTACTTCATGATGCTTCGGAGCATTATGATCAGCGTGTTGAATCATGATTCGGGGTGTTATAAATCAGCGTGTTGAATCATGATTCGGGGTGTTATAAATCAGCGTGTTGAATCATGATTCGGGGTGTTATAAATCAGCGTGTTGAATCATGATTCGGAGCGTTATGAATCAGCATGTTGAATCATGATTCGGATCGCGTGTCAAACCGGCAAACTGCTGAAATCACGTGACTTTGGCGCTCTGAACCGCTGATTCGATACACTGATTCATAACGCTCCCAATCATGATTCAACGCGCTGATTCATAATGCTCCGAATTATGATTCAACACGCTGATTCATAACGATTCGAATCATGATTCAACATGCTGATTCATAACGCTCCAAATCATGATTCGAAACGCTGATTCATAACGCTCCGAATCATGATTCAACACGCTGATTCATAACACTCCGAATCATGATTCGAAACGCTGATTCATAACGCTCCGAATCATGATTAGATACGCTGATTCATAATGCTCCGAATCATGATTCAACACGCTGATTCATAACACTCCGAATCATGATTCGAAACGCTGATTCATAACGCTCCGAATCATGATTCGAAACGCTGATTCATAATGCTCCGAATCATGATTCAACACGCTGATTCATAACGCTCCGAATCATGATTCAACACGCTGATTCATAACGCTCCGAATCATGATTCAACACGCTGATTCATAACGTTCCAAATCATGATTCGAAACGCTGATTCATAACGCTCCGAATCATGATTCGAAACGCTGATTCATAATGCTCCGAATCATGATTCAACACACTGATTCATAACGCTCTGAATCATGATTCAACACGCTGATTCATAACGCTCCGAATCATGATTCAACACACTGATTCATAACGTTCCAAATCATGATTCGAAACGCTGATTCATAACGCTCCGAATCATGATTCGAAACACTGATTCATAACGCTCCGAATCATGATTCGAAACGCTGATTCATAACGCTCTGAATCATGATTCAACACGCTGATTCATAACGCTCCGAATCATGATTCGAAACACTGATTTATAACGTTCCAAATCATGATTCAAGACGCTGATTCATAACGCTCCGAATCATGATTTGAAATGCTGATTCATAATGCTCAAAGCTTCATGAAACAGTGTTTTGAAATCGGCCATCACTATATAAGTCGTTATTTCGTGTTTTTGCCGCACCAAAAATATTATCGTTGCTTTATAATATTAATATTGAACTACTGTACTCACATAAATATGATAAATAAAATAAGATGTTTTGCAATAAAATAAATACTTAAACGTCTATTTTAGATGTTTTCTTTCCACTAGACTGAAAGTCGAGCAATGTATGCGGATTGCAAGGGTTAATGTTCTGACCTTTGACCCGTGCAGATCTATTTCTATTGGCTGTGTCCGGAGACACAGGCTTTTGAATGGTTCGCAGACCTGCTGCAGAGTTTGGAAAGACAGATGACGGAGAAAAACATGAGTGATTTTCTCAGTTACAACATCTATCTCACACGCTGGAAAGACACTGAGGTGGGTGAAAAGATGAAAGGCAGATAATGTAAATCATTTTGAACTTCACTGAAATACAAAAGTACTGTGATACTCATTTTGATTACTGTTTAAAGGCGGCCCACCTTAGGGTTCAATATGAGGCGGAGGATGATCCTATCACTGGGCTTAAACAGAAGACTCGATATGGTAAACCCAACTGGGACAATGAGTTCAGTATCATCGCTACCCAACACCCAGGGTATGTAGAGTGTGCTAAATAAAGCATTCTAAAATGGATTGTTCCTGTCCTTGATTTTGATTGGTTGAGCCACATTCAAAGCCGTTGTAAATTACTCTAGTTGTGCCTAACAACGCCCCTTAGCTGTTCTAAACTAACCGTAAACCACAGCTTCCTGTTTTAGTAAAGTGCACATTTTAAAGCCTTTCTACACTTGCTGAGTATTCGTTTTTTCTTTTCTTCCTTCTCTCAGTTCAAAAGTTGGCGTTTTTCTATGCGGTCCCACGGCACTGGCCACAGCTTTGGGGAAGCAGTGTATTTCACACACAGAATCTGGAGCTGAATTTATATTCAACAAAGAAAACTTCTGATGTGCTTCACGAGACGTGCCACCGTTTGGACAACTCGTGTATCAGAACCCATGGATACTGATGATGAACAAATTTTAAATCAGTGTATACGCTGCAAAATAAATAAATAAATATATATATATATATATATATATATATATATATATATATATATATATATATATATATATATATATATATATATATATATATATATATACACACACCTCAGGCATAACATTGATATATTATATATCCTAATATTATGTTGGTCCCCCTTTAGCTGCCCAAACAGCCCTGACCCGTCGAGGCATGGACTACACTAGACCCCTGATGGTGTGCTGTGGTATCTGGCACCAAGATGTTAGCAGCAGATCCTTTAAGTCCTGTAAGTTGCGAGGTGGGGCCTCCATGGATCGGACTTGTTTGTTCAGCACATCCCACAGATGCTCAATTGGATTGACATCTGGGGAATTTGGAGGCCAAGTCAACACAAACTTGTTGTTGTGCTCCTCAAACCATTCCTGAACCATTTTTGCTTTGTGGCAGGGCGCATTATCCTGCTGAAAGAGGCCACAGCCACCAGGGAATACCTTTTCCACGAAAGGGTGTACATGGTCTGCAACAATGCTTAGGTAGCGTGTCAAAGTAACATCCACATGGATGGCAGGACCCAAGGTTTCCCAGCAGAACATTGCCCAAAGCATCACACTGCCTCCGCTGGCTTGCCATCATAGTGCATCCTGGTGCCATGTGTTCCTCAGGTAAGCGACGCACATGCACCCGGCCATCCACGGGATGTTAAAGAAAACAGGATTCATTAAACCAGGCCACCTTCTTCCATTGCGCCGTGGTCCAGTTCTTATGAATCACCTGCTTTTGGTGGTGGAAAGGGGTCAGCATGAGTACACTGACTGGTCTGCGGCTATGCAGCCCAATACAGAACAAACTGCGATACACTGTGTATTCTGACACCTTTCTATCAGAACCAGCATTGACTTCTTGAGCAATTTGAGCTACAGTAGCTCGTCTGATCGGACCACACGGACCAGCCTTCGCTCCCCACGTGCATCAATGAGCCTTGGCCGCCCATGACCCTGTCGCCGGTTCACCACTGTTCCTTCCTTGGCCCACTTTTGATAGATACTGACCACTGCACCCCACAAGAGCTGCTCTGACCCAGTCTAGCCATCACAATTTGGCCCTTGTCAAACTCGCTCAAATCCTTACGCTTACCCATTTTTTCTGCTTCTAACACATAAACTTTAAGGACAAAATGTTCACTTGCTGCCTAATATATCCCACCCACTAACAGGTGCTGTGATGAAGAGATGATGTGTTATTCACTTCACCTGTCATAATGTTATGCCTGATCGGTGTGTGTGTACATTATATATATATATATATATATATATATATATATATATATATATATATATATATATATATAAAAATCACTTCTTAGATTATTGACTTGTTTTCAAAGATTGTATTTTGAATGTTTTGTCACTGCATTGACAATTTGATTTAAATTTTAGTTGTTACATTAAATTCTTGTTAAGAATAACTTTTCGCACACACGTTTTTGTCATTATGTTGTGTCATTGGTCTATATATATATATATATATGTATGCTATAGATATGTCATGGCTGTGCATGATGCAGAAATAATCAATTTTATATACTATAAAAATCAAGGTGTTATTTTACTGTTGGTGTGTGAAACTACCCTGCTTCCAATATGCTTTCTTAAGTGGAAGTTAAATAAACCTTATGAAATCTTCATTTGCGAAATTTGGTGGAAATCAAAGATCAATTTTAGTCCTTTTCATTCATATTAATATGGTACAGATAGTTGGTTCCCGTTTTAAACATTGTACAACAAATCTGTGTGGGATTTCTAGATGGACCATAAAAACTGAATCTACTTCATTTAGAATTCTTTCAGCAAAATCATTGTGTGCTTTAGAGAGGGAGAAACTCTTAGTATTAGAACATTGAACATGTATTATGGCAAAGTGACGTCCTTGCATTGTTGTAAATTTCCCCTAATATTTTGTATGTGGTTCTATCAGTTTAAATATATTTTCAGATATTGAAAATGTGTTTGAGCAAATCCTTTAAAAAACATTAAAAAACAAACAATTAAGACAATTTTATTAACACTGGATTATTGAACCCAAAGCAGACAATTTTAATATTCAAACCAACATTCTATACAGAGCAAAGGTGCATGTAACCTTTGCATGTCGAGGAAAAAAAAAAAAGGAAAAAAGTACAATGTGGTAGACAAGCACTTGCAATACAGTCTAACCTTTGCTGATTAGGTAAAACAGACACGTTGAGCATGGTTTAAGTCTTAGCCGGTGTGTTGAAGGCTTCACAACAGACATGATGACATGATCGCCAGAGCGAAGGTGGTTTTCCCGGTCTGTGCCTGAGTGTGTCTCAACTCAGCCCTGTTTCCTGCTCATAGCGCAATGGCCACTGCAAACACACTGACAACGCAGTACATGGTGCGGTTCTCCCATCTCACTGTGCAGCTTCCTGTGAAAACGCGCACACACACACACACACACACATATTAGAATGAAATCCGATGCACATAATGCTTCTTATTTTGTTTATCTGAATCTGGAAAAATCAGGTGATAGTGCCACATAATTGCCATACGTGTTTTTTTTTTATGTTTAAAAAAGTAATAAAGCGAATTACAAATGAAACATGACCGCCATGCTTTAATTAATTAAAGATATAATGAATATAATCCAAAATAACACATATTTGAGTAGCTGCAGCATGCAATAATTCATCTAAAACTATTTGAAAAAGATTTTTGCAATTCTTTATTATTGTGCTTTATTTTATTACTATTCTACATGCATCTTTTTATGAGACTACAGAATATTTGAACAGTTAAAAATCAACTTTCACACTGCAGAACTTTAAAAAAAAAAAAAAAAAAGGGGAATAAAAATAAAATAATTTAAATAAAATATAAGAAGATCAAATTATAAAAAGATTTTTGCATAAATTGTCCAAAGACTTACATTTCCCATTATACACATATCATGCAAATTAAGCAAGATTTTATATAAACTACAAAACATTTAATAGAATTTATGAAATTAAATATATATATAAAAATATATTAATATATTAACTGCATATTCATAGAAGCAACATAATGCATGTTGCACAACTTGCACATGTAACATACTTGATCAGATAATATGTCCACAATGCATCGACTTCATCTTTATTTGTCAGACAAATATCAGTGCAAAGGCCAATGTGGTCTATATAATAGATATTTATATCAAATATATGGACCCTTTTCACATTTCTGGGGTTCTCAGAAGCAGAATTCCTCATAGATGGATAAACTTTAGTAGCTGTGAATGGGAGACGACAGCAAATAGAATTTTTGTATTTCTATTTGCTCCAATAGCAAAAGAATTACAGCAGATTACCACAGTCAGAAGAGAGAAAGATATCAAATTTGCCATCACTCCTTCAGCCGCTGTTTTAGAAACACAAATGGGGTTTTTTGACATTTACTGTTCTTTTTTTTTATGAAAATCTGGAAAAACTGTACAAGGATTGCAATGTTGATAACTGTGGAAATGCATCCTCAGCCTGTGAAAAGGGTTCATTGTATAGCTGCTACTTCTTGTTTGGCCTTTGGTCAGGATGAGCAGTTCTAAAGAACTAAAAGCTTTACCGTCAGTGGTAGTGTCCCAGTAACAAGAGTTGGCTGTGTGAAGACCTGCGCCGCTTTTCTGCATCACAGCACAATTGACTGAAATATATACATAATATATAGAGTCAACAACTGCACTTTGGATAATGTCTTTCAGCCTTGTACACAATTGATGTATAGCCTTATAAATATATTATCAGATTTATAACCTATTAAATATTTGTATACAAGATGAACTCTACTGGAAAACCTCGTACCAATGTATTTGAACGGTTTCCCCTGTTTTACTAACTGAGTGAGAGTGTGTTCGACTATGCTGGCGGTCCACTGGTTCACTTTGTTCTGGCTGTAGTCCACGCCTCCAATAATGCCCTCAATGCACTGACCGATAAACACACACACAGAGACAGAGTTAATGGAGCAGACTTGCACTCAAATAAATAGGCTACCATAAATCCTGCAGGCATGAGTTAGACATGAGACTAACAACAATGCAATTCATTCAGTGAGATAAGGAGTGTTGTTAAATTCTGAACGTTGTATTTGAACGTTAAACGTATTTGAATGTGTGTGTCTTTGGTTTGACGGTGAATATTACCTCCTTAACAACATTACTTGCTTCATCTGGATTGAAAGACACCTGAAATGAGAGGATTTGAAAGGTGAAAAAAGATGAACCAGCAATCCAAATGATGAATCAGCAACATTAGATTTAGTGACCGAAATGTACATTTAAAAATGACGTCAGGGGGTAAAAACGTTCAAAATATTATAGTTTATTATATTTCATCAGTTTGCTTTATGATTCAAGCTGACGTTATGATTTGGCCACACCCTGAAGCCTTTTCCACGAAAACGTAAAACACAAAGATGTAAATTATAAATAGAAATGAACTTTTAGTGACCAGTGTATATGTAAAAGATGTAATTGTGTGAAAATATGTGCGTTTAAGAATGATGGAGTGGTATTATGTTTATGTCCGGATGAAGCGGTTAGCATGCTAGCGGCAAAAGCCAGCCTACGGTTTACTAGCTTTGAAATAATTAAGACAGATAATAACCAGTTGCACCATGCCATGCCTTATATAACACCTACTTCATCTCCAGAATGATACTCCTCCATCTTATCGGTTTGAAACCCAACAATCTGGACAACAAACTCAGAGGACTGTAGCTTTTCTCTCACTGACAACTAAGGCTGATGCAGGGTTGCCAGGTTTTCACAACAAAACCCGCCCAATTGCTACTCAAAACTATCCCAATCTCGCTTCAGGGGGGCATCTCCAGTAAAAATCGCATTTGGAGGGTTAAATATGTGTTTTTTTTTTTGGCATGGTTACCTACTAAAATTCGCATTCCCGGGGCTAAATATCATATAATTGGGGTCGCTTCAACCCGCGGACATGAAAAACAGCCCGCGGCTGTGTTGAAGTAGCCCAATTCTGCGGGAAAACCGCGGACTTGGCAACACTGGATGTTAGCAACACATTGACGATTGAGTGCTGCCACCTACTTGCGCTCCTCCGACTCAATATTTCTATCCACCCATCCATCAAAAAGAAAGGGACACAATTTTAAGTTGATGTTTACTTTTATCACGTCAAATACAAAGGTTGTGAGATGATTCTTACAAAAATTCTATTGACCAAAAAATGGTCACATTGCCCTGAAATTTTGAATATATAAAGTGCACAGGTGCTTTGAAAGTCTTTCATCAAATGTAAATAAATAGGTATAAAAAAAAAAAACACACACACACACACACACACACATATATATTTTTCTAGACATACGGCACATATTGGTAAATTTACTCCCCAGTAATGACTTTGAGAATGCATTTGATAAAAAGTTATACAATTCAGACACTGCAAATATATAAAGGAAATAGCATTATTCAATGTAGTACCAAAACAAAAACCGTTATAGCACACAGCTATACATAAATTAGACTCCATAACTCTTTTTTAGTTAAAGCTAGTTATTTTCTGTGGTCTGCTTTGCAGCACAAGGCACATTAACATTAACACCACCAACACCAACAGGATGTTGATTTGTTAAATTCCGATTCTGCTACTTCCAGTTTTTGTTCCAGTCCCTTTTATTGAATTCAGAAGATGGTTTCAGCATAAACAGCATGTCAAACCCAGCTGAAAGGTGTCAAAGCAGATTGCAAGTGGCTGAACGTGATGGATTGGATGCTGTGCTCGGCTGTCCTATCTGTGTTTCACTGCTAGAAGTCTCTGAGCTCTGAGGTGGACCATCAGCTGCTGGTTTGCCTAAAGTGGTGCTCTCTGCTTGATTGTTTTTGGTGGGAGATCTCTTGAAAAGAGTAAGCTGAAGGAAGAAAAGAGGAAACTGATCAAACAAAGGTCAAATTCTGATGTGCAAAGATGTTAAGCGCAATTGTGAGGTGGTTGCTTACTAGTGTTTATTATAAAGATGAAAAGGTTTGTGTGGTTAAATACCCTGTTCCTAGAGCCGAAACGAGATTTAGGTTTGTCTTCTGTAACTCCATTCTTCTCTGACTGTCTCTCCTCCTTTATAAGGGTAGCAGGATCAGAATCTTCAGAATTCACAACAACAAAAATAAAAGAGAAAGATTCTAGCTGCTTAAAATCAATGTACATTACATGTATGTTCACCAACTCATTGTATTATAGTACAGTGGAATCACTTTCTACCCAATCATGGACATACTGAATCTAATTTTTTTTTTAAATGTTTTTCAAAATTCATGACCGGGATGTCAAAGGGCTCACCCCTTTTATTAAATAGCTTATAGGGTGCTTCTCAATACTCAAATTGATGGTTCCTCGTTTGCTCGCTCCTCCGTCCTCTAGCCTCCAGCCTGTGACCTGGAAACCAATCATCAAAACTCAGCCATCTTGAATCACTCAGTTCTTTAACTGCACTGCAAGGAGGCGAGGAACGAGGAGCAAGGAAGCTTGCATGAGGAGTCATGAGTGAGGATACGCGGGTCCCTCGCATCCTAAGTGGGTGGAGCTAAGACACGAGGAAAGGAAATTAGGAAGCACAAACAAAAAATACAACAGCAGAGCTGGTTTCTTTCTGACATAGCTTGTATTGTTATTTAGAGTACATTATGATAAATGCTTTGCTTGTTGCATATACGTGCAACATTTCAGCCGTAAATTAATTGTAAATGTTAGCTAGATTGTGTTCATTACCTGTCTACCGATGTAGGTTTATGCTGAAATATAATCAAACGGTGGTTTCTATTTTTAAAAACGTATATCTCGTGTCATATGTGTAGTGAATTGGCTCACGTGTTTTATGTTTCACTCTTCAGAACCTCCGTTAAGGGAGCATAGTGAACATCGATGCACCCTGGGTTTTGCGGTGCATTTTGGGACTTTTTGGGGAGCGGACCCAGTGCACAGGGAAGGATTCTGCGATTGAGACAGCCCTTAAAATGGCCGACTCCCTGATCAGTACCCTGCCACTGAACTAGGGAGCTGATTGAGACGCACCCTATATATCTTCAACGAGTAAAAGTGACATAGGTTAATGTTTAAGAGTAGACTAGCATATAGATATGCAGGGCTTGACATTAAGCCTGTTCATGCTCAGTAAATCAGTCATTCACTTGTCCAAGTAAAAAATGTGCTTGTCCGGAATTGTTTTTTTTTGTGTGTTGAAAATATAATTTATTTTGAAGCAATATTCTCACCAGAGTTCAATCAGCTTTGACATATTTAAATCTGCATATTTGGGATATTTTTACCTTTTATTAAGGGCATTTTCCCCCTAATCTTATTAAATATATAGGCTATGCTTAAATTTGATAAATAAATTTAATTAGAATAAGGCACTATAGGGCTGTTACCAATCAAATAAAAAAATGTACACTGAAAAATTACAACTGCATTATGAGATTTAATGTTTTAAATATTTTTGGAATATACAAATAAGAAATGTTGGAAAGAATGTTTAAACATGAAACTATACTGCCAGTAGGTGGCGGCAGGTTACCGTCTGAATGAGTGAGTCATTGAGTCGATTCGTTCAAACGGCTGATTCGTTCAAGAATGATAGGTCTGAGCATAGACTGTAAAAAAATATGGACGTCGTGTCCGTGCTGTCTTCTCGTGCAGCCTCTCGAGGACAAATCAAAACAAATCAGCGCAGCAGCCGCACACAAAGATTGAAAATGTGACCTTGATTTCATACAACAGTTCAATAAACAGTTAAAATCAAGTCACTTACATTTTAGACGCAATATTGACTGTTTTTGTTCTGTTTCAGCAGTGAAAATAGTTCCAAAGATCACAGCTCACAGCAACACGAATCGGTTGAGTCAAAGATTCAATGACCAATTCGAAGACCCTGTCCCAAATGGCACACTTCATGTGCACTTTCGGTCTTGTGGACTTACAATGACCACTGTGTGCACGTGTCCGTTAAGTCCACGAGACCGCAGGGTGTCCCATTTGTCATTTTAGGTCTCAGAAGGGTGCTCGCGAGCGCCCCCTTCGAGGTCGATATTCGCCCTTGATGCGCACTTCTGCCAAGCCCGCACCAGTGTGGGTTATGCAGCGGACTCGGAGGAAGACCGTGAGGTTTTAGGGTGCCATTTGCGACAGGGCCATAAACAACTGCCTCATTCTTGAATGAAGCAGCCGTTTCAACTAATCGTTTGAATGAATGACTCAATGACTCACTCATTAAGACGGTCACCTGCTGCCACCTAGTGACGGTTTAGTTTCATGTTTAAAAGTATCATTCCTTCCAGTTCCAATACTTCTTATTTACATATTCAAAATATATTTAATAACATATTTAATGCAATTGTAATTTTTCAGTGTAAATTATTTAATTTGATTGGCAACAGCCCTATATTATTCTGATTGAATTTAGTGATCAAATTTAAGAATTTAAAATGAAGACGAAGCACATATTTAATACGATTAGGGAAAAACTGCCCTTTATAAAAGGTTTAAAAAAAATAATACACTCTGGATAAATATGCAGATTTAAATAGACTATGATAGAACTGATACAACACTGGTGAGAATATTGCTTCAGAACAAATGATATTTATAACAGAAAAATCCTATTTTTTCCAGACAAGCAACTTTTTTATTCTGACAATTAAATGACCGATTTACTTGCACGACACACACACACACACACACACACACACACACACACACACACACACACACACACACACACAAAACATTATATAATATAATATAGCAACATTTTTGTTGTGGAACACCAGTGTTAACAAGTAAATAAGTTAATTTCGAGCCCTGTTGCAATTGTGAGAAGGAAAAAAAAGCCACAACCTTCCATATAGATAACCTCAAAGCCTACAGACATGAACTAAAAGGCACAAAACTCTTGGTTTTCTTGGGGTCTGTGGAGGAAAAAAAAAATGAAAGGGTGCTGGTAAAAACACTCACCTTTCATCGGTCCATCAGGGACAGATGCCTCTTTTATAATCTGCTTCTTCTGTAGGAGTAAGAAAATGACATAGCACAAACAAATCAAAACGGAACAGTGACGCTAAAACAGTATGTTCGCACTAAATTAGTCTAAATGCTGTGAATGAAAGGTTTCAAGGCACCTGTATGTCTAGCTCTGTAGTGCTTTCCTGATCCTCTGTCTCTTTTCTCTTCTCGTCTGGAATATCTTCCTTCCCCTCACACTTTTCCCCTTCTTTTTCCTCTGGATGCTCTTCCTCATCATCTTCTTCCTCCTCCTCATCGTCTTCATCATCGTCTAAATATTCTTCATCCTCATGTTCTGCCTCCACCTTTCCATTCATCTCATCTGTCCGGAGCTGGAGAGATCGGTGCAAAAAGATATAATGTGTGACTGTGAAACTGAATGTGTGACTGTAAATGGCAGGTCAAGTCATGTAATTTTAAAATGAAAACGAACATAAAAAACTACATGTAGACAAACAGAAGTAGGTGGGTACATGACTAGGGGTCTATTTAGGAGGACTAGAAAATGATCAGCACTACAGAGAGAGTGCAATGTAAGGGCAGCCTCACCTGTCCAATGAAGGATTTTCGGGTTTCTGCCTGATTGCAATTTGGAGATATCTCATATGGCTTTCTTTATTTGCATGATTACAATTCAAATGAAAATGTGTATATTTTGCTGATGAAATTCTCTAATACAGCATGATAGATTTCTGTAAACACTATCATGCAATATGTCACTGTTTGGATCATTTGTTTTCTTTCTTTCTTTAAATAATATAAAATGTTACTGAATGGAAACCAACTATACAAACAGATGCAAATAGTTACAAATAAATGAAAAGTTTATTGGCTATTAAATATAACATAAATGTAACAGAACAAGCACAACATTTTAACTACTTAATGACTAACTTTATTTTTCCACCAATTATTTTCTTCCAGTCATAAAGATCACGAGCTGCCATTTTATTTTACATTTTAAGTTTTTGTGGAGTTCTGACTTAAAGGCATATTTAAATGTGCCTAGTTTGTAAGCATTTAAAGTCATTGATAGTGCTGATTCAAGGTCATTGGCAAATCAAGCACTTTTGTTAATAAACGAACATATCTGTCCATTAGATAGATATATGTTCAGGCACATCATAAGGGCTTCATTACTGCATGGGCATACCATAACTTATGAAAACATAAATAAATAAATAAATAAATAAATAAATAAATAGAAAATTTAAAATGTGTAGCAATACATTAAGTAAAAATGTCATGGGTGAAATCGCAAGAATAATAATGGTGAAATAAAAATATTTTAAATGTATATCACAAAAGAAAGTAAGAACATAAATGTAAGGGCAGAAGTATGAAAGGGCATGTACATAATACTCAGGAAAAGCAGACAGAGGTTGTTGAATTATTTTAAATTGAGGTATTGCGGTAGAACATCATCCCAAAACTGCTGAGACTCCTGGGACTCGTCGTCTGACGGCTGGCTTTGCGCTCGGGCCCGTTTGGCTTTTGTCGGCTGTTTTGTTGTTTTCACACTTGACTTTTGTTTGGTGGATTCAGGGGCTTTTTCACGTTTTCTTTTGGCCTTTTCTATTTCTTCCTCTTGTTCTTCTTCATCCTCTTCATCACTCTCCTCTTTCTCTTCTTGTTTGTCCTCCTCTTCTCCCTCCTCATCCTCTGCTTCTTCCATCTCCTCTTTTTCTTCAGACTCTTCCTCCTCTTCATCACTCTCCTCTTCTCCCTCCTCATCCTCTGCTTCTTCCGTCTCCTCTTCAGACTCTTCCTCTTCCGCTTCTTCATCATCTTCCTCCTCACCATTACTTTCTTTTTCCTCTTCACCTTTGCTCTCCTGCACTTCTTCCTCTTCATCTTTGCTTTCCTGCTCTTCTTCCTCTTCGCCTTTGCTCTCCTGCTCTTCTTCCTCTTCGTTTTCACTCTCTTCTTCACTCGTTTCTTCTTCCTCAACATTCTGACTCGTTGCTTCCTCTTCATTGCTTTCGCCCTCTTCCTCATCCTCATTAACCTCCCCACTCTCCTCCTCCGCTTCACTCTCCCCTTCATCATCATCTTCAGTCTCACTTTCCTGCTTTTCTGAATCTTCCTCCTCTTCTTCACTTGTCTTTTCACCATCTTCAGTCTCACTTTTCAGCTTTTCTGAATCTTCCTCCTCTTCTTCACTTGTCTTTTCACCATCTTCAGTCTCACTTTCCTGCTTTTCTGAATCTCCCTCCTCTTCTTCACTTGTCTTTTCACCATCTTCAGTCTCACTTTTCAGCTTTTCTGAATCTTCCTCCTCTTCTTCACTTGTCTTTTCACCATCTTCATCCCCATCATCTTCAGTCTCACTTTCCAGCTTTTCTGAATCCTCCTCTTCTTCATAAGTCTTTTCACTGTCCTCATCTTCCTCTGCACTATCCTCACTTTCCACATTTTCTTCCTCATCCTCACTAGTTTTCTCTTCCGACTCCTCGTTCTCTTCATCTGATTCTTCTATTGATCTCTCACTTTTGCTCTCTGTCTCTTCCTCTTTGCTCATTTTGCTTTCGTCCTGTTCATCTCCACTCTCCTCTTTACTTTTTCTACTTATCTCACTTGTTTCTTCTTCCTCGTCTTCTATTCCATTACTCTCCTCTTCCTCAGCTTCACTCTCTACATCCTCAGTTGCCTCACTTTTACTTTTCTTCTCCTCTTCCTCACTTTCCTCATCCTCACTAGAAGCTTTGATAGTTGTATCGTCATCAACCTCAGAATCCTCATCGTTTGCTACCTTCTCAAGGGTCTTGCTCTCACTTCCCTCCTCACTGTCATCCACTTCCTTGCTCTCATCCTTTCTTTTTACCAATCCCTTGCTTTCCTCCTCATCTGATTCCTCTCCTGCTTCCTCCTCGCTTCTTCTATATGTTCCCACTTCAGAGTGAGCCTCAGTTTTTGACTCAATGCTGCTTCTTTCCAAGTCCCCATCTGAAGTTCCTGATTCTGTCTTAATGTTGATGTTGACTGCTGTCCTCCTGGCTTCTCTAGTCTCCTCCTGTCTTGAAACCTCATCGGACTCACTCAGAGATGAAACATCAGATAGAGTTCTTTGTTTTGAAGGAGGTTTTGGCATCTTTTGGGGTGTGGACTGGGAAAGGAACTGACTGACTGCTGATTCTCCAAGTAAACAAGCAGGACCGGCCATTCCCACATCTTGTAGAAAAGATGTCACCTTGATGAGAGGATTTTCCTTTATTTGCTCAGATTCTGACATCGATTCAGATTTGGAGGCAGCTTCGGAGACAATGGTAGGCCCCTTTTTTCTGTTTTTCAACTTATCTTCTACTAGCAATTGGCTTTGTTCTGCTCTTGATTTCTTTGTAGAAACATCTTCTTGGCAGGAAGGCTGTTGTGAAGTTGTGGAGATCTCTTGTATTGTCTTACTCCTTTTTGAATCTAACTTTTTGCTCTGTGGGACAAAATGTTTGTTTTCTGTCTTAGCAGCATTCGTTTCACCTTTCACCCTCTGAGCTTTTGGTAAAACGTCTTTTGAGATCATCTTACCTGTTGGGTCTTGGTCCTTATGTGTGGTCTGTTCAAGATGATGTTCAACAACAATTATGGGTTTCATTTGTACTTCCTTTTCTTTCCCCACAACTTTTTGAGGCTGGCTTCTGACTTCCAATGGACGATCTTTGGGTTTTGCTTTACCTGCTCCCTCTTGGTTTGGTTTAGTACTTCCTTTGGATTTTTGAGCAACCTTCTCACTTTCAGCCTCTTGATTTGGTTGGGTTTTTCCTGTTGATCCTTTTTTAACTTTATCCCTTGACTTCATCAGTTCTGTGTGCTTGGGCAGGTAGGATTTGGATCCAGCTCTGCTTATGTCCGTCCCCAATCTGGTGTTACTTCCACCAGCTTGGTGATTTGCAGGTTTTCTGTTGTCCAAAGCGATAAGTACATTTTCCTTATCATGACCATGTCTCTTGTGGGGCGTCCCTGTCCCAAGATGTCCCAATGGTTCCCCGACCACTGAGCTACCACTTGAGCTTCTAAGTAACTCAGTGGGAAGAGCTTTACGAGCTGAAAGCTCTGCCCTCTTACTATAAGGGGTGGGGCCATCACTATGCTTTCCCTTCTTCTTACCGTGCTCTTTCACAACCTTAACCTTCTTCTATTCCAGGAAGCAGAGGATAAAAAGAAGGAAAGTGTTAGAGAAACTAATGAACATGCAGAGCAGGCTGAACGAGAGCAGAATGAGCTTTAAGGCTGCAAAGCAAATGAGGAGAACGAGTCAATGAAGAGAAGAGAGAGAACACAAGCTTAAGAGAGAGGTCTAAATGAGTGCAGCCCTTAAACTTTTTTTCTCCTCAACCTTCTTTGGCCATCTAAATGGCAAATGTCTGGAACAACAACCCAGATGAGCTCTTACCTTCTCCATAGGAGACAATGTGAGTGTCTTATCGCTAGGGTCCATCTTAATTATGTGAGTCTGAAATCAAAGAAACTTTTGCATTAGTCTTGGAAGCTTTATGTCTTTTATACCAGCAGTTCTCAACTCGTTTGTATACATGACCAGGTTTTACATTAAATGGCAACCGAAGACCAAGTACCAAATGTAACCTGTATTTACAGTAGTATGTGTCCTTTCTTTTTTTTAAAGTCAAATTATTTTGCTATCCTAATTATATGATTAGTTGCATTTTATAATTTGCATTTAGCATTGTTTAATCCCTCCTGTGTAAGTTTAAAACGGTAAAACAGCAATTTATCATTAAAAATGACAACAAACCAAATCAATACATGTCTAATTCTACATATTTTCTATAGATATTATAAAAGCATGCATGCCTCTTTCATAAGTGATGTTATGCTTCTCCTACCAGGTTTAATAAGTCAGTGGTTTCTCCGAGGTCTTTTACGCTCTCACTATCCTCCACACTGCTTCTGTCATCGAGAGATTTCTCTCTCTTACCAGGAACTGAGAGGAGAGAGAGAGAGAGAGAGAGAGAGAGAGAGAGAGAGAGAGAGAGAGAGAGAGAGAGAGAGAGAGAGAGAGAGAGAGAGAGAGAGAGAGAGAGAGAGAGAGAGAGAGAGAGAGAACATAAAAACCTGGACAAGACTCTATAATAGAAGTCTCTAGTGCATTTATTTGATCAAAAATACAGTAAAATTGAAAAACATTATTACAATTTAAAATAAATGAATTTCTATTTATTTACATTTAAAATGTAATTTATTCCTGTGATGGCAAAGCTGAATTTTCAACATCATTACTCCAGTCTTCAGTGTCACATGATCATTCAGAAATCATTCTAATATTGTGATTTCTTGCTCAAGAAACATTTGTTATTATTATCAAAGCTGAAATCAGTTGCTTAATATTTGTGAGGACACTGTGATACATTATATAAGAATTCTGAATAGAAAGCATTTTTTAAATAGAAATCTTTTGGAATAATGTAAAAGTCTTTACAGTCACTTTTGATCAAGTTAATGAGAAAGCTCTGTCCTTGGTAAATAAAAGTATTAATTTCTTTATTAATACTTTTATTAATACTTCATACTGACCATACACTTTTAACAGCAGTGCAAATGAACATAAATTTGTGCATTTGAGTGGCAATTGCATTTGTGAATAGCACCAATGCTAATTTATTTATTTTTCTATATATCCTAATCATTTGTAAACAACATGTATTCTTTACTTCAATGAGCTCATTGTTTCTGCCTTAAATGAATACATTGTTTATTAATACATTGTTAGCTAACTGTATGATTCGTACATGTACATTTCTATAAAAAATCCATAACTTGGACAGTCACCTCTGATAACAGATCGCATGTATTTTCTGTAAAGCTGCTTTGAAACGATATGTATTGTGAAAAATGCTATACAAATAAATGTGAATTGAATTGAACTTGTTTTCCTGTGATTTGAAATAACAGATATGATTTTGAATTCTTTTCTGACAAGGCAGTTACTTTTGAGGCTGTTGTGAGAGATCTTTCCAGGTCGGTTATTGTGGATCTGGCTGGGAACAGATAGAGATGCACTCAGCTGATTCCCACCCAGAGCTGGGAGTGTTCGAAACATCTGTCCAAAGTGATCTGGTGAACGCTCCTGCAGAAGAAAAGTAACACACATTGCATCCAGTTTATATAATTGTTATGGAAATATATTCAGTGTTGGGAAGGTTACTTTGGAAATGTAATGGCTATAGATTACAAGTTACATTTATTTTGTAATCAAATTACGTAACTCACATGTAACTAGTTACTCCCCGACACAGAATATACTATACTAAACATTTCCGTAAAATTGTATTATTCATCTTGAAATATGTTTCCAATAGTCCATTTGATAAACAGCTGCGCTAATTTTGTTCCATTAGGATTGACCCACCCGTTCTCTGCGTCTGACCCGAGCTGAGAGACTCCTGTTTAGGGTGGTCTGACAGTGCGTGTCCCCCAGTAGTTCAGTACAGGACTTCTCAAAGTAGTCTTCTGTGACGTCATCTTCCTCCAGGATCAAATCCTCCGACCTTTCCCTGGGCTTTGCCAACACAAGCATGTGACACCCACCACAAGTAACCTGAAAAGCACACACACTGTTTAAAGATGCCATGAATTCAACATAGAGTTTTGTGGCTTTTAGTCCATTGATCAATATGAAATGACAATACAAACTTTTAGCAGATTAATACATTTAGACTACCATTAAAAAAGTGTTTTTTAAATGTCTTATGCTATATTTATTTGCTCAAAAATACAGTAAAAACAGTAATATTGTGAAATATTATTACAATTTAAAATAACTGAATTCTATTGTAATATGTTCAAAAATGCAATTTATTTCTGTGATGGCAAAGCTGAATTTTCAGCAACCAGTCACAGTGTCACATAATCCTTCAGAAATCATTCTAATATGCTGATTTGGAGCTCAATCGACATTTATTATTATTATCTGCATTATTTTAAAAAAACAACAACAAAAAAACTTTACTCTCACTTTTGATCAAGTGAATATATTCCTGCTGAATAAATGCATTCATTTCTTTCCTTTAAAAAAAAAAAATTCTTACTGACCCCAGTTTTTCTCTGCTGTAAAAAAAAAAAAACGGAACCAAAAAGATTTATGTTCAGGAGGAAAAACAAATGCCTTTTGCAAAAAAATAAGATAAAACTAGAGAATAAAAGCAATAAAAAAGGGCAAGTACTTTGATATGTCCAGAACTTCCTGTTTCAAAAGAAAATGGGGTCAACAGGGTAATACAATTTATATTGGTCAAACCAATTCAAAGCAGAAAGTTTATATATCTGATAGAAATAAAATGTATTTTATATTGCGTCATAAGCAGTAGATGTGCAGTAATACGTACAGAATGTACATGGCAGGCAAGAAATCTCGTACACAGGGTCGGTCTGAACTGGTTAGTGAAGTTTTCTTCGCCAAGCCCCAGTTTTCCATGGCGACCATCACCAAAAGTGTACAAAAGGCCACTGTCTGAAACCAGCACGTATACACATAGAATTGCATATATTTTAGAGGAAAGACACAATGAGGAAATTATATCACAACACATAAAAGGATGTTGTCAGGTAGTTTTCTGTGCATATTTTACCAGTAATCAATGCTGTATGGTTCTCTCCACACTCCGCATGTTTAACTCTGCCCCTCCTGAAATGCTCAACCACTCTTGGTAAACGAGACTCAAATATGAAAGTGCCGTGACCAAGCTGTCCAAACTGACCCAGGCCAAACGAATACACCACGTGCTCTGCATTACCAGACATGTGTAACATTTAGTCTTCACAAAGAAGAAACAGACAAAAAAAGACCACAAAGCAAAAGATGTTCTCCTACCCGTAAGCGCCACCGTGTGCCCTCCTCCACAGGACACCTGTACCACCTTATCAGAGATGCCGGTCACCTGTTGAGGCACTTTATGATTAGCCAGCTTCTCTGTGGACAAGCCCAGCTTTCCACTGTCTTTTTCTCCAAACGTGAACAAGGCCCCATCCACTGCAACGAATGAAACAAGCATCACCTAGCAACAATCTAGCTTTCATAGAACGCTATGGTCATCGTGGTTTGTCAAAAAGTGGGGATTTAAAATGATGGATATTCCGATGAAACAGTTGGAACTGTTATTTCCATCATTTTGACATCATTTTGACACATTTATTAAATATATCAAGTATTATTTATAAAATAATAATGTAATATTATGCCATTATTTTAAATACTATTAAATGGCTAATTTAATTACATTTATTGTAATACTATTATTATATGTAACTAGCACTATAATAAAGAGCACACCAAACATTGGAATTTGAGTATATTTAATTGAAATTTTTAAGTATTTTATGCTAACTAAGGCTGCATTTACTTAATCAAGCCGTAATATAGTAAAAACTGAATATATATTCTGTGATGGCAAAGCTGAATTTTCAGCATCATTACGCCAGTCTTCAATGTCACATGACCCTACAGAAATCATTCAATATAATTTATAACATTCCAAATAAAACATGTGACTGTTGAGCATAGAGTTAAACATTTTGCAATTGGCAGTAGTGACATGAGGTAATACTGTGGCATACGTACCAGTAACAAAGGCAGAATGATAATATCCACAGGACACCCAGGACACTCGTTTCCCCACAGAAACCTCATGGGGAGTAAGTGCGTTACTCTCCTTTCCTAACCCAATCTGACCCTCGGAGTTATCGCCCCACATATAGAGCCTGCCATCCTCTGAGATGACACAGAGATTTTGTTACATTACTGTTAACATTTCCCATTACATGTTATGCATGTCATATTTGCCCCACATGTTTTTGTCAATAGACACTGTTGATGTAAGGCAGATGGGACAAAACTATTACGCGTCAGGGCTGCAGATGTATTGGAACCAGCAGCGAGCATTCTGATTGGCGCATGTTTGCTGAAGAAGTCCACCAGTTGGAAGGAGGTTCTGTCATCGCAGTCACCAAGACCAAGCTGTCCTTCATTATTCCCTCCAGTGGCATACAGGTTACCACGGGCTGCTCAGTAAAGAGAACAAGGATTTTAGTTGAGGACAAATCTGTAATGTTGAAAATAATTATATAATATAGTGCAAAACATTTGGGGAGATTTTTTTTTTTGGGGGGGGATACTTTTATTCAGCAAGGTTGCATTAAATCGATCGATAGTGACAGTAAAAACATTTATAATGTTACAAAATATTATATTTTAAATAAATGCTGCTCTTTCAAACGTTCTATTCATCAAAAAATGTATACAAAAATATTAAGCAGCACAACTGTTTTCAATATGAAATGTTTCTTGAGTAGCAAATCATCATATTAGAATGATTTCTGAAGGATCATGTGACACTGAAGACTGGAGTAATGTCAGGAATAAGGAATAAACAGTCATCACAGGAATAAATTACATTTTAAAATATATTGCAATAGTAAAAATTTATTTTGAATTAAAATAATATTTATTTCACAATATTAATATTCAAAAACATTTTTTAAAAAATCTTATTGACCCCCAAATCTTTAACAGTAGAGTTGGCCTTTGCAAAATATTTTTTTAAAGTACTAGCCTTACATGTTCTGATCGTGTCTTTTTAAAGGTTATATGTGTAATTTTTCAATGTTAAACAATATCTTTTCCCCGTTTAAGTTGCAGAGACAATTATAAATTCTAAGAGAGTTCCTACTGTGTTTCCCTGTGGCCCTTTCAAAACATTGCTGTTTGTTTCTGTGGTTCGCTGTGGTTTGACATGTCAACTTCTGGCTTGACTAATAATGGATTAAGTAAATAAGAATATGTCAATAATTAAGATAGAAGTAAGAAATAACTAAAGAAAAAAAAAGCAGGATTGATTTAGTAGACTCAAAAAACATAAAGCAAATATTCTGAATAAACTTACATGTATAAACAAGTGTGTGAGTTCTTCCACAGGCTGCGAACTTCACGATTTCTGATTTTAGGGCTTTAAGAAAACAAATATGGTCATTGCATGTCAGAAACATGTTGAATTTATTCTTACTAAACACAATTATACAACCTGAATATATATATGTACATACACACACACACACACGCATAATACATATATAAATGTATAAAATATATAGTATAGGTAAAATATTTTGTTTATTTAACAAGCTAAAATGTTGAAAACTTCCCCACTGATGTCCAGATTAATGCAGATTATGGACCACTCCAGATTGGGATTAAGACAATCTATGGCTTTAGTTTGTCCTTTAAAAGATCTCCTTTTTCTTACAGCTACTTACAAACATGTAATTGTGTGTCAAACTATACAATATGTAAATGTATAAATAATTCAAAGTCACTTGACATTATTAGCTAAACGTGGCTGAGAGTATTGGAAAATGTGTTGAAGTGATTTATCAGCTGTGGATGGCAGAAAACACACAGTACTGCTCTCTCTTTGACTGACAATCTGTCAGGTTTGAGTAACAAAACCAGCCCAAGCGCTATTCAAAACCCGCCCAATCATGACCAAATCAAGCCCAATCGCGTTCCGGGGGTATAAATGAGTTACTAGGGGACGCTTCAACCCGCGGACTATAAAAACAACCTTGGCAACACAGACACTCCAAGTCATACCTTTCACACAAGTGGGTTTATTCACAGTGGTCTTCGTTCCGAGGCCAAGCTGTCCCCAGTTATTGCTGCCAAACATAAACAGCTTCCCATTTTCTAAACACAATAGGAAAAGTGACCGGATGAATGCACAAAATGATGTAATAGAGACAACAATATATCCACTAATAAAATCATAACGCATACCTGTTACTAGTGCTGTGTGCTCATCTCCACAGGAAATTCTCAAAGGTACATCATTTTTCAACCAGAATTTACTGGGGGCATTATCTGCGAATTTACTCTTTCCAAAAGTGAAGACAGCTCCGGATTCTAAAACAAAAGTTGAAAAATAGAACAATAGAAAATGCTGACAGACATATTTCATGTTTTGCATTTAATTATTCGAATGACTGCAAAACAAGTTGTATTACACTATATTATGTTGTAAACAAATAATAGTTTGTATGGATTTATGCTGGTTCTTTGTATATAATATATATATATATATATATATATATATACACACACACACACACACATTCAGATGGTTAAAATGAGTTGTTTACTTTATAGAAATATTATTAAGTAGAAAACGAGAGCGCCGTGACCACATGGCGTGGTTGCCTTGGCGACCGGTAGCCACAGGAGTCAATGAAAGACCGGGACAGATTGTTCAATCAATTAAAACAAAACACAACGAACGATTTGTTGATGTATAAACCCAGAGAATACATCATATTCGCAAAATATGGCAAAAAAGCAGTTGAGACATATTTACACCAGAATAACATATGATTCGCTTCCACTATGTAGCACCGTTATATAGCCTGTGGGCTAATCATAAACGGCCAATAAGGATAAAGAGCAACGTGTAGCAACTGAAAATAACAAAACTGTTTACATTGACCACTAATGTACTACATCATATTTTACCAGGGATCTCATCTTCTGTCTCTCCGGCCATCTCCCCCGACTAATCAGCTTATTTACGCTGGGCTCTAGGAAGTGTGACCAAGAAGTTTCTAAAATGACAGAAACCTTCCGCTCCAGATTTTTTCCGCGCCGAGTGGTCACGTGTGACTCATTAGCGCCTCCAACCATATGTATAAATCCTTGTGCATTTAAATAATGTAAAATACAGTAATAAGATAGCTATTATATTAATTATATTATATTAATTATATTATATTATATTATATTATATTATATTATATTATATTATATTATATTATATTATATTATATTTTAAATAAATGTATAATAATTTATCATTTTGATAATGATAATGATCACACTGCTTTCATTAAAAGCTGAGCAATGTGTCTGTGGGGTTCTTTGATGATCAATAGTATTAATGATGTTAAGATAATGTTAAGATCTTAAACCAGTATATTAGCATGCAGAATTATCTACCATATATGATGAACTAAATCCTATAAAATCATCTGCTTCAGTCTATTGCAGATATAGATATATTCATACATGCGTATAACTGGTTGCAGATGCATATATATATATATATATATATATATATATATATATATATATATATATATATATATATATATATATATATATATATATATATATATATATATATATATATATAAATGTTTTAATATACATTTATAATATTGAATATTGAAAATACTTCAGCAACTGTATACATTTATTTACCTTTATTTTACCAGGAATTCTCATTGAGATTAAAATCTCTTTTACAAGAGAGACCTAGCCAAGGTAGCAGTCATACAGTAGACAACATGTTCAAATACAACAAATACAAAATAAAAAGAAATATTAGAACATATTCCGCTCAACAAAAACGGAAAAATCACAAGCCTTCCTTACCACTGTCTTTATGATGCCTTTAAATTCACCAATAGACACCAATTTCTCTAGTTTTAAATCTTTTTGCAAATTATTCCATGCTAAAGGTCCATGATAGGAAAATGCAGTTTCCCCAGTTCTGTAAAAACTCTAGGTACAGTTAAAAGCAAACACTTTGATAAACTTAACACATAAGATACACTTAACACTAGTGTTGGGGGTATGCATTACAAGTAACTTGAGATTACTTTTTCAAGTAACTACACTCTAAAAAATAAAATATTGGGTCAACAAAAAAACATATGTTAATGTTTTCCACTAGAATTTTTACATTAATCCAACTGGCAGAATTACATTAATTCAAAGCAATATTTTGAGTATGGTGAATACGCATTTCTAAGTAACATGAACTTAAAAATTGTCAACATGAATACAACTATTTAAGTTGATCCAACATAATGTTTTAAGCAAGGTGGAGAAGCTTTTTGGCCACAATAAAACACATTTATAAGTAACATGAACTTAACAATTAATTATGTTATTAGGCCCTATATAACTCTGACTGGTTTTGAGCAAAGTATCTGAACAAATAGTTATAGGCAGCAACAGGCCAAATCAAAAAGTCAAAATGGTTAGCATGTAGGCTAGTTTATAAACTACAAGTTGCTACCTTATTTACTTTCGCTGGTGACTAACAAATTAGCGCATAAATAAAGTAACGCATTACTTTATAAATTCACAACAATATATCTGAGTTACTTTTTGACTGACAGCTCTCCTGTCCCCATGTTGAGAAAAATCAAGAGTAAGTGCAGAGGCATTGTGTGTAAACATGATGGTTATTGTAGTTCTAGACTAAATGTGAGCATTTATTCATCTCACTTGCACAATAAAGATTCAGTACTCAAAATGAATAAAATCAGCCAAATGCAAAATCAGAGTACTATGCAAATCTCCAATAATTAAATGTTAAATAAAACAAATCTTTTTTGCATTTAATCTACCTTTATTGACCAATGTCTTGCTGCTGACCTTTGATGATTCAGATAAACCATGAGCAAAAATTACTAGATGTTTTGTTTTTATTGGTAAAACTTTTTTCTCCTGTGTACTATTCTTCCATTATCCAGAATGGCAGCGCAGTTCAACAGAGTGTGAGCGTTGAAATTGCATTTTTATTATTTCAATTTTGGTATGAAAAGGTCTTTACATTTGCACAAAAATAGAACTTTGTTGTTATAAAAAAAAGTAAAAGTAATGTAATGCATTACTTTTCTTAAAAAGTAACTAACTCAATTAGTTACTTTTTAAGGGAGTAACGCAATATTGTAATGCGTTACTTTTCAAAGTAACTTTCCCCAACACTGCAACACACATTCGTTATACTAGACAATCGTGAGAATATATAAAGTAAATACATTGTATTGTGTCTGTCCGTATACATAAGTGACTGATGATAAACATGTTAAAAAACATGCTTTTAAATAACTTCGTAAAAATTCACTCAATTGCGTTTTAGTACTGATGATTGATGCTGCGTTCCAGGCAACCTGTAATCCGTGTTTTTCCGACCTTCTACCCATGAAAGTGCACTGGAACGGCAGTCAAACCCATGACTTCCCACCCGTGAACTCGTTCTAGATCGATGTACTCCCAGTTACGAGCTCTGATGTCACATAGCCCGCGAAACAACAATGGCAGCCCCTACGGATGCAGTGTTTATGAAACATATTCAAATAAAGCAAAATAAACGGTATAACAGTTTCTCCTGCCGTATGCTCCGTTTTTCTCCTCAGTTTCCCACAAATAAACAAGGAGTAAGCCTTTGGCGATAGAAATGATTGTAAACGAGCATAACCCCGTAGGGCCAGCCATGCTTTGTTTACATCTAGCTACCACAATTCCTTGCGCTCAGGCAGTTTGGCGTGACTTTGCCTGAAACGCTACAAAGTCGTGAGTCGTGGTTTGAAGTTGTAACTTACGGCTCAAAACCCTGCCTGGAACGCAGCATTAAAGGTCCCGTTCTTCGTGATCCCACTGTTCAAACTTTAGTTAGTGTGTAATGTTGCTGTTAGAGCATAAATAATACCTGTAAAATTATAAAGTTCAAAGTTCAATGCCAAGCGAGATATTTTATTTAACAGAAGTTCCCTTTCAAAGCCTACAGCGCACGGCTGGCTTGGACTACATCCTGGTACTTCCTTCATAAATGACGTCAGTAGAACAGTAGAACAGACTAACCTTCACCCACAAGAATACGTGAAAAAGAGGGCGTGGTCTTGTTGCTGTCCCACGTGGAGAAGAGGACGTGTCGCGTGGAGAAAGTGCTGCGTTTGAGTGTGTTTGTCGCCATGTCGTCGAGACGCTGTTATTTTCGTCCCGGAGTCAAATCACCTTTGTTTGGCTTTCCCAGGGACGCTGTAGAGATCATTAAGCGCATACATCTCCTGTTAAGAGGCGTGACCTTTCTACGTGCGCTAAGCTGCTGTCGAATCACAACACGGGAACCGCTGGCACAATCAGAACTCGTTACGTATTTCTGAAGGAGGGACTTCATAGAATAAAGGAAGTCATCTATCTATCCATCCATCCATCTATCTATCTATCTATCTATCTATCTATCTATCTATATATCCATCTATCTATCTATCTATCTATCTATCTATCTATCTATCTATCTATCTATCTATCTATCTATCTATCTATCTATCTATCTATCTATCTATCCATCCATCCATCCATCCATCCATCCATCCATCCATCCATCCATCCATCCATCCATCCATCCATCCATCCATCCATCATCTATCTATCTATCTATCTATCTATCTATCTATCTATCTATCTATCTATCTATCTATCTATCTATCTATCTATCTATCTATCTATCTATCTATCTATCTATCTATCTATCTATCTATCTATCTGTCTATTTTTCTTTGTCTGTGAATATTGTCTAATAAATTCACAACATATAATAATAATCCAATAATTCAAAAATATTCAATAATAATAATAATAATAATAATAATAATAATAATAATAAAAGGACATTTCACTGTATGTAGTGATTTTCTGAAATTAGCACTTTGTGATGCTTGTGGAGTGGAGTGGCTACACAGCGAAGAATCTCTAAACAAAACGTCTCTTCCGGTTCAATCTGTAAACAGTGATCTCATCCCTAATCTTGCTCCGTCTGCCTTTAGTAGAATCTCCCAGCATGTGTGGCGCGCTGTCTTCAGAGAAATGACCGAGAAAAAATATATATTTTTCTCGTTACCTTACGATCCGCCCGCTCTTTTGACATAATGACAAGTAGATGGGGGTCATTGAGTTAGCCTGGAGCATGCTAGCATGCTAATTAGCTTGTAAAGGGAGCAAACAAGCAGCTGCCTGGTGCAAGCTCTGTTAAAGCTGCTTTAAAGTGTTTTTCACCGGGGTTTCTGCTTGGAGAATAATGGAAGGAGTGCTTTACAAATGGACTAACTATATGACAGGTAAAAGTGAATTGCTTTTACTGCTAAATTGCTAAATCACTGACAAACTGAATTGTGGACACTTGAGCTGCAGTCATACAGGACACTGCAAGTATGCACTAGATGTACTCAGTTTGTATTATGATGATGCCAGAGAGCTTTTGATATATGCAGCTTTGTTGTATTGTTTTTTACATTGCCGTGTGTCTTTCAGGTGCTTTTGAATGTCAAAACTGTTGAATGTCATGTTAAGTTATTCCAAAAATGTCATATGTCAAACTTCCTTTCCTGTCATGTGATGGTATGATACCTGATTGTATGGAGTAACATGACATAAATCTCAAGTTTAGAAAGCTCAGAAATTGCATCTTTTGTTTGATTTAAATGTGTTTTCTGATAACTTGTTTTATGAAAGGATGGCAGCCGAGGTGGTTTGTGCTGGACAATGGCATTATTTCATACTATGATTCAGAAGATGACGTGTGCAAAGGCAGCAAAGGCAGTATTAAGATGTCAGTATGTGAAATTAAAGGTGAGATGATCAGCCAAATCTTCTATCCTTATGAGAGAATAAACTGGTTATTCTTATGTCATTTTTGACTTCCTCATGTTTGCTCCAGTTCACCCAACTGACAACACGCGCCTGGAGCTGATCATACCAGGGGAGCAGCATTTTTATGTGAAGGCTGTAAATGCAGCAGAGAGGCAGAAGTGGCTGGTGGCTCTAGGGAGCTCCAAAGCTGGGCTCATTGACACTAGAACCAAAAAAGAAAGGGGTAGGCTTCCCTTTACATTTGCTCGTCTTTTCGTATCCTTGGTCTTTTATAATTCCCGTATGCCTTCTCATATCAAAAGACTTAACTCGCAGTAGAATGTTTGGTCAATTACTTATATTTTCATGATCTTCATAGATGTTCATGGACTAATAATTTATCAAATTAATTTAAAAAAAAATATTGAATCAAATAATTAATACATTTAATTTGGAATATGTTGAGTTAAAGGATTAGTTCACTTTTAGATAAACTTTTGCTGATAATTTACTCACCCCCATGTCATCCAAGATGTCCATGTCTTTCTTTCTTCAGTCGAAAAGAAATGAAGGTTTTGGATGAAAATATTCCAGGATATTTCTCCATATAATGGACATCAATGGGCCCCAAACGGTTCAAGGTCCAAATGACAGTTTCAGTGCAGCTTCAAAGGGCTTTAAACGATACCAGACGATGAATAAGGGTATCTAGCGAAGCGATCAGTTTCTGTGAGAAACCGAGCAGTATTTATGCTATTATTTTACCTCTTGTCAGTCAAACGTGATCATCTCTGAGCTCCGCCATAACTTCCGCTAAGTGAGGTCAAAATATGAGCCTGGTCATAGATAAATCTTGATCGTAGATGCCTCATTCTACTGATCCGTGCAAGCGCTAATGAGGCATCTACGTATACATCTGTAAGGTCGCTGAAATCACTCCAAGGATCGGTAGCGATAGCAACTCGAAGGCCGTTTGCGCGTTCGTGTTTCAGCTGGGCAAAATGGATTTAATTATAATATTCTCTATCTGACTCCATTTTTCATATTTGTTGAATTTAGAAGAGAATGCCAATAGGTTGTTTTAGTCATTTATATCTAATAGTTAACCATACATTTAATCATTTTAACCCTTTAGTGCAATTATATCGTTCCGTTCTGGAAATAGTTAATAATTACTGAGTAATTCAGAAAGGATCAAAATGTAACAATTTTATTAACAGTCAGGTAAATGTATAATGCCAATTACATAATCAATTCAAAGATGATAACATATTCCGAAATAGCTTAAAGAGTGAAAGATTTCCTGACCTTTTGAATATTACGTAACACAGAGCGTTTTCTGTGTTACGGGCCGACCTTGTTTATAGTATTCAGCCCCGAACTCATTGCTGCATTGCTTTAAATAACTCAGACCAGATCAACAACTGTTTCAAATGGAAATGCATGTAAACGGAGTCGAATTCCCATTTGGCTTGATTGAAAGGAAACCAAATGGCTCCAACAGCCACACCCACCATCATAAGTAGAATACCTCTAAGCTCTAAAAACTCTTATTAACTTCTTGTGTATTTCTGTGCTTATGAGATTTTTGTACCATTCGCACTGAGACATTTCAAACGATACTAAACACATATAATATTGTAAAGTGAGAATTGACATTGAAATATACCCAGAATCTATTGGATTTTTGTGATCTCCCAGGAGAGGGGGAAGTTTGGGACAAGGTAAATACATGCAAATGAAGCCATTCTCAGTTGGTTCACTCAGTGGGACGTTGTCTCAGAGGAGAGTGATAATTGTATGAGTGGATTCAGATGTTCATTCATTTTCAGACAGTCTTTCTGAAAGTTACTCATCCAGACATCTGGCCTGGTTCTTTATATTTTTACACATCTATGACCTCATCTATGAAATCATTCTTTTATTTTAATCATAATAATAAATAAAACCGGATTTAAATAAATAGTGATAACAACGATAATAATTATTAATATTATAAACATTGCTCTTAAAGCCCAAAATAATAACAAACACTGTTTTTTTAATTAAAATTTGTATTAAAATAATAAAGCAAAATAATAAAAACAAATCATATCTTAAGCATTATGTTATGTAATCATGTTTTTCATTGCTCTTAATGAAACGTATTACCAAATGTATGTATATATAGCTACTTTATTTATATTAACTCATATAAGCATATTTTTAAAAATGTATTTTATTGTCATTATATCTTTAATATACAATTATATCTTTTACAATATGATGTGAATATAAGATCTTAGCTGATTAATATATACTATATATAAACTATATAAGTTAAATTAACTAATTATAATTCTTAATTTATTATCATAATTGTTTTTAAATATAATGATATTCTGATACAGTGATTTGGATATAATTATGATAAATATATAATATATGGGGCTGTTCAATACTTGAATCTGATTGGCTGATTCTAATTAATTAATTAATGCGTATATATATATATATATATATATATATATATATATATATATATATATATATATATATATATATATATATATATATATATATATATATATATATGTTTATTTTATTTTTTTCAGGTCAAAGACTTTCAAGGCTTTCATATACTGAATTTATGCTTCCTAGTTGCACAGCAGTAATCTTGACTGCTAAGCAATATGAATGCCCATTAATAGTTGCTTTCCTCTCCTAATGGGTTTTTGCAGAGTTAACAGAAACCACAGAATCACTGAAAACCAAGATGTCAGAGCTGCGTCTGTACTGTGACTTACTAATGCAGCAGGTGCACACTATTCAGGAGTCTGTGGAACAGGAAGGAGAATCTCCCGTGGCCAGCACTGAGGTTAGACACTCATTCAGCTGTTTTTTTTTGTTTTTTTTTTCATTCAAACCACAGTAATCACTGCAATTATTGCAGATAGGGGGATGTGATATAAAAAGGTTTATCATCATAGAAATCTAGTCTTTTAAACCAAATCATTGTATTTTCTGCTTTTTTTCTCAGACAAGGAATGAAGCGTCCTCATTACTGAGTGCCACCTGTGAAACCTTCATCAAAACACTGGAAGAATGTATGAAAATCGCCAATTCCAAGTTCCAGACTGACATGTTGCAATCCAGTCCATCTGATTCCATAATGTCCCCTGTGTCCCCCTCTCCCGTCCAGATGTCTCGGGTAAAGACACAAGCACAAATCACATACAGTTTACCTTCATTTTTTCATATTTACCTGGGAAAAGTTCTATTTGTGTGCAATATGGTTTTATTACAAGTTAGGGACAGACTTAACCATTAGGCAAAGGTAGGCCCCCGAAAGCCAAGGGCCCCCTAAAATGCTTTAAGTGCGGATGCACAAACGGTTGCTTTGGTGTTAATTACCACAACAACCACCTGCGCATCCGCGTTGAACGCTCTTGTAGAAAGATCTCCGCGATTCAGAAAACGCGTATAGGATCACAGAATCCATTCATAAAAACGAAAAGTCATGGTCAATGAATGGCGCAGACGCACGGTTTCGTTTACTATAAGCACGCACAACGCTCGTGGTGCTCTGCTCAATTCATTCACACAGAGACACAAAACATGCAGGATTCATATTTAAATAGTATTTTTGCCGTTTAATATTCACATACACTAGTCCATATCAGTGGCGGCTGGTCAATAGAGGGCGCTGGGGCACCGCCCCCATCAAAATTCCAGAAATATACATGTATACAAAAATGATATAAAAGTGAAATAAAAATAAAATGGTTTACTCATACGACGTGTCGGCTGTTAGTAAGAGCCTCAGCATTTAATAAAAACTGGCTTTGATCGGTTAACTATTTTATATGTCCTTCAATATGTTTCATGCGGTTTCATGGGCGAGGGATGCCGGACAAATGGATGTCTATGGATGTCTAAAACTACGGGCAGCATGTGACCTGAAGCTGGTCTCTAATTGGTTTCTTAAAGATCCTCCTCCGGATGCAGGTCGCTGCGTCCCTGGCGAATCAGAATTGAATGCGTGTTATTTTATCCAGTCTGATTGGTTCTCGTCACCTGTCATTCAACTTTACGCTCTTGGCCATTAAAGCGAAAGTGCGCGGGCGACATTGTCACTCCGACTCCGCCAAAACCTTGTTAGGATGATCACTTTCGTAGAGATGGCAGCAGTTAAACCAAATTCTTTCACAAGGCGTTCGTTGGAAGAAAAAATAGGATAAAGGATCCCGAACCGGACCAACGCGGTTTACAAATCCAGCTGCAGGCCAGTGACAGGACGCAGCTGCACTCGGAGCTTCACACGCTTGTTATGAGAAACGTAGGTGGCTGGCTGGATGTGTTGTTAGCAATGCCCTTTATTGCTTTCCCTCTTTTATTTCAAAGTGTCGGTACTGAAGTTTTTTGGATAACAACGGGGGTAAGAGACCTCAAATATCTAACTGAACAATGCAAACGTCATGACACTACTGAGATGACTGACTTTAATCAGAGAGTCATTGAGAAATTTGCTGGTCAGAAAGAAAGGAGAGCAAAATTTATGTTCAAGTAGTCAACATGCTAGTCTGTTGTTGCTGTTTTCTTTTTTTCCTTTCCTCATTCAATTATATGTGGGAAATTAATGTGTAAAAAGATAAAAGTGAAGACACTGTTTTCTCTTTAATGCTTGAATTTAGTCAACATGCATCTTGATACTGCACACCCCACCCGCCGGAGAAACCCCCCCCCCCCCCCCCCCCCAAAAAAATGATCACCAGCCGCTACTGGTCTATATCGCGATTTGCTTGATGTGTACTGACTTGCATTTGATTTATTCATCCAAAATTTGACAAATTCCGTGACATATAATTCCACATTAAACAGTAAATTCTATTTTTATGATTGGATTCCGCTATTCCGTCCGCATTTTCTGCATCGCGGAAATCATAGGGCCCTACACTTCATGAGTATTGTACGGTTTCATTTGAGAGAAACTATCATCATAACATACATACACACTGAAAAAGGTCAAGGCAACTCGTCAAAATAAAAGTTTGGACAGTATAATGTGTCTTAATGTAACAATTTTAACAGTACGCCTAAAGTAGCCCTTTGAATGTACAAAAATGAAAGGGTTTGTTTAATTTTCATTGGAATAAAAGATACATGTTGTATGCCTTCATTTGATTACCAGAAAAATGTAAATACATAAAACAAATAAATATATATTTTGTTAAACTTTTAATAAATTGCTGTTAAATGAATCATGATTTCATAAGTTTCATGATTTCAATTAATTAGACATGCTTTTTGATTAATAACATTGTATATAACCATCCAGAAAAAATTAAAACAGAAAAAAAGGAATCTGGAATTTTTTTTAATGGAATTTGGAAAAAAATCAAACTGATTTCATAGGGCCCTACAAATGAAAATATCATGCATCTGAAGTTATAATTAAATACGGAGCAACAGTGTCGTTTTAGGACCCAAGTAGATGACACATGCGCCATTACTTTCCACACAGACACACACATTTTTGGTTGAAATAATTCTTATGCTTGTAATCATTTCTTTCAGTTTAATTTACATTTGTGGGGAAAAACTATTTTAAAGTTTAGAATTAGACAGCCTGCAGTGAAAATGACCACCTAGTGTCCAACCTACTCTAATACTGTTATAACCCATTTACATGTGAACAAGGGATCTACATCATGACAAAAGCAATTATTTATAACATGCACATGAAAAAAAAATAATAGTAATTGGACACAACTATGGGACAAGGTCGTGCAGCAGCAATCATCACAACAGTGAAAGGAACTTCAAGGTTGTAAATGTGCAATTGTATAGGGCCCCATTCCTGTATTTTGCTTGGGGCCCCCAAATCACTAAATCCGCCCCTGTTACAAGTTATTTAGTTATTGGTTGAATCTTACAATAACATGTCCATCATATTTGCCTAAAATCAATAGGGGAGAAAAATAATATGTATATAGGAAAAAACATAAAGAACATGTAGCTTGTTTTTCCACTTTACATTTGCATTATTTTCATGACAAGTAAATTAATTCATCAATTAAAGGCGCAGTATGCTATTTCTGGGAACCATTGTTGATATTTGAAATCAACCCTAAACAAACACACCCCTCCCTTCATTGCTCTGCCCCCAAAATGCACAAACATGCACTGCAAGAGTAGATTATAGGCAAGGCAAAATAAAGCTTTGCAAAAGGTCCCGTTTTCAGGCCTTCTTCTCCAGCACTGGAAAGCTATTAAAGCGGGTCAAGCTTTTGCCTGATCATAACCCTTCTTTTTCTAGTGATATTCCTCTGACCATTTCTCTTTTGTAATGTCTCTCAGCCATCTCTCCTTCTACAGTCTTTCTTCAAACCTCCTTCTTGCTCATTCTATCTCCTCCCCCATCATGAGAAACACGCCCCTTACTGCTGATTGGCTACAAGTTTGTTGTGGTGCTCGGTCCAATCCACAACAGCGCTTTTCAGAAATCGCTTACTGCACCTTTAAATTAAGCAAATTTTTTCTCATATAATTAAATCTTTGTTTATTTAGTAATGTAACTTTTTTTACATAAATGTAATGAGAATATTTTTTGCATCACAGTAATGAGAGCTGGAAGGAAATATGCCTTAACTAAAAAAGGCTTCATTTTGTTTATGGAAAAAAAAAACCTTATTTTTTTTTTAATTTTGGGGTGAAATATGATTTGGGCATTTTCTTTACTCACCCATTTATAAGATGTGTGATCTTATGAGTGCTATTTTTATATAGTTTTATTTTTTTGTATTATTTATACACTCACCTAAAGGATTATTAGGAACACCATACTAATACTGTGTTTGACCCCCTTTGGCCTTCAGAACTGCCTTAATTCTACGTGGCATTGATTCAACAAGATGCTGAAAGCATTCTTTAAAAATGTTGGCCCATATTGATAGGATAGCATCTTGCAGTTGATGGAGATTTGTGGGATGCACATCCAGGGCACAAAGCTCCCGTTCCACCACATCCCAAAGATGCTCTATTGGGTTGAGATCTGGTGACTGTGGGGACCCTTTTAGTACAGTGAACTCATTGTCATGTTCAAGAAACCAATTTGAAATGATTCGAGCTTTGTGACATGGTGCATTATCCTGCTGGAAGTAGCCATCAGAGGATGGGTACATGATGGTCATAAAGGGATGGACATGGTCAGAAACAATGCTCAGGTAGGCCGTGGCATTTAAACGATGCCCAATTGGCACTAAGGGGCCTAAAGTGTGCCAAGAAAACATCCCCCACACCATTACACCACCACCACCACCAGCCTGCACAGTGGTAACAAGGCATGATGGATCCATGTTCCCATTCTGTTTACGCCAAATTCTGACTCTACCATCTGAATGTCTCAACAGAAACCGAGACTCATCAGACCAGGCAACATTTTTCCAGTCTTCAACTGTCCAATTTTGGTGAGCTTGTGCAAATTGTAGCCTCTTTTTCCTATTTGTAGTGGAGATGAGTGGTACCCGGTGGGGTCTTCTCCTGTTGTAGCCCATCCGCCTCAAGTTTGTGCGTGTTGTGGCTTTACAAATGCTTTGCTGCATACCTCGGTTGTAACGAGTGGTTATTTCAGTCAAAGTTGCTCTTCTATCAGCTTGAATCAGTCGGCCCATTCTCCTCTGACCTCTAGCATCAACAAGCCATTTTCGCCCACAGGACTGCCGCATACTGGATGTTTTCTCTTTTCACACCATTCTTTGTAAACCCTAGAAATGGTTGTGTGTGAAAATCCCAGTAACTGAGCAGATTGTGAAATACTCAGACCGGCCCGTCTGGCACCAACAACCATGCCACGCTCAAAACTGCTTAAATCACCTTTCTTTCCCATTCTGACATTCAGTTTGGAGTTCAGGAGATTGTCTTGACCAGGACCACACCCCTAAATGCATTGAAGCAACTGCCATGTGATTGGTTGATTAGATAATTGCATTAATGAGAAATTGAAAAGGTGTTCCTAATAATCCTTTAGGTGAGTGTATATTAATTTTAGGTAAGGTTTTGTCATTTTATATGTCTGTCCTTTTTATTAGTATGCATGTATGTATGTGTGTGTGTGTATATAAATATAAATAAATATTTGTATAATATATCATTTCTATCATATTTTTGCATGTAATATTTGTATTTTATTTGATTTCAGCTTTATTTCAATTAATGAAATAGGAAACAGTTTTGGTTAGTTAATTGGTTTTATTTAACAATAACAACACTGGTCTGGCATGTGATTGTTCTTAAATTTTAAGTCTAACATGTTTTATTGTTATTGCGTAGATTAAGCGGTCGATCAGCCATCCCGGCACCTACAATTATGAAAGGTACACAATGTTTACAAAACACACAGACTTCATGTTTTCCTTTCAGACAGCTTACGCTGTTATTTTCTGAGTGGCTATAAATGAGGGTGCTGTTTTCTTTCAAGGTCAAGCTTGCCAAAAGAGTGCATGGCGTTGCAGAAGTCCACCCAGAGGCGGACACGGACATGCTCCGATACAGAAGCTCACAGCGACAGAGGGACCGAGGAGATGGAGCGTGAGTCTCACACACACCATTGTACCATTGCTCCAAATTTTGTTGCTTGAGCAGGAGTCACTGAAGCTTAAATTAATGATTATTGTTGTGGCCCTAGAAATAATCATCAGTAACATAAACAAAAGTGATCACTTCACCTCTTGTGTTTTTCACAGGCTTAATGTTTCACAGGGCCAACATCAACGGTGACTCCACTCCAAGTATCCCTGAAGAGGTTGGAACGAGCACAAAGTTCCTGTCGGAAACAGACACTCCGGAATCTGACCTTTCCCTCTGAACCATGCCAGACGGATTATGTGATGGGAATAAAAGGAAAACACGTACTGCTATGCAGTCAAAGATTGCAGCATTATATAGATGGATTTTACAAAGTGTTGTATTTCTCGATGATGAAGAATTCGGCAGCACTTTATAAACACAGATTATGAAGAAAACCGTCTGAGTTGAATGTTTATACTCTTCCAGGTATTTTAAGATATTTGTTTGCCTTGATGCTAAGATGTTTTTCCTTTTTTGTGATACATAATTATTGCTGTATCCCTTCAGTGAAGAGTTGAAGATGTTTGTACTGGATTTCTAATGTGTTGTGCAGTTGCCTTTGTTAAATGGGAACCTTGCTGAAAAGGTTTTTGTTACTGTGCCAAGGGGTTGTGTGTACGTGCTGACATTAACTTCAGAGATTTGTTTTTTTTTATTCACTCGGCATGCAGTGTTGTTCATTAGTTTATGATGCAGAATACATTTATTTATTTTTGTATGTCACTAGAGTCCCCATAAAAAAATGTTTTTGCCTTAATTCTTCGTATGGAGGAATTTGATCTATTAATTATTGTAATGTTTGGTAAAAATGATTAAAAAGCTTTAGCAAGATTATTATTTCTTTTATTTCCAAAAATATAAGTGGGTTTGGTAACACTTTACAATAAGGTCCCATTAGTTAAAGCATTAAAGGGATAGTTCACCCAAAAATGAAAATTAGCCCATGATTTACTCACCATCAAGTCATCCTATGTGTATAAGACATTCTTCTTTCAGACGAATTCAATCAGAGTTATATTACAAAATGGCCTGCTTCTTCCAAGCTTTGTAATGGCAGCCCAAAATTTGAATCCCAAAAAAGTGCTCCCATTACAAAAGTACTCCACATGGCTCCTGGGGGTTAATAAAGGCCTTCTGAAGCGAATCGATGAGTTTGTGTAAGATAAATATCCATATAATATTTAACACGTTATAATGTAAATATCTAACTTTTCGGCAGACTGCCATCTATACCAACTTACAAAAAAAGAATAACTGGCACGACGATGACGTCGTATGTAGCGTAAGCGTTTTGAACTGCGAGAGGCTTTACACTTTCTTCGTAAGTTGAAGGCGATCTGGCGGAGGCTATAGATATTTTACTTTATAACGTGTTAAATATGGATATTTTTCTTATCGATTCACTTCAGAAGGCCTTTATTACTTTTATAATGGATGGATGAACGTTTTTGGGATTCAAATTTTGGGCTGCCATTATAATGCTTGGATTAGCCAGGACATTTTTTAATATAACTCCGAATGTATTCGTCTGAAAGAAGAATGTCATACACACTATGGCTTGAGGGTGAGTAAATAATGGGATCATTTTCATTTCCGGGTGAATTATCCATTTAACTAACATTAACTATCAATGAGCAATTGTTACAGTATTTACCCACATGAAAAAATACAATAGTATATTATAGTAAAATTACTCTAGTAAATACTATAGTTTTTGAACCATACTAAGATACTACAGTAAGTTGTAGTATATTATAGTATTTACTACACTTTGTTAATTTACTGTAGTATATTTACTATAGTAGCCTACGGTTCAAAAACACTATAGTATTTACTAGAGTAATTTTACTATAATATACTATAGTATTTTTTCATGTGGGTATTCTCTGTTGATGTTAGTTAATAAAAACACAACTGTTCATTGTTAGCTCAGGTTCATTAAATAATATTAACAGATACAACTTTTGATTTTAATATTGTATTAGTAAATGTTTTCAGTGTTCTTTCAGGTTAACTAATGCAGTTAACAAATGGTACCTTGTTGTAAAGTACGAGTTGTTGTTTTTTTATATTATCTGTAATAATGTTTTCCTTAAACACAGAGGCAAAGAGAATTAATAATACATAAGAAACATTTTCATGCAGTCATGTTTTTATTTGAGAGAAAATGAGAGATTGCATTGTGTTGAATGACATTGAATAATTGGTTCCCTTGTTACCTAACAGACCGCAGACGACCACAAACTAACATTTGATCCCTGTACAGCAACCGTATTTTTATCTACCTCTGGGGTCATCTGTGTTTGCTATCTGATTTACACAAAACAATCCATAATAAGTGATTAATTTCTCCAGAGGGAGATTAGCTTTCTCAGCGGGGTGCTTCTACTGCCGGCCATCACCGCAGGTGCAAATGAAGCTGGGCAGCACGAGGAGCTCTGGGAATCCGTGTGGAGACTTGCCTTTCCCAGATGATAAATCTGTATCCACAAAGCAGAAATCCCCTGCTGTTTCTTGCAGAGTTGTGAAAAACAGTCATTATACACTGCACACAGAGTATGTGGTACTGCAGGTTTTAGGTTCCGGCTGTTGATTTGTGGTACTGGCTCTGAACGGCAGGCTTTAAATTCAATCTTCTTAAAACTTGGTGATGTTGGACTAAAGTATCGAGCATAGCTTAGTATTAATGCTGTCTGAATGAAGACCATTGTGTAGATGTTTAAAGTCAGTGGGGCTGCCGTACGCTGGCGTGAGATCGAACTGAATTAAATGATCAGGGGAGATATTGCCTGATGCATGACTTTTTTCGCTCTCAACCACTTCTTCCTTTTTCTTGTCCTCTTCCTGCACACAATTTGCGTCTTCGTGGCTTTCCTCTGTGCAGATGATAGTTGGAACAAAATCGTATGTAAATACACTGCTTAAATAAGCAGCACAACATTGATAAGAAATGTATCTTGGGCAGCAAATCTGCATATTAAAATGATTTCTGAAGGATCATTTGACACTAAAGACTAATAATGATGCTGAAAATTCAGCTTTGCCATCACAGGAAAAAAATACATTTAAAATACATTCAACAATTATTTGAAATTGTAATACTGATCAAAATGATTGTTATCTTTTGTCAAATCAACTTAAATAATTCATGTGGTTTCTATTTATTAAACCAATCTCCTTCATTGTATTAAAGGTCCCGTTCTTCGTGATCCCACTGTTCAAACTTTAGTTAGTGTGTAATGTTGCTGTTAGAGCATAAATAATACCTGTAAAATTATAAAGCTCAAAGTTCAATGCCAAGCGAGATATTTTATTTAACAGAAGTTCCCTTTCGCGAACGGCCGGCTTGGACTACATCCTGGTACTTCCTTCATAAATGACGTCAGTAGAACAGACTAACCTCCGCCCACAAGAATACGCGAAAAAGGGGGCGTGGTCTTGTTGCTGTCCTACATGGAGAAGAGGACGTGTCGCGTGGAGAAAAGGAAGTGCTGCGTTTGAGTGTGTTTGTCGCCATGTCGTCGAGACGCTGTTATTTTCATCCCGGAGTCAAATCACCTTTGTTTGGCTTTCCCAGGGACGCTGTAGAGATCATTGAGCGCATACATCACCCCGTTAAGAGGCGTGACCTTTCCACGTGCGCTAAGCTGCTGTCGAATCACAACACAGGAACCGTGACACGTTCACTAAGCTGCGGTCAAATCCCAACACGGGAACCGCTGGCACAATCAGAACTCGTTACGTATTTCTGAAGGAGGGACTTCATAGAATAAAGGAAGTCATCAACCCGTTTTTAGGACAGTGAAACAGCGGTATACAGATAAGTACATTGTGTTAAAAATACTGTTTTTTTTTTACACGCGAAACATGAACACATGTTATATTGCACACTGTAAACACAATCAAAGCTTCAAAAAACAAGAACGGGACCTTTAACTCAAACTTTTAATTTCAGTGACCTCCAACCAGCAACCAGGTAACTTAATTTTTTAAGTTAAACCAACAATAATGTTTTACAGTGTGGTGAAGTAAATACTACTGAAAAAAAACAAACAAATGTAATTTCTACATGAACAAGTTAGTTTAGGCAAGAATGAAAAAAAAAAACCCAGTAAAATATTACTGTATTAGTACTCAATTCAAGCTTGTAGAAATTAAAGCGTAAATATAAACGTTATAAAATTAAGTATAACTACTTAACTTTTCTGATACTGGTGTTCCCATCATGCACTGGGGCTTGGATAATTAATAAGGTTGATTTTTTACAGTGTCCCAGATGTATTTACACTGTTTTATCATTGCTTTTGTTGTTAGGTTTAATTACTTGCCATTTTGTGCGTAAAGTTTCTACTCAAAATGACACATTCATACTCAAAAACGATCCATCGAATGTTACCGTCATTGTGTATTGTGTACCGCGTATTAAGGTCTCTGTGTTCAGATCATGACTGTAAATCCCAACGCAATATCAATATCTATTGTATCATTTACCTAGATGTTACTAAGTTAAGCATACACTTTAAATGTTTGGTTTAACTCAGTGTTATATTGTTAGAGTAAAAATTATTACAAAGGAAACTTTTACTAAGTCGAAATTACTCAACCAAGTTCAAATTACTTATTTTCTTTGTTAATTTTACTTAAATTAGTTAAGTAGAGTTTACTTAATTCCATATGTGAAAAATATATGCATGCAAAAATCTGCAAAAGAAAAAATATGTTAATTGGTTTCAGTGTATTTTACAATATTACTGTTTTTTACTATATTTTCGATTTAATAAATGCAGACTTGATAACCATAAAAGTCTATTGAAAAATATTTTGCAATATGGAACTGCTTCCCTATAACCACCAAAGGCCTCAAAAAGGTTGATGACTCCTGTGATGGGTTTATATATTGTATAATATTACAAATATATTTAACTCTAAACTAAAGTCTGACAGAATGATAGGAATGCTGTGGAAATGAACAACATGTCCGACTTAAGTGAATCATGGAAAGTCAATGGATAAAAAAAAAGGTAAAACAAAGCTGTTAGGGTCAAATAACTATTTTGTATTTGTACCTTAATCTAAAGTGTGACCATAAGTGTTTTGACACGGAAAGAGTTTCCTCACCCTTCGAGTCATCTGTCACGTCCTCTGTGTCTTCCTGGTAAACGCACGTCTCTCCGTCGACCAAGCCCATGATCTGTTCATCACTCTTTTGGAGGTTCTTCAACAGGAAGTATGTTCTCATCAGGCCTTTGCCTTTCACCTCGATCTCACCCCTCTCAGCGATCTCAAAGATTCCTTTGTCCTTTAACACACTGTCGACAAGAAGTGATGTTCTGTTTAGTGCTTTTCTTAGATCTGGATTTGACTCACGTATTCCAGTGACTTCACAGAAGGCCTCGGTGCTGTTGTGGTGACTGAATTTATGAATCTTATGCTCACAAAGGCTGCATTTATTTAATTAAATATACAGTAAAAATAGTAATATTGCAAAATATAATTATAATTTAATATAACTATTTTATATTTTAATATAGTTTAACATTTTATTTATTCTGTGATGGTAAAGCTGAATTTTCAGCATCATTACTCCAGTCTTCAGTGTCACATGATCCTTTAGAAATCATTCTAATATGCTGATTTGGTGCTCAAGAAACATTTTGTATTATTATCAATGTTGAAAACAGCTGTGCTGCTTAAAGGAACACGCCGACTTTTTGGGACTTTAGCTTATTCACCGTATCCCCCAGAGTTAGATAAGTCCATACATACCATTCTCATCTCCGTGTGGAAACGGTAAACGGCTCCAGCTAGCCTACTGCTCAATAAGTGACAAAATAACGCCAACATTTTCCTATTTACATGTTGTGATGTGTATAGTCACACTGTGTACTAAGATCAATGGAAAATGAAAATCCCCCAGAGTTAAATAGGAAAATGTTGGCGTTATTTTGTCACTTATTGAGCAGTAGGCTAGCTGGAGCCGTTTACCGTTTACTTTTCAGAACATTCTCCCCGATCCCACGGTTGGTGTTCGTATCGCTGCCTGCCTAACAGACATTTCTGCCTGGATGAAGGAACATCACCTGCAACTCAACCTTGCAAAGACAGAACTGCTTGTGGTCTCAGCCAACCCAGCACTTCATCACAATCTCTCCATTCAGCTAGGATCATCAACCATAACTCCGTCCAGGACAGCCAGGAACCTTGGAGTTGTGATTGATGATCAGCTAAAATTCACTGACCACATTACTGCAACAACCCGGTCCTGCAGATTTGCATTATACAACATTAGGAAGATTAGACCCTTCCTATCAGAGCAGGCCACACAACTCCTGGTCCAAGCTCTTGTTCTCTCCAGACTGGACTACTGTAATGCTCTTCTAGCGGGCCTTCCGGCATGCACTATCAAACCCTTGCAACTGATCCAGAATGCAGCGGTGAGGGTGGTCTTTAACGAGCCGAAGAGAGCGCACGTCACGCCTCTCTTCATCAGTCTCCACTGGCTGCCAATAGCCGCTCGCATCAAATTCAAGGCACTGGTACTCGCCTTCAAAGCAACCACTGGCTCTGCACCAATATACCTAAACTCGCTTGTTCAGACTTACACACCCTCCAGGAGCTTATGTTCTGCCAGTGAACGACGCCTTGTGGTGCCATACCAAAGAGGCATGAAATCACTCTCACGGACCTTTTCCTGGACCGCCCCCACCTGGTGGAATGACCTGCCTATCTCAATTCGAGCAGCCGAGTCTGAAACCATTTTCTAAAAACAGCTAAAAACACATCTCTTCCAGCAGCACCTAACCAATCAAGAATAGCACTGATCATTCTATTCATTTTCTGTCTGTCTAATTTATTTAAAAAAATAAAAGAACAAAAAGCGGCTCCCGGGCGTTTGTGTAAGAAAAATATCCATATTTAAAACTTTATCAAGTAAAATTTCGGCCGACTGCCTTCTGTGGAAAAGTGTTGAATGTTGAAAGTGAAACTCAAGATGCATACGTGACGTCATGACGAGCGTACCTGGTCGCGTTAGTCTTTCGATCGGCAGGGGAACTTTCAACAATTTTTCCATATATTGAACAGACGGTCAGCCGAAGGTTTACTTTATAAAGTTTTAAATATGACCTTTAGTAACACCCCAGAGCCGCGTGGAGCATGTTATTTGATGGGCAGATGCACTTTTTATGGACTTCAAAAACAGAGCAACTATAAATCCAATTCTAATGCTTGGATTAGCCTGGACTTTTGTAATATAACTCCGATTTTATTCGTCTGAAAGAAGAATGTCATACACCTAGGATGACTTGAGGGTGAGTAAATGATGGGCTAATTTTCATTTTTGGGTGAACTATACCTTTAATAAAGTTAAATTTAGGCCATGTGACAATAGCTATCTAAACCCATTCAGAAACTAGTATTCACCTGTACGTGAAGGGGCTCACATGTATGTGATCAGGGACTCCGTGGCTTTCCATCCGAGAGGCTGTATTGACCGTGTCTCCAAACAAGCAGTACCGTGGCATCTTATCACCTACAACACCAGCCAAAACTGGACCGGTGTGCAGGCCAACTCGGATCTAGATTGACAATAAACCAATTACTTGGACATACTACAAAAGCACAGCTTCTATTTACATCGAGCTGACTGTTTAAACATACACATACCTGTATGGGCTGTCCTGTGATAGGGCTAGTCACCTCCCTAGCAGCAAGTCTCATACCGAGGGCAAAGTTTGCCACCCGCTCCGCATGTGTTTCTGTAGGAACGGGCACGCCACCAACCACCATGTAAGCATCACCTATCGTCTCTACCTGTTGTGGGACAATATCATTTTGTTACATTTTTTTTTTCACTGATTAAAGGGTTAGTTCACCCAAAATTGAAAATTCTGTCAGTAATTACTCACCCTCATGTTGTTCCAACCATGTAAGACCTTCGTTCATCTTCGGAACATAATTTAGTATATTTTTGATGAAATCTGAGAGCTGTCTCACTCCTCCATAGGCTTTCAGAGGGACTGGAACTTGATGGCCCAGAATAGTAAGTAAAAACGTCATTTAAGGAGTCCAAATGACTACAGTGGCGCTGTATTAAGTCTATCATGCGACGAAAATACTTTTTGAGCGGAAAAACAACAAAAATAACGACTTTATCCCACTATTTATCCCACTATATACTCTCTGACGAGAGTTTGCGGGAGTGCCACGAGTTCTCGCGCATGCGTCGTGGCACTCCCGCGAACTCTCGTCAGAGGCTCAAATTGAACAATAATAGTGGGATAAAGTCGTTATTTTTGTTGTTTTTCCGCTCAAAAAGTATTTTCGTCGCATGATAGACTTAATACAGAGCCACTGTAGTCATTTGGACTCCTTAAATGACGTTTTTACTTACTATTCTGGGCCATCAAGTTCCAGTCCCTCTGAAAGCCTATGGAGGAGTGAGACAGCTCTCAGATTTCATCAAAAATATACTAAATTATGTTCCGAAGATGAACGAAGGTCTTACATGGTTGGAACAACATGAGGGTGAGTAATTACTGACAGAATTTTAAATTTTGGGTGAACTAACCCTTTAATTGTAAGTGAATTATCCAATACATGTTATATTTATGTATAAATCATGATGGATAGAAGAGGGATAGAGAATGGATAGAGGATGGATAGATGATGGATAGATAATGATAGAGGAGGGATAGAGGATGGATAGATGATGGATAGAGGAGGGATAGAGGATGGATAGAGGAGGGATAAATGATGGATAGAGGAGGGATATATGATGGATAGAGGAGGGATAGATGATGGATAGAGGAGGGATAGATGATGGATAGAGGAGGGATAAAGGATGGATAGAGGAGGGATAGATGATGGATAGAGGAGGGATAGATGATGTATAGAGGAAGGATAGATGATGGATAGAGGAGGGATAGATGATGATAGAGGAGGGATAGATGATGGATAGAGGAGGGATAGATGATGGATAGAGGAGGGATATAAGATGGATAGAGGATGGATAGATGATGGATAGAGGAGGGATAGATGATGGATAGAGGAGGGATAGAGGATGGATAGAGGAGGGATAGATGATAGATAGAGGAGGGATAGATAATGGATAGAGGAGGGATAGATGATGGATAGAGGAGGGATATAAGATGGATAGAGGATGGATAGATGATGGATAGAGGAGGGATAGATGATGGATAGATGATGGATAGAGGATGGATAGAGGAGGGATAGATGATAGATAGAGGAGGGATAGATAATGGATAGAGGAGGGATAGAGGATGGATAAATGATAGATAGAGGATGGATAGAGGAGGGATAGATGATGGATAGAGGATGGATAGAGGAGGGATAGATGATAGATAGAGGAGGGATAGATAATGGATAGAGGAGGGATAGAGGATGGATAAATGATAGATAGAGGATGGATAGAGGAGGGATAGATGATGGATAGAGGAGGGATATATGATGGATAGAGGAGGGATAGAGGATGGATAGAGGAGGGATAGATGATGGATAGAGGAGGGATAGATGAGGGATAGATGATGGATAGAGGAGGGATAGATGATGGATAGAGGAGGGATAGATGATGGATAGAGGAGGGATAGAGGAGGGATAGATGATGGATAGAGGAGGGATAGAGGATGGATAGAGGATGGATAGATGATGGATAGAGGAGGGATAGATGATGGATAGAGGAGGGATAGAGGAGGGATAGATGAGGGATAGATGATGGATAGAGGATGGATAGAGGATGGATAGATGATGGATAGAGGAGGGATAGAGGGATAAAATAGATTAATCACGATTAATCACATCTAACAAAAGTTTGTGATTATAATACTATTAATATGATATTATATGGATGGATGGATGGATGGATATTCATCAATATAATATTATTGAATGAAGTAAATAATTGGAACAATGTCCGATCCCACATATACCTTATAGACTGTATGAATGTTTGTAAGACGATCAAATCTGGAATACATGGCGTTGAGCATGTTGACTATCTGAATGGGTTCGCAGGCTGCACAGATGTTAGTGAAGGTGACCACATCACTGAAAAGGATGGTGCACACTTTGAATTCACCTGAAAGAGTAACAGAAAGAGTCTGATCCATGTAAAGAAAGGAAAATGACAAGTATAAGAGTGTAGGGAGTTCCTCTGGTTTCATTACCTGCCTCTACTCTTTTGCCCTCTTTAAGCTGGTTGGCAACGTGTGTCGGCAGCATGGCATAAAGGAGCTTTTCAGATTTTTGCTTCTCAATCTCTAAGTTGCGTGAGAGGATTCTTAACTCCTCCTTCTTTCTTTCTAGCTGATTGGAGAGCTCGATCTCTGCCAGCCTCTGCTGGTTGAGCAGGATCAGATCTCGCGTGGTGTCGTGCTGGGCGATGTCGGCCAGGTGAAGACCCCTTTCTTCCAGTTCTTGGAGGCTTCGTAGCTTAGGAGAGCACAGATAGATCATGCAGTTCAGAGACTCCATCCACATCATCTGTCCTAAAACACACACACACATGGAAATTAATCATTAACCAATATATGCCAAATAGATATACACAAAATTGCTGAAAAGATCACAGACAGATTTTGGAAGTAACAAAGGAACTTGATTAAACCACTTTTGTTCATCAGAATCAGCCCATGCAGATACTAGCACAATTATCAAGCATAATACATCTCTATGGATAAAATACCTCGCAGTTTGAGCGTGGCCTGGTTTTGCTGGATCTCTGGTAACATTTCCCTCCTGGTCTTCAGCACAAACTGGCTGTTGATGAACTTTTTGATGCTCTGGATGTTGAAGGTGACCTCTGGGTGAACAATGGTGAAGTACTCATCCAGACGAATACCTGCAGTCTGCAGTCCGGGAACAAACTTCTGAATGTTGACACCTGTGTGCTTCACCACCAGCTAAAAAGAAAAGGTTCAAAATGACTCAATGTGTTTAACATTTGAATTGTTAATAAAAAGAAATGCAGAGTTAGGGCCGGTTCACACAGAACGCGTTTTTGCTGTAATAAATGCGAGATGCAGTTCAGTGTAACTCGCAGTGTTTTTTAAAAGATTAACTTATTTTAATAAGCGTTACATTGTTAGAATGCCATGTCAAGACATGAGCTTAACGGTTAAAGGTGTCAGTCTAGTGCGTGTTTACATGGAAAAACAATGGAAAAGTAGCGCAGTGTGTGAACCGGCCCTTATACTTACATTATGATCAAAAACGATGTGAAATGGAAAAGCATTACAGAACGCTTGTTCTTCAATCCACAGTCTTTTTGGGTAGCAGGGCATGAATGATTTCCGCAGATTGCCTTGATTAAGAGAATATACATAGAATAGAAGATCAATTAATTAAAAACATGCCAAATCAGTAAAATAAAATGGCTATAGTGGGGTTTTTATTTAAGTTTTTATAGTTTTATTAACATTTTGAATGAGCTATTTTTATATTTCATGTTCATTTTAGTTATGTGAGTGAGTGAAAATGCACTAAAAATATATACACACATATGTGTGTGTGTGTGTGTGTGTGTGTGTGTGTGTGTGTGTGTGTGTGTGTGTGTGTGTGTGTGTGTGTGTGTGTGTGTGTGTGTGTGTGTGTGTGTGTGTGTGTGTGTGTGTGTGTGTGTATATATATATATATATTTTTTTTTTTTTTATTAACTAATGCTAACAAAGATTAATAAATACTATAATAAATCTCATTGTCAGTTCATGCTAGTTAACACAGTAACTTATGTTAACAAATGAGACATTATTGTAAAGTGTTATCAATATCCCCCCCCCCCCCCCAAAAACGTTTTTAAAACACATAAAATTAAACAAATTATTTTTGAATAGTATTAAAATGTGCTGTGCAGTGCCAAAGGCAAAAACAGTCATTAGTGTGACTGAATATCTGCCGAACCTTGGCCCAACATGACAATGCTCCTCACAATCTCCCATGGAGATCGTTTCCTTGGACACAGCTGCATGTTGGCATACCTGGCCTTCATCCTTTTCATTGTCTCCTCCTTGTCCTGTTGATTTAGCAGTTGTCATGGTTACATACTTTCACACATGCTACTTATGATTTCAAAATGACAAAGACAGCAGACAGTTGAGAGTCAAAACTTACTAAAACATTCATGTTTTAAGTGTCTGACCTTTGAGCAGGCACTTAAAATTTTAAAACCACTTTATTTTGTTACACATGATGACGCCCAAGCAACTGATAGGCACTTTGAAACAGAATTCGATATCATAGAGAGATTCCACCCGAATTCATATTTTCTGCAATGTTTTTCTGGACTTGCCTCTTTCTCTGCTTGTATTTCCTCTTCGCTGCCTTTCTGAGGCTTTCTCTTGGCCACCTTTTCCTTCTGTACCATGTGGAAAACCACATGTTCCTTCTTTCCAGTACGCTCATCTTCTTCTGACTGGTTCAGAATGGTCATCGTAACCTCACTGTCAAAGAAATCCTTCGCCACAGCCTCGATAATACCTGACCAACAGGTATGAAGACAACAAAGGAAAAAAGATGAATGCTTATGGTCACAAAGAAAATTCTTTAATGTATAGTCGCATATAAAAATTTCAGATTTTTAAAAATATCTTTTGGATAATTTAAATATATATAGACAATATTATATCGTCTTTTATTATATAATATTATATAATATCATTATATTATAAAGATATTTAAAAAATGGCCAAAAATATGAAGAAATAAAAGTCACTAAATTCTATTGAAATATACTGTATTTATATTTTCATATCAACATTTTGCTGGTAGCTTTATGCTTTCATGTTAAAACTCTCACCTGGCACAATATGATAAAGTCCTTTCCTGTCTGAGTAATAGTGAAGAAGAATTCGTCCATCATCCATCCGCTCCACGCGGAAGGATGGAGCATTCATGGCCTAAATAAAAAGGAATCCTGACACTCAGTATGCCTCAGTGTGCCTATGTGTGCAGTAAACATTTTGTGGCCTGTAAGTCAAATATCCAAATGTCAGTTTTATATATTATATTTCCTGTCGCTGATTACGTTCCCCTACAGTGAGTGTAGTTCTCAGTGTAATATAACGTGTCACGCTCTGTCTCAGTGGCCTGTATACACTTTTGTGTCCTTATAAGCTCGTTTTTTGGGTCAACAGCTTATAAAAACTTATGGGATTTTGGTTGTTGATTTTGTTTAGCTTGTTTGCTGTACACTTTGTCACATATCCGCTTTTAGACATTGTTCTGTTTTTTGTTATAAGTCTGAAATGACAAGGAGGCAGCCTCTCGCACCGCAAAGTCAATTGAGAGCGTTGGATTGCGCCCCCCCCCCCCACCCCCCCTCCGGTGGGGTGGTCTTCAGATTATATAATGCGTGGCGCTCTGTCTCTATTTAATTGTAACTGTATTTGATCAAATTGAGTTGGACCAACTCAATTACATTTCACTGTGTGAATTTGTTTTTTTTGTTTGTTTTTTTTATGAGTTCGGGCTACACATATTTATTGGATGAAATCCTGGCCTCACTTAAATTGAGTTTGTCCAGTGAGTTATTTTTTTGAGTGTGCCCTGCAACCAATGTTGTGTGTAACTCGTCAACTAATGAATTACTGTAATTTAATTAATTACATGAATTAATGTAATTTAAATAAAAAGTACACTGTAAAAAAAATCAGGTCTCCAATTGAAAATTTTCTAGTGACCGATCACATCTAAATTTTTCAGATGGCCAAATTAAATTTCTGTGAATTGATGCAATTTAATTCACAGAAATTCAATTTGGCCAACTAAAACATTTAGATGTGATCAGTCACTAGAAAATGTTCAATTGGAGACCTGATTTTTTTTTTACAGTGTAAAGTATTTTATTTTATTTTATTTTATTGCTGTTACTACGGATGTAATTGCATTAAATACTGTATAGACTATAGAACATTTATATATAGACTAAACCAATATTAACATCAAAAGGGCCCTATCATACACCTGGCGCAATGCAACCCCAGGCCCGACACGAGTGTTTTTTGCTAGTTTCAGCCTGATGCAGTTATTATTTTCACGTCCAACGCCATGTTGTTTAAATAGCAAATGCACTCACGTCCATCTGTTCGCCCATGGGCGTGATGGTCTATAAACAAGGTGTGTTTATTGTACTTTTTTTAGCGCGTTGCTATTTTGAGGCAACTGAAAATGATTGCATCATTGACCTATAGGCGGGTGCACAACGTGCGTACACTCTGCTTATTACACACACAAGGATGCGCAGCTGCACACAAACATTTTTAAATGCTAAAAATAAAAGGATTCATCTCTGGAGAAGCGTTCAGTCTTTCCGCTCGCAAATTCCACCATATAAATAGCGAATTTCCATGTTGTAAGCGCAACTGGCTTTTAAAGGGAATGGGAGATGAGACTCTGATTGCACGTTACGCCCAAAACACACCCATGACTCATTAAGAGACTAGGAACATGCCTTTTGGACCTTGTGCCTGGCACACCAACTGTTTTTTTTCCACCGTTAAACTAGCAAGAGTGGAAACGCCCTAAGTGCAGATCGTTAAAATAGGGCCCCTAATGCTAAAATGTATGTTTAATACATTATTAAATATTTATGCATTTATTTGAAAGAGTTAAAAGAGCAGTTTCATGTCTATCCTTGTATTGTTAATCTAGTCGATGTTGATATGAGATTTAGAAAGTAATTAGAACCCCTTAGGGGCCGTACGTACACAAAACAATTTTTTTTCATTCCACTGCACTACCACTTCCATTGTTTTTCAATGAGTTTAACCATTGCACTCATCTCTCATCATTTGCAGCATTTCTTGCATGAAACAGCATTCTAAAAACGCCAGTCTCCAGTCTCTTTTTGACTGCATCTCATGTTTTGGTTGTTAAAGTTTTGAGTTTAAGAAGCATCAAAAGTACTCTGACCTCATAGGATAAAGCCAAATAACTGTGTAGAGCATCAAGATTTTCAATGAATTCCACCAGGTTTCCACCAAGAGTTCGCAACATAGTGTCATATCCCGACATCTTACAAAAGCTGAAAAAGTATTCTCCAAACAGCTTCAAAACCACCTCGGAGGAGACATCTAGCAGAAAAAGGAAACAAATACATTTCTCTTTTCAATTTGAATTGCGTCTGTGTCACTTTGGAACCAGCAGGAGTTCAGGGCCTGTATTTATCAAGCTTCTCGAAGTGCCATTTTAGTCTTAAGTGCTGAGAATTCATGAAATGTACTTTCAAGTCTAAAACAAGTTATCAAATTTCTTAAACCTAAGAATCACTCTTACTCTCCCAGTTTTTTAAGAAAGTTCGAGAGGTCTTTCAAGTGGTTAGGAGTTGCCACTAGGGGCTTGTGATGGCACTGAGGAGACGTGCGCAAATCTTTCAGGAGAGGAAGAATGTTTTTGAAATGTTTTTCTTCACAAAAAGAGTACATACTTTTAGGTCGTAGTATAAGTAGGCGAATTGGGTCGCGAGATGCTTAATAACTAACTTGTAAGGCAGCTTTGAGCCAAGAATTGTTTTACCCTTAAGTAAATTCTTGGCAGTGTTCTTGTGAGTAATTCTCAGAGGCTTGATAAATACGGGCCCAGGTGTGTGACCCACTCAAATATTCACACCTGTCCTTCACTTACTCTCAGGGACAGATTGGAGGACAGGTTAGGACATCAACCATCATGATTACCCAGTGGACTATTCTCAGCAGGGACATTGTTAGCACTCTCTCAGACACTTTGACCAATGTCCGCAAGTCTCCAAGGACATTGTCAATACAAGGCAATTGTGAGGCTTTCATGGTCTACTCGCTTTTTTTTCCTCAAAAACTATATTATACACAGACACACAAACAAAAACAGGCCTTTTGAAGAAGTGAAACATTCTGGTGAATCAGACAAAGTCCCTAACAATCTAATGAAGGAAGTTTCCTTAGCTGACATGCAAATAGTCACACATAAATGCAAATAACCACAAATACATAAAAAATAGCTTGCAGTTACAGGGAACAATATTTTTAATGAAAAATGATGCTCACCCAGCATTATACAAGCCTCTTGCACTAAACGAAGAGTGATGAGGTCGTCGTAGATTTCATAGGTCATAAATGTCTCCTGGACCCCGGCCATTAATCTAGGAAAGATTTTGTTTAGTTAAAACAAAACTACAAATCTCTCCGTGAATTCTTTACACATTGCATGCGTTTGTATACAGACCTCAATTTCTCCCACGTTTCTTCTCCAAACCTTTCAATGACCAGTGACTTCAGACAAGTATTAATAAAGCCGTACTGCGAGACAAACACACCGTTAATTGAAAGCTGCTGTACATCATGTGGTATAGTGAACACTATAGGAAAAAAATGGTTAAAAGTTTTGCACTTACCATTTCTCCAAACCACAAGCCAACTGTTGTTATCCCTAACTTATACAATACTCTCTCCACGCTGAGCAGCAGGAGATGCTCTTTAACTTGTGGTGTAGATTATGTAGACTCATGAAGATCAATCTACATACACAGACACTCCCACTCAACCATACTCTTAGATTATCTGAAAATAAGGACCTCACTGCCCACTTAACTAAGGGAACAGGGATGCATTTTAGAGAATTTTGCAGTAAATATAATGTTCTCATCTTGGAAACCCAGGCATATTACATATAGACAGGCTTATAGTATACATTTCATTAGATCATTTGATGCTTGATTCTCTTTTTTTTTTTTTTTTTTGCGGGAAACCGTGAACTGTCTTAACCCTAGTCCTATAGGCATTTTTGCACAAGCGTAAATGCTTTCTCTTTCACTTTAATCTCCACCAATTAAACACTTTGTTTGTGATGGAAAGTACAGTGCATAACCTTCAAGAATCAAGAGTGGAACAGAATACTTTATTAGGGGAAATCTGTTGAGCCTTCCCTTACACCTCAACCCACACTTAAACCCAACCATACCACCAAACCTACCCATATCCCAGCTCAATAGCAACAAAACTGTTTTGTAATACAATATGAACACTATAAATACAGTGTACTCTTTCTGTGATGTAAGAAGGCCTACATAGTAGTTAAGGGCACCTAAAATAAAGTGTGACCCAATTCTGTTTTATTTAATAGCTATTTGATGTCTGTTTGCAGCCTAACTGGAGTAACAGATCTCCTGAGTGCACTAAAAATGATCAAAATAGGTTTTATTATTTGAATTTTATTTTGATATGAAGGAACATGCTGCATCTATCCGCTATATTTGTTCATTTTTATTTTAAACCTCGTAAACCACCTCATTCCAATCATCATTTGTCACTTATTTTCAGGCAAAAATTATGTTTTCAAGCCAAATCACAGAACGTTTTGACTGGTAAATTCAGACAAAAATTCGAACAAATGAACAGGCTAAGATAATTATTTAAAATTCTTAAAAATACAAAATTAAAAATAAATACTATGGCATCATTTTAGGTTTGAAACCTTTCGTATAAACACATTTTATAAATATATAGTTTTAAAGCTGTTGCGATAATTGAAAAACTTTTGTCCAGCAATTTGTATATTCTCAAATGTAAGGGTGGCACAACTGCAAACATGGCTCTTTTATTATGAATTAAAGGTAATAACAGTGCATTGCATCAGTTTTGAAAAGATTCTTTAAAAACACCTTTTTGAAGCTTTATTTGTCCCAGATATACCTATCGTATATACATCAGGTTTACATGAAATGCCCTAGTAGCCTATATTTGTCGTGACTGTAGCTACGTCTATATACTATTCCCATAGCCATCAGAATAATAGGCTAATGTGTTTAAATTCAAATTTTCCATCTTGGAAATGAGGAGGATAACAAGACACATTAGAAAAATCTGAAATATTTGGAAGTTCAGGGAAACTTCCGTGGAAACTCCGTAAAAACTCCGCACCCAGGTAGATATAATAAAAGCCACTGGTAGTTCTTGAGTCTCACAGTTGCTACACTGTAGCAAGTCTGGGCATATATAGTTGAGAAAGCACCACACACATTGGGTCACTTTTAAGTGTTTACAGAAGACCTTTGGACTCCATATTCTACATTTGAATGGTTATTTGTGTAGGGAATCCACCTTCAGGTGCAATAAAATCTAGTTTAAAAGCTGCGTTTGCTGACGCATTCATCGCAGACACATTCATAGCATTGACAGACAAGGAGGCGAAATCAGGCAGACAAAATCAAGGTAAGATTTGATTTATTTGTTTTATTTTTTCAGCTTCTGTTCCTTTTTTCTTTATGCAAACTGAGTGTCCTCTTCCAGATGCAAAGTTCTTAAAGTAGGTCAGATTTTGAATTACAGACATGAGCTACATGTTTGGCATAGGTTAGCTCCTGACCGTCTTAAATTAATCACTAATGATGGTCAATTTCGGTTAAAATCATTATACCATAAAATAGCCATGAACATGATGTCTGAGGATATTTACGTGACGCAAACGTTTATTATAATTGATGTTTAAAAACGGAATAAACTACTTTTCTGGGTGTGTTTGTAATTTAGTGGCTATTCAAATAAAATTACCCTTACGAAAAATAACCATGGTTTTATTATAGTAAAAGTGTAATAACCATGTTTTTTTTGGCTAATTAATTACCATTTATATAAGTTTTACCACAAATACCATGGTTAAACTATGGTTAGAGTAGCAAAACCATGGTTAATTTGTGGTTACCATGTTTTAACTACAATAACCATGTTTTGTTTTTTTTTGTAGTAAAACCATGGTTCATTTTCGTAAAGGTAATTCATGTATATATATATATATATATATATATATATATATATATATATATATATATATATATATATATATATATATATATTTTTTTTTTTTTTTTTTTTAAGTGATTGTAATGTCACGTGTAATCTGTTACTTTTCTCTGCACATTTCACGATTGCCCAATCACACTGTCGTTTGAGATTACTAGATGGGATTTTTTAAAAACTCATTTTATAAAGATTATTTGCGCGGGTTTTCCGTATTTTTTCGGTTACCAGTCATTTAAACTATTAGTCATATACGAATTATACTTTTTTTAGTGTATACATAACAGTATACATAACATCTTCAATTAGACAAAATGTCTATGAAAACAGACGACTCAAAGAAACAGCTAATAATTTGCAGCATGGTGCCACCCAGTGGTTAAAGTCTAAAGCAAATTACTGACCTTTTTTACATAAATTCATATTTCAAGCTTCCCTAGATAAAATTAAAGGACAGCATCTGACCTGAAACTTTAAACTAATAGATTAGGCTACATATCTTGCTGCACAAGCAGCAGCGCAAATAACCATTTTTATTATTTATTTCAATTTGATTCTTTCCTTAGATGTTTTGTGAAACTACTCTGTGGAGCGCGGGACACAACGAGCCTCTTCAGACAACCAGGGATCCGATATGCCTGGTGGAAATGTCATCGGGAAGATCTGTGTCCATTGAGGATATGAGTGGAGAAGGATGGATATCTGAATACCAGACGCCATCCAAACAGAATCACAGGATCTTCAGTAAACCACAAACGACAGCCAAGAGTCGAATCTTCCACTCTTTAAAGCTCTGGACCTTCCTTCAGTTCAAGACATCTACACCAGCATGATCAGGACAAGTGACCCTGTGCTGTGTCAAAAAGACTTATAAAAGGACTTGCACATCGAATGTGCTAATTTATCATAAAGTATGCATTTTTATACTTTTATTTAGTAGTAAATTAAATGTGAATTCTGTTTTAAGGAGAAATTAGATGCTTGTTTGTTTGTCAAGCATCTGCTGTTGCTTTGGATTTTAACCAGAGGGCAGCGATGAGTCAGTGCCACTGTAATAAAACACACACGTGTTGACCAAGCAGCTGTTTGTATCATATTACTGTAGGCTAATTTTTTGTGCAGGAATTAAACAAATACAATATTTAGTGTGATATATTATGGTTTATAGTTTATTAATAAAATATGTTCAAAATGTAGTTTGCTCTCTCTTTATTCGAAACACAAATCGACAAACAAACAACCTGAACGGAGTATGAAAACAGGGATGTTTCATAAATATAAATAAAAATACATTATTGATTAGAATTCACACATCAAGGATGGCAGAAAAAATATGGCAGATCATTAAAAAGGGATTGAGGATGCCAATTTCAAGGGGTTTGTTTGTTCAGCCCAAGGACTCGGGATACAAATGCCCCCTCTGATCATTTGCATTGAGGCCTTGAAAGAGCTCCGATTTGAACACAAACACGCTCTGGCATGATCTAATTAGTCTACTTTCGAAACCTGGATGTCACTTTTAACTTCTCATGTTGTCCTCATTAAATCAAATAATGGCAGGAAAATAACTGAAACGGTAATCACTACTGGTCTCACATTGCTCTGCCTTTACATCTCTTCTGCAGGCCTGAAAACACAAACTTTTGCAAATTAGATTAGATTAGATTCAACCTTATTGTCATTACACAAGTACAAGTACAAGGCAACGAAATGCAGTTTAGGTCTAACCAGAAGTGCAGTAGCAGCAAGTGCAGGATATATACAATGGTTGCGTAAGTGCAGGGCATAAAAATGTACTGAATATATATAAATATGTATAAGTAGAGAGATGGTTATTACTATAAACAGAACTGAATTTACAGATGAATATATACAGTGAATAAATATACAGATGGCTATTACTATAAACAGAATTTACAGGTGAATATGTACTATGAATATAATATACAGATGGCTATTACTTTGAACAGAATTTACAGATAGAGGTATACAATATGTTAGGCTAATATGAGGAATATAGCAGTGGATTAAGTTAGTGCAATAAATTATGGACAGAGCTATCCGAAATAAAGTGTAAAAGTGCAGTGGAAAGTGGTTACATGTTACAGTTAGAAGTACGGTGCAAAATGCAAATGTAAACATTGGTACTGTAAATACAGTCGGCAGTGCAAATGAGCATAATCCAGTTAAGATATGGTGGTGCAAAATGCATAAGTAAACAGTTGTTACTGTAATAAACAGTCGGTAGTGCAAATAACAAAGTGAATGTAGATGTGAGGTAGGAGAGTTAGCAGTTTATGAGGGAAGTGGATCAACGGTGTTTTGAGTTCAGTAAAGAGACAGCTCTGGGGAAAAAACAGTTCTTAAGTCTACTGGTTCTGGTCCGGAGGATCCTGAAACGCCTGCCGGAGGGCAGGAGAGAAAACAGTCTGTGGGCTGGGTGAGAGGAGTCCTTGAGGATGCTGCGAGCTCAATGCAGACAGCGTTTCCTCTGGATGTGCTCGATGGCAGGTAGTGGACTCCCTGTGATGCGTTGGGCAGTTTTCACCACCCGCTGCAGTGCCTTGCGCTCCACAACAGAGCAGCTCCCATACCATACTGCCACGCAGTTGGTCAGGATGCTTTCTATTGCGCAGTGGTAGAAGTTCACCAGGATAGCCGAGGAGAGCTGATTCTTCCTCAGTGTCCTCAGGAAGAAGAGGCGCTGGTGAGCCTTCTTGACCAGGCTGGAGGTGTTGGTCGTCCACGACATGTCCGCCGAGATGTGGATCCCCAGGAACTTGAAACTGGAGACACGCTCAACAGCCATTCCATTGATGTGGATGGTGTCGTGTGTGCCTCTTGACTCTTTCCTGAAGTCCACGATGAGCTCCTTCGTTTTGGTGGTGTTGAGGAGCAGGTTATTATCAGCGCACCATGTGGCCAGGTGCTGGATCTCCTCCCTGTAGGCAGTCTCATCGTTGTTGCTGATGAGACCAATCACCGTAGTGTCGTCCGCAAACTTGATGATGGAATTAGATCCATACACAGGCTTGCAGTCGGAGGTGAAGAGGGAGTAGAGAAACGGACTTAGCACACAGCCCTGTGGTACACCAGTGTTGAGTGTGATGGACGTGGAGCAGGTGGATCCTGATCGAACATTCTGGGGTCTGTCAGTTAGGAAGTCCAAAATCCAGTTACACATTGAAGTGTTGATGCCCAGGTCTCCAAGTTTGGCAATTAACTTGGATGGGATGACAGTGTTGAATGCTGAGCTGAAGTCAACAAACAGCATGCGTGCATAAGTGTTTTTACTGTCCAGATGGGTGAGCACAGAGTGCAGTGCCATGGAAACTGCATCCTCTGTGCTCCTATTGCTGCGATAGGCAAACTGGTGTGAGTCTAATGTGGATGGTAGAGAGTCTTTTAGGTGTTCCAGGACCAGCCGCTCAAAGCACTTCATAACAAATGGGTTTCACACGACAACAACGGAAAAGTGTTCCTTTGCTTTTGCAGTGTACCGACGACAGCGTTTTCAAAACTATCCCTTTTCACACAGATCAGCGAAAACGATTACAAAACGCTGTATAATGCTAGCCTGGTCCTACCAGACTCTCGCACATTACATTTGTACAGAGAGTCTGGCCACTCTCCATTGACAAGCGTTAACTTCCTTGAAGGCGGGAACTCTGTTGAAGTTTAAAACTATTGGATCTGCCCAGAGCCACTCTGGATCTGCCATAACCAATCGCTAACGTTTGGTCGTGACATAATGTCATCTCAAACTAGCGCAAGTCATCAACATCATCGTTCTTAACCACTCCCTCTGTTCGCTGATTGGACCAGTTCAAATTTGACCGGAGAAAACCAGAGAATATACCGCAATCCCAGACGGAGTACTGAAGGAAAATGAAAATGTAGTGGAAGTACTGCTGCCAGGCCAGTAGTTGGAGATGTCACTTTGTAAAGAAACATTATGCGCTTATAGACTGAATATGTAATACACACACAGATGCACTTTTTTCAGGACCCCAAAATGCTGCAGTCATGTAAAATTAAATGAACGGCCAAAAAGCATAAAAAGTTTCCCATTTTCCATTCGGTTTCTGTTCAGTCTATAGGCTCATAGTTTTTCTTTACAAAGTGATATCGCCAACTACTGGCCTGGCAGCATAATACAGCGTTTTTAGTCATTTTCTTAGCTCCTTGAGAACGGGGATCATTTTGACAGTGTTTGTCTGAAGCTATGCGAAAAATGCAAAGGAAAAACCTTTAGTACATCGTTGTTGTGTAAACGTATCTTTGTGTGGTGAAAAGATAATGAAATCCAAGTCAAATCAAGTCACCTTTATTTATATAGCACATTTTACAATACAGATTGTTTCAAAGTGATAACGGGAAAATAATGCAACAAAGTTTGTTTTGGCTGTTTAGCAGCTCTAGAAGAAAATAGTGTCATTGTTCAGCTTAAGTAAGTTCATTTTTGATTCATTTCTGTTGTAAAAAAGTTATCTGCAGCTCTGGAGAAAACAGCTCAGTTCAGTTCTCATACAATGGTGTCAATGCAGGCAGATCAATAATATTGTTGAATATTAAGTGTTTTCCATCAAAGGATGTGTTAATAATGGAATTCACCTTATATATTCAAGCTATGCATTTTTTGTAAAGGTCCCTAGGTTTATTTAACAATTTTTTACATTCTCTTCAGAAAATATGAGTGCCGCTTGCATAGAAAAGTTGCCACTTTGATGCTAAGGTGCTCTGAGTGGTTGCCAGGGTGTTGCTATGTGTTCACTACTTTAGCATGTACTTGCTATGCAGTTGTTAGGGTCTTGGTGTTGGTAGATATGTCATTGCTATGTGGCTGCTAAGGTTTTCTGACTGCTTTTTAGCATGCTGCTATGCGGTTTCTAGGGTGTTGATATGCCGTTGTTAGGGTGTTATGAGTGTTTTTAACATGCTGCTATACGGTTGCTATGGCATTCTGGGTGGTTGTTTACTGGCCTTATTGCTGCTTGCATCATACAAGTCACCACTTTGATACTAAGGTGTTGTGAGGGGTTGCCAGGGTGTTGCTATGTGGTTTCTAAGGCATTCTAAGTGGTTTTTAGCATGTTGCTATGTGATTACTAAGGTGTTTTGTGTGGTTTCTTATGGGCCTTATTGCTGCCTGCATCATACAAGTCACCATTTTGATGGTAAGGTGTTGTGAGGGGTTGCCATGGTGTTGCTATGTGGTTTCAAAGGCATTCGAAGTGGTTTTTAGAATGTTGCTAGACAGTTGCTAAGGTGTTCAGAGTGGATTTTAGCATGTTACTATGCGGTTGCTATGGTGGTTATCATGGCGTAACTATGCGGCTGAAAAATAGGTTCTGACTGCTTTTTAGTATGTTGCTATGCGGTTGCTAGGGTGTTCTGGGTTGTTGTTTATTGCTCCAAATCGAATCCAAATCCAAGTTAACCCAGCAAACTAATGTACTAATGAAGTATTTTAATGCAAACGTTTCATTGCAATTAAAACTGTAAAAAGCATTTTTAAACACGTTGCTCCAAACAAACAGCAAGCAACACTTTGACTCACCGAAGGCTTTTGAAGGTTGTCCGTCCACTGGAGGCAGTACGTCCCATTGGGATCTTGATAGTCAAGCACAAAAATCCAGCCTTGATCCCAAAGGGATACTTCCAATCTCCTTTGGATTCCATTGGCAATCCAGTGAGACCACAAAGACCAACGACATGAAGCAATGAAGGTTATTGAGAAAATAATTCAAAGCGGAAACGTTTGAGCCTTCAACGTGACCCAACAGACGGTATCTGGCAAAAAAATCCCAAGTGTCTTTTATAGGTTCATAAAGTAATTTCCGAGACATAAGATGATATTGACACAAAGGTGAGGAGAGCAAGGACTGAAGTCCTCAAATCAAACCGAAGGACACTCTTTTCATTCTTCTCATTACAACCGTGTTTTCTTTCTCACCTCCATCAAACTGAGCCTTGGACATGCCTGAAAGGAGAAACACACTCATTAAAAGGTTTTTCCTTTAAACTGTCAATTTTCTCTGTTTGCTGGGTCTGTCTACAATGCGTTTGTCCTAAGGGATATAAGTATGTTCAAGGCTGCGTGTATAGAGGCACTTTCTTCAAGGAGAATTTAATCAAAACTCTCACTGTATTTATTTCCATGCCTTCGTTTTTATGAGAGAGTGAAAGAGAGAGAATATGAATATAGAAAAAAGCTTTTGAATAAGTGCACACTATGTGATATCAGATCCGTTAATCATGTTACTGTACGCTACAAAGCTCCCCCTCCGCCAGCGCCCAGCCTTGACCTTGTCTGTCCTTATTCACATCCTCAGTTCAGCAAATGAGTTTTATTACAGTTGACAGCTCAGATTCATGCTTCCAAGATACAGGCAGAGACAAAAAGGTAGAGACTAAAGAAGCTCGTGTTTGAGCTTGTGCTCCGTTGGTCGGACGGATATCCACACTCGAAAGAAATAGCTTGTAAGTCAAACTTAATAAAATGATGACACACTTTTCCACACAGTTTAATAGATTGATTTGAACATAAACTAGGGTAGTTGTACTGATGTGTAAAATGAATTAATGAGCTCACACATGAAACAGAATCTTTAAAATGTAAATTAAATCAAAATGTGGTTCTTAATACACAATGGTCTTATCAGGCACAATCAGGCACTGAAATGAATGTGAATGCTATATGGATAGCTTTCTCCATTTTTTTTGCCTCTTCAATTGCAAATGCTATTTTTGATGTTCATTAAGATTTCAGCAGCAGCATTAAACAAATATTTGGGTTCAATACAGCTTCTGTGACATAATGTTGATGACCAAGCTATGGTGAGGCACTCATAATGGAAGTGAATGTGGCCAGTTTTTTAAAGCAGAAATGGGACCCTGGACCACAAAACCAAACCCCCCCACAAAAAATAAATAAAAATAAGGGTAAATTTTACAAATGCTGAATGTATGATGTATGGTTTGTTAGGATAGGGCAATATTCGGCTGAGATACAAACTATTTGAGAATCAGAGTGCAATCAGAAAATCGCCTTTAAAGTTGTCCAAATGAAGTCCTTAGCAATGCATATTACTACTACTAATATTTTTTTTATATATATATATATATTTACGGTTGGAAATTTTCAAAATTTCTTCATGGAACATGATCTTAAAGGTCCCCTTCTTCGTGATCCCATTGTTCAAACTTTAGTTAGTGTGTAATGTTGCTGTTAGAGCATAAATAATACCTGTAAAATTATAAAGCTCAAAGTTCAATGCCAAGCGAGATATTTTATTTAACAGAAGTTCCCTTTCAAAGCCTACAGCGAACGGCTGGCTTGGACTACATCCTGGTACTTCCTTCATAAATGACGTCAGTAGAACAGTAGAACAGACTAACCTCCGCCCACAAGAATACGCGAAAAAAGGGGGCGTGGTCTTGTTGCTGTCCCACGTGGAGAAGAGGACGGTCGCGTGGAGAAAAGGAATTGTTGCGTTTGAGTGTGTTTGTCGCCATGTCGTCGAGACGCTGTTATTTTCATCCCGGAGTCAAATCACCTTTGTTTGGCTTTCCCAGGGACGCTGTAGAGATCATTAAGCGCATATATCTCCCGTTAAGAGGCGTGACCTTTCCACGTGCGCTAAGCTGCTGTCGAATCACAACACAGGACCGTGCCACGTTCGCTAAGCTGCGGTCAAATCACAACACGGGAAGCGCTGGCACAATCAGAACTCGTTACGTATTTCTGAAGGAGGGACTTCATAGAATAAAGGAACTCATCAGCCGTTTTCAGGACAGTGAAAACAGCGGTATACAGATAAGTACATTGTGTTAAAAATACTGTTTTTTTTTACACGCGAAACATGAACACATGTTATATTGCACACTGTAAACACAATCAAAGCTTCAAAAAGACACGAAGAACGGGACCTTTAAAGGTCCCATGGCATGAAATGTTCATTTTATGAGGTTTTTCAACATTAATATGAGTTCCCCTTGCCTGAATATTGTCCCCAAGTGGCTAGAAATTTTGATCGGTGTAAACCGAGTTCTGGGTGTCTTTCTCTGCCTTTGAGAAAATGACAGCCCAGACGAGCTGATCTTGAATTTTCCTGTTATGATGTCATAACAGGAACGGTTACCTCCCTTTCCTCCGCCCAGAGAATTTGGCACGCCCATGCGAGCGCCATATTTGTTTGTCCTCAAGAGATCATGGCTTGTGAACGAGTGAATGCTGGCAGTTGTTTGGATGTACAAATGAAAACAGAATTCTTTTTTCAGTTCCTTCTGATCTGTGATCAGTGATTTCTGATGTGTAGCTAATTATTCAAGTTCACACAGAACTTTATTATTCGTGCTGCGGCTTCTCTCTCTCCCGACAGAACGCTGTTTTCGTGTTTTCTATCTTGTGAGTCAGTGTTTTTGTACGTCCTCGTCGCGTCTATCTGTTCTAAAATGTGCATACAGTCATGAGTTTCTGCTCAACATCGGCAAAGCCACATCTTTAGAGATAAACCTCACGCACGCCAAGGCTAGGGCTGCACTGACCGGTCAGCCTTCAACATCACCGACCCCCAGTACTGCATCTCGCCCACAGCAGAGGCGCCTTACGTGGCGCGAGATTAAGCAGACGGGGAGGTAAGCGTGAGCGTATCCGGGCTAGGCTAGCCAGCTATCCCCACAATAAACTGGATTACATTCGATTACTGCGCTGTTGTCTTTGTTTGTGCTGTGTACTCTGTACTCTGCTGTGTAATGCGCGTCACTGACGCTTTTCATATGATAGGAAAATATCTCTCTCCTCTGGTACTGCTCGGTGACTTCAACATTCACCTTGATAAACCACAGGCTGCAGACTTCACCACTCTTCTGACCTCATTTGACCTTAAGCGAGTATCTACTGCAGCTACTCACAAATCAGGTAATCATCTGGACCTTATCTACACGCGCTACTGCTCCACCGACGACCCTTTAGTTACTCCATTGCACACCTCTGATCACTTTCTCATCACTCTTAACCTCCTACTGACTCCTGACACAACACACACTCCTCCCCAGATCACCTTTCGGCGTAATCTACGCTCACTCTCTCCCTCCCGTCTATCCACTATGGTTTCATCCTCACTCCCTCCACCTGCTCAGTTCTCAGCACTGGACACTAACAGTGCTACTGACACTCTTTGCTCCACTCTAACATCTTGCTTGGACAACCTCTGTCCCGTTTCAACCAGGCCAGCCCGCACCACTCCCTCTGCCCCCTGGCTGTCTGATGTTCTCCGCGAACATCGTTCTGGGCTCCGGGCGGCAGAGAGGAAGTGGCGAAAAACTAAAAACACTACTGACCTGACCCTGTATCAGTCTCTCCTTGCTTCTTTCTCTGCTAATGTCTCCACTGCTAAATCTACATACTACCACAACAAAATCAACAACTGCTCTGACTCTCGTGCACTTTTCAGAACATTCTCTTCGCTCCTTTGTCCTCCCCCCCCCCCCCTCCTTCATCAACTCTTACAGCTGGCGACTTTGCATCATTTTTCACAAATAAAATCTCCTCCATCAGCAGCCAATTCTCCGCACCACAAACCGACACGCACATCTCAACAACCATCACACATACGCTCCCCTCTTTTTCTCTGCTCTCTGAAGCTGACGTCTCCAAACTCATCCTTTCCAACCACCCCACTACCTGTCCACTTGACCCTATCCCCACTCACCTCCTTCAGGCCATCTCTTCTTCTGTTACTCCTGCACTCACTCATATTGTCAACACCTCTCTTCACACCGGGACCTTCCCCACAGCATTTAAGCAGGCTCGGGTAACCCCACTGCTTAAGAAACCCTCTCTGAACCCAGCACTTTTAGAAAACTACAGACCGGTATCCCTTCTGCCTTTCATTGCAAAGACACTCGAGCGAGTTGTTTTTAACCAGCTCTCTACGTTTCTTGAACAGAACAACCTCCTGGATATCAACCAATCTGGCTTCAAAAGTGGCCACTCAACTGAGACTGCCCTGCTCTCGGTTACTGAAGCACTGAGACAGGCAAGAGCGGCTTCCAAATCCACAGTACTTATCTTACTGGATTTGTCTGCTGCTTTTGACACAGTTAACCACCAGATCCTCCTGTCAACTCTCATGGAGATGGGCATCTCAGGAACTGCTCTCCAGTGGCTCAAGTCTTACCTCTCAGGTAGGTCCTTCAGAGTGTCATGGAGAGGTGAAGTGTCTAAGTCACATCATCTAGCCACTGGAGTTCCACAGGGCTCAGTGCTTGGACCACTTCTCTTCTCCATCTACATGTCATCACTGGGAACTGTCATTCAGAAACATGGCTTTTCCTATCATTGCTACGCTAACGACACTCAACTCTACTTCTCATTTCAACCAGATGATCCCACGGTTGGTGGTCGTATCGCTGCCTGCCTAACAGACATTTCTGCCTGGATGAAGGAACATCACCTGCAACTCAACCTTGCAAAGACAGAACTGCTTGTGGTCTCAGCCAACCCAGCACTTCATCATAATCTCTCCATTCAGCTAGGATCATCAACCATAACTCCGTCCAGGACAGCCAGGAATCTTGGAGTTGTGATTGATGATCAGCTAAAATTCACTGACCACATCACTGCAACATCCCGGTCCTGCAGATTTGCGTTATACAATATTAGGAGGATCAGACCCTTCCTATCAGAGCAGGCCACACAACTCCTGGTCCAAGCTCTTGTTCTCTCCAGACTGGACTACTGTAATGCTCTTCTAGCGGGCCTTCCGGCGTGCACTATCAAACCCTTGCAACTGATCCAGAACGCAGCGGCGAGGGTGATCTTTAACGAGCCGAAGAGAGCGCACGTCACGCCTCTCTTCATCAGTCTCCACTGGCTGCCAATAGCTGCTCGCATCAAATTCAAGTCACTGGTGCTCGCCTTCAAAGCAACCACTGGCTCTGCACCAATATACCTAAACTCGCTTGTTCAGACTTACACACCCTCCAGGAGCTTACGTTCTGCCAGTGAACGACGCCTTTTAGTGCCATACCAAAGAGGCATGAAATCACTCTCACGGACCTTTTCCTGGACTGCCCCCACCTGGTGGAATGACCTGCCTATCTCAATTCGAGCAGCCGAGTCTGTAGCCATTTTCAAAAAACGGCTAAAGACACGTCTTTTCCAGCAGCACCTAACCAATCAAGAATAGCACTTAACATTCCATTCGATTCATTTTCTGTCTGTCTAATTTATTTTTTTTTAAAAATAATAATAATTGTCATGTGTGTTCTGTGTTAGATTAACTGAGACTTGTTACAGCACTTGCATACTGTAGCCCTTGACCGTTCTAGTTGCTTCTATTGCTCTCATTTGTAAGTCGCTTTGGATAAAAGCGTCTGCTAAATGACTAAATGTAAATGTAACTCGTTCATCTCGACAGCTGTAATGGTATATAACGTGTTACAAAGTTGGAATAAGGAGGAAGACGGGCTCGGCGTGACTGGGACTCGTGTTTATTCAGAACTCTCAGATACAAACAAAATAAACTCGTGCTGACAGCGCTCTCACAACTCAGTAGTTACAATAAATAACTTTGTTAGCAATCGCTCAGTCTCTGGTCCATTGATGTCCGGTTTGCGAATGAATCGTTCTTTTGAACCGGTTTTTAGTGAACCGGTCGAACCAGTTCACCAAATCGGACTGAATCGTTCTAAACGGTTCGCGTCTCGAGTCAGCGCTGATCCATCATTTACTAAAGTTACTAACTTTCTGACATGAGTGACAGTCCCTTCGACTAGAAATATGCTAATAACCTGAAGTATATGCTAGTAACTACAACAGTTCATTGAACTGAGACGTGCTGAGAGAACTGATGAGAAGTGAACTCAGGTCCATCCGTCTCTCTGGCAGGCTCGTGCCTCGTAGACCTTGTTAAACCACGCCCCCTCCGTTCATTTCAAATGTAAAGATGTCAGCCAATCACAACAGTGGGCATTTTTACTGAAGTCTCACAGCAGACACGCCCCTTGAAACAGGGCATTCAGCCAGAGGGCAAACATCAGTATAGGAAAAATGCCTTTTATTTCTTTTATTTATGACATTTTATGATGTAAAAATCATACTAACAATATAAGTACACCTCAAAATACATTATAAAATAAAATAAAATAATTTAATTTCTTAATGATTTTAGAAAAATCTATAATTTTGACCTATACATTGTGGCTATTGCCACAAATATACCTGTGCGACTTATGACTGGTTTTGTGGTCCAGGGTAACAAATGTGAAGCTTACAATTTTACAAAGCACACTGTAAAAAAATTAATCGTAAAAAATGGTCAATGACTGTCAGCTACGGATGCCAAACAAAAACCATAAAATGAATGTAAAATACCCTAATTAAAATAAAAAAGTAAACTTTTACAGAATAACACTCTTATTTTACAAATATTTCCTGAATTATTACTAACAAACACATTCACTGTAAAATACACTACTGCCTTTAAATAAACCAACATGCGGCAAAACACCAATGTTTATAGGCCCATCTTGTGGCCAACTGGGCCTAATTATGTCACCATTATGGTGATCAGTGAGCCAGGATATTTTTTTATATAACTCCGATTTTATTAGCTCACAAACTTGCGGGCTCAGCTGAAGTGAGCATCGAGGGCGCATAACGGCTGCAAATGGGGCGCTCACAAGCACACTTCTGAAACCTAAAATGATGAATGGGACACCCTGCAGTCTCGTGGAATTAATGGACACGTGTACGTGGCAGCCATTGTCCACAAGAATGAAAGTGCATACACTCAAAAAGCTATTTGCTCAGTTTATTCAAATAAAAAAAGTTGAAACACAACACAAATCTTTAGTTTTTTACTTAATTGTCATTTGCACTCAATTTTATTCTACACACAACAAACCTCAAAAATTGACAACATAAACTCTTTTAAATGTTAAATATAACTGAATACCAAACTTAAACAGGTCTTTCCATGTACTAAAAAAACACATTAAACAGCACTCAATTTCAACATTTACTCTCCTTATCTATCCCTATGCAAAACATGCTGGGAACTAGAAATACACTGTCAGCGCAACAGAAATGATTCATGTAGTCCATACACAAATGGCTTATGTTAACTTAACATTTTACACATTTAATTTCATTTGACATAATAAAACTAAGTGCAAATGGCAATTTTATTTTAATAAATGAGCAAACATCTAGAATATATATTTTTTTTAATGAGTGCAGAAGACACAGCACAAGAAAAGGGCAGAAAAACTGTGGCGTAGATTATCCTGCCAGCTGACATTGAGAAGTGCAAGAACAAAGCACACACTTTTTTAGTCAATGAGGACTTCAAGGCTCTCTCCGCTACCTAGTGTTTGACCTTCACTACGCAGAGAGGCCTTGAGACAAAGGATCATCCAGATCTCACTGTAAAATACATCTAGATCGAACACACAAAACTACAAAATATGTCCCTGACTGCACTTCGGTGAAGGAGAAAGTGCTTTTTACCCTTTTCTACTGATTATACTTTGGTTTTGTGCAGGTGAATATCTGAAAATGATATGGTGCCATTTGTGAGATTTAAAAAAATATTTGCTTCTCATTAGATTATGGATTTGCAATATGAATTTGGTAAATTGCATGTATCACCTTTTTATTTAACGGGAGAATGTAAAAAAAAAAAGGTTTCAGAATTGGAATTGAAATTACCACATGGTTCAAGCAAAGTCTTTGTCAGTACTTCATTATGTTTACACTTATATTGGCCCCATCAAGCTCAATATTTCAAATTTATCAAAACAAAATCATTATTAACCATTTTGTAAAACAACATACTGTTTTTGACACATAACACAAGAATAGAGACTGCAAGTCATCTGATGTTGTGCAATGATATTTACTATATCCATATTTATATATGGATATAGCATTTTTTATACTGACCCTCAAATCCATATATGCACAAAACGCAAAACAGGGCTCACAAACTTTTTTTTTTAATGTATACAATCAATATTAACATATAATATAATTATCAATATTATCATAAATACCAATATTAATATTTAAAATTAAGATGGTAATGCTAACATACATCATTATTTTTATGTTAATATTTTTGTATTATTAGTAATTAGTAGTTATATGTTTAGAATTTGGGCTAACTATTAGAATGAACCATGTTGACCATCCGTAAATCGGAATATTGAGGAGGAAAAATAGAACTTCTTGAAAGTTGAAAGAGAAAGAGTCTTTCTGACAAAGATTTTACAGTTTCCTGTAAATTATCCTTTTATATATAATAAATCAACCATTGCCAAGGCTACATTTCATATTGTGCAAAAGTTCACACGTTAAGTACCTTTCATTCACATTGACTGGGCATCCTAACAAATACAGCTATAAAATAAATCACAGAGTTTTAATACATCACGAGTTTCTATTCAGTTATTTCTCCGTCCGCCCAATCCTATCCTCTCCACAGCAGCATAAATCCACCCATAATTTAGGCTTTTATGCAAACATGACCCTGTTTTACTCACCTGTGAAGGCAATGTATACATGCCCAGTTTAAACAAGCCTTACAAAAGGTGATGAAAGGGTAATATATCATAGAGAGAGAGGCATTCATCTCTCTGCAAATAGCCCGCCTGTAGACTTAAAAATTAAGCTTTTTCCCCCGTGGTTTAATTCACAGGACCGGACACCAGTTATCTTGCCAAGAGATATATTTTATTGTTGTAAGTTAGACATAGGGAGAGGAAGACAATTTTCTGACGGATGGTCTTCATTCCAGCTTCTTCCTCTGTCTTCCTGGACAACCAGTTGGATTTTATAGGTTGCTTAAACAGTGAAATAATTGTTTACCAGAAAAACAGGTTATTTACGCTATACCTCGTGCTTTCACGTGGCACAATATACCCTTGAACATATGCATAGAGAAACTTGTTGTTCATTGTTCAAAATATGTCTTAAAGAGAACTTGTGACATGTCATATGCATTCGTAGGAAAACAACAACAATACTTTCTTACAGAAAACTTCAGTCACATGTGCATAATTGAAACCTTATGCTACATATTCCTTACACATGATCCCCTCTCCATGTCTCTCACACTTCATGTGCTCAGACTTACTCTGACTAGATAATAATGCAATACAAATAATAATAATTATGAATGATACAACACAAATGATAATGAATATTAGTAAATAATATTAATACAAATGCACACTAAATAATAATGATTAAAACAAATGATAGTGAGTATTAATAAAGAATAATAATAAAAATGCATAATATAAACTGATTATGAATACTAATAATAAAAAACATTTAATAGTAAAATTTAATCTACAATCTCCCTCCTTCTGGAACTACGGCCGTCCGTTCCACACCATCACCTGCAGGTGGCCAACCTATTGAAGTGATAGTGAGAAAGAAGAATAGCAGACGAAGAAATAAACACAAGGACAGAAGAATAGAAACAGAAAGGAATAAAACAAAACAAAGAAACAAAACAAAGAACCCCAACCCATGTTATGTCCCCGCATTCTATGTGTCGCTTAACTATGTGTATGCATTTAATATGAACCCCAGTCTTCTAAGAAAGTAAAAACGAATGAATCTTCACCAGTGCCTGAACTTGTTCGGTACCTGAACTCCTTCAGTTCCTGGTCAAAATAACAAACTAAAATAAATGTTGATGTTAAAGAATTCCTATCCCTTGGGGTTGTGAATCAGTAAGCAGGTGTTGATTGTTTGTGAGGTTGTGTTCTGTAAGTAGTGTAATGTATAAAATATCCTATTTCACTCTGTATTTCCTATTCTCGGTTTTATCCTTATGGTTAGAAATAACCAATCTGATAGGTTTGGTACTTTTCCTTCTAGAAACACATTTTATGAGTTGTATTATTAACAGGAACACAACCACTCCAACCATAATCAAAACTATCCATTCCGACCATGATAAATTCCCTGGAATTTGTGCTATTTTCTCTCAGACATCAATTTAGCTACTCCATTTGCTACGATAACATGACCCATTGCTTGAATTCCCTCCTCTTGAGCTGCTTTAACACTTTCCTTAACTCTTTTAACCATTTCAAAGAGTTCATAATTCCTTTCCTCTACTAAATCATTATTCCACCACTGTGGTTCTACTTGCAGCAATTGCACATGTGGAACATGAATTCCACCCAATTGAAGAGGATAGAGAATCTCTACGCAAAATGGATCAGGAGGAATTGGACACAACTTCCCTCCATATATCATATTTTCACTTATTCCGTCATGTAATATACACCACTGTGCTTCCGACACCTGCCATGCACCTGTAGCTTGATCTAAAGGAACTACCTCCCAAACTGCAGATCCATTAAGGGATAGACTAAACATTGTAGAACAGGAACAAATTACCCACTCATGTTCCTCAACACAACAGTCTGTAGTAGAAATCATTGGTGTTTCACCTTCAGCCCAATATCCATTTCTCCCTAATCTAATCACCGAATCACCTTGTCTAACACCCATTGATTGGAATTGTCTAACTGTCATTATATTGCGCTTTCCATATTGAGGCCATACCATAAATAAAGGTAATGTTCCAGAACCTGACAAAGAATCTTCATCGATAGCAATTTTGACTAATGGAATATGTTTAGCAGAAGTCAAATTAAGTTGTTTACCGAAAACCACTAACAAAGATTCCACAATTCGTTCAGGAATTTGACCCATTCGAATAACTTGAACATCCTCTACCATTTGATCCTTTAAATTCTGAGCTAAAAATAAACACGCTGCACGATGTGTCTCGAAATTAGATGATTTTACTAATGCATCTGCCAATTCCTTCGCTGCATCGTTAAGATGCTGACCCGCTGCTATAATATGTAAAGAACCTTTAAGAGCCTCGGTGAGTCCTTTTCCTGTCATTTTTCCCACCCACTGAGTGTATTCACTTAATTGATTCATTTGAGCAGTATTACTTATTGAATTGACAGAACCAAATACCCCCGCTACATCTCCCCATATACTCCGAGGTTTACGACTTCGACTATTCAATGGATCTTTAGAGGTATAATATTTTACTTCTTTTTCCAACCATTTCCTTATTTGTGTGAAATTTCCACAGTATGACTGATCATAAACGGTAAGAAGGGATATCAAATTATAATTGATACGTTGTCGCACCATATGGGCTTCATTTATCAAGACTTTGGTTTCTTTTGCTAACAAGATACCATGAGCTGGCGCAATAGTTGTAGTTGGGCATGTTTTAGCTTTGTTTGTTTTTTCAGCAGAAAGATAAAAACAACGTCCAATTTCTCCAGTTTCTAGTTCAGTCTCACAATATTCATTCTCATCTTCTGAATGCCATACTCTTACATAATTTCCCTTAAATCTTGTCGTTTTCGAGGCAGTATCCCTTAGGAATCCCTCACATGGCAACACTATGGGATAAATACACCCTAGAGCCAACGAGTCCCATATTGTAAGCATGTGAGTACGATTCAAAATTAAGTTAATTTCCACATTAGTAGAAGTTATGAGGTCTAACCCCACAATTTCACATTGTTCTCTTGAACAAATTTCTCGTCTTTGACCACTACTAGAATATCCTCCGTCTTTCACTGGCCAGATTACTCTGCTTTTGTAACATTGATGATGATAGTTACATCCACCATAGATGTCCTTACGATATTTGGCAAGATCTTTATCATTGCTTGGCACCCAATCCCATAATCCCCATTTGGAAATAAAGGGTAGAGTAAAATGTTGGCCAGATTTCAGAGTTGCATTTCTAGTGATTTCTTGAACTCGAGGAGTCCATAAGGCTTGGCTTCCTTGGTACATGCCAAGTAAAATTAAAAACAAGCATACCATCGTCGTTGTGTATCGAGAATAACTTGCAACCATCTCTAAGCAATGTCAATGGGAATGATCCCTGAAATGGAAGCAGAAAAATAATTAAACATCACTCCTTTGTTCCCAATCTTTAAAGCTAATGGATGAACATTGCTCAATTTCAGGCCATAAGTCGTCATTATCATTTTGTTCATTCACTAGACAAGGTTTAACTTGTGACCAATGATACCATCTATCTGTCCCTACACCCTTCCCTTTTAGGCAAACACTTGTATCTGTTGTTAAGAGTATCTCATATGGTCCCTCCCACCTTGGCTCTAAACCTTTCCTAGCAATACGTTTGACCATAACAAAACTGCCTAACTCGGGAATGTGTGGAATGTCAGTAGTGGTGTGTTTTTCATCCCATTGCTGCTGAGCCTCTCGCACTTTTTTGTTATTGTCTTTGGTAGCTTTGTCCAGCATTGTGAGATAGCGTCGTAACTTCTCTTGGAACAAAGTGGAATCTCCTCCTGTTCCTGCAGGAGGCGGAGCATCAGGAGGTAGAACCATTGCTCTTCCAGTCATCAGTTCAAAAGGGGTCAGTCCTGTTACTCTGTTTGGAGTTGCTCTTAAGTTCCACAAGATGGCAGGCAATAACTTGTGCCAACCTTGGCCAGTCTGCAGAATGGCCTTGGTAAGAGCCGTTTTTCATTAGTTCTCTTCTTGTTCCGACAGGCATCACCACTTGTCCTGTTGGAATTCTCCAGATACCCTGATCATCTTCTTTCGCTCCCGCTTTTATCCATTGCTCTTTCTCTTCATCTGTCTCTGTTTGATATGACAAAAGATGGAGCTCAGGATTGTCTTTCCTGTTTTCCTGAACCACGATGACAGGAATAGGAGGGAGTAAAGCCGCTTCTCTTGCTGCTGCATCGGCTGCAGAATTTCCTTGGCTTTCCTTGGACTTGTCAGATTGATGTGATTTTACTTTGACCACGGCTGCTTCTCTTGGTAAGTAGCATGCTGCAATCAAACGACGAATTATGGAAGCATGTTGTATTTCGCTCCCACTGCTAGTGATGAGTCCACGTCTTTTCCATAGGGCAAGGTAGTCATGGACCACGCCGAAAGCATAACGACTATCTGTATAGATGTTGACTCGATCTCCTTCCGATAGTTCAAGAGCTTCTGTAAGTGCTGTGAGTTCAGCTGCTTGTGCTGAAAACTGTCCAGAAAGAGCTCCTTTCTTCACAACAGTTCCATCAGCCTCCACAACAGCCCATCCAGTATGTCGCTTTCCATCAACGTAGTAACTGGATCCGTCGACCCATAATTCTTGGTCTGGATTTTCAAGAGGGATTGGATTAACTGGACCAAGGGTTTCTTCTTCTACTTGTTTTTCACACTTGTGTGGTATTCCCTCATGCGGTTCCAGCATCATTGTTGCAGGGTTAAGGGAGGTGTCTCTGATGATTTCCACTCTCAAATCCTTATTCAGCAAAGTCGCTTCCCATTTTGCTCTCCTCGCATCAGTGATAGTCTTGATGTTTGTGTTGTTCAACAGCGTCACTATACTGTGCGGTGTGTGCAATATGATAGTTTGTGCTCCTATCAGATTTTCCACAGCATCCACTGCCCATGTGGCACCATCGAGGGCTTGTATACATCGTGGTTGACCTATCATGGTGACAGGAATCTTTGTGGAAAAGTATCCGACTGGTTTGTACCGATCACCTGGTTTTTGACACAGTACTGCTGAGTAGGTCTCATCTCCCACCCTGGTCCACAAATGAAATGGCAACCGACCATCAGGAAGTCCCAAGGCTGGGGCTGAAATCAGTTTCTCTTTCATAGAAGTAAATGCTTCCTCAGCTTCTGGTGTCCAGGTTATCTGTTCCACTCCAGGCTTTCCTCCTTTGTACAGGTCAATGAGAGGGCTAGTGATGCTGGCAAAATCAGGTATATACTGACGACAATAGTTGAAAAGTCCCATCACTTTCCGCATTCCTGTAACTGTTAGAGGTTTTGGGAGTTGCCGTAATGCCTCTACTCGCTCCGTTGTCATTCTTCTTCCATCGACAGATAGTTCTTGGCCTAGGTAGATCACGTTAGTTTTGGCCAGCTGTGCTTTATCTGGGTTGACTTTGAATCCTCCTTTCCTAAGAGCTTGTAGAACAATGTTCAGAGCTGATACATGACTGTTTTCATCTGGGCTTGCAATCAACAAGTCATCAACATATTGGAGGCAAACACTTCCTGAGCTCTCAATTTCAGCTTTTCGCTCAGTTAAGAATTGGTCCAGAGCTCTATGAAATACAACTGGAGAAAGATTAAGACCTTGTGGGAGTCTATTCCAAACATACTGTTTTGCGCCCACGGTGAAGGCCAATTTCTCTTGAGATCTTTCGTCGATAGGTATAGACCAGAAAGCGGACAGCACATCTAGTACTGTGAAAATTCTTGCATTTCCTGGAATATCATTCAGAATGGTAGCAGGATTAGCCACAATAGGGTGTGGTTTTGGTGTTACACTGTTAAGTTTTGTGTAATCAATCGTTAATCGCCATGAATTATCAGATTTTTTTTTTACCGGCCAGACGGGGCTGTTGGTAGTAGATAAAGTTTGTCTGACGATCCCCTCAGCTTCCAAGTCTGCCACTATCTCTTCCACGGCTTGTCTTGCTTCAGGTCGGATGGGGTATTGTTTATGAGGGACATGTATCGGTCCCTCAATCACAATAGGATCAATGTTGGCTTTTCCACAGTCCAATTTGTGTTTAGCCCAAACATCTGGATATAAGCTACACAGAAGACCCCACACACCTTCTTTTCCCCAGTCTCTGATGATTGGTTTTGCCACACCAACAGAACTTATATTACATGTGCGATCTTCATGTGGTATTATTCCAGCTGTTGTAGCGACTTGACGACTGTCAGTGAATATGATCATGTTCAACAATGGAAGAATATCCATGCCAATGAGGCTTCCTTGTGAATTCGGCCCCACCCAGAAAGATGTCCATAAGACTTCATCTTCATGTATTTGCAGAGGAACTGGTATACTTTTGCGAAATGTTGTGATTTCTCCTCCAACTCCTTCAACTTCCATTGTTTCATGTGTTGTAGGTAAGTTCAGGTCAGTTATCGAAATCGAAGCCCCTGTGTCTAAGAGGCAGTCACATGGGTGGCCCCCTATTTGTGCAGGAATGAAAAGTCGATTGTCACTCTTCTTACTCATACAGGGGGCCGCTGATTCCTATTGCGGACGCATAATTCCCTCAATAAGCTGACGGACTTGCTCTTCGGTCCACATCTTCCCTTGAGGGGTTTCATCCTTGTTTTTCACACTGACCTGTCTAAATGATGGACCTTTCCCTTCTGCTCCTCCTCCTTTAGCCCAACAGTCTCTTTTGAAGTGGCCAGGCTTTCCACAATTGCGGCAACCGTTAAGTTGAACTGATGCCACTCCTCTTCGATTTGACTTGTTTCCTTCATCCTTGTTTGATCTCATAGCCATCTCTAGGCGACCAGCCCATTGCATAATTTGGTCAAACGTTTCTCCTGGGTTGACTCCAAGTGATAAAGCTTGTTGGTACTTTGAGCTAAAGCCTTCCACGAGTGTGTCAGTAAACTGTACATCATCTCTGTCTGGATCTTTCTTAGCACAGAGGGCCCATCTTTCATAAGCATTCCATTTGCGCAAGGCATATTCATCTGGAGATTCATCGTCTTTTTGCTTAATCAATGTCACTGATGTGAAAGGGATTTTACCGCTGCCCAAGATCTCTTGGATTTCTTTTCGGAATCCATCTAATGCTTGCCAAAGACCCAGGGGTCGCCCCTGGCCATCTACCCACAAGTCCATCCATTGGGCTGTTGTTATCGACGCTGGCAAGCGCTCCCATCGGTCTCTTGGGATTTTAGCTTTCACAATGGTGTGTATGTCTCTTAGTGTCATTTGATGTGCTTCAATCAAGGAATCTAATTCTCGCCAAAACTCTGTGTTTGGATCTTGTCTTTTCAGAGGAGGCAAAGCTGTGAGAATGGCTTGACGTTCTCCTGGTGTGAATGGTCTCTCTTCTGTCATCATTTCAGATTGTTCCTTTTTGATAGCCAGTGGAGAAAATTCAGGACCGACTTTATCAATTGTGATCATGTCGTCATCTCTTGTCTCATCCCCCCATTCGGATCCACAAGTACGAGCAGGAGTACATCGCAGCATGTCTCTGTTGGGTTGGGTTGATTTAGATCTGGTAATAATTGGAGCTGCTTGTGCAGAAGCAATATACATTTTGTCAACCCGAACTCCATTCAAGCTTGAAGCTTGAGGCTGCATCAGAGGTTTAGAGTAACTTGTACATTGTTCAGGCAAAGTTGGATAAATTGGCTTGTAAACAGGTGGTGTTACAGTTGTTGGTGATTTTGCTGATGTTTGTGAATATTTCCTTTCCGCTTCAGCTATTATATCTGTCCAATCTGGATCAAATGAATCATCACTGGTGATGTTTTCCTTTTCTGTACATGTGATAGACATGATTTTACTCAACTTGTTATATGCTTCAACTTGTGGCTTCATTGCTTCAGCAAGTGGAACTGGACAACCATCAATACCACAACAAACTCCTCCTTGTTTCATGATCCAATTAGCTGCCATTATTGGAAATACTTTTAACTTGATAGAGTCTTTTTGAGTCTTGAACCAGTTTAACTGCTCATCCATGGATGCATTAATGTCAAGTCCTTTTTTCAAAAACTTAGTTTGCTTCTTTTTCTTCTTTTCCAGATACCATGAAGAAATTGTTTTGCAATTATAGCTACTTTCTGTCATTTTGCAAACACTGGTCACTTCTGTGTCTGTGCTCTTAAAACAGCAGGGCTTTGGTATGTCTGTGTGTGTGAGAGGATCTCCAAGGGAGGGGCTACCTCGCTCCTCTCTGTCTTTCTCTAAGCTATATGTATACTGTGTGTGTGTGTGTGTGTGTGTGTGTGTGTGTGTGTGTGTGTGTGTGTGTGTGTGTGTGTGTGTGTGTGTGTGTGTGTGTGTGTGTGTGTGTGTGTGTGTGTGTGAGAAGAAGAAGATATGTGTGCCTATAGGGTAAATTCTGAAGGGACGGGCTGCCCTGTTTGTCTCTCTTTCCCTCCTAATCACTGAAGGAACAAAAAGAGGTGAAGAATCAAAAATAAATGTTTCTCTTATATATTTCAGTTGTTTTTCTTCCTTTTTTTGTTTAACTCAGATAAATTTCTTATGTTTTGTTTTTTTTTTTTTTTGTTTTTTTTTTTTCTTTATTAAGTTGAACTCAGATCAATTTCTCTCTCCTCAAATACTGAACAGCTTAACTGTCAAAATCAGAATGCCGCCCGCGATTTCAGCTACTTCAGCACGTTTAAACGTTTTAGGATTCTTCATAAACAGGATTCCGCTTTCGAATCCAGATCCGCCACTTTAAACTGCTTTTAATCCAAACACCACTTGACACCTTCCCCGTCTGTCTGTAACAGCACGGATCTGTGGTGTGTGAAATATTTTAGGATAAATTCTGCAATCACAATTATTGCAGATCCGCCATATTCACCACCTCGCAGCCATGTCAAGCTAATTGCTGAATCGCCTTATGGCTCATTCTATCGGAAATTTGACTAAATGGTCTTTAACCAAGATCCACTTTTACCCCAGCTTCATTCAAATATTTTTTTTTTTGGAAGGTCCACTGATCTGAGCAACTTAAATAGGCCAAATCAAATTTAATTATTTAAATTACTTTTACTATGTCTGACACATATATTCATTGGCAACACAACTGGTATTCAAATAACACAGTTCTTTTCAGCAGTTTCAGTCAATGTCTCTAACCATCAGGCAGACTTAGAACTATTTAGAAAGAAAAAAGTCTTACCTGATTAGCTGAGACAAATGGCTGAAGATGCAATCCTGTTCCGTGACGCCAAATTGTAGACTTAAAAATTAAGCTTTTTCCCCCGTGGTTTAATTCACAGGACCGGACACCAGTTATCTTGCCAAGAGATATATTTTATTGTTGTAAGTTAGACATAGGGAGAGGAAGACAATTTTCTGACGGATGGTCTTCATTCCAGCTTCTTCCTCTGTCTTCCTGGACAACCAGTTGGATTTTATAGGTTGCTTAAACAGTGAAATAATTGTTTACCAGAAAAACAGGTTATTTACGCTATACCTCGTGCTTTCACGTGGCACAATATACCCTTGAACATATGCATAGAGAAACTTGTTGTTCATTGTTCAAAATATGTCTTAAAGAGAACTTGTGACATGTCATATGCATTCGTAGGAAAACAACAACAATACTTTCTTACAGAAAACTTCAGTCACATGTGCATAATTGAAACCTTATGCTACATATTCCTTACACATGATCCCCTCTCCATGTCTCTCACACTTCATGTGCTCAGACTTACTCTGACTAGATAATAATGCAATACAAATAATAATAATTATGAATGATACAACACAAATGATAATGAATATTAGTAAATAATATTAATACAAATGCACACTAAATAATAATGATTAAAACAAATGATAGTGAGTATTAATAAAGAATAATAATAAAAATGCATAATATAAACTGATTATGAATACTAATAATAAAAAACATTTAATAGTAAAATTTAATCTACAATGCCCCCTCCTCCTCTCTCAATTATAACCCTGCAGAACATAAATTAATATGTAAAATTGTTGGACCGTGGTGGCAGAGTTGCAGCAGCTAAGGCCACAACTATCAATCTCCTGCGGGCGGAGCGGCCCCCACTGACAGATTTTCCACCCGCAGAGATGGCTCTGTGATTGAGAGGCACAGAGCCAGATGAACTGTGGGTAACCTGGCTCACCTACAGTATACTTGAGAACAAGGGAGCAGAAAGACAGAGAGCAGAAAGAAGAGGATACAGGACGGATTAAAGACTGAGGAGAAAGAATGCAGCTTTTAGAAAGTAAAGGCAGACTGAGATCTTTAAGTATCAATGAAGACTTGTTTGACATGATTCTTGACACATCAGACTGTAATCAATAAAAAATAACTTAGTGATTATGAATATTTTAAAATGTAATATAATCTTATTACAAGTACTTCATTTAAAAAAAAAATCTGATTACGTAATCCAGATTAAATGTAATCAGTTAATACCCGTACACTGCAGTATTAAGGAGAAAATACTCAGCAATGCTGTTAACTGAATAATTTAGACATAGACACTGTTGTGGTACACAGACAGTTGTGGTCAGAATTATTGGCACCCCTGGTAAATATGATCAAAGATGTCTGTAAAAAATGTATCTGCAATGTTTTTCCTTTTGATCTTTTATTTACAGGGGTCATGAACTGGCTTTTTTATTTTTTTATACTGTCTGAGGTCAACTTATGACGTTTGCATGGTTTTTACATAAAAAAACATCATAATTAATAAGTAATAGGCTATTTTCTACCCTGGTTTTGAGGCGTGCCGCACTGAAGACTTGGAAGTAAACGCCCATGGCTAGGATTGGATAACAGTTTTGCATATTAAATGAGCTTCAGCTCCCCTGTGAGTAGTCTACACAAGGAATTATTTTGAAAGCCTGTGAGAAACGGCAACCAAAATGATTCGTCCCACAGGGCTCGCAAAATATCTTTATCAAACAAACACAATGATTCATCTCTCATCCACCCACAATTGATTGGAATGTTATTTTTTTATTACTTGGCCTGCCCGATATAAGCGCGAATCGTGCACACACACACACGCACGCGCCAAGTACGTCGCAGACTGCATGATCAAAACTTCTGCAATTGTCCGCAATTTTTCCTTCAAATATCAAGTCAAGAGGGTGAACGTACATCAAGAAAGGAATGGTATTTCACTATTTTAGATAGTCTGTTTTGGGCTTACGTTTTGGTAGCCTGTCTGGAAAACACATTGCCCCTGGACGTTACATGTCCGAGTCTGATCCCTATTCGCAATGAACCAACAACACCACAAATAAAGGATACTTCAGCCTTTGACAGAGTGCTACACTTTTATGTATTTTAATTGCATATAAATTTTCCATGCATTTGGATTACATAATTTTAACATAAACAAATTAATAAATTTAATGTGATTCTTATATGTAAGTCATACATAAATGTAACAGGTAAGATTTATGTAATTGTATTGATAAACTGAATGTGATTTATAAATGCCAGTTTTACGTAAATGAAACAGCTAAGATTTATGTAAAAGTGCACAGAAAAATGCCCATATTAAATTAATACTTCCTAGTGTTCATGTGTGTGCTCACTACGGGGTTAAAGTACAATTGAAGCAGCGTTAAAGTTAATGAGATAATTGTGTGATGATTGAGCATTAATGATGAACACCTGATAATAATGAGCAGAATTACTGCTGGAAAAAGAGAAACACAAGAACTACAACTGACTTCAGCCACAGCCTTAGGTAAAATCAACTGAAGATAAAATAAAGACATTAAATCTGAAGATCTCAGCAGATGAGGATTAAACAACTCCACAAACCAGCTTCACGCATTTCTAACCAGACTGACTTTATTTCTGTCATTTCTGCTTTAATTCAAATAATAGTTTTGTTTGAAGTTACCATGCTGGAGATCAGTGTGTGCTTTAATTGGGCTCTTGACCATTAACTCTTTAACTTTAACTTTTAAGGGCTCCTTTAACTGTGTGTTTATAAAGCACATATGTTTTGGCAAGGGAATCTAAGAGAATATGTTATCTGGTGATGTTGGCTATTTTTATATTGTTAATGACATCATTGTGTGGCTAAATTACTGATCTCATTCAGAGTCTAATCCTCTGGTTATAGTGGCACTGTGATAATAGTTGCCATGTGATTCTACAGCACAAGTTTCAGCACTGTTATGGTAATTGAATAATATGCATAATTTAAATCTATGGCATTGCTTAGATACACGCAGACATCAAGAATCAATGTATGAATCTCAACAATGGTGACACTCAATTAAAAGCTTCATGCTGCAGTGCATGTTGGGTACCACCAATCATATATACTTACTAATTGCTTTTACTTTTGCTGTTTTTGTTGTGACATTTTAGTTGCTTGTTTTATGTTCAAAGTTGATCTGTTTATCTGAATTTTTTTTGATTGTCACCATTGTAGAGATTCATACACTGATTCATGATGTCTGTGTGTGTCTAAGTAATGCCGTAGATTAAAACCTTTTGTGCACTATTTTTTATCTGGATATTATTCAATTAACACAACCGTCCTGGCTCTTGTGCTGTGGCTATTACTATGAATACAACACAATTAATAATACATTACCTCTATAATCAGAGAATTAGCCTCTGAATGAGAGCAGTGATTCAGGCCACTACAAATAGCCATCACTTGATATTATTTTCGCTTCTGCCTTCTTCTTCAGGCAGGATATGCAGAGTCCGGACCCTCAGATTGCGAGCTATGGACAAAGTACTTTATTGCTTGCTGGGTTGTTAATAAATGGATAACTGTCAAAGTATTTATTCTCCAGAGTCTTTCTGGTAGAACTGGTATATATGAATCACATTCAGTTTATCAATACAATAACATACATACATAAATCTTATGTTTAGACATTAATTTTGTTCAGTTAGACACGTACACAGAATCAATAGATATCAAACGATCTGTAACAATGTAATACTGTCACATATAAAAAACATTTTTACTCACATAAGTGTGGTTAATCTCACCCTGTCTGCAAATCCAGTCTCTTGTTTGCAAACGAATCCAGTGAAATGAAATAACAGATGCACAATGTCTTCCCCACGTGAGCTGGATATTCATTAAAAATAAAGTTCATCCATGAATACATAATATTGGAATCCGAATTAAGCTTATATGGTATGTTTAGAAATTATATCTGGTTTAGCTCCATGTTGGCCTGTGTTATGTTAGTGGCATGAGACAGTGGGCGGGGCTACATAATCAGGCGTTGTTCTTTTTCTGTTGAGGCGGTGTTTCAGCATACAATGACGTCAAGGTGTGGCACATTCTGAGATCGATCGTTTGCTGGGCCCGGTGTCTATAAAAGCTTTTCTTTGACTAACAAGAAGTTTTCAGCTCTGAAACTTACAGGATATTCTTATATTACCATGACCTTTTATATATCAAAATCTCAAGTTGATTTCTCAATTCATCACTCCTTTAAAAATGCGCAAAAATAACCTTTCATTGAAGTAAAAGAATTTAAAGTGGGGGGTAAATCACATTAATAAATGCTTTTCTCCTAAACACATTGACCATAATTATTGGCACCCTTTTATTAAACACTTTTTCAACCTCCTTTTCCCAAGATAACAGCTTTGAGTCTTCTCCAATAATGCCTGATGATTTTGGAGAACACCTGACAAGAGATCAGAGACCATTCCTCCATACAGAATATCTCCAGATCCGTCAGATTCACAGCTCCATGTTGGTGCTTCTTCTGTTCAGTTGACCCCACTCATTTTCTATAGGGTTCAGGTCAGGCACACATGGAAAGAACCTATATAAACATATATGTTTTAATATAGGTTTTGATATAGGTTTTTAATATATGTGACATAAAATTGGCCGTTTTCCTATATTATATGTACATATATGCACATATATACATGCATACATATACCTATATAGGTACATATATGCACGTATATATGTGTGCATACATGCACCTATATGTTCACTTATATGTTCACCTATATGTTCACTTATATGTTTACCTATATGCACCTATATGTTCACCTATATGTACACCTATGTGTTCACCTATATGTGCACCTATATGCTCACCTATATGTTCACTTATATGCGCACCTATATGTTCACCTATATGTTCACTTATATGTTTACCTATATGCACCTATATGTTCACCTATATGTTCACCTATATGCGCACCTATATGCTCACCTATATGTTCACCTATATGTTCACCTATATGTTCACCTATAGGTTAGTAAAATTATTAAAATCCATAACTGCTAGGCAACATAAATAAAAGCCCAAAAATGAAAATGACGTCAACGCGGAGATGGCGGTTGTGCGCGTTGGGTGCGCGAGACCCCATTTCGCCTGGCAGTGTGCAGCGCACTTTTTGTAACAGCGCGCGCGACTCCGTATCTGAAGATGAACGAGTTCTAGGCGAATCTAGTCGAGCATGACGTCTCATCACACCGGCACCCAGTTTGCACATACAAATTAGGTGCTTATATTTACAAAATTACCCTACAAAAGCAGAAATAAGCCCTTTTCAATAAAGATCCATGTTTAATAAATAAAAAAAAGTCGAAAATGAAAATGTTTAGTGAAATTAGGAAATATTTAAGAGATCGTTCATTTAGTTGTATACATGTGTGCATATATTTTGTTCTCATGTCACAAGTAATAATATAAAGGTTTACTGAGTTTTACACAATTCTTTTGTAGTGTGGTTGTTGGTGAAGTGTACTAAAATAAATATCATAACCTGTGTACATTAACCCACTTCTTCTCAACGCTTTTTCCTGATGGTTTATAGAACAATTACTCCGAGTCGTTTCAAAGAATAGCACAATAGCGAGTGCGTCGAGTATAAACGCCTCGTCCGTTTGGGGAGAAGCGCGCACAGTCAGCAGAGGCTCACGCTGCGGAGCCAGGCAAAAGTATAAATAAGGCTTAACACTCTCTGCCAACCGAAATCTATTCAAAAGAGGCGCCTCTCGCTGCAAAAACGCGTTCTGTGTGATCGGGGCCTAAGTTGCTAAAAATGGCTGAAATATTCAAGTTAGGTGTTTTTTGTTTTATTCATGCATGTGCATGCACACTAGTTACTGTAAATCATCATAAGATAATTCCACAACCCAAACTTCCACATGATGTTACTTAAAGTGGAGCACAAATTGGAAATACCATATTACTTTGTCCTTTCCATATTGCAGCGATACCTATGTTTTTATCGTGTTAGAAAAAAAACAGTTAAGTTTTGATTCAGGTCCAAATGCAGAATTTCTCTCAGCTGGCCACATACAAAATTACAGAACCGTCTCTCACTGTGTTTGGCCAGATGAAAATGGTGGTCAGGGCCTGATGTCACTCTGAAGTCAACACAGGATAGTGTCAGAAAAATATACATGTGAACAAAAGGGGGCAAAGTTATTTTTTTTAATTTATTATTAATTTCTGATATAATGAGAAAAAAATCAATGGAAAGGACTGTTAAAAAAATAAACAAATATATTTGAGCCTGACTTAAAATGCAGGTGAGCTACAAAATGACCAGATCCTGCCATGAGCTATGACATATCGTATGTATAGGGCTTATATGTGGATATAAAGTAGCAATAGGAGACCTATATGGCCTGTATATGCACCTCAATGCTGTTGATTTTGATGTTTGTTTTGGATCGTTGTCCTGATGGAAGATCCAACCATGGCCCATTATAAGATTTCTAGCAGAGGCCGTCAGGTTTTGATGTTTTATCTGTTGGTATTTGCTAGAATCCATGATACTATGCATCTGAACAAGATGTCCAGGACCTCCAGCAACAAAAAAAAGCCCACAACATTAAAGATCTGGCAGTATAATTAACCGTGGGCATGGGATACTTTTTATCCCTGTTTGCACCAAACACATCTGGTGGGTTTTCTGCCAAAAAGCTCTTTTTATAGTTTAATTTGACCACAGAACCAGGTCCCTTTTGAAGCTTCGTATCAGACAACTGAATATGCTGGATCTTTGGATGAGCAAGAAGGACTCATCTTGAATCCCTCCCAAACAACTTGTGGTGATTTATAGAGGTTGTTAGCTTTTTTTTTTTAGAAGGCTTTCTGACCCCAAGTAATCTCAGCAATTTTCCATCTGTGATCCTTGGAGAGTCTTTGGCCACTCAGACTCTCCTCCTCGCTGTGCATTAGGACGATATAGACACACATCCTCTTCCAGGCAGATTCGTAACATCTTTATTTGATTGAACTTCTTGTTTGCCCTGATGATGGAAATGGGAATGTTCAATGCTTTAGATATTTTCCTACAGCCACTTTCTATTTTGTGAAGCTCAACAATCGTTTGCTGCACATCAGAACTATATTCTTTAGTTTTACTCATTGTGATGGATGATTAAGGGAATTTGGCCTTCGTGTTTCCTCATATTTATACTCCTGTGAAACAAGAAGTCTTAGCTAGAGAATTTCATGTTCCTAGTCCCCCTGATGTGCTAAAAAATGTAGGGTGCCAATAATTATGGCCAACGTGTTTAGGAGAAAAGCATTTATTTCATAATGTGATTTACCCCCACTTTCATTTCTTTTACTTCATTGAAAGGTTCGATTTTCTGCGCATTTTTAAATAAAAGATCAAAAGGATAAACATTGCAGATTTATTTTTTACAGCTATCTTTGATCATATTTACCAGGGGTGCCAATAATTCTGACCACAACTGTATAAACAACATTAAAAACTTGATTTTCACCACAGGGGGGCTATTTCATCAGAGATGTTCACTATAATATCTTTAAAACAAATGTCCCATTTAATTATTTTTTTTAATCAAAATTATTCCAACATCTGAATATGTATATATGTATCTTTTAGAAGCGCATTTGTGAGGTCAGGCACTGGACGGGAAGGCCTGGCTCGCAGTAATTTTTTTTCATACATATAAAAATGTAAAAAAAATGGTTTCCTTCTGGAGGATCAATGAATGTTTGAACCTTTTTTAATAGTTGTGTTTGAGTTCCTCAATTGTCCTCAGTGTGAAAAGATGGATCTCAAAATCATGCAGTCACAGCTGGAAAGGGTTCAAATATGCAAAAGATGCTGGAGAACGATACTCGGTTACTTAACGTTCCCTCTTCTAGAGAGAACCAAGGTTACGTTAAGTAACCGAGTTCACTTACGCTACGGGAACTCATTGTCGACACTGTGCGTGCCGTGCATACAGCATTTGTATCCCAGGGAAACCGGGGAAAAAACAAAGCTGGGGCCAGGTGGCCGGTAGAGAAACGGGCCAGCACATATAAGAAACACTTCATTGTACTGATAGGTGAATACAACACCCTATCTCGCGAATAAGGGGAGCGGCACTGCCGGTCTCCTACAAATTCACATAAGCACAATACCGAACTTACGACCAGTATGCGAGCGTTGTCTGCACAGAATCACTGGGCAGAGCTAACCGCCCCTTCAAACTGATAACACTTTAGCCTGCAAGGCAGGAACTTCCATATTGTAAAATCTCACGAATGTAGACGGGGAGGCCCAGCCTGCCGCCATACAGATATCGTGGATGGAAATCCCTCTGGCCCAGGCCCACGAAGAGGCCATGCCTCTAGTGGAGTGGGCTCTAACTCCTAGCGGGCACTCGGGTGTTTGGAGGCGTACGCTGCTGCGATCGAGTCCACTATCCACCTAGACAGGCTCTGTTTCGAAGCGGCGATACCCTTAGTGCGCCCGCCAAACGAAACAAAGAGCTGCTCAGAACGCCTGAAGGCGGCGGAGCGTGTGACATAAACTCTCAATGCCTGACAGGGCAGAGGACATTGCCACCGTCCTCCTCATTGGATGCTGGCAGAGCCGAGAGGGAGATTATCTGTGACCTGAAGGGAGTTTTGGGGACATAACCATGCCTCGGTCTGAGGATGACCTTGGAGTCATTTGGACCGAACTCAAGACACGCCGGGCTCACGGAGAGTGCGTGCAGATCCCCCACGCGTTTTACTGAAGCCAGAGCTATCAGAAACGCGGCTTTAAGCGAAAGGAGCTTTGGTTCCACAGCTTCGAGCGGTTCAAAGGGATGAGCCTTCAGGGCCTCCAAGACCAAGGACAAATCCCAGATAGGAACCGAGGGGGGTCGCGGGGGATTCATCCGTCTAGCTCCTCTGAGGAAACGGATAATGAGCTCGTTCCTTCCTAGCGCGCTGCCGAGCGTCGTCTGAGCGAACGCTGCTATAGCCGCCACATACACTTTGAGAGTGGAAGGGGACCTGCCCAGTTCCAAAAGCTCTTGGAGGAAGGAGAGCACCCGCTGGACCCCACATTCTTGTGGATCCAAACCTTTAGCAGCACACCACTTAGTAAACACAGACCACTTGGAACTATATAGCCGCCTCGTCGAGGGGGCTCTAGAATGTGTGATCGTGTTCACAACCCCTTCGGGCAGGTCAACGGGTATCCGTTGGTCACCCATGCATGCAGAGACCAGCGCTCCGGATGGGGATGCCAAACCGACCCTTCGGCTTGAGAGAGGAGATCTGCTCTCAGCGGGACTGGCCAGGGGGGTGAGTGTGACAGTCTCACCAGCTCTGGGTTCCAAACCTGGTTCTCCCAGCGCAGCGCTATGAGGAGCACCGGGCGGCGCGTCTCCCTGATTTTCGCTATGACCTGAGGCAATAGGGAAACCGGCGGGAAAGCATATAGCGGGAGGCTGGGCCAAGGCTGGGACAGCGCATCCTCGCTTTTGGATAGGAACATCGGGCAGCGGGCGTTCTCTTTCGTCGCAAAGAGGTCGACCTCCGCTCTGCTGAATAGGCGCCATAAATGCTGGACTGTCTGGTGGTGCAGGGACCATTCCCCTGGGGGAATGAGGCCCCTGGACAGCTTGTCCGGGCCGACATTGAGGCGAGCGCAACCATCCGAGCGCCCACACGAGCAGGCGTTCTGTCAGATTGCCCAGACATCTGGACCTGACGCCGCCCTGTCGGTTCACGTGCGACACCACTGACGTATTGTCCGAACGGACCAGCACGTGGTGTCCCCGTATGAGAGGGAGAAAATGCCTGAGCACATTCTCGACCGCCATCATCTCCAAACAGTTTATGTGGAGGAGTTTCTCCTGGCCTGACCAGAGGCCAGAGGCCGGTCTGCCCTCGAAAACAGCGCCCCAACCTGAGGTGGAAGCATCTGTCGAGATAACCTTGCGGTGTGAGATGGCCCCCATCGCCACTCCCTGCTGGTACCAGTCGGCTACTAACCAGGGCTTCAGTGCTGAAGTGCAGCTCTGAGTCACCTTGATTCGGAAGCCTCCGGACGCCCAGGCTCTGTGAGGCACTTGGGCGTTTAACCAGCGTTGCAGTGGGCGCATACGCAGTAGACCTAGCTGGAGCACTGCCACAGCTGAGGCCATACTCCCCAGCATCCTCTGAAAAGTTTTGAGAGGTGTGGTGCTGCCCAGCTGGAAGGACGCAGCCATGCGTTGGACTTGGCGCGTGCGCCGCGGTGACAGGCGGGCTGACATTGCCACAGTGTCCAGACCCAAACCCAGAAAAGAGGTTGACTGCGTGGGCACTAGTGAGCTCTTGGTCCAGTTGACCGTGAGCCCCAGGCTGTCTAGATGGCTGAGCAGCGCTGCCCTGTGGGCAAGGAGCTCGACCTCTGACTGTGCTAGAATGAGCCAGTCGTCCAGATAGTTCAAAATCCGCATCCCCTGCCTTCTCAGGGGAGCGAGGGCCGCGTCCATGCACTTTGTAAATGTATGGGGTGCTAGTGACAGGCCGAACGGAAGGACGGTGTACTGATATACCTGACCGTCGAAGGCGAATCTCAAGAATGGCCTGTGACGGGGTATTATCCTGATTTGAAAATATGCGTCTTTCAAATCGAGGGAGATAAGCCAGTCTCTCGGGCGAACGTGCGCGAGGATCTGCTTGGCCGTGAGCATCTTGAACGGTCTTTTCATAAGAGCTTTGTTCAGACGCCTCAGATCCAGAATCGGTCTGAGCGACCCATCCCTTTTTGGAACGAGGAAATAACGGCTGTAAAAGCCCGACTCGCTCATAGAATGGGGAACCGGTTCTATAGCCCCTTTGCACAGCAGCGTCGCTATTTCTGCTCGAAGTAGGTGTGCTACTTCCTCGTTCACTCTCGTCTCTGTACGCACAGAAAAGCGCGGAGGGCGGCGAGCGAATTGCAGAGTATAGCCTCGCTTCACTGTTCTCAGCACCCATTCTGACACACCCGAGATGGCTTCCCACGCTCTCGCGTGTGCTGCCAGGGGCAGAATGGCCTCAAATGACACTCGGGGTCCCGGCCACCGTGAGCGGGGAACAAGTGGTGTTCGTGAGAATGTGTGAGCACGTTCGAGCGGGCACAGCACTTGTGCTTGGAACATGACCGGTTAAGATGGGCTGTATAACAGCGCGTGTGGTGATTAGGTGTGGGCGCGATGAGGCGGACACGTGACCTAACTCTAGCACTCGAGTGGCCAGTGGCCGCTTTATGTGAGTGAAAGACACGGGATTTACAGTGCTTGGGTGCAGGGGTGAACACAGAAAAGTGGGCACATTTACTGCATTTGAAATAATAACTGCAACCAGAAATAATGCATCTTCTGTGATTTCTCTGGTTCGCCGTAAAAACGGCGGTTGGAGACAGGCGAGAAGGCGGTTTTGCCGGCTCGTTGGCTGTGTGAGAACCATCTGCAGTAGCCACAGTAGTGGGGACTGACAGGAAAAGGAGTTTTGACGGTGGTCCGGCCGCGGCGGGACTTAACCGTCGTTTCTCCCCTCTGGCTAGGAGGACTTTGGAGGCTCGGGCTTCAGCACAATCCTGGGCCGAGGTCCCCGAGGGGGAGGCGGCTTGCCTCGACTGGATGAGCGCGATCTGGGGCGGCCGCTTTGTCTTCGCTGAGAAGAAGGGGGCCGTGCTGGACGCCGGGCGGGTCTCTGCGCAGGCTGGTCGCAGGGACGGCGAGCAGCAGAGCTAGCGCTAGTGTTAGCGCATCGAGGCAGGAAGAGGTTCATAGCTTGAGTTGTCTTCTGTACCTCAGAGAAGCGGTCGACGATCCCGTTGACCGCTGGGCCAAAGAGGCCGGATGGGGAGAGTGAGGCGTTGAGAAACGCTGCATGCTCAGCTTCTCTCATGTCAGCGAGCGTTAGCCAGAGGTGCCTTTCTGCGACTGTGAGGGAGGCCATGCAGCGTCTGAGGACCTGTGCAGCGGTTTTGGTGGCGCAAAGGGAAAGATCCGTCGCGCTTCTCAAATCTGTAACCAACTCCGCATCCTCGCTTTTCTCGTCCAAGTCGCAGAGGAGATTAGCTTGGAGGATTTGCAGCACAGCCATGGAGTGAAGGGCGGACGCAGCCTGACCGGCGGCAGATGAAGCGCGGCCGATCAGGGATGAAGTCGTTCTGCAGGCCTTGGACGGGAGGGCAGCCTTTGAGCGGCAGCCAGAGGGCGGGCAAAGGTGCGCTGCGACCGCCTCTTCCACCGGAGGGATGGCGTTGTAGCCTTTCTCAGCAGCGCCGTCAACTTGTGAGAGCGTCGAAGAAGCTTGAGATGAGACCCTCGCGGAAAACGGTGCATTCCAGGACTTAGAGAGCTCCTCGTGAAGCTCTGGCAGAAAGGGTGCAGTCCTGGAGGTGGGCGCTCGGCGGCGACTGTTCAGAAAACATCCGTCGAGTCGGTTCGGCGCTGACACCTTAGGCGGAGACCATTCGAGGCCTAGTTGCTCGACAGCTCGGGTGAGAAGGCGTAAGAACTCCGCGTCCTCACCCGCTCGAGTGCGCCCGGAAGTCCGGACAGAAGAGGCTGCGGAGGACCACTCCTCGCTATCAGAAGCCAGGATGGAGCAGCCGTCGGCTTGGTCTGCGGCCACATCCGCCTCATCCCCGGAGGCGGCGACAGACATGGCGGCCTGGGGTGGGGGCGGGGAAGGTGAGAGAGAAGCTGGCGTGAGAGGTTCCGGCGAGCTTTTCACTGCTGACTCCGGTTCCGGTGTCCGCTGCGAGCGGCGCTTTTTCTTGCACGGCCCGTCCGGGACGGGCGGAGTGATGTCATCGTCAAACTGTTCGAGTCGAGCCCGCAGGGTCGACATCGACAGCTCCTCGCACTCTGGGCATCCGCCGGAGAGGAGTGCGGAGGCGGCGTGGTCACGGCCTAGGCAGAGAGCGCAGATCACATGGCGGTCTCCGGAACTGAGCGGCACGTGGCACGAGCTGCAGGTGGAACGAGGCATTTTGCAACAAACGCTCGTGCTCTTTTTGGAATAAACGTGTGACGCAACGTCGACAACACGTGCAGTAAAAGGATATTTGCCGCCGGATAGCAGAGCAGGCACGGAAGCCGGCTTCTCCAGACGCTGTCCTCTGCTTGCTCGATCTGCCTGATTCTACGGCGGCGGGTTCCAGAGATCCAGCGATGCGCAGGGCTCGCTGAAGAAAAGAAAATCGAATTTCCAGCCCGCGAGCCCTGCTTATATACACGTGGCCACGCCCTACCTGTAGGCAAATGAGGCGTGAGGGGCGCGAAGCGCCCTCATTGGTTGCCACGTCACGCGGGCTCGCCGATAGGCTGCAGCAGTTGCCAGCGGTGCAGCCAATAGACACGCTGGAATAGCTTGCTATGGTCTGCCAGGCTGCCGCACTGCGTTGACAATGTTACAAAAATTAAGGATAATTTTGTTGTTTTTCAGAATCTCGAAGAAAGAATACTTTCCCGTAGCGTAAGTGAACTTACACAATACGAGAGAACCTCTCGTAAGAGAACTGAAGAATTTGCAGGACCTGGAGGATTTTTCTGAAGAACTGCTCAGGACAAACAAGGGGCTCAACCATCCATAAACAACCATCACAAAAAAACAGCCGTGGATCATCCAGGGAACGACACAGTATTAAGAATAAGAAGTGAATCAAGAATCAACTTTTGACAGGGTCATTTTTATAAATTCTGCAATTTTTTTGTCTTGTGGACTATATGTAAACATCCTTTATGCAAAATATCTTATTCAGGACAATACTAAATAAAACAACATGAATTTTGTACAATCTTTGTTTTGTAGGGGTGTGTAAACATTCTAAAGACTGAGTGTGTATATGTGTGTGTATCTCTTATAGCTTGTTTCGTCCCATGTCTAAGTGATTTGTTGATTTTTGTTCTGGAATGATGCAATTTGTATCTGTCGAATACATTTATGACCCAAGGTAACTATTTTCCCAAATGTTGAAGCCAATAAGTGTCTGGTGCGATCATCTGAAAAGAGGCACATTTGTTTTTTACACTGAGAAAATGAGAGTGAATTATTTACATGCCCTTGGTGATGTGTTTTGCTTGTTTGTGTTGTCTAGCTTTTACTAATTAGGGTCGAATGAAGCCAAAAAATATGAGGAAAGCAAGGACCTTTTCTGAATGCTGTTTTCATTCGGAGGCATCATCCTTTTTTTTATTTCTGTGAATTAATTAATTCCCATTTAAATTTTCTTTTCATAATTCACTACTCAACTGAACAAAAACATATACCTCTTTTTCTATATATATATGTGACTATGCAAGTGATCTTTCATCATAATTTAGTTTTCAAGTCAGGCAATCATACATTTGAACGGAATTACATTTATTTTCAAATACTAATGATTTTATTCACACAAAAATGAAAATTATATAATTATTTACGGTTTCAAACCCGCATGCTATTTATTTTTATCTGGAGTACGAAAGAAGAAATGAGAAAAATCTTAACACGGCTCTTTCCATAAAGTTCATATTGACTATAAAGTACCAAACAGGCCAATAAAACTTATATGATATTGATACACAAATGTCGAAGGTCTCTACATAAAAAATATTCTCAAAAATGATCATGCGTCAGGCTTTTGAGGAACATATTTGTCTCTCAATCACTGTATTGCATTGCATTGTTTGACCTCTACAATAAAAACTACAGAGCTTAGCTCATAAAATACATAATATTGGGAGATATAGAGTAAAAACTGATATTTAAATGCCTTTGCTATCTTATTTTTGGCCATATAAACATCAGTAACTTTTTTCTTCCTTAATTTTCTTCCTTAATGAGCTCCATATTATGAGCCATAAAAGCTTGATATGAAGATCCTTAACAAAAATGTTGTATTTTGTATAAAGGTTCTATAAACTGTTCTATTTCAAAACTAAACTATTATTTCATTTGTCAAAGTATGTTATTTCATGTCCAACATGTGCCATATTATTATTATTATTTGAGCGAATAATAATGTATGGCTGCAGGAGAATTGTAGCACACGTGTTATGTTCTTTTTTCGTCTAAATATTGTTTGCCCTTGCCTGAAGGTGACGTGAAAGTTTTTGTTTCTTTCAGTTCATCACGTGAATTATGTTTCCATTGTTGCATCTTCAGTTAAAAGAGAATGCCAAGGCCAAGCTTTCAGTCCCTTAAACTGAGACCTGGAGCAGCAGAAAAAGGCTCAGATAATAATTTTTTTAAAGAGCCACACAAAAGCCAGAAGAAGAAGGGCATGCAATGCGCACTCCCCGAGGCCTCAGGGTTGTGCCGAGCAAGAAAAGGTCCATTTGTTCAACTCAACCCGTGTCCACACTCACACACAAACACAACACATCACTCAACCCGTGCAGTCCCTACACTAACCCTGATGGTCCATTAAAGGACGGAAGCCATCAGGCCAGGTCGTTAAGCCAGTGGACGTGTGGGTGCCGGCCGAGTTGCGTTAGTGGTAGAGGGAGGGACCTGTGTGTTTGGCATCTGTTCCTTTATGTTCTGTGAACAGACCGACCTTGTGTTTGTATGCCTGTGTGCTGACCTTGAGCTAGGCTGAAACAGCAGACACTGCTGCTTCTGAATGACCCTGAAAAACAGTGTGTGCGTGTGTGTAAGTGCATGTATATATGTGAGACAAAAAAAGAGAGAGAGAGAGAGAGAGAGAGTACTAAGAGAAACCTCAGGGCAGCTTTCAAGTTCCTAGCTTTCAGAGAAACATTTTCAATGTCTCAGGGTTGCGGTAAACTTCCAACAATCACACAAAGAGTAAACTGTTTCACATCTTTATCACACTGCAACATTTATAAGCACTAAGTAGTAGTGGTTCTCAACTGGTGTGTAAAGACCTGAAACTGAGTAACCGCTCTGTTTTGATGGTGTCATGAATGACAGGATCAAACAATGTAATCATTAACAAAACAAATAGGCTTATTAAAAGGAAGGAGACAATGCTTTTCATGTTTTTTTTATGATTCATGATTGCAGATGTCAATCATTTTGTGAATTGTTAGGCCTGTGCAGTCCATGGCCAATGATGACATAAAATGTTTTTGTCCAACCAATTAGTTGTTTCAGATGTGTTACATAAGTGAAGTTAAAGCATAAAGTAAAACAATCTTAAAATATATTCAGATTTGAACCACTGCTTCCCTAGTAATATTTAAAGCTACACTGTGTGATATTTTCCCCCATCTAGCGGTGAAAAGGTATATGACCATCCAGTAAATATTAGGTTCTGTTCCTCCCAATTCCGATTTCGTTTTAACTCCTACGGTGGCCGTTTTAGTCCAAGATTAACATGGCTTCCAGTTCAATCCAGACATGGTGCCATCGAGTGTTAAAACGCGAAAGGCGAAGCTTGAATTTACGGGTATGTCCCTTTTTGGATAATGTACTTTCAAGATGGAGGGGCAACATGGCGACCCCCATTCGAACCCCTTACCCGTATGTATTTTCAATGGCATATTATAAACTTACGAGAATACTTTATAACTTGAAATAAGTAAATATACATTAATGAGCACTTATATTTTTGAAAGAACTAAGTGTTTTTAGCTAAGAATAAACTAAAAAAGTTACACAGTGTAGCTTTAAATTTTCACCACAGGGGGTCTTTAATTGTTCACTATATCCTTAATGAAAATGTACCATTTAATTAAGTTTTTTTTTTTTTTTTAATCAAAATTATTCCAACATCTGTCAATCATATATATAAAACACACGAAAATGCGTATAAAATAGTATGAGTGTACAATGTCGTGGAATGTATACACCAAAATGAGTTTTGGCACAGTTTTTTGTGTGCATATGACACCCAATTTATGGCGTATTACATGTACGAACCCCTCACCCCCGTCCTACCCAAGAGCATGTCATATACACGCCATAAAGTGCGTATCATATGCACGCAAAAAACAGCATACTATATGCATGCCAAAACTCATTTTAGCCTATACATTCCACAACATTGCACACTCGTAGTTGATACTCATTCTCATGTGATCGTGTTGATATCTCTTCTGTAGCTTGTTTTGCCCCATGTCTAAGTGATTTGTTGATTTTTGTTCTGGAATGACAGGGGAAATGATGTGATTTGTACCTCTCGATTTATGACCCAAAGTAGCTATTTTCCTAAATTCTGAAGCCAATAAGAGTCTGGTGCGATCATTTGAAAAGAGGCACATTAAGTTATTCACATTCACAAAAGAAAAACATACTTTGAATAGGCCTTCTTTTTCTTTCTGTGTGTGTGTTTGTGTTAAAGAACGTATTTCTAAAATGTATTCAAGGTGTGATGACATTTTATTTCTATGAAATATGAATCATTAACATTTTCTTTCAAATGTTGTAAAGGTTTTTCACAATCTTATGAAAACAACATGAATATAAACAAGATTGTTCACGTCTTTTAAATGTGATTTTCCTTCCTTTTCTTTATCGTGGACACTCTTGTATACGTCATTGACCCAATAAATAAAAAACACCCTACATATGACTTTTTTTTCTTTTTTTTTGCTGCTGTGTGGTTACTGTCCTTGTTCTGTACAACAGGTTGTTCATGTTGTTCTCAATCACTTTTTAAATCTTGCCCTGAACAGCCTATCCCTGTGATCGTCTTATCTCTCCTCTACTCGCATTACTCATGTCGTGTTCGGAAGCACGGCGACTGACAGCGCTGACCTCTTATCGGTCTCGGTAAAGGAGGGGGCGACCGAGGTGCTACTGGTCTTTTTCACGGTCACTGGCCTCCAGACTAACGTTCCTTTTGCACAGCCACCGCACCTCGCAGATCGGTCAGCCAAGACAAACACAGTGAAGGGCTGCAGTTTATTTATTTGCTGAGGGACAGTTTAACGGAAGGAGGCCAACATTCAGTTTTTTTTAATGTGGTTGTATGATAGTTGTATCTCTATCCAATGGGAGAGGCATGAAAAAGAACCTGTGTAGTGTAGATCAGTACAGTAGCCTCCCAGCAAACATTTGGACGTTTAATGACTGTTGAAAAGAGGTCCCTCTGGCACGTCCCGTCATGGTTGATAATTAGTTCCAAAATGAAAGTTGAACGGAATGCATTTTTAAAAAATGTTCTGTGTTACATATTTTTTATTTATGCCGTCCTACTGCAACTATTTGGCCAGGGACACAACGTTGCCATCAGACCAATGTTTGCTGGGGCTACATCGTTTTTATTTAACAGTAGTATAAACGAGTGACTTACGATTTAGACAAAATCTGGTCAGTTCCTATACGGAACGCATTATTGAAATTTGAAAAAACGAGACGCGTTGACTTTGAAGTTTAATTTCTTGACACAGCATCATAAAAAGCAACAAACAGCAACCCATTCATAAGAAAAAGAAATCATGCTTTGGTAGGCTAAATCTTAAAGTCCCCCTGAGTTGATAATTGTATCCCTTAAAACTCAAAAATTACATATTTAAAAGTTTCCCCATGAACTAGGGACTTTGGGGTGGTACTCTGTGTGTTTCGACCTCAGGAACTGAGGTCTAAATAAAGTTCCGTGTAAAGATTTCCCCCTCAAAACCTGCTCGCGAGGTAGTATACTTTTTCAAAGTTCAGGAACTTTCGGGGGTGGGACTTTTGCTGAACATGCTGATTGGTTGAGCTCACACAGCATTTTATTTCAACCAAAAGTCTGTTGCGGTGCGTGCAGTAAGCGTTGTTTGCTATTCGAATCAACAATGGAGTTTAAAAAATACGACAGATGGACCGACGACGAGGTTCAGGCTTTATTAAGTTAATTTGCGGAGGACGAAATCCAGTGGGCTCTGGAAAGTCGCGCACAGTCCTACGTCACCGGGCTAATCTTCACGGTACTTTAGACCGCGATCGTTATGCTAAAGCCCGCCCACACGTTGATGTGATTGGTTACAACAAAGGTAGTTTGTGACGTAAGAAACATCACAGTGTCTTTTTTTTACTGTAGTTTTAAGGAGAAAATACTTAGCAATGGTGTTGACGTTGTCTTAAAGCATATTAAACAGTACCTCCAGAAAAACGCGATTATGAGATCGCATAAACCAATGCATAATCAACCAAAGTCTGCATATTTATGCGGGGGCCGCATTTTTAAAAATACGCTGCACTTTTGCCGCATAAATTGCTGATTTCCGTGTGCAAATATGTAACATATATCTTAGTACAAAGTTGAAAAATGTTGTGTCACTGCACAAGAGCAGCCATTTCCCCCTATTGCCATGGGAACGTTATGAAGTGACGTAATTACGCAACGTTAACATCGTCGAAAAGCTGCAAACCCCGCGATGAAACCATGATGAAGCACGGAAATCATTCTCATTCATTCTCAACAAAAAAAGCGCAAAAGGCCGCACAAAGCAGTTCCCTGGTGTGTTACATGACATTCAGGAGTTGATGCAACTTACAGTTGTAAGATTGCACTTTTTTGTTACCAGTGGGTTAAATCATACTAGTTTCAAAAACCTTACAGTTGTAATTATATTAGTAATATGTACATTTACGTTACAGTAAGAGATTGCACTTTGTGCACTGGAAGCACTTATTTTAACAGAAGATATCTGTTTTGTATAGCTACCTCTGTTAAACAGGAAGCACACATTTTATTTTTTTATATTATATTATTTATATATATAATATATTTATATTTATATTATTTATTCATTTATACAGAAGCTGTAGCATATTCCTTTTGTAAAGCTACAGAACTTGTTTGACTCATCAATGTTTTGTAAGTTTGAGCCATGTGTTTAACTTCAGGTAACTTCAGTGATTTAGCATTAAGCTTTGTATTTAAACTGGGTCATTTATGCAGTAGAAATGTGCAATTGTTTTTTAATTTGGTGCCTTCTAGACTGAGAAGACAGAAAATGTATTTTTGTCTCATGTAGATGAAAGACAACAACTCCCAGAATGCACTTGCTTCGCTGCTCTACCACTTCGTACCCGTCCTTTTGATCTTCATAGTAATACAATCATTTCATTCAGTTAGAGAATAAGCACTAAAGTTAAAAACTGAACATGTCTTTTCAATAAAGTGTGAGTGAGCCGAACGAAAGTCACGGCACAGACGCAGCAGTGTCAGATTTCATTCATCACAAGGAGCTGAGCAGAGCTGAGGTAACGTTAAGCGCCAGTCTGGCACGTTTTCAGTTCGCATATGGAAGCTAAACTATCACAGGAATTCATTGAAAAGTTGAAACACTCACTTTACGCTTCACCGCGCTCCATTATTATGATTGTCCGTGCGGCTGTCTGTGTCTTACATTCTGTGCGTGAGATCTCTCCCCTGTGGGCGGGTTGATAACATGCGGAACAGCTCCATCTAGTGGCTGTAGTCTTTAGCCTCTGGCCAAAAAAATCCTCCGATGACGCAAAATGACGATATTTGCGTCATCGGAGGAATTTTTCCAGAAATAAAATGCATAACCCCCAATTTCCACCGGCTGCGTTACGGCTCCGGCACGGCGGCGGAGTCAATAGGTTTCCATTAAAGTCAATGAGTGTATTTCCACTGAATGCGGTACAGCTGCGTTCCGACTCCGGCGATCCGCAGCCCTCCGGAGCAGATACGCAGAGCTTCTATTTTTGCCGGATGCCGGAGCGCTCCGCAGCACTACAGGGCAGAGTACGCAGGACAGGAAGTCGAGTGACAAAACAGAACAGCCAGAAACAAAATAAAAGATCCGTTTAATTTTCAAAATAAAATACACCGCGCTCATATTTCCCTACACTACACATTGAAAACGTCATAATGGGCGGAGACAGGCTTGTTTAAGTTTTAACTTAAGTTTTGTTCTGTTTATAGAAACTACATATTGCGCCATCACACCAGAATTCGCGAGATTACATGGGGCCTCGTGACGTCAGCTGTCAGTCATGACCGCAGCCGTTCCGCAACAAATCCGGACCTGGTGGGTATTGACGGACGACGGAACACGGAGCTGTCACCCAGCGGAGCCGTTCCGCAGCCGTAACGCAGCCGGTGGAAATTGGGGGTAATTCTCTCATCTCAGGGGGATATGAGGGGGGAAAGTACCACAACTTGAATATACTAGCTACTGGGTTTACTGATACAAAGCCTAATGCTAAATCACTGAAGTAACCCTTTAAGGTCTGAAAAAAAAAAGAATAATAATAAATCTGCTTTTTTCTGGAAGGACTGATTCAAAACACCACATAGATATAGGCCTGTAAACAACATTAAAAACTTGCTTTTCACCACAGGGGGTCTTTAATTACATAACACATTCAATTCAATTCAATTCAAATGTATTTGTATAGCGCTTTTCATGATACATATCGTTTCAAAGCAGCTTCACAGAAAATGCATCTACATTACAATTTAAATTGATTTGTACATGTTATGCATTTCAGAAATGCACATATACAAAGCACACAGATTAGCTAACTATGTATTATTAATCAATATAATAACTATGGCACAGAAATAAGAATACATGTTGTTAATGAATAGGTATATAGAGATGAGCATGAGTTGATGCAGAGCTGCGTCATCTGAAGTCCTCGAAGGAGTTGAGTCGTCTCTTCAGAGGTGTTGGAGCTGACGGACTCTCTAGTTACTTCGGGATGGGCGTCCCGAGATAAAACAGAACAGAAAAATAATTAGCGAAGCTGCTGTTCAAGGCATTAAGCAAAGACGATCATGTGCATTGATATAACTATAGAGTACAAGGTTAGGAGATGCATCATGTGAATGCCTGGCTAAAGAGATGCGTTTTTAATCTAGATTTAAACTGGAGGGGTGAGTGGCTATTCCATAGTTTAGGTGCCAAATATGAAAACGTTCTTCCTTCTTTAGTTGACTTAGATATCCTCTGTATTACCAGAAGCCCAGAGTTTAGTGATCTTAAAGACCGTGATGGGTTATAAGGCAATAGAAGATCAGTTAAATACACAACAGCTAAACCATTTAGGGCCTTATAGGTCAGAAGCAATACTTTATAATTGATACGAAACTTAACAGGTAACCAGTATAGAGATGTTAGAATTGGTGTTATGTGATCATATTGCATGGATCCCTTAACATCTAAAATTATGATATTCTAAATCATTATGTCATACTAAGTAATAATGAGATAAAGTCGAAATTATTACATTCTATGTCATAATAAGGATTTTTTAGCCTATGTCAAAATGTAGACCTTTTTTATGATATAAAATATTTTTTTTGTCCTTTTTTAAGGGTAGCCTACTGCCCCAACTGTTGTACCCGTAAAGGTAAAATTTTGACACCTTTACCCTATAATGACTTTCATTTTCAACTCCTTGTTCACTAGTTAGAGAAAGTCGTTCCAAACAATCCGTAACACATGCTCATTTGGAAGATACAAACAGTAAAAGAAGAATTGTAGAAAAAAATATGAATATAAGAAATATGAATTGTGTACATAAAAAGATCATGTGGCTTATGGGGCAGCAGTGTTTCAGAATCAGGAAGTGACATTTTAATATCTTGTAAAACCATGGCCTTGAAATGGCCATGGCATATATGCTACAGCATATCTGACCACCTTAATTTATACCCTGTCTAAACTGACAAGGGAGTTCATTATTCCTATAGCAAACACAGAATAATTTATACAGCTTGTCATTTTCACATGTTCACTGCTGTAAATACCCTGGATTATACCGAAGCACCATTATACAAGGCCCTAAAATGATATCAGTCTAAGGTGTGCAACACATAACAGATTCAACTATGTTATGATTTGTTTAGCAACAAGCCAGCCAACATGTACAAATTATTATATGTGAACTGTGCAGTTTCCTTTTTTCAGAGAAAAACTGAATTTAAAATTCATGCATGCTAAAAGTGAATTTGGGCAACTTTTCTGACACACATGGACCAAAAGCCACAAAACTTACATTTTTATGTCATGGGATTTTTAAAAATATATTTTTTAATGATTTAATCATTTATCAAGTTATCTCTAAAGGTGTTGTTGCCCAAGTTTTTGACCACTTTTATTTACAAATTGCTTCAGTTCATTGATATTTGAGGGCAGTCGTTAATGCCACTTATTAGTGGGTTTGAGGTTTGGACTTTGACATGGTCATTTGAAAACCTTCATTCAATTCTGTTCCAGCAATTGAGTTAATTTGCTTGTGCACTTTAGGTCTCTGTCCTCTTGCATTGCACAATTGCTACTTCAGCTGTAGGTGACCTCACCTTTCTCTGTGTAAATATAGAGATCCTGGTCAAATTGATGACTGCAAGGTGACTGGATCCTCTGGCTGCAAACCAAGGCCAAATAATCACCCCTCCACATATGTGCTTGTTGGTTGAAATGAGGTAATAGTGATAGTGTATTTAGTTTTGCCAAACATGCCCTTTTGCACATTGACCAAACATCCCCAAAGTCTTGATTATCCAAAGGCTAGAAATCTAAACCCTTTACATTTCTGGTCTCACAGCTGAATAATCATTTTAAAATGTTTCAGTGCTGAAGTGCTGAAGTGATTATGTATCCCAGCAAGCAATAGCCGTCATTTCACAGTCTTGGTTAACTATATAGTCCGGCTATAAGTAACCCACTTCTAGCCAAAATAACCTTGAATTTGGTTATGTCATTTTTTCCAAAATAACTTAATCAATCATTTCATCTGGGCAGACACTTTCCTTACAGTATAAGCATGGATCCTTCCACTGATCATTCTGTCGTTTCCAGACAGGACTTGAGTCTGATTGTGCATTTAAATATATTTTTGGACTATAAAAGTAAGAGCTCATTTAATAATTGAACAAATTCAACAATATATCAAAAATCTCTTATGCTTTAGGTGACAGTCAATTACACTTAATAGTATTATAGCCTGCACGTGACCATCGTCTTATAACTACTCAGTCCAATATAATCTTCACAATCCACATAAATATGGCTTAATGATATTTGTACAGTGTAAACACTAAAATAAAATTATAGAAAATATGGGTCATTGTCATTATTTCAATTATAGTACAAGGTGCATCGGACCACACGTCCGAAGATAGTGAACACTGTCATATCGCTAGAACCAGCTTCACAGTAATATGGATAGATTCAACAGAACGTTTAAACACATAATACAACAAATAGCAATATTAACACAACACAAATATCAATAAATACCAAGGTTAAAGACTGTATACGTGAAAATTAAACTTACTTTCAAAGTTCCGCGCACTAATCTATGGCTTAATCTATGGGCCATCCACCGCTTTCAAGCGGAACAACAATTTGTGTCAAACTCTGGAGGCGGGACTAAACTACGGCTGTCAATAATTGAACTTACCCTGAATAATTACTTACCCTCATGTCGTTCAACACCCATAAGACCTCCGTTCATCTTCAGAACACAAATGAAGATATTTTAGTTGAAATCCGATGGCTCAGAAAGGCCTCCATTGGCACAATGCACTTTACACTCTCAAGACCCATAAAAGGTACTAAAGACGTCGTTACAAAGTTCATCTCACTACAGTGGTTATACAATAACTTTATGAAGCGTCGAGAATAGTTTTTGTGAGCAAAAAAATAAATAAATAACGACTTATATAGTGGTGACCGATTTCAAAACACGGCATCATGAAGCTTCGAATCATGTTTCGGATCGCGTGTCAAACCGCCAAACTGCTGAAATCACGTGACTTTGGCGATCCAAACCGCTGAATCGACTCACTGATTCGTAACGCTTTGAAGCTTCATGATGCATTGTTTTGAAATCGGTCATCACTATATAAGTCGTTATTTAGGTTTTTATTGTGCACAAAAACTATTCTTGTCGCTTCATAAAGTTATTGTAGAACCACTGTAGTGAGATGGGTAACACTTTATTTTGATAGTCCACTTTAGACATTCTACTAACTATAAGTAACTTTGCAACTCCATGTCAACTAACTGTCATTAGAGTATTTGTAGACTGTCTGATGATTATTTACTATAATTAATTTTTTTGGTCCCCCAACAGACATTATACTGACTATAAGTAACTTGGCAACTACAATTCGACTTATTCTACTAACCCGAACCCTAACACCTAACCATAACCTACCAGTCTACTGACAATCAACTAATACTCTAATGACAGTTAGTTGACATGTAGTTGCAAAGTTACTTATAGTTAGTAGAATGTTTAAAGTGGACTATCGAAATAAAGTGTAACCGTAAGATGGACCATTTTATATTTGTCACAATGAGTCTCGGAGTCAAATGCAAGTTCAATGTTTATTTAGAAGTACACTGAGAAGTCTAGGCAAGGCACATATCACACTTCAGAATAGAGTCCACACGCGGTGTCCCATGACGTAATCCACTCTGGTGGGTAACCGGAGAGAAATCCTCACTTTGAATGACTGACGAAATACTCCATGCACTGGACAGAAGACGATGCAGCGTCCGGAAGAAAAGGCAGTTCGTGGAACCTGGATGAGACTGGATCTCGCCTAAAAACGAAGCGCACCAGTCACACCGGACAGGCAGAGCAGAGTTCTCTCAAGGACAGTTCTCCTACATCCACAGACGTGTGAATTCCGGGCATAGACAAGCCTCCAGACGCCTGCGACCGAACCTGAGAATCGCTAAAGAGAGAACAAAACAAGAACCTCCGACTGGACCGACAGAGTGACTGAGACCAACCAAGGCAATGAGCACGCGACGAGAGACAGGACACTGTGCTATAAAAAGGGAAATAACTGATGAGACACGACAGGTGAACAATTAGTGAAACGAGTGGGAGGGACCAGTGAACCCGTGAGGAACCACCACCAACAGGTAAGAAATACATAAACACAAACACGATCACCCAGGAATCCTGACAGTATCCCCTCCCCCATGACCGGCACCGGACGGGCATGGAGGAGACTCACCCTGTCGCCGACGGAGATCCTCGATCAGACCAGGGTCCAGTATATCCCGGGCCGGAACCCAGCACCTCTCCTCCGGACCGTAACCCTCCCAGTCCACTAAATACTGAAAACCTCTGCCCCTGCGACGAGAATCTAGTAATCTCCTAACAGTATAGGCAGGAGCACCATCCACTAGACGAGGGGCGGGGGGTTTAGGGGCAGAGACAGGGGGATTATTCCTGGCAAAAATCACAGGTTTAACCCTGGATACATGAAAAACTGGGTGAACCCGACCAAGAATAGGAGGTAACTTAAGCTTGACCGCTACCGGACTAATGACCTTAGATATACTGTATGGCCCAATGAAACGAGGAGCCAGCTTACGAGAAGGCTCACGGAGAGGCAGATCCTTGGTGGAAAGCCATACCTTTTGTCCACACACATAACGGGGTGGAGGTCGCCGGTGACGGTCAGCCGCAGCTTTGGTTCGTCTGGAGTTTTGTAACAAGAGTGATTTAGCTTTCCTCCAAGTGCGTCTGCACCTGCGCACGAAAGCTAAAGCAGACGGAACCACTGCGTCGGGCTCCTGTGATGGGAAAAGGGGAGGTTGATATCCGATAGATAATTCGAACGGAGACAAATTAGTGGATGCGACGGGAAGAGAATTATGTGAGTACTCAACCAAAGGAAGCTGTTGGCACCAAGAATTCGGATATTTAGACGACAGACAGCGAAGCGTTCGACCGAGATCCTGATTAGCCCGTTCGCATTGCCCATTGGTCTGCGGATGATAACCAGAAGACAGGCTGGCTGTAGCACCGATCTGTCTACAAAACTCCTGCCAAAAACGAGAGATGAACTGAGGACCCCTATCTGAAACTACATCAGTCGGAATACCGTGTAACCGAAAGACGTGATCAATCAAAACCTGAGCCATCTCCGTGGCAGAAGGAAGTTTAGGTAGGGGTATAAAATGAACCGCTTTAGAAAAACGATCCACCACAGTCAATACAACAGTGTTACCATTAGATGCCGGTAAGCCGGTGACAAAATCAAGGGCTATATGAGACCAGGGGCGGGAGGGCACGGGCAAAGATTTAAGCAGACCAGCGGGAGGTTGATTAGATGCCTTATTACAAGCACAGACTGAACAGGCTAATACGAACTGTCTGACGTCCGAAGTCATAGAAGACCACCAAAAACGTTGACGGATGGCAGCCAACGTTCTCCGAATTCCTGGATGGCCGACAAACTTGGATTCGTGACCCCACCGGATGACATCGGAACGTAAACGCTCAGGAACCCATAGACGACCCGCCGGACACCCCTCCGGAACTTCCCCCTCTCGGCCGGCCTCTCTCACCCGCTGTTCGATTCCCCACACGAGGGCACCGACCACCCTCCCCTCCGGGAGAATGGTTTCGGTCCGCTCCGACCCGGAACCCTCGAACAGGCGGGAGAGAGCGTCAGGTTTAGTGTTCTTGGACCCCGGCCGGTACGAGAGGGTGAAGTTAAAACGCTCAAAGAAAAGTGCCCAGCGAGCCTGTCTAGATGTTAATCTTCTGGCTGAACGGATATATTCCAAATTCTTATGATCCGTCCAGACCAGAAAGGGTTCCGAGGTTCCCTCCAACCAGTGACGCCACTCACCCAGAGCAAGTCTAACCGCCAGCAGCTCCCGATTACCTATGTCGTAATTTCGCTCCGCTGGGTTTAACCGATGAGAGAAAAAAGCGCACGGATGCACTTTCCCGTCAACAGAGGATCGCTGAGATAAAACGGCGCCTACCCCGACATCAGATGCATCCACCTCCACTATAAATTGTTTAGCCGCATCGGGAATAGAAAGAACAGGTGCAGAGATGAAACGGGACTTTAATTCATCAAAGGCCTCCTGAGCTTCAGTATTCCAACGGAAACACACTTTAGAGGAAGTAAGAGCGGTAAGAGGTTTAGCGATCTGACCAAAGTTTCTGATGAAACGCCGATAAAAGTTGGCGAAACCCAGAAATCGCTGAAGCTCTTTACGAGTGTCGGGCACTGGCCATTCGGCGACCGCTTTAACTTTAGCGGGATCGGGACGAATCTCTCCCTCGGCTATGACGAAACCCAGAAACGAAACCGACTCCTTGTGGAACTCGCACTTCTCCGCCTTAACAAAGAGCTGATTCTCTAACAACCGTTGTAAAACCTGGCGAACATGCTGGGTGTGTATCTGCATTGAGGGAGAAAAGATGAGAATGTCATCCAGATACACGAAGACAAATTTGTTAATCATGTCACCCAGCACTTCATTGACCATGGTTTGGAAGACAGCCGGTGCGTTACAAAGGCCGAACGGAAGAACGCAGTATTCCCAGTGCCCTGATGGTGTATTAAAAGCTGTCTTCCACTCATCGCCCTCTTTGATACGTACCAAGTGATAAGCGTTGCGCAGATCTAACTTGGTAAACACGTGTGCTCCCTGTAATAACTCGAACGCTGACGACATTAAAGGCAAGGGGTACTTATTCTTAACAGTAATGTCATTCAGCCCTCTATAATCAATGCACGGACGAAGAGACCCGTCCTTCTTTTTGACAAAGAAAAATCCAGCGCCAGCTGGAGACGAGGAGCGGCGAATGAGACCGGCATTAAGAGATTCATTAATGTACTTATCCATAGCCTCTCTCTCTGGTTTAGATAGGGAAAATATGCGACCCTTAGGCGGAGAAGTGTCTGAGAGAAGTTTGATCTCACAATCATACGACCGGTGAGGAGGCAGGGAAGCCGCCCGGGCCCTACTGAACACCCGATACAGATCAGAGTACTCCGCCGGAACTCCCGAGAGATCAACATCAGGAACCTGAAAAGTAGAACATACAACAGGAGAAGAAGCAGGACCGAGACATGAAACATGACACGAAGACTTCCAAGATAACACAACACCGTTCTGCCAATCAACGTGAGGATTATGTTTGGTCAGCCAGTCATGCCCTAAGATGACCGGCGATTGAGACTGTTCTAATAACAAAAATTCGATCTCCTCACGATGATTGCCAGAAACGAACAAACTCACAGGGGGTGTGCGATGGGTGATAACAGCCATGTGCTGTCCCTTTAAAGTCCAGGCGGAGAGAGATGAAGAGAGAGGAATAAAAGGAATAGCCCACGATTCGGCCAAACCGGCATCCAGAAAACTTGCCTCCGCACCAGAATCCAGCAACGCCTGTGACTGAAAAGACTGTTTATAATTAATGGTTACAGGAAGTGTGGTGCAACCTACGGGAGACTTTAGTGACGACACGCCCACCGAAACTCCCGAAGTCATCGGCGGGCAGTACCCTTTTACCGGACACGCAGCGGCGATATGCCCCGCCTTACCGCAATACAAACATAACCCACGGGACAGACGACGATGTCTTTCAGTGGCGGTAAGACGGAGCTTGCCCAGTTGCATAGGTTCCTCTGTCTGGAGAGAAGGTGCGGTGAATTCGTCCGGCTCAGAGATGGCGAGATGACGAAATGACCGGCGGATGTCTCGTTGACGGTGGCGAGTCTCGACTCTCAACGCCAGGTCGATCGCCGTCTCTAGAGATGTTGGAGGATCCCGTGCAGCAATCTCGTCCTGAATGGCAGGATTAAGACCCTCGAGGAATTGAGCCCGTAGTGCAGCGTCATTCCAGCCGCTGGTGACGGCTAGTGTCTTAAACGCGATGGCATACTCCGTGACGGAAGAGGTTCGTTGCAGTAGCCTTACCAGCTCGGCGGCTGCCATATCCCCACGAAGTGACCGATCAAATAAATTCAGCATCTCCGTCTCGAGAGCCTCAAATGAAGTCGTGCACGGAGCCTTGGCCTCCCATACAGCCATTCCCCACTGCCTCGCCCTTCCGGTGAGAAGTGTCAATACATATGCCACCTTTGACGTAGAAGCAGCAAAAAGTCGTGGCTGAAGGGCGAAGACAAGGGAACACTGCTGCAGGAAGGCTCGGCAGGTGTTGGGGTCGCCGTCGAAGCATGGAGGTGTCGCCGCGTGTGGCTCACGGTCTGCAGGTGCATTCTCAACAGGTGCAGAAAGGAAACGCCCACCGTCCGGGGAACTAAGCTGGTCCACCCGGGTACTGAGCTCCGTAAATTGTTCTGACAGGGCAAGGAAATCTTTGGCAGCTACACTCAACAGAGATGAATGCTGTTCAATGACCGCTGTCTGTTGATGAAGTGCGGCATAAACCGAATCCGAACTCTCCGAACTCGCTGACTCCATCAGTGGCGTGCTCATTCTGTCACAATGAGTCTCGGAGTCAAATGCAAGTTCAATGTTTATTTAGAAGTACACTGAGAAGTCTAGGCAAGGCACATATCACACTTCAGAATAGAGTCCACACGCGGTGTCCCATGACGTAATCCACTCTGGTGGGTAACCGGAGAGAAATCCTCACTTTGAATGACTGACGAAATACTCCATGCACTGGACAGAAGACGATGCAGCGTCCGGAAGAAAAGGCAGTTCGTGGAACCTGGATGAGACTGGATCTCGCCTAAAAACGAAGCGCACCAGTCACACCGGACAGGCAGAGCAGAGTTCTCTCAAGGACAGTTCTCCTACATCCACAGACGTGTGAATTCCGGGCATAGACAAGCCTCCAGACGCCTGCGACCGAACCTGAGAATCGCTAAAGAGAGAACAAAACAAGAACCTCCGACTGGACCGACAGAGTGACTGAGACCAACCAAGGCAATGAGCACGCGACGAGAGACAGGAAACTGTGCTATAAAAAGGGAAATAACTGATGAGACACGACAGGTGAACAATTAGTGAAACGAGTGGGAGGGACCAGTGAACCCGTGAGGAACCACCACCAACAGGTAAGAAATACATAAACACAAACACGATCACCCAGGAATCCTGACAATATTAGGTGGCCTTAACTACTATGTACTAACATATTAATTAATAATTTGATGCAATGCACTTATTGTGTACATACATGTTTTTACATTGTACTTACATTTAAAAAAATACCTGCATGTAATTACATCTGTAATTAATTTCTGTAGTTGCATTTGTAATTACACAGTTGACACTTCCCTTACACCTAACCCTACCCTTAAACGTACCCATATCACCACACCTGTCCCTAACTTTACCCGAATCCAACCTCAATATAAGCAAAGGTGTTTTGCAATACAATTTGAACACAGAAAGTACATTGTACTTATTTTTTTATTTTTGAAGTACATAGTAGTTAAGGCCACCTATATAAAGTGGGGCCAGATGGACTTTGTAGCGACGTCTTTAGTACCTTTTATAGGTCTTGAGAGTGTAAAGTGCATTGTGTCAATGGAGGCCTTTCTGAGCGATCGGATTTCAACTAAAATATCTTCATTTGTGTTCCGAAGATGAACGGAGGTCTTACGGATGTCGAACGACATGAGGGTAAGTAATTAATGAGCCTTTTCAGCAATACCGTTGTAGAACAACACATCCAAGTATTGTCAATATGTTTACCACAGACCTTATTTTACTCATGAATTGAAAACCCCCATTATAAAAACCTATTGGAAAATCTTGAGGGAACCACTGGCGAATTAGTCTTCTAGTTTTGACGTCATCCCTGCACCACTCTATTTTTTTAGTTAGGCCTATACACTCGATTGTGTTTCGATCCACATTTATCAGCTATGCATTTGATACAAGCTGACATTTTTATTTATTTATTGTTAGGCCTACTGAGAAACAATATATACTTTTGTAGAGTCCATTTCTATTAATAGATAATTAAAAATGTAACTTTTTTCTCATATAAAGTATAAATAAACTCATTCACCCTCTAACATCAATAAAGCAATTGTTTCTAATACAAAAAAGTAGCTACTTTGTTTGTTTGAGGGCTTTTGTTGCACACACACACCCTCGCTGGTGAGCACGCACAGCAGTGTGTCAAATGAATTTCCTCTCCCATACCTCGTAGAGCCTCAGACAGAATGACAGAAGCCCTTGAGAAAAGGTGTATTCAATTTGTAACTCTCTTCGACACAAGGCCATATCACTTTATGGGTAAAGTCATAGAGGCAGGCAGGAAGAAATTCGAGGTAGTTACTATAGTAACAGACATAACACAAAAAGGCAACAAGAACAAATTGGCCAAAAAGGTCTTTTCTTTTTTTTTTCTTTTATATATTTCATTTTTGGCCTTTTATGGCTTTATTTGATAGGGCAGCAGCTCAGACAGGAAAGCAAGGGACAGTGAGAGAGAAATGGGATCGGTCTGGATTTAAAATTGAATCGCTATTGCGCAGTTTTGCTATATTAAAGACTTATATAGAAAAGACAGTGCACTTATATTACTAGAATGGGAGAAAGGGTAGGCTAATGTGCTCAACAGTTGGGTTCCAGAAGTAAAAACTCCATTCATTTATTTTTCTCCATAGGGAAATTGATTTTTAATTAGATAACTTACAGTGAGCTATGAAGATGTTCTGTTGAAGCTGTCAGCCAACTTATTTTTAAAATGACCATGTTTAACAGTGGAATTTGTGGTGAAAAACTACATTACCCATGATGCTGTACAGAACATTCCACCAATCAAACAAGCAAAACCTGGCAAAAGAGCTCTTTAGCTTCTCCCACTCCCATGAAGCATTGCAATAAATAAGCACAAAATACTTAAATATTTGTTTGTCTATGCATATTTTGCAATAAATGTATGTTTCTAGCTATAGATATAGTCAACATTTTTAAATGAGTAGTTTTATATTTCTATATTGTTTGTAATTTGTTGTTCGAAATGCTTCATGGGATTGTAGTTCTTTCCTTCATTAAAGCCGTTAAGTACACAGTCTTAAACCTTTGTCTTTTTGTCCGATTTTCAAATACTCTTTTGCTTCAAGTCAAAGTTTGTAGTGTTGTGATTCACCTCATAGCAGGTTAGTTGGGCTCATGGTTCATAACGCTTCCATTTTAAAATCCCTATAGGAGAAATGAATGGAAAAAATACTTTCGGAACCAACACAGCTGAACACTGTACTTGCATGACTGAAATAGCTGCCCGAGCCCCGAGGGACATTTCAAAGATGGCAGCCAAGTGAAATGACTTGCCTTAAAGGGACTTTGGCTATATGTCAGAGGGCTGCCAACAGGGCTATCGGCTCTGAGTCCGACGGCAAAAAAGTTTTCATTTTAAAAAAACTAACTGTTCTTCTTTTCTTTTCATCGTCTATGAAAAGACTCAAGGCTACACTGTATATGTTGAATCATTTATTATTTCAGTACAAATCGATACTACAGTATTGAAAAAAGACTACAGTTTTGCAAACAGAAGGAAAACGATAGAAGAAGGATAAAGAAAGCAGACTAAAGGCCTTTTTCATACTCTTCAAGGTTGCTCTTGAGAAGTTGAGCCAAATTCTTATTTCCATTGGGTCATGACAACCTAGTGGGCTGTTTCTGTGTTATGTTTATGCATGTCAGTAAAGGGAGGATGATTTACACTGAGACTGGATTTAGTTTCCAAAGACGTTTATGTAAACATCAGTACTCTCTGTGCAGACTGCATGCATAAACCACTGACCATGAAAACATCTTTATATTTGAAAAATAATGTTACAAAGTATTAATGTGAAAATATACATACACATATACATATACATAGGCTGACATGGTGGTGATGAAGTTCTGAAACAGTGAATATATAAGAGTTCCCGAATGCTAAAAATGCAGATAAACAACAAAATGAACTTGTTGGTTTTAATGTCTGAAAAGCGCAAATGTTTATCAACATCATATTCCATAGATATCAGTCCATGAAATTAGTCTAAAAAGCAGTGGTTCAAGTACAAGCACAGATGTGGGCACACACACACACACACACACACACACACACCACGCACACACACACACACACACCACAAATCATCCAGCATGACCATGACCTTGCAATGAAGGGAGCCATGATTGGAAATGCAGTAAATCTGGCTTTTGATAAAATCGAAAATTCAAACACAAGCAAGACACTTCAGATGGTCAGTCTTCAATTTGAAGTGTGCATATAGGTCTCGTGATGTTTCAAACCTGTATGCAAATTTTTGAAGAACCTATATGCAGCTCTTTCAAGAAGTTCATAGGAAGCATGTCTGACAAGCTCCTAACAGGACAATAAATGGTAACACTTTATTTTACAGTGTCCTTGTTACATATGTTACATGTTAGTAATAACATTAAATTATGCATAATTACATGCAACTAACCCTAAACCCTAAATGTGAGATGGTGGTCTAGTGGGTTAAATCATGGAACTGATATGCAGAAGGTTGCTGGTTCGATCCCAGCGGTCACCACCAGTGTGTCCTTGAGAAAGGCACTTTACTCCATGTTGCTCCAGGGGGATTGTCCCTGTAATAAGGGCACTCACCGTAAGTCGCTTTGGATAAAAGCGTCTGCCAAATGCAAAAATGCAAAAATGTAAATGTATAAATGTAAACCAAACCCCAATCCTAACCCTGTAGTAAGTACATGTAGTTACTAAATATTACTCAGTACTTAAATATATAATTACACTGTAACAATAGCCGCGTTTCCATTACCATTCAAATTGCGCAAATTGAAATTGCGAATTGAAAATACGCCCAATGGAAACTCGTCAATTTCGCAAAAACTCACATATATTGCAAAAATGTTTTTACGCTCGCATGAGGTGGTTTTTCAGGCAAAAGTAAATTTTCGCAAAACTGCAATGGAAACAGTTTTTTAGCATTTACAGGTCACCTGGTACGGTCACACATTGCTCTCACATAGGGCCTAGCCTACATATTATTATTTTTCCACTCAAGTATGTCTAATAACGAGATCTTATGTCATTAAAACAACATATATTTTCTCCTAAGGAAAGTGGCAATGACGGACCCCGGTGCAGCCACAAATATCATAACTATCTATAGGCCTACTGTAAAATTCAAGAAATGTATTAAAACAGAAAGACGCTATAGTTTCAGCCTTACTCAGAGACTGAGGAAACAGGCCAGTTACACACGTCAATCCATTCCCGACGATCTTGGTTTGCTTCTTATTTATTAAATATACAGCCAAATAGTTGATTAAACATTGATCAAAATTAAAATGCAATTTATACAAAAAACGAAATAAATTTTAAAGAAAGACTTTCTAGAAAACACAATTAAATGAAATGCTCAAAATCCATGTCCCCAGACATATGCACATCTGATTATGTGCCTTACTCATGCTGCTCACTTTTCATAATCAACATATGAGATTACAAGATTATAATATTTAGACATAGCCTAATATGAAACTAAATAGGCTACATTTTCTTTAACCCTCTTTTCCTTATTCCAGTGGAAACTCACAATACTCTGTCATTTTTAGCCATACAGGCTAAGTGCAAGACATAATTATAAACAGTAAACTGTCTACTTTTATTTGTGTACACTCAATAACAGCAAAGGCCGTGGACTCAGGGAACGGATTATTTTGCACTCCACTCCAAACGCTGTCTTCATTTCAGAAATATATTTTGTTTATTAAACGCAAAGTTTTTCATTTCAAAAGCATTTCTAAATTCAGTTTATATTTACAACAAATGAAATTCCAAGCCAAAATAACGAAGTGGTTAAAAAAAAAACCTTTGAGTTACCAGCATGCAAATTCAAACTTTTCGCTCGTCTCTGTATGTGGCAATGCGTCACAATAATCTGGCGTATGTAAAAGTCGATCATTCTTTATAGATGATGGTATGTTTGGACAGAAGACGAGTTCTTTATTAAACTCATAAAAAACAAAAATGCCACAATTTATCATAACACCTCATGTGTGCCGCTCAAGTATAAGGTGCTTTCCTTGCCATCAATGCTTGGATAACACACACGTCTCATTAATAATAATGGCTTGCGGTGGCTGGGATATACATAAACCTAACAACATACGTAGCATGATTTTTGGAATTATGTATCACGAGAGGAAAAAATGGTTTTAGTCGCATAACATCAGTTAATGGAAACGCTGTCATTTCGCAATATTTTTTTTTTATCGACTTTTAGAAAATATCGCAAAAGTTTTGCGCAAATCTGTAATGGAAACGTGGCTAATGACACCTTAAAATAAAGTGTAACCCAATAAATTCACGAGTTCACACTTACTAATAAGTTGGATTCCCAACCGGGGTGCCGTCTGACGAGAGCAGGGGTGCCGTGTAAAAGTCCTTCAAATATATATATATATATATATATATATATATATATATATATATATATATATATATATATATATATATATATATATATAATTTTATTTTATTTTATTTATTTATTTATTTATTTTTTTTGTCACTACTGGTGTAGTGCCAGAAGAAGCGAATGAGAAGTCACAATGTGAGAAAATTTGTCTCTGTGCACTCATCCGAAAGTGCGCACACGCCTCACTGCGCGCAAATATTGAGTTCTCTTTCAAGTCTTGCTCTTGAACGGACAAACTCACACAAAAGGTATGTCAACATGTCCATCTTGATGAGTATTCTAGCAGACATAGTCTGAATATGCCTTAAAGGTCCGGTTTTTCGTGTTCTTTTGAAGCTTTGATTGTGTTTACAGTGTGCTGTAAACATGTGTTCATGTTTCGCGTGTAAAAAAAACAGTATTTTTAACACAATGTACTTATCTGTATACCGCTGTTTTCACTCTCCTAAAAACGGCTGATGAGCTCCTTTATTCTATGAAGTCCCTCCTTCAGAAATATGTAACGAGTTCTGATTGTGCCAGCGGTTCCCGTGTTGTGATTTGACCGCAGCTTAGCGAAGGCGTCACGGTTCCTGTGTTGTGATTCGACAGCAGCTTAGCGCACGTGGAAAGGTCACGCCTCTTAACGGGAGATGTATGCGCTTAATGATCTCTACAGCGTCCCTGGGAAAGCCAAACAAAGGTGATTTGACTCCGGGATGAAAATAACAGCGTCTCGACGACATGGCGACAAACACACTCAAACGCAGCACTTCCTTTTCTCCACGCGACACGTCCTCTTCTCCACGTGGGACAGCAACAAGACCACGCCCCCTTTTTTCGCCTATTCTTGTGGGCGGAGGTTAGTCTGTTCTACTGTTCTACTGACGTCATTTATGTAGGAAGTACCAGGATGTAGTCCAAGCCGTCCGTTCGCTGTAGGCTTTGAAAGGGAACTTCTGTTAAATAAAATATCTCACTTGGCATTGAACTTTGAGCTTTATAATTTTACAGGTATTATTTATGCTCTAACAGCAACATTACACACTAACTAAAGTTTGAACAATGGGATCACGAAGAACGGGACCTTTAAGTAAACTTTATACAGTCGAGAAAGACGACGCATATCCATGCATTAGGTCTTAAAGGGGCAGTAGCCTTTACTGCTGTCTGTTTAATGTCAAACAACAAAAGACAAGGACATCACTCACTGCTCTTGATTGAATAGCTTTTGTAAGTTTAATAGGATTAATCTTTAATTTATACAGTCAAACATGCAATGTTATTTTACATTTGATCAATTTCTGTACCTGAAAACTAATGTTAGACGTACCTGAAAAACCTGAAAAGCATAGTTTATTTTATTAGTAGGCCTATCTTTTCTCAATAGTATTTATTTGTACTGCTGTTTGTTTTAAAATTAGTTGTTCTTATTATTTTCTTTATTTTTATTTGACAGTAGTCCTTTTTTCCCTGAACATAGCAAATACTGAACCGTACCGAAACGGTGAACCTAAAACCGTGATACAAGCCGAACCGTGAGCAATCTGTACCGTTACAAGCGTAACGTTTGCGAGAGGGTGCCACAAAATGGAGAACATTTTCAAAGGGTGCTATGACTGAAAAAAGGTTGGGAAACACTGCGATAAAGTATATGCGTATTTGGCCTGCTGTCCGAGGAGAGGGCTCCAAGCTCGGTATTTTGGCCTGAACCCAGAGTACTCCCCCCTCATCTCTGGTTAAAGTAACCAGGTGAGTGTGAAGAGACAGGGTGGTGGAGGAATGCTGAAAACTTTCTAGGGACATACACTGTAAAAAATGTAAGGCCTCTCCAATTAAAAATTTTCTAGTGACCGATCACATCTAAATTTTCCAGTTGGCCAAATTTAATTTCTGTCAATTGATACAATTTAATTCACAGAAATTCAATTTGGCCAACTAAAAAATGTAGATGTGACCAGTCACTAGAAAATTTTGAATTGGAGAAATGTTTTACAGTGAAACTGTGAGGTTGGTCCAATTAAATATTTTAAATTGAAGAAAACGATTGTTTATTTCTCACTGTCCCAAAAGACAAAAATGACTAAAAACATAAATATATTAAGCTAAATGAACACAGACAACAGGGTTGACATTTTATCACATTACTTTATTAACAAGTCAATTCCAACACAGGATATTTGGTGAAAATACTTTATTTTCAATAAGGAAAAACTCTGAATATTCAAGAAGTTTTCTGCATAACAGGATGTCTTAATGTGGTGAAGAAAAAAAAACCTGTAAATAAAAATAAAAACTAACATTAATAGCAAAGTTTCCCTGCATCACATCTGGCAAATGAAAGAACAGAAGTTCTTCATTATATAATGAGGATAAGACAAATGAATGGACGAATAAGAAAATCACGAGCTTGACCGACGCCAAATGCAATCTAACGTCACTGTGTTAGTGGTGGGAAGTTCGGATCATTTTACGGACTCGGATCTTTGAATCTCGTTCAGCAAAATGAACAAATCTTTTTTCAAGTCATTTCGTTCATTTCGTTCATTTCAGCAGAATCAAATTAAAATATTAAATTTTTCAGCACATTTAGTACTTTTGGAATAAAAAAATGAACTATAAGCTAATGCAGCCATGGCCAAACTTTGAGAAATAAATTATTAATTAAAGGGTTAGTTCACCCAAAATTGAAAATAAAGTCAGTAATTACTCACCCTCATGTTGTTCCAACCATGTAAGACCTTCGTTCATCTTCGGAACATAATTTAGTATATTTTTGATGAAATCTGAGAGCTGTCTCACTCCTCCATAGGCTTTCAGAGGGACTGAAACTTGATGGCCCAGAATAGTAAGTAAAAACGTCATTTAAGGAGTCCAAATGACTACAGTGGCTCTGTATTAAGTCTATCATGCGACGAAAATACTTTTTGAGCGGAAAAACAACAAAAATAACGACTTTATCCCACTATTATTGTTCAATTTGAGCCTCTGACGAGAGTTCGCGGGAGTGCCACGACGCATGCGCGAGAACTCGCGCATGCGTCGTGGCACTCCCGCGAACTCTCGTCAGAGAGTATATAGTGGGATAAATAGTGGGATAAAGTCGTTATTTTTGTTGTTTTTCCGCTCAAAAAGTATTTTCGTCGCATTATAGATGGATATCTCTATTCTCTTGGGAATGTTTGTATCGGTCTTCAGCACCGGCTGGTTTGGCTCTGCAATCTGGTCGCGCTCCGCATTTGAAATCTCCACACGAACAGTTTTCTTCAGGCGCATTTTGCGCATGCGTATACAGTTTTCGGATGTAGAATTTGTTCATCCAACATGGATTTTTCACTTCGACTTCAAAGATTGACTGAGCACAATTAAATATGTTCGGTGAATATACAATTTTAATTTTGAGTGAAGACCTTAAGCTATGATTAGTACAATGCCTCTTTTTGCATGAGGATACTTATTTGGAAGTCATTTATTGGGCCAATATGTAATGATCAATTTTCACAATTTTATCCCCCAATTTTTTTTTACAGTGTAGGTGAATTGACTATGTATATTTATATATACCACTCGTGCTGATTGGGTAGACATTGATTACTGATTGCTGACTGCTGGTTGGAATGATGTGATGATTGGATGGATCATTTGAACTTGTTCCTCCCAAACTTTGTTAATAAAACATAATTATATTTTGTCTGCATAAGTCTGCTGAAGTCACGCAATAGCATTGTGTGAGAAAAAGACTGATTTAACCTAGATAATCTTTTCCTATGCTGAAGCTTATAGCTTCTATGCTAATAGCTAATAAGTAGCAAAGAGTTTTGTACTGTGTGTACTAGTCTGTATTAGCTTCTGCACTAGACTATGCCGTTTTGTAGTATAAATAGTGTGAGAAAAAGTGCACTTTAAAGTGTTAATTAAAAAGTTTTGTATGTTTTGATACGTCACAGTTTAATATTGATGTTTGTTCCCTCCATGGAATAAAAAAATTAAAAAGATACAACTTTTTATCTGACAATTTTGAGAAAAAGTCATAGTTTTCATAGTTTGACCTCTTGGCTGACTACATTTTTTTTAAATAAATGAAATAAAGTCAGATAACACTTTGCAGTGAGTAATTTTATCACTTCCACATATATGTAATTTATGCCTTACACAGACATTTGACTGCTCCAGCTTTTGTGAAAACTGCAGTTCACTGCATTTTTGTATCCCGACCCATGGTCGGATCGTAAGAGGGTTATTAACAAAACGGTTATTGTAGGTTTATCACTAAACTTATCATACTTTGTCTACTCTTTATACAGCATCATGGTAAAAATTGAACATTATAGCAACCGCTTTCTTACCAGTATGCGACAGCGTTCTGCTTCAAGCGGAACTGACAGAATGGTTCGTGCTCATCCAGTTTGAAACGCTGACTATAAACATGGAGGTTTTTCATATTTTTCTTTGCGGCATTCTCTCCATATTTACGATTCTTTACAGCCTTTAGGCGGTGCCAACAACATGCTGGATCCTTCACTGGAAACCAGAAGTAAGTCATTCCCGTTTGCACATTGAATTCTTGCACCTGGGTACAATACAAGTCATAAAACTTATAATAAATGTCATAAATATGTCATAAAACACCACTCTGCCTCTTGTCATAAAACACCACTCTGCCTCTTGTCATAAAACACCACTCTGCCTCTTTCCATTTTCATTAAAAAAATATATTAAACATTAATAGCCACACAAATGTGGTCCAGGCAACGCACTACCTACATTATCTTCACTGCATGTATATTTAAATATCCTAAAAAATTAATTTGTGAAATTCTCTTTGCCCTCAGTCAAAACGATTTGGCAGGCAACAAATTATAGATTCATGCAAACGGCAGAAGGACTGGCCGAGGAAAGGCTGCTCTCAACGGGGTTAATGAGCGATGAGCGCCCGGTGACCTGGATCTCACAAATCTCCAAAAAGATTAATTTTTTTAAATAGGCGCTCTCTTTATAAATAAACCACAGATTTGAGCTTTAACAACAACGTTCTCGCCTGAAAAAGTATTAAAACTAAATTTAGTGACACAATAACAGTAGTATTTTTAAAGTATGCTGGTTTCTCATCACGTTACTTTACCACGTGACAGCAGCAAGCAGGCTCCCGATTGGTTAACACAGCGCGAATAGATGCCAAAGTTCAGATTTTTCAACTCGGACGTCAGACAGAAGTTCACTTCAAATGCGCGAATGGACAAAAAGCACCAAATAAAACCACTCGCCCGTATAAGCGTCTCGTGCAAGGCGGCCGATTCGCGTCATTCACGCGAACTAGACGCGTGAATGAGGCAGAATCGCGTCTACTGCGCCGCAGGACCTCCAGACACACGTCAACGCGTCTTTACATTGACTTAACATTGAAATCACTCGCTCCAGACGCTCTATTCGCGTTTGGTGTGAACGCAGCATAATGCTATTTCATGCATTCTCACTTATTTAGTGAGTTGGATTCTCATGCTAAACATGGCCAAAGTTTCAAAAAATTAGTTGGATGTATGATGGAGTATTTCTGTGCCAAATTTCAGAACTTTTTTTTTCAGTATGGCCCTGTATGACGTCATAATTGGTGGAAATCCTTATATGGGCATTTCTCCCAAATGAGCGCATGTGCACATCAACCAGAACTAGTGCATGAGTACGCCCATCAATGAGCTTCGTTCGGGTTATGGAAGCCATTGTGAGTAAGTGAAACTGCATCAGATGTCCTGAGTTTTGTTGGCAATCGGCGCGTAAGTGCATATAATGTAAACAACAAGAACGTATAGTGAGTCAAAAGTTATCCCGGGATAATGTGATGATGTGTGTTGTGTGCTCGTGACTCTTTAGCTCCGCCTACAGCATGCCTCCACGAGCTAGGCTGTTTTCGGGAACAAACGGTTCAGCGTATGTCTTTTATAAATCTCTGATAAACCTAAAGACTCTTCGGAGATATGAAGGATGCAATCTCTATAGGTACTCATGAGATAAGCATGAGATTGGCAGAAACTGTGTGTGTGTTAATTTCCCCGTTTAAAGCATACCCATAGCAGACAGGTGGGAGTGGCCTTGGACGGCCAACATGCCCAGTGAATTATCAGTGTTGAAGTTTTCCTATTTGGCAAAAGGGAAGACAGCAGCCTTTTTTCTCTATTTTCTCTTGTCAGGTAGCACCAATTTCAAAAATGTTTTCGCCTTTCTGTTGCCTATAGACTGACAAGTTTTATTGAAAGCCTGTTTTGCCAGCGGTAAAAGTATCCCTTTAATGCTTACATTAGTAAGCTGGTTTGATCAGTGTTTGCTAGTCACTTTAGGGGTCAATGATCTTAAAGCCATGTTTATTTTCACACTAAACTCCAAGAAAACGAGCTTTGCACAGCAACCGAAGGATCAACATTCAGCTGGCAGTTCATGACTGATGAAAATCTCCACCCAAGTGAACAAGATGAGGCATTATGTGAATATAAATGGTATAAATAGAACAAAATTCTGGTTGGTAAAAGATAATTACGATAATTATATTGTGCACTTGAGAACGATTTTCAAAAATCAATGCAAACATCTTATGGCATTGTAAGCTCAGACAGTAAGTACTAGAATTTGACATCATTATATCATCCGTGACGACTCCAAAACTAAACAGAGATGTAAACATTAGCCTTATGTCATTACCTGGACCAACTCCTCAGATGTTAGTCCCACAGTAACTGAAAGACAAGCTGGGAATGTTGTTGACGTGAGCTTTGGCCCTCAAACTCACTAAACAGAACATAACCAAGAGCCTTCATCCAAGATACAGTGCCAGTTTCACAGATGAAGACAGGTAGGGTCGAAGAACATTTGCACAAACTGGCGGATAGACCTGCTGACCTTGAACAGATGCCGAGTTGGAACCAAAATTGTGTGTGAGTATATGCGTATGCGTATTGCTTCATTGGGGGGAGGGGGACAGGTGTTAGAGGAGGATGTGAAGGCTGTTTATTTGACATTGGCCTTGATGTAAATGGTAAAAAACATCTCCTTTTTTTTCAAATAGATCAATTGTGCGAGTTGTCTTTTACTGCACAATATTCTAATGCTTTCATCACTTCCACCATGGACTTGTCCTTCGGCTATTCAGCATCAGGAGTGGCGCCTTGATATGACTTTCCATACAGGCTGCAAATCAATATGCTTTTATATTCTTCTTTAGGAGAGCAATGACATCAGTACACCCCCGTCTGCCTCAGACAAACCCTGTAAACAGTGCACAATACAGATGACCCTGGACTTTAGTAACAAAACAAAAATAATAAATTATCACAGGATCTTTGGAGTAAAAGGGCCACACACACACACAAACTCACATCATGCTACTGTAAAATTGTCACACCAGATAAGGCTAGACTGAGACAGATGCCAAACTAGGAGGGAGCACCTACTGTCCCCTCTCATAGTACTCAGGAATGAATAGATAAATACCTTCAGGCATTTGAAATATGTACACTGGCTTCCTATAGCCTGCAAATCTTTGGCAATGCAAAAGATCTGGAAAGTCTGGAAACGGGCTAGCCGTTTTATTGCACCATTGCACTTTAATTCATCTTTCACTTCGGCAACAACAATCAACTCAGTGATTGTTTTACCGTCTCACTTTCATCAGATACTCAAAGAAATAATATTACTCTGGTTATCATTTTGCATTGTTATGAGTATATGTATATATATATATATATATATATATATATATATATATATATATATATATATATATATATATATATATATATTAGGGGTGTAACGGTACACAAAACTGACGGTTCGGTACGTACCTTGGTTTTGAAGTCCCGGTTCGGTATGGATTCGGTACAGCAGTTTTACAAAATTGCTTTTTATTAATTTTTATTCAACAGTGGTTTAATGAAAAAAATTGTGTCTGTCCTTAAATGAATTAAATTATAACTAAAAGTTTCTTAAAGATAATGCTGTAAACTATATAGGGAGCCCTTACTTACATATAGCTATTAAAGATTAACAACAGAGCCCAAACTATTAGCCTAAATTCAGTTGCTATTTATTTTTAGATATAATAATCAACACTCATAAGCTTCACATAAGGCAGTTTTTGCATTAACTTCTAAATCTAATTATTTTTATTCGTTGTTGAAATATAATCATTTAGTGGCTGTAATTTTCATGACAGATTTATTTAAACATACATTAAATAAACAAGACATCACTAACAGGCTTAGTAGTATATAATGAATATATATATGCTAATATAATGAATATAACGGCTAATATAGTGCATGTATTCAGTGAAAGAGTTGATCTCTCTAGTGAGCTAACAGCTGTGGACACTGAATGACTTCTGAGTAAACGTGATTCTGCATGACATTGTTTACAAGCTTTTTTATTGTCTTTCCGCGGTTGAAACACAGATGGAGCGATTACACGACATATGATACATTTCAGTAAGTTGTAATGTATCCTCAACATACCTTAAGATGTATTCATTGATGTTTATTCTTTAGGAAGAGATGATCGCATTGACTCGCGCGCCACGCGCTGCCGCTTTAAGTTGAACTGATAGGCTATGCGTCTATCAGTCACGTCACCCCTAGTAAACACAGATGGAGCGATAACACGACATATGATACATTTCAGTAAGTTGTAATGTATCCTCAACATACTTTAAGATGTATTCATTTATGTTTATTCTTTAGGAAGAGATGATCGCGCTGCCTGCAAGTTGAACTGATACGCGTCTATAATCGCATTGACTTGCGCGCCGAGTCAATGCGAGTTTAAGTTGAACTGATACGCGTCTATCAGTCACGTCACATTAAAGAGCGTTAAAACGGCATTTATCGTTTGAATTTCGTGATAAAATGGGCTGAATACTTCATATGTTCGTGTGGGAACTCGGATTGAAGTGTGTTCCGCGCTTACAACAAGCCGACTGTTAACTGTTAAAGATTACATTCATAACCGTTCGGTACACGCGTGCACCGTACCGGAAGCCCTGTACCGAAACGGTTCAATACGAATACGTGTACCGTTACACCCCTAATATATATATATATATATATATATATATATATATATATATATATATATATATATATATATATATATATATATATATATATATATATACACTCACCTAAAGGATTATTAGGAACACCATACTAATACTGTGTTTGACCCCCTTTCGCCTTAAGAACTGCCTTAATTCTATGTGGCATTGATTCAACAAGATGCTGAAAGCATTCTTTAGAAATGTTGGCCCATATTGATAGGATAGCATCTTGCAGTTGATGGAGATTTGTGGGATGCACATCCAGGGCACGAAGCTCCCGTTCCACCACATCCCAAAGATGCTCTATTGGGTTGAGATCTGGTGACTGTGGGGGCCATTTTAGTACAGTGAACTCATTGTCATGTTCAAGAAACCAGTTTGAAATGATTCGAGCTTTGTGACATGGTGCATTATCCTGCTGGAAGTAGCCATCAGAGGATGGGTACATGGTGGTCATAAAGGGATGGACATGGTCAGAAACAATGCTCAGGTAGGCTGTGGCATTTAAACGATGCCCAATTGGCACTAAGGGGCCTAAAGTGTGCCAAGAAAACATCCCCCACACCATTACACCACCACCACCAGCCTACACAGTGGTAACAAGGCATGATGGATCCATGTTCTCATTCTGTTTATGCCAAATTCTGACTCTACCATCTGAATGTCTCAACAGAAAACAGAGACTCGTCAGACCAGGCAACATTTTTCCAGTCTTCAACTGTCCAATTTTGGTGAGCTTGTGCAAATTGTAGCCTCTTTCCTATTTGTAGTGGAGATGAGTGGTACCCGGTGGGGTCTTCTGCTGTTGTAGCCCATCCGCCTCAAGGTTGTGCGTGTTGTGGCTTCACAAATGCTTTGCTGCATACCTCGGTTGTAATGAGTGGTTATTTCAGTCAAAGTTGCTCTTCTATCAGCTTGAATCAGTCGGCCCATTCTCCTCTGACCTCTAGCATCAACCAGGCATTTTCGCCCACAGGACTGCCGCATACTGGATGTTTTTCCCTTTTCACACCATTCTTTGTAAATCCTAGAAATGGTTGTGCGTGAAAATCCCAGTAACTGAGCAGATTGTGAAATACTCAGACCGGCCCGTCTGACACCAACAACCATGCCACGCTCAAAACTGCTTAAATCACCTTTCTTTCCCATTCTGACATTCAGTTTGGAATTCAGGAGATTGTCTTGACCAGGACCACACCCCTAAATGCATTGAAGCAACTGCCATGTGACTGGTTGATTAAATAATTGCATTAATGAGAAATTGAACAGGTGTTCCTAATAATCTTTTAGGTGAGTGTATATATATATATATATATATATATATATATATATATATATATATATATATATATATATATATATATATATATATATATATATATATATATATATATATATATATATATATATATATATACAGTATATATACAGTATATATACAGTGTTTGGAATAAATAGTTACATGTGTAATTAGATTAAGTAAATTAATTACAAAATAAATGTAATGTAATCAGTTACAGATACTTATGAAAATGTTAATGATTACAAAGGGGGTTACATCTGAATATTTTCTGTAAAAAGCTAGAAACCTTTAGGCTGCAACCTATCTGAGAGTTGCCACCATGTCGATAAAAATGTGTTCCAGTGCTGGAAAATAGAAAAGTCATCAAAAAGTAATCAAATGTAATCAGTTACATTACTTTAATAAAGTAATGGAAATAGTTACACTACTTATTACATTTTAAATGGGTAACTTAATCTGTAACCTGTGAAATTACATTTCCAAAGTAACCTTCCCAACACTGTATATACACCCTCATATAATTAATATGAATAATTATTAATTTATAATATATCATTTAAATTATATTAAATAATAATGTACAGTAGGCAATAACTGATGTGGCAAAACCACACATCACATCCACATATTATGGCGCCCCCTATGTGTGCATCAGAAAGAGACAGTGGGAGGCGTCCAGTGCTCTTTAAAAACTCTAAACTATTTGGCAACACAGAGACCTCAACCGTGCATGGACATCTCCAAGCGTAAAGCTCCCTATAGTTTCAGCAACGAAACATAACAGTTCGCGCAGCACCAGAAGGATGGCTTACTTTGACAGCAGCTGCCACTGCAGCAGCGAAAGACGACAGAACAGTATCTTGTACAGCATTTTAAAGAACGACAGTCAGTCTGCGCAACTTGGGATGCAGCCGAGGACACCGAGACTCGCCGTGTCCATGCGCGCGTGTGCGTGCGGATCCAAGAGGAAGGTGTCTCTCCGCTCCCCCCAAACCACATGCAAAGCCGCCTCCGCGGTCCTGGTCAAGACCCTGAAGTTCGTGAAAAACGTCCCGTGTTTCCGGGAGCTGCCGGTGGATGACCAGCAAACGCTGGTGCGGAGCTGTTGGGCGCCGCTGCTGGTGCTCGGCATGGCGCAAGACAGGATCGACTTCGAGACTTCGGAGACGCAGGAGCCCAGCATGTTGCAGCGGATTTTAACGAGCGGACAGGACAAACAGGACAACCAGAGTAATAACGGCGGTGTGGCGTTGACCGACGTTCAGGGTATTAAAATGTTTCTGAGGAAATGCTGGGGATTGGACATAAGCACTAAGGAGTACGCGTACTTGAAAGGGGCTATTCTGTTCAACCCAGGTGAGACATGCTGCACTGTCACACCTGAATTAGGACACTTCCCAACTGCCTTTAAGATGACCTGGCTTTAATAGTCACACTGTAGTTATTAATATTACTATTAATAATAATAATAACAATAGTAATACTAAAATACTAAAAATGACAAATACCTGAATAGGACAGTTCATAGTTTAAAGCACAATTATTTATAATCATACAAATGTGCTGTATGATAGTAAGCTAATAATACACATAAGTAGAAAAATATTAAAAAGCAGTGTCTTGTTTTTTTGTTGTTTTTTTTTATATGATTAAAATTCATTAATAATAAGAGCATACGTATATGAATAATTATTGTCATTATTATATTAAGCTAATAATAAAGTAATATTTACTTGTTAAATATTTAAAGGGACCTGTCAAACTTTATATTTAATCATAATGGTTCTTATTTGATCTCAATAAGATTCCAAATTATGATAGAAAATCTACTAGCATTCCTTCTTTTTTTCTTTTTCTTTCTTTTACTTTGTGGTATTTAGCAGGTCAGTAGTTCAAATATGAATATATGACAATAGAATATATGACAATAAAGTTTCAGAAACAGAATTGTTCTCAAAAAAATCAAATTCATGATTTTGAGAATTGTGAAATGTGATCAGAAGGTATCTAGTGTGGGTAATTTTATGTAATTAAGGTGTCTCTGGGGCAGGATATAACAAGTCTCTTTCTATCCCTTGTTCTCAGATGTTGCAGGGCTGCAATGTCAAAATTACATCCAGGCCCTGCAGAGCGAGGCGAACCAGGCGCTTAATGAATATGTCAAAATGATTCACAGCGGGGACAGTGCAAGATTCGCCAAACTCTTCCTCGCTCTCTCCATGCTGAGATCCATCAACGCCAACGTGGTGGCCGGCCTCTTCTTCAACCCGGTCATTGGAGCAGTCAACATGGAGGAACTTCTTCTGGAGATGTTTTATGGAAAATAAACTCTAATGCAAAAACCAGGACGGAATTATCAATGTTGGAAAGAGTGGAAGTCAGCAGTGAACGGACAGATTTTGAAAATGACTGATTCCTTTTTACACATGCTATTTTTGTACAATATATGAGAGATCTCTTTTTGCCTTCTGAGTTGAACTCATCGCTGAATCCAAAGTTGATGACAAAGTTTTTCCCATTTGGGGAAAGAGCTTTATAACTTTGTTCGTTTGTTCGATTGTTTGTTTTTGTTTACTTGCTTTTATGTGATGTTGTGCAGTCTTATAACTATTCTGGTTGACACTTTATAATAACTTTCATTAGGTAATCATTAACAAGCATTCATTTATATATGCATTTCATTTAATATATATGTTAAATGTAATTATATTTGATACACAATAATACATTACATCTAAAAATAATATATTATCTCAATGTTACTATCTATTTGAATATATGTGAACTAATGAACTGTTTTCCATTATATAATGTAATAATTTTGGCTAGTATTGTTAATGAAAGTTATTATATTAAGTGTAAACTATTTGAATATTAGAAAGCATTGTAATTTTTTTGTTACGCAATGACATAATGGAACATGGTTACACTCCTTCACATTTCCCACAACATAATGGACAGGCTTGTATATATATATATATATATATATATATTTTGCATTACAGTTACAGTAACATTTCAATAAACATGTCAACGTAATGACAGACCTAAGCACAAATACAAAACAGAAAATAAAAATAATAATTAGGAAATAATTGTTGGTGACATTGTTTCTTAACATAGCAATATTGTTTATCAAACCACTGCAGGTTACATAGGCACGCCATGGGTGGAGCCTAGTGATTGTCTCATTTCAAAGTTCAGATTTAAAAAACAAAATCGCCCCCTATACCCTTAAATAGGGCACTATTTGAGGGGACAGCCATTTGTAGTGGTGTCCGAAACAATAGTGGACGTTATTGAGTGCACTCATTCAATCCCACATTGCACTGCAATAACGAGTGTACAGCCGATGTACACACAGTGGCTGTCCGAATTCACTCACTTGTTTTCATTCACTTCTTCAAGTGAACTGTATTAGTGGACTAAAGTATGGAAGTGATTGAGGGTTTAGGGGGCGATATCGGATTCAACCACCAATTGGATTTATGCACAGCTGCACTACTTCCTGAACCCCAGCCAGCTCCTTTGTTTCCTGTCTGCCATTATTGGACAAACTGATTAATCCAGGTGTGCCTGACCTCTGTAGTCACAACAACAATAATCAGACACACCTGGATTAATCAGTTTGTCCAATAATGGCAGACAGGAAACAAAGGAGCAGGCTGGGGTTCAGGAAGTAGTGCAGCTGTGCATAAAGCCAATTCGTTCAGGAACAAAACGAGTCTACAACACTGAATGATTCACTCAAATGATTTTTTCAATTACGCTGATTCATTCAGGAACTATTCGTATGGACTAGTACTAAACATAGGAAAAACAGGTAAGCATCTTTTACCTCTTCAACCACAGTAACAAACAGTAAATAACGTGGAAGAATAAATAGGCACTTATTTATAAAGACCTAATATGGCGGTAAAGAGAGATGATATGTGACTGTTGTGAGTCCTGAACTCTTGTTCATTCATCCCATTCTCAATATTCTGTCACCAAATGTATTTTTAATGAGTCTGAACTACCACAGCGTGCTCTTGAAGGTCGCTGTGACCCCATTTATTTCTTTGTATCTGTTTAGCTGAGCACTCTGTGTCTCAAATATTCACCTTATGTATGTAGTTGTGGCTTTGTAGTTTCATTTATACCACAAGGTTAGTCTGGTATTAGTAAGCACTGTTGTATCCATTATTGGAGCAATGCAGGCAAGACAAGGCAAGGCAAGTTTATTTGTATAGCACATTTCATACACAGTGGCAATTCAAAGTGCTTTACACAGAAATTAAGTTAAAATATTTGCAGTATAACAGTTATAATGAATTAAAAGAAATAAAATAAAAAGTATAATTAAAACTAAAATTAAAAACAGGGTTAAATTGAAACATAATTAAAGTGCAAGCAGTTCTGACAGAGCACAGAGCTCATTCAGTAAAAGCATAAGATAAGGTGCAATCAGTCAGATGTACAGTGGCACAGCTCATTCAGTAAATGCACAGTTGAACAGATGTGTTTTGAGTCTGGATTTGAAAGTGGCTACTGTTGGAGCACATCTGATCTGTTCAGGAAGCTGGTTCCAGCTGCGGCTGGCATAATAGCTAAAAGCAGACTCTCCTTGCTTTGAGTGAACCCTTGGTATTTCTAATTGACTTGATCCTGATGATCTGAGTGATCTGTTAGGTTTGTATTTAATCAGCATATCTGCAATGTATTGAGGTCCTAGGTAATTGAGTGACTTATATACAAGTAATAGTACTTTAAAATTGATCCTAAACGTAAATGGAAGCCAGTGTAAAGACCTGAGAACTGGTGTGATATGGTCATATTTTCTGGTTCTGCTCAGGATCCTGGCAGCAGCGTTCTGTATGAGCTGCATCTGTCTAATGGTCTTTTTGGGGAAGGCCGGTGAGAAGACCATTACAATAGTCCACCCTGCTGGTGATAAAAGCATGAACGAGTTTCTCTAAGTCTTGCCTGGAAACAAAGCATCTAATTCTTGCAATATTTTTGAGATGATAGTAGGCTGATTTAGTTATTGCTTTGACATGACTACTGAAACTCAGGTCTGACTCCAAAATCACACCAAGATTCCTGACTTGATTTTTTGTTATTAGGCCTTTAGCCTCAAGATATGCGTTCACCTTGAGAATTTCATCTTTGTTTCCAAATGTAGTGATTTCAGTTTTGTCTTTGTTTAACTGAAGAAAGTTTTGGCACATCCAACTGTTAACTTCTTCAATGCATTTGCACAGAGAGTCAATGGGGCTGTAGTCATTATAGGGCTAAGTAGATCTGGGTGTCGTCAGCATAGCTGTGGTAAGCCATTTTGTTATTTTTCATTATTTGGCTCAGTGGGAGCATGTACAGGTTGAAAAGGAGTGGTGCAAGTATTGACCCTTGTGGGACTCCGCATGTTATGGATGTCCACTCAGACTTATGGTCACCTATACTCATATAATAACCTCTCCCTTCTAAGTATGACCTGAACCATTTGAGGACCATTCCGGAAAGCCCAACCCAATTTTCTAGCCTGTCAAGAAGTATGTTGTGGTCAACAGTGTCGAATGCAGCACTGAGGTCGAGTAGTACCAGAATTGACGTTTTGCCTGTATCTGTATTGAGATGAATATAATTTATTATCTTTATGAGCGCTGTCTCTGTGCTGTGATGCGGTCGGAAACCAGATTGAAAATTGTCAAAGTATCCGTTTGAGTTCAAGAATTTGTTCAGCTGACTGAAAACCACTTTTTCAATGATCTTGCCTATGAAGGAGAGATTTGAGATTGGTCTGTAGTTGCTCAGTATGGAGTTATCCAGATTTCTCTTTTTCAGGAGAGGCTTAACTACTGCGGTTTTAAGGGAGTTTGGAAAAGTCCCAGAAAGAAGTGAGGCATTTACCACTTCTAGAAGATCTGCTTCTAAACAGTTAAACACACTTTTGAAAAAAGAAGTGGGGAGTGTGTCAAGGGCGCAGGTTGATGTTTTTAGGTGCTGTACCGTTTCTTCAAAAATGTTACCATCAATTGCTTGGAAATCAGTCATAGTAACTTTCTGAGGTTGTGGTCTGATCTGACTCACCCCATAGCAACTCAAGGATGTGCTGATCGCATTTCTGATATTATTGATTTTCTCGGAGAAGAAGAAAGCAAACTCACTACATTTGCTGTCTGAGAGCATTTCATTGGGAATGTGACTCGAAGGGTTTGTTAGTCTCTCTACAGTAGCAAAAAGAGTGCGCGTGTTGTTTATGTTTCTGTTTATAATATTTGAAAAGAAGGTCTGTCTGGCTTTGCCTAGTTCCACATTGAAAGCACGAAGACTGTCTTTATAGATGTTGTAATGTACTACAAGTTTTGTCTTTCGCCACATGCGCTCATCTTTCCTGCATTGTCTTTTCATTAATTGCACTGCTGTTGAGTTTCTCCAAGGTGCTTTTTGTTTGCCACTCTTTTTTCTGACTTTCACAGGAGCAATATCATCAATTACACTCTTAACTTTTGAGTTAAAAGAGTCAAGGAGAAAATCAACAGAGTCTGCAGATATGCTTGGTGTTAGAGATATAGCCTTCATAAACAGCACACTAGTGTTCTCATTTAAGCATCTCTTTTTGACAGAGACAGATCTAGTTTCAATGGCAGGAGAGATTGATATATCAAAGAAAATACAGAAATGATCAGACAGTGCCACATCCTTAATAACTATCGATGAAATGTTTAAACCCTTACTGATGAGTAAATCTAGAGTGTGTCCACGATCATGTGTGGGTCCGTGTACGTGTTGTGTCAAATCAAAAGTGTTAAGAACAGTCATGAGCTCTTTTGTTGTACTGTACTCATCATTGTCAATGTGAATGTTAAAATCCCCAGCGATAGCAAAAGTGTCATACTCAGATGAAATTGCTGATAACAGCTCTGTAAAGTCATCAATAAAAGCTGGACAATATTTTGGAGGCCTGTAAATAATGATAAGAAGGATGCGTGGAGCACCTTTTAACACAATGCCCAGATATTCTAGAGACAAATAGTCACCAAATGATACTTGCTTACATTGATAGACATCTTTAAAAAGAGCAGCAGCTGTTTTTGAGTGACTTACTTAGTGCTAACTTAACAGTATTCATTTTAATTTTTTTCCCCCACAGTAATCTTAGGTTGACAAGTAACAGGCCGCAGATTAGATGGATTTGCCATACGGCCTGAGAAGGCCTTAGACTTTCTATCACGTAACAGAACAGAAATAGAGAAAGAGACAGAGACAGGCACAAGCATAAAAGTGCTGAAAAAGATATAAAAGAAATCTAAGGGTGCACTGAAAGATCCTTGTACAAAAATAAGTAGGCCTAGATAAATAAAAAACATGTCTGCCCATGAAAGAGTATATCAGGTTAAATAACAATATAATATAATAAACATGTTATTAGACAGAAAACATAGAAGACAGTGATAGAGACAAAAGGAATAAAAAAATAAAAAAAGACAGATGTTGAAAATGTCTAATGGTTGTTTTGAAGATGACAGTAACAGTTGAGCATGCAGGGACAAGTGAGATAGATAGAAGAGAGCTTGTTTTTTTATTTTTCCATTATATTATAGCCAGAATATTATATTCTTACAATCACATTTGTTCAAAAGTTTGGGGTGAATGAAACAATGAATACACACAGAGAAAAAGGGTGTCAAAATTGTACCTTTAGGGGTACAACAGCTTGTTGCTGGGGCAGTTCCCTTAAAAGGACAGATATTTGTACCTGTTTTACTCCTAAAAGGTGCATATTAGTACCTTAGAGTTCAAATACGTACCTTAAGGTCCTACTATGAACCTTTTTGTGGTAAAAAAGGTACAAATGTGTACTTTTAAGGGTGCTGCCCCAGCGACAAGCTGTTGTACCCCTAAAGGTACAATTTTAACACCCTTTTTTCTCTGTGTGTACTTTAATTCAGCAAGGATTCATGATAAATCAAAAGTGAGAGCAAAGACAAAAGTTTTGTATTTCAAAGAAATGCTGTTCTTTTGAACTAAATGCAAAATACCACAAAAAAGTCACAATCCACCTGTCTGGTAAAACATTTTTGCACCATTCAATGCAATTGGTTTATAGCTAAGGCCCACTTAAAACATTCCATAAGCATAGCAAAACATATCTTCCATTTATGTCCTTCTCGTTTGTCAGTAAAGCCCCATGTTCATGTGTTGACATCTAGCACATGCCATGTTTGTGGTCAGCGTTCACCATCATCCATACATGCAGCTCTATAACGGCAGCTCTTTGCAGCAAGAGGTTTCTGAAATATGTATTGGCTTTCCTTGCCAACAGACGTCACTTCTCTTTAGTAGTGTCTCACCAGGCGGCAGGATAAGAGAGTCCCTGTCATAGACTGCTGAGCAACTCTTCTCACTGCAGTTGGTGGAAGAAATGATGTGTCATTCTTATATTGTTTTTATATTTGCACTTTGAGCTGTGAAATAGTAACATCAAATTCATCACCTGTGTTGTTCAGTAGTCATTGCATTGTCCTCACAGATTTTAACTATAGTGTCCATGCGATCATCCTCAGGCTTTTGAAACCTGTGAATACATCAACAATATTCCATTTAATGACTAAAATATTGGAAGGGAATGTTCACCCCAAAATTAAAATTCTGTCATTAAATACTGATGTCGTTCTAAACCTATAAGACTTTTGTTCATCTTCGGAACACAAATGAAGATCTTTTTGTTGAAATCTGAGAGCTTTAGCTCTCCATAGACAGCTACGCAACTACCATTTTGACGCTTCAAAAAGTCAAGAGATCATAAAACAGATCCATATAAATTGAGAAGTTTAATAAAACATTTCTGAAGAGACTTGATTGCTTTAAAATGAACAGATTGAATTTAGGCTTTTGCTCACATATAAACATTGATTAGCAAACACAAACAGAAGCTCATCCGAACCTGCTTGACGCACAAGAACAAACCTCTTGCTGCAGCTCAAACGTGCTGTGTAACATGAGAATGAACCTCATTGGTTCTTGTGGAAGCTCAAACGTGCTGTGTAACATGAGAATGAACCTCACTGGTTCTTGTGGAAGCTCAAACTTGCTGTGTAACATGAGAATGAACCTCATTGGTTCTTGTGGAAGCTCAAACGTGCTGCGTAACATGAGAATGAACCTCATTGGTTCTTGTGGAAGCTCAAACGTGCTGTGTAACACACGAAAATGAACCTCATTGGTTCTTGTGGAAGCTCAAACGTGCTGTGTAACACACGAGAATGAACCTCATTGGTTCCTGTGGAAGCTCAAACGTGCTGCGTAACACGAGAATTAACCTCATTGGTTCTTGTGGAAGCTCAAATGTGCTGCGTAACACGAGAATGAACCTCATTGGTTCTTGTGGAAGCTAAAACGTGCTGTGTAACACACGAAAATGAACCTCATTGGTTCTTGTGGAAGCTCAAACGTGCTGTGTAACACGAGAATTAACCTCATTGGTTCTTGTGGAAGCTCAAACGTGCTGCGTAACACGAGAATTAACCTCATTGGTTCTTGTGGAAGCTCAAACGTGCTGCGTAACACGAGAATTAACCTCATTGGTTCTTGTGGAAGCTCAAATGTGCTGTGTAACACTAGAATGAACCTCATTGGTTCTTGTGGAAGCTCAAACATGCTGCGTAAAGCAAGAACGAACTTCATTGGTTCTTGTGGAAGCTCAAACATGCTGCGTAACACGAGAATGAACCTCATTGGTTCTTGTGGAAGCTCAAACATTCTGCGTAAAGCAAGAACAAACTTCATTGGTTCTTGTGGAAGCTCAAACTTGCTGCGTAACATGAGAATGAACCTCATTGGTTCTTGTGGAAGCTCAAGTGTAACATGAGAATGAATCTCATTGGTTCTTGTGGAAGCTCAAGTGTAACAAGAATGAACCTCATTGGTTCTTGTGGAAGCTCAAACGTGCTGCGTAACACGAGAATTAACGTCATTGGTTCTTTTTGAAGCTCAAACGTGCTGCGTAACATGAGAATGAACCTCATTGGTTCTTGTGGAAGCTCAAGTGTAACATGAGAATGAATCTCATTGGTTCTTGTGGAAGCTCAAGTGTAACAAGAATGAACCTCATTGGTTCTTGTGGAAGCTCAAACATGCTGCGCAAAGCAAGAACGAACCTCATTGGTTCCTGTGGAAGCTCAAACGTGCTGCATAACACATGAATTAACCTCATTGGTTCTTGTGGAAGCTCAAACATGCTGCGCAAAGCAAGAACGAACCTCATTGGTTCCTGTGGAAGCTCAAACGTGCTGCATAACACAAGAATTAACCGCACTGGTTCTTGTGGAAGCTCAAGCGTAACACGAGAATGAACCTCATTGGCTCTTGTGGAAGCTCAAACATGCTGCGTAAAGCAAGAACGAACCTCATTGGTTCTTGCTGAAGCTCAAACGTGCTGTGTAACATGAGAATGAACCTCATTGGCTCTTGTGGAACCTCAAATATGCTGCGTAAAGCAAGAACGAACCTCATTTGTTCTTGTGGAAGCTCAAACGTGCTGTGTAACACTAGAATGAACCTCATTGGCTCTTGTGGAACCTCAAACATGCTGCGTAAAGCAAGAACGAACTTCATTGGTTCTTGTGGAAGCTCAAACATGCTGCGTAACACGAGAATTAACGTCATTGGTTCTTGTGGAAGCTCAAACGTGCTGCGTAACATGAGAATGAACCTCATTGGTTCTTGTGGAAGCTCAAGTGTAACATGGGAATGAATCTCATTGGTTCTTGTGGAAGCTCAAGTGTAACAAGAATGAACCTCATTGGTTCTTGTGGAAGCTCAAACGTGCTGCGTAACATGAGAATGAACCTCATTGGTTCTTGTGGAAGCTCAAGTGTAACATGAGAATGAATCTCATTGGTTCTTGTGGAAGCTCAAGTGTAACAAGAATGAACCTCATTGGTTCTTGTGGAAGCTCAAACATGCTGCGCAAAGCAAGAACGAACCTCATTGGTTCCTGTGGAAGCTCAAACGTGCTGCATAACACAAGAATTAACCTCATTGGTTCTTGTGGAAGCTCAAACGTGCTGCATAACACAAAAATTAACCGCACTGGTTCTTGTGGAAACTCAAGCGTAACACGAGAATGAACCTCATTGGCTCTTGCGGAAGCTCAAACATGCTGCGTAAAGCAAGAACGAACCTCATTGGTTCTTGCTGAAGCTCAAACGTGCTGTGTAACATGAGAATGAACCTCATTGGCTCTTGTGGAAGCTCAAACATGCTGCGTAACACGAGAATTAACCTCATTGGCTCTTGTGGAACCTCAAACATGCTGCGTAAAGCAAGAACGAACTTCATTGGTTCTTGTGGAAGCTCAAACATGCTGCGTAACACGAGAATTAACCTCATTGGTTCTTGTGGAAGCTCAAACGTGCTGCATAACACAAAAATTAACCGCACTGGTTCTTGTGGAAACTCAAGCGTAACACGAGAATGAACCTCATTGGCTCTTGCGGAAGCTCAAACATGCTGCGTAAAGCAAGAACGAACCTCATTGGTTCTTGCTGAAGCTCAAACGTGCTGTGTAACATGAGAATGAACCTCATTGGCTCTTGTGGAAGCTCAAACATGCTGCGTAACACGAGAATTAACCTCATTGGCTCTTGTGGAACCTCAAACATGCTGCGTAAAGCAAGAACGAACTTCATTGGTTCTTGTGGAAGCTCAAACATGCTGCGTAACACGAGAATTAACCTCATTGGTTCTTGTGGAAGCTCAAGTGTAACATGGGAATGAACCTCATTGGCTCTTGTGGAAGTTCAAACATGCTGCGTAAAGCAAGAACGAACCTCATTGGTTCTTGTGGAAGCTCAAACGTGCTGTGTAACACTAGAATGAACCTCATTGGCTCTTGTGGAAGCTCAAACATGCTGCGTAAAGCAAGAACGAACTTCATTGGTTTTTGTGGAAGCTCAAACGTGCTGCGTAACACGAGAATGAACCTCATTGGTTCTTGTGGAAGCTCAAACGTGCTGTGTAACACATGAAAATGAACCTCATTGGTTCTTGTGGAAGCTCAAGTGTAATACGAGAATGAACCTCATTGGCTCTTGTGGAAGCTCAAACGTGCTGCATAACACAAAAATTAACCGCACTGGTTCTTGTGGAAACTCAAGCGTAACACGAGAATGAACCTCATTGGCTCTTGCGGAAGCTCAAACATGCTGCGTAAAGCAAGAACGAACCTCATTGGTTCTTGCTGAAGCTCAAACGTGCTGTGTAACACTAGAATGAACCTCATTGGCTCTTGTGGAAGCTCAAACATGCTGCGTAAAGCAAGAACGAACTTCATTGGTTTTTGTGGAAGCTCAAACGTGCTGCGTAACACGAGAATGAACCTCATTGGTTCTTGTGGAAGCTCAAACGTGCTGTGTAACACATGAAAATGAACCTCATTGGTTCTTGTGGAAGCTCAAGTGTAATACGAGAATGAACCTCATTGGCTCTTGTGGAAGCTCAAACGTGCTGCATAACACAAAAATTAACCGCACTGGTTCTTGTGGAAACTCAAGCGTAACACGAGAATGAACCTCATTGGCTCTTGTGGAAGCTCAAACATGCTGCGTAACACGAGAATTAACCTCATTGGCTCTTGTGGAACCTCAAACATGCTGCGTAAAGCAAGAACGAACTTCATTGGTTCTTGTGGAAGCTCAAACATGCTGCGTAACACGAGAATTAACCTCATTGGTTCTTGTGGAAGCTCAAGTGTAACATGGGAATGAACCTCATTGGCTCTTGTGGAAGTTCAAACATGCTGCGTAAAGCAAGAACGAACCTCATTGGTTCTTGTGGAAGCTCAAACGTGCTGTGTAACACTAGAATGAACCTCATTGGCTCTTGTGGAAGCTCAAACATGCTGCGTAAAGCAAGAACGAACTTCATTGGTTTTTGTGGAAGCTCAAACGTGCTGCGTAACACGAGAATGAACCTCATTGGTTCTTGTGGAAGCTCAAACGTGCTGTGTAACACATGAAAATGAACCTCATTGGTTCTTGTGGAAGCTCAAGTGTAATACGAGAATGAACCTCATTGGCTCTTGTGGAAGCTCAAACGTGCTGCGTAACACGTGAATGAACCTCATTGGTTCTTGTGGAAGCTCAAGTGTAACACGAGAATGAACCTCATTGGCTCTTGTGGAAGCTCAAACATGCTCCGTAACATGAGAATGAACCTCATTGGTTCTTGTGGAAGCTCAAGTGTAACACGAGAATGAACCTCATTGGCTCTTGTGGAAGTTCAAACATGCTGCGTAAAGCAAGAACGAACCTCATTGGTTCTTGTGGAAGCTCAAACGTGCTGCGTAACATGAGAATGAACCTCATTGGTTCTTGTGGAAGCTCAAGTGTAACACGAGAATGAACCTCATTGGCTCTTGTGGAAGTTCAAACATGCTGTGTAACATGAGAATGAACCTCATTGGTTCTTGTGGAAGCTCAAACATGTTGCGTAATATGAAAATGAACCTCATTGGTTCTTGTGGAAGCTCAAGCGTAACACGAGAATGAACCTCATTGGTTCTTGCTGAAGCTCAAACGTGCTGCGTAACACTGGAATTAACCTCATTGGCTCTTGTTGTGGAAGCTCAAACATGCTGTGTAACACTAGAATTAACCTCATTGGCTCTTGTGGAAGCTCAAACATGCTGCGTAACACTAGAATTAACCTCATTGGCTCTTGTGGAAGCTCAAACATGCTGCGTAACACTAGAATTAACCTCATTGGCTCTTGTGGAAGCTCAAACATGCTGCGTAACACTAGAATTAACCTCATTGGCTCTTGTGGAAGCTCAAACATGCTGTGTAACACTAGAATTAACCTCATTGGCTCTTGTGGAAGCTCAAACGTGCTGCGTAACACTAGAATTAACCTCATTGGTTCTTGCTGAAGCTCAAACATGCTGTGTAACACGAGAATGAACCTCACTGGTTCTTGCTGAAGCTCAAACGTGCTGCGTAACACTAGAATTAACCTCATTGGCTCTTGTGGAAGCTCAAACGTGCTGCGTAACACTAGAATTAACCTCATTGGCTCTTGTGGAAGCTCAAACATGCTGTGTAACACGAGAATGAACCTCATTGGTTCTCGCACATCAAGCGAACATGCTTGAGCTTCCGTTCACCACAACTGATGTGTGAGTTGATCAATGTTTATATGTGAATAAAAGGCTAAATTCAATCTGTTAATCATATAAAGCAATTGAGTCTCTTCAGAAAATGTGGACGAAACCGCTCAATTCATATGGATTAGTTTTACGATGTCTTTATGAACTTTTTGAAGTGTCAAAGTGGTAGTTGTGTAACTGTCTATGGACGGTACAGAAAGCTCTGATTTCATCAAAAAGATCTTAATTTGTTTTCCGAAGATGATCAAAAGTCTTACGGGCTTGGAAAGACATGAGGGTGAGTCATATTTGGGTGGACTATCCATTTAACTACACATATTAAGCAAATTGAAAGCAGAAGTAAAATATATAGAACATGAATATTTTAAAATGAAAACAACCTGGGTTCCAGACGCTCTTTCACTTTTGCTATGGATAATATGTAGGGTCCAATTTGTCGTGTAATGGTTGTTAAGTAGGAGTTTTCTTGCTTCAGCTGCAGAAGGTCATAAAGCTGTGCTGTAATTAGTAAATTAATTAGTTCACAAATTAGTGGAAGGAAATAGTTTAACTTGCCAGATAAAATGAATCATGAGGCATCACAGACAACTTGTTCTTTTTCCTCACCTTCATAGATCTCTTGCTCATTGGTTACTCTTTGAAAGGTCACATCCCATATCTAGAAACACAACCAAAATATGCTAAGGTGCTGCTGTGTTTTGAAAAAATAATACGTTTTGCAGGAATTATTTATTTCGCCTCACCTCCTCAAATACAGCCCTCTGGGTCTGCACGGCAGAGTACTGAGATGCGATCTGTTCATCAATGAGTAGAGACCTTTCCAGGATCTCATCCATGGTGTCCGTGTTGATGAGAGAGTGGTGTTTTGTCAGGTCTCTGTGCATCTCCTGAACCTCATCCTTCAGCCTCTGGACTTCTGTCTGAAGAACCTGGAGCATGAAATATGCATAGAATTGATCAAACAATACACAAACCGGTATGCACAATTCTATCTTATAACGAGACCCAAAATACAAGGAAAGCATTGTTTAGAGTACATGGCTGGAATGAATGCATTTGATTCTCTTATTTTCAAATAGCATTCAAAAATAGCGAAATACAGAAGAGATTATTTGATGTATACAATATGAAGTGTCATAGATGGCGCTACACTCTTAGAAGAAAAGATTCTATATAGAACCTTAAAGGGATAATTCACCCAAAAATTTAAATTATTTCATAATTTACTCACCCCCAAGCCAGTATATGACATTCTTCTTTTAGACTAATACAATCGGAGTTATATTAAACATAATGGCAGCCCAAAATTTGCCAAAAAAGCCAAAAAAGTGCATCCATCCATTATAAAAGTAATCCACACGGCTCTGGGGTGTTAATAAAGGCCTTCTGAAGTGAATCGATGGGTTTGTGTAAGAAAAATTTCCATATGTGGCGAGCAGCGAGGCCGAGGGACCGTGAGGGCGGGACGAGGCGGCGCTCATCAGAGAGGATGAGCGGCAGCTGTGAGCCAGCGATCTCGGCCCTCGCGCAGGAGTGAGGGACTATAAAGGAGGAGCGACGACAGTGAGGGACGAGAGAGGACCAGGCCTGGATTTTATGTTGTATTTTATTTATGTTTTGTTATGTGTTGCTGCAGTCGACCGTGAGGGGCTGCAGCTTATTATTTTCATTTTGTGTTTATTTGTATGTAGTCGACAGTCGTCCGCGAGGGGCTGTCGCCGTTGTGTTTGTTTCATTAAAAGTTATTTTGATTGTCCGCCGGTTCCCGCCTCCTTCTTCCCGTACAAACAACCTTTACTACATACTACGAACTATATTTAAAACTTTATAAAGTAAAATATCTAGCTTCTGCCAGACCGCCTTCCGCATTCAACTTACGAAGAAAGTGTAACGCCTCTCGCAGTTCAAAGTGATACATCGCGCCAGCTACACTTTTTCTGTAAGCTGAATACGGTCCGGTGGAACCTAGATATTTTAATTTATAACGTTAAATATGGATATTTTTCTTACACAAACCCATCGATTCACTTCAGAAGGCCTTTATTAACCCCCCAGAGCCATGTGGATTACTTTTATAATGGATGGATGCACTTTTTTGGGCTTCAAATTTTGGGCTGCCATTATAAAGCTTGGAAGAGCCAGGACATTTTTTAATATAACTCCGAATGTATTAGTCTGAAAGAAGAATGTCATATACACAAGTGGCAACCTCCCGCAGTTTCTCTTGAAGCCAATACGTAAGTGACTTAAACTGCAATTCATCGACTGGCCACTACTCCAGAAGGGAGCAGAATCTCATTGAGCCCCATGTTAAAATGCCCAACTTTACAGCAGAAAAACACATGTTTACAGTCTAGTACAAATTGTGGACTCATTCGTTCCCTTTCGAGGGAACTCTCACTGCGTCGGAACGACACTTTGGGGATGCTCCCTAAGCATCAGCGAATCTGAAGTCTGAATAGAAACTAAACCAATCAGATTGGCGTGCATGATGACGTCACTGTGACGGCATACCCGGAAGTATAAAAGGGGAGCCGGCGCATTGAAACGGCAGTTATTGCTCTTCAGCATAGCGCTCTCTGTTGAAACTGTCTGTCTATTTACTGTTGTTTGTCAAGTTGCAAAAGTGTGTGAATGATGGAAAGGAATGTGAGAGAGTTTAAGCAGTGTGTGCATCCGTGTCCCCGCTACATATCGGGCTCGGATACACACCTGCTTTGTGGGCAGTGTCTGGGTGTTGAGCATGCTCGGGCGGCTCTCGAGGGAGCCGCCTGTCAACATTGTGAGCTGCTCACACTCAGACTGCTCCGCTCTCGGCTGGCCGTGTTCGATGAGGCCGGCCAGCTTCGGGAGCCCCATGGTTCTGGACCCGCGGTCGCTGAGGCGGCTCTGCGTCGCAGATCATGGGGTTCACAAAGGGACTTGTCAGCGGGATTTGGGACTGCTGCAGCACTTTCCCAATCCTCGTCTGACAGTTCTGAGGATCTTCCTCCCCGTTTGGAAGCCCGCGCTGCGGCTTCTTCCCCCGGGGTCAAAGGTCCGATGCTTATTCTCTCCGGTTCCGAGGAGCTGGATGAGTTTGGCATCGGGGCGGGTGGAGAAGCAGAAAGTGTCTAATCACTTCATCCACCCGCCCAAGAGGAGCTGATTGAGGTGTTGACTCGTGCGGTGGCCAAGTTGAACATCAATTGGCCACAGGAAGTGCCGGAAATTCAGCCACCCAGACGCGGTTGAGACCGTCGTCGCCAAATACCAGGAGGCGAAGAGGCAGTCAGCAGCCTTCCGCCAGTACCTCCCTCGCCGCTCAGAGCCTGGGAAGGCGGCCCCTAGGGGGCAGCCTCAGCCGTCTGCCAGCTCCTCGCACCGGCAGGTGCAGAAGGAGAGCGTCGCCTCTAGAGCCCCTCCTCCGGGAGCTTGGCAACAGAGGCGGCGTTCTCACCAGCAGTCTTCCGCTCCTAGAGGCGATCTGAGGAACGTACTCCAGGCGCGGAAGGCTGCTGGGAAGAAGTCCTAGCTTCGGCTGGACTTCCAAGAGCAGTCCCCCCCCCCCGCAGAGGGGAAACCGAGGTTACTTCCTCTGCGGCGCTCTGGGGAAATCGATGTGGTAATCCCGCCGTCTATGACGCTTCGGGCCACATCGATTTCCCGCGAACGCATGCTGCTCCAGCCGCCTCTGGAAAGACCTGCGGCTGGGCAGCTCGCGCGTCCGCACAGATAATCGTTCCCAACCACTTCCTGCCGGTCATCCGCTTCAGGGGATTGGGGACGAGGCTCGTGTAACACCCGACGCCAGCCTCGAGAGGCTGGTTCCCTTAGTAGATTATCTCGGTGCATGGAAATGCCTTCCGAATATTTCTACATGGGTCCTGCGTACTGTAGAGAATGGTTACAGACTGCAGTTCGGTCACCCTCCTCCAAGTTTCAGGGGGTTGAACTGGACTGCAGTGGTACCAGAGCGGGTTCGGGTAATGGAACTAGAAGTAAAATCCTTGCTGGCGAAGGAAGCCATAGTTCCATATCTCCATCCTTCCATGTCACAGGAAGTTCTTGAGGTTCGCTTTCGGGGGCGAGGCGTACCAATATCGAGTGCTTCCCTTCGGCCTACTCTTTCCCCATGCACATTCACGAAATGCATGGATGCAGCTCTGGCTCCATTGAGACTTCAGGGCATCCGTGTGCTGAACTATATCGACGACTGGCTCATATTGGCCCAGTCTTATGAGATGGCAGTTCGGCATCGAGATGTCGTTCTGGCTTACATAAGGTGCTTGGAGCTGAGACTCAACACAGCGAAGAGTGTGTTGACGCCGTCCCAGAGGACTACGTTCCTAGGGATCGAATGGGACTCGACGACGATGCGGGCACAATTGTCTCCCGCGCGAGTCGAGACCATACTGGCGTTGGTCTCAGGAATAAGGCTAGGCCACAGCATCACTGTGAAGCACTTTCAGAGAGTGCTGGGGCACAATGGCAGCAGCGTCCAACGTGATACCTTTTGGCCTGCTGCACATGAGACCCCTACAGTGGTGGCTGAAAACCAAGGGGTTTTCCCCCAGAGGGAATCCTTTCCGTATGATCATGGTAACGCGCAGATGCCTTCGTTCCCTAGTCATATGGAAGAAACCTTGGTTTCTGTCCCAGGGGCCAGTGCTGGGAGCGTCCTGTTGCCGGAAATCCGTTTCAACAGACGCCTCCCTCACTGGTTGGGGCGCGGTCATGGACGGCTGCTTTGCGAGGGGCCCGTGGGAGGGCCGTCATTCCTCCTGGCACATAAATTGCCTGGAGATGATGGCGGTCTACAAAGCTCTCAGGAGCTTTTTCCCGGACCTCCGCGGCCAACATGTCCTGGTATGAACAGACAATACGGCTATTGTAGCGTACCTCAATCATCAGGGTGGTTTGAGGTCGCGCCCTCTATGCAGACTGCCGCATTAAATTCTACTGTGGTCCCAAGAGAAACTGTTGTCCATCAGGGCAATGTATGTCCCAGGGATCCAAAATCAGGGAGCAGACATCCTGTCGAGGCAGGGGCTGAGGCCCGGGGAGTGGCGACTCCACCCAGAGATGGTGGAGGCCATGTGTGAGAGTTTCGGCCCAGTGGAAGTGGACCTGTTTGCGTCTCGAGAGACGTCCCACTGCCCACTGTGGTGTTCCCTCACGCATCCAGCCCCGCTGGGGTTGGATGCCATGGTTCAGATGTGGCCGAGGCTGCGTCTGTACGCATTTCCCCCAATTGCTCTGTTCCCGGGAGTCCTGGAGAGGGTCAGTCAACAGGGGGTCAGCCTACTTCTGGTAGCACCCCGTTGGCCGACTCGAGTTTGGTTCTCGGATATCATAGCTCTGCTGGCAGGTCATCCATGGCAGATTCCTCTGAGGAGGGATCTCCTATCTCAGGCGGGGGGCACAATATTTCACCCCCGGCCAGAGGTTTGGAACCTTTGGGTCTGGCCCCTGAGTCGGCGGAACCAAAGAACCTGACCCTGAAGGTGGCTTTTCTCCTGGCGATTACATCGCTGAAAAGAGTGGGGGACCTCCAGGCCTTGGTGGTAACGCCGACTTGCCTGGAGTTTGCCCCTGGGGGAGTTAAAGCCATCTTACACCCTAGGCCGGGCTACGTGCCCAAGGTTCCATCAAGGATGGCCAGGTCTTTGGTTCTTCAGGCATTTCATCCTCCGCCTCACGTGACGGCGGAAGAAGGGAGACTTCACCTGCTCTGCCCAGTTAGGGCTCTCAGAGTGTATCTGGAGAAGTCTGCGCAGTGGAGGAGATCTCAACAGCTTTTGGTGTTTTTTGGTTCACCCAAGAAAGGGTTGCCTGCATCTACCCAGACAATCAGTAACTGGATTGTCCAGGCAATAACCATGGCTTATCAGGTGCGCAATTTGCCTTCACCTATGGCCGTGAGGGCTCATTCCACCAGAGGCATGGCCTCTTCGGTGGCCCTCCTTTCTGGGGTCCCCATGCAGGATATCTGCGAGGCGGCTGGGTGGGCTACCCCACACACCTTTATCAGGTTTTATAGCCTGCATCTCCCTACAGCGCCTGGCGCTAGGGTGCTCCAGTCCTAGTTGTGCCCGGTCTCCGGCTTCACACTAGGGCAGGCGCTACCCTCGGGGTGGGCTAGTGGGTACTCGTTCCCCAAAGTGTCGTTCCGACGCAGTGAGAGTTCCCTCGAAAGGGAACGGCTCGGGTTATGTCTATAACCCTTGTTCCCTGAGAAGGGAACGAGCACTGCGTCGCGTCACCACACCTCGGCACGCCTGGAGCGCATGCTTCAGAGCAATAGCTGTCGTTTCAATGCGCCGGCTCCCCTTTTATACTTCCAGGTATGCCGTCACAGTGACGTCATCACGTACGCCAATCGGATTGGTTTAGTTTCTATTCAGACTTAAAAGATTCGCTGATGCTTAGGAAGCATCCCCAAAGTGTCGTTCCGATGCAGTGCTCATTCCCTTCTCAGGGAACAAGGGTTATAGACATAACCCGAGCCGTTTACATTGTATAAAGCATTAAAGTCCTGCATAATTAAGGGCGTGACCACTTCGAGTGACAGGTGGAAAGAAATCGCTAGAAAAAAATTAATAGCCTGTTAAACATCAAAGTATTATGCAAACATTTAAGACATTTTGTCTTATATAGAATTTTTTTCACATAAAGTGTCCTTTAAAATCGATTCAAGAACCCTATATAAAACCTCACTATATGTTCTTGAGCAGGGGTTTTTCAAACTTTATGATGCCAAAGACCCCCAAATATGATCCACCTTTTATGAGGGACCCCCTTCCTAAAATCCATCTATATATTTTATGTATGAAAAAACATTTAAACTGTTATATAAATAGTAAGTGTAACATTGTAAATACAACATAACTTAAATAAGATATACTTAATGTTGGATGTATAAACCTGAAGAAGAACGTTTTCAATTAAAGGTTATTTGTATAAGCAAATTTCACAATAAATGCATATAAACAGCTTACATACTGCATTAAGAATACTGCATTACAACCACAGTGAGCATGATAAAGGGGACTGGAGTGAGAAAAACTCACTAGAAAGATACAAAGCGAACATATACAATTCTGGAAAGTACGTATACGGCAAGAAAGGAGAGAACATTTAAAAATGAAACAGTTAGAATGTTCGGTAGACTTTATCCATTTTTACTTTATCTTTTTATCCTCTGAAATTTTCTGGGGATCCCTTGGAACCTTTCTGGAGGGTCCTGTTAGAGTTCATTCAACAAACAGATCAAATGGCTCAAAGAGCACAGTCATCTTTCCTGTGCTGACGTATTTCCATTTAATACAGGATGATGAGGCTGACATATCATTATAGATGATCACAGCACATAGAAGTTGAATTCTGTCAATGATTAGGAGTAGACTAACGTATCAAAAAGGACAAATTCTTACCCTGTAGCTCTTCTCAAAGTTGCGGCAGTGCTCGGTAAAGGGTGACTCTCTGCCCTCGGCCAGCAGCACTTTGGTACAAATGTATCTGTGAAAGGTGGGCCTGCGGCCAAAAGGCATTTCACTGAGAGAAGGGGACGGGCACGACATAGACAGAGCCGGCAGCCTGTGAAAGGAAATGAGAGATCCTAGCATCATTCTTATTTTTTTCACCTGTAGTCAGAATTAAAAGCCAAGATTGCTCTCAACGAGTTTTAACCTGGTAGATACTAACATAGGACGCCATAGCCACATGCAAAAAAAAAAGGAAAATTTATTTTACAAACAAAACTTTTTTTTACATTTACAAATATAATAAACAGGTAAAAGCATATTTAACAAAACAAACCCCCCTTCTTTTTTATTAAAACCTTATTGGATGAACATCTAAAATAGTTGTCATTTATTAATATTTTGAATTAGCTTTTGTTTCATATTTTAATTTTAATTTAAGTAATTATGTATGTGATTTTGTCACATTTCTTTTAAAATGTAATTTGTATATAGTGCATTTACATTTAAATTGAGTCATTTAGCAGACACTTTTATCCAAAGTGACTTACAAATGAGAGCAATAGAAGCAACTAGAACAGTCAAGGGCAACAGTATGCAAGTGCTGTAACAAGTCTCAGTTAATCTAGCACAGAACACACAGGACAGAACTTTTTTTTTTTTAATAAAATAGACAGACAGAAAATGAATAGAATGTTAATTGCTATTTTTTATTGGTCAGGTGCTGCTGGAAGAGATGTGTCTTTAGCTGTTTTTTGAAAATGGCTACAGACTCGGCTGCTCGAATTGAGATGGGGGCGGTCCAGGAAAAGGTCCGTGAGACAAGTTCACAGTTTGTATTAAGTTTGAGTCATTTTAATACTTCATTTTACTTACTTCATTGAGTCATTTTACTACTTCAACTTAAACATTTAAAAAAAAAAAAATTGTGTTTAAGTTTTTCACCTAATATTTATGTTTGGTTTTATTTCAGCTTTATTTCAATTGGCGAAAACCATTTTTAATAGTTTAAGTTCACATTAACAATAACAACACTGACCTAAAGAACTTAATTCTCTACATCTGAAGCAGAATATTAATAGATTATAATAGAACAACCATCAAAACATTGACATTCAGACATTTTGAATAAAATTCAACTCAGATTCTGATGCCTTCCCATTTTCAGAGCTTGATGACCATTGACGTTCACAATTAACGATGCACAGAAATGCAGCATTCCCACCTCTGCGTCCATAAACCTCAGTTGGAAATTCAGGAATTAAAAGATCAAGAATTAAAAGCCCTATTGAAAGCTCATAATGTTACTAAGAAAACATCAAGAATAAAGACAGTTACCTTAGTTTCAAAGCTCATCTAATCTCTCTTCCCTAGTACTGTGGCGGTACAAGTCCCTCGAGTGAGTCTGGAGTCTGGACACTGTTCTCCGAGCCTAAGTGACAAGCGTCCCACCCCCTAACTTTTACCAATTTAAGATCCTGGCATCAACGGTGACATCAGCAGCATTGGAACAAAGTGCTTTGTGTGAACTCTGTACTATTAGCAGAATCCGAGACACTTCTCTGAAATTCTGTTAAAAATAGTGAGAGAAGCCTGACCTCTGTACTGTCCTGTATGTTGGCATGGGGGCAGGTGGGGAGGATGATTGTTTGGTGGAGGGCTTCACAAACCTAAGAACGGTAGGGATGATTGATGTGGAAAGTTTTCACAGGGACTTGCGTCATTGGACTCTCTATGGAGAGATGGAGGTTGCTGTGGTGGAATGGCTGTATTAATTCTGATCTCTTATCACCTTTGGGTATTCTGTGTAGTTGCATTGAGGCCCGTAATACCGGGTCTTTTATGAAAACGTGCAGGGCAGATAGTGTGGCATGGCATGACAATGGGAATTCAATATGGAAACTTTTAATTATGATAATGGGTTTAGAGGATTAGGGCTGATATTGTGGAGGGGCTCCAGCAAATATTTGGATGCCAGATGTGATTTGGATTTCAGATGTGGCTTTTCTTCTTCTGAAGAACACAAAAGATATTTTGAACAATGTTGGTAACCAGAGAGTTGATGGACCCTCACTGACTTCCATAGTATTTTTTTTGTTCTATGGAAGTCAATGCAGTCCATCAACTGTTTGGTTACCCATGTTCTTCAAAATATCTTCTTTCGTGTTCATCAGAAGAAAGAAATTCATATAGGTTTTGAGTAACATTTTTGGGTTAACTATCCCTTTACGACAAACCCGACTGTTTTTATGTAAATATTCACTAGGACATGCATTTTGACATCTTTTTGGCCATTCAAGCGTGATAATCCGCATAATAATCGCATGCTGTATGACAGGCGGCTTTCTGTGCGCGTGCTTCAGGTCAGAGACAGAGCGAGTAGCGCATTGACTCCTTTTTTGAGGCTTATTGCGCTTAACTTTTTTTAACATCAAACACGTCCCACACTTTTTTTCTTTGTTGCTCTAAGGCAGGGATGGGCAAATAGCGGCCTAATGAAAGGTTTTAATGTAAATTGCCATTACACCACTGCACTGTTCACAAAAGCCGGTTTTCCACCGCCGGGTTGGTGAATGGTAATTATGGTTCCAGTTGTATTTCCATTTGAGCCTGGTATGGCACAGCATGTTTACAAACTGCTCTCTGCCTGGAATTATCCAACCGTGCCGAACCGCTGCTGGAATGCGTGCAGTGACACCGCAACTCAGGGTTGGTCTGTTGCCTGGCTGCCAGTTTCTCCGCTTGCTAAACTTGCTATTTGAGCAACATGAACACACATTAATAATAACATTTTAAGAAATATCTGATCTTCCTCTTCCTTCCTTTACATCGCCTATTGTGTGTAAACTCTTGCTTTATCAGGGCAACGACTGACTCATTTGTATTACATTTCATAGAGCTCCATTATCAGTCCATTATCTTGCACTTAATTATGTTCTTATACATTTTTTAAAATAGTATTTTTATTCATGGTAATATGTAGATGTGGATTGGAACTGACAAAAAGTTTCCCATTAGTATTAGCAAAATTGCACACATTTTATATTTAATAAAATCTTTAAAAACAAATGTGTGAGTGTGGATGAATAATCTGGCCCCTTGGTATGAAAGAGAAAAAATGTTGGCCCTCTTCACTATCGAAGTTGCCCATCCTTGCTCTAAGGTGGCAATAACTTCTGCACACACACTGACTCCTGCTGTCACACATCGAGAAATGCTGTTATTCTTAAAGGTGCAGTATGTAATATTGACAGCTAGTGGTTGGAATGGGTACTGCAGTCAAAATATTGAATCATACTCTTTTTAATAGACGGGTATCGCAATACCTTAGTACCGGTATCGTGCAAAACACTTGTACATATAACCAAAACAAGTATTTACATTCTGATATTTTGTCCAAAATTAACATAAAGTATTAGGAGACGTTCTGTAAAATAAATGAAACATGTCCATAGTTCCTATTAAAAATGATTGTAAAGATTGCAAGAAAATTGATGTTTTTCGATAATAAGTCATGATTTGTTTGCAGATGACACATGGATTGATACTTCTTGTCATCTTATGAAAATATTTAAATACTAATGTCCACATTAAATACTAAATACTTATGTTACAATAACAATATGCAACTTGTCATGCCAAGCAAACTCAGAACTAGTTTCGAAAAGGTAGAACTGCACAGTTAACATTCATCAGTCCTGAAAATAACTGCTCCACTATGCAGATATGCAGGAATACTGTATATGAAGACACTAAGCGCAGACACAAGCTCCTCCAGTTTCTCAGAAAAGTGCTTATAAAAACTTGATATAGTTCACTCCATAGCTTTAACACAACCCGAAATTCTATGCAATGAGATCTGAGGTGGATTCGGAGAAAAGGAATCTAGGATCGCATCCCTTTCTTTCATAAGCTCTGTTCATATAGATTTGCACTGATACAAGCACGTTCACTTTTGCTGCACTAATTTTACTGGAAGCTAAAGAGCCAAACTGATCTGGAAACAGTACTCATACACAGAGCTATATTATGAATAAGGCTCTGAAGTGGTCTGTCAGAGGCATAACTCTCTGAGCCCTTGTCCCGGAATGAGAGCTTTCCAGGAAAGGCTCCATGTCCTGTCCTGCCTCATGTTATCACCTCATAGCTCCTGGCACCTCACAGACACAGAACTAAGTCTAGCTATAACAGGACAGTTGCCACCTGGTGCATTGTTAGGGAGCGTTACATAAATGGTTTTCTGTTTAGGAGCTTAATAACCAGATGAGAAAGCACCAGCGTAATGCCAGTGTCTCCTTCCTGTCATCTGTAGTCAGTTCTGTGTCATTAGACAGAATTCGGACAATCCGAGCAGTAGGGATGGGACGGTGTGAAAATTTCACATCACGATTATAGTGACAAAAATTATCACGATTATCAATATTAGCACGGTTTTGTTAAAATGAGATGAAAGTGTTCAAAAAATAATGCACACACTGAAAACATTACAACAAGTTTTATATTTGAAAACAAATAAAACAAGCAGCTCTATGCACTTTTTAAGATAGATTCTATTCGGAGGCATTTCCTTCCCTATATTTTTACCATCACTCCCATAGACGCTGTATTAGAAACACCCTCACAACAGCGGTAACTTGTTTTTTTGTAATTTGATGCAAAAGTAATAAAATACAAAGTACTAGTGTTATAAATGTACATACATTTTTAAAAAATGAAAATACAAAAAACACTATTGATGACCTTTAAAACGCATCATCACAGTCTGTGAAAAGGGTCTATGGTTGTGATCATCTTGTCTGGACGATTGTTTTGTACAAAATGTACAAAATCTGTGTAATAAGTGTACAATGAATATACATGTCACCCTTAAAGGGGTACTTCACTGCTGAAAAGATGAATGTGTATTTAAATTGGGTCATTTATGTAAGTGAAATTATTTTAGAAGTTGGTGCCTTCTAGACTGAGAAAAGCCAGAAAATGTGTTTTTGGCTCATATGGATGAAAGACAACAACTCCCAGAATGCACTTGCTTCGCTACCTACGAGGCCACTCCCAAGCCACGCCTACCAGTTACATCACTTGCCCACCACGGCACTACCGTACCGTCATGTTCATTTTTATAGTAATAAAATCATTTAGTTCAGTTAGAGAACAGACACAACAAGAGTCGCAGCACAAAAGTCAGATTTCATTCATCACGAGAGCAAACAGCTGACAGACAAGATGATCGGCCTCGGAAAATTTGATTTCAAAGCGAAATGTAAAAGCGCCTATTTAAGTGAGTTTGTCATTGTACCGTTTTGTTGTTGTGTTTTTCATAAAGAATAATAGGCTAATTAACTCACAATTCAAGCAAACCGCCCCCAGTTTGGTGCTAATTCTAACCCGAAACTAAAATGAGCACGGCCGCACGGGCATTCATTCACGGCCTCACAGTCGTTCACGGTACGACTTTATATGTGTGTTTGTGTGTATATACACTCACCTAAAGGATTATTAGGAGTACCGGTTCAATTTCTCATTAATGCAATTATCTAATCAACCAATCACATGGCAGTTGCTTCAATGCATTTAGGGGTGTGGTCCTGATCAAGACAATCTCCTGAACTCCAAACTGAATGTCAGAATGAGAAAGAAAGGTGATTTAAGCAATTTTGAGCGTGGCATCCCTTATGCAACAAAAATTCTCAAAATTTCTCAATATATTACATGCCAATATATTTCATGTGTCTCCATAAATTGTGAGATTTACATAGTAATATATCATATGCTATATTATATAACAATATATTAGGACCCACTTTATATTAGGTGGCCTTAACTACTATGTACTAACATTTTAATTAATCATTTAATACAATGCACTTATTGTGTACATACATATTTTTACATTGTGCTTACATTTTGAAAAATACCTGCATGTAATTACATCTGTAATTAAAAGTGGACAACAAAAATTGTTGTAATTGCTGCTGTTAATGATAATTTAATTTATAATACTCTCATCTCCATTTTACAATATATGAATCAATACATAGCCATATATGGTCCAGCCATATGGCTATATAATGTAAAATATAATGAATGTCATGCAAAATTTGATCTGGACTATTGTTAATCAACCTCTCTGTAAACCTATGCATGAGCTTGCTTATCTCATAAAAAAAATATTTGTTTCAATAAACATGCATGCAATAATGTAATACATTTTTGTTTGTATATTAATGTATTTTAATATATGAATCAATATATAGCAATAGGTTGTCCATCCATATATTGCTATATATTTTCAAATATATGAGGAAGTTTCTGATACATTGTAATATATTTTCTAATGTATTGCAATATAAATTCTAGTATATTGCAATATATTTTTGTTTCGTAAGGGATGGTTGTTGGTGCCAGACGGGCCAGTCTGAGGGTTTACAAAGAAAACAAAAACCCATTTCTAGGGTTTACAAAGAATGATGTGAAAAGCGAAAAACATCCAGTATGCGGCAGTCCTGTGGGCGAAAATGCCTTGTTGATGCTAGAGGTCAGAGGAGAATGGGCCGACTGATTCAAGCTGATAGAAGAGCAACTTTGACTGAAATAACCACTCGTTACAACCGAGGTATGCAGCAAAGCATTTGTGAAGCCACAACACGCACAACCTTGAGGCGGATGAGCTACAACAGCAGAAGACCCCATCGGGTACCACTCATCTCCACTACAAATAGGAAAAAGAGGCTACAATTTGCACCAGCTCACCAAAATCGGACAGTTGAAGACTGGAAAAATGTTGCCTGGTCTGATGAGTCTCGATTTCTGTTGAGTCAGAGTTTGGCGTAAACAGAATGAGAACATGGATCCATCATGCCTTGTTACCAATGTGCAGGCTGGTGGTGGTGGTGTAATGGTGTGGGGGATGTTTTCTTGGCACATTTTAGGCCCCTTAGTGCCAATTGGGCAACGTTTAAATGCCACGGCCTACCTGAGCATTGTTTCTGACCATGTCCATCCCTTTATGACCACCATGTGCCCATCCTCTGATGGCTACTTCCAGCAGGATAATGCACCATGTCACAAAGCTCGAATCATTTCAAATTGGTTTCTTGAACATGACAATGAGTTCACTGTACTAAAATGGCCCCCACAGTCACCAGATCTCAACCCAATAGAGCATCTTTGGGATGTGGTGGAACGGGAGCTTCGTGCCCTGGATGTGCATCCCACAAATCTCCATCAACTGCAAGATGCTATCCTATCAATATGGGCCAACATTTCTAAAGAATGCTTTCAGCATCTTGTTGAATCAATGCCACATAGAATTAAGGCAGTTCTGAAGGCGAAAGGGGGTCAAACACAGTATTAGTATGGTGTTCCTAATAATCCTTTAGGTGAGTGTATATACATACAAACACACAGTATTTATAATTATAAATGTCTTTACTGTCACTTTTGTGTCCTTGCTGAATAAAAGTATTAATAAAAAAGACACTTACTGACCCCAAACATTTTTACACTATATAACATAGTTATATATTTAAATTATTATCTTGTTTAAATGAAAATAGACTCCACCTACCTAAAGAAAAACAACTTTTTACCGTTATTTTCTTTTTACATTTATTGGGAAAACATTTAGCAATTTGGATTTTTACAGTGTGACCATTATTACAGCTCTAGTTATAAAGAAGTGAAGTGAAGTAATGTGTGGTCAAGTATGTTGACCCATACTTGGAATTTGTGCTCTGCATTTAACCCATCCAAGTGCACACACACAGTAGTGAACACACACCCAGAGCAGTGGGCAACCATATTGCTGCGGTGCCCAGGGATATCACAACTATCAAATATCACAACAAATATCATTACACATATCGCAACATCTGATTATTATAATAAAAATGAGATCCGATATATTTGCATGCCCTTTAAAGCAACACTAGGCACTTTTGACGCTCTAGCGGTTAATAAACAAAACTGCATGCATCTTGTGGAAGAACATTGTAGCCGGAGCTACTTCTCTCTTTTTATGTCTATGTCGAGTCACACAGGCACTGTGCTACTCTGCTGTGTGTACCGACACAAACACAAAACTTACAGAGTGTGGTTTTAGCGCTAGAAGGCTGCTTAGGTTTCAGCGGAAGTAGAATTTGTGTGGTTAAGAGTTGTTCTGCCACTGAAATTATTTTAGAGACATCATTTTAAGGTAAAAAACTACATAGTGTTGCTTTATTCACACCATCGTACATTTATGTATTTTTCAGAAGTATTTAAGCAACTCAGTCAGTCCAAGGCCAAACAAACACAGAGGATGAATAACAGCGCTGCCATATAATATTTTTTACACTGAATGTAATTACATATAAACTGCTCACCTGTAACTCAAGGCAGTTCCTCCGGTCACAGAGCCAGGTGTCCGCTGGCCCAACATCAAAAGAGGCTCCAGACAGAGGGCAAACTCAGAATGGTAGTCTGTGTTTATCTGTATGGTTGATACATACACTTTGTTAGTGTCAGAGGTCTGCATATATGCCAGCAGATGTTTGGTCTTCAACTCACCTTACTACTCTGGACAGGTGGGAACTTGTGAGGTAGATTTACAATGCTATACAGTCTGTCCATCAACTGCTGTTAAGGGTCATAGGGCATGAATCAAAATCTTTTTTTCCTTAAAACATTATTTAAAGTGCCCCTATTATGCTTCTTCGGATATTACCTTTCATGTAGTGTGTAATATAGAATGTAAAAGGACTGCAAAGTTTCAAAAATCTAATTTGCATAATGCCAGCATATGGTCTTCTTTGGCTGCCCTCGAACAGCATGTACTTTGACCCGCCCTCAAACACTAGTTAATAATAATAATAATAATTTGTTACATTTATATAGCGCTTTTATGGAAGGGGGGAATCTCCTCAACCACCACCAATGTGCAGCATCCACCTGGATGATGCGACAGCAGCCATATTGTGCCAGAACGCCCACTACACACCAGCTTATAGTGGAGAGGAGACGGAGTGATGAAGCCAATCGTATGGGGATGAGGCCAATGGGCAAATTTGGCCAGGATGCCAGGGTTACACCCCTACTCTTTATTGAAGGACATCATGGGATTTTTAATGACCACAAAGAGTCAGGGCCTCGGTTTAACGTCTCATCCGAAGGATGGACATCCGTAGTTGTAGCTGAGGCCTCAAAGAGTTTGGTTTGTGTTGTCGGAAGATGCTGTTTTCTGCACTGTGAAAGCAAATCCACTTTGCGTGCCTTTCCAAAGGATGAGGACTCAAGCTCGAATTGATAAGTTAAAACAGACAGACACCATTGTTACTGTTTGTATCACTGTTTATACAAGTGCTGAGGAAGCCTCCAGAGCTGAAATTCACGTATGGTAATTGGCGTAGACCAATCACAACAGAATGGGCCATCTGACCAATCAGAGCAGAGTAGGGTCTCTGAAAGGAGGGTTTTAAAGAGACTGAATACTTGATCGAACCGAAGGTGGTCCACCGGAAGCTAGATGTTTTACTTTATGACGTGTTAAATATGTATATTTTTACTTACACAAACCCATCGATTCACTTCAGAAGGCCTTTATTGACCCCCCGGAGCCTTTTATAATGGATGGATGCATTTTTTTGGTCTTCAAATTTTGGGCTGCCATTCACTGTCATTATAAAGCTTGGAAGAGCTAGGACATTTTTTTATATACAGTGAGGAAAATAAGAATTTGAACACCCTGCTATTTTGCAAGTTCTCCCACTTAGAAATAATGGAGGGGTCTGAAATTGTCATCGTAGGTGCATGTCCACTGTGAGAGACATAATCTAAAAAAAAAAAATCCAGAAATCACAATGTACTATTTATTTGTATGATACAGCTGCAAATAAGTATTTGAAAACCTGAGAAAATCAATGTTAATATTTGGTACAGTAGCCTTTGTTTGCAATTACAGAGGTCAAACGTTTCCTGTAGTTTTTCACCGGGTTTGCACACACTGCAGGAGGGATTTTGGCCCACTCCTCCACACAGATCTTCTCTAGATCAGTCAGGTTTCTGGCCTGTCGCTGAGAAACACAGAGTTTGAGCTCCCTCCAAAGATTCTCTATTGGGTTTAGGTCTGGAGACTGGCTAGGCCACGCCAGAACCTTGATATGCTTCTTACAGAGCCACTCCTTGGTTATCCTGGCTGTGTGCTTCGGGTCATTGTCATGTTGGAAGATCCAGCCTCGACCCATCTTCAATGCTCTAACTGAGGGAAGGAGGTTGTTCCCCAAAATCTCGCAATACATGGCTCCGGTCATCCTCTCCTTAATACAGTGCAGTCGCCCTGTCCCATGTGCAGAAAAACACCCCCAAAGCATGATGCTACCACCCCCATGCTTCTTAGTAGGGATGGTGTTCTTGGGATGGTACTCATCATTCTTCTTCCTCCAAACACGTTTAGTGGAATTATGACCAAAAAGTTCTATTTTGGTCTCATCTGACCACATGACTTTCTCCCATGACTCCTCTGGATCATCCAAATAGTCATTGGCAAACTTAAACGGGCCTGGACATGTGCTGGTTTAAGCAGGGGAACCTTCCGTGCCATGCATGATTTCAAACCATGACGTCTTAGTGTATTACCAACAGTAACCTTGGAAACGGTGGTCCCAGCTCTTTTCAGGTCATTGACCAGCTCCTGTAGTTCTGGGCGGATTTCTCACCTTTCTTAGGATCATTGAGACCCCACGAGGTGAGATCTTGAATGGAGCCCCAGTCCGAGGGAGATTGACAGTCATGTTTAGCTTCTTCCATTTTCTAATGATTGCTCCAACAGTGGACCTTTTTTCACCAAGCTGCTTGGCAATTTCCCCGTAGCCCTTTCCAGCCTTGTGGAGGTGTACAATTTTGCTCTAGTGTCTTTGGACAGCTCTTTGGTCTTGGCCATGTTAGTAGTTGGATTCTTACTGATTGTATGGGGTGGACAGGTGTCTTTATGCAGCTAACGACCTCAAACAGGTGCATCTAATTTAGGATAATAAATGGATGGAGGTGGACATTTTAAAGGCAGACTAACAGGTCTTTGAGGGTCAGAATTCTAGCTGAAAGACATGTGTTCAAATACTTATTTGCAGCTGTATCATACAAATAAATAGTTTAAAAAATCATATATTGTGATTTCTGGATTTTTTTTTTTAGATTATGTCTCTCACAGTGGACATGCACCTACGATGACAATTTCAGACCTCTCCATGATTTCCAAGTGGGAGAACTTGCAAAATAGCAGGGTGTTCAAATACATATTTTCCTCACTGTAACTCCGATTGTGTTTGTCTGAAAGAAGAATGTCATATACACCTAGGATGGCTTGAAGGTGAGTTAATTATGGGATAATTTAAATGTTTTAGTGAACTATCCCTTTAAGTGTTTTTTGACCTTGGATGCATGTAAACCTATTGTAGGACAGAAATAGGGGCAAGTTAAAAGTAATGCATAAAGGATAAATCTACTTACATAGCCCATATCTAAGAACTCGTACTTATTGGCTGAGCCAAGAAAAGCAGAGCAGGTGACCAAGTTCACCTGGGAAATAGAAACAATATACAAAGCATGGTATATCAGCAGAGCTTTTAAAATCCAATTTAAGATTTTTAAGACATGCACAAATATAATTAATACTGTATGTCCATATAGAACAAACCTATACAATCTTAAAATAAATCATGCATGTCAAATTTTTTTAAACACATTCAACTGCAAAGCATGATGACTGTAAGTTTAAATACTTACTAACTGTAAGACATGTTTTATTCAATATGTATTGAAGTTGGTTTACTAATATATCAATTCATACAAATTAGAGTTTAATCAACATTGGATTTTGTTCATACGATAATAATGTGTTTACATTGAATTCAATGCCAGAAAAAGTTTATTTCTTAAGCAAAATACCAGTAATAGCCAGAAGAAAATATATTTTTGAATAAAGCGGGACTTATCACTTAATTATAAACATATTATTATTTTGAAAAGTATGTGCTTTACTACTAGCATTCAAAAGAATGAGTGAGCTCAAATATGCATTCTTGCAACCTACAACATATTAAAATATAAACACCACAAAGTGAACATTGTCATAATTCATCTGCAGTAAATCATAACCAATCACTTGGCATAAATGAGCGGTATTCGTTGATTGCAAATGACTCTGTTGCAGGATCTATAACATGGTCATGGTTTCAGTGTTTTTTACTTTGAATATTCAGCGTTTACAATAATTTCAGCCTTTTGAAGTTTAATCAAAAGGCTAGAACACACGATTCACTTAAAATAATAATCAATACTTTTTTAAAAAATATTATTAAAGGCATTTAAGATATTTATGACCTTAAATTTATCATAGGCCTATGGTTTGTGAACAACATGAGTGTGAGTAAATGATGACAATTTAAATTTTTTAAATCCTTTCAAAATACCTGAAGGTTGGGCAGGAGGGTGGACAAGTGAGAAAGTTGTTCCTTTAGTGCCTTCTCCTTCTCTTTATGTTGGCTGTTGAAAATTTAGGTAAAAAAATATATTAGTACCCTCTGGGTCAGTGTATACACAATGCAAAGACTTTCCCCACACAAAATACACTGTATATTTCCAGAAATCACCCTGATTTTAACATTTCGTCCTTTGTTTGCTCTTGCGTGTCCCCAATATAAAAACACACACACATACACACTGAGTCCTAGATTGCATAGACATAAATAGCTTAATTCCTGGAAGACATCACGCCAGCTTCCAGGCAATGATGGGAAGGGGACGGAGAAAAAAAACTCTTCAAGAAATAACAGGACTCATGAAACGAAAACCAAGCCACTGCTGTTCCAACATTGACCATCACAACTCTCAGCTCTGCCAAAACCATGTGGATAAACTGTCACAAATAGACAATTTAGACTTTCCAGATCTGCTTGGACAATATTTACCTTTCCACAGCTTTTAAGAGGGCCTTTTTTCTCTCTGCGAGTTTCTCCTGGGAAGAAAAGAACAGATTTTACTTTTGGACTAAATGCTATTTTTATTCTCAACATTCAATTTTCAGTGATGCTTTGACTATATATTTTTACTCAAATTAAATTATCCTTAAATTATGTGGTTTGGGTCATACATGATCATCTCTGATGCTCACAAAGCTGCCCATTATTCTGATCTTTGGTCACAGTGTGCCCCCTTCTGGAGTGTAACCTCACCTGCATACTGTTGAACTGAATACAGATAGCACTTTCTTCCTCTTCTGCATTTGTCCGCACTTCACCCAGCATGGCCTCCAGCAATACGATTGCCTCTCGCACTGACATCTGCAGCTCTTTCACCGCCTTCAAGGGAAAACAGGTCAGTACAAGATGCATCCACTTGTCGGTACACACAGAGAAATAGGGTGTCAAAATTGTACCTTTAGGGGTACAACAGCTTGTCGCCGGGGCAGTACCCTTAAAAGGACACATTTGTACCTTTTTTACCACAAAAAGGTTCATATTAGGACCTTAAGGTGCGTATTTGTACTCTAAGGTACTAATATGCACCTTTTAGGAGTAAAACAGGTACAAATAGGTCCTTTTAAGGGTACTGCCCCAGCGACAAGTTGTTGTACCCCTAAAGGTACAATTTTGACACCCTATTTCTCTGTGTGTAGTCCACAATGAGGTTCAGTTGTACTCTTTGACCCAGATGTTGGTGAGACAATCCAGTTTATAGTCATTCACCTTAAGAGCTTCCACTCTGTTCTAAATCTAACACATCATATTCTCCTATTTACACATACACTAATGTTCAAAAGTTTGGGGTTGGTAATATTTTTTTCATGTTTCTCTAATGATCAGCAAGGCTGAATTTATTTGATCAAAAATATAGTAAAATCAGTAATACTGTTAGTATGTGAAATATTATTACAATTTAAAATGATTGTTTATTTTTATTTTAATATATTTTAAAATATTATTTACTCCTGTCATAGCAAAGCTGCAGTGTTGTAGTACTCAGACTTGGTCTTGAACTCAGTTTCAAGACCAAATTTTAATGGTCTTGGACCATTTGGACTTGGTATTGACTCGTACTTGAACATATTAGGAATTGGACTTATTCCGGAGTCCACTCGAGTCTCATTCAAAATATTTCATGATTATTACTGTACATTAATATTTCTTTAAATTGATGTTTGATTGACATGTCCAATGATTGGTGATTTTCTTGTGCACAGCTGTGCATGACTTGAGATGTTAGTGCAAAGACTCCCACCAGGTTCTCTCCCACACCCGTGACCCGCCTGCTCTCGGTTTTATTTTACACCTGCTATCAACCTGTAGTGATCCCACTTTCCAGAAAGTCACATTGCTACATTATTTCTCTTCTATTGTCTTTTTTGTTTTGGTATTTAACATAATATGAAAATAAATAAATAAAAAATAAAACAACAACAACAATATTAGATATAATTAGTAGCAGATGATAGAATAATTGAAGTCATAATAATAAAGATGTATGTAATGTATGTAAATAAATAATAACTGTAGAAATTACATTGGGGGGAAAAAAACAAACATAGCGAGGAGTACAGTTCCAACTATGGTCAAAAGCATGGTTGTAGCCTACACTACATTATTTCTCAACTGCGATCTCAATATTTTCTCAAAATACATTTTAATATATTTTCTGTTTACAAAGTAGGACAAAAGTGTCACAGAGAAAACCAAATCTTGTTTAATTAAATAATAAAATGAATACAGATACGATGGCTGCTGACATTCTCAACACTGAACATCTTCCCCTAAAAAAAGGTCTAACAGAAGGCCACCCGCCCTCTCTCCCTCCGGCACATTCACACTTTTGCATTAAAAAGACATAATTTTTTCTGCAGTCACTCTTGTGCACGCCCTCCGTAACTAAAATGTTAATTAAATTGAGTTCTAATGTTGTTTGTGGATTTTCTCTGGTCTCGTTCTCGACCCTCTCTGAACTCGTCCTCGACTCGGACTCAACCCTCTCTGAACTCGTCCTCAACTCGGACTCAACCCTCTCTGAACTCGGTTTCGGACTCAACCATCTCTGAACTCGGTCTCGGACTCAACCCTCTCCCGAACTCGGTCTCGACTCGGACTCAACCCTCTCTGAACTTGGTCTCGGACTCAACCCTCTCTGAACTCGGTCTTCAATTCAATCCTCTCTGAACTCGGTCTCGACTCGGACTCAACCCTCTCCGAACTCGGTCTCGACTTGGACTCAACCCTCTCTGAACTCGGTCTCGACTCGGACTCAACCCTCTATGAACTCGGTCTCACACTCAAACCTCTCTGAACTCGATCTCAACTCGGACTCAACCCTCTCTGAACTCGGTCTCACACTCAACCCTCTCTGAACTCGGTCTCACACTCAACCCTCTCTGAACTCGGTCTCGACTCGGTCTCGACTCGGACTCCAAAGTGCAATACACTGACTGTTTAGTGCAATCTTTTAAACTCAGGAGATTATTTATGTTTATTTATGTTTATATATGCATACTACTCAAATACTGTAAATATGTTCATAATCTGTAAATGTTTATTCTGACTAAACGTAACTGTGACCTTATATTTTTTATACTATTTTTATTCTTAGAATTTGTATTCCTATGTTCTTGTTGTTTTTGTATTGTATATGTGCACTGGAAGCTTCAGCACCAAGAAAAAAATCATTGTGTGTGCAAGCACACTTGGCAATAAAGCTCTTTCTGATTCTGAACTCGGTCTCGACTCAGACTCAACCCTCTCTGAATTCGGTCTCGACTCGGACTCAACCCTCTCTGAACTCGGTCTCATACTCAACCTTCTCTTAACTCAGTCTTGACTCGGACTCAACCCTCTCTGAATTCGGTCTCGACTCGGACTCAACCCTCTCTGAACTCGGTCTCATACTCAACCCTCTCTGAACTCGGTCTCTGACTCAACCCTCTCCGAACTCGGTCTCGACTCGGACTCAACCCTCTCTGAACTCGGTCTCGGACTCAACCCTCTTTGAACTCAGTCTCGGACTCAACCCTCTCCGAACTCGGTCTCGACTCGGACTCAACCCTCTTTGAACTCAGTCTCGGACTCAACCCTCTCTGAACTCGGTCTTGACTTGGACTCAACCCTCTCTGAACTCGTCTCGGACTCAACCCTCTCCGAACTCGGTCTCGACTCGGACTCAACCCTCTCTGAACTCGGTCTCGGACTCAACCCTCTTTGAACTCAGTCTCGGACTCAACCCTCTCTGAACTCGGTCTTGACTTGGACTCAACCCTCTCTGAACTCGTCTCGGACTCAACCCTCTCTGAACTCGGTCTCGACTCGGACTCAACCCTCTCTGAACTTGGTCTCGGACTCAACCCTCTCCGAACTCGGTCTCGACTCGGACTCAACCCTCTCTGAACTCGGTCTCGGACTCAACCCTCTCTGAACTCGGTCTCGTTTCAGACTCAACCCTTTCTGAACTCGGTCTCGACTCGGACTCAACCCTCGCTGAACTTGGTCTTGACTTGGACTCAACGCTCTCTAAAATTGGTCTCGACTCAGACTCAACCCTCTCTGAACTCAGTCTCGACTTGGACTCGAATGAGCTGGTCTCGACTACAACACTGCAAAGCTGAGTGTAATGCTTCAGAAATCATTCTAATATGCTGATTTGTTGTTCAAGAAACAGTTATATTATTATGTATTGGGTAGAGATGTAGAATATGGTCATGCAGAATAAGTCTATAATATGTGCTTTATACACTGACCTAAAGGATTATTAGGAACACCATAGTAATACTGTGTTTGAGCCCCTTTCGCCTTCAGAACAGCCTTAATTCTATGTGGCATTGATTAAACAAGGTGCTGAAAGCATTCTTTAGAAATGTTGGCCCATATTGATAGGATAGCATCTTGCAGTTGATGGAGATTTGTGGGATGCACATCCAGGGCACGAAGCTCCTGTTCCACCACATCCCAAAGATGCTCTATGGGTTTGAGATGTGGTGGCTGTGGGGGCCATTTTAGTACAGTGAACTCATTGTCATGTTCAAGAAACCAATTTGAAATGATTCGAGCTTTGTGACATGGTGCATTATCCTGCTGGAAGTAGCCATCAGAGGATGGGTGCATGGTGGTCATAAAGGGATGGACATGGTCAGAAACAATGCTCAGGTAGGCCGTGGCATTTAAACGATGCCCAATTGGCACTAAGGGACCTAAAGTGTGCCAAGAAAACATCCCCCACACCATTACACCACCACTACCGGCCTGCACAGTGATAACAAGGCATGATGGATCCATGTTCTCATTCTGTTTACGCCAAATTCTGACTCTACCATCTGACAGAAATGTCTCAACAGAAATCGAGACTCATCAGACAAGGCAACATTTTTCCAGTCTTCAACTGTCCAATTTCGGTGAGCTTGTGCAAATTGTAGCCTCTTTTTCCTATTTGTAGTGGAGATGAGTGGTACCCAGTGGGGTCTTCTGCTGTTGTAGCCCATCCGCCTCAAGGTTGTGCGTGTTATGGCTTCACAAATGCTTTTCTGCATACCTCGGTTGTAACGAGTGGTTATTTCAGTCAAAGTTGCTCTTCTATCAGCTTGAATCAGTCTGCCCATTCTCCTTTGAATTCTAGCATTAACAAGGCATTTTCGCCCACAGGACTGCCGCATACTGGATGTTTTTCCCTTTTCACACCATTCTTTGTAAACCCTAGAAATGGTTGTGTGTGAAAATCCCAGTAACTGAGCAGATTGTGAAATATTCAGACCGGCCCGTATGGCACCAACAACCATGCCACGCTCAAAATTGCTTAAATCACCTTTCTTTCCCATTCTGACATTCAGTTTGGAGTTCAGGAGATTGTCTTGACCAGGACCACACCCCTAAATGCATTGAAGCAACTGCCATGTGATTGGTTGATTAGATAACTGCATTAATGAGAAATTGAACAGGTGTTTCTAATAATCCTTTAGGTGAGTGTAAGTACTAATAAACAGCCAATATCCTAGCATGCTAATAAGTAACTAGTTAGTGAGAATTGGATCCTAATCTAAAGTGTTACCAAATAATCTTACTGACCCCAAACTAAATGTTTATCAATAATGAACATAATATTCACTGTACATGTATACGTTCTGTAGTATAAGGTGATATTAAGCATATGTCATTTTCAGTTAATGCTTTTAAGATTATAAGATTCTTGGCAATTTCTGGAATTGAACGATCCCTATACTTTTGACTTACTCACCAGAACAGCTTGATCCAGTAATTCACATCCTTGCCCATATGCAGTCTCAATGTCAATGCAGTTGGTGCGTTTCTCACTATGTCATGAAATTAAATTTTATTAGTCAGATTCATTTAATTTCAATCATAATCGTTTGTAATTCAAATGGCAACAGACTTACTTTTGCATGTCTCTGAAACACTTGATGCACAGCATGGACTTTTTCTCTGTCGAAAACATTATGTACAGCTCTTCATGGAGCGCTGATAAAGAAATTTTGAATTTAGCCTGACATTTCATATGTTAATGGTATATGCATCATTTAATGCATTCCTTTAGGGAATCGAGTTTTGAGGATAATTATGCTACTGTTAAATGGCCATAAAGGACCGATAAATGGTTTAAAAACAGTTTTTATATTAACTTTAAGTAACAGTTTGACAAAAATGGACAAATGAACATGCACAATTAAATATCCACTATCTAATACCTGGTTCTAATTAATTGTGAATCCCATTATTCGAGGAAGGATTATAGAATAAACTCACAGCACTTGCGGTGCCCCTCTTTGGTGCGTTTGGCCAGGGACACAATATCATGCTGGGAAAACATCCTTGCTTTGTGTGTGAGCTCCCTGCACTCTCCACACAGTGGCTGGCTGCAGGTGTTACAATAATACATCGCTCCAGCATCCTGTGCACATATACAGTGAGGAAAATAAGTATTTGAACACCCTGCTATTTTGTAAGTTCTCCCACTTGGAAATCATGGAGGGGTCTGAAATTGTCATCGTAGGTGCATGTCCACTGTGAGAGACATAATCTAAAAAAGAAAATCCAGAAATCACAATATATGATTTTTTAACTATTTATTTGTATGATACAGCTGCAAATAAGTATTTGAACACCTGTCTATCAGCTAGTATTCTGACCCTCAAAGACCTGTTAGTCTGCCTTTAAAATGTCCACCTCCACTCCATTTATTATCCTAAATTAGATGCACCTGTTTGAGGTTGTTAGCTGCATAAAGACACCTGTCCACCCCATACAATCAGTAAGAATCCAACTACTAACATGGCCAAAACCAAAGAGCTGTCCAAAGACACTAGAGACAAAATTGCTCCACAAGGCTGGAAAGGGCTACGGGGAAATTGCCAAGCAGCTTGGTGAAAAAAGGTCCACTGTTGGAGCAATCATTAGAAAATGGAAGAAGCTAAACATGACTGTCAATCTCCCTCGGACTGGGGCTCCATGCAAGATCTCACCTCGTGGGGTCTCAATGATCCTAAGAAAGGTGAGAAATCCGCCCAGAACTACACGGGAGGAGCTGGTCAATGACCTGAAAAGAGCTGGGACCACCGTTTCCAAGGTTACTGTTGGTAATACACTAAGACGTCATGTTTTGAAATCATGCATGGCACGGAAGGTTCCCCTGCTTAAACAAGCACATGCCAAGGCCCGTCTTAAGTTTGCCAATAACCATTTGGATGATCCAGAGGAGTCATGGGAGAAAGTCATGTGGTAAGATGAGACCAAAATAGAACTTTTTGGTCATAATTCCACTAAACCTGTTTGGAGGGAGAAGAATGATGAGTACCATCCCAAGAACACCATCCCTACTGTGAAGCATGGGGGTGGTAGCATCATGCTTTGGGGATGTTTTTCTGCACATGGGACAGGGCAACTGCACTGTATTAAGGAGAGGATGACCTGGGCCATGTATTGCGAGATTTTGGGGAACAACCTCCTTCCCTCAGTTAGAGCATTGAAGATGGGTCGAGGCTGGGTCTTCCAACATGACAATGACCCGAAGCACACAGCCAGGATAACCAAGGAGTGGCTCTATAAGAAGCATATCAAGGTTCTGGCGTGGCCTAGCCAGTCTCCAGACCTAAACCCAATAGAGAATCTTTGGAGGGAGCTCAAACTCCGTGTTTCTCAGCGACAGGCCAGAAACCTGACTGATCTAGAAAAGATATGTGTGGAGGAGTGGGCCAAAATCCCTCCTGCAGTGTGTGCAAACCTGGTGAAAAACTACAGGAAACGTTTGACCTCTGTAATTGCAAACAAAGGCTACTGTACCAAATATTAACATTGATTTTCTCAGGTGTTCAAATACTTATTTGCAGCTGTATCATACAAATAAATAGTTAAAAAATCATACATTGTGATTTCTGGATTTTTTTTTTTAGATTATGTCTCTCACAGTGGACATGCACCTACGATGACAATTTAAGACCCCTCCATGATTTCTAAGTGGGAGAACTTGCAAAATAGCAGGGTGTTCAAATACTTATTTTCCTCACTGTATACATGTACATCTAGTCAAAAGATGTGCTGATGCCTCAAAATAAATGAATGCATGTATTTTTCATGTACCTGTGCTTTGCATTCCACATCACAGTTAGCACACTGTACTACATTGCCTGTCGAATTATCCACCAGGAACCTCAGCAAGCGGTCCTCTGGGGGAAGTGCATTTGTGCCCATCACGACTGAGGGGTATCTGTAAGAGAAATGTCCATCAGGGTTGCCAGGTTTGTACAACTAAAGTAGCTTAATGGCCAAATGTTGGAGCACCAGAATCGTACGTATGGGGGTGAAAATGTAGAGCCTGCAGCGACAACTTAAAAGTAGCACTTGGTAACACTGATGTCCAGCCATATTTATTTATTAATTTACATATTTGAATATCTAATAGCCACCTATTATGAAGTTGTGAATATAATACAATACAATATGACACATTAAAGATGTTGGAATGAATAGAATAGAATTGGATCTAATTTAATTAATTCATGAATAACTAAATATACAGTACATATGAAATATTATCAAAATATTATAATATAATTCATTTAATATTATCATCTTTCTGAATCTGAACTGAAAAATGGACATAGAATTAGGGGTTCATGTATATAGCCAAAATTTTTGGCAAAACTAGGCTCACACATGTAATATATTTAACATTTAATAGATTTTGTAATACATTTTTTCTGTGGTTGTGTGAAAAAGCACGCAGTGATTGACCACTTGGTGGCGCCTTAACATGGAAAAAAATTTAAAAATGGCTATAACTATTCTACCTGATTGACTTGAAAATTGACATGCTGTGTCTTTATCCAAGGTGCCAAGACTGCCTTTGAGGACATGCGTGTATCTCGAAAAACATGGTCAGTGGCGGCCAATGAATTTGAGCAGCTATCAGACAAGGTTAACAGAGGCCGATCAGAACGAAACTTGCAAGGCCTTTTTGACTCACGGTCCTAGAGGCCTGTGAGAAATTCGAAACAAATTAGCCACTGGGGGGTGCCTTCATGTTTTTTCACGTGCGTAAGGATTGTGTACCTCGCGCACGCCCATGACCTTCATACCACGATACAGTACCTCCTCATAGCAACTTTGACCGCTGCTGTCAATCAAATCGTTCATTAAATATTGGAGATTATTTCAAAAACCAACTTTAGCAAACTATTCCTAGGTTTTCGGCTCAACCTCGATAACACCACTGTGGCACAATTCTCGGGACTCTTTAGGTCAATTAATTTGCAAAAATGATCTATAGTTTTTTTGAACTAGATGCATTTGGATATCTATAACTGGATCCTTTAGAAAACAGGGATGGCCAAGTTTACCCAAAAAGCTTAGAAAACCTAGCCTAGAAATCTAGATGCACCCCAGCGGCAGCAAATATAATTTGCAGCCAGGGTAGTCTAGCAACTCTCCGTTGGCGTGCGAGCTGGAAAAACCAAACTCTGGTCAGGCCAATGACATCGTGTATAGAGTCGGTGGGCGGGCTTAACATAATGACGGCAGAGTTGCAGCGGTTCCGCGTGCTACTTTTAAACAAAGTAAACTGGCAAACAGCGGTCTTTCAGATCGGCTTTGGCCGTGACTCTGGAAGACTTGGAGTTAAACTTTTCTTTGAGGAAACAACAAAGAACGGCACTGAAGTCATTCTTAAAAAAGGAAGATGTGTTCGGAGTTTTGCCGACCGGATAAGACGAAAGTTTAATCTATCAACTAGCTCTGCTTCACCTTCTTCGTTGCTCTGGTTGGTTGTAGCGCTATCCTATTGCGTGCAGAGGGAATTTGAAAGACAACCGTTTATCCCGCCCCTCGGATTGAGCCCTGCCAATGGTGAGTTCCCAGACCCAACATCTTGATGTGGGTCTGGCTTGTCAGGCTATAGAAAATGGCTCGGGTTATGTATATAACCCTTGTTCCCTGAGAAGGGAACGAGCACTGCGTCGGAACGACACTTTGGGGATACTCCCTAAGCATTAGCGAATCTGAAGTCCGTATAGAAACTAAACCAATCTGATTGGTGTGCGTGATGACGTCACTGTGACGGCATACCCGGAAGTATAAAAGGGGAGCCGGCGCATTGAAACGGCAGCTATTGCTCTGAAGCATGCACTCCAGGCGTGCCAAGGTGTGGTGACGCAACGCAGTGCTCGTTCCCATCTCAGGGAACAAGGGTTATATATATAACCCGAGCCGTTCCCTTTCGAGGGAACTCACACTGTGTCGGAACGACACTTTGGGGAACGATTACCCACTAGCCCACACCGAGGGTAGCGCCTGCCCTAGTGTGAAGCCGGAGACCGGGCACAACTAGAACTGGAGTACCCTAGCGCCAGGCGCCGTAGGGAGATACTTCTCCAGATACACTCTGAGAGCCCTAACTGGGCAGAGCAAGTGAAGTCTCCCTTCTTCCGCCGTCACGTGAGGCGGGGGATGAAATGCCTGAAGAACCAAAGACCTGGCCACCCCTGATGGAGCTTTGGGCACGTAGCCCGGCCTAGGGTGTAGGACGGCTTTAACTCCTCCAGGGCCAACCCCCAGGCAAGTCAGCGTTACCGCCAAGGCCTGGAGGTCCCCCACTCTATTTTCAGAGATGTAATCGCCAGGAGAAAAGCCATCTCCAGGGTCAGGTTCTTTGGTTCAGCCGACTCCAATGGCTCAAAGGGGGGCCTCAGCCAACCCTTCGAGAACCACTGCCAGATCCCAGGTTGGGAGTCTGGAACGAGTCACAGGCCTCATCCTCCGAGCCCCACGGAGGAACTGTACAACCAGCTGGTGCCTACCCAAAGGCCCATCACCCAAAGGAGTGTGGAAAGCCCAATGGCAGCCACGTACACCTTGAGTGTGGATGGGGTTAGACCCGCAGGGAAGCGATCTTGGAGGAACTCCAGCACTGAAGCCACCGGGCAGTTAACTGGGTCCACCTCACGCTTCCTGCACCAAGTGGCTTACCACTTGAGGCTGTACAGTCTCCTCGTAGACGGAGCCCTGGAACTGAGTAAGGTCTCTATCACCTCTGCCGACAGGTCAGCCTCTAGGTACCTGACCCCCTCAGGGGCCAGACCCAAAGGTTCCAAACCTCTGGCCGGGGGTGGAATATTGTGCCCCCCACCTGAGATAGGAGATCCCTCCTCAGAGGAATCTGCCATGGAGGACCTGCCAGCAGGGCTATGATATCCGAGAACCAAACTCGTGTCGGCCAACGGGGTCTTACCAGAAGTAGGCTGACCCCCTGTTGACGGACTCTCTCCAGGACTCCCGGGAGCAGAGCAATCGGGGGAGCAGAGCAATCGGGGGAAATGCGTACAGACGCAGCCTCGGCCACGTCTGAACCATGGCATCCAACCCCAGCGGGGCTGGATGCGTGAGGGAACACCACAATGGACAGTGGGACGTCTCGCGAGACACAAACAGGTCCACTTCCACTGGGCCGAACCTCTCACACATGGCCTCCACCACCTCCGGGTGGAGTCGCCACTCCCCGGGCCTCAGCCCCTGCCTCGACAGGATGTCTGCTCCCTGATTTTGCACGCCCGGGACATACATTGCCCTAATGGACAACAGTTTCCCTTGGGACCACAGGAGAATTTGATGCGCCAGTCTGCATAGAGGGCGCGACCTCAAACCCCCCTGATGATTGAGGTACGCTACAACAGACGTATTGTCTGTTCGTACCAGGACATGTTGGCCGCGGAGGTCCAGGAAAAAGCTCCTGAGAGCTTTGAAGACCGCCATCATCTCTAGGCAATTTATGTGCCAGGAGGAATGACGGCCCTCCCACGGGCCCCTCGCAAAGTGGCCGTCCATGACCGCGCCCCAACCAGTGAGGGAGGCGTCTGTTGAAACGGATTTCCGGCAACAGGACGCTCCCAACACTGGCCCCTGGGACAGAAACCAAGGTTTCTTCCATATGACTAGGGAACGAAGGCATCTGCGCGTTACCCTGATCATACGGAAAGGATTCCCTCTGGAGGAAAACCCCCTTTGTTTTCAGCCACCACTGTAGGGGTCTCATGTGCAGCAGGCCAAAAAGTATCACGTTGGACGCTGCTGCCATGTGCCCCAGCACTCCCTGAAAGTGCTTCACAGTGATGCTGTGGCCTAGCCTTATTCCTGAGACCATCGCCAGTATGGTCTCGACTCGCGCGGGAGACAATTGTGCCCGCATCGTCATCAAGTCCCATACGATCCCTAGGAACGTAGTCCTCCGGGACGGCGTCAACACACTCTTCACTGTGTTGAGTCTCAGCCCCAAGCACCCTATGTGGACCAGAACGACATCTCGATGCCGAACTGCCATCTCGTACGACTGGGCCAATATGAGCCAGTCATCGATATAATTCAGCACACGGATGCCCTGAAGTCTCAATGGAGCCAGAGCTGCATCCATGCACTTCGTGAATGTGCGTGGGGAAAGAGCTAGACCGAAGGGAGGCACTCGATATTGGTACGCCTCGCCCCCGAAAGCGAACCTCAAGAACTTCCTGTGACATGGAACTATAAAGTACCGGCTGTAGAACCCTGACTCCCTCTTCGGTGGAGGAACTATGGCTTCCTTCGCCAGCAAGGATTTTACTTCTAGTTCCATTACCCGAACCTGCTCTGGTACCACTGCGGTCCAGTTCAACCCCCTGAAACTTGGAGGAGGGTGACCGAACTGCAGTCTGTAACCATTCTCTACAGTACGCAGGACCCATGTAGAAATATTCGGAAGGCATTTCCATGCGCCGAGATAATCTACTAAGGGAACCAGAGGCTGGCTTCGAGGCTGGCTCTCAACCTCTCAAGGCTGGCTTCGGGTGTTACACGAGCCTCGTCCCCAACCCCCTGAATCGGATGACCGGCAGGAAGTGATTGGGAACGATTCTCTATGTGCGGACGGGCGAGCTGCCCAGCCGCAGGTCTTTCCAGTGGTGGCTGGAGCAGCATGCGTTCGCGGGAAATCGATGTGGCCCGAAGCGTCATAAACGGCGGGATTACCACATCGATTTCCCCAGAGCGCCGCAGAGGAAGCAGAGGAGCTGGCAGACGGCTGAGGCTGCCCCCTAGGGGCCGCCTTCCCAGGCTCTGAGCGGCGAGGGAGGTACTGGTGGAAGGCCGCTGACTGCCTCTTCGCCTCCTGGTATTTGGCGACGACGGTCTCAACCGCGTCCCCAAATAAGCCAGAAGGTGAAATCGGGGAGTCTAGGAGGAAGGTTTCATCCTTCTCCCTCATCCCCGACAGATTCAGCCAGAGATGTCTCTCCACAGTCACCATAGAAGCCATGGACCGGCCGATAGCACGGGCCATCTCCCTGGTGATGCGGAGAGACAAATCTGCAGCCCTCCGTAGTTCCAGCACATCCTCCGGAAAGGGACCCTCGCCCTCATCGAGCTCTTTCGGGAGGTCAGCCTGGTAGGCCTGCAAGATAGATAATGTGTGCAGGGAACTACCAGCCCGCCCAGCTGCCATATAAGCTTTGCCCACCAACGATGAGGTGTCCCGACAGGGTTTGGTGGGCAGCGCCGGGGTCTTAAGGGACGACGCAGAATCGGGCGAAAGATAGCTCGTGAGAGCTTCTTCCACCCGAGGCATCGTCCCATAGCCCGCCTTGCGTGCCCCAGAACATTGGAATAATCCAATACTGGAGGATTGGAAACACGCCAGGAATAGGGCTTCCTCCAAGAATGGTAAACCCCGGCGAGGTGTTTGGACCCGGCAAGAAAGAAACCGGTCATCCAGCCTACTGGGTGGCTGAATTTACGGCACTTCCTGTGGCCAATTGATGTTCAACTTGGCCACCGCACGAGTCAAAACCTCAATCAACTCCTCTTGGGTGAGTGGATGAAGCGATGAAACACTTTCTGCTTCTCCACCCGCCCCGATGCCAAACTCATCTGGCTCGGATACTCAACCCCGGGGGAAGAAGCCGCAGCGCGGGCTTCCACACGGGGAGGAAGATGCTCAGAACTGTCAGACGAGGATTGGGAAAGTGCCGCACCAGTCTCAAATCCCGCTGACAAGTCCTTCTGTGAACCCCATGATCTGCGACGCCGAGACGCCTCAGCGACCGCGGGTCCAGAACCATGGGGCTCACGAGGCTGGCCGGCCTCATCGAACACGGCCAGCCGAGAGCGGAGCAGCCTGAGTGTGAGCAGCTCACAATGCTGACAGGCGGCTCCCTCGAGAGCCGCCCGTGCATGCTCAACACCCAGACACTGCACACAAAGCAGGTGTGTATCTGAGCCCGATATGTAGCGGGGACACGAATGCACACACTGCTTAAACTCTCTCATTTTCTCCATCATTCACACACACTTTTGCAACTGTGACAAACAACAGTAAATAGACAGACAATTTCAACAGAGAGCGCTATGCTGAAGAGCAATAACTGCCGTTTCAATGCGCCGGCTTCCCTTTTATACTTCCGGGTATGCCGTCACAGTGACGTCATCACGCATGCCAATCAGATTGGTTTAGTTTCTATACGGACTTCAGATTCGCTAATGCTTAGGGAGTATCCCCAAAGTGTCGTTCCGACGCAGTGAGAGTTCCCTCGAAAGGGAACCCAGAACTTCAGGAAAATTGTTGAGCACATGCAACATGATTCTAAACAAGCATGCAAACTGTTATGGAAATTGAACCATACCATATATTTCCTTAGGAAATTGCCTGTATTGGCTGAAAATTATCTTTTCCATCTCTAAGTGGTTACAGGCTTGTTAAATAAAACATAATACCATTTTATGCATGTGCTTAAAGGCCTTAAAGCGCTTGAACCCTGATAATTGCAAACGTTTGTGTAAAATCTAATAATCATGCTTTGAGAATGATCCAAAGACTGTCTTGTATGCATCAGTGGAAGCAAGAAAATGTGAAAGAAGTTCACGGTCACAAATTGGCTTACATTCAACTAGTGACCTAGAAATAGTCCAGAAATGGTGCTTTATTTCATCTTGTTATTGTATAACCTTTCTTTGTAATACATTTTTCACAATTCTAAAACTTCTTAGGGTAAAAGAAAAAACAAATGTGTTCAAAGTGTTTTCAGACACAATGACACAAATATGTACATCCTGTCCCTCCATCAGTCTCCACATTTATCTTGTTTTCATTATAACCAGCTTTTCTGTGCCAGTAATAGCATCAATGTAGTGAATTCCTAGATTACACTGCATGAGGGAGTGTGTGGTACTGCAAAGTACAAAAGCTTCATTATCTGCTACTCTAAGTGGCAAAGCAAGATCCCACACTCACACTTAACTGAGAAAGATTACACCGCCACACTCACATGCAAACAAATAGCCTACCATATAATAGAATATAAGCAATAAAAAAGTTCTACAATTTGGGAAAAGCATACTGCAGCATTTCTATCATGTTAGACTGTGGTAATGGACTGCATTGCTGAAATGAGCACTGCTTTTACCCACTGAACCACAGACTGCTGGTACCAGTACACTGGTCTTGTAAAGCCAAGCTACTTAGATGCCACAAATGCAAGTTTGCAGTGGGAAACAATGGCTAAATATAGCAAGGAAAAGCTTTGCTGCTGTATCATTATACTTGGTGCTCAAATCACGGCTAGAGTTACAACAAGCTATACATATTGTTTTGTCTCTAATACAGTAGTTGGATCTGGACATATCATTGAGACCTGCTATAGTAGGAAATGATCCAGAGAATATTCAAAATACAGTATGGTTTTTATTAGCTGTAGTTGATCTATATAGAACAGGATGCCAGATAGCCAGATTATAATGTTGATATAAAGTGTTCAAATGTTGAACTTTCTATTTCAAATAAATGCTGTTCTTTTGAATCCTGAAAAAAGTATCATAAATAAGCATTAAACACACAACATCATCGTTGGAGTTTGGCAACATCACAACATTAATAATAATAAGAATGCTTTTTGAGCACCCAAATCAGCATATTAGAATGATTTCTTTTTGGGACTTTAGCATATTCACTGTATCCCCTTAGACAGTGGTTAAAGTGTGATTTTGCAGGTGGGGGAACCCTCAATTTTGTATAGGTGCAACAGGGAAAAATTACTCACTGTGGGACAACATTTTGAGCATTTTGGTATAGCAATACTTTTTGGGACAAGAGTGTCACTGGCACCAAGTATCACAATACTTCTTTACTTTATATTTTAATGGTTTTATTTTGGTCCTTCTACATCTACACTGATATGATGATGATACTATGTTAAAATAATAATGAACATAACCTTGTTTTTCACATTGTAAATTCAAACATAAAAATGGGAAGTATAAAAATTCTTAACATTTAACACACCAAAATGGCTGAAGACACAACTACAATAGAAATAAATCACAGCCTAAATAGACCTATTGCAGTCTCAATGTCAAAATGCAGAATCAAAAGTTTTGCTGTAGGCCCTGAGACTATAACAAACGTCTTGGTTACGGATGTAACCCTCGTTCCCTGAGGAGGGAACGGAGACGTAACGTTAGTGACTAATGAATGGGGGTTTCGCTTAGAAGCCAATCATCTTCGAGATTTTAGAAAACGCCCAATGGCGTGCCAATGCCATGGGCATGTGGAATTTGCATACGTAACTCCGCCTCAGTGAGTATAAAAGGAAGTACATGGCAATATCGCATTATGTTACCTGCTGAGGAGCCAAAACTGAACTCCCGGCCGTTCCAGCAGTACAGCGGATGTGGCAAAGGGACGTTACGTCTCCGTTCCCTCCTCAGGGAACGAGGGTTACATCCGTAACCGAGACGTTCCCTTTCGTTCAGTCACTACAACGCAACGTTAGTGACTAACGAATGGGGGTCCCAATATAATCACGCCACTCAGCTGTCTATCAGTGCCCTGCATAAGTGTGAGTACCCTGTCGTATAGACTAGTACGGACGAAGGTCTCACACTTATCACAGGAATACCAAGGTATACTGGGAAGCATATTCCAGTCAAGATATGCAAAGATGCCTACCAGTAGGGAGGTCTTAGAGAGTACCCATATGACCCGCTAAGGGCTGCATATGGGAAAACTCTAGGGTACCAGCCGAAGGTGGATTATTAACCCTAGGGGTGGCAGGGACTTGCCAAGGGAAAGACACCTGCTCACTGAGGAGGCTTACGGTGGAAATACACGTGTGGGGGTCGCCGGAGGGGAACCATGCACACGGGGCACCTGGCCGGACACGAGGGTCTGGGCTCACTAGAGGGCAGACACACTGGTGTCGACGTAAAACAGTGCTGGAGGAACTCAGGGCTTTCGGGAAGCTCACCTGAGGAGAATATCGCACGTATCCAGTCCGTGGAGTGGAATGGCGAGCAAGCGAAGACACCTGAGCCTGGCACATTACCGGCCCCTCGGGGGGGCGAGTACATAGTCGGACACTGGCGCCACTCTGAGATTGTAGAATCTGGCGAATGTGTTAGGTGTCGCCCAGCCTGCAGCTCTGCAGATGTCTGTTAGCGAGGCGCCATGCACTAAAGCCCAAGAGGAGGCCACATTCCGAGTGGAGTGGGCCCGAACCCCAAGGCGATATGATCGATCATGCTGCTGGTAAGCCAAAACAATGGTGTCCACTATCCAGTGAGACAGCCTTTGCTTTGAGAGAGCTCTTCCCTTCCGCTCTCCACAATAACAGACAAAGAGCTGGTCTGAGGTCCTGAAACATTGCGTCCTGTCTACGTAAGCGCAGAGAGCGCGTACTGGACAGAGCAATGCCAAGGCTGGGTCTGCCCCCACCATGGGCAGCGCTTGCAGGTTCACCACCTGACTCACTGAACGGAGTGGTGGGAACCTTGGGCACATATCCAGGCCGGGGTCTCAGGATCACATGAGAGTTAGTCGGCCCGAATTCCAGGCACGCTTTGACAACCGAAAACGCCTGCAGGTCCCCTACCCTCTAGATGGAAGCCAATGCAGTCAGGATCGCTGTCTTCATTGACAGAACTTAAGATCGACTGACTGCAAAGGCTCAAAGGGAGGCCTCTGCAGAGCATCCAAGACTACTGAGAGGTCCCAAGAGGGCACGAGGGGAGAGCAAGGAGGATTTAGTCTCCTGGCTCCCTTCAGGAACCTGATGACCAGGTCATGCTGACTTACCTTTTTGTTCTCCAAGAGGTCGTGGTGGGCAGATATTGCGGTCACATATACTTTAAGGGTGGAGGGAGACAGCCTTCGCTCCAACCCTTCTTGAAGGAACGAGAGCACAGACCCGATCGGGCATTTCCAGGGGTCTTTTTGGCGAAAAGAACACCAGGTGATGAAGAGACTCTAGGTCTGCAGGCAGGCCCGAGTCACTGGGACCCGGAGCGTGCCCGAATGCCATGCCCATCTCGGGACTCAATCGCGAAGCCAAAGCTGAAGCGGTCTCATATGAAGCAATCCGAGCGGCGTTAACGTGGCTGCAGATGCCATATGCCCCAGGAGCCTCTGAAAAAACATCAGTGGGACCACTCTTGCTCTCGAATTAACGAAGGCAAGTCAGCAGTGACTGCGTGCGCTCGCTGGTAAGCAGCACGCACATGGCAACCGAGTCGGAAACCATACTGAGAAAAGAGATCCTCTGCATGGGGCAGAGTCGCTCTTCTCCCAGTTGAGCCGAAGGCCCAGACGGGCTAAGTGCCGGAGCACTTGGATTCTGTGTCCACACACCTGCTCACGAGAGTGACCCAGTATGAGCCAGTCATCGAAGTAGTTCAGGATGCGAACCCCGTGCTGCCTGAGTGGCACAAGGGCTGCCTCGATAGACTACGTAGAGTCACGAGGGGACAGAGCTGCCCGAATGGGAGGACTGCGTACTGAATGTCCGCCCCTCGAAGCAAACCGTAGGAACGGTCCGCGTCGAGGAAGGAGACATGAAAGTAAGCGTCCTTCAGGTCGATCGGTGCAACCAATCTACCAGACGAACGCCCCGGGGGGCAGCACACACTGCCATCACCGGTCTGTGGGACCTCAGAGATGGGGACACCAGTTCTTTCCAAGTGCCGCCAGCCCGGGGGCCAGCAGCAGAAGGATTTTCCCCCGGCCCTCCACCGGGGGAAGGAGAGGCCCTGCTACCATCCCCTGGAAAGAACTGGGACCCATCTCTGGGTTGTCCGCCTCCATATTGCCACGTACTTCCTTTTATACTCACGCAGTGAGGCAGAGTTACGTATGCAAATTCCGCATGCCCATGGCATTGACACGCCATTGGGCGTTTTCTAAAAAAAATTCGAAACCCCCATTCGTTAATCACTAACGTTACGTCGTAGTGACTGAACGAAAGGGAACCCAAGGGCTCCATATTAGCTGATCTTGGTGCCACAACGTTTTCTACCACAGTTTTTTTTTTTTTACTAACTCGTCAAAGCACAGAGATACAATGAGTATATAATGTCTGAATATTCAATTTTAATACTAAGTAGGCCTATAAATATTCCAAGCTGCAACACATTAACATCATAAATGCATTTTCAACTCCTTTTCAACAGTATCGATACCAGCTGCGCTCTCCTTCAGTCCGATTAACCCTCTGAACACGGACAGCGTCTTTGTGTTGGTGTGACTGGTCTGAATTTCGCACGGGATTGCACCGCAGATTCCGCGCCTGCATCTGAAGCGTGCACACACATACTGTAATAAAGCCGCCTCTGACATGCAAGTGCAAAAATGACCCCCTTTTTCCAGCTTATTAATGGTCAAATACACTCAAAAAATGTCTCAATGCCCATCTTGGTGAGTATTAACATAAACACAGTCGTAAACAGTTCAGGAAGAATGTGTAGCAGGAACAGTATTTGGGATCCATGTGTGCGTCAGGTCTTAAAGGGACAGCAGTTATTTGTTATTCACACTACAAAAAGACAAACGATCACTTGCTGCTCTTGACTGATTAACTTGTGTAACTCTAATGGATTCATCTGTATTACATTTTTTACAATAAAGATTATCCAATGCTATTTTAAATTTGATTACTTTGTTTTGTTTTAAAATGCAGTTTCTTACCTGAATACTGTTAGACCTACAGTCTAATTTATTTGTGGTATTGTTTGTAATTTGTTTATTTGTTCTTATTTTATTACTGTAATAAAATAAGATAATTGTAATGGTAATTGATCAACGTTTATATATGAGGAAAAAGCTTAAAAGCTTTATCATATAAAGTGATCTCTTCTGAAGAAATTTTTAATTGCCTAGTCTTTCAATAGACGGACAAAAAACGAAATTATATTAAAAATATCTATTTGACCGTATATAAGTGTTTTTTTCCCCGTGGTATCGAAAATGGTATTGAATATCGATACTTTTTTGGGTATCGTATCGAAGTTAGAAATTCCAGTATCGTGACAACACTAGTATAGTTACATTGTGTACTAAGACAGATGGAAAAAAAAGTTGTGATTTTCTAGACTGATATGGCTAGGAACTATTCTCTCATTCCTGCGTAATAATCAAGATCTTTGCTGCCGTACCATGGGTGCAGCGGTGCAATGATATTACGCAGTGCCTGAAAATTGTCCCCAGCACGCTCTCTGTGCAAGCAGGTTCTCACATTGGTTATGTTGATGGAAGTTAGCCTATTTTCAGGACCTCACTCGTACGAATTAGCCACCTCGTAAAATACGTATGAATTGGTCGTGAGATAACGATATTGTCAGCTGATGTGGACATTAATATAGTTATCTTTATAGTTATTGTTCTTTGTGTGAAGAAGCAAACTTTATTTGTTGTGCACTTTGATATTTAAAACTTTGCAGACCTTTACATTTACAAACATACAGGGAGTGCAGAATTATTAGGCAAATTAGTATTTTGACCACATCATCCTCGTTATGCATGTTGTCTTACAGCTGTATAGGCTGGAAAGCCTACTACCAATTAAGCATATTAGGTGATGTGCATCTCTGTAATGAGAAGGGGTGTGGTCTAATGACATCAACACTCTATATCAGGTGTGCATAATTATTAGGCAACTTCCTTTCCTTTGGCAAAATGGGTCAAAAGAAGGACTTGACAGGCTCAGAAAAGTCAAAAATAGTGAGATATATTGCAGAGGGATGCAGCAGTCTTAAAATAGCCATGCTTCTGAAGCGTGATCATCGAACAATCAAGCGTTTCATTCAAAATAGTCAACAGGGTCGCAAGAAGCGTGTGGAAAAACCAAGGCGCAAAATAACTGCCCGTGAACTGAGAAAAGTCAAGCGTGCAGCTGCCAAGATGCCACTTGCCACCAGTTTGGCCATATTTCAGAGCTGCAACATCACTGGAGTGCCCAAAAGCACAAGGTGTGCAATACTCAGAGACATGGCCAAGGTAAGAAAGGCAGAAAGTCGACCACCACTGAACAAGACACACAAGCTGAAACGTCAAGACTGGGCCAAGAAATATCTCAAGACTGATTTTTCTAAGGTTTTATGGACTGATGAAATGAGAGTGAGTCTTGATGGGCCAGATGGATGGGCCCGTGGCTGGATTGGTAAAGGGCAGAGAGCTCCAGTCCGACTCAGACGCCAGCAAGGTGGAGGTGGAGTACTGGTTTGGGCTGGTATCATCAAAGATGAGCTTGTGGGGCCTTTTCGGGTTGAGGATGGAGTCAAGCTCAACTCCCAGTCCTACTGCCAGTTTCTGGAAGACACCTTCTTCAAGCAGTGGTACAGGAAGAAGTCTGCATCCTTCAAGAAAAACATGATTTTCATGCAGGACAATGCTCCATCACACGCGTCCAAGTACTCCACAGCGTGGCTGGAAAGAAAGGGTATAAAAGAAGAAAATCTAATGATATGGCCTCCTTGTTCACCTGATCTGAACCCCATTGAGAACCTGTGGTCCATCATCAAATGTGCGATTTACAAGGAGGGAAAACAGTACACCTCTCTGAACAGTGTCTGGGAGGCTGTGGTTGCTGCTGCACGCAATGTTGATGGTGAACAGATCAAAACACGGACAGAATCCATGGATGGCAGGCTTTTGAGTGTCCTTGCAAAGAAAGGTGGCTATATTGGTCACTGATTTGTTTTTGTTTGGTTTTTGAATGTCAGAAATGTATATTTGTGAATGTTGAGATGTTATATTGGTTTCACTGGTAAAAAATAAATAATTGAAATGGGTATAAATTTGTTTTTTGTTAAGTTGCCTAATAATTATGCACAGTAATAGTCACCTGCACACACAGATATCCCCCTAAAATAGCTAAAACTAAAAACCACTTCCAAAAATATTCAGCTTTGATATTAATGAGTTTTTTGTGTTCATTGACAACATGGTTGTTGTTTAATTATTAATGTTGTAAAATTAATCCTCAAAAATACAACTTGCCTAATAATTCTGCACTCCCTGTATATATTACACACTGCATGAAAGGTAATATAAAAAATAAATAAAGCATAATTGGGGCAATTTAAATTGTACATTTTAATGTTTGATCAAATAAATGCAGCTTTGGTGAGCAAAAGAGACTTCTTTCAAAAATGTCAAATAATCTTTGAAAACCTTTTAATGGAAAACAAATTGAATTAAACAAGAAATATATATTTTACACAATATTAACTCCAAATTCACAACAAAATGTTTTAATGAATAAAATGTGCACTATCTGACTATTGGTAGATTTTGGAATTGACTCAGCTGATATTCCAAAATGTCCAAATAGTGTGCCATTAATTGCCATTGCTGATATATAATTTCTGTCTATAGCAAAATAGCAAATAGCATACATGAATTACCCGTTGCATATCTATACAGGTGGAGCTGGGGAAGGTACTCAGTGACAGAATGACAGAACTTTCTATATATCACAAACTACTTTCTTAATTTGAACACTTGAACTTGAACACTTCTTTTGATTTGCCCTGCACACTGTAAAGAAATGCATAAAAATAGCAGATCTGTGAGTCACCTCGAAACAAAATGAAATAGGTCAGCTCCAGATTGTGTGTAATTGCTATAAGCTGTGGGATCAATGCATAAAGCACCTTTGCCAAGATGCTTGCGTGGGGATCTTTTGTTAAATTACAATGATGTGATCGGAGTGCCCATCATGTGGAGTGCTTGTTGCAGTGCTAAAATCAGAATGTTGGGTTCATCCAATGGCAACAGCCCTGTGCTTCTCCTCACTGGCCTGGAAGAATTATTGTTGTATGTTGCATGAATTTGAGCTTGAAACTGAATTCAAGACCAAGAAATGATTGCAACAGCACATGACGAGACTTCATAAGATTAAGTTGTTATTGATCAACAAAGTGAAACATGATATGAAAAAAAAAAGATAAATTGAAAATGATGAAATGCAGCATCAAACAATGAGAAGAACATTTGTTAGTCATCAAAACCTTGGACAGCGCTTCAAAACAGAAGACTTGACGGTTATATATACAAGAGCGTAATGAGTGGGTGGGTAGTGCAAGAAAGATTACAGAAATCCAGGTCTGGCAAAGATTCATTTTGGAATTAACACCAGCTCGAGCTTGAAGAAATCTAGAATAAGTGGAGACCCAGATGTAACTTGGCTTTAGCCGGCTGTGGCTGGTTCTAATTGAACACTTCTGTCATGATTTCCATTTCCTCACACCCACCCCCTGTAGTGTTTCTGTATTGTACTTGGATCTCAATAAAGAAATTTGATTTTTTTTTTCTTCTACATTGTCTACTTATGGGTGACTTATTTAACTTTTAGTATAGCATTTTAAATGTTCGATATCAGAACAAATGTCACCTTAATTGGTCAAGCATGATTCATGCACACTTTCCCTATTTTCTGTACCAGTTTATGTGTCTTTTACTTCCCCATATGCGATTTTTGTGCTTACCCACAGAGGGGGCAATTGAGGCGATTGTCATTGACCCTGCCACGCAGGCAACTGGCACAGAAGATGTGGTAGCAGTCCAGAAGACATGGCTGGTGGTATTGCTCATGACACAGGTGACAGACGAGGGGATGGAGCCTGTAATAGTCTTGATCCCACAGGTCATTGTGAGAGAAGATGATTCCTCCTGGCATCTGTAAAAAACAGCATATACCTTTAAGTATTTGGCATAGTTCAAAATGGATATTACTATAATTATATACAATGTCTCTGCTGTTTTTATCCAGAATTAGTTAAACAATTTTAAGTATATCATATAGTTTTGTGTTATATATAAATGCCAGTTGTGAATAGTATGATTTTTTGTAAGCAAAATATTTTTTTCTGAATCGGTATTTCTGGATAACAACACATAAGCTCATAATAATTAATTGTTTTGAGTAGAACCAACTCGAAACAAATTAGTTCAATCAAATTAACTTTTATGAGTATTTAGCTATTTTAACTTTCTTTTTATTTTAAGTTCATAAATCGGACACTTTTTAAGTCATCTGAATTGTTTCATTGTTTTGAGTTTTATGAATGTGGCGAGGTTGACGAGCGAGAGACGTAGGAGGAGCCACCGCCAGGGGGCGGAGGAGGATCGAGCCGTCCACTGAGGGAGTAGGCGCCGTCTTGGATGTACCCCCCGGCCTGCGAGGGCCGATAGGGGTATGTGGCGAGGTTGACGAGCAAAAGACGTGGGAGGAGCGAGCGAGACCGGTGCGTGATTGAGAATGAACATAACCTATGAGGCACACCGACCGGTCTCGAGTCCTCTCATGAGGGAGCCCGGAGGCATATAAGGACGAGCGACACTACAGGGAGTGCAGAATTATTAGGCAAGTTGTATTTTTGAGGATTAATTTTACAACATTAATAATTAAACAACAACCATGTTGTCAATGAACACAAAAAACTCATTAATATCAAAGGTGAATATTTTTGGAAGTGGTTTTTAGTTTTAGCTATTTTAGGGGGATATCTGTGTGTGCAGGTGACTATTACTGTGCATAATTATTAGGCAACTTAACAAAAAACAAATTTATACCCATTTCAATTATTTATTTTTACCAGTGAAACCAATATAACATCTCAACATTCACAAATATACATTTCTGACATTCAAAAACCAAACAAAAACAAATCAGTGACCAATATAGCCACCTTTCTTTGCAAGGACACTCAAAAGCCTGCCATCCATGGATTCTGTCAGTGTTTTGATCTGTTCACCATCAACATTGCGTGCAGCAGCAACCACAGCCTCCCAGACACTGTTCAGAGAGGTGTACTGTTTTCCCTCCTTGTAAATCGCACATTTGATGATGGACCACAGGTTCTCAATGGGGTTCAGATCAGGTGAACAAGGAGGCCATATCATTAGATTTTCTTCTTTTATACCCTTCTTTCCAGCCACGCTGTGGAGTACTTGGACGCGTGTGATGGAGCATTGTCCTGCATGAAAATCATGTTTTTCTTGAAGGATGCAGACTTCTTCCTGTACCACTGCTTGAAGAAGGTGTCTTCCAGAAACTGGCAGTAGGACTGGGAGTTGAGCTTGACTCCATCCTCAACCCGAAAAGGCCCCACAAGCTCATCTTTGATGATACCAGCCCAAACCAGTACTCCACCTCCACCTTGCTGGCGTCTGAGTCGGACTGGAGCTCTCTGCCCTTTACCAATCCAGCCACGGGCCCATCCATCTGGCCCATCAAGACTCACTCTCATTTCATCAGTCCATAAAACCTTAGAAAAATCAGTCTTGAGATATTTCTTGGCCCAGTCTTGACGTTTCAGCTTGTGTGTCTTGTTCAGTGGTGGTCGACTTTCTGCCTTTCTTACCTTGGCCATGTCTCTGAGTATTGCACACCTTGTGCTTTTGGGCACTCCAGTGATGTTGCAGCTCTGAAATATGGCCAAACTGGTGGCAAGTGGCATCTTGGCAGCTGCACGCTTGACTTTTCTCAGTTCACGGGCAGTTATTTTGCGCCTTGGTTTTTCCACACGCTTCTTGCGACCCTGTTGACTATTTTGAATGAAACGCTTGATTGTTCGATGATCATGCTTCAGAAGCTTGGCTATTTTAAGACTGCTGCATCCCTCTGCAATATATCTCACTATTTTTGACTTTTCTGAGCCCGTCAAGTCCTTCTTTTGACCCATTTTGCCAAAGGAAAGGAAGTTGCCTAATAATTATGCTAACAAGTACTGTGCTATGCTAATGCTATCAAAGCATTGTGTTAACAATTAGCATGGTAGCATTAATTGAATTAGCTAGTGAAAGCTAGCCAAGTTTCCACTACTAAAAATATTTAAGTTTTAATTTGAATTTAAATGAATGAATTAGCTTCCTCAAATATTTGAAGTTAAGAGCAATTAAAATGTACGAGTACAAAATAGAAATCTGCAAGTTCTGGAAAATCTGTGAGTTTTGCCAAATTATTTGGATTTACTAAAGCAAATAAAAGAATAATCTGCATTTCTTACAATACTTTTTTTATTCAAACTAATTATTATAACATTATATTAATGTTCCTTTTATAACATTAGAATATTGTTCTCTGACAAGTTGGAAATAAAGACAACAAGACAAAAGGCAAATATTCATAAATAAAAACTAAGCTACATTCAGTAACTTGCTGTCAAATCTATACAGACTAGTGCTCTGACATAGTATATTCACTTTTAAATACAGTGAGTGATACATTTATAGACAAATCAATCAATAAATAGTGCTATAAATTCTCCATGTAAATCCGTCTTTCTCATTATTTTACTTAAAAATTGGTCTTTTATAGAAGCAAAACGGTTCACTAACACTATGCAATTAAAAAAAACCTTACCTGATCAAAAACAAAACATATTTGTTATTCCAAACATATTGCAATATCATATGGCATTATAAAATCCAAACAAGACAAATCTCTGTATTATGTCTTCCTGAGTGGCTTGAGTTCATGGGAAGACAGTTCTCATTTCCTCTTCACAAGCAAAACACAGTCGCCGACGCAGTAAATGTGGCTTGGTTCAGGAGGGGCCAGTGGGTTAACACTATGGTCTTGACCACTATCTACAGCTGGAACGACAGGAATGCTGGGACTCTTCAACAGGAGCCTGATGCCTAGCAGCTGACTATGAGGGAGGGGAGGGGAACTGAATGTAAAGGGAGACTGAGGGGGTTGCCAAAGGTCTGACAACATGAGAAACCAAAGCCTGTGTACCCTGTTAGGAGGGCAGCAAAATATTTTTATTTGTGCAATATGATATCAATAGTCTCTTAATGGTCAGCTATTGTTCTACTATTACTATCTATCTATCTATCTATCTATCTATCATCTATCTATCTATCTATCTATCTATCTATCTATCTATCTATCTATCTATCTATCTATCTATCTATCTATCTATCTATCTATCTATCTATCTATCTATCTATCTATCTATCTATCTATCTATCTATCTATCTATAATAATTGGATAATTTCAAGTCTTGTGATCTCAACGACATGTATATGTTAAGTTTTGATCAATTTATTTCCAGTGATTTTTCCACAAACTATTTAGAAAAGTCATTAGATTACAATTAAATACAATGCCTATGATCCATAGACCGTAAAAAATGACGATGCTATGGCTGTACTAATCAATCTCCGAATAAATGATTCTATCGATTATGTTTGGGATAGATTATAACGGGAAGCTTTCAATGCGCATGCGCACCCTCTCCTCTCCCTTTCTGCCAAACTGTCGGCCATGGCCCCGATTGTGAGTACGAGCAAGTTTCTGAAAAAATGACAAAATACGTTGTGTCACGTCCCTCTAGGCTCGAATAAACCAGTGCTTATTAAAGCCGAAACATGGAGCGATTAAGTAATTCGATTAACGAAAGAATGCGTGTAGCAGAGTTGTTTTTAAAAGCGTTTGTTTACCGGAGGTCTGGAGAGAGGCCTGCTCGTGAGCAACCACGTTGTAGCAAACCACCAGTTAGCGGATTAGCATTTCTCATAGAACCGACACAGGATAACTACTATAATACTAAGCGATTTTCGACAATACTGATGTGTATAGAAATTGTAGACGTTTTATATTTTTGTATTTTTTTTAAAGAAATTTCCACCGACAAAGAATTGAAACCACGAAGCTAACTTAGCCAAAGTGATATGGCTGCGTTGAAGATATAATTTCACATTTACCCTAACGTTTTTAAACACATTAAGCTATAGCTTTCAATAATGTCTAGCCGTGGATCGTTGTGATATATATTGTCAAATTCCCGTTTTGCCACTGCTCCTTTGAATAAACGATCGGAGAAACGTAGCTTTAGTGCATTGATTCATGTAGATTAATTCACATTAATTCGGATCTCGACTTATCTTAATGTAAACACTGATCGTTATTGGTTTATCCTGTGTAACTGATTGTGTCTTTCAGAAAAAGCAGGTGACCAAGGGTGGGAAGAAGAAAAAGCAGGTCCTAAAGTTCACTTTGGACTGCACCCACCCTGTAGAGGATGGCATCATGGATGCTGCTAACTTTGTAAGTGTACACTGGTCTTCTGGTGCATAGTGCGTATACAACTGTAAATGTCCAATTAGATTATCATACTGAAAGGTCATTTTGAATGTTTGTAAAGTCTGAATGAAATGAATTTGAAATGCATGTTATATAGATCTTATTGTGAGTATTTCATCCTTGCATGTTTTTTTTCTAAACTCATAATGTTTGATCTAAATATCAGAACTGGATATCTCATGTACATGTGTAAAACTGCATTTCCTGCTTGTGAAATCTATGTATAAGGCCAACATTTTAAGGCTGAATTGTCAAAATTGTGACTACAAAGTCTTTGTTTTTCTTGGAAATGGCAGTGCCTTATTTAGAGTTATGTTGTCAGTTCTATCATTGATATCCATTTTAGGTAGCCCTGCTCCTAAATGACACACAAAACAAAACTATCTGCAAAGTGGACTTTATACTGATAGTTAAGTGTCTATAATTGTCTAGTCGGATTTTTCATTCATTCTGTAAAATTAATAATTTTTTTCCAAAATAACTTGAATGTTTGTGCAGCTGTGATTAAATATGGGTACAGGGGTTAATGGCTCGCAGTTGCATTTCTGTATGCTCTAATAACATGCATGTCTGCATGTGTCTCTCTTTAGGAACAGTTCCTTCAGGAGCGCATCAAAGTAAATGGTAAAGCTGGTAACTTGGGTGGTGGTGTGGTGTCCATTGAAAGGAGCAAGAGCAAAATTACAGTGACATCAGAGGTCCCCTTCTCTAAAAGGCAAGTCTGAGATTAGAGATCCATTTTCCTGAAGTTAAATGCTTATGAGGGGCTGCTAACTATTGGGTTATTGTAGGTCTGCACGATTAATCGCAATTAACAATTTTTTTAATGTGCAGCTTAGGGAAGTCACAAGTACCGGTACTTCGGTACCAAGTCTGTCTCTCAACAAACACGTCATCACACAGTGCACAGCGCAGCTGACTACGGCAACTGGTTTAGTCCAAAAATGATCAGTACTTTTTGCAGTTGGGTCTGTTCGAGGTCGGATCACATTCTGTGAACCGCTCCAGAGTTCGTTAGAAAGCGTACCGAGACCACCTCTTCAAGGAGGTCTTGGTACGCTTGTTTAGTCCGCTTTTGATGCACACCCGAGTGCGATTGCTGCTTTCACACCTGACCAAATTAACCGCACCAAACGGGAAAACGAACTCTAGTACGATTCAACCGAACTAAATGAGGCAGATGTGAAAGCACCCATAGCTACGTCTCTATGTAATAATAATAGGCTGCTACTAATAATAACAATTATGCCTAGATGATTGCTTATTTTTCACTTGATCTTATTTATAATCAATGTTTACTTTTAAACAGCATGTAGCCTTTAAATGTTTATATATTATTTAATTCTAATGATTATCATAAGTAATAAACTCATTGAATTTAATTAAAAAACATTTTTAAATAGTTAAATAATTATAATTTTTTTTGCTGTGGTACCGAAATTAGTCCCGAGAACCGTAATTTTTTTTTCTGATATTGGTACCGACTACTGGAGTTTTGGTAGTGACATCCCTAGTGCAGCTTGTCAGTGAAGCACAGCTCTATGTAGTAAATGCCGCTCCATCTGGGCCGATTTGGTAGACATCGCCCGACTGAGAGTCACTTATAACCAGGGCTCTAAACCGGTTCAAGGAACGAAAACGAAAACCGGAAACGAACGAAATTTTAAGAGGAACAAAAACGGAAACGAAATCAAAATCAATTTGAATCGTTCTGAACAGAAACGTTAATTTGAAATGACCATTAACCGGTTAATAACGTTATTTTATCGTTCTCTTTAATATTTTAATTTGGCAGTGACCAATCATGAAATGAGTAGTACAGCATGTGACGTTGACGGATCAAGCGTGAGTGAAATGCCCGCGCACCATCATCTATGAATCTACCGGTAACGCAAGTCAGTGTGAGCGCGCATTTTCATGCCTCAAGTACATTTCTTTCCCCGCTGAGGTCTACAATGAATGTGCAGGTATTGGAGGACATTCTTTTCGAACGTTTAAATAAGCAGTACGGACTTTAAGCTCAAATAGACTGATTTAGGATAGTTTATGGATTCCGTTTAAGCCTATCCAGCTATAGCATCTATCAAACATTTTTCCTATAGTCTTTCAGATTGCCAATACAGGACAGGTCAATGTTTTCTATTTAGACGTTTGATGCTTCGTATTAAATGGTATGTTATATTGCATTAAATGCAAGCTTTATTAGCTGACTGAATTTGATTATGTGATGCAAGAACGTGTTGCGCAGTGTTTGCTTTGAAATTAGCAGTTGACGGTGCATTAAAAGAGCAATGGTTATCCAGTTTATTTATTCTTTATTCATGCATTTTTTAAAACAAGTCGTGTTGAAAAAAAGTTATGTACAAAGAATGTTATCACTCTTCTGAAAATAATTCGGCATTAGAGGCCACTTTCGATTGTCTAACGCTCCATTAAAACAGGTCCGCTGTTTATGCCTTGTAATTAATGCTTGTATTTCTGGTTTTAAAAATGTTATTAAATAAATATTCAAGTTTAATTACCATGTGTTATATTATTATTGAGTGAAAATAATTATATTTATACATATTTGTTTAAAATTTATACATATTTGTTTAAAGTATATGCTTAATTAAATAACGTTATTAACCGGTATTTTTTCATATCAAACCGTTTTCGGAACAGTAATGTTTATTGAGGAACGCAAAAACCGAAACGCTATAATATCGATTCTGCTCGGAGTGAACCAATTGATATTTTTTTCCGTTTTTAAGCCCTGCTTATAACATGCATTTAAAAAACCAACACGTGTCAAACATCTTTCCAAATATGAGAAGCATTTATGAATCTTCTGTCCAACAAGACAACATTTAATAACATGTTTTTACTCAATCCATGTCATAATGTCAGTTTAGTGTTTGAAAACATCATTCTGTGAGATGTGGCTTCTTACACAGAACAAGGCACAAAATATTTCATAGTATTCTATACATTGATAAAGGCTATGTTGATTAGCATTAAAGTATAAATAAACTTTATTGTCATGAAAATACCAGAGAAGGTAAACCATATGTTGTTGTTGTAGTCGTGTGTTTTATTAGTCATGTTTAATCAATCAAATTGTTTCAATCTTCTGTTTATTCAGCTACAACAATTAGTATGATGCCCATAGGGATTTCCTGGAATGACTTGTTATTGTACTTCTGCTGGGCATATTTGGAGTTTCTGCGCGAGAGCGCCCTCTGGCTTTCAGATGAACCCTGTAGGCACCACGGTTGAGTTTACTCGACAAGATGCGGCACTGAATAAAACGGCCGATTTTGTCAAATAGGGTGTCAAATTTCGTTCAACCTCCCCTCCACTAGATGTCAGACATGTCATACTTCATCCCAGACTCAAAAAAACATCATGCTTCTATACAAAATCTTCGAGCAAGAGCGCATTGAATCAGTGCGAACAAACGCGAAGCTAGTGTGCGAGTGAGTCATTTTATCAGAGCAATATTGTCAATGTCAGTGAGTATTTGCTTTAGATTATTATTTTCTAATGGCATCAATAAAGCTTACCCGCAATGAAGTGTTGGGTCTTTTCGCGGACCCTAATTCTGAAGGGGAATATCTGCCGTAATCCTGAAAGTGAAAGTATAGCCGTACACCAAGCACAAACGGTGAATCCTTTGCCCAATGTAAATGGTCCTTTGCCCAGTGTCAGTGGTGGGAACACAGTGGTCTTTCACGGGGTCGGAGTGTTCATTGCGAAGTTAGCAGGCGTGTTACGCCGGCTTCACACCGCACGCGTTTTTGCATTGGCCGGGCAGTGGTGCGTATGGAGAGCGGGAGCCACACGCGGCCGTTTTGCATTCACACTGGCAGCGTTTGTCTCACGCAGCTGAACCGCGGTTCGTGTATTGCAAATACAGTTAGTGAGCAACGTGAAGGCAGGGTGTGGAGTCAATGACAATGACAGTAGTCCGAACTGTGCACACTCGGCGGCTGCGCGCGTCTGTCTCTCGTCTCATCTCACTCATGATCTCTGCCTTGCCGTGGCGCGTGATCTTTTGAACTAAACAGATCTTGTCTACTTGTGTTTGTGTGTCATATGAATAATATATGTGCCCCATACATGGAATCTGAGTGCCTACTGTATGTAGTAAATTGAAAGTCTCTACAGCAAAAGGCCAACCGTTACATGCATTCGGTTTGTTTCTACCATTTATTAGTAACGATTTACACAGTTTGTTTACTATTTACCTGAGCATTGAGTATTGTGCAATATAGCATACAGAAGGTGAGGGACATTTTTGGGGGAAAGAAGTGCTACATTTATCATTTAAACATGTGACTTTTCATGAAAATTCTATAATCCAAGGTGACCACCACCATATGACGTCATAATATGCAAATTAGATGGGACAATGTATCCCTACATAAACTTTGGGTCATCCTTAATATTTCTCTAATTTACAGAAAGTCTCTATCTTTTATCACTTTTAAGATATAGCCTTTTCAAATTAAGATGTCAAAATCGAACGTTTTAGGAAAAAACCTCTGGCGCCTAAAGGGTTAAGAAGGATTTACAGACCACAGAGCCGTGCACTAACAAGCTGCTAATAAAATCGCAGCCATTGCCAAATCGCGTGCGGCTTAATTTCGATTAATCGTGCAACCCTTTTTTCTTTTGATGTTGAATTCCAGCTGGCTTACTAGAAAAGTCTTTTCAGAAGAGCGGTTATATTAAAAACATATAAAAAATAATGAAAATTATCTCATGAATTACTCACCCTCAAGCCATCCTAGGTGTATATGACATTCTTTCAGATGAATACAATCAGAGTTACACTAATAAATGTCCTGGCGAAGCCAAGCTTTATAATGGCAGTAAATGGCAGCCCAAAATTTGAAGCTCAAAAAAATGCTTCCATCCATAAAGGCCTTCTGTAGTGTATTTGTCTATACACTCCTAGATACTTGTAAGGTTGCGCACAAGTAATTTCCTGATTGTGAACGAATACAGGTATTTAATCTCCAACCCCCTTGGAATGTTGAATATATAAAATAATTGAGTTACTGTGATGTCTAGCATGTAAAGTTTTCCCATATTTATCTACTTTTATTTTGCAGTAGCTTAGATGTTAATTGTTGAATAGGTTGAAATCGATACATTACTATAGTCTGTGTAATAACTGTGTAATGACTGAAGTTTCACACTAAGGATGCATTTTCACCGATGTGAAAGTTTTGGCCAAAATCGATAATTCTTTATATTTGAAAGCCGGTAACTGATATTTTGGCAGTTAAATCTAAATCCAAATGTTATTTTTTTGAAAACCTGATCACAAAAACAAAGGCTCCGCATCATCCCAAGCACTTAAACATTAATCAACCATGTACAGTACAGTAGCCTGTAGTTTGAACCAGTGTAAAATTCTTAACTTTTAAAATTAAAATTATTAAAAAAATGATTGCCTTAAAAATAAATAAATGCCTAAATAAATGATGCAAACAAGTCATTGGACATCATATAAAGAAACAAAATGCATGTTATGAAAATGAGATTCAGATATTTATGCAACATAAACAATATTACAGCTTATATCTGCACAAGTGAACATGAACTAAGTTATGTGCTAGTCAGAATGTGTAACTCTGTTGTGGATGCGCTCTTCCCATAACAAACCGAGACACGGAGCCTAAATCCCAAAAAGTAGCTTTTTTTTTTTTTTTTACCGATAGTGTTCTCATCGTTATGAATATGACAGTCCCAATCATAGTTATTAATGTTGTGAATTGCTGTTTGATCTGCGTGCGCTGAAGCTAAAGATGTTCACCAGTAATACAGCGTTAAAGCATACAATAATTGCAACATGAACATATATCGGCTGATATATCAAGCATCCTTACAAGAATATTACATTTATTGCTGCTGATTTTTTTTAAAAATATTGCATCCCTGTTTTTTTTTTTTTGTAAGTGCGTAAAATGCCATCTACATCTTTCTTTCCCAAATATGTCTGGGATGCAAGATCTGATTAATTTAATATCTCTTTTTTCATTCTCTTAGTGGTTGTTTCTTTTGTTTTACACAGTAAAACAAATGGTGTGAATACGAAGTTAGTTATATACAGTGAGGAAAATAAGTTTTTGAACACCCTGCTATTTTGCAAGTTCTCCCACTTAGAAATCATGGAGGGGTCTGAAATTGTCATCGTAGGTGCATGTCCACTGTGAGAGACATAATCTAAAAATAAAAAAAATCCAGAAATCCCAATGTATGATTTTTTAAAAACTATTTATTTGTATGATACAGCTGCAAATAAGTATTTGAACATCTGAGAAAATCAATGTTAATATTTGGTACAGTAGCCTTTGTTTGCAATTACAGAGGTCAAACGTTTCCTGTAGTTTTTCACCAGGTTTGCACACACTGCAGGAGGGATTTTGGCCCACTCCTCCACACAGATCTTCTCTAGATCAGTCAGGTTTCTGGCCTGTCGCTGAGAAACACGGAGTTTGAGCTCCCTCCAAAGATTCTCTATTGGGTTTAGGTCTGGAGACTGGCTAGGCCACGCCAGAACCTTGATATGCTTCTTACAGAGCCACTCCTTGGTTATCCTGGCTGTGTGCTTCGGGTCATTGTCATGTTGGAAGACCCAGCCTCGACCCATCTTCAATGCTCTAACTGAGGGAAGGAGGTTGTTCCCCAAAATCTCGCAATACATGGCCCCGGTCATCCTCTCCTTAATACAGTGCAGTCGCCCTGTCCCATGTGCAGAAAAACACCCCCAAAGCATGATCCTACCACCCCCATGCTTCACAGTAGGGATGGTGTTCTTGGGATGGTACTCATCATTCTTCTTCCTCCTAACACGTTTAGTGGAATTATGACCAAAAAGTTCTATTTTGGTCTCATCTGACCACATGACTTTCTCCCATGACTCCTCTGGATCATCCAAATGGTCATTGGCAAACTTAAGACGGGCCTTGACATGTGCTGGTTTAAGCAGGGGAACCTTCCGTGCCATGCATGATTTCAAACCATGACGTCTTAGTGTATTACCAACAGTAACCTTGGAAACGGTGGTCCCAGCTCTTTTCAGATCATTGACCAGCTCCTCCCGTGTAGTTCTGGGCTGATTTCTCACCTTTCTTAGGATCATTGAGACCCCACGAGGTGAGATCTTGCATGGAGCCCCAGTCCGAGGGAGATTGACAGTCATGTTTATCTTCCATTTTCTAATGATTGCTCCAACAGTGGACCTTTTTTCACCAAGCTGCTTGGCAATTTCCCCGTAGCCCTTTCCAGCCTTGTGGAGGTGTACAATTTTGTCTCTAGTGTCTTTGGACAGCTCTTTGGTCTTGGCCATGTTAATAGTTGAATTCTTACTGATTGTATGGGGTGGACAGGTGTCTTTATGCAGCTAACAACCTCAAACAGGTGCATCTAATTTAGGATAATAAATGGAGTGGAGGTGGACATTTTAAAGGCAGACAGGTGTTCAAATACTTATTTGCAGCTGTATCACAAATAAATAGTTAAAAAATCATACATTGTGATTTCTGGATTATTATTTTTTTAGATTGTCTCTCACAGTGGACATGCACCTACGATGACAATTTCAGACCCCTCCATGATTTCCAATTGGGAGAACTTGCAAAATAGCAGGGTGCTCAAATACTTACTTTCCTCACTTTAAAAAATACTGTATCTATATTTATAAATGGTGACTTTTATCATTACAAAATGTAATATGTATGTGGTGTGCAGGGTTCCTGTCATCTCCGACCCCCCCCCCCCCCCCAATGTGGTTATTTGAGTACCTGTACTTGTAGTTGTTTTAAATGCACATTAGGCTGTAGACCTCCGACCTCTTGGCAGTGTTTGTCCATATTACCATGTCAGTTCAAACTAAGTGTCATTTGTGACTGATCATACTCGTGTTTGTTATCTTCAGGTACCTGAAGTATCTCACCAAGAAGTACCTCAAGAAGAACAACCTGCGTGACTGGCTGCGTGTAGTAGCGAACACCAAGGAGAGCTATGAATTGCGCTACTTCCAGATAAACCAGGATGAGGAGGAGGAAGACGATGAAGATTAAATCCATGCCACTTTTGTAAATTCAATAAATTTTCAAAAGAAATCGGTTTCTTTTGTTTCTGGTGTGCTCATTTCAGTATGTTCAAAACATTGTGTCTTTAGCTCTGCGGATACAAAAGTGCTGGAAAAATCCATTTGATTTTATAATTATACATTTTCTTTCTATTTTTAGAGCAACAGTGGTCTGTTCCTTCCTTTTACTCCATTAAAGCATATAGGAGGACTCTTTTACCACCAGTAGGACAAGGACTAGTGATTTCCATAGCAACTAAAGTTTGTGCACTCAGGGTTCAGTGAGTTCATTTATCAGGAAAAAACTTGAATGATATGCTAGAACAGCTTAAACCAGCCTGAAATGGTCTCTGGGCCAGGTGCAAAGTGTCTAAAACCAAACTAGACCGGGAGACCATGAAACCAGCTTGGGTTGCTTTATGCTGGGGGTTTTCCCGCACGATAATGGTATATGGTTTTTAATGGTTCTTTTTTTCCTTGCAGCCTGTTTAAATGTCTTTGTCTAGCTTTATCACGTAGAGCGTCTCGCAGCAGCAGTATCCTTGGCAACGGCTCGTGATTCGCGGGTTGTCCTGAAGGAGGTTCACAAGAATAAATTGGAAGCTTTTTTTTATGAGGAGAGATTCAATTTATTGTATTTAAAATTTCTTAAGAAATAACATTTCGTTTATATAACAGAAACCTGGTAATGTTGTAACACTTCACTCAAAATGCGAAGGCAGAATGACAGCAGTCTCCATTCACTTGTATTGAATGGCAATAGAAAGCGAATGGTGACCGAGATATTCAGTTTTTTTCCTTCCGTGGTAACGTCAAACAGGGTTGGAACTGCGTGACGGTGAGTGAAACAGTTTTTCCCTTTTTTTTTTTTTTTGGAAGTAAAACTGTCCCTTTAAAACGTCAGACTGCGTTCAGCCTTGACCTTGAATGTATAATTTGTTCGACCTAAATTTGCACAATAAAAAAAAAACATCCCAAAATCAGGATAACTAACGTTATTTTTTCCCAGCTCATGCGTTTCCCTCGCCTGACTGAAAAGGGATTGTGAGGGAACTTTCTCCCGTATGTCTCCCAGTATAACCTCACGTTCCTCGAACTTGAGCGGGAAAAGGGCAACGCGACCGCCGCCAGTAACTAGTTAAGCCGGTGACCAGCAGAACAGCACTAACTAGTTGTGTCGGGAAACTATGGGATGGATTGCCATGGCAACCGACCAGACGTCACAATCTGGGCATGTGTGTTCCATTTTTGTCTCTTTCTTATTTTCAGACTGGAGGATTTGGATAGAGAAGAGGGAGAAAGGGAAAGATTTTTAAAAACAGGGCAGCCATCTTTTATTTTATTGAGAGCATATTAAAAGGAAAAAAAAATTACCTCGCCTTTAGTAGACGTCTCCTCTGAATCTGAAAATCTGGGCATTGAGAGGGTTAAGTTTCAGGACTTTATCCCTGTATCTCGGATGTGATTGTCTTGTTATGCGGTAAAGATGCCCGGATCGCTAAGCAATGAAGATGAGGGGCAAGACGATGTGGATTTTGAGGACGACGTGCCAGGTGAGGGGGTAAAGAGTCACGGGAGGGAGAGTTCTGCCCTTCACAACTGCGCTGCTACGCCTAGTTGAATGCGGAGGAAAAGGGGCTTGACGCGCGTGCGATTTATTATAGTCTCAATAGCTTCTGTTCTCACACCGGACACTGTTCGTCCTAAAATAACGGAGCACTGCCCGACTGTTTTTGAGTCCCTAAAGCGCGACTGTCCGCCAGCAGACCATCTGTCTGCGATTCTCTTTTGATATAAAATCGTGTTCGTATTCCCTCATCCGGCGGTTTGTTTTTACAGGCGCATTTGTCTTTGCATATAAATGAGTTATGCATGCACCCACTGCCTTTCTTCTTTCCAGTCAGACTGCTCTGATATTGCACCCACTGTGCACAATGATATCTAAAGCTGATGGACTGTTTTAATATAAAGTCTAATGCACGGCAGGCTCCATTCATATTGTAAAAATGGTATGCGAGACCCAGCTGTTCTGATGTATGCATTGTTTAGAGCTGATCTAAACAAAAAAAGGACCATCATCAGTTTCCCAAAAAGGTGTTAGGGCATTCCTCCGAGGAATATTTAAGGGCTGATGGTTGACAATGCTTCTCCATGGTCACAGTGTCTTGTAAAAGTAGTGCATGTGCTTGACAGAGCCACGTGTGACAGGAAAACATCAGCTACAATGATCCTCTGCCTCTGTGGTCTGTTTGAGGGGCACAGACTTTAGCCAAGACAGTCCACAGTGTCTTATAAGAGTTTGTTTTATACACTCTAAAAACGTTACTGTAGAAATGGCTACAGTGGGGATTTTTATAGGTTTGGTGGTTTCATATTTAACACGTCCTACCTGTATGTCATTGAATTATATAATGATACAGACCGATTTGATTTATTATTAATTCAGCTTTTGTTACTGTAAAATGTACTGATAATGATACAGTTTATCAAAATGGGCCCTTTTCAGGAGGCTACTTTTTGTCTAATGAGGTAATTCATATTTTGTACTTCCATTAATTTTCAGTAATTTATAATCAAATTGAATGTATTTACAGTAATATGTTTTATTGTTTATAAATGTACTGTACATGTAGGTCAGTAGATGTACATTTACGTTGGCTTAATTTAAATACATGTATGTAGGCTGACTGAATTTTATTTATTTTTTATTTTTTGTGCAACAGCTGCTTTACAGAAAATTGTCGTAGAGGAGTTTTTTTTATTTTAATGTCGATGCTGGATATTTGGTTCTCTGATAATATTCAAGGTTAACTCCAAAGCCAACCTCATCCATGGGTTCATCACTGCTGGTGAAAATCTGCTGGTTTAACTGTATCCTTATGATGTCACACTGTCTGTTTATGCTTCGTGTGTAGCTGGAGGGCGTGCATCTTATTAAAAAAACCCTCATTAATCTTGTTTTTTTTTTTTTTTTTTGCGGTAGATTGGTCTCAAAAGCCATAGGTTGTGAGAGCAGTGGTGTAATGGAGAAGCTGTGTAGTTAAGACCCAGTTCTGCCTGCCTGCCTGCCTGCCTTTTATACATTCATGGCCCTCAGTTCAATAAAATCAATACATTTGTAGTTTTTCGCTCGCAGCTCGGTCTAGGCTGCCTCTGAATTAGTCCAGAATTAATCACGTGACAGACCTGAGCACGACTATCTCATTTGCACCCCAATCGCGTATTTACCTTCTTTTTTTACGAGGCTGCAACATGCCGGAGATGAAGCTGCTGAGGGCTGCAAATGGTTTGAAATAATGTGCAGTATGCAGAAGAATTAATAATTGAGAAATAATTTATGAGCCAGCATGCTCTTTCCGTGTAGACAGTAAGCCCCCGCATGTGCTAAAAATGAGAAATCTATGCAGTGCAGGACCAGCCAGGGTTTTGGGTTATGCCGTTTTGTCCCATTCATTGTGATTGCTTTCATTGAGTCGTTTGTGCAGGCCAGGACACCTTCACTTGTTCCTTTGCTGAAATTATAATGAGGTGGCTGATTAATTTTTTGCTGAGATTAATAAATATAACTGCGTAATAATATGCGTAATAATTCCTGTACAATCAGATTACATTAATCAAACGATTCATCTCTAGCTTCGCTGCAAAGAACCGTAAAACATATTTTTCTTAGATGCAAGATAATGAGATATGGCTTATATTGAGAATGCAGTTTGTGTAGTAGGCCATCGAAGTGAGATTTGCAAACAGTACTGTTCACTGCACGATCCAAACACTGCAGAACACATGACTGGTGCCCCCAGCAGGAGCAATGAAGTGATCACTGGTGCATGCCCTAAACGCAGATGCAAAGAAACAAACAGATGATTTATAAAAATGTTAAGAGAATGAAACGATAAAGAATTCAAAAGCGAGCTCAAAATCGGCATGGTTTTTAATGTTATTTCACCTCCATCGGATTTGGTTAATGGGTGCTCTGTTAATGTATGCACATTTTAATCAGTTAGTTTTAAATTGTTGCAACTTGACTCCACATTCCTTGTGTGCCACATCACGAACAAAGGATGGAGCGGCTCCAAAGAGAAAGAGTGATTTTTCCCAGATTTCCAAAGGCTTTCAATCTCAAAATTCATAGCAGATTCAAGGGACAGTTTACCCACAAATTGAATTCTGCAATTTACTCATCTCGTTGTTCAGAAGACATTTTGTGATATATATTTTTTTTAAATCAGCGGGGTTCAATGTTGTTTTGGACCCCATTGACTTTCATTATATGGACAAAAACATTCTTCAATATATCCTCTTTTCTATATGGTTCGGAAGAAGTCATGCAGGTTTGGAATGGCATGAGGGTGAGTAAATGATGAGAGGAAAAGAAGGATCTATTCAGAATGAAAAACATTATTTCCTGCTCCGTTCTGGTTTCATTTGAACGTCGTGCTGGTAAGAGTTTCTGTTTATGTTGATTCTCATTAGGACGCATTAGGATGAAACTGATCCAAAGTCATTTGAGTGTTTTTTGCCTCCTCTATTTCCTCCACTCCCAGTCTGGTTTTCTTTTACATGGTCTTATCTTTGAAATTGAAAGATTATCATGAGCTTTCCTCTGCTCATCGCTCTGATTGGTGGGGGTTATTTTTGGAAGCTGCGCTGTGAAAGCTGACACCCCTTCCTCTTTGCTGGAGTTTGTGCGTGCGTGTAAATCATTGTTGCATCACACACTTATGTCTGTGTGTCATCAGTCTCTACATCAGTGTGTGTCAAATTAAAACATCTTATGAATTTTACTAACAAATTACTGGAGAATAGACTATGCATGCTGGAATAAAATAATTATAGCATCTAAACTCAATTACAGTGGTTTTGTTCTAGTTTTATGGGTTATTAGGACATTAATTTTAGACTACTTTGCTTGTGTACTTGCAATTTTTGCTACTGGGTGTCTTTGCTAAGCAAACTAAAGGTTTGTGAATCAGCCTTGGACTTAGAGAAAGGATATAGTCTTCAGAAAGTAGAGATAGGGCCTATAAAACTTGAAGGTCTCAACGAGGGGGTGTTCAAACCATGCTGTCTCATCACATTAACGGAGGGGGCACTATTAACATACACAGTCTGTCAGACAGCTAATGTGTTTTCCTGTAACACTCCCCTTCTTAACAGCGAGCCCGGCCGTGAATCCTATCTCTAATGGAGTGCGGCAATGACCCAGCCCTTGTTGCAAGGTCAAAGTTACCCCAATGTCCGTGCATAGATGACACAAAAATGTATGGCTGCAGTCATGACATTTTCAGGCCTGGTACCAGTAGCAAATGGCAGCAGCACAGCTTTTAAACACCTGGCAGATCCTGGCCGAGGCTCTGTTTACCCGGGAATATGGCACAGAACGCGACTGCCTATCGCAGTGAATCCGGAATGCAAAAATAGCATTTTCTTTGCATATTAAATTGTCATTGAATGAGTCTTAACATTGAACAAAAATACACGTCAGCTTATTTGTGTCGATGTATTAATATTCACATTAGTTTGATTTATAAATATGATTTTTCACCCGAGTGCAACATAAATCAAATCGCTTAAAAGTCAGTTGACAATGTAAAACCTTTGCCAGATATCCCCGCTTCAAGAGTGCTGTGTTGCATCACCACGACTGTAAGTGAGACATGAATGAAGACGCAATGTGAGCTTGATGCGCCTGGCAGGCAGCAGACATATTCTGCCGACATGAAAGAGCCTCCCTGTGAGATGTACTGCAGATGCACTGCCTTAAATATCCGTCATCTCACAGGCAACTGCTCTGTTTATGTGCAGCAGAAGATTGAAATTAGAAAAAGCCTCCCAGCAGCTGACAGAAAAATGGGGAGTAAATACCCAAAATGCCCTGTAGGGCTGCAAGCCGGGCTTGAACCGCACAGGGGCTGCTCTCACCGGAGCTGAAGTCCTCAAACAGTGGCAGCTAAATGAAGGTTAAGTGGATTTTGAGGATAGCATCCAAGAGGCTGGGAAAGCCCCATCTCCGGCAGCTCCCACGGGGCGTGGTGGGCTGTGGGACAGGGCTTTAGCTGATTGACTCTACCACACGTGCTGCATATTTCATGGGCCGCCGTCTGAGCTGACGATAGACAGTCGGCAGGAGTCGCACCGTAGGGCTCCGGTTGCAAAGGATGCTTCCCTGATGTCTTTTTCCTTTAGCCTTTTTGACAGCATGGCATTATTGAAGTGTTACAGTGAATATGTGCTGCCAGACAGTATTTTTTTTTTTTGTTTATAGTGAGATTCACAGTTCAGCAGGTGGCAGAGACCTCACCTCTATTTTCACTCCCCTTTCAGTGTGTCAACAAAAATCTTAGCTTTTTCTCTAATGGAGGGGAGGAGTCTCCGTTTCACAGGCAGACCCTAAGCAGAAGACGGACAGACAGATAGTTTGATAGATTAATACATTTATTGATTTTGTATGAATTCATACAACATCATAGAATAGTTAAGTTTTCTCATGAAATCGGGATAGACGGATGGATGGATGGATGGATGGATGGAGACATGATGTACGTGTGAATCTCTTAACTGTGAACCTTTTCTGTTTTTTCTCAGATGAGGATGAGGAAGGTGAACGTCAAAGGAGTGTCCCCCTGTCACCACTAGAGAGATTCTTCTCTGAGGATGATTCGGTTAAACAGCATAAGAAGAAGAAACCCAGCAAGATAATGGAGGGGAAGGAGCCCAAAGTTAAGAAAAAGAAGAAGAAGGATGTAAGAAACCTTATCTAATCATTTGAAGCATGGATAAAATAAATGTCGTTATGACATAATCCGAATGCAATTTATTTTTATGTGACGAAGATTTGTTAGGCTAAAAGCAAGCGTATAGCGTCTGTTCTGGCAGGTCACGTTACTGTGTGTTCACACCGCCACCGACGAGAGCGTCAAAATTCGCTCTGGCAGCCGAAGCCAGCGATGCTGTAGAAAGATTTGTGGACGCGCTGACGCTCTGACGTAGATCGAATGCTTGGTCTTTTTTTAAACTTTATTTAATGGGGCCAAAGCAAACAATCATGTTGTTCGGCATTTGTGCTGACTGACCATAAGTAGGGTATAACCATATAAGTTAACCTAATGAAATAATTTAAATGTTAAAGTAAAAAAACAAACAGATTGATGGAAAGAACTGAACAATTATAGTTACATGTTTGCTAACGAAATAAACCAATTAAAAGCCATTTGTGTGGTTTGGCTTTTATGTTCATGGTTAAGTGCTAGTCTAATTTCAACATGCAGTTTATAGGAGACGTTTGCTAGCCTTGGTCTTTAATTAACATTCACATTAATTTGTGTGCAGCCTACATTACAATAACTGTCCTGGTTGAAGTGCAGCATTAATGCAATTGGTCAAATCTGTGTTGTTTTGAGCAAATTAATTGCATTCACACTGAAAAACAAGTGTTCTATAGCGAAAATGTCAAACCCGCCACAGCAATGATCAACCTCTCCTCCATTTTCCTTGGGGGACTAATGGGGTCAGAACCAAAGTTTACAGCACTGCGTTCTCTGGAATCCTCTCAAGCGGAGCACTTCTACATTCCGATTGGTTGCTGCGGAACTGCGTCTTAACTCATTACCATAAAGTTGACCTGATTTCAACTCTCCTCCCAAATTGTCCAAGACGCGCCGCGCCACTCCCACTCCACTTTGATGCTCTTGCCGCCGGCGGTGTGAACGCACAGTTAGTCAAGCTCGCATCAGATCGCATCAGCTGGTCAGCTGATCACGTCTACCTATAGGAATACAATGCCTATCACAGCATGCATATATTAGCTCCGTCATTATTATCAGTTGCTATTGCGTTTCTCTGGAGCTAATTACCTCCTCCATCCCCAGCTCCTCCTCTCGTCAGTTAGAATTTGGAATTCTGATTCCCCTGAATCAGACTAAATTCCCGAATTAGGTTGTACATTTTAATATTGACATTAATGCTATCTGGTCATATAATTAGAATATCATCAAAAAGTTTATTTATTTCACTAATTCCATTCAAAAAGTGAAACTTGTGTATTATATTCATTTATTACACACAGACTGATATATTTCAAATGTTTATTTATTTTAATTTTGATGATTATAACTGAAAACTAAGGAAAATCCCAAATTCAGTATCTCAGAAAATTTGAATATTACTTAAGACCAATACAAAGAAAGGATTTTTAGAAATCTTGGCCAACTGAAAAGTATGAACATGAAAAGTATGAGCATGTACAGCACTCAATACTTAGTTGGGGCTCCTTTTGCCTGAATTACTGCAGCAATGTGGCGTGGCATGGAGTCGATCAGTCTGTGGCACTACTCAGGTGAGAGCCCAGGTTGCTTTGATAGTGGCCTTCAGCTCTTCTACATTGTGGGGTCTGGCATATCGCATCTTCCTCTTCACAATACCCCATAGATTTTCTATGGAGTTAAGGTCAGGCCAGTTTGCTGACAAATTAAGAACAGGGATACTATGGTCCTTAAACCAGGTACTGGTTGCCTTGGCACTGTGTGCAGGTGCCAAGTCCTGTTGGAAAATTACATCTGCATCTCCATAAAGTTGGTCAGCAGCAGGAAGCATGAAGTGCTCTAAAACTTACCTGGTATACGGCTGCGTTGATCTTGGACCTCAGAAAACACAGTGGACCAACACAAGCAGATGACATGGCATCCCAAACCATCACTTACTGTGGAAACTTTACACTGGACCTCAAGCAATGTGGATTGTGTGCCTCTCCTCTCTTCCTCCAGACTCTGGGACCCTGATTTCCAAAGGAAATGCAAAATTTACTTTCATCAGAGAACATAACTTTGGACTACTCAGCAGCAGTCCAGTCCTTTTTGTCTTTAGCCCAGGCGAGACGCTTCTGACGCTGTCTGTTGTTCAAGATTGGCTTGACACAAGGAATACGACCGCTGAAACTGCATACGTCTGTGCGTAGTGGTTCTTGAAGCACTGACTCCAGCTGCAGTTCACTCTTTGTGAATCTCCCCCACATTTTTGAATGGGTTTTGTTTCACAATCCTCTCCAGGGTGCGGTTATCCCTATTGCTTGTACACTTTTTTCTACCACATCTTTTCCTTCCCTTCGCCTCTCTATTAATGTGCTTGGACACAGAGCTCTGTGAACAGCCAGCCTCTTTTGCAATGACCTTTTGTGTCTTGCCCTCCTTGTGCAATGTGTCAATGGTTGTCAAGTCAGCAGTCTTCCCCATGATTGTGTAGCCTACAGAACTAGACTGAGAGACCATTTAAAGGCCTTTGCAGGTGTTTTGAGTTCATCAGCTGATTAGAGTGTGGCACCAGGTGTCTTCAATATTGAACCTTTTCACAATATTCTAATTTTCTGAGATTTTCTGAATTTGGGATTTTCCTTAGTTGTCAGTTATAATCATCAAAATTAAAAGAAATAAACATTTGAAATATATCAGTCTGTGTGTAATGAATGAATATAATACACAAGTTTCACTTTTTGAATGGAATTAGTGAAATAAATCAACTTTTTGAGGATATTCTAATTATATGACCAGCACCTGTACATCATTGCTTATGTTCTGTTTACCCTAGGGGGTTTATCACTGCTCTCCCTGCTCTTATTCATGCTAGGCTGCATGGATGCGCAGGGAATTCTTCCCCAGAACAGAACCATATCGCCAATCTAAACTATATGCTAATTGTCTATCACTTTGACGATAGTGATCCTGACAGAACCTGCATTTCTGCATTTACAACCCCAATTCCAGAAAAGTTGGGACATTTTGTAAAATGCAGTAAAATCATGAATCTGTGATTTGCTAATTATCTTTAACCTTTATTTAACTGGAAAAAAGTACAAATAATTAATTTCCAGTGTTTTCACTGGTTAAATGAATTGTATTTTGTAAATATATAAAAACGTTGGGAAAGCGGCAAAATAAAAGTGAAAAGATTATAGAATATCCAAATTAAACTGTTATGAAACAGTCCACAATTAGCAGGTGAATTGGTAATAGGAGAGAATATCGTGTTTGGGTATAAAAGGAGTCTACCAACGAGTCATGGCTCACCACTTTGTGCCAAATTTAATGAGAGAATTGTCAAACAATTAAAAAATCATTCATTCAAATCATTTCTCAATGCAAGACTGCAAAGTTTTTAGGTCTTTCACCATCTACCATACATAATATTGTGAAAAGATTCAAGGAATCCAGAAAACAAAATCATGTAGGGCAAGGCGTGACCTTTGGGCCCTCAGATGACATTGCATTAGAAACTGTCATGCTATTCTGTTAAATATAGCCACATGTGATCGGGAGTACTTTGGAAAACTGTTGTCATTTAACACAGTCTGTCGCTGCACCAAGAAAGAACTGCAATTAGAATCTCTGTTAGGCAAGGAGAAAGCTATACATCTGTTCAATGCAGAGATGCCACAGAGTTCTCTGGGCCCGAGCTCATCTCAGATGATCCACAACACAGTGGAAATGTGTGCTGCGGTCAGATGAGTCCACGTTTCAGCTTGTTTTTGGGAAAAATGGACATTGAGTTCTCAGCCTCAAAGACAAATGGCGACAGGTGCAAAAACAAACATCTGCCATGGTATGGGGGGGCATCAGTGTAAATGTCATAGGTGACTTGAATATGTGTGAAGGTATCACTGATGTGGAGATTCTACAAAGACATCAAGATGACATCATTCCAGCAAGGCAATTCAGGCCTCATTGGTTTCTAGACACTCTACACCATAGACTGACTGAATGCCTGCAGTCCGCATCTGTTTCCTACTGAAAATGTATGGCCCATTATGGAAAGGAAAATCAGACAATGACGACCACAGACTGTTGAGCAGATGTCTTGTATTAGGCGAGATTGAGGAAAAAATCCACACGCAAAAAGGCAACAATCAGTATCCTCAATTCCCAAACATTTAAAAAGTGTAATTTAAAGGAAAGGTGATGTGACAGTGGTAAACATGCCTCTGTCACAACTTCTTTGGAGTGTGTTGCATCCATCAAAATCAAAATTTGTTTATATTAACAAAATACAATTTTGTTGGTCAGTGAAAAACTTTTCTGTGTACTTTTGTCAGTTAAGTAAAGGTATTAAAGAGCAAGTAAAGAGCATTAACAAATCACAGATTCATTGCATTTCACAAAACTTTCCTGGGATTGGGGTTGTATAGCATCCTTGTTTTTTTAATGGCTTTAAATGTTATGATCAGTTACTATAAATGTGTCATCAGTGAGGTGATCAGATTTCTAATGTGAAAATCTGGGGAGGTTCAAATTCAAATAGTTCAGTATGGTTTAAAGTTCAGTCAGATACTAGTTTGGTCAAGTTATCAGTGAAACCACCGTCCAGTGTTATTTTTATGAAATAAAAACAGGAACAATTCCAGTTAAACACAAACTCAAGAGGATAATTCACCCAAAGTCATTTACTCACCCTCATGTTGTTCCAAACGTGTATAGCGTTCTTTCTTCTGTGATACATAAAATATATATTGAAACATTTTACAATGAAAGTCAATGGGGTCCAAAACAGCATTGAACCCCTCATACTTTCATAGTATGGACAAAAAAGCTCCTTCTATATATAAAATCTTCTTTTATCTTCTATATATAAAAGCTCCTCCTATATATAAAATCTTCTTTTGTGTTCCACAGAAGATAAGGCACCAAAAAAATGGAGACTATCCGATGAAAACCAGGGCTTCTTCCAAGAAAAGTTAGGCTGACAATAGTGCATCCATATAACAAGTAGTGCCCTGGTCTGACTTCAGCATACATGACATAATAGCACTCATAAGAAAGGCCAGGTGCGCTATTGTCTACAAGGCTGTGCCATAAGCGCTGCTCTCATGAGGTGAATGATCAGTATGAAACGACTGTTCTGACCTCGGGGTATTTTGTTGTATTGTTTACCGATCAGCTTTTGTTCCTTCAGTCAGTCCTCCCTCTGTGCCTTGGCGAGAGATAAAACGTTTGACAGGTCAGTCGGTCATAGTCCCCCCAGCTGACTGTACTTACCATTGAGATAATGAGAGGGATTCCTCTCTTTCCTCCATAACCCTCCCTCGCGCTCTCTCTCTGCCTCCTCGCACAGATTCAGTCTTTCTCTCAACCCTCCCTCCTTCTCAACAGTGGTAAATGTGCCGTGGAGAGGGCAGAGAGGTCTCCCCTCAGCAGCTAAGCACCCTGCTTGGCGTCAGTCATGCTCTCCCTGCAGTGCCGTGTCAGACACGGGCTGAAATCAATGCGGGTCAAAACCGCCGCCTGCCCTTCTGCTGTCCGCAAGTCTAACAGCTCAGCTTGCCAAAGCCAGCCACCTGCACCGGAGCCTGATAGACTGTGGAGAGTCTGGGGATTGTAACAGGAGAGTGAGAATTGATGCTTTGTCAGATGTAAACAATGATAAGTCAGTAGTACAGATGAGAGGTTTTTTTTGGTCGGGGTGTGTTGAAGAAAAATCTCACAGGAAAAAAAGATCCCAAAGATGTCTGACACTATTATGCAGTGCATTCCCAGAGAAAATGCCGTATTTAAAGGCATAGTTCACCCAAAAATGTAATCACCATTTTCTCATTCTCATGTCATAAAGCTGTGTGCAGGGTTTGACATTAGCACCCGCCAACCCACCATTTGCGGGTGGATTTCAGCTGTGGCGTGTAACACAGTCAGTCCCACTAGCCACTTTGGCAGGTTGAATCACATGTGATTTCGTTGAGTTTATGAATGCAATGTCTAATAATTAGAGGCGTTCATATTAGTCATCTGCCGTTTTGTTCAGAGCACACTCTCACTCACTGAAATCTGCACTTTCATCATAAACAACAAAGCAGAGATGTACGTGCGATGAATGTAGGAGATTCATTCATCATACAGTGATTGAGTGATTTTGTTCCATTTCAGCAGCGAAAATAGTTTCAAACAAAAATCACAGCAGAACCATAGCGCATCTGATGTAACTGTCATAAATTTAGTTTGACATTTGACGTTTGATATTCGCGAATTTAGGGACCATCTCCAAATTTACATACGACATTGGTGCACACGTTTCTAACTTCAATAGAATGTGAAGAGAATGATAGTCATAAAACCAACTATAAAGTGTTCATCTAGGTGTCAGGTATGATGCACACCTTTTAGATTTTTTAGATTTAATAAAATAAACTGTCAAATAACATGAAAATATGGATATGTACACTAGATTGCCTAAAGATTTGGGACGTCTGCCTTTACATGTACATCCTTTGCAGCTATAACAGCTTCAACTCTTCTGGGAAGGGGTTCCACAAGGTTTAGGAGTGTGTTTATGGGAATGTTTGACCATTCTTCTAGAAGTGCATTTGTGAGGTCAGGCACTGATGTTGGACGGGAAGGCCTGGCTCACAGTCTCTGCTCTAATTCATCCCAAAGGTGTTCTAGCAGGTTGAGGTCAGGACTCTGTGCAGGCCAGTAAAACTCCTCCACACCAAACTCGCTCATCCATGTCTTTATGGACCTTGCTTTGTGCACTGGTGCGCAGTCATGTTGGAACAGGAAGGGGCCATCGCCAAACTGTTCTCACAAAGTTAAGAGCATGAAATTGTCCAAAATGTCTTGGAATGCTGAAGCGTTAAGAGTTCCTTTCACTTGACCCTTGAAAAACAACCCCACACCATAATCCCCCTCCACCAAACTTTACATTTGGCACAATGCAGTCAGGCAAGTACCATTCACCTGGCAGCCAAACCCAGACTCATCCATCGGACTGCCAGACAGAGAAGCGTGATTCGTCACTCCAGAGAACACGTCTCCACTGCTCTAGAGTCCAGTGGTGGCGTGCTTTACACCACTGCATCTAACGCTTTGCATTGCTCTTGGTGATGTAAGGCTTGGATGCAGCAGCTCGGCCATGGAAACCCATTCCATGAAGCTCTCTTCGCACTGTTCTTGAGCTAATCTGAAGGCCACACGAAGTTTGGAGGTCTGTAGCTAATGACTCTGCAGAAAGTTGGTGACTCCTGCGCACTGTGCGCCTCAGCATGCGCTGACCCCAGTGATTTTACGTGGTCTACCACTTTGTGGCTGAGTTGCTGTTGTTCCCAATTGCTTCCACTTTGTTATAATACCACAACAGTTGACTGTAGAATAAGTGAGAATTTCACGAATGGACTTATTGCTCAGGTGGCAACCTATCACGGTACCATGCTTGAATTCACTGAGCTCCTGAGAGCGACCCATTCTTTCACAAATGTTTGTAGAAGCGTCTGCATGCCAAGGTGCTTGATTTTATACACCTGTGGCCATGGAAGTGATTGCAACACCTGAATTCAATGATTTGGAGGGGTGTTCCAATACTTAAACTATTGTGTATTTCACTAGGCTACTGTATGGGCTCATGCACAAAATATACTAAATTTAAACATGTCATCTGATAGAACATTAATTAGAATATTGCTTGTGAATAAATTATATTTACACCAAAAAATCTTTTTTTTTTACAGTCAAGCAACTGTTAGTGTTTCTCTGTCTAGATTAAGGAACTTTACACACAACCTATTTGATTGTATTTGAACTATTTGATTACCTGGTTTACATTTTGGCCAGTGAAAATGCTGAGTGGCTAGTAACTTTGGAAAACCACTAGCCACAGTAGCTGGTGAGCAAAAAAAGTTAATGAAGCCCTGCAGTGTGACTTTGGGCAGTCTCCAAAAAGGACAAAAATGAGCACTGAAGTAACAATTTCCAAAAATCATAAAACATGAGTATTATTATGTTGTTTTCTAGAAAAAACTGAACTGTCAATTAAAAAAATGTTAAAACATCAATATTACAGGCATATACACCTTAATAAATTTTTGTTTTGTTTAAAACAAGAAAAAAGGTAACATTTTACAAGTTCCTTTTGTTAACATTAGTTACCTATACATTAGTCATTTAATTAGCATAGTTAATGTTAATTTCAGCATTTGCTAATACATTGTTAAAATCAAAAGTTTCCATTAACTAATGCATTAACCAACATTAACTAATAGGACTGTATTGTATAATGTTATTAAACAAAAATACAAATTAGGATAAGGAAAATAAGCTTAATTCAAGATATTTTCTCAGAAAATGTTCTTAATATCATATGCAATATTGATTCTGTAATAAATGTGTTTTGTTTTAAAGGTCCTGTTCTTCGTGATCCCATTGTTCAAACTTTAGTTAGTGTGTAATGTTGCTGTTAGAGCATAAATAATACCTGTAAAATTATAAAGCTCAAAGTTCAATGCCAAGCGAGATATTTTATTTAACAGAAGTTCCCTTTCAAAGCCTACAGCGAACGGCTGGCTTGGACTACATCCTGGTACTTCCTTCATAAATGACGTCAGTAGAACAGACTAACCTCCGCCCACAAGAATACGCGAAAAAAGGGGGCGTGGTCTTGTTGCTGTCCCACGTGGAGAAGAGGACGGTCGCGTGGAGAAAAGGAATTGTTGTGTTTGAGTGTGTTTGTCGCCATGTCGTCGAGACGCTGTTATTTTCATCCCGGAGTCAAATCACCTTTGTTTGGCTTTCCCAGGGACGCTGTAGAGATCATTAAGCACATACATCTCCCGTTAAGAGGCGTGACCTTTCCACGTGCGCTAAGCTGCTGTCGAATCACAACACAGGAACCGTGCCACGTTCGCTAAGCTGCGGTCAAATCACAACACGGGAACCGCTGGCACAATCAGAACTCGTTACGTATTTCTGAAGGAGGGACTTCATAGAATAAAGGAAGTCATCAGCCGTTTTTAGGACAGTGAAAACAGCGGTGTACAGATAAGTAAATTGTGTTAAAAATTCTGTTTTTTTTTACACGCGAAACATGAACACGTTATATTGCACACTGTAAACACAATCAAAGCTTCAAAAAAACACGAAGAACGGGACCTTTAAGTATGTTTAGTAAGTATATTTAAGAAAAAGTATAATTTTACTGGAAAATAAGATGAAAATACAGATTAATACATTATTTTTGTTCATACAACTCATATGCTATGTTCTAACTTGTGAAGCCATACAATAAGTGAAATTGTATTTATTTGTTGAATATCTTCCCATCCACCATAGGTCACAAAACTTGATTTAACTTTCAGTGTATTGTGAATAAGCTCATAAGACACAAGAAACAATGATATCTGATGCCTGTAAAGTGGGAACTCTGCCTCACATTTATTTTTTCGGGTTCCACAGAAGAAAGAAACTCAGACAGGTTTGTAACAGCATGAGGGAAAGTAAATTATGACAGAACTTTCATTTTTAGATGAGCTATTCCTATAAATACTGCATTTTCTGTAGGGAAGTACTGCAGGATGGTGTCACGCTGAAAGCCTCTTTGTGGCACATTATTTACATTGGATCTTTTTTCCCTTTGAGGTACATTGTCAGATAATTGTGGTTTAGATTTTGGGAGACCTTTCAGCTCCAGCTGTGGAGCTTTTTAGTGGTTCTAGTCTTTGCCTCTTGCACAAGCACCCCTCCTCTTTCCCTCTCTCTTCTTCCTCTCTCACTTTCTCGCTCTCCCTCCCCCATGTACGTGATTGAGATTTGTCTAGACGGGCCCTAGAACACAGGCACTGCAACCATGGGGACTCTTCATAACAAGCTCGTTATGCAAACGCATCTGATTGGATGGCGCTGTTCCATTGGCTGCTGCAGTGGAGAGAGCTCCCCCCACACACAACCCCCCCCCCCCCCACCCCAACACTGCACAGTTTGGTTTCCATGGCAACTCAGAAAGGCTGCTAGTGGAGCTTGTGCGCTCTGCGGCAATGCCGGCCTACCCTGCACTGAGCAGACATCTGCCAGCCAGTGCACAGCTGCAGCACAGCAACAGGCTTTCTCCAATCACACACACACACACAGTAATTCACCACCAGAAACATGTGTTCCCTACCAGTATGATAATTTTGATTGGTTTCCCTGCTTCCAGATGTTACTAATAATAGTGTCGTAATGATCTGTTTATTTCTTTATTGAAAATGTGGAGTTGATTTTACATTTATCAATAGTTATGCCACAGGAAAAACCTGTTTTTAATTAAAATCTATGGATGCGAGGTCTTTACCAATTTGAAGGATCTCTGTTTTAATGCTCCTACAAAGTACTGAAGTTATATTTTTCCAGAGGCAAGATTTCTGTGTTCCCGAATACTTAAATTGTCCACTATAAAGTTTATAGTGCTATTTTAATAAGCCTGCACCAAAGTTCCTCTAGGACAAGTTGACTTGATAACGCATCAAGGCAGATATTTTCTATGTACAGTAGACATACAGTGCATCCGGAAAGACTTCACAGCGCTTCACTTTTTCCACTTTTTGTTATGTTACAACCTTATCCAAAATGGATTCAATTCATTATTTTGTTCCTCAATTCTACAAACAATACCCCATTATGCAACGTGAAAGAAGTTTGTTTGAAATCTTTGCAAATTTATATATTAAAAAAAAGTTGTTCATAAGTATTCACAGCCTTTGCCATGACACTCAAAATTGAGCTCAGGTGCATCCTGTTTCCGCTGATCATCCTATGATTCCGCTGATGTTTCTACAACTTGATTGGAGTCCACCTGTGTTAAATTCAGTTGATTGGACATGATTTGGAAAGGCACTCACCTGTCTGAATATCCCCTCTTGTGCGATCCAAACACTTCGAATGATCCAGAATGCAGCAGCACGTCTTGTCTTCAATGAGCCCAAAAGGACCCACGTCACACCTCTCTTCATCTCCCTGCACTGGCTACCACTCGATGCTCGCATCAAGTTTAAGGCGCTGACGCTTGCATACAGAGCCACCACGCGCTCAGCTCCTGCTTACTTTGACTCCATTCTACAAATCCACACCCCCACCAGAAGCCTTCGCTCAGCAAAGGAACAACGGCTTGTGGTACCATCACAGAGGGGGAAAAAATCCCTTTCCAGAACATTTTCATTCAATGTTCCCAGCTGGTGGAACGATCTTCCCAACACCATCCGAAACGCAGAATCATTGACAACATTAAAAAGTCAACTTAAAACTCAGCTCTTCCGTGAGCACTTAACCTCATAAAAAAAAAAAAAAAAAAAAAAAAAACACTTTCCTTTCCTCTTTCTCTTCCTTCTTCCCTCCCTACTCTAGCCTGTGCTACACTGAGCAATGTACACGGTCTCAGGATTTCAGGTTCTTATTGCGCTTCTCGACTCTTCATGACCAATCGCTTCATGTACCCCCAAGTTGTAAGTAGCTTTGGATAAAAGCGTCTGCTAAATGCATAAATATAAATGTAAATGTATTATGCAAATTGTCTGTAGACCTTCAAGACAAGATTGTATCGAGGCACAGATCTGAGGAAGGGTACAGAAAAATGTCTGCAGCATTGAAGGTCTTAATAAGCACAGTGGCCTCCATCATCTGTAAATGGAAGAAGTTTGGAACCACCAGGACTCTTCCTAGAGCTGGCCGCCCAGCCAAACTGAGTGATCGGGGGAGAAGGGCCTTGGTCAGGGAGGTGACCAAGGACCTGATGGTCACTCTGACATAGCTCCAGCATTTCTCTGTGGAGAGAGGATAACCTTCCAGAAGAACAACCATCTCTGCAGCACTCCACCAATCAGGCCTGTATGGTAGAGTGACCAGACGGCACATGATAGCCCACCTAGAGTTTGCCAAAAGGCACCTGAAGGCCTCTCAGACCATTAGAAACAAAATTCTCAGGTCTGATGAAACAAAGATTGAACCCTTTGGCCTGAATGGGAAGTGTTATGTCTGGAGGAAACCAGGCACCACTCATCACCTGGCCAACACCATCTCTAAAGTGAAGCATGGTGGTGGCAGCATCATGCTGTGGGGATATTTTTCAGCGGCAGGAACTGGGAGACTAGTCACGATAGAGGGAAATATGAATACATCAATGTACAGAGACATCCTTGATGAAAACCTGGTCCAGAGCGCTCTGGACCTCAGACTGGGGCAAAGGTTCATCTTCCAACAGGACAAAGACCCTAAGCACACAGCCAAGATAACAAAGGAGTGTCTACGGGACAATTCTGTGAATGTCCTTGAGTGGCCCAGCCAGAGCCCAGACTTGAACCTGATTGAAAATCTCTGCAGAGATCTGAAAATGGCTGTGCACCAACGGTCCCTATCCAGCCTGATGGAGCTTGAGAGGTCCTACAAAGAAGAATGGGAGAAACTGCCCAAAAATAGGTGTGCCAAGCTTGTAGCATCATACTCAATGCACATACAAAATGTGGAAAAAGTGAAGCACCGTGAATACTTTCCGGATGCACTATAAGCATGTGGAATGTGGAAATTCATATAATATTAATAATATCATCATAATTTACAATTATTACAATTACTAAGACACAAATATATTACTATTGTCATACAACTGTACTGTAAAATAAATTATTGTCTTAATTTCAATAATTTTTTTCAACTTACTTTTTAATGTGAGATGGTGGTCCAGTGTGTTAAACCATGGAACTGATATGCAGAAGGTTGCTGGTTCGATCCCAGCGGTCACCACCAGTGTGTCCTTGAGCAAGGAACTTTGCTCCATGTTGTTCCAGGGGGATTGTCCCTGTAATAAGGGCACTGTAAGTTGCTTTGGATAAAAGCGTCTGCCAAATGCGTAAAAAAAAAAATTCTTCACTTGCAAGAGTTGAATCCTTGAACATTTATTTTTAGCGTAAAACTGCCGGGAGACCTCTAAATTAATACATCACTCAAAAATAAAAATTGTCATCATTTACTCACCCTCATGTCGTTCCAAACCTGTAAGACTTTTGTTCATCTTCGAAACACAAATGAAGATATTTTAATGAAATTTGAGAGATTTCTAACCCTTTATTAAAAGTAAAACTACCAATTAAAAGCAACTACCAATTTGACCCTTAAAAAATTCATAAAGAGATCATAAAACTAATTTATATGAATTAAGTGGTTTAGTCCAAATTTTCTAAAGAGACATGGTTGCTTTTTATGATGAACATATTTTATTTAGGCTATTCACATATAAGCATTCATCGGATATGGTAAACAGAAGCTCAAGCATGCTTGCTTGGTGTGCGAGAACCAATGAGGTTCATTCTTGTATGTTACGCAGCATGTTTGTGCTTCCGCAAAAACCAATGAGGTTTGTTTTTTACGCATGAAGCAAGTTTGGTTGAGCTTCTGTTTATGTTTGCTGATCAATCTTTATATGTGAATAAAAGCCTAAATTCAATCTGTTCATCATAAAGCGATCCGTTCTCTTAAGACAATTTTGACTAAACCGCTCGATTCATATGGATTAGTTTTACAATCTCTAATGAACTTTTTGAAGCAACAAAGTGATAGTTGCATGGCATGACAATGGAGGGACAGAAATCTCTCAAATTTCATTTAAATTGTCTTCATTTGTGTTTTGAAGATGAACGAAAGTATTTTGAACCACCTGAGGGTGAGTGATAATTTTTTTTTATTAGGTGAACTAACCATCTTAAGTCTCTGTGACAACAGGTTGTCAAATGCTTCTCATTGCAAATTCAGTGAAATGCTGTAATCATCTGTTTACAAAATTGAAGGTTATGGGAATGTGAAAAACATGTCGAGTTCCCAAATGCTCATTGAAACATGCAGCACATCAGCGTTTTCATTAGAGCACTAAGCCAAATTGCGATTTCAGTGATAATTTAACAGATGAAGCAATGGCACAAAATGTTCAAAATCTTTTATGTTCATGAGAAGTATATTTCTGGTTCATTATCATCTGAATCATCTGTTTTTATTATCATTATGGTAATTCGTGGAAAACACTGGCTACTTTGTTAAAATTGTTTGTTAAGATCCTTTTTGAATCGGCGATAAAACAACAATGGTATCATAAATTGTGCTTCACACTAAAAGTATCTTTCAGGTGGGTCTGGCAAATGTGTATATGCAAACTCCACCAAAAAGCAGATTGGCTCTTTTAAATGAAAGGCTAGACTGGACTTTCATTCCTACAGCGGACATATTCAGCAAAACAAATTCTCCCATTTATGTCTGTGCTTGTACCCACAGGGGCTTCCTAGCGGGCTGGATGACATGTCAGATAGAGAGGATCGTGGTCACAGGTCGGGGAGTGAGAGCAGCACTTACAGCACCCTGAAGAAGAAAAAGAAGAAACCCAGAGAGAAGAAGGAGAGAAAAACAAAACAGCGAAAGAAAGATGATGATGAGGACGATGATGATGACGATGATGGAAACATGAAGGTTCTCAAATAGAAATGCTCTATTATGCTCTATTAGCCATGGAAATAAACGAATAATGGTTTCTCATGTGACACCAGGAACCAAAGTCATCCAGTCAGCTGATGCAAGAGTGGGGTCTCGAAGATGTGCAGTATGCCTTCTCAGAAGACGACTATAAAACCATCACCAACTACAAAGCCTTTAGCCAGTTTCTTAGGTAGGATTTCAAAGTTTTCCTTCTGCTTGGACATTGTAATGCTCTGCTGTCAAAATGTCATGTTCTATTTTAAAACGTTCCTTCTGGCAAGTGCTAATGCCTGTATGAAGTAATCACATTATGATGACAGGTTTTCTAATAACAGGGATTGAAACAAGATGTGCTGTCAGACCCACACAATGCACGTCTATTGTAACCAGCATGATATTTGATTTGATAGACACTTTTTTAGTATATATTTCCGATTTCTGATTCATAGTTCCTGAGAACATCCTTTACCTAGAGTAAAATCACCACAATGCATGGTGTCTCGTAGCTTATTTGCCACACAAATCTCAACTTCAGTGTTTAAGAATAGGGTTTCCTTTGCCATTTTTCTTTGTGGCTAGGCCCCTCATTGCCAAGAAGAACCCCAAGATCCCTATGTCAAAAATGATGACGGTGCTTGGAGCAAAATGGAGAGAGTTCAGCGCGAACAACCCTTTCAAAGGCACCTCTGCAACTGCTGTGGCGGCTGCTGTGGCGGCTGCTGTGGAAACTGTCAATGTGGCTCCGCCCATTTGTATTAGAAGTATCCAACAGATCTCACCATCTGGGCCAATCAAAAAAGCCAAAACCAAAGAGGGAAAGGGTAACATACTATTCGTTTTGTTTATCTAGGGTCAGATTTCTGAGCAGTTAGTGGAGTTTTTTTTCCGTTGTTTACATATGTAACATGACTAATGATTGGCGGTTGGTAATTCTTTATCCAAATGTGTTTGTTTTTTCACTTAACTTTGCAACTTGCAAAGTGAAGTGTGTAATTTCATCCTATGAATTGTTTATTAATATTTGGCTGGATATTAAGCTGAGATAAGAGGTATTTTAACATCAGAATATATTTCAGCTTCTTTACAAAGAAGCAGGTTTGCAAACGTAAAAATGTTTTATTTATGTCTGAAGAATGGAGTATTGTTTTCAGATCTCACAAACCTAACGTTTCTGTTTTGTTTATCTCATCTGGACTGCATTGCAGGGCCTGGTGCAAAAAAAAAAAGTAAGCCAGTGAAAGAAACAAAAAAGAAAGGGAAACCGAAGAAATCCAAATCGAAAGCAGGCCAGGGTGGAAAAAGGAAAAAAGGCTCTTCGGTGAGTGCCTTTTCACTGAAAACTTACTAGGGCTTAACCTGTATCACATGGAAATATTCCCTATAGCTTTTCAATTGAGATAGAAAAAAAATGTTTTTACCGTTCCTAATAGTTTCCATTTCCCAGATCAGTTAATGAATCATTGGTATATTCTTGCCTAGAGTTCTGGTTCTACCCAGTTTTATTAGGTACTTTTGGAAGTTGATTTTCTTATGACCTTCTCATGTTTAGTAGCTTCAAATCTGAGGCTTTTTAATGTTTCATTTCTTAGAGCGAGGAAGATTTCCTGGATGACTTTTCAGACTTTGATGACATCAGCATTCACAGTGCCTCTGTACGCTCAGACACTTCAGCGGCACCAAAAAAGAAGTCGGCCCGCCGAGGGCGGAAAAAAAGAAAAAGTAAAGTGCTTTTATTAATTATAATTATAATAATTATAATTTTATTATTAATAATTATAATAATTATTTGTATTATTATTTTCAGTTTCCATTTGAGTAATTTTATTATGTGCTTTTGTCATTTTATTAGTTATTATTATTATTATTAAATATTTCTGAATAGTTTTACTTTATTTTACCTTACTTTGTTTTAGTTTGTTTAATTTCAGTTAGTAATTTTAGAGCTTTCTCCCTGCCTACATTTATTTAAGTTTCTAAATTTAGTTTTATTTCAAATAACACATGTTTATATCGTTTTAGTTTTAGTTTTTGAACAAAAGGTTCAAAGGTTTGTGGTCAGTAAGCTCCTATGCTCATCAAGGCTGCATTTTCTGATCAACAGTATAGTAAAAACTGTATTATTGTGAAATATTATTATAATGTAATATATATTTAATATTTTTTAAAATGTAAAATATTCCTGTGATGGCAAAGCGGAATTACAGTCACATGATCCTTCAGAAATCAATCTAATATGCTGATTTGGTGCTCAAGAAACATTTCTTATTATTATGTTGAAATGTTGAAAACAGTTGTGCTGCTTTATATTTTTGTCGAAACTGTGATACATTATTTTCAGTAGTCATAAAAAAAAGTTCAAAAGAACAAATTATTTTAATTAGAAATTATTAATTTTCGTAGACATTATAAATGTCCTTACTGCCATTTTTGAGCAATTTAATGTCCTTGCTGAATAAAAGTAATAATTTCTTTCTTTCAAAACATTTGTGCAGTAGTGTCTTAATGACAGAATCAGTGTTTGTTGTTGTACTGAAATATTGTTGTTAAAATTGTAAAGTATTATGTGTTGAAATTGCACAATACTTAAGTTCTATAAAACAATCACAAGTTTCTCTTTAAACTGTATTTGTGCAGGAGAGGATGGAGATGGCTACGAGACAGACCATCAAGATTACTGTGAGGTTTGTCAGCAGGGAGGAGAGATCATTCTATGTGACACCTGTCCCAGAGCATATCACCTGGTGTGTCTGGATCCAGAACTGGAGAAAGCCCCAGAGGGCAAATGGAGCTGCCCCCACTGCGTGAGGAAATCCTTTCCTATTTGAAAATAAGCATACACATGCAAAGCAATACATTCTAGTATATTCAAGGCCACAGAACCTGTGCTATTCAAATTGACAGTTTACCTCCTCATCTCTCAGGAAAATGAAGGCATTCAGTGGGAGGCCAAAGATGACGACGAGGAGGAAGACGAGGTTGCGGGTGAGGAGGAAGATGACCACATGGAGTTCTGCAGAGTGTGTAAGGACGGAGGAGAGCTGCTGTGCTGTGATACCTGCCCTTCTTCCTACCACATCCACTGTCTCAACCCACCTCTTCCTGAGATTCCCAATGGAGAGTGGCTGTGTCCTCGATGCATGGTAAGAAACGTCTGACCAGTTCAGTTCTACGCAGTTGCAAAGCAATCATTTTATCTGAAACAAATCAGTCTCTCAAGTAGCTGAAAATAACTTGCTTTGAAGATGATATGCGATATATTTCAAGGTCACCTGAGATCACATCAATAGCAAAAATTCAGTGATCCAATCAATTCCTTTCAAGTCCCACCCTACAATTCTTTCTTGTTTGAGAAGCTGTTTCACTCTGATTTACATCACAATATGGAAGAAAAGACTAACAAATTCTGTTTCAGGCTGACTTTAAGTGTTTACACAGTCTGAGTCTTTGCGTAGTTCAGCTATCGTGTTCATCTGTTTGTCCAAGTATAAATGACACAGTGAATGTCCTGATGCACACACGACGCACAGAAAGACGTGCCAGTATCATGCGCACAGACAGCACGCCAGAATCAAGCAAACAATAACGTCTCTAGATCTTAAAGGGACAGCAGCCACTAATGATGTCTATCATTAATGTTAATCAAAGAACAAAGGTAACAGCTTTAGGTCCAATCCCATTTCTACCCCTTAGCCCTTCCCTTTCCCCTACCCCTTCATTTTGCGCGTTCACGTGAAGGGGTAGGGGTGTCTCGATTCTCTTTTGGCTGGAGTGGTAGGGGTAAGGGGAAGGGCCAGATAGCCCTTCAAACAAAGATTTTTCAGGACCACACTTCAAACGAAGGGGTATGAGGAGTTTCCCTCCACCTGCTACCTTGCTGCTAGAATGTGTGTATGTTACCACTCGGGATCGATCAGTTGTGTGTCGCCTGGCTGCCAGTTTCTCCGTAGCTTGCTAAATGCACTCTGAGTGTTGTGAACACAAATGAATAATAGTTAAAAAATATATATCTGGTCATCCTTCATTACGCAGTTGATATTTACATCATGTTTCGTCTGTAAACTCTTGCGTTACCAAGGCAATGACTGACTTGACGTATAACGTATGAACATTATCACAGTACCAAAGTAAAAATGGAATGGAACGGTTAATAAACAAAGAGAACAGTTTAGCCTGATGGAAAAGCGGCTTCACCAGTCTTGTATGTTCTGTATCGTCTTAGGAAACTTGAAGGCTCATACGTTTTTGAACTGAAAACAAGCGCAGTTTTATTAAGTCCAAATACAGCACAAAACAATGTTGGGAGTGAGTAATTTGTTAAACGTGCTCGTGCCTGATTTCTGTTAGATATAGCCTACGCACTTCATTGCTGTTCATACTGGTTAAATGTTACAGGATACTAATAAAAGAAACGGGGTAGGATGACGTGTAATGGTATAGTAGTGGTGTCCCATTTCTTAGGGGAATATTTTCACCCCTACGCCTTGCCACTCTCTTTCAAGGGGCAAGGGGAACGGGTAGGTGTAGGTTTAGGGGAAGGCGAAGGGGTATAAAATAGAATTGGGATTGGGCCTTAATGTAGCTTTAATTCTTCTTCTTCATTCTAATATGCTGATTTGGTGCTCAAGAAACATTTCTTATTATAAATGTGGAAAACAGTTGTGCTGCTTAATATTTTTATGGAAACCATGATACATTTTTTTTTCAGGATTCTTTGATGAATAGAATATTTAAACAGCATTAGTGTCACTTCACAAAAAAAATATGTATAGAAATCAAATTATTTTCAGCTGTGCTAATTATTTTCAGCTGTGTTGTTTTGAACATTGTTTGCAGTTGAACTGTATTCCTCATCCATCATCCACATTTCCTCTAGTGCCCACCGCTAAAAGGAAAAGTCCAGAAGATTCTCCACTGGGCATGGGGCGATCCTCCTCTACCACCTGAGGTTCCCCCTAGGCAGGATGGAGAGAAGGTGGATGGTTTGGCCAAAATTCCACTGAAGGGCCGTCCAGAGAGGCAGCTGTTTGTGAAATGGGCTGGCCTGTCCTACTGGCACTGCTCCTGGGTCAGCGAACTTCAGGTGGGATTCCCATATTAACTCAGAAGAGCCAACGTTAATTAAATCATGAATGCTCTTTTGGCTTGTTCTTGTATCTCTGATTAAGTTTAGGTTCTTTCCCTTGATGCAGTTGGAACTATATCACACAGTAATGTACCGTAACTACCAGCGGAAGAACGACATGGACGAACCGCCACCGTACGACTATGGCTCTGGGGAGGAGGAGCTTAACAATGAGAAGAGGAGGAGCAAAGACCCTCAGTATGCCGCCATGGAGGAACAATTCTACCGTTACGGCATCAAGCCGGAGTGGATGATCATTCACCGTATTATTAACCACAGGTACGGTGGGACACACACTTGTGCTAAAGCTATTCTTTAGACACCCTACTTTTCTTGCTGAAAATTCTGATTTATTAATATGCTTTAAAACTGTGTTGTGTATGTTGAAGCTTTGATAAGGATGGAGATGTACACTACCTGATTAAGTGGAGAGATTTGCCGTATGATCAGTGCTCTTGGGAGGCGGATGACTTTAGCGTCCCAGATTATGACAGCTTTAAACAAGCCTACTGGGACCACAGGTAAGCCGTTTTAAGTTTATGTGGATTTAGATGGTTCATCAACACTCATGCAGAACTTTCCGTGAAAAGGGTAATGAATACTGTATGGCCTGAAGCTCTTAATCATCAGCCTTAGAAATTCAAGCGAAATATTTTATATTTAAATGTATAAATTATAATACTCGCTATATTATATTTATAATAATGAAATCTATTTCTGACATTTGTTTTGAAAGCATCCTCACTTTTCACAATATTGTAGCTTTGCAGAAAGGTTTCATTGGAGATGTTGCTACAATTCTTCTGGATTTAGTCTTAGTTTTTTTCTGTTTCTTTATGTAATCATCATAGTAATCATCATAGTACAAAATACTAACATGTCTAAGACTTTTGTTCAGTAGTGGGGGTGTGTGTATATATATATATATATATATATATATATATATATATATATATATATATATATATATATATATCAGTCTCTCCAGAAAAATGAGATTATGCGATCGCGTGATTTAACGCGTAATCAGCCAAAGTCCGCATATTCATGCGGGGGGCGCATTTTTTCAAATACGCCGCACTTTCGCCTCATAAATTTCCTATTTCCGTGTGCAAAATATGCGGGGCTAGCATGATTTCATAATCCCCGCATTTTCGTTGCAAAAAAGTCATATATATATTAGCAGAAAGTTGACAAATGTTCGTTTACTTCACACAAGAGCCGCCATTTCCGCCTATTGCCATGGGAACGTTTTGAAGTGACGTAATTACCCGACGTGAACATCATCGAAAAGCTGCAAACCCCCGTGGTGAAACCATAGATATCGGTGAAACCATGATGAATAGCAAACTCCCATTTGCCAACAAAAATAACAGCAAAAGACCGCGCAAAGCAGTTTCCCGGTGTGTTGACCGATTTCAAAACACAGCATCATGAAGCTTTGAAGCGTTATGAATCAATGAGTCGATTCAGCGGTTTGCATCGCCAAGGTCACGTATTTCAGCAGTTTGACACGCGATCCGAATCATGAATCAACTCGCTGATTCATAGCATCATGATGCTGTGTTTTGAAATCGGTCATCACTATACAAGTCGTTATTTAGAGATGAACGGAGGTATTACGGGTGTCCAACGACATGAGGGGACGTCATTAATGACAGAATTTAAATTTTTGGATGAACTAACCCTTTAAGAGATTGCACTTTGTGCATTGGAAGCACTCAAATGTCTGTTTTGTATAGCTACCTCTGTAAAACAGGAAGTTATTTATTCATTTTTCAGAAGTTGTAGCATATTCCTTTTGTAAAGCTACAGAACTTATTTGACTCAATGTTTTGTAAATTTGAGCCGTGTGTTTATTAAGGTCTTCAATAAAACAAGATGGGAACTTAAATATTCCCAGCACTTTCTGTGATGTAGTGCTTTTTTTCTCTTTTTCATCAAACCGTAGTTTTTGCAAGTTCCCGCAATTTCAAGGCATAAAATTGCATAAATATCCCGCATTTTCCCGCATTTTTCATTGCATTTTTTAAGAAAACATGCCGCTTAATCAAGGATTTTTTCTCGCAACAATCACAAAAAAAGCCGCATTTTTCTGGAAGGACTGATATATATATATATATATATATATATATATATATATATATATATATATGTTTACATATAGTCCACAAGGCAAAGAAAATAGCTGAATTTATTAAAATGATATTTTTTACTACAATTACATTACAAATACATTTTTCAACTGTAACATACCAGTTAAATAGGTCAAAATTATTACATGGTTGAAAGCCAAAACCAGAATTGTTAGGCAGGAATACAGATATTTGATGTTTAAAACGTCTCGGTTACGTATGTAACCCTCGTTCCCTGAAGGATCCCAATACGTCTGTGACTTTGACTTAACATCAAAAATGACCGACTAAAGGGGAACCCCTCGTTTACGTATGTAACCCTTGTTCCCTGAAGGATCCCAATACGTCTGTGACTTTGACTTAACGTCAAAAATGACCGACTGAAAGGGAACGTCTCGTTTACGTATGTAACCCTCGTTCCCTGAAGGATCCCAATACGTCAGTGACGCCGATTTAACGTCAAACGTGACCGACTGAAAGGGAACGTCTCCCTGAAGGAGGGAACAGGGACGTCACCGATGTATTGGGTTAAATAACATTTGATCTATTATATCAAAATAGGATAAACTTCGCACAATAAAAAAGGATTTGTGCCTATTAAAATTTACTTTAATGAAGTAATGGAATGCCATGTGAGAAGTACTTACACTCACACTTTTACCAGGAATCAGGTGCTCGGTGAAAGTCCTCACCCCCTGCTGTTCAGAAAGGGAAAGAGACTCAAAGAGGAAGGGAAAAGGAGAGAACCTCCACCAGACACTCCAGTTGTGGATGTGAGTTGCTATTTTGCTTCATGAATTTTTGCCACTTTGTCAGTTGTTTGCGTAGATTGAATCCCAGTATTACTCTCTCCTATTTAAATGTCATTGGTCACAGCCCACTATCAAGTTTGAACAGCAGCCATGGTACATCGATGACACAGGGGGAACGTTGCACCCATACCAGCTGGAAGGCCTGAACTGGTTGCGCTTCTCTTGGGCCCAAGGAACCGACACAATCTTGGCTGATGAAATGGGCCTTGGCAAGACTGTGCAGACTATAGTGTTCCTGTACTCACTCTACAAAGAGGTTTGGGCGCCACTTGAACTTTCTTTCAAATGCATTTGAGAGTGGAAGGGAGCAGAGTGTAAATGAGTTGCTTGTTTCAGGGTCACTCCAAAGGGCCGTTTCTGGTCAGTGCACCACTTTCCACCATCATCAACTGGGAGAGAGAGTTTGAGATGTGGGCTCCGGAATTCTACGTGGTGACTTACACTGGGGACAAAGACAGCAGGGCTGTCATACGTGAGAACGAATTTACCTTCGAGGACAGCGCCGTCAAATCGGGTCGCAAGGTTTTCCGCATGAAGGTGAGAGAAAGTTGTTGATTAATGCCAACCCGATGTTATGTTTACTTCAGAGTGAAACATTCTAATGCCTTTTACAGTGTCCCAACAAAAACAATATTTTGCACCAAAACATTTTATTTGTTCACAAATTTGAGATTTGTCTTTCTCTTACTGGTAGCTGAATAAACTTTTTCAGCATTTAAAAAGTATCCTAGCTTCTGAAAGGTTTAATTTAGAGATGCATTGTTTCTGATCAGAGCACTTTTTCATCACAGAAGGACACGCCGATAAAGTTTCATGTCCTGCTGACATCATATGAACTGATCACCATTGATCAGGCCATACTTGGCTCAATTACCTGGGCCTGTCTGGTTGTGGATGAAGCCCACCGACTGAAGAATAACCAGTCAAAGGTACAGAATTCAAGGAAAGATTTACATTTGCTTTGATGACATGATTATAGTCATAACAATTACAGTGGTGGCCACAATTATTAGATCACTTGACATATTTAAGAGGTTTCAGCTGTTTTGGTTGAATTGGCCATTAAACGAAATGAAATATCTACAAAGTCATAGATAGGAATCTGCTGGAACATTGAAAATGATGGACTACGCTCTCTCAAAGTCCGGACCTCAACCCCATCAAGCACATTTGGGGCGAGTTGGAAAATAAACTGGACAGATCTATTGTACATTCAAAAGAAAGCCTTTGGCTTCAGTTGCAGAAGGCATGGGTTAACATTAGTGTTGAAGTTCTCAGGAAATATATTGACTTATGCCAGAGAGATGTCTTGCTTTAATTGCTGCAAAAGGTAGACATACCAAATGTTAAAGTAGTGGATAAAAACAGTACGACTTCATCTGATATTTGTACATCAGTGCTCAGAGCAACGATCTGCATGTTTCATGAACATTATGAAATGAAATCATGCTTTGGAGGCAAAAAAGGTCAATATTTTCAGATCTGCCAGGTGTTCTAATAATTTTGGCCACCACTGTATAAAATGAAAAATAATAAAGAAAAAATATAAATTTAATATATATGATTTAATACCTATATTAAATATGATTTAATACCAGTTTCCCAATAGTGCAGAATTTTGAAATATATATATTTAAATTTTACATCGTTTTCTTTATTATACATGGTTCAAAAAAGAATATAATAAAATAAAACATTTTAAGGTTTAAATTAGATTTTGAATAACAGATTTTTCTTCAGAACTTTTCTTCCCCACTTCTGCCCCACTTTATATCATAATATTATATATTTGTGTGTATGTATATATATATATATATATATATATATATATATATATATATATATATATATATATATATATATATATATATATATATATATATATATATATATATATATATATATATATATATATATACAGTGAGGAAAATAAGTATTTGAACACCCTGCTATTTTGCAAGTTCTCCCACTTGGAAATCATGGAGGGGTCTGAAATTGTCATTGTAGGTGCATGTCCACTGTGAGAGACATAATCTAAAAAAAAAATCCAGAAATCACAATATATGATTTTTTAACTATTTATTTGTATGATACAGCTGCAAATAAGTATTTGAACACCTGTCTATCAGCTAGAATTCTGACCCTCAAAGACCTGTTAGTCTGCCTTTAAAATGTCCACCGCCACTCCATTTATTATCCTGAATTAGATGCAGCTGTTTGAGGTTGTTAGCTGCATATAGACACCTGTCCACTCCATACAATCAGTAAGAATCCAACTACTAACATGGCCAAGACCAAAGAGCTGTTCAAAGACACTAGAGACAAAATTGTACACCTCCACAAGGCTGGAAAGGGCTACGGGGAAATTGCCAAGCAGCTTGGTGAAAAAAGGTCCACTGTTGGAGCAATCATTAGAAAATGGAAGAAGCTAAACATGACTGTCAATCTCCCTCGGACTGGGGCTCCATGCAAGATCTCACCTCGTGGGGTCTCAATGATTCTAAGAAAGGTGAGAAATCAGCCCAGAACTACACGGGAGGAGCTGGTCAATGACCTGAAAAGAGCTGGGACCACCGTTTCCAAGGTTACTGTTGGTAATACACTAAGATGTCATGGTTTGAAATCATGCATGGCACAGAAGGTTCCCCTGCTTAAACCAGCACATGTCAAGGCCCGTCTTAAGTTTGCCAATGACCATTTGGATGATCCAGAGGAGTCATGGGAGAAAGTCATGTGGTCAGATGAGACCAAAATAGAACTTTTTGGTCATAATTCCACTAAACATGTTTGGAGGAAGAAGAATGATGAGTACCATCCCAAGAACACCATCCCTACTGTGAAGCATGGGGGTGGTAGCATCATGCATTGACGTTGTTTTTCTGCACATGGGACAGGGCGACTGCACTGTATTAAGGAGAGGATGACCGGGGCCATGTATTGCGAGATTTTGGGGAACAACCTCCTTCCCTCAGTTAGAGCATTGAAGATGGGTCGAGGCTGGGTCTTCCGACATGACAATGACCCGAAGCACACAGCTAGGATAACCAAGGAGTGGCTCTGTAAGAAACATATCAAGGTTCTGGCGTGGCCTAGCCAGTCTCCAGACCTAAACCCAATAGAGAATCTTTGGAGGGAGCTCAAACTCTGTGTTTCTCAGCGACAGGCCAGAAACCTGACTGATCTAGAGAAGATCTGTGTGGAGGAGTGGGCCAAAATCCCTCCTGCAGTGTGTGCAAACCTGGTGAAAAACTACAGGAAACGTTTGACCTCTGTAATTGCAAACAAAGGCTACTGTACCAAATATTAACATTGATTTTCTCAAGTGTTCAAATACTTATTTGCAGCTGTATCATACAAATAAATAGTTAAAAAATCATACATTGTGATTTCTGGATTTTCTTTTTTGATTATGTCTCTCACAGTGGACATGCACCTACGATGACAATTTCAGACCCCTCCATGATTTCCAAGTGGGAGAACTTGCAAAATAACAGGGTGTTCAAATACTTATTTTCCTCACTGTATATACACTCACCTAAAGGATTATTAGGAACACCTGTTCAATTTCTCATTAATGCAATTTTCTAACCAATCACATGGCAGTTGCTTCAATGCATTTAGGGGTGTGGTCCTGGTCAAGACAATCTCCTGAACTCCAAACTGAATGTCAGAATGGGAAAGAAAGGTGATTTAAGCAATTTTGAGCGTGGCATGGTTGTTGGTGCCAGACGGGCCGGTCTGAGTATTTCACAATCTGCTCAGTTACTGGGATTTTCACGCACAACCATTTCTAGGGTTTACAAAGAATGGTGTGAAAAGGGAAAAACATCCATTATGCGGCAGTCCTGTGGGCGAAAATGCCTTGTTGATGCTAGAGGTCAGAGGAGAATGGGCCGACTGATTCAAGCTGATAGAAGAGCATCTTTGACTGAAATAACCACTTGTTACAACCGAGATATGCAGCAAAGCATTTGTGAAGCCACAACACGCACAACCTTGAGGCGGATGGGCTACAACAGCAGAAGACCCCACCGGGTACCACTCATCTCTACTACAAATAGGAAAAATAGGCTGCCTGGTCTGATGAGTCTGGATTTCTGTTGAGACATTCAGATGGTAGAGTCAGAATTTGGCGTAAACAGAATGAGAACATGGATCCATCATGCCTTGTTACCACTATGCAGGCTGGTGGTGGTGGTGTAATGGTGTGGGGGATGTTTTCTTGGCACACTTTAGGCCCCTTAGTGCCAATTGGGCATTGTTTAAATGCCACGGCCTACCTGAGCATTGTTTCTGACCATGTCCATCCCTTTATGACCACCATGTACCATCCTCTGATGGCTACTTCCAGCAGGACAATGCACCATGTCACAAAGCTTGAATCATTTCAAATTGGTTTCTTGAACATGACAATGAGTTCACTGTACTAAAATGGCCCCACAGTCACCAGATCTCAACCCGATAGAGCATCTTTGGGATGTGGTGGAACGTCTCGGTTACGGATTTAACCCTCGTACGTTAGTGACTAACGAATGGGGGTTTCGCTTAGAAGCCTATCATCTTCGAGCATATAGAAAATACCCAATGGCGTGCCAATGCCATGGGGCATGTAGAATTTGCATACGTAACTCCGCCTCACCGCGTGAGTATAACAGGAAGTACGTGGCAATATCACATTATGTTACCTGCTGAGGAGCCAGGACTGAACTCCGCGTTCCAGGTAGCACAGCTGATGTGGCAACGGAACGTACGTCTCCGTTCCCTCCTCAGGGAACGAGGGTTACATCCATAACCGAGACGTTCCCTTTCATTCAGTCACTACGACGTACGGTAGTGACTAACGAATGGGGGTTCCAATATAATCCCGCCACTCAGCTGTCTTCCAGTGCCCTGCGTAAGTGTGAGTTCCCTGTCGTAAGACTAATACGGACAAAGGACTCACGCTTAACACAGGATTACCAAGGTACACTGGGAAGCATATCCCAGTGAAGGAATGCAAAGATGCCTGCCCGTAGGGAGGACTTAAGAGTACACATATGACCCGCTAAGGGCTGCATATGGAAAACTCTAGGGTACCAGCCGCAGGTAGAATTTTTAACCCTAGGGGTGGCAGGGACTTGCCAAGGGAAAGACACCTGCTAGCTAAGGAGGCTTACGCTGGAAATACATCTGTGGGGGTCGCCGGAGGGGAACTATGCACACGGGGCACCTGGCCGAACACGAGGGTCTGGGCTCGTTAGAGGGCAGACACACAGGTATTGGCGTAAGCAGTGCTGGAGGAACTCAGGGCTCTCGGGGAAGCTCACCTGAGGAGAATATCGCATGTATCCAGTCCGTGGAGTGGAATGGCGAGCAAGCAAAGACACCTGAGCCTGGCCCATTACCGGCCCCTCGGGGGGGCGAGTACATAGTCGGACATTGGCTCCACTCGGAGATTGTAGAATCTGGCGAATGTGTTCGGTGTCGCCCAGCCTGCAGCTCTGCAGATGTCTGTTAGCGAGGCGCCATGCGCTAAAGCCCAAGAGGAGGCCACACTCCGAGTGGAGTGTGCCCTAACCCCAAGGGGACATGGTCGACCTTGCTGCTGGTAAGCCAAAACAATGGTGTCCACTATCCAGTGAGACAGCCTTTGCTTTGAGAGAGCTCTTCCCTTCCACTCTCTACCATAACAGACAAAGAGCTGGTCTGAGGTCATGAAACACTGCGTGCTGTCTACGTAAGTGCGAAGGGCGCGTACTGGACAGAGCAGTGCCAAGGCTGGGTCTGCCTCCTCCAAAGGCAGCGCTTGCAGGTTCACCACCTGGTCTTTGAACAGAGTGGTGGGAACCTTGGGCACATATCCAGGCTGGGGTCTCAGGATCAGTGAGAGTTAGCCGGCCCGAATTCCAGGCAAGCTTCGTCAACCGAAAATGCGTGCAGGTCCCCGACCCTCTTAAGAGAGAGAAACTTAATATCAACCGACTGCAAAGGCTCAAAGGGAGGCCTCTGCAGAACACTTAGAACTACTGCGAGGTCCCAAAAGGGTATGAGAGGAACCTGATGATCAGATCGTGCTGACTTACCTTTTTGTCCCCCAAGAGATCGTGGTTGGCATATATTGCGGCCACATAAACTTTAATGGTGGAGGGAGACAGCCTTCGCTCCAACCCCTCTTGGAGGAACGAGTGCACGGACCCGATCGGGCATTTTCAGGGGTCTTCTTGGCGAGAAGAGCACCAGGTGAGGAAGAGGTTCCACTTTAACGCATAGGCATGCCGAGTGGACTCTGCCCTAGCGGAAGTGATGGTGGTGACCACCGGAGGTGGTAGGCCACTCAAACCTGCCGCGTCCCCACGTGGGGCTCCTGGATGGGACACGGCAGGTTTGAGTGGCCTACCACCTCCGGGTACCATAGGGTGCCCCGTCTCTGAGTAAGGAGGTCCGGTCTCAGAGGAATTGGCCAGGTAGGGTCTGTCGCAAGGAGTATGAGTTCGGAGAACCAGGTCCGGCCGTGCCAGTACGGGGCGACCAGAAGGACCTGCTCCTTGTTCTCCCTGATCTTGCACAGGAGCTGTGCGAGTAGGCTCACTGGGGGGAACGCATATTTGCGTAGGCCCCGTGGCCAGCTGTGTGCCAGTGCATCCGTGCCGAGCGCCCTCGGTCAGGGAAAGAACACGCTGCAGTGGGAAGACTCGTGGGGAGGCAAACAGATCTATCTGCGTGTCTCCGAACTGTTCCCAAATCAGCTGGACCGTCTGGGGATGGAGTCTCCATTCTCCCGGAAGTGGCTGAAACCGTGAGAGCTCGAAGGCTGCACGGGTCAGGGCTCCTGGAATATGGACAGCACAAAGGGACCTCAGGCGCTTCTGACTCCATAAAACGAGGTGGCGGGCGAGTTGAGACATATGGCGGGAGCGTAGACCGCCCTGGTGGTTGATGTACGCTACTACGGCCGTGTTGTCTGTCCTGTCAAGCACATGTTGACCCTTCAGCAACGCCCGGAAGCGGTACAGGGCGAACCGTACTGCCAGTAACTCGAGGCAATTGACATGCAGAAGGCGCTGGGGTCCTGTTTCCAGGAGCCAGCGGCTGCTTGTCCATTGCACATGGCACCCCAACCCGTGGCAGAGGCATCCGTTGATACGACAACATGCCTGGAAACTCGTTCTAAGGGAATACCAGTCCGTAGAAAACTGAGGTTCGACCACGGGGTGAGTGTCTGAAGGCAGGCCCGAGTCACTTGTACCCGGAGCGTGCCAGACTGCCATGCCCACCTCGGGACTCGATCGCGGAGCCAATGCTGAAACGGTCTCATATGAAGCAATCCGAGCGGCGTCACCGCGGCTACAGATGCCATATGCCCCAGGAGCCTCTGAAAAAGTCCTTCAGGTCGATCGCTGCAACCAATCTACCGGACGAACGCGTCCGAGGAAGCGTTCACTACCGACATCCTGAACGGAAGCCTGTGAAGGGATCGGTTCAGGACGGGCAGGTCCAGGATTGGCCGAAACCCACCGGTTTCCTAGGGTACAATGAAGTAAGGGCTAAGGAAGCCGGACTTCATTTCGGCTGGAGGGACAGGCTCGATCGCACCCTTCGCCAGTAGGGTGGCAACCTCCACACGCATGACTGGGGCCTTCTATTGGGCCCCCGCATGGAGCACGGACTCCCCGGAAGAGGGGAGGAGCCTGCGCGAACTGAATCGCGTAGCCGAGCCTGATGGACTTCACGACCCAGCGGACAGCCCCTGAAGCTGTAGCCAGGCTCCAGGAACTGACCAACGGGGTCGCTCGAACCACAGACGTACCCAGGGTGGGGCAGCGAGGCAGCGTTACCGGCCCGGACATGGGAGGCGTAGCGTCCCGGTGTGGGGGCACGATTAACGGCTGCGTTCTGACAGAGGAGACCAGGGAAGGACGCACGTTCCACTGGGGTCTGCTCTGAGACGAGGCTGGCAACAGGGAGGGATGAGAGCGGCGCGGCGCGGCCCGGGGCACACACTGCCATCACTGGTCTCTGGGACCTCAGAGATGGGGACACCAGTTCTTTCCAAGTGCTGCCAGCCCGGGGGCCAGCAGCAGAAGGATTTTCCCCCGGCCCTCCACCGGGGGAAGGAGAGGCCCTGCTACCATCCCCTGGAAAGAACTGGGACCCATCTCTGGGTTGTCCGTCTCCAGCCTGGCGTTTAACCAGGCCGGGGAGCGGACTGGGCGACATCCTGCAACCACCTCCACGGCGCGGCCCGGAGAAGGCTGCTGCTGGGGCCGGACGGGAGGAGGGAGGGCGCCCTCGGTGGTGAACGGACTGAGGCGACTGAGCCGGCGGCTTGGTGCAGCAGCTAGCCGCCTGGGTAGTACCTGTTACAGCCTCAGTCTGCTTTGGGGCGGCCGAGAACCATTGGGCGCAGTTCTCAGCCGTGCCGCCGAAGAGGCCAGCCTGGGATATGGGCGAGTTGAGGAGGCAGGCTCACTCAACCCCCCCATATCACCAGGTAAGGCCAGGAAATTCTCCCAGACCACAGCTGTGGACATCGCCCGACCGAGGGAGCGTGTGGCCACCTTCACCACCCAGAGGGCGGGATCAGTGGCGGCACGCAGCTCATAGAAGAGCCCTGGGTTAGCTCCACCCTTGTGGATATGCAAAGGGGCGGCGGCCTGCCCCGTAGCTCTGCAGGACCACGCCACCAAAGTAGACGAGCCCACAGGCTTAGGGAGGGTTCTTAGGACAGCCATGCCACGTCAAAGCCCTCTGTGGACACCGTAGTGCGCAACAGAGTGTTCAACAGTGGGGGGGCCCTAGTGTACCCTAGGCCGCGGCCCCATCAAGGGAAGAGAAGGCGGAGGAGGCCACCAAACGGTCGCGGGAAGCATGGGGACTTCCGGGACCGCGTGATCTCCTCATGCACCTCGGGAGCGAAAGGCATTGGGGGCGGGGCCCAACAGCTGTCGGATGCCGCCTCCAAAACCGATCGCGCAACCACGAGCACTCGCAACAGGGCGGAGTTCCACACCAGCGCGAGGCTCGCGGCTGCCCGAGATAACATGGCTGTCAACTCTAGGTCGGATCAGGCAGCACTGGCACACCCGAAGGCGGAGCACAACCTAATCGTCATCCCCAAAGGACTCTAGCCCACCTTGGGATGCGGCGATCGACATCTAAGTGCTATCTGGAGTGTGAACGAAATGAACGAGGCGTCAGAGATGGGCCGCTGTTTCAGTCTAGCACTCGCGGGAAGCGATGTGCGAGAGGGGGCGTGGCCCGAGGAACGTATCGTCAGGGTTCTTAATACCACAGCACCGCCCTCAGGTCACCCTGGCCACCAGCCAAAGTACCACCTCTCTCAAAGACGGTAGATTGAGGTGTGGCAGAGGGGACTCTCTCTCCTCGCGGAGATCACTGAGTCTCGACCGCAACATCGCGATGGTCACGTTCCCGCAGTGGGAACATGACACATCCACAATCACTGCCCGAACGTGCTGAAGCCCAAACACGTCGAGCAGTGAATGTGCCCATAGACAGCAACGGAGATCGATCGCACCCGGAAGTGCACGGGCGAACCGTCTTGAAAAAGACGTGCCACGCGCAAGCTCTTTTTGTGAGAGGAAACCTTGCAGTCGATGCCAAAGCGCCCAAGGAAACACACACCAGCCGTCTAGCAGACCACCGTGCAGATCAGCAGGCAGGAAGTATGCGATCACTGGAACGCGCTGTCACACCAACACCGACTGGAAAGCTGCTCGTCTCGAAGAAGCTGACAGAGTCTCAGAAGACTTGTGAGGAGTGAAGAGGTAGGTACTCTTGGCTCCGAAAGCAGAAACATAATGCGATATTGCCACGTACTTCCTTTTATACTCATGGGGTGAGGCGGAGTTACGTATGCAAATTCCGCATGCCCCATGGCATTGGCACGCCATTGGGCATTTTCTATATGCTCGAAGATGATAGGCTTCTAAGCGAAACCCCCATTCGTTAGTCACTAACGTACGTCGTAGTGACTGAACGAAAGGGAATGGGAGCTTCGTGCCCTGGATGTGCATCCCACAAATCTCCATCAACTGCAAGATGCTATCCTATCAATATGGGCCAACATTTTTAAAGAATGCTTTCAGCACCTTGTTGAATCAATGCCACGTAGAATTAAGGCAGTTCTGAAGGCCAAAGGGGGTCAAACACAGTATTAGTATGGTGTTCCTAATAATCCTTTAGGTGAGTGTGTATATATATATATATATATATATATATATATATATATATATATATATATATATATATATAGAGAGAGAGAGAGAGAGAGAGAGAGAGAGAGAGAGAGAGAGATACTTAATAAATTATAATCAATAAATCAATGCTCAGTTTTTCAGAATTCTGAATGGCTACAAAATCTACTATAAACTGCTCCTGACTGGAACCCCTTTGCAGAACAATCTCGAAGAGCTTTTTCACCTGCTCAACTTCCTCACCCCGGAGCGCTTCAAGTAAGATTGGAGACTGCATGATTCACCTGGTGATTCATACTGTAGATCTGCTCATATAATGACCCCCCGCAGAGCAATCTCAGGGCTTATATTGGAACATGTTTTTCATATGATTTGATGGAAGTGAATTCTATATTCCCTTATATTCAAATGAAAATGTTGCTGTGCGCAGTAACCTGGAGGGCTTTCTGGAGGAGTTTGCGGACATCTCGAAAGAGGACCAGATTAAAAAACTACATGATCTGCTGGGGCCACACATGCTCAGAAGACTGAAGGCAGATGTGTTCAAGAACATGCCGGCAAAAACCGAGCTTATAGTGCGAGTAGAACTCAGCCCCATGCAGAAGTCAGTCTTAGTTTCTCTCTTCCTAATGCTAAAGTTTTTAAGTATTTTTAATTTTATTTCAATTTTTTATGGTTTTACTTTTCCGTTAACTATAGTATGCAAGATCATTTCATGTTTTTTTTTCTCTCACAGAAAATACTACAAGTTCATTTTAACACGCAACTTTGAGGCATTGAATTCCAAGGGAGGAGGGAACCAGGTGTCCCTTCTTAACATCATGATGGACTTGAAGAAATGCTGCAACCATCCCTACCTGTTTCCAGTAGCTGCAGTGGTGAGGAGGGGAGGGGAGGAGAACATATGGAGGCCCCCAATTTTTACCACTGCTGTGATTTATTTTTAGCACATGTAATGGCAATACATTTTCTGTTTTATAAGAGCTATTTAAAGACTCAGAAGCTTTTGTTCAGGAGTGTATTGTTTCTTAGTGTCTGCAGCGAATCTGATGCATTATAATGGCTTTATCTTACATTCTCATGTTCAAGGACAAAAAGTTCTGGGATATTGGCATTGTTTAAGTCACCTTTATTTATACAGTGCTTTATACAATACAGATAGTTTCAAATCAGCTTCACAGTAATAAACAGGAGAATAACAGAATCAATGATGCAAATGTCATCAAATATGAAACAAATTCAAATTCTGCTGTAAAGCAACTCTAAAAAGACAATAGTGTTATTATGTAGCTCAATTCAGTTCAGTGTTGATTCAGTTCAGTTCAATTACAGTAAAAAGGTCATAAATTATGAAACAAGTTTATTAAGATGTACTTAAGTGAATAGTCTATAAAACATCCTATACTTACATTGGAGGAACTTGAGCCATATATCTAGGACTTGAATGAGTAAGCAAACACCCAAAACACTCAAGCAACCATATTTTAAAGTTTAAAGCTACTTAGACCACCTTATTAACTGCATAGCGATAACCCCCAAAAAATATTAAGCAGCACAACTTTTTTCAACATTGATAATAATAAGAAATGTTTCTTGAGCACCAAATCAGCATATTGGAATGATTTTTAAAGGATCACGTGACACTGAAGACTGAAAATTCCGCTTTGCCATCACAAGAATAAATATTTTAAAATTGTAATTGAAATAGAATTTAGAATTTAAAGGGTAATATTTTATATTTAATGTGATATTTCTGTATTTTTTATCAGTAATGCAGTCTTGGTGAACATAAGATACGTCAGTATGTTACAGTAATGTATATTCATTTTTATGTATGCAGGAAGCTCCGGTCTTACCCAACGGTTCTTACGACGGTAACCTCCTGGTGAAATCCTCAGGGAAACTCACCCTGCTTCAGAAGATGCTCAAAAAACTCAAAGACGAAGGGCACAGGGTTCTTATCTTCTCTCAGGTATAGTGTGTGGTATTTATTCCCTCTTTTGAAGCTCAACATGCCATATGAATAACAAAAAAACCCTGAAATATATGGCGGTCTTGCCTCTATTTTAGTGGAAGATTAATTAGATGGTAAACTGTGTATAGAAAATACGAGTGGAGCTCATTCATCTTTTAAATGGATTTGACAAATGAAAAGGCGGAGCCTATATTTATCTCTGCTTTATTGTTTAGTCCTCGTACTCTTTTCCCTCCCATTTTAAATTGCCTGTGGAATCACTGCGTCCATTAATTTGATGAATGGCACAGGTAAAGGGGGGTTGTCTCGATGAGACTTCATTTTGCCATCCTTTTCTTTTCTAAGTGCTTGAGAATAAACATACATATTAATGTTATAGTTTGTTGTGTGTTTCTTCAGTCTTTTAAGCTCGATTAAAGGGTGCCGTGCTTCTGTATTCTCTTGTTGTTGTATTTTGCATGGATGGAATTAAGTATGAGCTGGCAAGCCGGGTTTGATTAACATTTTGCTTAATGCTGCCATTTGTCCCTTTGATGGATACTAGTATCTTATTTGTTTGTGTCTCATCCTGCACTGTTGATTCCTCTCTCAGATGACAAAGATGCTGGATTTGCTGGAGGACTTCCTGGAGTTCGAGGGGTATAAATATGAGCGTATTGACGGTGGCATCACAGGGGGGCTGCGTCAGGAAGCCATCGATCGCTTTAACGGTGAGGATGCCGGCAATAAACCTGCAGTGATGTCTGCACGTGTGTGGGATAGTGGATACTAAGGCACTCATACTGTCTGTCACCCTGTATGCAGCACCCGGGGCTCAGCAGTTCTGTTTTCTGCTCTCTACACGTGCTGGAGGATTAGGTATCAATCTGGCAACCGCAGACACAGTGATCATATATGACTCTGACTGGAACCCACACAATGATATTCAGGTAATGCAAACACCAGTGCTGGGGCAACTAGCAACAGCTGAAGCTGTGACAGTATGTTTGAAAATATATGAATTGTATTAAATGAAAAATAAAAAAGTATATATAAAAGTATATATGAAAAAGTATATATATGAGAGAGATTTTATATATATATACATACACACACTCACCTAAAGGATTATTATGAACACCTGTTCAATTTCTCATTAATTCAATTATCTAATCAATCAATCACATGGCAGTTGCTTCAATGCATTTAGGGGTCTGGTCCTGGTCAAGACAATCTCCTGAACTCCAAACTTAATGTCAGAATGGGAAAGAAAGGTGATTTAAGCCATTTTGAGCGTGGCATGGTTGTTGGTGCCAGACGGGCCAGTCTGAGTATTTCACAATCTGCTCAGTTACTGGGATTTTCACGCACAACCATTTCTAGGGTTTACAAAGAATGGTGTGAAAAGGGAAAACATCCAGTATGCGGCAGTCCTGTGGGCGAAAATGCCTTGTTGATGCTAGAGGTCAGAGGAGAATGGGCCGACTGATTCAAGCTGATAGAAGAGCAACTTTGACTGAAATAACCACTCGTTATAACCGAGGTATGCAGCAAAGCATTTGTGAAGCCACAACACGCACAACCTTGGATGGGCGGATGGGCTACAACAGCAGAAGACCCCACCGGGTACCACTCATCTCCACTACAAATAGGAAAATGAGGCTACAATTTGTATTTCACCAAAATTGGACAGTTGGAAGACTGGAAAAATGTTGCCTGGTCTGATGAGTCTGGATTTCTGTTGAGACATTCAGATGGTAGAGTCAGAATTTGGCGTAAACAGAATGAGAACATGGATCCATCATGCCTTGTTTACCACTGTGCAGGCTGCTGGTGGTGGTGTAATGGTTTGGGGGATGTTTTCTTAGCACACTTTAGGCCCCTTAGTGCCAATTATGGCTCATCCTCTGATGGCTACTTCCAGCAGGATAATGCACCATGTCACAAAGCTCGAATCATTTCAAATTGGTTTCTTGAACATGACAATGAGTTCACTGTACTAAAAGGGTCCCCACAGTCACCAGATCTCAACCCAATAGAGCATCTTTGGGATGTGGTGGAACGGGAGATTCGTGCCCTGGATGTGCATCCCACAAATCTCCATCAACTGCAAGATGCTATCCTATCAATATGGGCCAACATTTCTAAAGAATGCTTTCAGCACCTTGTTGAATAAATGCCACGTAGAATTAAGGCAGTCCTGAAGACGAAAGGGGATCAAACACAGTATTAGTATGGTGTTCCTAATAATCCTTTAGGTGAGTGTATATATATATATATATATATATATATATATATATATATATATATATATATATATATATATATATATAGTGTACATATCAGTGAAAGATGATGTAATATATATATATGTATATATATTATAATATAGATGTATGTAATATGAATGTATAATGGATATGTATATAATGGAGAGTTATAGATAAACACGATTTCATAAAAAGTAATATAGTTATATATATATATATATTACTTATTATGAAATCGTGTTTATCCATAGCACTCTATTTTTTAATTATAACTTTTTGTTTTTCTTGTGTTCTTCTTTCATTTTTGTCTTCATTTATCTTTTCTCTTTGTCCTCGCAGGCATTCAGCAGGGCGCACCGAATCGGGCAAAATAAAAAGGTGATGATCTATCGTTTTGTAACTCGGGCATCCGTAGAGGAGCGTATTACCCAGGTGGCCAAGCGAAAGATGATGCTGACCCACCTGGTGGTGCGTCCTGGCTTGGGCTCTAAGACGGGCTCCATGTCCAAACAGGAACTAGACGACATCCTCAAGTTTGGCACTGAAGAGCTTTTCAAAGACGATGTGGAAGCCGCCAGGACGATGGGTACGCTGAAGTGGTTGAAGATAAATATTTCTGCACTTTGTAGATTTAATGGATTCCAGTAGTTCATGTCCTAAATCTTTTTTTTTGCAGGAGACAATAAAGAAGGAGAGGAGGGTAGTGTGATCCACTATGATGATAATGCCATCTCCAAACTACTGGACCGTAGTCAGGATGCCACTGAAGACACAGAAATCCAGAACATGAACGAGTACTTGAGCTCCTTTAAGGTGGCTCAGTATGTGGTGAGAGAGGAGGATGGAGAGGTGAGATACAGATGCTTTACTGTCTGTTCCTCATGCCTTGTTTTATTAAACAAGGGATCAAAGATGAATGGTAGGTCATTCATTCGGAATGACTACCTTGAATAAAATGCTTTATTTATTTGACTTTTCTATGCTCAAGAGGGCATAGTTTTGCAAGTAGCAGCTTTTTCACAAAAGCCTCTTGGATTGTTATTTGCTTTTTGATTATTATGTGAAGGACTGCATCACTGTGGCTTTGCTCCGGCAGGCGGAGTGTATCTGACTTTTTTTGCAGTCTGAAATGACAAGAAACATGCAATCCGATGTTTACACCCATTTCATTTTTTTTTTATTAAAATAGATTTTCTTTTCAGTTAAACAATCACATCAGATTGTAAATTATTTTTTTCTTTATTTTGTGACCTGACACATGTGGTTCAAAACATTTTTTTTAGCTTTATTCAGCAAGGAGGCATTGAATTGAATCTAAAGTGCCAGTTACATTTATATGTATATATTGTACATTTACAACATTTATAATTTCACAGAAGTTTTCTCTTTCAAATAAATGCTGTTCTTCTATTCATCAAATAATCCAGAAAAATCTTAAATTCAGTTTTGCCATCACAAGAATAAATAAAAAAAAAACATAGAAAACAGTTATTTTAAATTGTAATAATATTTTCTTTTTCAATGTAGTGAATAGTGAGTGAGCAAGTCAGTGGTTTTGGACATGAATGTGTAAAATGTCACTTATTCTCTCATGCGCCTGTGGGGAGATGTCATGATAGACAAAAAAATCCAGTTTTCTATCCTTTTTCCACACTGACAGCTACTATCAGTAGAAAGTCTTTTGGGTGATGCTTACATCATTACTTTAGCAACCCACATAGATACACAGCTGTCTGAACAAAGGAATTTGATTTCAGTAAAAGAAAAATTACAGTGTAGACAGTAAATCCTAAAGATAAAGATTTGTGTATTTTCTGCCTTGGAGTACCATGGTATGTGAATATGGTAATAATTCATTACCTTGGTATATATCAAAGTATCATTAACCATCTTATACTGTACCTTCACTGTACCATGGTACCACCACAGTTTTTGTAAAGAATGCTTCTTTGTTGGGCCAAAAACCTGTATACGTCTTTCGAATGAGACGTTAAACCGAGGTCCTGACTCTCTGTGGTCATTAAAAATCCCAGGATGTCCTTCAAAAAAAGAGTAGGGGTGTAACCCCGGCATCCTGGCCAAATTCACCCATTGGCCTCTGTCCATCATGGCCTCCTAATAGGGGTGTAACGGTACACAAAACTGACGGTTCGGTACGTACCTCGGTTTTGAAGTCACAGTTCGGTACAGCAGATTTACAAAATTGCTTTTTATTTATTTTTTATATTTAACAGTGGTTTACTGGGGGAAAAAGTGTCTGTCCTTGAATGAATTAAATTATATCTAAAAGTTTATTTAAGATATTTCTGTAAATTATATAGGGATCCCTTACTTGTACATTAATATTAAAGATTAACCACAGAGCCCAAACTATTAGCCTAAAATATTTTTTAGGTATAATAATCAACACTCAAATAACACATTGTGTGCAAATATGTAAACTTCACATAAGGCAGTTTTTGCTTTAACTCCTAAATCTAATTATAAAATATTTTTTTTCTCCAAATCGTTGTTGAAATATAATACTTTATATACAGTGTTTGTCATTTTCATGACAGGTTTATTTAACATGCATGAAATAATCAAGACATCACTAACAGGTTCAGTAGAATATAATGAATATAACAGCTAATATAGAGCATATATTTAGTGAAAGAGTTGATTTCTCTAGTGAATATAATTCTGTGGACACTGAATGAGTGCCTGAGGTAAATGTGATGCTAACGTTACATGACATTGTTTAGTTTACAGCAGTTATATTGACGTCTTTCCGCCGTTGAAACACTGATATAGCGAATACACCACATATATACATGACAGTAAGTTGTAATGTATCCTCAGCATACCTTCAGATCGTCATTCATGTTTATTCTTTAGGAAGAGATGATCGATCGCCTTCACAGATGATCGCGTTCACGCGCGTGCGTGATCAGTGACCAGTCACGCCACATAGAGCGTCAAAACGGCATTTATCGTTTGAATTTCGTGATAAAATGACCTGAATACTTAATATGTTTGTGTGGGAACTCGGATTGAAGTGTGTTCCGCACTTACAACAAGCCGACTGAACTGTTAAAGATTACATTCATAACCGTTCGATACACACGTGCACATTCACAAATGATCGCGTTCACGCGCGCGCGCCGCGCGGCCACTTGAACTGTGTTCAGTGATCACTGATCAGTCACGCACATTAAAGAGCATCAAAACGTCATTTATCGTTTGAATTTCGTGATAAAATGGACTGAATACTTAATATGTTCGTGTGGGAACTCGGATTGAAGTGTGTTCCGCGCTTACAACAAGCCGACTGTTAACTGTTAAAGATTACATTCATAACCGTTCGGTACACGCGTGGACCGAACCGAAAGCCCTGTACTGAAACGGTTCAATACGAATACGTGTACCGTTACACCCCTACCTCCTAATAATCCCCATATACTGATTGGCTTCATCACTCCGTCTCCTCTCCACTAATAAGCTGGTGTGTGGTGGGCGTTCTGGCACAATATGGCTGCCGTCGCATCATCCAGGTGGATGCTGCACATTGGTAGTGGTTGAGGAGATTCCCCCCTTCTACCCAGAAAAACGCTATATAAATGTAGCTAATTATTAATTATAATTGTTAATTATTAAAAGCTTCATCCAGCTTCATAAAGGGACTAAATACTCATATACAAATCCAAAATATTTAGGACTATTGTTAGTCTATAATAATTATAATTGGCTTAACTGAAGTCAATAAGAGGTCTGTGATTTATGATCTGTATTTGCGTTTGTGTTCCTGCAGGAGGAGGTCCAGAGGGAGATTATTAAGCAGGAAGAGAATGTTGATCCAGACTACTGGGAGAAGCTCTTGAGGCACCATTACGAGCAGCAGCAGGAGGATCTGGCCAGGAACCTGGGCAAAGGGAAACGCATCCGCAAACAGGTCAACTATAATGACGCCTCTCAGGAGGACCAAGGTACCCAAACACAGATGCTGACTGCTATAACTCAGCATAAAACTGCATATATGTGTGTACAAGCATTTCCCTCTCAACCCTGTTCTCAGAATGGCAGGATGATCTTTCAGATAATCAGTCTGAATACTCTGTGGGGTCCGAGGATGAGGATGAAGATTTTGAGGAACGCCCTGAAGGTAGACGTCCTTATATGTATATATCACCAAAATTGGACAGTTGAAGACTGGAAAAATGTTGCCTGGTCTGATGAGCATCGATTTCTGTTGAGACATTCAGATGGTAGAGTCAGAATTTGGCGTAAACAGAATGAGAACATGAATCCATCATGCCATGTTACCACTGTGCAGGCTGGTGGTCGTGGTGTAATGGTTTGGGGGATGTTTTCTTAGCACATTTTAGGCCCCTTAGTGCCAATTGGGCATCGTTTAAATGCCACAGCCTACCTGATCATTGTTTCTGACCATGTCCATCCCTTTATGACCACCATCCTCTGATGGCTACTACCAGAAGGATAATGCACCATGTCACAAAGCTCGAATCATTTCAAATTGGTTTCTTGAACATGACAATGAGTTCACTGTACTAAAATGGCCCCCACAGTCACCAGATCTCAACCCAATAGAGCATCTTTGGGATGTGGTGGAACGGGAGCTTTGTGCCTTGGATATGCATCCCACAAATCTCCATAAACTGATGCTATCCTATCAATATGGGCCAACATTTCTAAAGAATGCCTTGTTGAATCAATGCCACGTAGAATTAAGGCAGTCCTGAAGGCAAAAGGGGGTCAAACACAGTATTGGTATGGTGTTCCTAATAATCCTTTAGGTGAGTGTATATTGAATGTGCTTAATGCGCATTCACTGCCGTTAATTTAGGATGGATACAGTTATTGTTTTCAATAGCCAAAAGCCTGTTTGGACTGTTAAATACCAAATAAACATCTTGTTTATGTATACTTCCATTATTTATTGTTTGTTGCTTAAAGAAAATAAAAACGGAAATCGGTAATGGAATCGACCAGTTTGCTTGTAAAAAAAACGGTATCAGAATTGGTCATGAAAAATCATAATCGGTGCATCACTATAAGAGACTTCTTTCAAAAACATAAAAAAAACTTTCTGTCCCCACATTTTTGGACAGTAGTAAATTATTGATGGCAGACATCAAAGTACCTGTAGACTTTGTCACCTAAATGAGTTACTCTTCCTCCAGGTGGACGCAGACAATCTCGTAGACAGTTGAAGAGTGATCGGGACAAACCGTTGCCGCCGTTGCTGGCTAGAGTTGGTGGAAATATAGAGGTGAATCTTCTTACAATATTATGAAAAGAGAGAGTTATTGTGTAATTCCTTTCTTCAGGTTAAGCTTTGGCTATTTACATTTGGGATTTTTAGGTATTGGGATTTAACGCCCGGCAGCGGAAAGCCTTCCTGAATGCGATTATGCGCTGGGGAATGCCCCCACAAGATGCCTTCAACTCTCACTGGCTGGTCCGTGACCTGAGAGGGAAAAGCGAAAAGGAGTTCAGGTATGTGTGTGTCTCTCTGTAATAGTCTGCTCATATTTTGTTTTCTACATTTTCATTCGTTGGTCTTTATTCTTGTGTGTTTTTCAGGGCTTATGTGTCTCTGTTCATGAGGCACCTGTGTGAGCCGGGGGCAGATGGAGCAGAGACATTTGCAGATGGGGTCCCGAGGGAAGGCCTTTCCCGCCAACACGTTCTCACCCGGATCGGTGTTATGTCTCTGGTGCGCAAGAAGGTGATGAATTACTTATTGCATTTTATGTGCACTGGTCTTTAGTTTGATCGACAATTTGACATACTTATCTAACTTGATGGGGTTTTTTTTGCTATCCATGATTAATTTAAATAATGTACTTTAACATTATATAGCATTATTTACTAAATGTGTATTTAAACATATTTTGTAAAATATGTTTCAAAACTATTTAAAACACTGATTTTTGTTATTTGTTTTAGCAATGGACATGAAATAAGCATTCAAATCAAATTTTATAATATATATTTAAATTCAAATTCGCTTTATTGACATGACTGTGAATTATACAATATAGCCAAAGCTTGTAATATATGCACATAAAATAATAATAAAAATATCAAAATAATAGAAGAAAATAACAAATATGAACATGTCTATCTCTGACACTCTGGGGATATTTCTTTTTTTTTTTAAATTCATTCATTATTTGCTTTTAGAATTCGATAGAATTGTAATTGACTTTGTATTTTAGTTTCCTGATATATATCCTGATACACACACACACACTGCTGGGCAAAAAACTAAATGGGCCAAGCCCAAAAGCCCAAAATGGCTAAACACTAAGCTTTCTAATTGTCTTAACCACAAATTAGTTTTGGAAATTGGTCAGGAAATTGGCAAATGCACAACTTAAAAAGCCATTGCTGACAGAATGAAGTTTTTGTCAGAATATGGGAAGTTGTGTGTGTGATGCTCCAGAGCATGGTTTCTCCAAAAATCTAGCGAGAAATATAATAATAAATGCAGGAAGAGGTGTCATTGTGTGGAGAGCCTTTTTAGCTGCTGGTATTGGTGAGCTACTTCACTGTGAAAAATCATTTAATGCTTTGGAGTACAGCAGAATATTGCAGAATGGCTTACTTACCACAATTGAGTTATTATCTAAAGAGGAATGACCAGATGTAATTTTTCAACAAGACAATGCTCCTAAAGTAATTTTATCTACAGTATTTGTGCACTTCTTGCTAATTTCCTGACCAGTGATTTTTTTATTAAAATGGTTAAGCCTAAATATTTAGCTTTTTTTTTGCTCAGGAGTGTATATGGACTGTATATGTTTATTGTTTTTTTGTGTTATTTAACGTTTTCTACCAATAAATATTAAATATGCATTAGTGTTGTCAAAAGTACCGACCGTGATACCAAGTCGGTACTGAAATGTACATAATGTGACGCTTTGAGCGCTGTTGAGCGGAATCGTAAACAGCTCTGATTGCCTATTGTGCTCACATGCTCATCAAATATGTCTGTGATTGGCTACACTGACCAGCGCTTTCAAAAACATGTTATAAATATACATCAATGATGCTTTTCACAGAGCGCTGACACAGATACACACGGTAGAATTTGAATGCAGGCGCCTACCGGTCCGCTGGTCGATGCCTGCTTGTGCTTTCAAACACTCCCGCTCCTGCTTTCGAAACACTTTCAAACACTTCCATGTTGCCAATCACTGACACATCCAATTAGCGCGTGAGCACAATGGCCAGTCAGAGGTGTTTACGTTTCCAGCTCAACAGCGCACAAAGCGTCACATTTACATTTCAGTACCGACTTGGTATCGCGGTCGGTACTTTTGACAACACTAATATGCATCCAAATTTAAAATTAAATTAATTTGACAAACAAAACTCAATTTAAATGTTCTCTTGATCTTGTTTCTGTTGTGTATGTAGGTTCAGGAGTTTGAGCATGTAAATGGAAAGTTTAGTACACCAGATTTGATTCCTGTGGGATTGGAGCTGAAAAAACTAACTGAAAGTGTCTCGTCGGACCCCAACACGCCTGTTCCTGCCAGTCCGGTTCCTACTCAACCCAGCACACCTGTTCCTTCAGGTGTGTGAGAGTGTGTGTGTGTACTATATAATGAAATCCTGGTGGTTTGTGGTTGATTAGACAGTAACACACCCCCCCCTACAGATAAGACAGAGTCAGTGTCCGGTTCTCAAGAAGACAAGGAGATCACAGAACCAGAGAGCACCAAATCGTTGGACCCTGAGGTCAGACTGAAGTCATCAAGAAATATCTTCTCTGTCTCTCATTTCACTTGTCTTTATTAAAATTTCTCTCTTCTCACAGCTGCCAGTTATGCCAGAACCCTCCCCTGCACCAGAGAAGACCAGTGAGGAAGAAGAGTCAAAAAGCGGCAATCCAGAGGAGAAACGAATAGAAGAGAATGAGAAGAATGAAACCCCTCCTGCACCTTCAGAGCCATCGTCCAATCAAGCACAGCCTAGTGAGCAGTCAGCCAATCAGACACCTTTGGGTAAGGATTCTTCACCATGCGTATAATGATTATATAAAACATATATTAAAATATTTTGTGTATTTAAGACTGTAGTAAAGGGAAAGAAACTTCTCCGGAGAGAGGGGAAAATAAACCCAGTCCAGCAAAATTAGACGAAAAGGAGCAAAAACCAGGTGAGTATTTGTGTTTTTTTTTATGATACATCAAAAAAAAAGAGAATAAAAGGGGTGATTGAGATTTCAGATCCATTTAATCTTCAAATAAGCATCTTAAAGTGTCTACTTTTTGCACAATAGGGCTTGAAGCTTCTCAGGAGCTCAAATTAAATGCTACTTGTTTTATGTTCTATTCATTTTCTTTGCAATTTGTTGCGAAACCCTGCTACCAAATTGTAAATATAGTTTAAAACCCTGATTTGGGATTTTTGTGTATTTTTCTAGCGTTAAAGAAAATATACAGACATCCAAAATAAATAGACAACATTTAGAAAATAAATCAACTCTATTGAACTTAGATTGGGACAAAATGTTTGCATTTATCGATAAATTAAAAAAAAGTCCATAAATGAAAGTTATAAAAAATTAAAAGGACACCGATTTGTACCCTATTAATGAAAAGTACAGTACCAATTCTTATTTTCTGCTTCCATTTTTTGCAGCCATTCCTGATGATTTAAAATCTGAAGAGCAAATTGTGAACCAATTGAATGGAGAGAAAGATGCAAGGGACGACACAGACGAGAGCCACAGAGATGACAAGAACATCGTCAAGACTCGGTTCATGTTCAACATCGCAGATGGAGGATTCACAGGTGAGTTGCAGTCTTATTGATGTTGTTCTGAGAATTCTGTGAATTATAGCAGAGATAAAGAATGCAAGGATATGCATGAGTTTTTTTTTTGTGTTCAGAATTACACACACTGTGGCAGAACGAGGAGCGCGCAGCTGTGTCATCTGGCAAAATGTACGACATCTGGCACCGTCGCCATGACTACTGGCTGCTGGCTGGCATCGTAACGTATCCTCACCTGTTCTTTCCATATAGCTTTTGAGCTGTCTTTGTTATTTCTATATTAATGGCTCCTATCATGCTGTAATTGTTTTTCTTTTTCTGTTGTTTTTGTTCCTTACTTTTCTTCATGTAATTACAAACATAACTGAGTGTGACGTGCCAATTTGAATATATGGATTGGTGAAGATCAGAAATTTACATTTTTTAAAAGAATTGTGAAGAATAAAATACAAGTTACACTGCCATTCTGGAGTTTGGGGTTGGTTTTCTATTTATTCCTGTGATGGAAAAGCTGAATTTTCAGCAGCCATTAAAAAAAATAAAAAAAAAATTCTGCAGCCATTACTCCAGACTTCAGTGTCACATGATCTTTCAGAAATCATTCTTAGACAGTATGTTGATTTGGCGCTCAAGAAACATGTTCTACTTTAATGAATGTTGAAAACAGCTGCTTAAAGGGTTGAAAATAATGTAATTTATTACTCACCCTCATGTCGTTCCACACCCGTAAGACCTCCGTTCATCTTTGGAACACAAATGAAGATATTTTTGTTGAAATCCGATGGCTCAGTGAGGCCTGCATAGCCAGCAATGACATTTCCTCTCTCAAGATCCATTAATGTACTAAAAACATATTTAAATCAGCTCATGTGAGTACAGTGGTTCAATATTAATATTATAAAGCGACAAGAATATTTTTGGTGCGCCAAAAAAACAAAATATCAACTTATATAGTGATGGCCGATTTCAAAACACTGCTTCATGAAGCTTTGGAGCGTTATGAATCAGCGTTATGAATCAGCGTATCGAATCAGCGGCTCGGAGTGCCAAAGTCACGTGATTTCAGCAGTTTGGCGGTTTGACACGCGATCCGAATCATGATTTAACATGCTGATTGTGGCGGGCAGCGAGGCCGAGGGACCGTGAGGGCGGGACGAGGCGGCGCTCATCAGGGAGGATGAGCGCCAGCTGCGCGCCGCAGCGATCTCGGCCCTTGCGGAGGAGTGAGGGACTATAAAGGAGGAGCGACAACAGTGAGGGACGAGAGAGGACCAGGCCTGGATTTTATGTTGTATTTTATTTATGTTTTGTTATGTGTTGCTGCAGTCGACCGTGAGGGGCTGCAGCTTATTATTTTCATTTGTATTTGTTTGTATGTAGGCGGCAGTCGACCGCGAGGGGCTGTCGCCGCCATTTTATTTTATATTAAACTTGTTTATTGTTCGCCGGTTCCCGCCTCCTTCTTCCCGTACAAACAACGTTTACTACAGTGGTGCCGAAACCCGGGAGGAAGGAGGGACGCGCTGTCGAAGAGCCCTCGCAGCTGAGGGGGATCGCGGTGCCGCGGAGTTCGGGCAGCGCGGAGGAGAGAAGTCCGTGAGCGGCTGCCCGAAGCGGTGGTGCTGGAGCGGATGAAGGTCGGTGGGACGGAGAGCTCGCTGCCGTGCCCCTGGGTCGAGGTTGGGTGGCTGCCGTCCGCGAGGGGGCGAAGGAGTCCCCAGCGCTTGCCCGGAGCCGAAGCCTGCTGCCGTCCGCCATTTTGGGGAGGAGCCGGAGCGCTGCCGTCCGCCAGGTTGGGGAGGAGCAGGGAGCGCGGTATGGGGACTCGCTTCCGGCCGCCCTCAGCAGGAGGAGCCACCGCCGGCCGCCAGGGGGCGGAGGAGCGTCGGGCTGTCCACCGGCCGTCCAGTACCACCGCATGGCACCGCGAGGAAGAGCCTCTCGGCTGGCTGAGGACCGAGCGGCAGTGTGTCTGGGAACCGGACCAGAATTTTTTTTTTTTTCTTTTCTCCTCTCTCCACTCTCTCGTCCCTGTCGTTCCTCAGGTTCCTCGCTCCGTTCTCTCACCTCGCTGTTCTTACCCCCAGGTCCCGCGGCCGCCGTGATCGGCCCCCCCGGGGAGGGGGGGGGGGGAGTAGAGCGCAGACTCGGGAGTGCCCCCCGGCCTGCGAAGGGCGTTGGGGGTATGTGGCGGGCAGCGAGGCCGAGGGACCGTGAGGGCGGGACGAGGCGGCGCTCATCAGGGAGGATGAGCGCCAGCTGCGCGCCGCAGCGATCTCGGCCCTTGCGGAGGAGTGAGGGACTATAAAGGAGGAGCGACAACAGTGAGGGACGAGAGAGGACCAGGCCTGGATTTTATGTTGTATTTTATTTATGTTTTGTTATGTGTTGCTGCAGTCGACCGTGAGGGGCTGCAGCTTATTATTTTCATTTGTATTTGTTTGTATGTAGGCGGCAGTCGACCGCGAGGGGCTGTCGCCGCCATTTTATTTTATATTAAACTTGTTTATTGTTCGCCGGTTCCCGCCTCCTTCTTCCCGTACAAACAACGTTTACTACAGTGATTAATAATGCTCCAAAGTTTCATGAAGCAGTGTTTTGAAATCAGTAAGTCGTTATTTAGTTTTTTTGGCGCACCAAAAATATTCTTGTCGCTTTATAATGTTAATATTGAACCACTGTACTCACATGAACTGATTTAAATATGTTTTAGTACATTAATGGATCTTGAGAGAGGAAATGTCATTGCTGGCTATGCAGGCCTCACTGAGCCATCGGATATTTCAACAAAAATTTTTTAACTTTTGTTCTGAAGATGAACGGAGGTCTTATGGGTGTGGAACGGCATGAGGGTGAGTAATAAATGACATACTTTTCATTTTTGGGTGAACTAACCCTTTAATATGTTTTTGGAATCCGTGATACATTTTCCAGATTCTTTGATGAATAGAACATTCAAAAGAACAACATTGATATAAAATAGAAATCTTTTATAACATTATAATTATCTTTACTGTCACCAAACAATTTAATGCATTCTTGCTGAATTTTAAAACAGTTCACCCAACGTGTTCTTTAAAGTGCTGTTCTTCAATACAAAAAATCTTTACCACTTTGGGTTCTGTGCTTTATCGTAAATTTAAGTAAAACCTTTTCAGTACATGAAGTGATCGTTAACCAGGTTCTCTAGACATGGCTATGCCCGCTGGCAGGACATTCAAAATGACCCACGGTACACCATTCTCAATGAGCCTTTCAAGACTGAAATGCACAAAGGGAACTACTTGGAAATGAAGAATAAATTTCTTGCCAGACGTTTTAAGGTACATGTTATTATGTATTTTATTTGAATTAAATAAAAGTAATCTTTCATACTCACGCATTCTTTATTCATGTTTTAGCTCTTGGAACAAGCTTTAGTAATCGAGGAGCAGCTACGGCGTGCAGCGTACCTGAATATGACTCAGGACCCCAGTCACCCTGCCATGGCCCTCAACACGCGTTTTGCTGAGGTGGAGTGTCTGGCTGAATCCCATCAGCACCTCTCCAAAGAGTCCTTGGCTGGTAACAAGCCAGCCAATGCTGTGCTGCACAAAGGTGATATTCTAAAAATATAATAAACACCCTGATGCTTGGAACCACCCCATGTTAATCACATTAGCTTTATGAACCAAATATAAACTAAATGTAACAGTTCAAAGGTTTAGGGTCAGTGAGATTGTTTATGTTTTTGAATTAAGTCTCTTATGCTCATCATAGCATTTATTTGATAGCATAGCATTATTGATTAAAAATACAGTAAAAACAGTAATATTTTGAAACATTTTTACAATTTAAAATAAATAAAATGTAATTTATTCTTGTGGTGGCAAAGCTGAATCTTTTGCATCATTACTCCAGTCTTCAGTGTCATATGATCCTTCAGAAATCGTTCTAACATGCTGATTGTCAGGGGTTGGCGTGCATGTTAATGCAATGCAAAGAAAGATGCTTGACGCAGAATGAACGATAATATGATACTTTTAATGAACACGATGACAACTCAGGCACTGCACAACTAACATAATTTTAATAAGAGACTGAACTGAGGAAGACAGATAGCCTGACGTTGTCATACTCAATTCTAGTCAGAATATGAGTCTGACACTGCTCCATTGGGCTGTGATTATGGGGGCGTGTTTCAACCGAACCAGGAAAGAAAATGTCTCTGCACTCAATTGGATAGATCTACAACAGAGCAACAGAGGGACGCATAGTTGTCAACAGAACTCGACTGCACGCACGCTGGAAGAAGTAGAAGAAAATGAGTGTTGTAAAAAAGAATTTAAGGATACACAGAGTTCTTACCAACACGATCATCATTTTTGAGAGAAATAGTAAAGGTGAAGGCATATACGAACAAGTTCTCCATTTAGGATTAGAACAAATTCAACCCAAGCGCCTTTGAGGGCGAATGATTACGTTACTGTTTATCATCTGTCCATCATCGTATAAAGCCCGCCCTGACAATTTGATTGGTCCGAACAGCTCTGGTTCGAGCACAGTTGCTCCACAACGGATCAAGTCCAGACAAAGTTCCTGACCTCAAATGTTGTGGGCGGGGCTAAATTCGGCTAGAAGACAGACGAAGGTATCAAAGGAACTTGGAACAGACATGCAACTAATAAGAAACCATGACAACTAATGAAGAACTCATGCCTCGTTTACACTAGTGCATTTTCGTTTTAAAACGCATAACTTTTGCTGCTCCAGCATTTTCGAACTTCGAAAACGGATACTTTTGAAAACACTGCAGACCCCGTTTTAGTTTGAAAACGTGGGGTTGCGTTTAAGTTTAAACAGACACTTTTGAAAACAATGGCATGGCTGCCCACATTACGCTACCTGAAAACGACAGTATCAGACCAGGGCTGCGTTTCCCAAAAGAGAGACCGTTGGTGGCTATTGTTTTGCTTTTGGGAAATGCAGCCCAGAGCCATCTCTCTAAACGGCTGTGTAACATACCAGCCTCGAAGACGTGTAAACAATAACACAGAGATGGAACTGCATGCTTTGCTGACTTTGTGGTCCTTTTTAGCAGCCGTTGTGCAGTTAAACCATAGACTGTAAAAAAAAAAGATGGACGACGTCCCATCACTGTGTTTCATTGTAGAAAAGTGAAGCAGCCAATGTCCGAATATGGCGCTGACATATTGCGCTGATTTGGGACCTGCATCGGCGCAGTAGTGACCTTGGGACCCAAGTCTGCACAGTAGAGAGTAGGGTTGGGCGATGTCTCCTACATTGGCAGTTGACGATGTTTACAGTAAAACATCGCGATGAACGATGATATCGTCGTTTAAAAAAAAAAATATATATATATAATTTACTATATCTGTATTTTACTATATCTTTACATAAATACTATTTTCTACTTAAAAACTACATAATTTCGTTATTTTACTAACCCAAATAATGACTCATCTACGCTAGGTTGCACATGAGGGAAAAAGTAGCTTCCTTCCACTTAAAGCTTTGTTTACAAAGGAAATAAATTTGCAGCCATGAATGGATTCATGCCGAATGAGAGAAGTAGGCTGAGCCCAATTTAAGATTTGTCTGTTTTATTCTGTTTTATTCTGTTTTGCGATTTCCGTGAATTTTAACAATAGGCCACAATAGGCCATTTCCGTGAATTTCAACGTTAGTCCATTTTATCCCACTGGACATGGAAATACATCTCGTTTCTTTTCTCAAATCTTCACTCGCTTTCTCTAGCAGTGAGTAATCAAATATAGCTTAAATGTCTTGACCCTGTGGAAGATAAAATTCGCTCTTCAGAACTTTTGCAACATCAGGAGAAAACATGAAGACGAAGATATTTGAGAAGGTGTCTATCCGGCTCGTGTCCCATATTGACATTCATCTCAAAGCACAGAGCGGCATAGGCCCCACCGTCGTTTTTTTATAGTAATAAGTTCAGTTTTCAGTTGTGTTATGAAAGCCCGCGTGGTCGTATGCATGTTACTTTTGGTTAGATAGAATTTGTGATTTAAAAGCCCCCGCCGGTGATACCGGTATTACGGTGTTGTCACACGTCGATTAACCGGTGGGAAAATTTCCTCACCGTCACATCCCTAACTTAAAACAAAGTTATTTTAACAAACGAACACTTGAACTTGCATCAGCATAATAAAAACTACCTAAAATGAAAGAAACCATCTTTGGAAAAAATTTATTTGATTGTTTATTTTGTCTCGCCTCCCACGAGGGGGCGGGGTTTATACTGATACCAACCACCTGTGGGCGATCCAGATGCTTTGGCTTCATTTTTTTTTAGGACGTGTGCGGCACACTTGAGTTAAACGCTGTATTGTATAATACTGCAGCTGCCTACATGCGCAAGAGGCTACTGTTAACACTTGTAAGCGCAGGCCCAGTGTGCATGAACAGTCATGTGACATGCGTTTTCGGTCGTGCAGTGTAGAACGTTTCTGATACGCAATGGAAATGCCAGTATAGACGAGAATCATTTTAATTTTAAAATGCCAGACAGTGACAGTAAACAGAACATGACTGTGAGACTGATCAAGATTTTTTTTATTATTATCATTGTTGAAAACTTTTGAAAATCGAATATTTTTGTGTATTCAGTATTCTTTGATGAATAGAAAAGTTCAAAATGTAATTTATTTGAAAATATAAATCTTTTGTAACATGTCTTTAGTCTCATCATTTTTGATCAATTTAATGAATCAAATAAAAGTATTAATTTCTTTCAAAACAAAACAGAAACAATTTAGCAGTTAAAACTATTAAACAGGAGTATAACTCTTAATATAACTCCAATTGTACATTTCTTTAATAGCTTTATTGTATTGTTATTTTGATATTCACTGGTGTTGTTTCAGTGTTGAATCAGCTGGAGGAGCTGTTAAGCGATATGAAGGCTGACGTGACGCGGTTGCCCTCCATGCTTTCGCGGGTCCCGCCCGTATCGGCTCGGCTACAGATGTCAGAGCGGGGCATCCTCAGCAGGCTCACCAGCCGGGGCAACGAGCCGCCACCTCAACAGGTGACACGTCTCTTGCCATATGTGTAGTCCATACAAGATGAATAATAGATTGGCCTCATGTGAATGAACCTTCATGTTAGAATGTTCTGTTTCATCTCCCCTCAGCCTTTCCCTCAGGGCTCTTTTGGCTGTTCTCAGATGTATAATAGCAGTTTTGCCGGAGGGTTCCGTGGACCTGGAGGCACCGCAATGGTGAACTACAGCCAGATGCCCCTGGGGCCATACGTCAGTGGTTAGTGGCCTACATTAGTCTTGAAATAAAGAGCACACCTAATCAAAAATATCTGTGTCTAGTTAAAGGGACAGTTCACCTGAAGATTAACATGGTCATCATTTGCTCATCCTCATGTCATGTTTGTTTCTTCTATAGCACACAATTTGAAGAATGTCCATATAATGCAAGTCAGTTGTGTCCAATTTTATTTTGACACGTTTTTTTTTTTTTTTTTTTGCTCTGCAGAAGAAAGGCATATAGGTTTGGAACGACATGAGGATGAGTAAATGATGACAGAATTTTGGGTGAACTATTCCTTTAAGTCTGAGCTCCCAGCTAACAGGTAACATTCTCAGAAATGCAGCTATAACGTTCTGGAAAGATTCTCTCAAAGTTATGAACAAAAGTTCTTCCAGTAACATTAATAGAATGTTCGTATCTGATCCTTAACTCTTTCCCAGCCAGCATTTAAAAAAAAGTTTCCAGTCAACGCCAGCGTTTTTGATCATTTTCACCAAAATGTCATGTCAAAAGAAAGAACAGAGCCTCTGTTTTGAATGTGGGAACGTTTAATAAAAAACATTTTGAACAAAAAGCTGAGCTTTTTTTTCTTTTTTCAAAGACTACAATGTGCATAAGCAAAGCTTTTATCCTGGTTTCTGCTCCTTTTATGCCTGTTTTGATCCAGAGATTCAGTACTCAGTAGATGCGTAATAGCGCCCCCTACCGTTTAACAGTGAAAACACAGAAAGCTGGAAGATTCTGTCAATGGCAGGGAAGCATTGTCTCAAAAATGACGGAAAATTCTGTCAATGCCGGGAAAGAGTTAATGTTTTCTAATCATTCTGAAACATTGTAGTTTGTCTAATATTTTTAAATGTTACTACTAACATTTAAAAGTGACAAACCCATTATGTTTGCAAAATGGAATGTTTCCTTCACATTCACGTAACCAAGAAAAAAACATTTTGAAAGCATTAAAAAACTGTAGGATTTAAACGTTCAGAGAACATTCAGTATTACTGTTTTCAGTATTACTGTTTACTGTTTGCTCCTTTAGCCAGACTTTCGTGTCTTTAATTTCCTATTGCATTCTGTCCATGAACCGCCCATTTAAAAAGGAAGAACCAGGTGACCTACCAGGTGAACTTCTTGCGCATCTTGTAGTCGAGAAATCTGATGGGATCTTGTGATTTTCACAAGTGCTTTCCGTTTTCGTGTGCTAAATGCAACAAAATGCAACACACTGAGCCGTGTTGTTAATGTTAACTAAAACGAAAACTATGAAATATTAAACTATGAAATATTAAATATATGAAATAAAATAAAAATACACTGCCGTTCAAAAGTTTTTGATCAGAAAGATTTTTTGTTTTTAGAAGAAGTCTCTTATGCTCACCAAGACGCATTTTTATTAAAAATACAAAAAACAGTAACCTTGTGAAATATGACTTTAACAGTTTTCTATTTGAATATATTTAAACATTTTCAGCATCACTACTCCAGTGTTCAGTGTCACATGATCCTTTAGAAATCATTCTAATATGATGATTTTCTGCTTAAGAAACATTTATGATTATTATCAAAGTTGAAAACAGTTATCCAGAAATAAATTACATTTCAAAAAATAGATAACAGTTATTTTACTTTTTAATATTATTTCACAATATTACTTTTTTTGTTTTTTGTTTAATCAAATAAATGCAGCCTTGGTGAGCATAAGAGACTTCTTCTAAAAACATTAAAAATCTCACTGATCAAAAACTTTTGAACGGCAGTGTAAATATTAGGAAGAAAAATTTAAATATGTATAATTACGAAAAATGTAAATATTGCCTTGGCAACTACCTGAAATAAATAAGTTGAGACCAATAATAATTAAAGCTATATAGAGATGTTTAAAATATGACATAAAATACAATTAAGCAAAATTACTAAAACATAAACTAAAATGAAAATAAAAACTATGAAACTATGAAAATATAAAGATACGCCAATTCTATAATTACACTGAAAAAAACATCTGTTGGATTTAAATTATTTAATTGTGTACATCGGTCCCACAATTAAGTTAAACAAACATAATTTGTTTATGTAACTTCAACATCATAGACTGAATATATTTTAAGTGACCCAATTAAGTAGTCTCAAAGTGAATTTTATATGGCTCCCTGACATGACTCAGGCATTCAATTTCATATATTCATTCATCCACTTCAATTTCATATATTTTAATGTTACACAACTGAATTATAATACTGCACTAGCTAGTAACAGCACACATTAGCATCTTAAATGTTAAGCATTAAAGGCTCCTTTAGTCCACAGCCTAAGCAAATGCTTCGCTCTTCTCCACAATGGTAACCCGTTGATATTTAAATTGTTCTAATAATTCCAACATAATTGAATATTAAACACAATCAAGTCTCCCCCTTTCTCATCTTTTTCAAAAATACATAAAATAACACTTTTACATATAAAATGATTTAGCCATATGCAAAGCATGCTGGGAACAAACAAGCCCCACCCAGTTTCAGTTAATGCAACACAAATCATTCATGTAATCTCAACACAAATGGATCAAGTAAACTTCAATTTGACTTATATTTAAGTGGATTGAACACAATCAAATTAAGTTAGGACAAAATGTATAGCAATTGTGTTGCTTTAGCTCATTTTAACTAAGCAGTAGAAATAATTTTTTTTCAGTGTACACTGACTGTGGGCATTCTTTCAGCAAGAGACTAAGACTTGAATTATACGCAGTAACTGGTTTAATATATGGAAGTATAAAGCTGCCGTTGTTCTTCTTCTTAGTGTCCTCAAATGGACCTCCGGTACCAACCAGCCACATGGAGAAGAAGTCCAGTGATGCTCTGCGAGATGTGGCCACCCCTGATTTGAAATCAGGCAAACCCAGCGATGTTATATGCATCGAAGACTAGCCCGCAGCCATCTGTACGACACAGACAAACAACAAATATTAAACAGCAAACCTTATCAGTTGCACTTTTGTCTTTCGGAATCTGTTCTTGTAGACGCCTATACATTTTATTCGGTAGAGTTCCGTTTCTCTTTCATTCTTTTTTAACTTCTGCAATACGAAAGTCTCGATTAAGGAAAGACTGAGGACGCTTATGTAGAGGGCACCATTGTTCTGACAGTCCTTTGAGCTTTGTTTTTTGATTATTATTATTATTTTGATATCATGGCGTGTTTTTCTTGATGACCATGAAGGACATTTTCATCTCTGCTAACGTTGAGCCATCTGGAGGTGCTACTTGTTCCTGGCCAGCTCAAGGACCGGACGTCCCACCTCTGGGTTCATTTGCAGCCTCTGCTTTGCTCCTGGCTGTGCTCATGAATGGTGTGTTATTGCTGCCCCTGCAGGTTATCGCCGTGTAGTGCATCTAAACACAGAATAGTGCAATGACTGTCATTTTTCCTCTGGAATACTTCAGATGATTTTACAGTATGTCACCACTAATGTTTGCTTTTTGAATTGTACTATATTGTTTTTCAGTTTACATCCAGTCTTTAAAAAGGAAAAAGAGTGTTGACCCATGAAAGGTTAAATGGTGCTTTTTTAATTATTAAAAAAAGTTTTAGCCCTAAGGAAATGAATAGTACTTTTGAAAGCCAATTTAAAACAGTGTACACTCAAATGAGTTAGCAGCCTTGCTTCATGCAAGATCACGTGACCCGCTGAATAATACACACTAATCAAAAATTACGGATTGCACCTTAAATAAATCCATAGCAAATGGAACGTTTTCATGAACTGAGAGTTGATGCTTTGAAAACATCCCAGTTGCTTACCCACAACTTTAAAGGAACATTTCATTTTAAATGCAATGTGAACTCTATTGACATCGTCTCTGGCAAGCTGTAGAATACCACAGAAATGATTTTGTCCCTCGGTTTGTAAAAAACGAAATGTAGTAATTGATTTTAAATGTAAGCATGGTACTAAACTGTACAAGTACCAGAATAAATGTAAAATGTACATTATCGTGACTTTTTACATGAAACAAACTCCGCCCATAAATGTTTTGGTAACATATTAAAGTAGACTCACCCCAAAAGGACAATTTTATTTGACTTATTTGAATATTTCAAATTTCGACCTTTTGTTTGATTATACAAATCGAGGGACAAGCCAAAATGATATTGCCTGAATTATTTCTACAAGTTTTTGATTTCAAAGTGAATTCAGCTCCACAGGAATATTTGTGCAGTGTTTCCACCATGTTCCTGAATGAGCTCACATGCAGATACACTGAATTTGTAAACTTAATTACCCACACTTTGTAATATTATTTGTATCATATTCTTTCTATTGTCAGATGCATTTTGCTTGACATTTTGTAAACTTGGACCCTAAGTGCGTCGGTTTTCTAAGCCGAGTATATGGATAGTATTGACATGATTGTTCTGGTGCCATAAGTGGTGTGGATATGGATTGTTTTTTGTTTCAATTTGAAATGATATGCCTTGTGTAACTGTGTTTTTAAGCAGCGCACTTTATATGGAGATCGGATGCGACCATAGAGACGACATCTCCTATGGGCCATTTCAAACGCAGTAGAAACCTCTTTCAATAACTTGTATACTCAGTTTCAGTCTGTGGTAGTCATGTTAATTAATGTAGATGAAGTATTTTGTTTGTTTTCTGCATCTCAGCAATGTAAATGGCACTGAAGTGTCATGGCTGACCGTAAATGTGATCATAGCTTCTTTTGCAGTAGTTTTAAATTAAGGGGTTCGATTTTTGTGTAAACTGCGAATGTGGAAATGCAGTTAAATATTCACACGCGCGCACACACACTAGAAAAACCTCAAATGACTTTAATGAAACACAAAGGCAGCCTCAAGAGTCAAGGGACCTTAAACCCAAGGTTATAAAGAGAGAGCCAGCAGCATAAAAATGTGTGGTGAAATTAAGTTTTGGTTTTATCCTGTGTGATGAGTTTACACCATTTCATTTGTTCTTCTTTTTTTTTCTTTTTTTTTTTACCATAGTATTGATATTGACATTGAGCTCCATTTAAATGCAATCAAACTGAAGCCAAAATGAATGTATGAAGTATTTAAAAAAAAGCTTCAGTCTAATATTAGAAGTAAACACTAGGCTTCAAAAGCTATCAAAAGACCCTGGTCAAGACACCTTTGTTGCAATGAATGCACAGCATGTGATATGTCTTCAGATTACTTTGGACCAGAGAGATCTTTGTCCTGGTTTCTAAACAGCTATGAGCAAAACAATATTCTGCAGAGATAAGAATATGGAAAACATAAGTGAACTACCATCATTTCACTTTGTACTCAGTGTATTTGTTTAATGTGTTTTAATAAATTCTCTCCAATAAGATTCATGGTCTGTCTCTTTCTCATTTCAATGTTTGTGAATTGTGGGGGGATAATTTTTTTTAAATAAATGTTTTAGCATTGTGGGGGACACTAGAAGAGATTTCACTGTAGTGCTAGATTGCAACATTTATCAGAAGATTGGAGGGAGTAGCCTTTTGGCTTTTATATTTATAATGGCATATCAGAGATAGTGGGAATTCTTAGGTTTAAAGAACCGAACAGCCTGTCAAATAAACTTTTAAAATGTATGAAAACAAAACAAACTGGGCATCACTAAAAGAATGCTGGCAATTAACTTAAAACATTGTTTCCTCCTGATCAGTGTTATACTAAAAATAAAGTTAATATTTGGAGCCATTTGCCATTTTACCATACCATCCATACAATATGACTCGCAATGAAATCCTTTAAAGGGGAAGTTTACCCAAAAATTTGAATTTTTCACACCCTCAAGTCATTCTAGGTGTATATGACATTCTTATTTCAGACGAATACAATCAGAGTTATATATGTAAAAAAATGTCCTGGCTCTTCCAAGCATTGTAATGGCAGTGAATGGATGTTTCTGTTTTGAAATCCATAAAAGTGCATCTATCCATCATAAAAGTGCTCCACATGGCTTCCTCTCTTCAAAGTGGTCCTCTCTTCAGTCTTCGAGACGAGCGTTCTCCAGGGTGTTGGTGTGACGGCGCGTTCCAGCGATCTCACATTGCCTGCCTGCTGATCTGTGCAGTGATCTGCAACAGCTTTGTGTGTTTTCCCTGGGCGCTTCGGCACTCTGCAGAGCTTTCCTCTCACAAAAAGAGCTTGCGCATGGCACGTCTTTTTCAAGACGGTTGGCCCGTGCACCTCCGGGTGCGATCGATCTCCGTTGTTGTCTATGGGCACATTCACTGCTCGACGTGTTTGGGCTTCAGCACGTTCGGGCAGTGATTGTGGATGTGTCATGTTCCCACTGCGGGAACGTGACCATCGCGTTGTCGCGGTCGAGACTCAGTGATCTCCGTGAGGAGAGAGAGTCCCCTCTGCCACACCCCAATCTACCGTCTCCGAGGGAGGTGGTACTTTGGCTGGTGGCCAGGGTGACCTGAGGGCGGTGCTGTGGTATTAAGAACCCCGACGATACGTTCCTCGGGCCACGCTCCCCCTCTTGCACATCGCTTCCCGCGAGTGCTGTACTGAAACAGCGGCCCGTCTCTGATGCCTCGTTCGTTTTGTTCACACTCCAGATAGCAGTGAGATGTCGATCGCCGCATCCCAAGGTCCTTTGGGGATGACGATTAGGTTGTGCTCCGCCTTCGGGTGTGCCAGCGCTGCCTGATCCGACCTAGAGTTGACAGCCATGTTATCTCGGGCAGCCGTGAGCCTCGCGCTGGTGTGGAACTCCGCCCTGTCGCGAGTGCTCGTGGCTGCGCGATTGGTTTTTGGGGGCGGCACCCGACAGCTGTTGGGCCCCGCCCCCAATGCCTTTCACTCCCGAGGTGCATGAGGAGATCACGCGGTCCCGGAAGTCCTTGTGCTACCCGTGACCGTTCAGTGGCCTCCTCCGCCTTCTCTGCCCTCGATGGGGCCGCGGCCTAGGGTACACTGGGGTCCCCCCCACTGTTGAACACTCTGTTGCACACTACAGTGTCCACGGAGGGCTTCGACGTGGCATGGCTATCCTAGCATCCTCACAAAGCTTGTAGGCTCGTCTACTTCGGTGGCGTGGTCCTGCAGAACTACGGGGTGGGCCGCCGCCCCTTTGCACATGCACGAGGGTGGAGCCGACCCAGGGCTCTTCAATGAGCTGCATGCCGCCACTGATCCTGCCCTCCGGGCGGTGAAGGTGGCCACATGCTCCCTGGGTCGTGCGATGTCCACAGCTGTGGTCTGGGAGAAACACCTGGCCTTACCTGGTGACGTGGGGGAGGCTGAGTGAGCCCGCGTCCTCAACTCGCCCATATCCCAGGCTGGCCTCTTCGGTGGCGCGGCTGAGAACTATGCCCAACGGTTCTCGGCCGCCCAAGAGCAGACTGAGGCTGTAACATGTACTGCCCCGGCGGCTAGCTGCTGCACCCAGCCGCCGGCTCCCTCGCCGCCGAGGGCGCCCTCCCTCCTCCCGCCCGGGCCCCAGCAGCAGCCTTCATCTGGGCCGCGCCGTGGAGGTGGTTGCAGGATGACGCCCAGTCCGCTCCTCAGCCTGGTTAAACGCCAGGCTGGAGGTGGACAACTCAGAGATGGGTCCCGGTTCTTTCCAGGGGATGGTAGCAGGGCCTCTCCTTCCCCCGGTGGAGGGCCGGGGGAAAATCCTTCTGCTGCTGGCCCCCGGGCCGCGCCGATCTCGTCCCTCTCTGTCGCCAGCCTCCTCTCAGAGCAGACCCCAGTGGAACGTGCGTCCTTCCCTGGTCTCCTCTGTCAGGACGCAGCTGCTGACTGTGCCCCCACACCGGGACGCTACGCCTCCCACGTCCGGGCCAGTCATGCTGCCCCATCCGGGGTACGTCTGTGGTTCGAGTGACCCCGCTGGTCAGTTCCTGGGAGCCTGGCTATAGCTTCAGGTACTGTCCGCTGATATCTATCTGTCTGTCTACCTACCTATCTACACACCTACCTACCTATCTATCTAGGCCCACCACCACCCCCTTCACTTGGAAGGACAATATCTATCTATCTATCTATCTATCTATCTATCTATCTATCTATCTATCTATCTATCTATCTATCTATCTATCTATCTATCTATCTATCTATCTATCTATCTATCTATCTATCTATCTATCTATCTATCTATCTATCTATCTATCTATCTATCTATCTATCTATCTATCTATCTATCTGTCTGTCTGTCTGTCTGTCTGTCTGTCTGTCTGTCTGTCTGTCTGTCTGTCTGTCTGTCTGTCTGTCTGTCTGTCTGTCTGTCTGTCTGCCTACCTACCTACCTACCTACACACCTACCTACCTACACACCTACCTACCTATCTATCTAGGCCCACCACCACCCCCTTCACTTGGAAGGACAATTTCTATCTGTCTGTCTACCTACCTACACACCTACCTATATATCTAAGACACCCCCCTCCTTACCAAATGCCATAGATATGCTCCTCAAACATATTTATAAAATTTTATCTATACATATATAGATATATAGTTTTACCAACCTTTGATGTCGCAGATGGTGCAGCACAAACGTGCGATGTCTCAGATTCACTTCTGGACACTGCATTCACACACAGTGATCGAACAGCAGCACAACGGCACCAGAATCCTGAGCATATGCTTGAAAGGGATAAAAATAAATTAAAGCCATCTTTTACTCACCCTGCTGTCGTTTCAATGCCGTTATGTCCTTCTATATTTGTCGGACCTCAAAGGCAGATGCACGCGCTCCTCCATATAATGGCCACCAGGCTAAAATTTAACGAAAAGGATACAAAAGTATCACACAATCATACAGTGAGACGAGCGCCATAATATGCAAAGTGTTCAGGAGGCATACTATAAGGTTTTGCGAGAAAAAAACTCAGCAGCGCTCATGTTTACTATAAACTCGCACTGTCATGGTAACGTCACCCAGGATAAGCAAGCACACACACACACACACACACACACACCATTTCGAGAAATCAGGCTGAATAGAAACAAACGTGACTCTCCTCTTTTCTATAAGGTATATGATAAGAAATAATACACTAAGGCTAATTATAAAGTAAACATCTTGAAGTGAATGTTGTGTAGCGGTTGTCATGACAACATTGCGTGAGCAGCTGCTAACGGCGCACTCACTCGCTGCGTCCCAATTCGCATACCATCTGTAAATAGTATTCGAAAAAAGAATTAGTATGGATGGTCTACTATTTCCCGTCATAATTCGAAGTGCAGATCGATGCGCACTCTATGCGCATGGGCATTTTCCCATAATCTTATTAAATATAGGCTATGTTTCAGCTTTCATTTTATATTCTTAAATTTGATCTTTAAATTAAATTAGAATAAGACACTGTAGGGCTGTTGCCAATCAAATTAAATCATTTGCACTGAAAAATGTTATGAGATTGTTTTAAATATTTTTGAATATACAATTAAAAAATGTTGGAAAGAAAACATTAAACTAAACCACCAGTATATCCTCATATTAGAATGATTAGTGAAGGGTCATGTGACACTGAAGACTGGAGTAATGATGATAAATTAAGCTTTGAAACACAGAAATAAATTACATTTCAAAATATATTCAAATAGAAAAAAAGTTATTTTAAATTATAAAAATATTACTGTTTTTGCTATATTTTGTATCAAATAAATGCAGCCTTGGTGAGCAGAAGACACTTATTTCAAAAACAATCAAAATAGTAGGCTACAGTCAGTTTCCAAACGTTTGACTGTTAGTGTATATAACGTTTCTTTTTAGGCCCTTTGTGTCGTTGTCTAATCTGATTGGACACTGGAAAATTGGGCTGGTTTTCATTCCATTTGGGCAGGTTTTGAGCTGTAATTGGGCTGTGAATATTTCTGGGATCTGGCAACCCTGCTCACCGACCAGTGAAATGCTCCTTCACAGTACTGAAGGTAGGAATGTCTATGGTAGGACGTCACTTTGAGAGAGAGAGAGAGAGAGAGAGAGAGAGAGAGAGAGAGAGAGAGAGAGAGAGAGAGAGAGAGAGAGAGAGAGAGAGAGAGAGAGAGAGAGAGATAGATAGATAGATAGATAGATAGATAGATAGATAGATAGATAGATAGATAGATAGATAGATAGATAGATAGATAGATAGATAGATAGATAGATAGATAGAGTAATGTACTGAGTGAACACATCCAGACTAATAATAATTACTAATATGTGTAGTAGAAATATATGTGTATGTGTTTTTATATTTTTGTTTTATGTATGATCCGGTCCCCAACCATTTGATGTAGTGGCTTAAAAGATGATTCTGTTCTGTTTGTGGGAATTGGAAGCACAATAAACTTAACAATAATAATAGGAAATGGACTAATTTCCCATAGACTAGACTAGTGATGGGGAGTCGACTCCAAAAGAGTCGATTCCTCGACTCTGAATAGCCCCAGAGTCGGGGTCGACTCCAGCACAGGAATCGACTCTCGGTGTCGACTCTGTTGCTGTGTTCGAAATCGCTCACTTGTTTAATAATCTCTGATCACTATAAAGTGCATGGCAGTTGAGTGCACCATAAGCAAGGAGTGAATTATATGAAGCGAGGAATTCAGACACTGTCGTAAAACATTGCGTCAGAGAGCTGTTGCGTCGCAGAAGCTTCACACACATTTATTTGAGTGCTTACTTTAGAATTAGAATAGTCACAGCGACATGTTTGTAATTATACATAGGCTTCCTCCATGCTAGCTAGTATATTCATAATCATTAAACTAAATCATAAAAAAACTCACATCATGAAGAAACACATGAATAAGTGTACATTATTATATTTATTTTAGTATTTGGTATCTTTAACTCACCCTTTAAAACAATGATCATGCATGTTTAGCCCCATCACTCGACAACAGCTTTTTTCATGACTTTTTTTTCCTCTGTAAAATTAGGTATCGGCAACAGCTAGGTAGAAACATTGATAGCCACTCATCAAGTCATCGCTAAATTGGACTAATTTGGACGATCACGCTAAAAGTGCGAGGTTTTAATAAGGGATTTTAAGGCTTTGTGTCGGGGGAGAAATAATTTAAGTGTGTAACAACTGCAATTTTGTCTTATTTCTGACCCTGTTTTGATGTAAAGTAAACGGAGTCGAGGAGTCGATTCCATAGACTCCTACAGTGTGAGTCGGAAATTGGAGTCGACTCCAAAAAACTTGGAATCGAACACCCCTAGACTAGACGTTTCTCTAGCTGTCGCGATCTTTTTTTCCCGCTCAAATGACGTGACAGTCAGTCAGATCGCTGTAGCACCTCGTTTCAAGCAAGCGGCAGCACGGAGCGCACGTGAACCGATTTACAGCAGAAAAATAACGAATGAACATGAAGGTATGTTGAAAGATACAGTACAACTGACCGAAATCTGCATTATGTCACATGCAATCGCTCAATTAGTGTTTCAACCGCGGAAAGACGTCAGTAAGACCACTTTTAAACAAGTTCATATAACATCACATTTACCTCAGAAACGCCATTCTGTGTCCTAAAACTCATTAGTCGCTAGAAAATTTACTTAGAGAGGAGCATTTTGCTAAATGTATGCACTATATTGCATATTCCTTGTATTTTTACTTAACCTGTTCTTCAATGGCCTATATTTGAATAAATCTGTTTATGACAGCCACCATTTAAATGTTTATATTAAAAAAGAGTAGAAACATAATTATGTCATTAAAAATGTATTATAACGTTATTAATCCTTGTGTAATTTAAACGTAAGTAACTGACAAATCTATTATTTTTAACCTTTAATATAATTGATGTAAACTTTACCAACTGAGGTTCCTTAAAGTTTACAGCATTAGTTGAGAGATTGTTTTTGTTGAGGAAATTTGCCATGTACTGTACCTGATAGGAACCAAGTGAATCAATTTCGAATCAAATTGTGAAATTTGTAAATGCCCAGCCCTAGTGTCAAGAATTGTTTAGTTTTTTTGTTTTTACTTGAAGCAAATGTTGTCTTTTCCATTTATTTTCTTGTCAGAGTGTACCAGAATGCTTAAAATCACAAAAAAATGTGTCGTCATGAAAAGTCCACAAGCCGGGACTCGGAACTCAGGTCGCCTGAAGCAGAGTAGCACTATGTCAGCACGATGCCTACGAGACTATCCACACAAGCTAGCCAACATCAGTTTTGTAAATAGTAGAACCTCATTGTGTAAGAAACATGGGGGAATGGAATCCAATGGCAAACAATCCAGCTGTCAGAATCCGTTCCCCCAAGATGAGAGATGTTGATGTAGTGGCTTAAAGGGGACATATTATGCCCCTTTTAACAAGATGTAATATAAATCTCTGGTGTCCCCAGAATGTGTTTGTGTAGTTTCAGCTCAAAATACCCCCCATATCATTTATTATAGCTTGTCAAATTTGCCGCTTTTTGGGTGTGAGCAAAAATGTGCCCTTTTTTGCTTGTGTCCCTTTAAATGCAAATGAGCTGCTGCTCCCTGCCCCCTTCCAGCGGATACAACGTCAACAACAAAACGAATCTTACTCAGCATAAATATCAGAAATAACCAGTTGTGGCGTGCAGCCTTACATGTTTGAACCGGAGTCAGACACAGATGAGAGACTCATGGTGCGTTCACACTGGACGCGAAATGGCATTCTGCGGCGCGATTCACGTGAATGAGGCGGCGAGATTCGAGCGATTCGTGCGATTGAGGCAGCGCGAATGACGCGAATTGAGCGTTTTGAACGTGCGATTCGCGCGAATCGCTCAAGTTGAAAAATCTGAACTCTGCCGGATATTTCGCGCCGCGTTAACCAATCACGAGCTTGCTCTAGTAGTGACGCCTTTACAAGCGGAGGCAGAAATCTGAACATCATTGGAGGACAAGATAATCGTGGCCGTATGTGGAGACCCGGAGCTGTATGATAGATCATCCTATCACTACAGGAACAGGAATAAAAGGAATAAAAAGGATCTTGCTTGGAAGAAAGTGAGTTATTGTGAGCCATTGTGAGCCAAGTGAGCCATTTCACAACGAGACAGGAGCAGAAAAAAAGAGCCAGAGCCAGCGGCAAATGTGAGAAGGACTAGCCGAGGAAAGGCGGGTTTCGCCGGGTAAACGAGCGCTGAGCGCCGCTGATCCCCTGGATCTCACAACTCCGAAAACGCCAGATAAAATGCTCAAATAGGCACTCTTTTTATAAAATAACCACATATTTGAGCTTTAAACAACTATATTATCGCCTGAAAAAGTCTTTAAACTACGTTTTGTCACACATTAATAGTAGTAACAAAAAAGACGAGCTGGCTCATATAGGCTCATATAGGGCAGAAGCCCCTCACTTGACGCGAATTCGCGTCTGTTGTGTAGTTGTCACACGCGAATTTCACGCGCGATTGTGAACGCACCATCAGGAAGAGGATGCAACTTTTAGACTGCACCTGGACGTTTCTGAATGGTTAGTGGATGTTACGTTGATTCAACTCACCAACTAGAATGTACTGTCTTGTTAGTCTATAAATTGTTATGTAGGTGCTCATGTGTGAACGTAACACGTCTGTCACCCGACTATACAATGCATAATAAATGTGCGTTTATGAATTACACCCGTGAGCGTTTTCGGAATAAAACTAACGAGAATACTATAGTATCTGTGAGTACAGTCAGATACTATGATAACTTTAGCCATAGTAGCTGTACAGCATTCTAGAAAGCTCATTCAGAAATGAAATTTGCAAACATTCACAAAATATGAAGTGCCATCCCTACTTGTTCTGGATATGAAGTTAGAGCACAAAGTGGATATTGACCCATCCTTCAGAAACAACTTTTTCACAAATACAGTGTTGTAGTACTGACCCATTGGTGAAGCAATCATGCATAAAATGATTCTTGCAAATATATAACATTTTACCGCCATTCTTCGGCACATTTCCTTATTTCCAAAAATTAAATTGAACCACGTGTCCTTAGTGGCTAGGATGCTGGGAGTCAAAGGAGACTTGTATGTTCGTTGGTACATCCAACAACAGAACATTTGCAATGTTTTTTGGTGCATACATTGCAATACTCTAGCTAGCTGATACAGAGAGGAAACGGAAATGGCAGTTTCTGTTCTTCTCACTCAGGCGTATGCTAAAAGGGCAGATCATCAGCAGTCATAGGCGGGGTCTCTACTCTTACATAGGAGTAGGGGGAAATCAGGATGCGAAAATACAGATTTTTTTGTCTTTATTGAAATTGTTTAAAAACTAGAGCAAAGTGCACTAGTAATTTTAGTTCAGATTTGTTATGAGGAAGTACATGCCAACAGAAAAATCTGGCAGGACTATTCCTGTGAGCTTTCCTGTGGTGACAACTTGATGTGGTGTTCAGATGAGACCCTTCTCAGGTTATACTTTTGTATTCTGCTGAATGGACATCTTTTATTACAGAGATGTCAATGCTGTGCTTGGAGGTATCACTTGTCTTTATGGACTGATGTGGTGCGTGTCAGAATAAAATAGAAGCTCTGTTCTTTTTTGTTGTTGATATATTGCATGTTCAGATATTAACGCAAGATATTCTGTGGGCCATGAAACTTGACCAAAAACGCTGGCGGTGACTGGCAAATTTCTTGTTTACAGTCACTTAAGACATAACCAAATACGTTTACGATGCTACTCGACAAGACAGGCATTTTGACATAATTTTGTGTGAATATTCTCACGATGCTTGTGTGTGCGTTCATATCGACGGCATATCTGTGCCGATAAAACGTTATCTGCGACAGGCTCATATCGGCCGATAAAATCAGCACCGATAAATCGGTCGGCCTCTAATGTTTACAACGAGCACATATCGTTCACGTCAGTGTGTTGTCGAAACACAAGCGTGATGCATTTTTAGTTATTTTAGTGGAATACCTGAACTGTGTGGATTGCATGTTGGAATCGGTAATACTGAACAAGCTTTGTGAAGTCGTTACTCACTGTATCAGCTAGATATTTACAATTTCTGCTGCAAAAAAAACATTACAAATGTTCAGTTGTTGGACGTACCAACGAACATAAGAGTCTTCATAGACTCCCGACATCCGAGCCACTGAGGATGCCGTGGTTGTATTTTATTTTGGGAGGAAATGTAAGAAAATCAATAGTCTTATACCTAGACCATATAGACCAAAGTCGGCTCGATAAATGTTACATGTGTTCTGAAGAGAATACACATTTAAACAAACAGGCTGCAGTTCAGGATGGTCACTCGTACATTTGGGAGTCTGCTCAAGCTGTCGCATCCGTCTTTTTTTTTTTTTTGGTTTCACCTTTATACATAACACAGATGCAAAAGCATGTCATAAAAGCAAGATGACAACATAAGTTATAACCGTAATTAAACTAAACTATACCTGTTCTATGTCAATGCAGCATATATTCGGTTCAAACATATGTGACCAATCACGGAAAGTAGCGACACAAGTCGGTTCTGGGGCATTTTGAGTTATTCACAGATTCTGAAAGTGTAGTCTCCTAGCTTTCCAACGATGTGTACCACATGGAAATCTGATACTATTTGGAGAAGTTGTGACCATTAGAAGGTAGGCACTCAAAACAGCTTAAAAGTGAGAAACAGCCTCTAAAGATTGTGCATTTCTTACCTGTTCTCACCTGCTGGGAGTGACAATAGGGCTCATTTACATCTCATTTAAATAAGCCATACCCCCTGTAAAGCTCCCCCTGTAAGGACCACATACTATTAATAATAAAGGATAATGTGCATTGTAAATGTCAGTAATTTATCTTTTTTGACTTTTATACAAATAATTTAGAGGCTGAAATATGTGAGTTTTATCTTTTTATAAAACCTTTTTTGTCAAAACTCAATTTGAACTTGTGCATTGTAGATAACATGTTGCAAGACACTCCTTTAAAATCTGGCCATCATTTTTAATGTTATTATTTTAATGTTTATGTAAACAAAAAGTACATATTAGGGCTGCAACGACGCGTCGACGTCGTCGATGAAATGCGTCGACGCGTCGGCGGCACATTATTTACGTTCTAGAATGGAACAGAAGATCTAGAATAATGGCAGCTTCTGCTCCCGGGCATAGTGAAAATGATCATTTATCATATAAAGCCAGACCGCGACATTCAAAAGTGTGGGAGTACTTTAAACAGAAGCCGAATAAAACTGTGCTTTGTTCGCTCTGTAACGTCGGTTTCACACTGCACGCGGTGGCAGAGCAGGAGCTGTGCGCGTGGAGAGCGGGAGCTTTCACACTGCCAGTCAGTGTTGCCAAGTCCGCTTTTTTCCGCGGAATTGGGCTACTTCTACACTGTTGCCGCGGGCTGTGTCTCATGTCCGCGGGTTGAAGCAAAAAAACACACATATTTAACCCCCCGAACGCGATGTTTACCTGAGAACCTCCCCGAAACGCGATTGGGCTTGTTTTGAGTAACGAATGGGTGGGTTTTGTTGTGTAAACCTGGCAACCCTGCTGCCAGTGTTCTCTCGCGCAGCTGAACGCGCCACGCGTGTATTGCAACAGACGGTCACATTTTCCTGGGTTCTTCTCCGACCCCAGTACGTCTCGTGCTTTTATTTATTATGGGCTGCATATATCTCCTGTATATGCGACCTGGTTCCGCTCTGTCCCAAACACATATGCATAATAACTTGCTGTATATAGGTAGTTTACATGATTAAAGTAACATTACAGTTAAGATATGCCTCTAGCTTTAATCATTTAAATGTGTCTTTGAAGTTTGGGCAAAAACTTCTGGCAGCTTTAGTCGTTGTTTATGCACATGTATCTTCAAAATAGACGACTAGTTATACATTAACAATATGCTGAAAGCTCCTGTATGTGAACCTTTTGCAGATAAATACAAGTGCATTTTCGTTTACTACTGACACAAATCAATAAGTAAATCATTCTCAACTACTATAGTAAACAACTTTTCCTAATTAGGCCTACTCTGTATACATTTTATGATGAATAGTATCATTATATATTATGTTTAAAAAGCTTCTTGTGGTCATATATTTCATTATAAAATGGCATACTATGTACACTACCCTTCCTGAAATACAATTAATATTGTCATCATTCATTGATTTCATGTTAAAATAATATACAAATTCACTACCCTCTTTGAAATACAATAATCAGTAAAAAAGAATAATAAGATTAATCTGGAAAAATAATCGTTAGATTAGTCGACTAATCGAAAAAATAATCGTTAGATTAGTCGACAGAAAAAATAATCGTTAGTTGCAGCTCTAGTACATATTGATGCTAGTTTTATTTATTTTATTTATTTGTACAGCGTTCCCACAGCTTGGTTAACTTCAAATTCAAGAACCTTTCAAGGACTTTCCAGGTCCAGCTTTTTTTTTTTTTTTTGCATGTATTTTTGGCCATATGACAGAGGTCTGATATTCTTTTTGTCATATTTCTGTTTAGCATAAAACTGAAGAATATGCAGTACATCCTATACTGTATTCTAAAATGATCTGATATTAACTTTTGCATGGATTTTATTGAAAAGAGCTTAGGCTCATGTAACCAGTCTATTTTTGCAATATTTCACGGTGTGTCTGTGAAACGCTGAGGTACCGTAGTAGTTTTGTGCGCACGTGAACATCATGGCAACGTACAACACAAAGTAGCTCACGCGGGAAACACTTAACGTCTCAAACTCGCGGCCCGCGGGCCACTTGCACATATTTTGTGGCCCCATTCTTGACGTAAAATTTTAGTGTTAAAGGTCCTGTTCTTCGTGTTTTTTGAAGCTTTGATTGTGTTTACAGTGTGCAATATAACGTGTTCATGTTTTGTGTGTAAAAAAAAACAGTATTTTTAACACAATTTACTTATCTGTACACCGCTGTTTTCACTGTCCTAAAAACGGGCTGATGAGTTCCTTGTTCTATGAAGTCCCTCCTTCAGAAATACGTAACGAGTTCTGATTGTGCCAGCGGTTCCCGTGTTGTGATTTGACAGCAACTTAGCAAACGTGGCACGGTTCCTGTGTTGTGATTCGACAGCAGATTAGCGCACGTGGAAAGGTCACGCCTCTTAACGGGAGATATATGCGCTTAATGATCTCTACAGCGTCCCTGGGAAAGCCAAACAAAGGTGATTTGACTCCGGGATGAAAATAACAGCGTCTCGACGACATGGAGACAAACGCACTCAAACGCAACACTTCCTTTTCTCCACGCGACCGTCCTCTTCTCCACATGGGACAGCAACAAGACCACGCCCCCTTTTTTCACGTAGTCTTGAGGGCGGAGGTTAGTCTGTTCTACTGTTCTATCGACGTCATTTATGAAGGAAGTACCAGGATGTAGTCCAAGCCAGCCGTTCGCTGTAGGCTTTGAAAGGGAACTTCTGTTAAATAAAATATTTCACTTGGCATTGAACTTTGAGCTTTATAATTTTACAGGTATTATTCATGCTCTAACAGCAACATTACACACTAACTAAAGTTTGAACAGTGGGATCACGAAGAACGGGACCTTTAATGCGGCCCACACGTTGCTCTGAAAAGCACCTTTTTGCCGAGTCGTTGCGTGTGTAGCGCTTGCCGCGCTTGCTGCCTCCTTTGTGTGTGTGTGTGTGTGTGTGTGAGAGAGAGAGTTGGCTCGCCCCTCCCTCGTGCAGTATAATTGGTTGACACCGCGTGATTGACAGGAACAGTTGAACGAAGCTGATCAGACAGTTGAAACGAATGTGGTCTAAAAGCACTCGTCAATGTCAAAATGATTGAGATGGCCAATCAAATCAAAGTAGGCGGGGTTTACGTTCTCTTTTGGCTCGTGCACACTGCTCAGTCTTCACACACAGACGAGCGCGTCAATCGATCGCTTAAAGGGGTCATATAATGGTACTTGCTCTTTTACAAGTTGATTGTATGGAAATTTGTGTTGGCAGTGCCTGTACACAACCATCCTATAATGATAAAAATCCATCCAGTGTTTTTTTTAAAATCTCCTTATATGTTTTCCCCTGTCTCAAATCGAGCCGTCTGACCGTGTGACGTTACAGGGTTGGACGCCCCTCCCACGATTGTTGATTGACAGCAGCGTTTCAACACAGCCCGCCCTGAGCGAGCTGTCATCAGTCCGCCATTGTTGATACGCTGGAGCAGAATGGCGTCTAAGCGATTGTGGTGTTCTGTTCTTCGATGTAATAACGAACACAGCAGTCATTTTGATGTTCCTAAATCCGAATCGTGAAGATGCAGTGGCTGAGTTTTGTTTTCGAAGGGAATATTCCCCCCGATCAACGTCAATGTTTTTCATGTTTGCGTGAATCATTTCTCAGCAGACTGCTTTATAAACGAGGGTCAGTATAAAGCAGGTTAAGCTGCTCCTGAAAAGAGGATCGCTACCAACTATTCGTGTTCCTGCTGCACCTCCAGAATAAGTGAGTGTAACGTTTTATTAACCTTTATATTATTCTTTGCAAATCGCTTGCACGCTTCACGATGAATGCGGCTAAATTTTACAGGGTAAGTTACATTACGGCATGCTTTTTATGTATGACGTTCTCAATATAATTCATAATCCCACGTTTATAATGAACAACACGTTATGGTTATTACAAACTGTGTATGCTGGTTATAGAGTTAACGTGGTAACAATGAACTAACGCAGGGGTTTTCAAACTTTTTGTGTGTCTGGACCACTAGTTGTAATCAAGAAATTTCGCGGACCACCTTATAATACACATAATAAAATATATGTCTACAGTCTACACACAGACCTACCTGAATTAATCCGCACCTCTAAATAGGTTTACTAGCACTAAAACTATAACTGGTCATCACATCAGTACAACAGGCTTGTTAAAAGAAAGTTTACTGTATACAACGGCTGCCACATATTTATTTTATTTATTTACTCAAGTGCATAATCAGGTTCATTTAAACAACAGGCTTATTTTTCAATGGAATATGACATCTATACAGTAATAAGAACACTTGGATATAGTCAACATTTCAAAACCTTTGGCAAATTTAGGGGATTATTAGAGTTATTATTTAAAGTTTACAAATCCTCAAAAAGTGAGGCACTGAACTTGATCGCCACGGCTGAGCGCCACTAGACTATTTTAGTAATCACGCAATAACTTGACAATTTAATTTAAATTTTATATCAATATAGGCCTACATATTCTTTTTACTTTTTATTTTTATGTCCTGGTAAAATGAAGGTAAAAAAAATATTATTTTATTTTGCCTTTCCACAGACCACCTGCAGGGACCACAGTTTGGGAATGGCTGAACTAATGTATACATCAGTAAACACATAGCATTCGTATCTCACTACGCTACGCTACCCTGCCAGTACAAAGATAGATAGATCAAAGTGACATTACGTTAACCAACCATTCAGAAACGTTATAAACGTCAGAAACCTTATTGTCGAACTTCGTTGGGGCCGTCATCTTGTTCCAGGTCCGACTCTGGTTCAAATTGTGTCCTCAGAGACTCCCGTTGCCATTTCTCCTAAACATACCCTCAACTGTTGTCAAGGCAACACTCCACATGTGTTGTGTCAAAACGCGCCACAGAACAGAGGTGCGGGGTGAGCAAAGCTCATTATCATTTAAAGTCACATTCACCGAAATGGCTTGCTGAAAACAGAGTTGTTTTTGACCAGGTAAAATTAGTGTTTTCTTACAATACTAATGAGAATTTTTAATTAAAGTATATTACAAACTTTTCATTTAGACACTAAAGAATCATATTAAATGGCATTCTATGACCCCTTTAATGCCGTTGCTGAGAGAGACTCTATTCTTTCCAGTGAATTCACAAAACAAAATGCAAACGTATCCATGGTCTTATTATACAATAATTGATGAACCTCTTTGATTTTAATGAAGAAAAACTATGAGAGCGGATAGAACCCGGAACCTTTGACACGGTTGACAAAAATTCTACCACCAGACCACTAGAGAATTCGAAAGTCTTTTGCAGATCTATGTATTTATTCACTCACTCATGCAAAGAATATCGGGACTAGTAATATATTTGAATGCAAATATTGATTACAAATAGTCCCAAAAAGATTATTTCCCAACTAGAATTAGACCTAGAATTTCGCTCACTGTTCTGCGCGGCCAGCCACCAGGGTTGCCAGGTTTTCACAACAAAACCCACACAATTGCTGCTCAAAACTAGTGCAAAACAAGCCCAATTGCGTTTTAGGGGGGCTTCTCCGGTAAAAATCGCATTTGGGGGGTAAAATATGTTTTTTTGGCATGGTTGCCTACTAAAATTCACATTCCCGGGGCTAAATATCACATAATTGGGGTCGCTTCAACCCGGCCCAACCTCGGACTTGGCAACACGAGCCACGCTTCCCTTGGAGGGCGGGGGCAATAACAAAAGAAACACGCCTCTACTGCATGCTAGAATCTCTGAAAAATAAGCCGATTTCAACCTCAAAATGGACGGTTTTAAATATACCAATACTGCTATCTCAACACAGAGAGGCTTCTTCGTGATCTCAACTAACACATTCTGCAAAAAAACGAAAATCACCAATTTTGAAAAAACCCCCCGCTTCTTTCTCATTTTGCTCGAAAGTTGTGCTGCTGACTTGTGTCACTGATTTCCGTGACGGGTCACATATAAGGCTGAACACAGCTTACTGACAGTTTCTGACATTGCATGAGAAAAAAAAAAAAAAGCATGGGGGTTGGTCGCTCAGTTAGTCGCACCGACTTACAATTTGGTCGTACCCTTTAAAAAAAAAAAAAAAAAAATCATATTGGGTCTCATTCACTAATAATTGTGTGGATTTTTTCATATTTGTACGCACAGGTAGCCTGACGTCGTCATACTTCTAGTCAGAATATGAGTCTCTGATACTGCTCCATATGGAGTAAGTGACGTGTTGAGCGACGCATAGTTATCAACAGAACTCAACTGCACACACGCTGGAAGAAGTAGAAGAAGAAGATGAGTGTAAACGATCTTTGCCAGTGTTGTGAAAGGAATTTAAAGCCGGATGCACATTGTGTGATTCATAATAGTCCTTCACGATTGTTCCTTATCAGACTCAGGGTTTCCGCGGAGTCATAAAAAGTAATAAAAAGTCTTAAATTTGATAATACAAATTTTAGGCCATAAAAAGTCATAAAAACATCCGGATTTTCCATACATGGTCATAAATTACATTTAGCCACGTCTTAAAATTGATATGCTCATTCATTCATTCATTGGTTCCACCATCGCCTTTTCCCCCTGAAAATGCGCTGGCGGTGGCATTCATTCGTTTCGCCTGTTGTAGTTCTGTCTGAGGAGTCTGGGTGGTATCACAGCGTTCCAGGTGCGGCAGTGCAGCAAACACACTTGTCGGAATGGACTTTCACAGAAACCCGCGCAAACTCACAAGAGTCTCCTCAGCTTATTACTGTATATGTCGTTGAGTCACTGCTTAGTTTTACTGAAATTATGGCTGGGCATTAAACGATACCGGAACAAAACTCATTTGAACCGTGCGCCACATGGACCATTTGTCCGCTCGGCTCAAAGTCCAAACGGCAGCGCAGCGCGTTTACTCTGATCGGTCTCGATCACGAGATCCAGTGAGAATCGCTTGAATTCAGCGAAGAACACAAATGTCTCAGTGATTTAAACCAGTTTAAAGGCAGATGAACCAGCGCTGACAAACAGGAGAAACGCTGTGCGCAACAATACAGTTAGAAGCGTTTCCATCAACAAATCCCCATCATTTACCATGGGTTTACTGTAACGTTAGCCTAGTAATATTAACTCCACCGTGAAATGTGGGATATACATATTGAATTGAATCGTATTTTATTATTAATGTAGACAATGTATTAAAGGACTAATGGAATATAATTAAAGTATTTAATGTATTTAGGATACTATTGTTTTTCATACATTTCATGAAGATACGTGCCATCAAAGTCAGGCAACACAAACCTGTTTCAAGACTTGAAACAATATCCTCCATTAGCACATGCAGAAAATAAGAAATACATTTTCCAATAAAGGTATTTATTTTGTTAAGGACAAATGTTTTACCTCAGATTTGTGAAATGTTCACCTGTTTGGCATGATATGTTCTGACAATAAAGAGTAGTTTAAAACCACAATTAATGCTCTGGTTTCTACAATTTTCAGTTACGAACGAAAATCTGCCTTTAAACTTGAAAGAGATAAAGATTTGACATGTATCGTGATAATTATCGATATTGACAGATATATTATGATAATTGTTTAGTGTTGTTCCTGTTATTGATACTTAGGAAAAGGGAGCCTTCAGATTGTTACTCTTAAGAAAATGGAACCTTTAAATAATGAAACTTGTTACTTTTAAAGAAAGTCAATAAAAAAAATACTTTTTTGAAAGGAAGTTATTTTTCGTAATTTGTTTAGGTCATAAATTTAAATCATAATGGTCATAAAAAGGTCTTAAAAAGTCTTAAATTTGACTGACTAAACCCTGCAGAAACCCTGAGACTGTACGAACATGATCCCCGCAGTAAGCCATGTCACACTGTAAGATCTAAATCCACGTTTCCACCGCAGGAACTTTCCCCAGGAACTAGGAACTTTGGGGTGGTACTCTGTGGCCCCATTTACACTGCATGGTTCAAGTGACCCATTTTTTTCCTCTCATGTGGCACAGATCGGATATGACATGTGAACGTGTAAGCAGGAAAAAAACGCATTAATTCCGATATCCTCAGATCGGATTCAGGCCTCACTCATATGTGGTAATAAATCCGATATGATTACGTGCATTTGTGTCAGCCATGTAAGCGGTCAAATCGGATATTCCCCAGTAAATGCACGTCGTACGTCATTGAAAAAGGGACGGAGGCAAATTACGTCAACTCAGGTGGACACGAACTACCTGCGATCAGTGGCGCAAAAAGTGGGTATGCGCTATATGCGGCGCAGCACCTTGGGGGCGCCAAAGCGATGGGAATAATAATTGTAAAAAATTCTATATGTAGGTGCTGTTGCGCGTTTCTAAATAATTTCTGTATTTCCTCAATATTATATAACATTTTAGAGGACTAACAGGCTAGAGTAGGCGCCCTCATAAGATTCCATAACAGAGTTTTGGATAATAATGGAAAATCGCTAGTGGGCGCGCCTGATTTACCACAAAAACACGCGTTCTTAACGTGCGCTTTGGGGTCAAGGAAAACGCTCGTTTCCGACGTTAAGAACGTGAGTTTATATGGTAAATCACGCGTCAAGGACGCGCGCTATGAGTCGGACAAAACGCATGTTAACGTGTAGGCTAAACAGGTAAACCAAACAGGCAGTGCAAACTTGTTTGAAGTATCCAAACAGACGAAAAGAACGTGCGCTTTCCTTGGTGTTCTCAAGATTGCATGCTCACTTTTTAGGGCACACCTCTTATAAAGTAAAGTTACATATTGTTGACCATCTTTTTATGTAATTACACTATTTACCACTATACAATATGGCAGTTATAATAATTAAATTAAATCAGTATCAACAAAATCCGTCTTACCATTTATCCAAATCCACTTACACTGTAATTACAATTGCCTAAATAATGTAATGAGAATTTTAGATTTATGTTCTAAATATAATATTTTCATTATAGAAATATGAAATGTTGGGAAAAGGTAATTATTCCAGGCCTATGAAACTAGAAAACTGCCAGTAGCCTATAGTTGGCGGCGTGAATTATTTGAGAACGAAACCTATACTTTGTTTGAATCTAGCAAAAACTGTAAAAAAATGACCACTTGTTTATTGATCTGTTGTATAAAATTAATATTGCATTTTGCAATCGTGCTGATATAGGCTATTCTGGAAAATAGCACTCTTGCTCGTATGATATTGCTTAACTCATAATTTCCTCTTTAATTACTTTCAAACGAATGTTACATTTTTTGTTCGTTATTAGCCTATTTTTAATATAAATACAACAACAATAAAATAGTACAATAAAAAAACTCTTGTATATTAAACTTTTGTTTAAATAACATACAATTGCTATACCCGAATTATAACAAATAAATAAAAGATATTTGGAAATTACCCTTTAAAACTGAATTTGTGTTGTTTGTTATTAACAAAAGTGATCTTGCGCTTGTGCCTCCGCTATCGTCCTGTCAATCATCTCGCTTGCCAATGTAATTACAGTTACAGTAAAATTGAAATTCACCATCATCGGTTCCCATCCTCAGCCTGACAGTTTTTGCAATGACCATCAGCACTAGATTAATGGGCAACGAACGAATAACCCAAGCGCTCTTTGGTGATGTGGATGGTTATGTTACCGTTTATCATCTGTCCGTATTAAGCCCGCCCTGACAATTTGATGGGTCTGAAAAGCTAAAACAAATTTTTTGTAAGGGTATTGTATATCAGTGAAAGATAATTGTGTAGTTGTGCCATTGTATGAGCAATGATTATTTCACTTTGTATTTATATTTTTTATAAATATTTCATAAATCCACTCACACATAATTAGCCATTTGTATTTGTTCCAACTGACTGCAAAAAATTACCTAAGAATCTAGGTACTGAAACACCTCTTGCACAAAAAATGGTGTGTGCTCATTGTGTTTTAATAAATCCTCTCCAATAAGGTTTTTACCATTAATTGGAATTTTTTTACAGAATTGTGGTAAAAGTATCCTTGAAACTGACAAATATCAATTAACGTGATATGCTTCTAATGCAATTATTGCTCAATACTGAATGATCACCAAATTGGCTAATACTATTTATTCCACTTTTGGCCAGCTTGGAGATACTGTAATCCCTGTCTCTCTCCCTCCCTCCTTCTCCAGGCTTCTCTCACTCTGTTTTTCCCTTCTAGACCCTGCCCCTTGCTGATCTAACTTGACTTTAATTGGACGACAAGTCGGCCGGCAGCTCAGCCATTGGTGGAGCTTAACAGCTATTATGCTTGTTCAGAAGAGCCTGACTGTCCAACAGCAGGGGAGGGAAGGAGCGAAAGAAAAGACGGGAGTGACAGAGGCTGGGAGAAGAGGGAGGGTCATTCAGCCTGAAGGAGTGGAGCGGTTAGTGCGCAGAGTCGGGAACTTGCTGCCTGTGGGAAAGTAAACAGCATTATTTGCCGCCCTCTCAGAGGCCTCAGTCCGATAGCAGCGGATAAACAGAGGATGAGGATGTGTTCAAGGAGACAGCTGATTTTATAGCAGGAAGTGCATGGGAGGTTGTTGGGATTAAAGTCACTCTTGGGAGGTGCTGAAGCTTTCCTGTGGTAGTACTACTGAGGACAAAAAGGTGAGTTGTTCTGTTTATTGGTCTATCAATCTAACATTTTCTCTCACACACTAAACACTCTGAGTTTGCTTCCCGTTCATGCAACAAAGGCATGGGCACCATGAAAAGAGGTCTTTTTTGTGGGGGTAGGAGAAGAGAATACAGAAGAGGAGGGTATGCACTCTTCATACTTTCAGTGGCTCACTAGGGAACAGAGGGATCTTTCAAAACTCCCTCAACCCAAAGAGACCCTCTCACAGACAGTTAAAGCAATAGTTAAAGCAAAAAATGAAATTTCTGTCATTTACTCACCTTTATGCCGCTCCAAAACCTGCCCTGAAAAATATTTGGCATAGAAACCATTCAGAAATTGCTTATAAATTTCACCAAAAATTACAAAGAAATGACAAGTATCACACTGAATTAAAAATGACATTTTGACATTGGAACACAAAAGATGATATTTAAAAAAAATATTTAATTGGAAGTCAGTTGGGTCGAGTGCTGAGACATTTTTAATAAAATAAAATAAAAATGTAACAGAGGAACAGGTTTGGAACAACACAAGGGTGAGTAAATGATGGTATGTTCTTTTTTTTTAGGGTGAATTATCCACTTAACCCAGTCTTAACCAGCAGAACTTCAAACACAGATGCAACTCACAGAGGTGGTAAATGCAAACCAGGAATTGTCGTACAACCGCAGACAAAATTAGAGCAGATTTTTTTAATGGACTAATTCCAATGTAAGATCCACAATCACACACTTTGTGTAATACTGAGAAGCCTCACAATCCTGATCCTGAAACTCCTAATCTGCATCTAGCTGCCAGTCAGCTATCACTGACTTCCCTTTGCATTTCCAGATTTAGATGGTTTAAAAATGGGCAGTGTTCTGTTTCCCTCCTTTTCTCTCTATGACAGTTCAACATCATTAGCAGTCCATGCATGTCCGAGAGAGAGAGAGCTGCAGTACAAACATACCCTGTTAGCGGTCTCTCCAATTCGAAGGGACACAGCTGGGGCTTTTGGGCCCTCTGGGATGACAAAGGCGTATGTACGATTGAAGGGGCCTCCTAGCGGATGTGATACTGGATATTGGGTGGAGGGTGCTCCATCCAAATGTTAGCGAGAATTTGAGGCGTGTGAGTAACTAAGAAAGTCTTCAGAAAGTGAAAGCTGTTGTATGAAGACCTCTGCTCTTTCTGAGAACATATTACACAACAGCATGAGAGAAATTAAACACTATACTGTACTGTATGTTCAGAAGTTGAAAGAGGAGCTTGTACTTTTTATGTGTTTGTTTCAATAGATGTAAAGGCAGAATTGAACGGATCTTTTGAATCTGTGCATGCCAAACCACATCATTCTTGAATGAACAATCTGAATGAACAAAAGCCTGTTACATGACTCTCTTTGTTGTTAGTTTTATGGCTATACCGTGTTTTGGCATTATTATTACCAGGTGGCCAATGGAATTCCTTGCTCCAGTCATTTACACACTGCTTTTTATTTTAAAGTCACAATGAAATGGACTCCGAGTTATACATCGAAAAAGACACAATTTAGGGCAGGGACTTGGTTCTATGCATTGTTGGTGATTGGATTTTGAGATGTGACTATTGCTCTTAAAAGTGGAGGCAAATGAACATGAGCTTGAACTGGTAGAGTTTAAGCAGACTAAATGATTCCTGCATACAGCACTAAAGAGATGTTTGTCATCTTCACTGGAAGGTCCAGTTATGTCATTTTAAAAGACAATTAATGTTCGGTAATATTATCGATTTAACTGCTCTAACACTATATCAGATGAGAACAAAATTGAGCTGGATAATGACACTATTATCTATTAATATATACTAGGGGTGTAACGGTACACAAAACTGACAGTTCGGTACGTACCTCGGTTTTGAAGTCACGGTTCGGTACGAGTTCGGTACAGCAGACTTGCAAAATTGCTTTTTATTTATTTTTTATATTTAACAGTGGTTTACTGGGGGAAAAAAGTGTCTGTCCTTGAATGAATTAAATTATATCTAAAAGTTTATTTAAGATATTTCTGTAAATTATATAGGGATCCCTTACTTGTACATTAATATTAAAGATTAACCACAGAGCCCAAACTATTAGCCTAAATTCAGTTGCTATTTATTTTTAGGTATAATAATCAACACTCAAATAACACATTGTGTGCAAATATGTAAACTTCACATAAGGCAGTTTTTTGCATTAACTCCTAAATCTAATTATAAAATAGTTTTTTTTCTCCAAATCGTTGTTGAAATATAATACTTTATATACAGTGTTTGTCATTTTCATGACAGGTTTATTTAACATGCATGAAATAATCAAGACATCACTAACAGGTTCAGTAGAATATAATGAATATAACGGCTAATATAGAGCATATATTTAGTGAAAGAGTTGATTTCTCTAGTGAATATAATTCTGTGGACACTGAATGACTGCCTGAGGTAAATGTGATGCTAACGTTACATGACATTGTTTAGTTTACAGCAGTTATATTGACGTCTTTCCGCCGTTGAAACACTGATATAGCGAATACACCACATATATACATGACAGTAAGTTGTAATGTATCCTCAGCATACCTTCAGAACGTCATTCATGTTTATTCTTTAGGAAGAGATGATCGATCGCCTTCACAGATGATCGCGTTCACGCGCGTGCGCGTCGCTTGAACTGTGATCAGTGATCAGTCACGCCACATAGAGCGTCAAAACGGCATTTATCGTTTGAATTTCGTGATAAAATGGACTGAATACTTAATATGTTCGTGTGGGAACTCGGATTGAAGTGTGTTCCGCGCTTACAACAAGCCGACTGTTAACTGTTAAAGATTACATTCATAACCGTTCGGTACACGCGTGGACCGAACCGAAAGCCCTGTACCGAAACGGTTCAATACGAATACGTGTACCGTTACATCCCTAATATATACGTATATAGCTGCTTTGGAACAATCTCTGTTGTATAAAGCACTATATAAATAAATGTGACATGACACAAGTATGAGGTCAAACAATAAAAATAGAAACATGCACGGATATATTGTTCATAGCAAGATCTATAACATGCATTTAGAAAATAGATATAGTTCATTTTCATTCCATGCCAACTTTAACATGTTAATTTATAAACGTGCTTTACAGACAAACCCAAGGATGAATAATGCATTCTTGTATGTGGTCTGCAGAATCAGCTATTGCTGAGGTGGCACATTTTCAGTATGTGCGTTTGTGACAATAGAGGACATGTAGAGGTGTGTACACAGCCATTCCACTGTTTAAATAGAAGGTTAAGGTGCTGTTTCCATGGAACCTGCTGTCAAGTCAGAATGCACTGGTGTTATTGTAAATATCCTGCTTCTTTTGTCTGTCAGCTAAAATTGAAAAGCAGATAATATACACTTGCAAAAAATACACATACCATAGCAACACACTCTTAAAATTTGACACATTAAGATTTTGCAGTGTATTCATTAATCCTGAGCACATGTGCCGGTTTAATACCCTATGGGCAAGGATGATGTCATCAAACTGTATGAATCACAGACGGCATATCTCTGAGCTGTCTTGCGATAACTCCAGCTATTTCATGAGATGGACACTTGGGACGCTGATAAGAAGTGGAAAAGGAAGTTTAATCCTTGTGTTGATACACTGCCCCCTCCATAGTTTTATAGCATGAACCAGTAGTTGTCAACTGGTGGTTACCGACTCAAAATTGGGTTGCAGACTGCAGGGAAAAACGTTACTAAATGTGAAGAGAGGGTATGCTCGTGACGTCACAGTCGGCCGGAGTTGCTGCGGTTACGCCCACTGAATGGCAGAACGACAGAGGCAGTATTGGTTTCAGCGTGAATGCTATGAAAAACACAAAAAACATCTAAAACGGGAAAGAGCTTTGAGATTGACTGTACAAATAAATTTGACAAGAAGTCTGAGGTATATTTTTACAGACTGAAAGGTTTGTTTGAGCTGCATCCTCAAATGTACACAAGTGATTTCGCATTTTCTTCAGCCTGAGGCTTATTTCAATTTTGGTGTGAAATAGTCTTTACATTTGCACAAAATAAAACTTTTTTGCCCAGGTGAGAAAAGGTTACGCAAAAAAGTAACAACGCATTACTTTTATTAAAAAGTAAATAAGCAATGCAATTAGTTACTTTTTAAGGGAGTAGCGCAATATTGTAATGCATTACTTTTCAAAGTAACTTTCCCCAAAACTGGTTATATATTGTATTGACAACTCATTTAAATATTTACCATTGTATATTCTGCCTAATTTGACATTTTTAAATAAACACTGACAAAACTATACAAGTTTTAGGGCTGGACTAATATAATAATATATATATATATATATATATATATATATATATATATATATATATATATATATATATATATATATATATATATATATATATATATATGGCTGTACGTTAACTTTTTTTGCACATAGCACTGGTGCTACAGAGGTTGAAATTTTGTAGCACAGCCCACAAAATTGTAGCACATGTATAAAACGTCTGTTACCATGTCTGAAAAATGCAAAAAGTGCTATACAATACAAATATTTAAGAATAAAAATAATAATAACTATTATTATTATTATTATTATTATTATTATATTTTACAGAAAACATAAATCATTAGAAAGGTCTAAGGTTTTATAATAAAATATTAAATTATGATAAAAAAATGTGACTGTAATGTCTTAATTTGTCTTATTTTATCTTTTGTACTTACTGAGAAAGAAAAAAGTACTGTACATGTCTCTACACCGCGAATCTATCACTGTACTGCAGAATATATAAAATAATATAATTTCTGCCTCATTCTGTGATGTGAAGCCTGTCAGATTACAAAAGTAGGTTATTTCAAACACTCGATTAATGTTCTCTTTTGTTGGACAACAGGTTTGTAAACGCTTCTCATTACAAGTTTGGAAAGAGGTTGTTGCTTTTTCTAATACACATTAAGGGGGCTTTAACACTGGGCACGTTTGCTGTGGTCATGTCCAAACGCGATTGTTCAGCGCTGGTCTGGTTTCACACTCAACTTGATTCTATCGAACCCTGGTGCACTTGTTCATCTTACGTCATCAAAAATGTGCACGGCGGATGATAGAAAACACACTGCCGTAAATATATTGTGTTTTTATTAATTTGGTGCGATTATGCGCAGCTGGGTAAACAACTCTTGGGTTTACTGTATGTGCGTCGCATGAAGTTACACGCATATGCGCAAATTCACGTGAATCGCGGGACAGTTCGAGTGCCACCTCCTTCAGAGTCTCGGGTTTGGTGCGTACCGAGCCCGCGATTGACAGCTTTTATTAGCAGTTTTTCATGCAAACCGTGCCGCTTTTCGAACTAAAATGCCAATGACTCCATCTCACAGTGCATGCAGAGATAGAGCAGCATTTATTGCGAACCGATCGATCCACCCTGAACAGTGCTGCGCTTCATCTGCACATTTATTTATTTATTTATTTAAAAATTCCGGTTCCGGTGGGAAAATGAGGTCAATTCATACCCTCTATGTAAGCTGCTTCAATCCAGTTAAAGGTGGGGTAAGTGCTTTCTGGTAACCAATGTTGATATTTCAAATCACCCAAAAAACACGCCCCTATTTTGATAGCTCCGCCCCACACATATGGAACCCAGGCAACGACTATGGGGGAATCTGTTACTATGGTAATCCAGGTCAAATGTTCAATGAAAAAGTCATCCCTTCCATGCCAAAAACACAAACAGTTCTCATTAACAACTAGATAGCATGAGCAAGACAGTCCAACTAACGAACATATTACAATTATAACAAGATTAGAGGGATACCGATCATGAAAAGAGGAAACAAACATATATTAGGAGTATATTAACTTACTGTTCGGACACACTTTGGGTGACAGTAGCCGCGTTTCCATTACCCTTCAAATTGCGCAAATTGAAATTGCGAATTGAAAATACGCCCAATGGAAACGCGTCAATTTCACAAAAACTCCCATATATAGCAAAAAGGTTTTTACGCTCGCATGAGGTGGTTTTTCAGGCAATTCGAAAAAGGACATTTTCGCAAAACTGCAATGGAAACAGTTTTTTCGGATTTACAGGTCACCTGGTACGGTCATGCATTGCTCCCACACGTAATTATAAACAGTAAACTGTCTACTTTTATTTGTGTACACTTAACAGCAAAGGCCGTGGACTCTGCACGGATTATTTTGCACTCCACTCCAAACGCTGTCTTCATTTCAGAAATATATTTTGTTTATTAAACGAAAAGCTTTTCATTTCAAAAGCATTTCTAAATTCAGTTTATATTTCCAACAAACAAAATTCCAAGCCAAAATAACGAAGTGGTAAAAAAACCTTTGAGTTACACCATGAAGATTCAAACATCTCGCTTGTCTCTGTATGTGGCAATGCGTCACAATAACCTGGCGTATGTAAAAGTCGATAATTCTTTATAGATGATGGTATGTTTGGACAGAAGACGAGTTCTTTATTAAACTTATAAAAAACAATAGAATAAAAAATGCCACAATTTATCATAACACCTCATGTGTGCCGCTCAAGTATAAGGTGCTTTCCTTGCCATTAGTGCTTGGATAACACACGTCTCATTAATAATAATGGCGTGCGGTGGCTGGGATATACATAAACCTAACAACATACATAGCATGATTTTTGGAATGATCGACTTTTAGAAACTATCGAAAAAGTTTTGCGCAAATCTGTAATGGAAACGCGGCTAGTGAGGAGGTTTAGATGCTCCAGGCTTATACGGTGTGGAAATTAATGGGTAATGTTAATTATCATAGCTGAAGTGAATGACGATACGATCGCAAATGGACAAATAAGCAAACATGACAAGCGTATTCAAGCAAAAGCCAGCATATATTAGTTCTGTGAAACAAAACTAAATCAATGTTACTCGCCTATCAAGAAGAAATAAAGCAATCTCAGCCTTAACTCCTTGAGTTCTCTCCAGCGCTGGAAAGCTGATACTTCTTGCCTGATCATAAGCCTTCTTTTGTTCCAGACATCGTCCACATTTGTTTTTTTATCTGCCATAGCTCAGCTAATGTCCGCTCTTTGTTGTGTCTTTTGAATAATGAAGTGCACTGAGGACTCTTCTCCCTGTCATTACTAGACACAACCCTTACTGCTGATTGGCTATCAGTTTGTTATGGTGCTCGGCCCGAGTCACATTTCTAAAGACGTTTTGAAATAAACACTTACCTCACCTTTAATATTCTTCTTGGAATAGAAGTAACATTTTCTGTCATGTTATGTAGCTGTCAGAAAATGTGCGCATCATGACACAGAGGTGAGCATATTGGGAATGACACCAGGGGGCAGAATATATCTTCAGATTGTTTATCCTCAGATGGTTTTTCAGAAAGTTATTGATCAAATTGATGTGGTCTTGTATTCAATATCACACTACATTTGGTTTTATAGGGTCAAACACGAATCTGTCACTCAAGCTAGGCAGATGTAAACATGAACAGGTATTGATGCTGAAGGTGTCAGGACTTCTGAACTGGAGGACCCAGATGCAGAGTGAACAAAAGAATTTATTGACAGGGCAGTTCAACAAGGCACTAGAGGGTAGTGGATGAGTGACAGTCCAAACAGCAGGGCCAACAGGGAACGTAGACAGATGAGGGTGACTGCTGGAACCAGCATGTAGATGGAAGAGGTGAAGACAGGGCAGGACACAATGAAGCAGAGATCCTTTACTTGCTGCTCACGCAGAGCCAGTCTAGCTACCAGGCAGAAGGAACCAGCAGGCAGGGAATCCCAGGGAGGAGGCAGGAACTAACACGAGACAACGAGGATTAAAAAAAAACAAAAAAAAAAACACACCCTGCAGAAACTAGAACACCAGTGGTGGGGTTCCAGATTAACTTACCGTCAAATATACCTTTAACTTTCGGTTGATTAACCCAAACCTTGCTTACTCGAGGTATGCTGGCTCCAAAGATGTTCCCGGTTAACACAAGTCTCAGAGCAAATAACCCATGATTCACCATGGCAACAGACACTAAAGAGAGAGGACAACATTCTACTTCCTCTTTTGTTTAATGGCAATATACATAACCTACTTCGTACACATCACTACCCATTTGGTGGTCATGCAATAATTTTTCTCAATGTCTCGGTTTTAATAAGTAATCTTTATTCAATGAGCATAAGGATTACTTTGTTTATTTGATGCTAATTAATTGAATACAGAGCCATGTGTGAGATGACAAAACAAATATGTTTAAGTGTTAATTCAATTAAAATTTGTTATAATTCTTTAGAATTAATATATAATATTGTATATTATATAACTGAAACAAATTTGGTTTTTAATAACTATTAATTATATATAAAAAAAAACAAAAATCTATATACCTTTTTAGACACACTAACCCTGAAAGTAACCACGGATTTTGGAACCGAAAGTTGAGGTTACCTGCTTACTTACGCTTAAACATACCCAGGTATGGCACATAACCTGCTTTCTGGAATACCCCCCAGAAACAAATGATAAACTAAATACAACTGGAGCTAGAAAAAGGGAAAAACAAAAGAGAAACCTTAAAGCTGGGAGAAAACTAGAGCAAAATATAGAAACTTGACTAGACTAAACATTCAGGAACAAAGAAAAAAAACTGAAATTAAATAAATTCAAATCTTGAACTGACTTGACAAGATGAGCGCTCAAAAACTGAAACCATACATGCAACAAACCAGCAAAGACAAGAGGGAAAGGAGCTCAATATTAAGGGTTTAGCACATGCGGATCAGGTGAGCACAATTAGTAAAACAAGGACTACTAGACAAGGACTAAACAAGGGGGCGTGGTAAAGGGAAACAAGGAGGTGGGACAAGAGAAACACATGGCAAACACAAACAAAGACAGAGCAATGTGCTTAGACACAACACAGACATAGAAACATTAAACAAGGACAACACAGATAAGGCTGCCAGGGCAGAACCCTGACAGCAGGATCTTGCATTGTAGGCCTAAATCATATTTAGCTATAATGTAAAGATCAGCATGATATTCTGAATATTATATTCAAGAAGATTCCAGGTTTAGATTTGTCTTTGGGACTGAAGAGATCAAGAGCCAAGGAGCTTTTATTTGAAAATGCATATGAAAATGCAAAAAAAAAGAAAAAAGGTCTGTACTCTAAAAATAGTTTTATTAGGTTTAAGCAGGAGATAAAAACAGTGTAAGGCCGGTTTCACACTGCACGCGTTAGCAGGGCGTAAGCAGCGCGTATTTTTTTCGGCGCCCGTTAACAGATTAGAGCATTCACACCGCACGCAGAGGAGGCTATTTTTGCCGCGCCGCTCACGCTGAATTAAAGCCACAGTGGATTGTTCTTGATCAAAACTGACCTGATTAACATGTAAAATGACAAATTTCACCATGAAATCATGTAGTGAAGTGTCCCACGTGTTTCACGATCACCATATGACATCCAGCGCTGTGAAAAAATAAAATAAAATACACGAAAACACAACACTGCCAGAAGTTTTTGCCCAAACTTCAAAAGCCTGTTTAAATGATTAAAACTAGAAGCATATCTTCACTTCAATATTACATTTATCATGTGAACTACTTATATACAACATGTTATATGCATGTATGTATGAGACAGAGGGGAACATGTTCACGGTCGCATTTGCAGCAGATACTGTATATGCTGCCCATCATAAATCAAAGCACGAGACAGACGGGGTTCGGAGGAGAAGACCGGAAAATTTGACATAATGGACAATATTCGTCTGTATTTGCAATATACGAGCTGCGGTTCAGCTGCGGTTCAGCTCTCCATACACACCGCTCCTGCCCTGCCAACGCACTGCTTGCGCATGCGGTGTGAAGCCGGTGAAAACGTCAAACAATCAATCCACAGACTCCGGTTCAACTCCATCTGGAACAACAAATAATACACGATAAAGACAGTAATTGGAACGATAACACAGCCGTAATAATGCCATTGATAAACATGGTGCCCACAGGAAAAAAACTAAAGACAAAAAAAAAAACAAATAAACATGAGAGATCAAAATCTTCAATGAAACCTAAGGAGACATAGTAAATGAAACATCCACTTTTTTGCATTTTCATCTCTTTACATAGGTCTTGGCACCAGCTGGGAGAGCACGGTGAGTGCTTTGAAATGTACATAGAAAAAGTTTATCATAACATCTCTTCATACATGCACCCTATTAAGGATGCTAAACTTTTTCAAAAGAATGGAAGCAGAACAACATGCGACCCTGGACCACAAAACCAGTCATATAAGTCACAAGGGTATATTTGTGGCAATAGCCAACAATATATTGTATGGGTCAAAAATGATTGATTTTTCTTTTATGCCAAAAATCATTAGGATATTAAGTAAAGATCATGTTCCATGAATATATTTTGTACATTTTCTACCGTAAATATATATTAAAAAAATATTATCAGTAGTAATATGCATTGCTATGGACTTAATTTGGACAACTTTAAAGGCGATTTTTCTTCATATTTAGATTTTTTTGCACCCTCAGATTCCAGATTCTTAAATAGTTGTGTTTCGGCCAAATATTGTCCTATCCTAACAAACCATACATCAATGGAAATCTTATTTATTCATCTTTCAGATTATGTATAAATCTTAATTTCATAAAATTGACCTATAACTGGTTTTGTGGTCCAGGGTCACATATACATAATGCTTTACATGAACAGCCAATCAGAACTTATGCTGGATTGCTACAGTAATGTTCTTCCAAGTCCGGGTAAAAAATGCAATTGACCTGCCCCTGAGGAAATTATTCTTGGTTTCTCTTTCAAAATATTAACTTTGTCTTCGCCTAACGCAATTAAAGTGATAAATCTCCAATAATTAATTTAATCTCTTTGCTAAAACAACTTTTGAAATGTCTTTCCTATGGAACTTCTCCAAGAGACACATGAACTTTTGATGTATAAAAGGTCATGGTAATATAAGAATATCCTGTAACTTTAGGAGCTGAAAACTTCCTTGTTAGTCAAAGAAAAGCTTTTATTGACAGCTGGCTCAGCAAACAATCAATCTGCGAATGTTCTTCCCTGTGATGTCAGACTGCAGTAAAACACCTCCTTAAACCGTAGAAGACGAATGCCTAATTCTGTAGCCCCACCCACCGACTCACGCCTGACATGTTATAGATAAATGTCACAAGCTGAAGAATCCTTTGTATTTGAGGTGTTGTTGCTTGTTGCTTGTGTGTGCGTGTGTGTTAGTGATGCGGTTATATCCACTGATCGGGCGGGTCAAGTAATAAAAAATAACATTTAAATTAATTGTGGGTGGATGAGAGATAAATCATTGTGTTTGTTTGATTAAGACATATTGCGAGCCCTGTGGGCGAATCATTCCGGTTGCTGTTTTTCCACGCGTTTTCAAAACAATTTCCTACATGTATTGACGGGGGAGCCAAAGCTCATTATAATATGCAAAACTGTTATCCAATCATAGCAGTGGGCTATACTAAGTCTTCAATGCTTTATACTTTAAATGTAAAAACCATGCAAACGTCATAAATTGACCTCAGACAACAGTATAATTAAAAAAAAAAAAAGCCAGTTCATGACCCCTTTAAAAGCAAGTTCCGAGAATGTTGTTCTAAGAACGTTTCTCTCAACATTATAAGAACATCGGTCAAGTACAAATAACATCATAAGGACATTCCAACAATGTTGTTTTAAGAATGTTTCCTCAATGTTACGATAATGTATTTTAACTATGAAAACATTATAAGATGTTCCAAAAACATTATTTCAGGAACGTTTTTTTTTACTAACATTTACATAACATTAGTGAAAGTTATGGGAACATTCCCTGTTAGCTGGGTATCTGCAATATTGATTATATTATTGTTTTAAAAGTGCCTGATTATATTTCCAGGTGTGAAATGAACACATTTCCCCATATCTGCTATTTTGGGCATCACAGCTCAGGATAGTCACTAGTGAAGGGTTTGACTATGCACATACTTGTGATACCATCAGCCAATCAGTATCGTCATGACATCAATTTTCTGTGGCTCTCATATGGTTGAGATGTCATGTTATCAGTACTGCCGCTGGCCGTTTCGATGCCCTAAGCGCGATCACTTTATGTTGCCCGCAGTCGCGGCGTTCGCGAATTGCGGGCATCATAAAGTGCAACAGGGGGGTGGAGAGAGCATTTTCTTGTGGTGCTCCCCTGAGCACTTGGTGCCCTAACAAAGTTGCCCACAACTTTGATGCGTGTAATGGGAGCGGCGGCACTGCATGTTATATATTTCTGTCAGGAATGGATAAAATATTTGAGACAGACAATCCTTTCTCTCCATCAGTGCTTGGTCCCACCATTTTTCACATTACATATACCACTGACCTTTTGACTTGTGATCTAACAGCCAGGCATTCCTCAGTGATGAATGCAGAAACAATGCTTTGTGAGTTTGTTCCAAGGTCTGATCACAAGAGTGCCATTGTGTGTGGTATAACATGAAGTGGGTTTGCCGGAGAAGCTGTGTTTTGTGGTCCACTGTAAAGGACAGAAGACACAATGGCCTTATCAAAATGGACACGAATAGGGTTTCTGAAAAACATGTCGGGTGTCGTTCAGGCTCCTTTATCTATATTAGCATTTTTGTAACTGATTCAGTGTTAGAATGAACATAGGCAAATTTACAATTTGTGGTTACTTAAAGTGATGATATCCACCATACACAAGACACAATTCTTCCATTCACAAAATCTTCCATTGCAATCACAGATTTTGGATGTAGAGGATAAATAAGCCAATCAGTATTATTGGCAAATAAATAAGTGTTGTATGTGTGGTTGTGGCATCATTTGTGTACTGCAAAATGAAACCTTATTAGTTACGAATTATTACCTAATCCCTGGTGTAGTTTTGCAAATAATCCAAGTAAGTCATGTACAATCAGCCCATGGACAGTGAGGTCATCTACCAAGAAGTAATATCAGCAGACGTGTCACTGCATGGAATGTGCCAGCAAAGGAAACAATTGTGAGCTCATCAAAATGCAAAGCACATTATGGGGTGAGGGATTATTTTGTGTTTAATAAATGGTGCAACTCATTAAACAAACTGGTTATTTTGACAGTGACAGTTTTTTTTTTAAATAAAAAAACTATCCATGTAGCGTAAATGTACGAAGAAACATAAATACAGCAAAAAAAGGAAAAAAAAAGAAAAAAGAAATGTCCCTTTTTTGGCATACTGTATTTTAAAGGTAATTATGTAAAATCCAAATAAGGTTTACATATCTTTACTGGAAAGGGCTTAGAAAAAGGTTTTACATGTTTGTTCAATGAACCATAAACAGTTATTACACATACATCTGTGGAACAGTCCTAAAGACACTAACGGTTTGCAGGATGTAGACAATTAAAGTCAAAGTTACTATGGCTGTGTCCGAAATCGCCGCCCTATACCCCTAAATAGGGCACTATTTGAGGGAACAGCCATATGTAGTGGTGTCCGAAACCATAGTGGACAATGCACCGCAAAAACGAGTGTACAACTCATCAAGAGATGGTGCCCGCAGCTGAATCAATCATAATCTGGTCCAGCGTAATATCATACAGGTATGAATTCCTTTTTAATTGATTATTAAATTGTTTAATTACGATTTATACTTGCTAGTTTCCATGGCAGAGTTCAAGATCAATCTTTTTACTAGTACTGGAGCTGTCAGTTTGCTAAGTTTCTAATATTAATAATTAAACAGCAAGCACAAACAATGCAAAAGCGGCAGCCCTGTCCAAATTCACTTACTCGTTTTCATTCACTCAAGTGGACTGTATTAGTGGAGTAATGTAGGGAATAGTGGATGAGGGCACAGGGGACGATTTCAAACACTGCATATAACTTGGGACATTAAAGAGACCATTCTACTGACTGGCGAGACCATTCTACTACTGGCGAAAAACACCAGATGCCCAGAGTCCCTGATCACCTGTTTGAACATGCCATAGTCCTGCTGGAGGAGCCATGAAGACGGCAGAGCCAGAGCAATAAACTGCAATACCAGTAATATAAAACGCCTTAAACAGTGCTACAGGTCCTTCTTGTAACTTCCTAAGTAACTTTGGATAAAAACATTTGGAAAATTAATAAATTACTGTTGAATTTGTACCACATTCACAGCACAAAGGTCAATTTTGTCTGTAATGAGATGTATCTGCCTTCTAAATTTATATAACGTGTCAATAGTCGAGTCCAGTGTTGACATGGTGTAACAGTATTCAGAACAGAAGAAGAATGAAAAATAAGTAGCTATAATAATAAAAAATTCAAATAAAACACAAATTAGGCTAAAATGGCATTCATTATAAACAACATACAAACATCAAGCCAAAATGAATTTATTTAAAGCAAAACTGAAACAAAACTGAATCCACGTAAAACAGCATCCTTCACATGCACAAAAATTGAGTGCTGGACACACTGGGCACGATTTTACAGCGGACCATTACAAATACAATGCGTTGTGTCACAAAAAACAAGTGAGGGTTATACTACTTGTCGCACAGTTTTTTTCTGTTCATTATTTAAGTGAGCTGTATTTTGTGTAGTCATTTATTCCTTTAATTTTATTCAGTTTTTTTCACGGTTCACAGAAGCACTGCAGGTCTGTAATGTGACGACGTGTGAGTCCTCATGTTCTGTAGTTTCTGATTCTCTTATGCATCCAATTGCAACAAGTCTGGCTTGACAGACAGCAGCATGTGCCCAATGCCAGGTAAAGGGGACCGCCCATTACCAAACTGCATAAAGCACCTGCACGCGCTACCTTTCCTCAGTTCTCACGACCTCTGGAATATTTTACACTCAGCTTATGGTTTTACGGACTTCACTATTGTCTGCAGGAGGACACATCTTTTGGATCAGCCTCTGCTGGACGTGTTTGTCCAATCAGCAAGGTTAACTGAAGTAATTATTGCAAGCCGACCACGCTTGCACTCTTTATCAGGCTGCCCGCCTCCCCTGTTCTACAATTTTCCCCTGTTCTACAGCTGCCCGCCTGTCGAATTATTCGCTTATTTCTTCAATGTCTCTCTCTAAGCCCACAACGGCTACAACTGGGGACAACTAGTCTTGTGCCTGTTTGGCCGTGTGCAGCACTCTCATCACTGCTAAGGATTCCCATCCTTACTGTGTGGTGTGTATGGGCTATTGATTTCCCTGAGAACTGTAGCCATTGCCTGACGCTCCCCAAGAAACTCCAGTACCTCAGAGCTCTGATTAAGGTCTGTCCGACTCTGATGGGGAAAATGGCGATGCAGATGTGCTCACGGGGGCTACTAATGCCATCCCGTCATCTGTGATGCCTAAGACGAACGTTCCCACTGCACCGATTGATTCTCTCTGCAGTTTGTGAGCGAGCGGCCGCTCACCTCAACATCGAATTGCTGGTCCTTCAAAGTGCCTCTGACCCTCGCGTCACTAGAAAGCAGTTTTTCCCTGTCATCCCTTCGTGTGCTAAACACATGAAATATTTCTGGGGAGATATTAAAGATGTTAAGGATATGGCCTCTCTCGGCATAGGTGACCTCACCGCCATCAAGCTCTCTATCACCAGGCACCTTAACCCCTCTCATGGTGGGTTGCTCGCCCCCCTTCGCAAGCCTGTTTGGGCTGAAATGTAGTGACAAAAACCATTTCATGAACGCCCTCATCCTCAGGAGTCCTAGTGGCAAAACCTGGATAGATGAAGCCATAAGACCCTGTAGCCTGAGACAGGTGCGATATTGCACTTTCGCCACCTCTCTGAACTGAGACAGACAGTTCATCAGAGAGAGAATGCGCTCTTGAGAGAGACGCGCTCGCATGGAGACTGAGTTCAGTTCAAGGCCCAAGATCACATTCTGGCTGGGTATAAAATTGCCTTTGTTCACATTTACCCTGAAGCCAAGAGACGCGATGTTCGTGTGCACACGGCAGGTGTCCCGCAACACTTTTTCCTTCGAATCGGCTATTATGAGGCAATCGTCTATGTATTTCAAAATCCATAGACCAGACATTTTCAGGGGAGTCAAGCTTGCTTCTGCGCACAGACATGGGGAGGACCGTGAATTCGTAACATATGCCTTGATAGGCGAAACAAAGAAACTTCCTGTTTGGCGGAGAAATGCTTATGTGGATGCTTTCAGATCAACGATGTGAACCAGTTTTATGGTGCGGGCGAGCACACCATGAGATAACATTCTGAAATTGTATTTCCTCAAATGTTTGTTCTACACCCTGAGGTCCAGAATAGGACGGAGAGAACCATCCTTTTTTGGAACCAGGAAATAACGAGAATAAAAACCCTGGTTTATCAGATTGGGGGGTACCACCTGAATAGCACTTTGGTGCTGCAGTTCGCCAAGCTGACACATGGCTCACGAGTGTACCCACTTCATGGGTTAGCTTAGTGAGGGGAACACAGTATGTGTGTGGGGTGACACTGCTTTTGCACTTTTCCTCACAACAGACCCCCTGAACGAGGGGGAACACACATCATCCACTAAACACATGGGCTGGGCAGCCACGGGAGGGGGGCACCCTCCAGAAGAGACCCTCCGTCTTTTGGACAGGGGCTCTGAGGCAAGAAGAGAGTCTAGAGAGCTTGTCGCTTGAGAATGTGGACCTGAAGCCCCCATCGGCCAAATATCAGGTAGGCTGCCTGCTTGTGTTTAGAGTTGGTGGGGGTAGAGTTTGGGGGTTTTCCCACGGCGGCAGGAGTAGGTTTCCTCCAGGGCTTAGCAGAGGGTGGGTTGCTCTGCCGTGGCGGGGGCTTGTTGCGTGGCCTTTCCTTGCCTTAATGAATGTTATGTCCCGGGGCTGGGGGGTTACGCAAACGTGCAGGGGGCGCCTGGTGTGGGGCCGCCTTCCTAGGAAGACACAACTTAAAAGCCTCGTCCTCCTTCTTGTCGTCTCATCATTGTTGCATCAGTGCGACAGCGGGGCCAAAGAGCCTGGCCGGGCTCTACCGGGGCGCCTGCGATGCGTCTCCTCTCACTATCCGGAAGGCCCAACAGATTGAGCCAGAGCACATGCTCTTCTACCACAGAAAGTGCCATGGAGCGCCCGCAGGTTTGGACAGCCTGACGAGCATTATGAAGGATGAGGTCGTTAACCGTGATGATCTACTTCCATAATGTAGGAGAGGGAGATCCCTTGTCCAGCTGTAGGCCCAGGTCGTCCGAAATTTCCACCTTGTAAGCGGAGTGGAGGGAGGAGACATTCAGGGCCCTAACAGCCGAGGACTTATAAGCGGCCTGGTGCACCGAGGCAGAAAAACGGTCCATCTTGTTAGCAAGGACCGGCTTCGGAGAGAGCGAGCAGCCCTCCCTGGACTGGGTTGAGGTGCCTGGCGATCGAGGGCTCAATAGCAGGCGGTTCCGAGAGCCGCCATACCCTTAACCTCCAGGCCCGCAAGACCGTGTTTAAAGTCGAGCGGGTCGCTTCAGTAGTGCCTCATGTGCTTAGTACACACTGGAAGGATGGGAAAGAGCACTTTCCCATCGTAAATATCCCTTTCCTGATATACAGTAGCGCATACAGGCTATATATGCCCGCAGGTAAGGGGTGAGGCCTTACCGACATTGCTCCTGCCTATCTTGCCAGACTTGGTGCAATTGGATGCTTCTGCGGAGGTCAGGTACGGATGCCCTTCTAATGGATTTGAGAATGTGATATGGTTTAGTGCGAATATCTTATCTGACATGCTGCATGTTTTGGACAGAGTACAGCATAGCTTTCAGTTTCTCAGTAAGTTAAATGTTTTTCTGCAAGTGCTACATCGTCCCCTTGGAATTATAAGGTTCTATCTGAAATGTTTGAGTTATTCACATATTTGTATTTTATGACTTTTTTACATTATGGGATGTTGTTTTTTAAGTTGTGTACATTTTGGAGCTTTTTTTTCAGAAAATAAAAAGTTTATTTCTACACAGTCAAATGGAATGCAATTTTTTAAAGCTCAATATCTCAAAACCAGTCAGAATGCTGATAGAATCTCTTAATTCCAAGGTAGCGATATGTTTGAGTCACTTACAATTAACATTTGGGAATGCAACATGTGTCAAACATCTTCCCAAGTTCATAATGAGAATAATTTATGAATCTGTTGTTGTTAACAAAAAGATGCACTAAGGTCTTCCTGCGTGTTTCCCCCAAAATAAAAGCTATGTTTAATGTTTACATTTACATTTACATTCATGCATTTAGCAGACGCTTTTATCCAAAGCGACATACAACTTGGGGGTACATGAAGCGATTGGTCATGAAGAGTCGAGAAGCGCAATAAGAGCCTGAAATACTGAGACCGTGTACATTGCTCAGTGTAGCACAGGCTAGAGTAGGGAGGGAAGAAGGAAGAGAAAGTGTTTTTTTGTATTTTTTGTATTTTTTTATGAGGTTAAGTGCTCACAGAAGAGCTGAGTTTTAAGTTGACTTTTTAATGATGTTAATGATTCTGCGTTTCGGATGGCGTTGGGAAGATCGTTCCACCAGCTGGGAACTAGGGATGGCGAAAACTAAACATTTTCTTGACCGACCACCGAGCCTCATTAGCCGGTTGAAACCGGTTAACCGATTAGTTAAAAAAATATGCTGCGCTATTTGAAATAACAGCCGCAACTCGCGAGCCGCGCCTGCAATTTCGCAACTCTGTCGCATCTCTATGCCGCTCTGCCTCCCGCTCTCTCACACACACACACACACACACACACACTGTCCAGGCGCCGCCGCCTGCCTTCCACTCACGTCAATTTTTTAAAATCCCCTACAGCGCGAAACATGAGTCCCGCAAACGCGGCGCTGAGGAGCTTGTTTGTAATCGGAGGACAAATGGCTCCTTAGTTTCGAAATGGTTTGGGCACAAGGTGATCGCGTTGAAAATAAAGGCTATTGTCTAGCGTTAGAAGCTCATTTGAAACATTGCCGCGACTCATTTAAGATAATGACAGCTCCGAAGAGACGCCGCTTTAGTTCGAGGTAGTGCTAACAATAATAAAGAAAGATGATGATCAACACCTTATGTGTTACCACTGAAATGTAGATGTAATATATTTAGATGATGTGCTAAGTACTGTATTTAAGCACTGTATCACACAAGTTGCAACTTACATCTGAAGCTGAACAATGAAGCATTTGCTGACGCGTTTCATGCATTATTTATGGTGTGAGCACATTCAAGCGGTTCAGAAAATATTCATCTGTAATATCGGTTATAAATAATAAATACAAATTATAAAGACACATTTTGGCTAAGTTGTTTATTTCCGAGTGTTATGCTGCCTTCAAGTGCTCTCTGAATTATTGTAAATAGGAGTTTCCTAGGTAAAAATTGCACGTGAACGCGCTCCACCCCTCGAAATATGAACGAGATGAGTTCATACTTCATAATCACGACTTTAGAAGTGGGAATTGTCAAATTTCCGATAGCACGTGAAGGCAGCATTACTTTCACTTACTTTTGTTATTTCCAAGCTGGTAAACTGAAATATTGCGCATGATTTGAGATATGTTTTCCACGCAGGTTGTAAGAGAGGCTATGACAGTTCATAACACAGCAAGCGTTCACCATTCTAATGTGTTTTTAACTGTATAATACAAGTTTTTAAAGTCTACCTCCACTATTACTCATTCTCTAATGTAGTGTCTGTGTCCTAAAGTCCGCGAATGCATTGCGTTGGTGACGTCACGTTCCCATTCTCTATAAATAGCCTAATTTAGAGATCACTTTTTTTTAACCGACAACCGACAACTTTGATCGGTTAACGTTGATACGGTCAACCATCGGTCAAACGGTCATCGGTTAACATCCCTACTGGGAACGTTGAATGAAAATGTTCTGGAAAGGGATTTTTCCCCCTCTGTGATGGTACCACAAGCCGTCGTTCCTTTGCTGAGCGAAGGCTTCTGGTGGGGGTGTGGATTTGTAGAATGGAGTCAAAGTATGCAGGAGCTGAGCGCGTGGTGGCTCTGTATGCAAGCGTCAGTGCCTTAAACTTGATGCGAGCAGCGAGTGGTAGCCAGTGCAGGGAGATGAAGAGAGGTGTGACGTGGGTCTTTTTGGGCTCGTTGAAGACAAGACGTGCTGCTGCATTCTGGATCATTCGAAGTGTTTGGATCGCACAATAGGGGAGTCCAACCAGAAGCGCATTGCAGTAGTCAAGTCTAGAAATAACCAGGGCCTGGACAAGAAGCTGTGTTGCGTGCTCTGTTAGTAACGGTCTAATCTTCCAGATGTTTTGGAGCGCAAACCGGCATGAGCGAGCTGTCTTAGAAATGTGTTCTCTGAAGGACAGCTGGTCATCAAATGTTACTCCAAGATTTCTGACTGACTTTGATGGGGAAATCAAGGATGTACCTAACTGGATGGTGAAGTCATGTTGTATGGTGGGACTGGCGGAGAAGATGAGAAACTTAGTCTTTGCCAGGTTGAGCTGCAGGTGGTGTTTTCTCATCCATGCAGAGATGTCAGCCAGACAGCTGGAGATTCGTGCAGCTACTGTGGGGTCGTCTGGGTAAAATGAAAGGTAGAGCTGAGTGTCATCAGCATAGCAGTGGTATGAGAAGCCATGTGCCTGAATGATGGGTCCCAATGAGGTAGTGTAGATGGAGAAGAGGAGAGGACCAAGCACTGAGCCCTGGGGAACCCCAGTGGTCAGTTGATGTGCTTGGGATTCCTCTCCTCTCCAGGCAACCTTGAAAGACCTACCTATGAGATAAGACTCAAAGAACCAAAGGAGTGGAGTCCCTGTGATGCCCAGTGATGAGAGGGTGGACAGAAGAATCTGATGATTGACCGTGTCAAAGGCCGCAGATAGATCGAGCAGGACGAGGACTGATGATTTGGAGTCAGCTTTAGCTATCCGCAGGGCTTCTGTGACCGACAGTAGTGCAGTCTCTACGGAGTGGCCCCTTTTGAAACCTGATTGGTTGATGTCCAGCTGATTATTCTGTGATAGGAAGGATGAAACCTGGTTGAAAACAACTTGTTAAATAGTTTTTGCTATGAATGGTAGGAGAGAAACAGGTCTGTAGTTATCTATGAGTGATGAGTTTAATGTGGGTTTCTTAAGCAGTGGAGTTATCCAAGCCTGCTTGAATGTGGTAGGGAAGATGCCGGTGCAGAGAGATGTGTTGATGATGTGTGTGAGTGCTGGTAGGATTGTAGGAGAGATGGCTTGAAGGAGGTGTGAGGGAATGGGATCAAGAGGACAGGTGGTAGGATGGCTAGAGAGGAGAAGTTTAGATACTTCTGTCTCAGTGAGTGTAGAAAATGAGAAGAGAGGATGTTTGGTTGTGGATGTGGCTGAACTAAAGTCCACAGTGTGCGTGGGTGAGAACTGACTGCTGATGGTTGTTGATTTGTTTGTGAAGAATTGTGCAAAATCGTCTGGAGATAGGGAGGTGGTGGATGGGTGTTGAGCAGCGGGTGTTGCTGAGTCTTCTGGGTGGACCCAGGTCTCAGTCAAGGCCAAGATTTTGAGAGCGGATTGAGTGGCAAAGGCTGCAATTAAGTCAGCTTTCAAAATCATGTTGTTTTTAAAAGAAGTCTCTTATGCTCACCAAGGCTGCATTTATTTGATCAAAAATACAGTAAAAACCAGTGTAAAGTAGTGCTGTCATTTTTGAGAAAAACCTAATTCGAACGGATATCAAATATCAAGCAATGTATTTGAATATATTCGCCTTTATGTCTATGGATTTATTGTAAAATTATTATTTAAAAAATCTGTGCTTTTTATCTGTGATAGCAATTTCTTAAAGTCTATGTCTTTAATATGAAATATGAGCCTTATGTATCCACTGTGGGGAAGAAAACGCCTGTATATTTAAGAAAAACATATGGATTGTCATATAATTTTTTTTCTAATTTGTTGCCAAAAAGTTTAATTCATACTGGAGGCCAGAGGGCGCCCTCGAGCAGAAATAGTGCAGCTAATTAATTTAACGTTTTTTTTCCTAACGTCTTTTTTAGTCGATTTCAGGACTTCAGTCGACAAAGATTTTCTTTGGTTGATTACAGCCCTACTAATTACTGATCTAAAGCCCACACTGTCACTGTATGATAATTGAAATGAACTGATGACATCACCGTTTTCTCCAGAATGGCTATATGGCTGTTGCATTATTTTCCCGTTTAACACTGTGAAGCTGCTTTGAAACAATCTGCATTGTTAAAAGCGCTATATTAATAAAGTTGATTTGATGCTCAAGAAACATTTATGATTATTATCAGTGTTGAACATTTTTTTTTAGGATTCTTTGAAAGCTTTCTATTTCAGATAAATGCTGTTCTTTTGAACCTTCTATTCATCAAATTATCCTGGGGGAAGGTGAGCATATTAAGCATAAGAGACTACTTTTAAAAAAGTACATATCCCAGTCTGAACTGTAGTACTGTACAATTTTGAATATTAACACCTGACCACTCTTGTGGGTTTGCTACTGTTACAATTTAAAAAACGTGGAAGGGTAAAAACATGACAGGCAGACATAATGCAAACAAAACAGCTACTACTAATAAAATAGATAATGGCTGTATGAATTATCAAGAATTGACAATAGTCAATCGTAGTGGTGGCACAGAGGGGCCCCCCAAATAAAAAATCTGCTTAGAAAGGCTTAGATAAAAGCCTTTATCTAAGGTTTGGGCTGGCCCTGGACCAATCAGATAATGGATTATACTCCACTATACTGAAGGTGTGACACATTTTGGCCTACAGACCTATCACCATCTTTTTGTCTTTAAGATTTCCAAATGGCCCTTGTGGTAATAAAGATGGGGGTTGAAACAGTAAAGCAAATGTCTGTTCATTTATTGTAGTTAAGTGAAGTTGACATAAGCAACACTGAATTGACAAGCTTACAATACTCGTTTTAAATAACATTTAAATTTAATCAAATTTTATAAATATTAAATAACTCATTGCGTGGTCATCTCGACATACTCTAATATACATTTTCACAAGTTTAAGCTCCCTACACAAAATACTGTAACAAGTGCTTTTTGTGATACTATGTGATACTATAGACACTTTCCCGTCTATGGTCTGTGAAATTTCAGTTTAAAATTCTTGTCCAGAAGCAATCATTGCTTGAGGAAAATGTGAAATATATAACCAAAGCAGAATTGCTACACCGACAAAATAACTGAATACTTCAGAATATTTGTTTGAAAGACTCAGGAAATAATCAATCCCAAGCATCCCTATAGTTCCCCTGCTGGTCAGGAGTGTACCAATTCTTATAGCACTAGTAAGTTCTCAGTCATTTCCACACATCTTAATTATTCACTACAGAACTAATTTGTTACTGGGATTTAATGAGCCACATTGAGAAACCTTGCCTGGAAGCATTTGCCATATATAGCGTACCATTTTAAATCACCAATCTTTTCAATGAATGTTATCAGTTAAGAGACTTGACTAAGCAAAAATCCAACCTCCCAATTTCTTTGCAGACTTTATTACGTTTTTTTTTTTTTTTTGGTTAAAGTTCTCTCCTAACACCAGACAGGCACTTCAAAATGATAATTTATTGATAGTTTCAAAACATCAGAAAACAGCAAGAGCATGCAAACAGCTATTGTTTCAACAGCCTGAACCTGCTTTGGGAAGAATGTGGCCTTTGAGCAGGTGTAGGAGCATTTTGATCTTTGACAGATTGGTTATCCAACTGTGCTGGAAACTGAAGTCCAGGTTGCACTGACTGCAACACAGAATCATATCTTGAAACAAAGAGCCTGCTGGGCTGCTCCAGGGATTGGGAACTTGATCTGGATACAGACGGGTAACTCAATTGCCCAGGTATTGAAGAGGTCTGGAATCCAGGCTGAGAAACAGTCCCATAATCTGACTGTATCTGGGACTTGTACCTGGACTGCACTGGTATGGCTTTGTGATCGTAGCTGGACTGACCTAGAGACTGGTGGCTAGGCAGTATTTGAGGCTGGTAGCTGAGATTTTCCAGCTTGCTTGGTCTGTAAATTAATTGTAAAGGCTTCAATAGGGGCTGATGCACCTCTTTCCCTGGCCAGGAAAGAGGCTGGTGCAGTTGCCTTGAAGGCTGACCACTGGGCTGAGATACAGAACTATAACTGGACAGTCCAGGCTTAGCAAGATGCAAGAAGCTTGGTTGTACCTTTGGAGCAAGAGGCTGTTGGCTTGGAAGCAATATGGGCTGGTAGCCATGCTGTACAGGCAGCGGAGCTGGTCTGAAAACAGACTGGAGTGTGGATTGCAATGGTCTGGGAGGGACAACGTGGCTGGGTTGCACCATAGACTCATAGGTAGGCTGCCCAAGCTTCACTGGGGCAAGGTAACTGGGATGAACAGACACTTTATGCGGAGTTAGGGACGGAGAACTAGGTCTGGATGGAGGCTGATACCTAGTCTGTACTGGTTGGGCCACAGACTGGAAGCTGGCTTGTGCTGGTTGTTGGGCAGCAGGCTGGACCACAGACTGGAAGCTGGCTTGTGCTGGTTGTTGGGCACTGCGTTGGCACAAACACTGGAAGCTGGCTTGTGCTGGTTGTTGATAACTGGGTTGGGCCACAAACTGGAAGCTGGCTTGTGGTGGTTGTTGGTCAGCTGGCTGGGCCACAGACTGGTAGCTTGCTTGTGCTTGTTGGTCAGCTGGCTGGGCCACAGACTGGTAGCTTGCTTGTGCTGGTTGTTGGTCAGCTGGCTGGGTCACAGACTGGTAGCTTGCTTGTGCTAGTTGTTGGTCAGCTGGCTGGGCCACAGTCTGGCAGCTGACTTGTGCTGGTTGTTGGTTACTGGACTGGGAGACAGACAGGAAGCTGGCTAGTGCTGATTGAACACTGGTCTGATCCACAGACTGGTAGCTGGCTTGTTCTGGTTGCTGAACACTTGGCGGGGCCACAGACTGGAAGCTGGCTTGTGCTGCTTGTTGAACACTGGACTGAACGGAGCTAAAACTGGGTTTCTGGTGTGGCCTTGTGCCAGAAAAGACCTTGGAGCCAAATTGAGGTCTTCCTTTTTTGGGCTTGAATTGAATTGGGCCACTGGGCTGAGACACAGACTGGTAGCTGTCGTGCGCTGGTTGTTGAACACTGGGCTGGGATACAGACTGGTAGCGGTCTTGTGCTGGTTGTTGGTCAGCAGGCTGGGCCACAGACTGGTAGCGGTCGTGCGCTGGTTGTTGGTCAGCAGGCTGGGCCACAGACTGGTAGCGGTCGTGCGCTGGTTGTTGAACACTGGGTAGGGATACAGACTGGTAGCGGTCGTGCGCTGGTTGTTGAACACTGGGTAGGGATACAGACTGGTAGCCGTCTTGTGCTGGTTGTTGGTCAGTGGGCTGGGATACAGACTGGTAGCCGTCTTGTGCTGGTTGTTGAACACTGGGTAGGGATACAGACTGGTAGCCATCTTGTGCTGGTTGTTGAACACTGGGCTGGGCCACAGACTGGTAGCCGTCTTGTGCTGGTTGTTGGTCAGCGGGCTGGGATACAGACTGGTAGCCGTCTTGTGCTGGTTGTTGGTCAGCGGGCTGGGATACAGACTGGTAGCCGTCTTGTGCTGGTTGTTGGTCAGCGGGCTGGGATACAGACTGGTAGCCGTCTTGTGCTGGTTGTTGGTCAGCGGGCTGGGATACAGACTGGTAGCCGTCTTGTGCTGGTTGTTGGTCAGCGGGCTGGGATACAGACTGGTAGCCGTCTTGTGCTGGTTGTTGGTCAGTGGGCTGGGATACAGACTGGGAACTGGCTTGTGCTGGTTGTTGAACACAGGGTAGGGATACAGACTGGTAGCGGCCTTCTGCTGGTTGTTGAACATTGGGTAGGGATACATACTGGTAGCTGCCTAGTGCTGGTTGTTGAACACTGGGCTGGGCCATAGACTGGTAGCGGTCGTCTGCTGGTTGTTGAACACTGGGTAGGGATACAGACTGGAAGCTGGCTTGTGCTGGTTGTTGAACATTGGGCTGGGCCACAGACAGGAAGCTGGCTTGCGCTGGTTGTTGGTCAGCAGGCTGGACCACAGATTGGTAGCTGGCTTGTGCTGGTTGTTGAACACTGGACTGAACTACAGAGCTAAAGCTGGGTTTCTGGTGTGGCCTTGTGCCAGAAAAGACCTTGGAGCCAAATTGAAGTCTCTCTTTTTGGGGCTTGAATTGAGTCAGGCCACTGGGCTGAGACCCAGACTGGTAACTGGCTTGCGCTGGTTGTTGGTCAGCAAGCTGGACCACAGACTGGAAGCTAGCTTGTGCTGGTTGTTGGTTACTCAGCTGGGAGACAGACAGGAAGCTGGCTTGTGCTAGTTGTTGGTCAGAAGGCTGGGCCACAGATTGGTAGCTGGCTTGTGCTGGTTGTTGAACACTGGACTGAACTACAGAGCTAAAGCTGGGTTTCTGGTGTGGCCTTGTGCCAGAAAAGACCTTGGAGCCAAATTGAAGCCTCTCTTTTTGGGGCTTGAATTGAGTCAGGCCACTGGGCTGAGACCCAGACTGGTAACTGGCTTGCGCTGGTTGTTGGTATGCAGGCTGGACCACAGACTGGAAGCTAGCTTGTGCTGGTTGTTGGTTACTCAGCTGGGAGACAGACAGAAAGCTGGCTTGTTCTAGTTGTTGGTCAGCAGGCTGGGCTACAGATTGGTAGCTGGCTTGTGCTGGTTGTTGAACACTGGGCTGGGCCACAGACAGGAAGCTGGCTTGCGCTGGTTGTTGGTCAGCAGGCTGGACCACAGATTGGTAGCTGGCTTGTGCTGGTCGTTGAACACTGGACTGAACTACAGAGCTAAAGCTGGGTTTCTGGTGCGGCCTTGTGCCAGAAAAGACCTTGGAGCCAAATTGAAGTCTTTCTTTTTGGGGCTTGAATTGAGTCAGGCCACTGGGCTGAGACCCAGACTGGTTACTGGCTTGCGCTGGTTGTTGGTCAGCAGGCTGGACCACAGACTGGAAGCTAGCTTGTGCTAGTTGTTGGTTACTTTGCTGGGAGACAGACAGGAAGCTGGCTTGCGCTGGTTGTTGGTTACTCTGCTGGGAGACAGACAGGAAGCTGGCTTGCGCTGGTTGTTGGTTACTCGGCTGGGAGACAGACAGGAAGCTGGCTTGTGCCATTTGTTGGTCAGCAGGCTGGGCCACAGATTGGTAGCTGGCTTGTGCTGGTTGTTGAACACTGGGCTGGGCCACAGACAGGAAGCTGGCTTGCACTGGTTGTTGGTCAGCAGGCTGGACCACAGATTGGTAGCTGGCTTGTGCTGGTTGTTGAACACTGGGCTGGGCCACAGACAGGAAGCTGGCTTGCGCTGGTTGTTGGTCAGCAGGCTGGACCACAGATTGGTAGCTGGCTTGTGCTGGTTGTTGAACACTGGACTGAACTACAGAGCTAAAGCTGGGTTTCTGGTGTGGCCTTGTGCCAGAAAAGACCTTGGAGCCAAATTGAAGTCTTTCTTTTTGGGGCTTGAATTGAGTCAGGCCACTGGGCTGAGACACAGACTGGTAACTGGCTTGTTGAACACTGGGTTGTGAGATGGTCTGCACTGGCAGTTGATTGATAGGCTTTGCCATAGGCTCATTGCTGCTTTGCAGTAGAATTTGGGAAGCTTGTCCCACTGGCTTGCGAACAGAATCATTGCTTTGCTGCAATGGCATCAAGGCCAAGGTAGAATGGATGGTGTCAGAGCCTTGAACACTAGCAGACTGACTCAACCCATACTCTGACATGCCCATACTCCCTGCACTACCCATATAGCCATAAACTAGACTGCCACTTCCAGCTGAAGCAACTTGAGAGCCCTGAAGCTGGCTTCTAGTGTCAGAATCAGGTTCAGTTGTCACTCGACCACCCAGAGATCCGATCTGAGAATTGTGGCTTCCAGTGCTATATCCTCCCTTAACTGCAGCACTATAAGTGTTCTTGGAACCCAGGGGCCTGACTGGTCCTACTACACCTGGGTCAAACCAGCTGTAGGGACTTTGTAGTTTATTCACTTCAGGATTAAAATAGCCAGGATAGCCACCATTGGTGACAGAGCTATAGCCATAAACTGAAATAAAAAGACAAAAGGGCATCATTAAAATGGTGTTAACAACTACTTTGCATAATTCAACTGGATGAACTTACCAGTCGCAATACTGCCATGAACAAGGCTGAATAGTACTGCAAAAGAACTGTAAAACAATATTTTTAGCAACTAGTAGAAAGTTAACTAGCAACCACATTAATTAAATCAAAACCACATACTTTACAATTTGCATAGTGATATCACCCATATCCAACCAAAAATACCATCAATCACCCTCAACACACCAACTACAAAAAGAAAAAGGCCTTTTACCCTATCATGTAATCTGTTACTGAACCGGTCTTTTTATAGTGCCTGCCTCTAACGATCACCAATCACAGTTTAATAGATTATTGAATCAGACCAATCAGTGTTTGCAGGAACCTCTAATTGGTCATTATTAGTTTCAGGTGTCACCATTTTCACATTATGTCAAGTGATATTTGCTTTGAAGTAGGGCTGCGCAATATATAGAAATTATCGAAATATCGTAAATGTACATATAGCAATATGCATATCACAAGGGCACGCAATATCTGAATGATTTTAATAGGCTACTTCAACATTGTGAAAAGTGTATGTTTTAGGTCGACGCATATAGCAGAGAATAGACTGGGCACATGACTGTTACTTATGTGACTTGCTTGACGTTAAAAAGAGTTATTAAACACAATAACTTGCGAAAAACAACTCCTTGCAGTCTTGTGCTGTCTACCACACACACCGAAATGTGTGCACAAGACGTTCTTTTTTCGTGTCTTGTTACACTCGAACTGTTAATGCTTCCTTTTCCCAGAAACGATGCTTTCTTTTCCCAGAAAGAATGTGAAACAACACACAAATTATATCATTCTATTTTTAAATATTTAAAAAATATATATAATTTAAATAGATTTTACACACTTAAAGCAATATCGTATCGCATTTCGAACATCGCATTATTTAACAAGGATATCGCATATCGCATTTTTAATCAATATCGCACAGCCCTACACAGTCACGTGACGTGCTCATGAACCTAGTCGTACTTGAATAGAACTCCGTACATTTGGCCCATTTTTTTAATTTTAAGTTTTATTCAATAAATGTACTTTGCCAGATGGCACAATCGGGAACAGCAAGATTTGTCGCCATCATCTTCTCGTATTAAGAAGAGATCCAAGGCACTGACCACGAGTGATATGGTTGATAAAATGGCTGACACTGTAGCATGCTTTGAGGAAATTCTAAAAACCGAGTTGATGGTGTTGCAGAGTGAATTTGCCTTGCACATGTCAGTTGTCTGGTCACTATGTTCTAAACTCGATTTTCTAACAGGTGAGATATGAGAACAGAAGAAAGTAGTCGCGGATCACATGTGCGATTAGCTTGAACAACAGGTCGTGGATTTACAAGACCGCAACAGGCGCAGCAACCTACGTCTGGTTTGATTTCCTGAAGGATCCGAAAAGGACGGCCGTATCGGCTTTTTGAAAATATCGCTGCCGACGTGGCTCCCTTCTCTGGTTGACAGAGAGATTGAAGTGGAACGAGCACATCAACTGTATACAAAGGTTTCCTCAGATCGTGCTAAACCATGGGTCTTTCTCTTTAAACTTTTGCGGTACACGGACACGGAGCTCATTCTGCGGGCGACTAGACTTCATGCCCTGGTGAAAACAAGCGACGGAGCTATGCTGTCCCTCTTCCCAGACTTTTCTCCTATGACTGCAAAAAGAAGAAGTGCGTTTGCACCAATCTGGAGGGAAATGAGGGAAGCTGGCATCCAGAATTTCCTTCTTTATCCTGCGACGTTGTAGCCTGACGTTGTCATACTCAATTCTAGTCAGAATGAGTCTGATACTGCTCCGTTGGGCTGTGATTATGGGGCGTGTTTCAACCGAACCAGGAAAGACCTCAATTGGGTAGATCTACAACCAACGGCACAAAGCATAACGTTAGTTGTCAAATGTCAACAGAACTCAACTGCACACAGTGTTGCCAAGTCCGCGGTTTTGCCGCGGGCTGTTTTTCCATGTCCGCGGGTTGAAGGGACCCCAATTATGTGATATTTAGACCCAGGAACCCAGAAAACCCAGCCAAAAAAACACATATTTTACCCCCCAAACGCCTTTTTTTCCGGAGAACCCCCCCCCCCCAGAAAGCTATTGGGCTTGTTTTGGGATAGTTTTGAGTAGCAATTGGGGCGGGTTTTGTTGTGAAAACTTGGCAACCCTGTGCACGCGCGCTGGAAGAAGTAAGTGTAAACAATGTTTGCCAGTGTTGTAAAAAAGAATTTAAGGATACACAGAGTTTACTTACCAACACGATCATCGTTTCTGAGAGAAATAGTGAAGGTGAATGCATATACGAACAAGTTCTCTGTTTAGGATTAGAACAAATTCAACCCAAGCGCTCTTTGGTGACGTGGATGCTTATGTTACTGTTTATCATCTGTCCATCATCGTCTAAAGCCCGCCCTGACAATTTGATTGGTCTGAACAGCTTCTGTTCGGGCATAGTTGCTCCCCAACGGATCGAGTCCGGACCGAACTGCCGACCTCAAATGTTGTGGGCAGGGCTAAGTTCGGCTGGCATCCAGGCTAGCGACGTTGAAGGTCATTCTCAATCAAGGCAAACCAAAAATGCTGTACTCCCCAGAGGAAGCAAGACACTGTCAGTTAGCCACTAACAACCAGTGAACTTCAGCTGGACATTTTTTTTGTCTTTAATCGAAGAAGAAATGCTCTAATGTGTCTTCTTTTATAAGTGCTCACCTCACTTTATTTTGTATGCCATAATTATTCAACACTCTCACCATGCATGTTGCATTATTTCTTATCTCTTATTGGGTTGTGTGGTATGGTTTCTGCCAGTGTACATTTTTATTTTTTAAATCTAGTTAGGCTATTTGTTGTTTAATGTATATGCATTTTTTTTATGTACTTGCTAGCCATTGTGTTAGCTTCTGTTGACGCCACGGATTGTAGTAAGGGGAGCTGGTGGATCAAGGTTCGTTCTTGGTGTGATCCGCCATATTTCATTGGAATATGGTTTCTTCAAATGGGGATGGGAAGGGTGAGGGGTGGTTTGATGGTAGACTCAAATGGTTTCATTTTCTAAGTTGTACATTGTTATATCAAGCAGCATATCTGAGTTGCAATATTAATGGCTTAAATGGCCCTCACAAACTTCCCTCACAAAAGTTTTTGGGATTTTTTTGTGAAGAAGAAAGATTGATATAGCTTTCAAAACACCCATTTGTAGTTCAAAACACCCATTTGAAAGAGGAGGATGTGCGTAGGTGCAATACGTTTAGTGAAGTGGTATCTCATTCATCTACAAATACTAAAACTAAAGGTGTCTTAATATTGGTGCAGAGGACTTTAAATATCATTATTTTGGATAAAGGCTGTGACTCAGATGGTAGAATAACACACATGAAAACAGCAGTGGAGAATAGGAATATCGTATTTCTTTCAGTTTACGCTCCATGTATCCCTGACCCTAATTTCTTCTCTTTACTCTCAGTTTATCTCTTGAAATTCTCTGACTCTGAAATTGTAATGGGTGCAGATATTAATTCTGTAATATCCCATAGATAGATCTGGACCAAAGAAATCACACTCTCAAGCTCTTTGTTCTGATAAACTTTGGTAATGTGCAACTTCATCCTCACTGGTGGATATTTAAGAAATAATTGACGACGGGCCGTTCAATTATTAGAATAACTGAATTGATAGAATTCAATTAGAATAATAATTGAACGCCCTGGAGTCAATTATTCCACTTATACTAGGGTTACCAAACCTCAAGACATCGATCCAAAGATATATTTAAAGGGATTCGTCCGGTTTTTGTACTTAAATCGCTATTGTGAGTAGGACTATTTCTTCCGCGTCTCATCCAACGGCTCTTTTGCTAGTTCCGAGCTGTTAACGAAGGCTTGAGCCGTTGATAGCATTCTACTGCAGTTATTAATAAAGTTATTAGAAAGAGAGCGAGAGAGAGAGAGAGAGAGAGAGAGAGAGAGAGAGAGAGAGAGAGAGAGTACTTGTGTGAATTAGGCTACCTCTGTGCGTCTCTAAACAGCGCTGTTATTACCTCGCTAGTAAAAAAATGTCACGTGTAGCCTTTAAGTTGCTCCACTATATAGGCTAACTGATCAAATCGTCAGGGCAGTGCTGACACCTTTTTGTGCAAACTGTAGTGCGTGTGCGAGCATGTGTGATTTCAGTAATGAGACAGAAAAGCTTGCCTTTGATGTCCGCTTCCGTTTGTTGGTTTTCATCTGGACTGTCTAATTCTGCTGCCGCCCAGTTGTTGAACGTTTTATATCCACCGTAAATATTAAGATTTACTTTAGGAAAATCGTCTGTCATATTGTTGTTTTTTTAGTCCTGTAATTTCCGTTATTACAGTTAACTATGCGAAGTGATATGGAACTGTAATGCGGTCAAGAGAGCTGCCTGGAACTACGTTCGCTGTGCGTCTCCCAGAAAATAATTGCACACCTTAGAACGTTCATCAGCCAATCAGATCCAAGCATTCAATGGCCCCGTAGTATAATTGGCGATTATTAAACCCTTCTGCTAGGTCATTCATTTTCTTCTCCGCCACTCATAGAACCTATTCACAAATTGACTATATTTCTATATCTACTTCTTTATCTTCAGCTGCTCAAGATGCGGATATTTGCTCCCTATCTCTGTCTGATCATGATAGTAATTTGTGCAGATTATCTTTGGTCCCTCGGCCATCTCTGGCCTCTAGATGGCGATTTAACCCTAAATTGTCACAGGACGAAAGCTTTTGTAGTCAATTCAGAAATAGGTTTGCTGAGTTTATTGAAATTAACTGAGGCTCAGTGGATGATCCACGGACACTTTGGAATGCAGTTAAAGGCTTTATAAGAAATAACTCAAATAACTTCATATTCCTCTTTTCTTCAGAAAAAACAACACAAAAAGATAGTAGAGCTGGAATCGCAGCTTCAGAACTTGACAAGAGATGATCAACGTTTTTTTCCGGATAATACTCAGGAAAATCGTGGCGGTTAGGACCAAACTTAACTGAGATCCAGGACAGAAATTTTGATTCAATGATCCAGGCAGAATTATTATTTTTAGGGGACTAGACCAAGTCACCTTTTAGCTTTGAGATTACGCAACAGTGAAACGTTTGCTAACATTCCTGCGGTGAAATCCCAATCTGGGGACATTGTGACATCCTAAAGAAATTGATATTAGTTTTCGCTCTTTTTATTCTAACCTTTATACTTCTTCTTCTGGCGGTGACTCTGATTCTTTTGCATCCTTTCTCTTCAACCTTGATTTACCTCGGCTGTCGGATTCAGATTCTGAATATCTGGCTGAACCGATTACTCTCCAGGAGCTGGAGAGAGCAGCTAAATCTATGAACAAGGGGAAATCCCCAGGCATAGATGGTATACTAATTGAATTATTAATTATTAAGAATTACCCAACTTTTTGGTCTGACTTAGGCCCTCTAATGTTGGATATGATACATTTTTCAGTAACTCAATGTTCATTTCACTAATCGATTAATATAGCTACTCTCCTTTTAAAAAAAGACAAAGATCCAACTTCCTGTTCTAGCTATCGGCCACTTTCTTTGATAGGGACAGATGTTAAATTGTATGCTAAACTGCTGTCCCGGCGTTTAGACAGATTTATGAATAGGTTCATTCATTATGATTCATTAGGGTTTATTAAATCTCGTTCCGCCTTGGATAACTTGCGCAGGTTATGTCATATTGTTAATTCAGCGAGTATGTTGACTTACCTTTGCGCAGTATCATCTCTGGATGCAATGAAAGCTTTCGACCAGCTAGAATGGAACTACTTGTGGGTAATTCTACAGTATCTGGGTTTAGGATAAAATTTTATAAACATGAGTAAAGTTCTGTATTAGGGATGAAACGGTATGGAAATTTAACATCACGATTATAGTGACCCAAATTATCACGGTTATCAATATTATCACGGTTTTGTTCAAACGAGATGAAAGTGTTCAAAAAGAACAGATGCACACACTTAAAACATTTCAACAAGTTTTATATTTGAAATTCAACAAACAACAAATAACTAAAGCAGCTATATGCAATTTTTTAAGCTTGATTCTGTGGGATTTCCTTCCTTAATGGCCGTCATCAATAGCAACGCATGAATAATAATAATTTGTCGTAAATATAATCTCTAATATTATCTCTGTAAATATATTTTCAAGCAATATTCTCATCAGTGTTCAGCAATGATGCATTTAAATATAGCATATTTTGTGTTAGAGCCCAAACAGTATCCTAGTGAAATAATGCATATCCATATTTCCATATGATTTGACAGTTTATTTTATAAAATATCACAATGTGAACACTTTACTGTCAGTTTTATGACTGTCATTCTCTTCAAATGCTATTGAAGTTTGAAACGTGTATAACGTTACCAATTGTGTGTAACTTTAGAGACGGTCCCTAAATTCGCCAGCGTTATGCCAGTCATATCAGATGCGCTGCGGCTCTGCTGTTTTTTAAAACCATCTGAAATAGAACAAAAACAACCAACCGCTGTATGATGAGTGAATCTCTTGCGTACATCACACACATCTCTGCTTTGAGTGTAGATTTCAGCGAGTGAGAGCGGCGCACGCTCTGAACAAAACTCTGGCTGATCTGAACGCCTCTGATTATGAGACGACGTCGCTTACATAAACTCAATAGAAACACGTGTGATTGGTTATAATGCGCAACACGATTATAACAGATGGCTTTTGAGAAGACTATAATAAGTTCAACAGCCAGAGTGACTTCGTGCAGTCGAAATAACGTTACACCCGCAAATGGTGGTTGTTAATGTCAAGCCCTGATTATTATCCCTTAAATGTCGCCCTAGTCTTGTCTGAATTTGTTCGTTCGCTTCACGTTATTATTTCCCAGACGTAGTTTTGGTATTGAGGTCAAAGTCCACTTGCCTTGCGTTCGTAGTTTTGAAGTGTTTTCCCCATTACAGTGACTTTCTTCTGGCATGTTCTGCAGACAGGGTGACCATACTCGATCAAGTTTCCCTCAGGACTTTTGTAAAAGCCAAAATATGACAACGCCTCAGATTTGGTCATTTTATAACTGAACATAATTATTTGAAGGTTGACTTTTTTTGTATTAAAAACACTTTTCTTTTATTGGTCGGATGAAATATGCTAATTTATTGAGATAGGAATTTTGGGTTTTCATGAGCTGTATGCCAAAATCATCAGTATTAAAACAATAAAAGACCTGAAATATTTCAGTTGGTGTGCAATGAATCTAAAATATATGAACGTTTAATTTTTATCATTACATTATGGAAAATAATGAACTTTATCACAATATACTAATTTTTTGAGAAGGACCTGTATATGATGATATGGGTCTAAAATAATTTCAGAACATTTAAAGCCCAATATAATTTACAAGGTACTTTTTTTTTATGTATTTGCGGCCCTTCAGACTTATGGAGTGCCTTGGGACTCACATTTACTATTCATTCTTTGCACAAATGAATCCTTCCTTCTGAGAAATCTCCCTCTTCTGTTTTGGTTATTTATCTGTATCTTCTTGAACATTTATACAAACTTGTGTGATGCATTGCTGCCACACATATTTTTTTCCACTCAATTATGTAATAATAACAACTAGAGGTCGACCGATTCATCGGTTTTGCCGATTATTCGGCACCGATAGTTGATTGGTGGGCAAAAATCCTCACCGATTGTTTTCCCGTGTTGTTGGAGCGGCTGAGACAGGTGCGCTGTTATTACACAGTACAAGAGCTCTGAGAAGGGTCTGTTGGCATGATATAGCACGAGAGCGGCCTCTAGAGGCGAAAAAAACCCCTCACGTGTGTTGTTTACATTACCATGTGAGGCTGCGCGTTGAACGGAGAGCACACGCTGCACAGAGAGCGCTGACAGACACATCAGATGTTTAAAACACTGCGAAACAGTATGAATACAGAACACTACAGTATACTTGTTGCCAAATCATTATAAAGTAATTAATTTCTTGACTATATGCTGCATTAACAGGTAAAGAACAGCAGTGTGTATGTTTGTCAAGGAGGCTGAGAGGATGCTAATAGCAGTACCTCAAGCAGTTAAATCAATGTGATAAAAGCACACGCAAGTCCGACCCAAATGTTGCATATATAAAATTAGTGATGTGAGTGAAGTATTGTTCATCGTTAGTATGTTAATTTCAACATTAAATTGTTTGAATTTTAATCTGTTAACCTTGGTTAATGCACTATGAACTAACATGAATGATCAATGTACAATTGTATTGCTCATATTAATACATGCTGTAAAAATGTATCATAATGCATAGTTCATGTAAGCTAATACATCCTTGTTGCATATAGGGACTTGCATAGTGTTACCTATGAAATGTACATGCATGTTTCTAGATTATAGTTAAAGAAACAAATTTGACCTGTAATATTTTAATGTTTAGATTATTTTCTGAAGAATTTATTTTAAAACTTCTCAATTAATATTAGGGATGCAGCGAATATTCGGCCACCGAAAAATTTTTATCGGCCGAAAGACTTTTATCACCGAAACGACACGGCCGAAAAGTTGTGATGACGCAAACAGAAACTGCGACCTGCACGTGCTTGTCTGAAGCAACATGTCTGCGGTGTGTACGTATTTCAGTATATCTGAGAAACACCCACAGCTGCTCCATGCACAAGCCCTGACAGCGAGAGCTCAACCCGTTTGCAGCAGCTCAACTTCTCGATGAGAAGAGGACCAGACTTCACTGTGAAACCGGACGGTTTCCGAATGCAATCTTTAACAGTGGGCATGTTTTAAGCGCGGAACACACTTCAATCCGAGTTCTCACACCAACATCGATCAACATGTATCACAAAATTCAAACGATAAATGCCGTTTTGACGCTCTTTAATGTGGCATCACTGATCACATCACAGTTCAAGCGGCAGCGCGCGCGCGCGCGCGTGGATGTGATCATCTGTGAGCGTGATCGATCATCTCTTCCTTAAGAATAAACATGAATGAACATCTAAGGTGTGTTGAGGATACATTACAACTTACTGTCATGTAGGCTATCATATGTGGTGTAATCGCTCAATCAGTGTTTCAACGGCGAAAAGACGTCAATATAACTGCTTGTAAACTAAACAATGTCATGTAACTTTAGCATCACATTTACCTCAGGCAGTCATTCAGTGTCCACAGAATTTTACTCACTAGAGTAAATCAACTCTTTCACTAAATATATGCTCTATATTAGCTGTTATATTCATTATATTCTACTTAATCTGTTAATGATATCTTGATTATTTAATGCAGCCTATGTTTAAATAAACCTGTCATGAAAATGACAGACACTGTGTATAAATTATTATATTTCAACAACGAATTGGATAAAAAACTATTTTATAATTAGATTTAGAAGTTATTGCAAAAACTGCCTTATGTGAAGTTTACATATTTGCACACAATGTGTTATTTGAGTGTTGATTATTAGACCTAAAAATAAATAGCAACTGAATTTAGGCTAATAGTTTTGGTTCTGTTGTTAACCTTTAATATTAATGTGCAAGTAAGGGCTCCCTATATAGTTTACAGCAATATCTTCAATAAACTTTTAGTTATAATTTAAATCATTTAAGGACAGATACTTTTTTTTTCAGTAAAACAATAAAAATAAATAAAAAGCCATTTTGTAAAACTGCTGTACCGAACCCGTACCGAACCGTCAGTTTTGTGTACCGTTACACCCCTATTCTACAGTTAACATATGGGCTATGGCAGTCTTTGTTTTGATACACTATTATGTTGAAGGCCTACAGAGAAAATAATTGTATCTTTAATCAGTTGCACTTGTTCTGAATGCACTTTCTTGTAGTAGTCCTACAGAGAAAATGTAAAATGCACTTGACCTAAATGCGCTTTGTTTTTATGAGAACATTTCATTTTAAAACCTTTCTGTTGGCCTGTACATTATTATTTAATGTACAAATGAGTGGGGTCAAGTTAAACATAGTTAGAATTTTATTTTATACTGTGCATTGTTGCAATGTGCTAAATAAATATTGGCATAATTTGTAATTGATTTATTCTTTGAAACTTCAATATTAATTTATGCAATTGCAATGCCTTGATTTTAGTAAAGTTAGTACACAGTCATAGCCATAAATGCAATGGTACTAATAATTGGCATAATTTCTTTCGGTGTTTCGGTTTTCGGCCTTGGTTTCCTCTTTTTCGGTTTCGGCCAAGAATTTTCCTTTCGGTGCATCCCTAATTAATATTCATATTTATATGTTTTTAATTTAGCACATTTTCAAAGTTGAGCACCTTTTTTAATTATGTTTTTTTTATCCAGTATCCATTTTAAAAACTATTGGTCGATTAATCGGTTATCGGCAAGTGCGGCCCAACCTAGTTATCGGTATCGGTAAAATCCACTATCGGTTGACCTCTAATACAACAAGATCTTATGCCGTTAAAACAACATATTTTCTCCTAATAAGGACCTATAGTGATGTGGACAAAATATGCCTTTATCCACATTAGAGAATTTATATAGCCTATTAGTGATGTGGACAAAATATGCCTTTATCCACATTAGATAATTTATATAGCCTATGTGCCTTTGTCACACTTCCATGTTAAAAAAGCTAAAGCAGAAGCAAGCTCAGCGTAAATCCGCTGCCTGTGTCAGTGGCAGTGCTCATAGCACGAAATTGTTGTAATTTATTGATGTAGCCTTCAACCAAATAATGACGGACCCCAGTGTAGTCACAAATATCATCACTATCTATAGGCCTACTGTAAAAACGGAAAGATGCTATAGTTTCAGTCTTACGCAAAGGCCGTGGAAACAGGCCACTGGGTTATAGGCACGTCAATCCATTGCTTCTTATTTATTGAATATAATACAGGCAATTAGTTGATTAAACATTCATCAAAACAAAATTCACTTTAAAGAAAGACTTAAGGCAGTAGTTAAAATCATGTCTGACCTCACTTCCATGTCCCCAGACATACGCTCATCTTATGATGTAGCTTACTCATGCTGCTCACTTTTTTATAATCAACATATGATATTAAAAAATAATACTATCATAGGCTAATATTAAACATAGCCTAACTATGAAACTAAATAGGCTATGTTTATTTTAACCCTCTGTCCAAAGAAGCGCCAGCGCATTCTGGTGGATTTTTTCCCTTTATATGACAGCAGAAACAACTCACAATACTCATTTTTAGCCATACAGATAAGTGCAATATAAACTATAAACTATCTACTTTTATTTGTGTACACTCTCAATAACAACAAAGGCCGTGGATTCAGGGAACAGATTATTTTGCATGCACTTCACTCCCAAATGCTGTCTTCATTAAACAAATATATATATTTTGTTTATTAAACGCAAAGTTTTTAATTTCAAAAGCATTTCTAAATTCAGATCATATTTCCAACAAAAGAAATTCAGAGCCAAAATAACAAAATGGAAAAAAATAAAAAAATAAAAAACTGAGTTACGACCATGCAAATTCAAACATTTCGCCCTTCTCTCCCTATATGCGGTGACAGGCGAACGGTAATTAACTAAATGTTCTAAATAAATATGCACATAGCCTAACAATAATAATAATAATAATAATAATAATAATAAACAAATACACAACTTATAATAAATAAACTAAAATATGCTAAAATATAGACAAGCTACAATACCATAAATCACGGAGTAGGCTTGCTACTTCAAATTGAGCAGTGTAACTTTTTATACATTAAGTTGACTATTTTGACAGCGAACAGGCTGCGATGTCAAGTTAACGTTATGTGTGCGGCTTGTCCCCCGCGATCACTTAAATTTTCTTAAAACGGCGGAAACTATTTAGCATACTCCATAGTTTATGGTCATAAGAGTATCATTCGAATCTGTGAAGGGTAAATATTATCTGTGCACACTCATAATAAAATCCAAACTTTGCTTGTATAAAAATAAAACAAAAACAGCTGCCGCTTTCCTTTCCAAACTTGCTTCTGAAAAATGTATGCTGTATGGTCTGACACGTTAGGCCGTGTATGCTGCCTCGATAGGCCGGGGTGCGAAAAAAGCCACGTAGGCTGTATGACTGCCAGGTTAGGCCGTGTATACAGCCTTGATTGGAGAGGGTACAAGAAAAACGCATCGACTGAGAATGATAAGCCAGTGTACAGGGAAGGCCGCGATAGCCCATAGTGAGGAGATGACAGCATGGGTGCATGAGTTGGCCTCGATAGACCCCATGGAAAAGTGAGCCATATAATCTATAAAATAATAGATGTGGGAACTGCCACCATAACCAGAAGTTTGTGTAGATAGTATACTTACCACAAGCCTACACCCCCACTTTTAAGAAATCCCAAGAATGGCATACTGGGACTAAAACATATATAGTTCTTTGAGCTAATTTTAACAAAGAAAGCTTCGGTGTGTCCACGTCCTGACGCAGGTTAACAGGTTAAGTACTAGGAGTTAAATGATAAACTGTAACTTACCTGATGCTTGTTAAGACACATAGGTAATCTTAGTATTACCTGAAGGTTTGAGCATTCTATAAGATTAGAATGCTGACGACCATCATACAATCCTGCGTTCAGTTGCTGTAGCAGCACATAACCCTGAATGAATGTCCGGTATACTGATGAGATGGTCTGCAGTTCTTTAGGTCTGTCTTTAGGTGAGTTTTATACCACCTTCTTGATATAGGAGACCCTTTGGGGAGTATAAAAATTGCAGAATGATTAGGGTTGCAGGGATGTGCTTAGAGATATCCTCTTTTACAGAGACGAAGGCCATGCTGACGAAACCGCAGTAGGCCACATAGAGATGAAGGCTACAATAGGCCACCTGGACAGAGACCACGTTAGGCCACAGAGAAATTCATGAAAGGCTTATAGAGACTAACGAAAACAGGATCGATGAGTAGTAATAAAGGAGAAAACATGCCACCGCCAGTATTTGCATGAACATTATTACGTGAAGTTGCTGAGTGTTTGAGTCAGATCTTGCTTGTACAATAATGCTGAGGATGACCATGTACACAGCACCTTGATAGAGGATGCGGACTCCACACATTGAGCTGCGTTCGTAGCAGCCCCAATTCGAAGAATGACCTAGGCATAGATGAGTTGGGGAACCGCAGTTCTTAGCATCTGCAGTTGGAGGATTCAAAACCATTGGGTGTGACTCCAGCTCACAGCTAGATAGAACACCATCTAACCGTCAGAACCTGTTGAGAGAATCCCCAGAAGAAAACAAACCAGAACAGCATGACAAATACATAACCAACAATTGAAAACCTTGCGGAAGGATAAGAATGTTTTAGAAGACGCTTTACTAGCTAATAAACCATATCTGGCTATAGAACCCTGCAAAGCAACCGAACCAATGAAAAACAATAATCAACGTGAGAGTCACTGGGTGCCCCGTATGTTTGAGCAAAATATGTACTCTGCTGGATGACAGGCCCAACACACTTCTAAGCTTGAAACTATTGTATCAGTTTCAACTGCATGTTGTATGTGACGAACTCACAGCGCTTGCAAGATGAATAGCACCATTGAATGAGAACGGATCAAGCACTGATGTCAGTGCTGTACTTTAAAAACTATGCTGAGCAAATTAGCATATTTAATTCAACTTTAGCAATCTTCTTAACTTCTGTTAATCATGAAGCCCCGATTAACGGGGTGCATGTTGCTTTAAAACCCATGTTGGTTTCCTTGCATTCGTGGGGAGAATGATAGAGGCTAATATGCTGTGCCATCTGTTCTGTTTCAGCTTTTCTAAACAAAATACAATCATTAACGGTAACCGGTGTCATGCAAATCATTTATGAGGCACTGTGGATAGTTTATGACACAAGCAAGCGATAACGAGCAACATTGCACAAGCAGGTGCGCGTCTCATACAATGCATGCATGTTTGTGACAAATTAAGAAAGAGTAAAATACTACACCCGTTCGACATCGGAAATGCATAATCATATACATATCACTGAGATGAATGCTGATGTAGTGATGACGCCAGAATGGTGATGAAGATCACAGCCGTGTCTTTGATAACATGCCCAGATAGTCCTCCATTGAAAGTGATTGTTCTGGATCTAAACGCGAGATTTTGCTCTTGTTAACTCGTGTCAGTTGCCGCTACAGCCCAATGAACAGAATGATAGGCTGACATGGACTTTGAACGCCACTGTATTGCACATGATTAATTTTATAATAGGACCAGCGATCGACCGCTATGGAACGTCCGGATCATCATCTGAAATGTTGGCTTCAGCATCTGTGAACTCAGACATGTGTGTGTAAGTGACCATCTTTTATACTCTGATGATTAGGACATGATTGGTTAGGTCTGGATGTGATAAATGACGTAACATTGAATCTTCCTGGCAGAACTTTACATGTATGTATCGCTGCAGCCCGGAGACCTGCAGGTGGGAGGAGCTTATGCCGCAAGTAGGAGGGATTTCACAAATGTGCAAGTGGGAGGAGCTTATACCGCAAGTAGGAGGGATTTCACAAGCGTCATTGATGCAGAGGACCGCAGTGAATGAGTATGGCAGGAAGTAGTGACAGTAATGAAATGTATTATTAATGAAAGTTATTATTGTGTGCGTCCAATACCACTCATTGTTAACGATGAAGTCACGTCTTTACACCTTTTACCATACTAAAAGTGGTGTTTTAAATTAATTAGGCTGTAATGTAGACCTTGACCTTATTCAAGCATATTTCTGAATATTAGCTACATATTCTACAATATCAAGAAAATGAACATATGAACACAATGAGATGTAATTCAGTGTTTCCCCTAGGTTTACAGCTTTGGGGGGGGGGGGGGGGGGGAGCTGGAGTGTCGCGGAGCTGGAGTGTTACGGATACGTGGTGTTGCCATAGACAAAAATTAATTAATTTGGTAAATAAATATAAACAACATTTATTTACACATCACACAACTATTTACAACACAACAGAGGTTGGCTTTGCTTGAGTTGTTGCTCTGGATTTTGTTGCTTTTAAGAAAAAAAAAAAAATTTTTGCCTGTTTAGGTTCGTCACCTTCTCCATTGCATTTTCACCATTAAAGTTACACGCAAATCCGTGTTTTTTTTGTTGTTGTTGTTTTTGGGGGGGGGGGGGGGAATATATTTCAGGGCTCAATGCTAAGGATTTTTTTTTTCTTTTTTTGCAGAATTTTCACTGACCCCACCACAAAAAAAACCCACAAATAAAATAAAATAGGCCTAGTATTGTTTTTGAGCCATATAAGCTTAATAAACAAGGTTATGACTCTAAAAACTAATATCCTAACTCATATATTTTTTTTAGATTGTTAAAGACCATCAGTAATAAAATAAGAACAAATAATCAAATTATGAGCAAATGCACAAATAAATACAGCAGAACAAACATATACAAATGAAATAAACATATTTTCATGTAGGTCTAAACTAGATTGTCAGGTACAAAAATAGTAATCAAATGTAAAATATCACTGCATAGTCTGCATAAAATTATATGCCACTGCATATAAATACAGATTAACCCTTATTAAAAGTTATTCAGTCAAGAGCAGTGAGTGATTTTTTTTTTTGCTGCCTTTTGTTATCTCAATATTTATATAGCCAATGACGATATTTTCCGGCTTTCCATGTGTGTTCACTTTTATACGGTAGGGGGCGCTGTAGCGCATTTCCTGCACGAGAACAGAATCTCCTGATCAAAACAGCCGAAGAAGAAGGAACGCGCGCTATCATAAGCAGATGCATTATATAAAATAACGCGATCATCACCATTAAACAGCATATAAAATCACAACTGCCTAATGTTATTGAATGAAATGTCGCCCCAGGACGAGTTCTAGGACTGTGAGGCTTTGGGCTGTTGATGGACTCGATCTACAACATCTGTGTTTTGTTCATCGTTTGGATGTAACGTTAGGTCTTTTACAAAAACGTGATTTTTTTCAGCTTTATGCTCAAAATGTTGCTTTTTCATGAAACTTGCAACATTCAAGTGTTGATTAAAAAAATAATATATGAAGCTGGAATAAAACAGTGGGTCTGTTCTTTCTTTTGATATATTGCATGTTTAGATCATAGACCGTAATTCTGTGGACCATTAAAACTTGTGAAAATGAGCATAAATGCTGGCGGTGACTGGCAAATTTCATGTTTACGTTCATTTAAAAGACCTAACCGACTATGTTTACGATGATACTAAACAAGACAGTCATTTTGATATAATTTTGTGTGAATATTCGCGCGCTGTGAGACGCGTGGCCGTGTGTGTGTGTTGTGTTGCTGCTGCCCTTCGCGAGTATGAAACTGAGAGACACACTTTCTCGTCTATGAGCGCTTGAATATTTAAATTGCCAAGGCTTAAAAATGCGCAAATGATCAGTTTCCGTGAAGATGCAGCTCTGGGAGTGTCTTTCACGCTGGCACTGAACCATCGGGCAATTCTTATTGTCGACCGTAATGACAAATATTTTTTGTCATTCGTTTAGGGGGGGCGGGGGGGCGTTTTGGGAGGGCGGGGCGCCCCCCCAAAACAATGGTAGGGGAAACACTGTAATTGCACTCAGTGAAGTGAATGTGTAAATACATGCAAAACATCTGTAAAAAATGTTTTAGTTACCATCCATCTTTACTGCATTTTTTCAGTCACTCATTCATTTTATTATTTTTAGTCTTTTTTTATTATTTTTATGTACACTATTGCAGTGAACACTGCAAAATCCAGGGTGGAATGTTTCCGATTAAATGCCCTGGAGCTTGCCTCGCTTTCCCTTCCCAGCATAACCTGGTGGATACACAAGAAGCACAATAAGCACTAGGGTTTATACTAGTTTATTCATCACTAATTCAAAACGGCACTCGAAACAAGTGGAGATTTCCCAGAAGAGTTGTTTGTAGTTTGAAGATTTATTTGTCCAACATGCAACAACTGAGGGAAGAAAAAAAATTAACATAACATTTAACATTATCAATGTTGTTCTTGTTATGCATTTTATTTTTAAATGTCAATATTTACTTTCTAGCCATAAGAAGTGTGTCTGATTCTTGAAGTTTTCATCTCCAACCATGTCCCTGAACCTAGAGCAAAGCAATGACAGGGGCGTGTAGGCAGCATCTCTATCTTCAAGAACAACTTCAAGCAATATGTTCTTTAGCAACGCTCCTGATACCTGAAAAGATGGCTTTTATATATATATATATATATATATATATATATATATATATATATATATATATATATATATATATATATATATATATATATATATATATATATATACACAGTACTGTGCAAAAGTCTTAGGCACGTTAGTATTTTCACCCCCAAAAATGGTTAAGCCAGTTATTTATACATTTTGTAATAGTGTGTCAGTAGGTAATATCAGTTTACATTTTCAAACATTCATTTAGCCATTATTTGTAATAATCCATTCCATTGAGATTTTTGTATGCAGAAGGAGTCTGACAACAGAGCTATGATCCACACAGAGATCTGATCTCACCATCATTGAGTCCGTCTGGGATTACATGAAGAAACAGAAAAAACTGAGACTAAATCCAGAAGAACTGTGGCAGCGTCTCCAAGACGCTTGAAGAAACCTTCCTGCAAAGCTACAGTACTTAGACACTTGTGTAAAAATGCTGTAAAGTCAGGAAGTTTTCAAAAATAATAACATAAGTAGACTGTTAATTTTTTTGATCAATTAACTTCTATTAACTAAATCAAATCAGTGTTTGTGTGACCACCCTTTGCGTTGAAAACAGCTTTTGTTTTGGGACACTTGCTCATAGTTTTTTAGGGAGCTTTACAGGAAGGTTTCTTCAAGCGTCTTGGAGACGCTGCCACAGTTCTTCTGGATTTAGTCTCAGTTTTTTCTGTTTCTTCATGTAATCCCAGACGGACTCGATGATGGTGAGATCAGATCTCTGTGTGGATCATAGCTCTGTTGTCAGACTCCTGCACACAAAAATCTCACTGGAATGGATTATTACAATTAATGGCAAAATTAATGTTTGAAAATGTAAACTGATATAACCTACAGACACACTATTACAAAAGTTATAAATAACTGGCTTAAAACCATTTTTGGGGGTGAAAATACTAACGTGCCTAAGACTTTTGCACAGTACTGTATATATATATATATATATATATATAAATAATCAGCAAAATATAAAAATACAACAGCTTGTTTTCTCTTTCTCCCATGTCTTCCACAATTTGATTGTCATGCAACAAAAGCAAATTAAAAGTAAGCAATATAACTAGTATAATATCAAAATTAATGGAATGCAAGGATGCATTAAATTGATCATGGGCGTCGGAAGCAAAAAAAATGTGGGTGGGTCCTTGCTAAACGTATAGTTCGGAAAGACAAAATTACGGAAATCGCCATGTCATTGAAAGCAGCAATAGTGTAGTGGTAAGATGCATGGCAGTTAGTTTTGACACAAATTGACCCACGGTTCGAGTCCGCCTTTCGCCAAACTCAATCATATCAGATCGAAAAGGCATTTATTTTCAATAAAAATGAAGAAAATATTAGAAAAGTGGAAATAAAGCGTCTAACATGTGTTTAATAATAAGTGTTTATCGATTAGGGGTAGGTAAACAGACATGTGCTGAATGTTAGAGACAATAAAAGTGAGTGGGTCCAATATCATTGATCGTAAAAAGTAGGTGGGTCGTGTCCCACCCACATACAATGGTTCCAACGCCCATGAAATTGATCACAAATTACCGTAAATACTTGTCAAAAATCTTATTAATTACAAAAATTACATTGCCACAATACCTTCTTATGGTCTTCAGAATCCATGATCTGGAAGAGAAAATTGTAAAAATGGACTCAACGCTGAGTCTTCAACTCAACGCTGATGAACACGTGAAAGTGGTTGTTTTCTTCTGTGTTTTCTGATGGATCTCAACAAAACTTACAACAGTACCACCACCATCTGTGGAGCATGAACCAATAGCTATACACAGGTTATACTAAATAAACCAATCAAAATCCTCAGCCCACTTGCGGCTAAAGCTCCACCCACTTGCTGCAAACCCACCCATTTGCAGCTGGCTCCGACCTCCGTTTATACCCAACTCGAACTTTACGCTAGAGCTTTCATTTCTGACACCTTTTCAGGATTCCCATTTAGCACAGAAACTGCAACGCATCTGTAGTTAAAAGAGGTGCTCACAGCTGTCTTAGGTGCCATCTACTGCAAAACACCAGGGCCCGTATTCATAAAGATTCTAAGAGTCCTCTCAGAAAACTCCTAATTTAGCTTAAAAACTTTTACGTAGGAGTCTTAGCTTAATAGCTATTCGGGACCGATCTGAGAGCAACTCTGAGCAAGGAAAATACAAAAGCTTTTATCTTAGTGAAGAGGCGGGGCTGACCCCGTTGCTACGTATGACTCAGTCTTTTGAAGACTGTGATTGGTTGGTTGTCCAAAAAGGGGAGAAAATGGAGCGCTTTTAAGTATAGGGTCTATTCTAAGCCTTCACTTTGAAACTACAAGCACAAATTGTCCTATTTTACCGTTCTCTCTCATTCAGACGCACACATATATGTATATAAATCCGTTTATTATTTACCATGCTGTTAATTTCCTCTTTAAGCCTCTTAAAAGTCCTCGTCCGTGCTCCTAACAAATTTGACCTTAAGACCTCTTTTAAGGGTTACGATGCGCCCACATTTCTAATTATTTTCTTAGAATTGTCACTAGGAGCTACTCTTTGCATTAAGATTCTTTATGAATACGGGCCCTGATCTTTCCACTAGCAACTGAGCTTGAGATTAGCTCTGACAGTAGCCTTAACGATGCCATTACACACATTTATATGGAACAACTGCAGTTAAAAGAATATCATGCTTCATATGTTGCACATGAAGCACATCACTGCTCTTGAAATTTTAAGTAAAACATGGGGTGAATTGATATAGGGGAGCGCGGGGCACAACCTAACGCGGGGCTAGTTGTAACACGCATGTTTTAATCCTTTCCACACATGCCAGAATGACAAAACAGTGTATTTACTAGTTGCCATATCAACATTATTTAAAGAAAGGATCGCGCCAAAATTAAAAAAAAATCTCTGGAAGAAATCACTACACATTTATTTAATCATAGCAAAAGTACATTTCTTACTCACGTTTAGTTTTCATCTCTGTTTTTTGTTTTTATTTATAATAAGACAAATCTGATATTTTAATCTTATATCTGTTATTTAACAGTTGTGACCGTTCTTTAATGTTGATCTAACAGCAGAAGACACGAGCCACTGTTTAAATCCTATTTGCGCTGGTGGGGTGTGTTGTAACACTGCGTTACAAAAAGCCCCCTATTAGAAATATGCCATTAGGCATGACAGAGTTAATGTTCAGAAATTATTAATTATGTTTTTAACTATGCTGTATTTAGCGATGCGTTTGTTGTCAAACTCAAAAATGAGTATATTATTAAAAAAGCCATTATTTTATTTTAAAAAGTTAATAATTGTATTTTATTGACAAAATATTTTAGTTTGTCTTAGATATTTTTTTTGATTATATCAGGAAACATTTTAAACTGTCATTTTGTCATGTTACCAATGTACCCCACCTACGGGGCATGTTGTCACATTTCATTTACATTCTTTCGGGGTAAATCAAGGAAAAAAAAAGTATACACTGCATTAATGAAACAAAACCACATAATAGTACTAGACGTGCAATTAATGTGGGAAATAAATACTCTGAACCCCAAGTGGATTTACACAAACTGAGAAAGTCAAAAAGCGTTAGGTTGTGCCCTGCTCTCCCCTACACTTGTGATGTGTCATTGGAGGCAATAGGTGATTACCTTTAAAAAGCATTTCAACCTGAAGTAGACTGTGGAGATTTAACCAATTTGAAATGTATTTCAGCAATGTAGTTAAAATTTTACATAAGCAACACTGAGTTGACTGGCTTGTAATACTAGCGTTAATATATAATATATGAAGATTAAATAATTAATTGCATTGTTACCTTACTCTAGTCTGCATACTCTTCCACATTTTCACTTCCACAAGGTTAATCTCCCTACAAAAAAACTTTGTGATATGGACTATGTGGGTCTGATGGCAGCTGAACTCCTTCCCTCTACCACCTCTTAGGCTTGAGCTGATCTCAGTACAGTCTGTGAAAGTTGTTCAGTTTAACTTTTGTATCGTCCATAAGCAAATCACTGCTTGAGGGAGAAAAAAACAAAAAACAAAACAAACAAAGACAAATCTATCAAGTCAGAACAGCTACAACAAAAATAAGGGTGCTTCAGAATATTAGTTTGATATGCAGTTTAAATGAATGTGGAAATCCTGGGGTCGAGTTATAATTCACCACCCTTTCAATTCATGAGGCCTAGTTTCCCCTGCTGGTCAGTAGTGTAGCAGTACTTACAGCACTATTAAGCTTCTATTTACAGGCATTCCAACTCATCTTAAGTATTCACTTCAAAACGCATTTGTTACTGGAAACAATGAACTATGTTTTGAGAACACTTCCAGGCAAGGTTGTCATAGCTTACCATTTTAGCACAAACCTGTTCAATGAATGTTATATCAGTTAAAATAGTTGACTGCAAAATCCTACCTCCTAATTTCTTTGCGGACTTGTCAACCACCCAAAAACAACAAAAACAAAGTTCACTTCTAAACACCAGACATGCACCACAATGATAATTTATTGATTCAAAAATTTATTTAAAAACATCAGCCGAAAACAAACGTGTAAACAGCTACTGTTGCAACAGCCCAAACCTGCTTTGGGATGAATGTGGCCTTTGAGCAGGTCTAGGAGCATTTTAACCTTTGACAGATTGGTAATCCAACTGTGCTGGAAACTAAAGTCCAGGTGACACGATTCGGTGTCGCAGTCAGTATCTTGAAACAAAGAGCCTGCTGGGCTGCTCCAGGGATTGGGAACTTGATCTGGATACAGACTTGTAACTCAATTGCCGAGGTATTGAAGAGGTCTGGAATCCAGGCTGAGAGACAGTCCCATAATTTGACTGTATCTGGGACTTGTACCTAGACTGCACTGGTATGGTTTGGGGATTGTTGCGGGACTGACCTAGAGACTGGCGGCTAGGCAGTATTTGAGGCTGGTAGCGGAGATTTTCCAGCTTGCTTGATGGTCTGTAGCTGAATTGTACAGGCTTCAATAGGGGCAGATGCTTCTCTTTCCCTGGCCAGGCCAGAGGCTGGTGCAGTTGCTTTGAAGGCGGAGATACAGAACTAGAACTGGACAGTCCAGGTTTAGCGAGAGGCAAGAATCTTGGTTGTACCTTTGGAGCAAGAGGCTGTTGGGTTGGAAGCAATAGGGGCTGGTAGCTTGCCTGTTCAGGCAGCTGAGCTGGTCTGAAACCAGACTGGAGTGTGGATTGCAGTGGTCTGGGAGGGACAAGGTGGCTGGGTTGCACCATAGACATTGTATGCCGAGTTTTGGACAGAGAACTAGGTCTGAATGGAGCCTGATATCTAGTCGATCCTGGTTGGGATACAGACTGGTAGCTGGCTTGCGCTTGCTGTTGATCAGCAGGCTGGACCACAGATTGGCAGCTGGCTTGCGCTGGTTGTTGAACACTGGGCTGGGCCACAGATTGGTAGCTGGCTTGCGCTGGTTGTTGGTCAGCAGGCTGGGCCACAGATTGGTAGCTGGCTTGAGCTGGTTGTTGGTCAGCAGGCTGGGCCACAGATTGGTAGCTGGCTTGAGCTGGTTGTAGGATACTGGGTTGGCACAAACACTGGAAGCTAGCGTGCTCTGGTTGTTGGTCAGCTGGCTGGGCCACAGACTGATAGCTGGCTTGCGCTGGTTGTTGGTCAGCAGGCTGGACCACAGATTGGTAGCTGGCTTGAGCTGGTTGTAGGATACTGGGTTGGCACAAACACTGGAAGCTAGCGTGCTCTGGTTGTTGGTCAGCTGGCTGGGCCACAGACTGGTAGCTGGCTTGCGCTGATTGTTGGTCTGCAGTCTGGACCACAGATTGGTAGCTGGCTTGAGCTGGTTGTAGGATACTGGGTTGGCACAAACACTGGAAGCTAGCGTGCTCTGGTTGTTGGTCAGCTGGCTGGGCCGCAGACTGGTAGCCGGCCTGTGTTGGTTGTTGGGCAGCAGGCTGGGCCACAGATTGGTAGCCGGCTTGTGCTGGCTGGGCCGCAGATGGGTAGCCGGCCTGTGTTGGTTGTTGGTCAGCAGGCTGAACCACAGACAGGAAGGTGGCTTGTGCTGGTTGTTGGGCAGCAGGCTGGGCCACAGATTGGTAGTCGGCTTGTGCTGGCTGGGCCGCAGACTGGTAGCCGGTTTGTGTTGGCTGGGCCGCAGACTGGTAGCCGGCTGGTGCTGGCTGGGCCGCAGACTGGAAGCCGGCTTGTGTTGGCTGGGCCGCAGACTGGTAGCCGGCTTGTGCTGGCTGGGCCGCAGACTGGTAGCCGGCTTGTGTTGGCTGGGCCGCAGACTGGAAGCCGGCTTGTGTTGGCTGTTGGTCAGCAGGCTGAACCACAGACAGGAAGGTGGCTTGTGCTGGTTGTTGGGAAGCAGGCTGGGCCGCAGATTGGTAGCCGGCTTGTGTTGGCTGGGCCGCAGATTGGTAGCCGGCCTGTGTTGGCTGGGCCGCAGACTGGTAGCCGGCCTGTGTTGGCTGGGCCGCAGACTGGTAGCCGGCCTGTGTTGGCTGGGCCGCAGACTGGAAGCCGGCCTGTGTTGGCTGGGCCGCAGACTGGAAGCCGGCCTGTGTTGGCTGGGCCGCAGACTGGTAGCCGGCCTGTGTTGGCTGGGCCGCAGACTGGTAGCCGGCCTGTGTTGGCTGGGCCGCAGACTGGTAGCCGGCCTGTGTTGGCTGGGCCGCAGACTGGTAGCCGGCCTGTGTTGGCTGGGCCGCAGACTGGTAGCCGGCCTGTGTTGGCTGGGCCGCAGACTGGTAGCCGGCCTGTGTTGGCTGGGCCGCAGACTGGTAGCCGGCCTGTGTTGGCTGGGCCGCAGACTGGTAGCCGGCCTGTGTTGGCTGGGCCGCAGACTGGTAGCCGGCCTGTGTTGGCTGGGCCGCAGACTGGTAGCCGGCCTGTGTTGGCTGGGCCGCAGACTGGTAGCCGGCCTGTGTTGGCTGGGCCGCAGACTGGTAGCCGGCCTGTGTTGGCTGGGCCGCAGACTGGTAGCCGGCCTGTGTTGGCTGGGCCGCAGACTGGTAGCCGGCCTGTGTTGGCTGGGCCGCAGACTGGTAGCCGGCCTGTGTTGGCTGGGCCGCAGACTGGTAGCCGGCCTGTGTTGGCTGGGCCGCAGACTGGTAGCCGGCCTGTGTTGGCTGGGCCGCAGACTGGTAGCCGGCCTGTGTTGGCTGGGCCGCAGACTGGTAGCCGGCCTGTGTTGGCTGGGCCGCAGACTGGTAGCCGGCCTGTGTTGGCTGGGCCGCAGACTGGTAGCCGGCCTGTGTTGGCTGGGCCGCAGACTGGTAGCCGGCCTGTGTTGGCTGGGCCGCAGACTGGTAGCCGGCCTGTGTTGGCTGGGCCGCAGACTGGTAGCCGGCCTGTGTTGGCTGGGCCGCAGACTGGTAGCCGGCCTGTGTTGGCTGGGCCGCAGACTGGTAGCCGACCTGTGTTGGCTGGGCCGCAGACTGGTAGCCGGCTTGTGTTGGCTGGGCCGCAGACTGGTAGCCGGCTTGTGTTGGCTGGGCCGCAGACTGGTAGCCGGCTTGTGTTGGCTGGGCCGCAGACTGGTAGCCGGCCTGTGTTGGTTGTTGGTCAGCAGGCTGGGCCACAGATTGGTAGCCAGCTTGTGTTGGCTGAGCCGCAGACTGGAAGCCGGCCTGTGTTGGCTGGGCCGCAGACTGGAAGCCGGCCTGTGTTGGTTGTTGGTCAGCAGGCTGAACCACAGACAGGAAGGTGGCTTGTGCTGGTTGTTGGGCAGCAGGCTGGGCCACAGATTGGTAGCTGGCTTGTGTTGGCTGGGCCGCAGACTGGAAGCCGGCCTGTGTTGGCTGTTGGTCAGCAGGCTGAACCACAGACAGGAAGGTGGCTTGTGCTGGTTGTTGGGCAGCAGGCTGGGACACAGATTGGTAGCTGGCTTGTGTTGGCTGGGCCGCAGACTGGAAGCCGGCCTGTGTTGGCTGGGCCGCAGACTGGAAGCCGGCCTGTGTTGGCTGGGCCGCAGACTGGAAGCCGGCCTGTGTTGGCTGGGCCGCAGACTGGAAGCCGGCCTGTGTTGGCTGGGCCGCAGACTGGAAGCCGGCCTGTGTTGGTTGTTGGTCAGCAGGCTGGGCCACAGATTGGTAGCTGGCTTGTGTTGGCTGGGCCGCAGACTGGAAGCCGGCCTGTGTTGGCTGGGCCGCAGACTGGAAGCCGGCCTGTGTTGGTTGTTGGTCAGCAGGCTGGGCCACAGATTGGTAGCTGGCTTGTGTTGGCTGGGCCACAAACTGGAAGCTGGCTTGTGCTGGCTGGTCAGCAGGCTGGGCCACAGACTGGCATATTGCTTGTACTGGTTGCTGCCCACTGGTCTGGTCCACAAACTGGTAGCTGGCTTTTGCTGGTTGTTGAGCACTGGGCTGGCACAAACACTGGAAGCTGGCTTGTGCTGGTTGTTGGTCAGCAGGCTGGACCACAGACTGATAGCTGGCTTTTGCTGGTTGTTGAACACTGGGCTGGCACAAACACTGGAAGCTGGCTTGTGCTGGCTGTTGGTCAGCAGGCTGGACAACCGACTGGAAGCTGGCTTGTGCTGGCTGTTGGTCAGCAGGCTGGACCACAGACGGGTAACTGGCTTGTGCTGGTTGTTGGGCAGCTGGCAGGGCCACAGACTGGATGCTGGCTTGTGCTGGTTGTTGGTCAGCAGGCTGGACAACCGACTGGAAGCTGGCTTGTGCTGGTTGTTGGGCAGCTGGCTGGGCCACAGATTGGTAGTTGGCTTGTGCTGGCTTGGCCACAGACTGGAAGCTGGCTTGTGCTGGCTGTTGGTCAGCAGGTTGTGACACAGATTGGTAACTGGCTTGTGCTGGCTGTTGGGCAGCAGGCTGGGCCACAGACTGGAAGCTGGCTTGTGCTGGTTGTTGGACACTGGACTGAACTACGGAGCTAAATCTGGGCTTCAGGTGTGGTCTTGTGCCAGAAAAGCCCTTGGAGGGACCTTGAAGTCTTCCTTTTTTGGGCTTGAAAAGTGTCAGGCCACTGGGCTGAGACACAGACTGGTAGCTGGCTTGTGCTGGCTGGACCACAGACTGGTAGCTGGCTTGTACTGGTTGTTGGAATCTGGACTGAACTACGGAGCTAAATCTGGGCTTCTGGTGTGGTCTTGTGCCAGAAAAGACCTTGGAGGGACTTTGAAGTCTTGCTTTTTTGGGCTTGAAAAGTATCAGGCCACTGGGCTGAGACACAGACTGGTAGCTGGCTTGTGCTGGCCGGACCACAGACTGGAAGCTGGTTTGTGCTGGTTGTTGGGCAGCGGGCTGGGACATATATTGGTAGCTGGCTTGTGCTGGCTGGACCACAGACTGGAAGCTGGTTTGTGCTGGCTGGACCACAGACTGGAAGCTGGTTTGTGCTGGTTGTTGGGCAGGGGGCTGGGCCACATATTGGTAGCTGGCTTGTGCTGGCTGGGCCACATATTGGTAGCTGGCTTGTGCTGGCTGGGCCACATATTGGTAGCTGGCTTGTGCTGGCTGGGCCACATATTGGTAGCTGGCTTGTGCTGGCTGGGCCACATATTGGTAGCTGGCTTGTGCTGGCTGGGCCACATATTGGTAGCTGGCTTGTGCTGGCTGGGCCACATATTGGTAGCTGGCTTGTGCTGGCTGGGCCACATATTGGTAGCTGGCTTGTGCTGGCTGGGCCACATATTGGTAGCTGGCTTGTGCTGGCTGGGCCACATATTGGTAGCTGGCTTGTGCTGGCTGGGCCACATATTGGTAGCTGGCTTGTGCTGGCTGTTGATCAGTGGGCTGGGCCACATATTGGTAGCTAGCTTGTGCTGGAACACTGGGTTGAGAGATGGTCTGCACTGGCTGTTGACTGATGGGCTTTGCCATAGGCTCGTTGCTGCTTTGCAGTAGAATCTGGGAAGCTAGCTGCACTGGCTTGTGAGCAGAATCATTGCTTTGCTGCAATGGCATCAAGACCAAGGCAGAATGGATGGTGTCAGAGCCTTGAACACTAGCAGACTGACTCAAACCATACTCTGACATGCCCATACTCCCTGCACTACCCATATAGCCATAAACTAGACTGCCACTTCCATCTGAAGTAACTCTAGAGCCCTGAAACTGGCTTCTAGTGTCAGAATCAGGTTGTTCAGTGGTAACTCGACCACCTGAAGAGCCAATCTGAGAACTGTGGCTTCCAGTGCTATATCCTCCCTTAACTGTAGCATTATAGGTGTTCTTGGAACCCAGGGGCCTGTTTGGTCCTACTACACCTGGGTCATACAAGCTGTAGGGGCTTTGTAGCTTATTCACTTCAGGATTAAAATAGCCAGGATAGCCACCATTGGAGACAGAGCTAGAGCCATAAACTGAAATATAAAGACAAAAGGGCATATTAAAATGGTTTTAAAAACTAATTTGCATAATTCAACTGGGTGAACTTACCAGTCGCAATATTGCCATGAACAAGGCTTAATAGTACTGCAAAAGAACTGTAAAATAAAATATTTTTAGCAACTAGTAGAAAGTTAATTAGCCAACATACATTAAATCACAACAACATACTTTAAAATGTGCATAGTGATATCAGCTATGTCACCCATATCCAACCAAGAGTACCACCAACAACCCTCAACACACCAACTACAAAAAAGAAAAAGCCAATCATGTAAATCTGTCACTGAACTGGTCTTTTTATAGTGCCTGACTCAGTTCCAATCACAGTTTAATAGATTATTGAATCAGACCAATCAGTGTTTGCAGGAACCTCTAACTGGTCATAATTAGTTTCAGGTGTCACCATTTTCACATTATGTCAAGTGATTTTTTCTTTGAAGTTATGTGACGTGCTCATGAACCTAGTCGTACTTGAGTAGAGCTCCGTACATTTGGCCCTGTAGTTTAATTTTAGTTTAATTTTAAACTTTATTCAATAAATGTACTTTGTCAGATGGCACACAATCAGAAACAGCAAGATTTGTCGCCATCATCTTCTCCGATTAAGAAGAGATCCAAGGCACTGACCATGAGTTATACAGTTGATAAAATGGCTGACACTGTTGCACGCTTTGAGAACATTCTAAAAACCGAGTTGACGGCGATGCGGAGTGAATTTGCCTCGCAAATGTCAGTTGTCCAGTCACTATGCTCTAAACTCGATTTTCTAACAGGTGAGATGCGAGAACAGAAAAAGTAGTCACAGATCACGATGTGCGATTAGCCGTGCTTGAACAACAGGTAGTGGATTTACAAGACAGGTGCAGCAACCTACGTCTGGTTGGATTGCTTGAAGGATCCGAAAAGGACGACCATATCGGCTTTTTGAAAATATTGCTGAATAATTTTGAATTTTGATAATGCTGTACTCCCCAGAGGAAGAGGAAGCCACTAACAACCAGTGAACTTAAGCTGGACATTTGTTGTGTTTAATCGAAGAAGATATACTCTAACGCGTCTTCTTTTATAAGTGCTCATCTCACTTTATTTTGTATGCCATAATTATTCAACGCTCTCACCACGCATGTTGTATTTCTTATCTCTTATTGGGTTGTGTGGTATGGTTTCTGCCAGTGTACATTTTTATTTTTTAAACCTAGTTAGGCTATTTGTTATTTAATGTATATATTTTTTGGATGTACTTTTTAGCCATTATGTTAGCATGGGGCCAATGTTGGTGCTTCAGTAATGTACAGGTTTTTGTTGACGCCACTGATGGTATTAAGGGGGTTGGTGGATCAAGGTTTGTTCTTGGTGTGATCTGCCATAGTTCATTGGAATATGGTTTCTTCATGGGAAGGGTGAGATCAAATGGTTTCATTTTCTAAGTTGTACATTGTTATATCAAGCAGCAATTCTATCTGATACTTATGACTGAGCTTAATATTCTGAGTTGCAATATTAATGGCCTAAATGGCCCTCACAAACGCACTTTTGGATTTTTTGTGAAGAAGAAAGCTTGATATAGCTTTAGTTCAAGAAACCCATTTGCAAGAGGAGGATGTACGCAGGTGCAATAATACGTTTAATTAAGTGGTTAATTAATCTCATTCATCTACAGATACTAAAACTAAAGGTGTCTAAATATTTGTGCGGAGAACTTTAAATATCATTACTTTGGATAAAGACTGTGACTCAGATGGTAGAATAACACACATGAAAACAGCAGTGGAGAATAGGAATATCGTATTTCTTTCAGTTTACGCTCCATGTATCCCTGACCCTAATTTCTTCTCTTTACTCTCAGTTTATCTCTTGAAATTCTCTGACTCTGAAATTGTAATGGATGCAGATATTAATTCTGTAATATCTAGGGATGCACCGATACCAGTACTCGGGTGTCGGTCCGATACTGTTGTGAAGTACTCGTACTCGTAAAACCTCCCCGATACAACCACACCCGATACCACTTTATGGCAACGCATCTTCGGATGCGGAAAGTTACATGATTCACCACGCACACCCGCACACTGCCAAGTGCAAAGGGATCTCGCGCTCTCAAAGCGCACGACTGCCATAATATGGCTTCATTTTTGCCGCACGCATACGAGCGCTAGTGCGGACGCGGCGAGTATTAACCCAGCTTAACCGCTCATGAGGCAGATACAGCTCGGTAGTGAGTGCTGAAAGTGAAGGGCTGTTTAGTAGGGATGTGCGCAATGACTAGCCTAACCCCGGTAGTACTATAACAAGCCTAAGCAAGCTTAATTGTTATACTAGTTTGACATGACATGTAAGAAAATGGAAAATTTTTGTATAAGCTTTCAAAATCCTCCTTCACCCGAGTGGAGATTTATCTGAAGCCTCGGCGAGTGCCAGAGAAAACCAACGCATGCAAAACCTGAGGTAAAATTAAATGATTTTGTTTTGCTGCAAATATACACTTTTCAAAATAATATATTCATTTCAAGATATAACATTTACACGAAAGTAATTTAAACATAGCCTTTGTAAAAAAAAAAAAAATAATAATAATAAAAAAAAAAAAAAAAAAAAAAAAAATATATATATATATATATATATATATATATATATATATATATATATATATATATATATATATATATATATATATATATATATATATAAAGCAAAACCTTAAATGTGCACAAAAAATGTAAACGACTAGTATTTTCCAAGTCGTCTTGCAGCATCGTTTAATCGACTAGTCTCGCACATCCCTAAGTTAGCTCAGTGACACACATTGTAGATGAAAACAGAAACCTGCTCATAGCTGATAATGCAGAGAAGCTTCTTTTCATCAAAAAGAACCTGCCTCTCACTTTTCCGAAAAGGGCTGTATGGCTATGATAACGTATAATTATTTAATTCAGTGGTTCTGCTACTATGTTGAGTGGTACTGGAATCCACTGAATGTTACAGGTTACATTTATGTGAAATGGGCAGCAGTGCCATATTTGTTTAGGAAAACACCAAGTTGAATATTAAAATATCAGCAACAGCATCAATTTGTGTATTTACTTTGTTACAGTCAGAAAGTGCAACACATCTGATGAAAATAAAACATTGTTAGAAGAACTGTAATGGTATTATTAAGTCCTCGTATCAGTACTCGGTATCGGCAAGTACCCAAATGTAAGTACTTGTACTTGGTCTAAAAAAAAGTGGTATCGGTGCATCTCTTGTAATATCCCATACTTTAGATAGATCTGGACCAAAGGAATCACACTCTCAAGCTCTTTGTTCTGATAAACTTCGGTAATGTGCAACTTCATCCTCACTGGTGGATATTTGGTGATTATTAAACCCTTCTGCTAGGTCATTCATTTTCTTCTCCGCCACTCATAGAACCTATTCACAAATTGACTATATTTCTATATCTACTTCTTTATCTTCAGCTGCTCAAGATGCGGATATTTGCTCCCTATCTTTTTGCTAAAAAAAAAGTTTGCTAACATTCCTGAGGTGAAATCCCAATCTGGGGACATTGTGGCAAATCCTAGAGATATTAATATCACCTTTCGCTCTTTTTATTCTAACCTTTATACTTTTTATTCTGGCGGTGACTCTGACTCTTTTGCATCCTTTCTCTCCAACCTTGATTTACCTCGGCTGTCGGATTCAGATTCTGAATATCTGGCTGAACCGATTACTCTCCAGGAGCTGGAGAGAGCAGCTAAATCTATGAACAAGGGGAAATCCCCAGGCATAGATAGTATACCAATTGAATTATATACAACTTTTTGGTCTGACTTAGGCCCTTTAATGTCAGATATGATACATTTTTCAGTTACTCAAGGTTCATTTCACTCATCGATTAATATAGCTATTATTTCTCTCTCTCCTTTTAAAAAAAGACAAAGATCCGACTTCCTGTTCTTTCTTTGATAGGGACAGATGTTAAATTGTATGCTAAAGTGCTGTCCCAATGTTTAGAGAAATTTATGAATAGGTTAATTCATTATGACCAGACAGGGTTTATTAAATCTCGTTCCGCCTCGGATAACTTGCGCAGGTTATGTCATATTGTTAATTCAGCGAGTATACTGACTTCCCTTTGCGCAGTATCATCTCTGGATGCGATGAAAGCTTTCGACCAGCTAAAATGGAATTACTAGTGGGTAGTTCTACAGTATCTGGGTTTAGGATAAAATTGTATAAACATGAGTAAAGTTCTGTATACTAATCCGGCAGCTGCTGTCCTTACAGGGTCAGTTTGTTCAAATCCATTCGTTATACATCGAGGTAGGCTACTCGTCAGTGTTGCCCGCTTTCTCCTTTGTTATTTACCTTATCCTTGGAACCCGACAATCTGACATTGTCTCCCAAATAATTAATAGGAACACATACCATTATATTTAATTGTTTGCTGATGACATCTTATTGTTTTTGGAGACACAGTCACATTCTATCCCTCAGGTGTTGAATTTATTTGATCATTTTGGATCCCTCTCTGGGTTTAAAATTAATTGGAGCAAGTCATGTTTACTCCCACTAAATTTTGAAGTTGACATCACACCCCTATCCATATCTATTCCGGTGGTTAAATCCTTTAAGTACCTGAGGACAGATATCTTTCCATTCCTGCAGGAAATTATCTAAAAAAAACCTGAATAGTATTTTAGCAAAAGTATCCTCAGACTTGGAAAATTGGTCCCGTCTCCCTACTTCTTTTCACGCTCATATATCGGTGATTAAAATGAATGTCCTCTCACGTATTAATTTTTTTTCATGAATCCTCTTTCTCCACCTGCTGGCTGCTGGAATAAACTTGATGCATGTGTTTCTTCGTTATATATGGGATGGGAAACGTCCTCGAATCAAGCTGACTACTTTACAGCGTTGCAGACTACATGGAAGTCTGTCTTTCCCTGATTTTAGACTCAAGCCTTTACTCTCCACCCTTTATCAGTCTGGTTTGATCCTGATGCTTCTGTGTCATGGAAAGCAATTGAGGAATCTATAGTCTATTCCTATGAACTGAATCATCTTGTTTTCTCAGGGGTTCCACTGAGGCAGTGTAAATCTCAGTTTGCAAACACATCAAGTTACAGTCCGGCATAGACATTTGCCTATTTTCCATAATAATAATCTTTTGTCAGGCAAGGCCCCATTTCACTGTCCGCAATGGACTCAGAACAAAGTAAACACTTTGGGAGATATATATGATGATATGGGTCTAAAATAATTTCAGAACATTAAAGCCAATATAATTTACAAGGTACATCTTTTTTTATGTATTTGCGTATATAAGGTCGGCCCTTCGGATAAGGTCTCCCTCTTCTGTTTCGGTTATTTATCAGTATCTTCTTGAACATTTATACAAACCCTTATCTATTACAAATGTTTGGGCCAAGGATCTTAATGAAGATGTGTATGGTGTATTTTCGGATCAGGTATGGAGGATGTTTAAGCTGTCTTCAAAGAACCCCAATCATCAAATGATACAGTGGAAATTAGTACATAGGGTTTTCTTGACTCATATGAAACGATTCTATATGAATCTATACTCCTCTCCTAAGTGTAATCTTTGTTCTCAAGGATCTCTAGGCACGTACTTGCATTTATTCTGGGACTGTCCTTCTCTCTCACCTTTTTGGACCCAGCTCTCACAGGACTTATCATATCTGTTGGGCACTGATATATGACTGACCCATGCCACTTTATTTTGAATGATTTTTGGGACCTTACCTTATCCATTCGACAAAGATATTTACTGTTAGCCGCAGTCACAGCGGCAAACAAAATGTTAGTTAACTGCTGGAACCCTCCTCACACAATGGACAGACGAACATGGACTCCCAACTTCTCGTATGCATGGACCCAGGGCCGGCCCAAGCCCTTATGGGGCCCTAAGCAGAATTTTATTTGGGGGCCCCTCGGTGCCACCAATACGATTGACTATTGTCAATTCTTGATAATTCGCACACCCAGTATAAATTGTATTAGTTGTAGCTGTGTTGCTTACATCATGTCTGCCTGTCATGTTTTTACCCTTATGCTATACGGTTTTTAATTTTAACAGTAGCAAACCCACAAGAGTGATCAGGCGTTAATATTCAAAGTCTTACAGTAAGTCTTACAGTACTACAGTTCACACTGGGATATGTATTTTTATTTAAAGTAGTCTCTTATGCTGAATATGCTCACTTTTCCCCAGGATTCTTTGATGAATAGAAGGTTCAAAAGAACAACATTTCTCTGAAATAGAAAGCTTTCAAAAAAAATCCTAAAAACATTGTTCAACACTGATAATCATAGATGTTTGTTGAGCATCAAATCCTCATATCAGAATGATTTGTGAAGGATCATATGACACTGAAGACTGAGTAATGATGATAAATTCATTTTTGATTACAGGAATAAATTACACTTTACTATATATTCACATAGAAAACAGCAGTTTTACATTATAATATTATTTTACAATATTTCTGTTTTTACTGTATTTTTAATCAAATAAATGCAGCCTTGGTGAGAAGAAGAGACTTATTTTAAAAACAAGAAATGTTGATTTCTTTCAAACATTAAACAGAGTTTTTATTTTGATGGAAATAAAAGTTTATTTTTTGTATTTCATTCAACTGTGTAGAAAGAACCTTTTTATTTTCTAAATAAAAACTTCCAAAATGTTGGCTACACAACTTATAATTTCAAGGGAGAAACTGGAAGCTATGCTGTCTACTCTGTCCAAAACATGCAGCACATCAGACAATATATTCGCACTAAACCATATAGCGCATTCTCAATTCCATCCATTCATAAAAAGGTTACCAGGCAACTGGCTAGTACGTTTTAGCCGATTTTTCCGCACTTTGGACTTTGAACCCTGACTAACAAGCGAATAGTGTCCAAACGACGGCGAGCTCGTGCAGCGCTGTCAGAATCAATCCGTGCATATATTAGAAAACTTTTTGCAATTTATTGCAATAATTGTTTAAGGCCATTTCGCGATTTCAATCATGATAAATAACTTTGCCGGAGAGTAATTTATTGTGCTCTTGGGGGCCCTCTGGTGGCCAAGGGGGCCCGAAGCAGCCGCATAGTTCGCTTATGCCTTGGGCCGGCTCTGCATGGAGCTAATGTCAAGACTGTGAATTTATGGCATGCTGCTTTGAATATTGTGTCAACTTTTTTAACATCTTTGTAAAAAATATTATTATTTTTATTTTTGTATTATTGTTATTCTTTCTTCCTACATTCTGTGTTTGTATTTTATTTTTTATTCTTGAAGTCTACCAGGGGTGGGACGGGGTAGGGTGGGGTGGGTTCGAGATTTGTATGGTTGCTTTTTGCTCCGTATTTCTTGGCAAAAAAAAAGAGAGAAAGAACTCAATAAACAGTTAACAGTTAACTAAAAAAGTGATATTGGTTGGTTTAAATATATATAATTTACTTTTAAATGCAATTCTAATGCATTCATTTGGTGAAACCGAACTCAAATTACTTTTTTTTATTTGCATGTATGAGTGATTATTTGGAATAGAATATGATTTGTGCTGTGCTAATCAGCAGATTATTAATTGCAAAAATACATTTTCTTGAATCAGTAGGTTTAAAAATGAGAGAAAGTTGCATATAAAATAATTAAAGTTTAGTTCACATGTATTATGAGAAAATGCATGCTAATAGAAATATATTGCAGTATCGTTCCTGTGAGCTTTCCTGTGGTGAAAGTTGCATTCAAAAGGGAACCCTTTTCAGCTTATTCTACCATTATATTCTGCTGAATGGATGTTTCCACCATGAAGTTGTCAATACTGCTGCAGGTTGGAGCTATCAATAGCCTTTTCCATTGGTGGGTGTGTGTCAGCAGTGTTTACTCAGATGTGCTGCTGCTATTTCAGCATCTGACTCAGTGTGTATTGAATTCAGTATTTAATCCCTGTGTGAATAACATATGTTTAACAAATCCAAACTATAGTAGAACTTCTGACACCTTTTCAGTCTTCCCATTTAGCACAGAAACTTTAACGCATCTGTAGTTAAAAAAAGGTGCTAACAGCTGTCTTAGGTGCGATCTACTGCAAAACACCTGATCTTTCCACTAGCAACTGAGCTTGTGAGATTAGCTCTGACAATAGCCTTTGCGATGCCATTACACACACATTTATATGGAATAACTGCAGTTAAAAGGATATGCTTCCTATAATGTTACAGAGCTCATTCATATTTTTTACCTGGCATGTTAACCTTGTTGCATGTGAAGCGCATCACTGCTCTGAAATATTAAGTAAAACGTGGGGTGAATTGATATACACGTGTGATGAATTGATATACACGTGTGATGTGTCATTGGAGGCAACAGATGATTACTTTTAAAAGCATTTAAACCTGTAATAGACATTGGAGATTGAATGCTGAAATACATTTCAAATTAGTTAAATGTAGTTAAAATGTGACATAAGCAACACTGAGTTGACTGGCTTTCTAATACTAGCTTTAAATAATTAATATGAAGATGAATAACTCATATTGCATGGTTATCTTACTCTCTACATACTCTTGTCTTCCACATTTCCATTTTAAGTTCCCTAAACAAAACACTTAGTACTCAATGAAACAAGAGCTTTTTGTGATACGGACTATGTGGGACTGATGGCATCTGAACTCTTTCCCTTCACTCCTACTTAGGCTTGAGCTGATCTCAGTACAGTCTGTGAAAGTTGTTCAGTTTAAACTGTGTATTGTCCCGAAGCAATTCACTGCTTGAGGAAAAATGTGACTGATGCATTATCAATTCAGAACAGCTACACCAACAAAAACAATAATGGGGTATTTCAGAATATTTGTTTGATATGCAGTTAAAATGAATGTGGAAAATATGGAATTATGTTGAATGATAATTCACCACCCCTGTCAATTCCTGAGGCCTAGTTTCCCCCTGCTGGTCAGTAGTGTAGCAGTACTTACAGCACTATTAAGGTTCTGTTTACAGGCCAACTCATCTTAAAGAGCACCTATCATGGAATTTTGAAATTTACCTTTCATGTAGTGTGTAACATAGATCTAAGTGAACAAAAACATCCTGCATAGTTTGAAATATGACAGTGCACCGTATATATAGTTATTTTCTTTCAAAAGTAAGAGTCGACTCTGAGTCATTTTTAAGAATCGTTAGAAGACCGAAGCTTTTTCTCTGACTAGATGACGTCAACTTGTCAAGTTATTTGAATACGATACGCCCACTTATTGCGCTCCAAGACGCCAGTGAAAACTAGAAAACATCATGGCGACGAGACGCCAGTGAAAACTAGAAAACATCATGGAGACGAGACGCTGTTCTGAAGTGCCACTCAAAAGCAAACTTTTTTCATCTGCCCAAGGATGAGCATTTGAAGACTAAGTGGCTTGAAGACAAACCATACATCGTCGCGATTGAGTGTTTATTAGTCGTCAAATGTATGTTTCGCGATCTCAGGAAGCTTTTATTATGGACTTCTATTATGGCACATGGTTCTTCTTCGTCTGTCTGTGCCATATATGGACTACATGTGCACAGAGCGCCCTCCGGCTGCCTGCCAGTATGAATTGAAAACAACACATAAGAGACTCAATCGCTCATGATTAGGCTTTATCTGCGCATTTTGAGGAAGTATTGAATAAAAAATACTCCTCTGTTTTTCTCAGAAATTTGACACAGACATATGAGAATCTATCAATAAGTCTCCTCATCTGCACACTTTTGAACTAAAAGCCCTGAGGGAGGTTGATTTGTCGCGAGTCTTCGTGAGGAGAATAGAGGAGTTTTTTTTATGAATGAGATCAGCTGAGGCTCATATTACAATCAAACGGTACAGACGCGGTTTTCATATTCATAACTCCTGACACATATTAACAAATTACTGTCACTATAAGACTTTGATGGGCGTTCCGTTTCCGAAAATATCTGCACAGACTATACCAATCACAACTGACTGGGTCATCGGACCAATCACCGCAGATTAGCGTCACGTAAAGGCGGGGTTTTGAAAAGTGAATCACTAAAGGAATCATTTGAGAATCGCTGTCAAAACAGGTAAAAATAAATGCATATTATAAGAAAACTAAAGTCTTTTTTGTCATTGCATGCATGCAAAACTGTTGTTGGGGACTTCTAAAACAATATTTGGAACATTTTAAATGCCATGATAGGTGCTCTTTAAGTATTCACTACAAAACTCATTTGTTACTGAAAACAATTAACTATGTTTTGAGAATACTTCCAGGCAAGGTTGCCATAGCTTACCATTTTAGCACAAACCTGTTCAATGAATGGTTATATCAATTAAAATAGTTGACTGTAAAATCCTACCTCCTAATGTCTTTGCAGAATTGTCAACCACCAACAAAAAGAAAAGTTAACAAAGTTCTCACTTCTAACACCACTTAATGATAATTTATTGATTGTTTCAAAACATCAGCCAAAAACAGCAAACAACAGCCTGAGCCTGCTTTGGGATGAATGTGGCCTTTGAGTGGGTCTAGGAGCATTTTAACCTTTGACAGATTGATAATCCAACTGTGCTGGAAACCGAAGTCCAGGTTGCACCGACTGCGACCCAGAATCGGATCTTGAAACAAAAAGACTGCTGGGCTGCAACAGGGATTGGGAACTTGATCTGGATACAGACTGGTAACTCAATTGCCGAGGTATTGAAGAGGTCTTGAATCCAGGCTGAGAGACAGTCCCATAATTTGACTGTATCTGGGCACTGGTATGGCTTGGGGATTGTAGCTGGACTGACCTAGAGACTGGCGACTTGGCAGTATTTAAGGCTGGTAGCTGAGATTTTCCAGCTTGCTTTGTCTGTAAATTAATTGTACAGGCTTCAGTAGGGGCTGATGCACCTCTTTACCTGGCCATGCAAGAGGCTGGTGCAGTTGCCTTGAAGGCTGACCACTGGGCTGAGATACAGAACTATAACGGGACAGTCCAGGTTTAGCAAGAGGCAAGAAGCTTGGTTGTACCTTTGGAGCAAGAGGCTGTTGGCTTGGAAGCAATAGAGACTGGTAGCTAGGCTGTTCAGGCAGCTGAGCTGGTCTGAAAACAGACTGGAGTGTGGATTGCAGTGGTCTGGGAGGGATAAGGTGGCTGGGTTGCACCATAGACTCATAAGTAGGCTGCCCAAGCTTCACTGAGGCCAGGTAACTGGGCTGTACAACAGACTCTGTATGCCGATTTATGGACGGAGAACTAGGTCTGGATGGATGTTGATACCTAGTCTGTCCTGGTTGTGCCACAGACTGGTAGCTGGCTTGTGCTGGTTGTTGGGCAGATGTGTGGGCCACAGATTGGTAGCTTGCTTGTGCTGATTGTTGAACACTGGGTTGGGACAAATACTGGAAGCTGGCTTTTGCTGGTTGTTGGTCAGCTGACTGGGCCACAGATTGGTAGCTGGCTTGTGCTGGTTGTTGGACACTGGGTTGACACAAACACTGGAAGATGGCTTGTGCTGATTGCAGCCCACTGGACTGGCCCACAGACTGGTAGCTGGCTTGTGCTAGTTTTTGGCCAGCAGGCTGGGCCACAGACTGGTAGCTGGCTTGTGCTGGTTGTACACTGGGCTGGGCCACAGATTGGTAGCTGGCTTGTGCTGGTTGTTGGTCAGCTGGCTGGGCCACAGATTGGTAGCTGGCTTGTGCTGGTTGTTGTACACTGGGTTGGGATACAGACTGGTAGCTGGATTGTACTGGTTGTTGGTTACTGCACTGAACTAGAGCTAAAACTAGGTTTCTGCAGTGGTCTGGTACCAGAAAATACATTAGAGCCCAATTTAAAGCTACATTTTGGCTTTAAGACAGTGAGGCCACTGGGCATTGACTGGTAGCTGGCTTGTGCTGGTTGTTGGCCTGCAGGCTGTTTGGCTTGCACTGATTGCTGGACACTGGGTTGGGACACACACTGGTAGCTGGCCGGTTGTTGGACACTGGGCTGAGAGACTGTGTGCACTGGCTGTTGACTGATGGGCTTTTCCATAGGCTCATTGCTACTTTGTAGTGGGATTTGGGAAGCTAGCTGCACTGGCTTGGGAACATAATCATTGCTTTGCTGCAATGGCATCAAGACCAAGGAAGAATGCATGGTGTCAGAGCCTTGAACACTAGTAGGGGGATTTAAGCCATACTCTGACATGCCCATATTTCCTGCACTACCAATATAGCTGTAAACTAAACTTCCACTTCCAGCTGAAGCAACTGGAGAACCCTGAAGCGGGCTTCTTGTGTCAGAATCAGGTTTTTCAGTTGTCTCTGGATCACCTGAAGAGCCAGTCTGAGAAATGTGGCTTCCAGTGCCATATCCTCCCTTAACTGCAGCACTATAAATGTTCTTGGAAACCAGGGGCCTGATTGGTGCTGCGTCATCTGGGTCATACCAGCTGTAGAAACTTTGTAGCTTATCCACTTCAGGGTCAAAATAGTCAGGAGAACCTCCATTGGCGACACTATAACCATAAACTACAATAACAAGACATAAAGGGCATCCGTTAGGAATCTTTAAGAGCAATTTCAAAGCACTGAAACGGACCTATTAAAGTGACTTACTTTTGGCCTTTGATGCTGGTTCTCCCACTATTCTTATTCTCTTAGACATTAGTGCCATTTTCGACACCATAGATAATACATTTACTTAATCGCCTTGAAGCTGTTTTTGGTATTTCCGGCAGTCTTAAACTGGTTTAGATCCTATTTCACATCTGTTGCTTTAGGGTATTACAGGTCTGATATCGGTGCATTTTTTACTGGCATTCCTTAGGGCTCAATTTTAGGACCCTTACATTTTAGTCTTCGTTTCCAATTGGTAGGGATGTAACGACTCACTGAACTCGCAATACACGATACCAATTTTCTCATGATTTCTTTTAACAAAATGGGATTTAAGACATATTATAAAATGAAAGTGTCCTTTTATGTCGCATATAATGCATATTTCTTTGTAAATTTAAATATATTTGTCAAATAACTCAACTGAAGTTTCAGCTTCTTCACCCTCATTCTGCACTGAGAAATAACAGAAATAAAAAGACTAGGTAAACACATTTAGATAAATATGCCATAAATCAACAAATTATTGAAAAAAAAAAAAAAAAAGACAGGACAGGACAGGACAGACTGGAGCCCCTCACTGTGGTGGTGATTATTAGGTGGAAAATCATACCAAAAATCAACCAAATAATGCCGCCACACCTCCAACTTCAATGAGTCAACGTAAACTACGTGCTTGCCATCACCATGCTTCTGTTTGGCAGCATGTGCACACGGGTGCGCTCATGCTCAACTTCCATGTGAATTAACTGAAAACATTTCAGTTTCACTCTTCTTCACGCTAGTGTGCATGCTCAGTCCGTAACGCTAGCTACAACTGGCTTGTTGATATCATGCCTGTAAAGCCAGGTCACAGTTTATGGTTTCAGCATCCCTGCTGTTTAAAACATGTATCGTGATTCGATTAACATTTCCACAGGCTTAAATCAGCACACATTTGTATCGATTTTCAACCAGCTCTGAGTGAATCGTTACATCCCTACCAATTGGTCAACTGTTACAAATTTTATGCATTAAGCATCAAATGACACAAATCTACATTCACTGTAAACACAAGCAGAGTAAAGTCTTATTGCTCTCTGATGCAGGAGATAATCATGGATGGCTAATAATTTGTGTTTAAACAGCAATAAGACTGAGGTCAGGTTTATTGGTTCTCCTTATCAGCTCAGTTGAGATTCAGGGAGCACTATCTTGAATTTAAAAAAAATAAATAAATAAAAAACCTTAAGCCAACCTTTAAGTAAACTTGTTGTTAATCATAGCTAAGGTTATTTTTGTTTATTTTAATCCATCTCTGTGCTTGTTTAATTCATTACTTGTATTCTCTTATATTGTAAAGAACTTGAAGAAAAACCTTTAAAAAAGGCACTATAGAAAATACATTTATTATAAATCATCATCAAAACAGTGTTAAAAACTCTTGGTTAATTCAACTGGATAATAGTGATGTTACGGATGACACTGAAGCTTCGATACATGTATCGTGCATGCGAGACAATTTCTAGTGAAGCTCCGTTTCGGGGTGTGTATTGGTTACCCAGAGTCACGTGATCGATAACAAATGAAGCTTCACTTTCCGTGCGCGTTTCGCTTTGCGTGTCAGAAGGTTCGAACCCCAGAGTCCTTGTTGGCTCAGTCAGTCTGGTTGATGGGTTTGTGAGGAGAGTGCTGTACTTTGAAAGTTAATAAATTTATTACATTTAGATAACCAAAATGTATTGTTTTTGTTGTTGTGTCTTTTTTATTTAGGTAAAATCTTTGCACTTGTGTTGTTTTCTAGGTAATTTGGGGTTAGGGTGGGATTAGGGGATAGGGTGTTGGTGTTTGGTGAAGGGTTTGTATTTAGAGCAACAGGTAAAAAAAAAAGAGAGAGACTTCCCCTACCTGGGAATTATTTTGAGTTTATAGCTTCCAATGTATGTATGCTTTTCTACTGTCTAAGAGAAGAAATAGACTCAGCCCCAACACTGTGAAACACTGAGAGTGGGCCTATATTAGAGCTTATTGAATCATATAAGCTCATATTATAGCCTATTTTATTGTCACACTTTAATGAGTAAATTAATTTATTTAATGGACAAATTAAACACAAACGTGTAAGGCTTTTATTTGTACACATAACATTGAAACGATGTGAGTGTGTTGTGGTTGCTTCATCTGACAGAGCTTCTTCCACAGGCTTCTGGCTGCTTTATTTTAAATAAGCACCAGATGGCGCTGTTCTCGACACTCTTGAAGCTTCGAATCTTATCCCGGAACAGTCAGGGGAAAGCCTCACTGCTTCATGAGGCTTCATTTCCCCATCCCTACTGGATAAACTTACCAGTCACAATACTGCCATGAACAAGTCTTAATAGTACTGCCAAAAAATAACTGTAAAACAAAACATATGTTTAGCAACTGGTAGAAAAGTTAACTAGCAAACACATACATTAAATCAAAACAACATACTTTAAAATTTGCATAGTGGTATCACCCCCCCCCCTACAGCCAAGACTACAATCAACAGCCCTCAACACACCAACTACAAAAAGAAAAAAGCCTTTTACCCTATCATGTAGAATTACTACTGAACTGGTCTTTTTATACACGGGTTTCCTGTTTACAAACATTACAGGGTGCGTGCGCATCCTGGAGGCAGAAAGACAGATCGCTGAGCTGGTCCGCTACTGCAACAACTTTAAGTATTGAAGCTTTCCTTATTGTTTGTATAACTGCTGACTCAATAAAACGGGATTTTAGTTGGATCTGTTTGTCTGTCTTTAATTTTGCAGTGTTGCTGTGATACATGTATGAATGATCATGTCAGGCTAGTAATGTAATCAATTAATCAAACATCACAGATACAGTTATTAATAAGCACTGGCTCTGTTGGTACAATTAACCACGCAGCAACTCCTTGGCATTTTGACTTTCAGACACGCCGCTGCTAACCTACAACACGGGAGGTCTCTTCTTTCTGCCTCTCGGTTGCGTGCGCAAGCAGTGATGACGTCGCCGAGAAATCCGTGTATAGGAGTGATGAGGTTAGATTAGGTATTCTTTGGGTATTTTTGGGATAGAATATGATTTGTGCTGTGCCAAACAGCAGATTATTAAATTAAAAAAATAATTTTCTTGAATCAGTAAGTTTAAACACTAGAGAAAGTTGCAAATGAATTAATTTAAATATATTACTCAGTTTAAATATACAGCCCAGGGGGCCGTTTCAGAAAGGAGGTTAAGTGAAAAGTCTGAGTATGTGAACCCTGAAATGAGGGAAACTCTGGGTTTTATTTCTGCCGAGAAAGCAGGGGGGTATTCCAGAAAGCAGGTTATGTGCAATACCCAGGTATGTTTAAGAGTAAGTAAGCGGATAACCTCAACTTTCAGTTCCAAAAACAGAGGTAACTTTCAGGGCATGTAAGTAGCCATAGCAACTCACTCTCTGAACATAACCTGCTCCGGAGCAGGTTATGTTCCAGGGTTAGTTTGCTTAAGATGTATTCAGATGCGTTTTATATAATTAATACAGTTATATAAATATAACCAAATTTGTTTAAGTTATTATATATTAATAAGTCCACGAGACCGCAGGGTGTCCCATTGGTCATTTTAGGTCTCAGAAGGGTGCTTGCGAGTGCCGAGAGTTTAAGATATATGTGATGGTAAGTTAACCTTGCTTTCTGGAATACCCCCCTGGTTTTCTTCAGTAAACCCAGAGTTCCCTTTCAAGTCACCGCTCTGGGAACGCCTCTGCGTGATTGCGTCGTGAAGCACGTATGGCATCAGTCCAATAGAGAGACGGAACGTCATAGACCCGGAAGCTATAAAGCACACCGGCAAACACACGCCGTTAGCTTCTGTTGCCTTCAACAAGCGCTCTGTGTTACTGTCCAAAGTGTCTTTGTGTTGTGTCTGAGTTCAGACTGTTTTGTTAGTTTGTTCTCACATCCACATTTAAAAAGAGATATCATGACGAGCGAACAGCGTTACAGACAGTGTGTTCCTCCCTGCTCACGCTACATTACGAGCGGGGATACACACTTGATGTGCGTTGTTTGTTTGGGAGAGCAACAGTGCCGACTGCGAGCATTATGAGGCGCTGCCTCTTCGCGTGCTGCGATCCCGCCGGGCGCTCTTCGAGGAGGGCGTCCCGGCTCGCGCTCCCCACGGCACGGGTCCCGCTGTTGCTGAGGCTCAGCGGCGGCTTATGTCGTGGGGTTCGCAAAAGGATCTGGCGGAGGGGATGGAGACGGGCCCCGCCCTATCTCTTCCTTCACCCGCCAGATCCAGTGCCGCCTCTCTGGGATCGGGAGCCCGCTCTGCGGCTTCTCCCGCCCGGGGAGCGGCCGCGATGCTGCAGCTATCTTCCTCCGAGGAGGTTGATGTCTGTAGCATCGATGCAGGGGGTGAAGACTTGTCACTTCAGTCCCCTGCAAGTGAGGAGCTCATGGAGGTACTGAGCAGAGCTGTGGCCAGACTACACATTGACTGGCCACATGAACATCATGAGCGAGCTGCCGTAAAAAGCAGACTCTACGAGCGCTTTCTCCCCGCGCGCTCTGTTCAGCCTCCTCGTAGAAGTCTGCCGTTTTTCCCGGACCTTCACACCGAGGTGTCGAGGTCTTGGAAGCGGCCCGTGTCTTCACGCATTTTCACCCCGGATACGTCAGTTTATATCAATATTGCGGGGTGGAAAAGACACGGTTATGGTCAGCTGCCTCGGGTTGAACAGACGCTTGCGAGCCATCTGTCACCCGAGTCTGCGTCGACCATAAAGGCTCCGACTTTGCCCACAAAACCGCTAAAATTTACATCATCTTTTGTGGGCAAAGCGTACTCGGCAGCAGGTCAGGCCGCCGCATGTCTGCACACATTGTCTATCGTGCAGGCATACCAGGCTGATCTGCTAAGAGACCTGGGGGAGAGCCACGAGATCGGAGTCGATACTATTAATGAACTCCGATCGTCTGCCGATCTTGCTCTCCGTGCCACCAAGGAGACGGCTCAATGCGTCGGCCGTTCTATGGCAGCCCTGGTGGCCACGGAGAGGCATTTGTGGCTCAACCTTACGGATATCAAGGAAAGGGACAAGTGCTTTTTGCTTGATGCGCCGCTGTCTCCGGAGGGCCTGTTCGGTGACGTTGTCACCACGGTTACCGACAGGTTCCTGGAGGCGAAAAAAAAGGCAGCGGCGCTCAAGCAGTTCCTTCCCCGTAAGCCCCAGGTCTCGTCTGCTGCTGGGCGGGAGCAGCAGACGCCGAGTACAAGCTCCTCACACAGGGCGCAGCAGAAAGTGAGTGTCGCCACTCGTACACCCCCGCAGAAAGGGTCGTCGGGTGTGCAGCGCTCACAGGCGCAGCCTTCTAAACCCAGGGCTGATCTGAGGACAGTCATTGTGGCAAGGAAGGCTGCATCAAAGAAGTCCTGACGCCTCTGGGCCCAGGACAGTGAGGGTGATCCCCTCCGCGGGCGAACAGTGCTCATCGCTGTACACGGTACCCGTGCGTCCGCGATACCCTCACGGGGTCAGTCCGCCAACCCCGCCCAAGTGCCGAGGATGGCCCGCACCCTCTTCGGAGGGAAACTATGCCGTTGAGTCAGTCGTTCCCTGCCGGTTCGCCGCTTCAGGGCGCTGCACTCGCGGTGCAGAGTACATCAGAGACCAGCCTCGAGAGTTCCCTTAGTAGATTTTGTGTCAAAATGTGGGAAAATCTGCCTCACATATCTCGTTGGGTCCTGCGATGCGTAAAGTTGGGGTACGCGGTTCAGTTCAGACGCCGTCCTCCCAGCTTCAACGGGGTCCTCTCCACTGTGGTGTATGAAGTACAGACTCTGCTGCAAAAGGCTATAGAGAGGGCCCCCCCCCCCCCCAGACAGGGAGTCAGGCTTTTACAGCCGGTACTTCATAGTGCCAAAGAAGGATGGTGGGCTGCGCCCCATCTTGGATCTTCGCGTCCTGAACCGAGCCGTGGCAAAGCTCAAGTTCAGGATGCTGACACTCAAACAGATCGTGTCTCAGATCAGGTCCGAGGACTGGTTTGTCACGATAGATCTCAAAGATGCATATTTCCATATCTCCATCCTTCCGCAGCACAGGAAGTTCCTGAGGTTCACTTTCAGGGGAGAAGCATACCAATATCGAGTGCTTCCTTTCGGTTTAGCCCTTTCACCCCGCACATTCACAAAGTGTGTGGACGCTGCTCTGGTCCCCTTGCGTTTGCAGGGGATCCGCATTCTCAATTACATCGACGACTGGCTGATACTAGCACAGTCAGCACGTCTCGCGGTTCAGCATCGAGATGTTGTTCTCGCGCATATGAGGAGGTTGGGGCTGTGGCTCAGCTCCAAGAAGAGTGTTCTTTCTCCTGTGCAAAAGATCACTTATCTCGGTGTGGATTGGGATTTGGTCGCTATGCAGGCTCGTCTGTCGGAGGCCTCGCGTGCGGTCGATCCTCTCAGCCGTGAAAGGGGTGAAGCTAGACCAGCCGCTCACTGTAAAGCAGTTTCAGAGACTGTTGGGTCTGATGGCAGCCGCGTCCAACGTGATTCCTTCGGGCCTGCTGTTCATGAGGCCATTACAGTGGTGGCTCAAGACCAGGGGTTTTTCCCCGAGGGGGAACCCCTTTCGCGTAATCAAGGCAACGCGGCGGTGTCTCCGCACCTTGGTTATGTGGAAAGACCCCAGGTTCCTGACCCAGGGCCCGTCGCTGGGGGCACTGTGTCAGCGTACGTCTCTGACCACGGATGCCTCCCTGACGGGCTGGGGGGCGACCTTGAGTGGTCGCCCGGGCCTGGTATGGTTCTGGCCGGGTATGGTTCTCGGATCTGGTGTCTCTCCTCGACGGCTCTCCCCTGGAGATTACATTCAGGAGGGACCTTCTCTCTCAGGCGGGCGGAGTTTTTGTTCACCCCCGCCCGGAGTTGTGGAAACTGTGGGCTTGGCCTCTGAGGGGGCCCAGCTCATAAGTTCCGGTCTCTCAACTGAGGTTGTTGAGACCATTCTACACTCCAGAGCTCCCTCTACGAGGAAACTTTACTACCTAAAGTGGAGACTCTTCACCTTGTGGTGTCGAGATCGCCTGCGGGATCCAGTTAACTGCCCTGCGAGCGTGGTGCTGGAGTTCCTGCAGGAGAGATTCTCTGCTGGGTTAGCCCCCTCCACACTAAAGGTGTACGTGGCGGCCATAGCTGCTTACGACACTCCTTTGAGTGGAGTTTCATTAGGGCGACACCCGCTAGTAACCCGTTTCCTCCGTGGAACCTTGAGGCTGAGGCCTGTGACACGCACCAGGGTGCCAGCCTGGGACTTAGCCATGTCCTTCAATGCCTTTCCGAGGCTCCCTTTGAGCCGCTCGAGGAAGTTGCTGAAAAGTTTCTCACTTTCAAGACATTATTTCTTCTTGCTATTTCTTCTCTAAAAAGAATTGGGGACTTGCAAGCCCTCTCTGTTGTACCCTCGTGCTTGGAATTTGCTCCGGGTATGGCTAAGGCTTTTCTCTCTCCGAGGCCCGGGTACATTCCTAAGGTCCTCACTAACCCTGTCAGACCTATTGTGCTCCAGGCCTTCTGTCCTCCTCTCTTTGTGACGTCAGACCAGGAAAAGTTAAATCTGCTTTGTCCCGTTCGTGCGTTAGATGCCTATGTCCACAGAGCTGCCCTGTGGAGAAAAAACGATCAATTGTTTGTTTGTTACGGACCTCCATCCCGTGGGGGTCCAGTGTCAAAGCAGAGGATGAGCAAGTGAGTAATCGAGGCTATCTCACTGGCTTATATGGCGGCCAGACAGCCTTCTCCTTTGGCTGTTCGGTCCCACTCCACTAGGAGTATGGCTGCCTCTCAAGCTCTCTTAGCAGGGGCCTCCCTGCAGGAAGTTTGTGATGCGGCGGGGTGGTCCTCGCCGCATACTTTTGTCAGGTTCTATGAACTAGATGTTAATCTAGAGGTCTCGGGTACTCGCCTCGTAATTTTCACAGGCGGGCATCCAGACTCGCATGGGGACGTGGGTATTCTCGTTCCCAGAGCAGTGACGCAGCTCGAGTTCCCTTGAAAGGGAACGTCTCGGTTACGACTGTAACCTTAGTTCCTTGAATAGGGAACGAGATGCTGCATCACCCGGCCATACTCCTCGCATGCCCGCAAGCGCCTTGTTTCAGGCCTTCTTCAGAAGCTAACGGCGTGTGTTTGCCGGTGTGCTTTATAGCTTCCGGGTCTATGACGTCACCCACCTATGACGTTCCGTCTCTCTATTGGACTGATGACATACGTGCTTCACGACGCAATCACGCAGAGGCGTTCCCAGAGCGGTGACGCAGCGTCTCATTCCCTATTCAGGGAACTAAGGTTACAGTCGTAACTGAGACGTTTCTGTCAGTCTCCTCCCCTTTTTAAAGTGTCAGCGGTGTTTAATTACTTCATTCATTCATTCCCGCTGCAAAAATGCTACAGGATCCATGCTAAATGACAAAAATAGCATGGATCCTGTAGATGAGGAGGCTGCATTAATTTGTAGGGAGTTACATTCATGTCAGGAGAGGATTTGTTTTGTTACCATATCCACATGCATAGTTATGCGGTACCATTTTTAAATGTTAGTTTCTATATGACATTGGGGATGCAGAGCACATTAGTAAGGAAAGTGTCCCTCGGTCTCAAAATTTTTGTGTCGTTTCTTGGGCACAAACCTGTGAGAGCCATCAAAGAGGAATTCCCTTTCGAGAGTACTGTCGTATTGCGTTTGCTAAACGCTAGGGGGAATTTCCTTTCCTCGAGAATATGAAGCAAATTTTTATCCTAAAAATTACCATGTAAAACGCAGTGCAGCTGTACGGCGCATCAGCAGGAAGCAGCTGCGTGCTGATTGGCTGTGCTGCTGCAACTGCAGGAACCTATGGCGAGACCGCTGGGCGGGAGGATATTCCCTCTAATCTAATCGCTCTAATATTCCCGCCTCAGGCGGCAGCAAGAATTTGTATAACCAGGGTATAAAAGACCCTGTCTCATCAGGTTCGTCAGATTATTTCTTCTTCAGCGACTCACCTCGCTGAGCTCCGGAATTGAAGCCTGCCGTCGACAAGCACCCAGTGGAACTTCTGCAGCCTGAGGACGTCGGATTCTCCGCCTTCAGCTCAGCCTTCCAGCTGCGCCATCTGGCACATATCCTTTTATTACCATTCAGTGTGTTTGCTGTTGCTACACACTTCTAAAAAGAGCAACGAGCGTTGTTGCAAATATCTCGTTCTTCCTGTGCCTTGTGCAGAGGCCCTCTCTTGGGCAAGGACCGGCATATTATCTGCATCTCCTGTCTCGGACGAGACCACGCGCAGGCCACACTCAACTAGGGCGGCTGCCCGGAGTGCGACGAGATGGCGCTGCAGACCCTTCGGGCTCGACTTGCCAGCTTCGACCCGGATCCCGTCCCCTGCACTCAGCCTCTCGAACAGAAGAAGAAACGCCGCGACCAGAGGCCCCCGGAGCACTCTGACGAGCACAAGCCGGTTAATTCCCCACATGCCTCGCCGTCGCCTGTCATGTTCGCCGAGGAACAGCACAGCTCCCCTCACCTGGCGGCTGGTGCTGTCTCCTTTGGCAGACCGGAAGAGGAAGATGATGATAGCCTCTCTCTTGCTGCATTCGGGAGCGGGTGGTCGGACACCGTCTCGGAGCATGCTACTTCGACGTGGACCGCCACAATCGGGAAGACCTCAGTGGACACTGAGCTTATGTGCCTGCTCACTAAGGCCGTGGACGACCTCGAACTTGACTGGTCTCAACCCCATGAGCCCACGCGAAGCAGGCTGGATGAGCGTTTTTTTGAGAACCGCTGCCATCCGACCACACAAAGACCCGCTCCCTTCTTCCCAGAAGTCCACGAGGAACTGTCTAAATCGTGGAAGGCGCCATTTTCTTCTCGCGCCAAATCCTCTTTTTCTACCGCACAGGTCTTAAATTATCCCACGTCCATGTAACGCTACCTCTAATGCTCATTGAAATGCTCCCGCAGCGCTATTGTATGTGTGTGTGTGTGTTTATTCCGGGCTGTTCTTTCTTTTGCTAGTCCAACTATAGTTCGCTGTATTACAACTACAAATGAGACCAGCATGCATCTTATATTGCAGCCAATCAGCTTTCATGTTATTGGCGCGGGTCTCTTTCGGATTGTACCACAGACGCATCAAATGGATTTTATTCTTCAGTTTCAGTTCTCCAGTTCTTCCAGTTCACTATATATATATATAGTGAAATCCTGAGATTGAGCTATGAGGAAGTGCAAGTTTACTAATACTTTGTTCAATCTGAATAAATGAATTTGCTTTGCAAGTAATTTTGTGATTCTGCATTTCCTTTGTACGTTTTTTTTATTGCGTTATATAGGTCTTAAATTTAATTCATAATGGTCTTAAAAAGTCTTAAATTTGACTTGGTGAAACCTACAGAAACCCTGATTGAGTTGTTGAGCGATAACTCACCACCTCTGTTAATTCATGAGGTCCTGTGCAGCTGCACTTTGCACAGGCCATGCATCAGTTCTGGTTTTCACTTGTATCATTCCTCATTTGTAAGTAACTTTGGATAAAATAATTTGGTAAATAATAAAAGACTGTGGACTTTGTACCACATTCACAGCACAAATTTAAATTTTGTCAGTAATGAGATGCTGCCCTCTTAATGTGTATAGCATGAGATACATAATAACATTTGACTTTTGTTTTACAGAGCCTATGTCCAAAGGTTCATCTCATCAGCAGCTGGAGGAGGATGTGGAGAACGAAGAGCAGAGAAAGAAATTTGAATTTGAGGATGAGATTGGCAAACAAAAGGGCAAGGCTGATTTTGGAGAGGAGACATCAGGCAAATGTAGTGAACTTACGACACATTCAGGCAAATTTAGAGAGACTCAGGAAAAACATGCAGAGTCATCCCAAGCCATCACTACAGTTTCCCCTGCTGGTCAGGAGTGTATCAGTACTTATAAGTCTAGTAAGTGTCTATTTTCAGTCATTCCCACACATCTTAAGTATTCACTGCAGAACTAATTTGTTACTGGGAATTAATTAACTATGTCTTGAGAAAATACTTACAGGCAAGGTTTTGCCATAGATAGCTTTCCATTTTAGCACATAAACCTGTTCAGTGGAACTGTTATACCCATTAAATTAAACTAGTTGACTACACAAAATCCTTACGTTCTTTTCCCACTTCCTAATTTTTTTGCAGATTTGTCAACCACCAACAATAGGTAAGTTACAAAATTAGATTTCACTTCAAACACCACAGACAGGCATTTTCTAATTATACACTCACCTAAAGGATTATTAGGAACACCTGTTCAATTTCTCATTAATGCAATTATCTAATCAACCAATCACATGGCAGTTGCTTCAATGCATTTAGGGATGTGGTCCTGGTCAAGACAATCTCCTGAACTCCAAATTGAATGTCAGAATGGGAAAGAAAGGTGATTTAAGCAATTTTGGGCGTGGCATGGTTGTGGTCTGAGTATTTCACAAACTGCTCAGTTACTGGGATTTTCACGCACAACCATTTCCAGGGTTTACAAAGAATGGTGTGAAAAGGGAAAAACATCCAGTATGCGGCAGTCCTGTGGGCGAAAATGCCTTGTTGATGTTAGAGGTCAAAGGAGAATGGGCCGCCTGATTCAAGCAGCTAGAAGAGCAACTTTGACTGAAAACCACTCGCACGAGCTCACCAAAATTGGACAGTTGAAGACTGGAAAAATGTTGCCTGTTCTGATGAGTCTCGATTTTTGTTGAGACATTCAGATGGTAGAGTTAGAATTTGGCGTAAACAGAATGAGAACATGGATCATGCCTTGTTACCACTGTGCAGGCTGGTGGTGGTGGTGTAATGGTGTGGGGGATGTTTTATTGGCAAACTTTAGGCCCCTTAGTGTCAATTGGGCATCGTTTAAATGCCACGGCCTACCTGAGCATTGTTTCTGACCATGTCCATCCCTTTATGTCCACCATGTACCCATCCTCTGATGGCTACTTCCAGCAGGATAATGCACCATGTCACAAAGCTTCAATCATTTCAAATTGGTTTCTTGAACATGACAATGAATTCACTATACTAAAATTGCCCCCACAGTCACCAAATCTCAACCCAATAGAGCATCTTTGGGATGTGGTGGAACAGGAGCTTGGTGCCCTGGATGTGCATTCCACAAATCTCCATCAACTGCAAGATGCTATCCTATCAATATGGGCCAACATTTCTAAAGAATGCTTTCAGCATCTTGTTGAATCAATGCCACGCAGAATTAAGGCAGTTCTGAAGGCGAAAAGGGGTCAAACACAGTATTATTATGGTGTTCCTAATAATCTTTTAGGTGAGTGTATTTTATTGATGTTTCAAAACATTAATGCGTCAGCCAAAAACGGGAAACACTGCTATTGACCTTGGTACGTAAACAGTGCTGGAAACTTAAGTCCAGGTGGCACTGACTGCGACACAGCATCATATCTTGAGACTGCTGGGCTGCTCCAGGGATTGGGAGCTTGATCTGGATAGAGACTAGTAACTCGACTGCCAAGGCATCAAAGAGGTCTGGAATCCAGGCTGTGAGAGTCTCATAACTTGACTGTACTTGGGGCTTGTACCTAGACTGCACTGGAATGGCTTGGGAATCATAGCGGGACTGAAATGGAGACTGGCAGCTAGGCAGTATTTGAGGCTGGCTGAGAATTGTCCTGCTTGAGGGTCTGCAGCTGGATTGTACAGGCGACAGAGACCACTTATCAGAGACCACTTTCCTCACAAGTCATAATTAAAAATTGTATTAGATATAAGCATAGTGTAATAGTTTGCTGTGTGTAACCCTGTTTGCAACGTGTTAGCCCTGTTTGAGGCAGGTAAACATTACCTGTACAACATCCTTTCCACCATTGACCATGGAGAAAAGTGTGTTTAGTGGGAGTGAAACAACAAAAAACATTGATGCATACAGTGAAAGTACAGTGAGGAAAATAAGTATTTGAACACCCTGCTATTTTGCAAGTTCTCCCACTTAGAAATCATGGAGGGGTCTGAAATTGTCATCGTAGGTGCATGTCCACTGTAAGAGACATAATCTAAAAAAAAACAAATCCAGAAATCACAATGTATGATTTTTTTTAACTATTTATTTGTATGATACAGCTGCAAATAAGTATTTGAACACCTGAGAAAATCAATGTTAATATTTGGTACAGTAGCCTTTGTTTGCAATTACAGAGGTCAAACGTTTCCTGTAGTTTTTCACCAGGTTTGCACACACTGCAGGAGGGATTTTGGCCCACTCCTCCACACAGATATTCTCTAGATCAGTCAGGTTTCTGGCCTGTCGCTGAGAAACACAGAGTTTGAGCTCCCTCCAAAGATTCTCTATTGGGTTTAGGTCTGGAGACTGGCTAGGCCACGCCAGAACCTTGATATGCTTCTTACAGAGCCACTCCTTGGTTATCCTGGCTGTGTGCTTCGGGTCATTGTCATGTTGGAAGACCCAGCCTTGACCCATATTTAATGCTCTAACTGAGGGAAGGAGGTTGTTCCCCAAAATCTCGCAATATATGGCCCCGGTCATCCTCTCCTTAATACAGTGCAGTCGCCCTGTCCCATGTGCAGAAAAACACCCCCAAAGCATGGTGCTACCACCCTCATGCTTCACAGTAGGGATGGTGTTCTTGGGATGGTACTCATAATTCTTCTTCCTCCAAACACGTTTAGTGAAATTATGACCAAAAAGTTATATTTTGGTCTCATCTGACCACATGACTTTCTTCCATGACTCCTCTGGATCCTCCAAATGGTCATTGGCAAACTTAAGACGGGCCTTGACATGTGCTGGTTTAAGCAGGGGAACCTTCCGTGCCATGCATGATTTCAAACCATGACGTCTTAGTGTATTACCAACAGTAATCTTGGAAACGGTGGTCCCAGCTCTTTTCAGGTCATTGACCAGCTCCTCCCGTGTAGTTCTGGGCTGATTTCTCACCTTTCTTAGGATCATTGAGACCCCACGAGGTGAGATCTTGCATGGAGCCCCAGTCCGAGGGAGATTGACAGTCATGTTTAGCTTCTTCCATTTTCTAATGATTGCTCCAACAGTGGACCTTTTTTCACCAAGCTGCTTGGCAATTTCCCCGTAGCCCTTTCCAGCCTTGTGGAGGTGTACAATTTTGTCTCTAGTGTCTTTGGACAGCTCTTTGGTCTTGGCCATGTTAGTAGGTGGATTCTTACTGATTGTATCGGGTGGACAGGTGTCTTTATGCAGCTAACGACCTCAAACAGGTGCATCTAATTTAGGATAATAAATGGAGTGGAGGTAGACATTTTAAAGGCAGACTAACAGGTCTCTGAGGGTCAGAATTCTAGCTGATAGACAGGTGTTCAAATACTTATTTGCAGCTGTATCATACAAATAAATAGTTAAAAAATCATATATTGTGATTTCTGGATTTCTTTTTTAGATTATGTCTCTCACAGTGGACATGCACCTACGATGACAATTTTAGACCCCTCCATGATTTCCAAGTGGGAGAACTTGCAAAATAGCAGGGTGTTCAAATACTTATTTTCCTCACTGTATCTGTAGTTAAAAGAGGTAGCTGTCTTTGTTTTGTTTTTTTGTGCAATTTACTGCAAAAGCACCTGCTCTTTCCACTAGCAACTGAGCTTGTGAGATTAGCTCTGACAGCCAGCCTTTATGATGCCAATGCACACACCTTTACATGGAATAACTTAAAACACTGTAAATTATATGATCAATAAGTTGACAACATATGTTAGTAACGCTTTAGATTACAGCCCAGAAAGAACTGCGCAAGTAAAACAAATTTAGAGCGCAACTTTCTGTAATTATAGTGTATCTTTTAGGGCTGCCCCCAAATAGTCGACTAAACGTTAGTCGATATGAAGAGGGCTTGGTCGAATACATTTTCATTAGGTGGTTAGTGCAAAAAAAATCACGTGAAAAAATTACGCAATCAGGGGCTGCGCAGTCAGTGTTTGACATGACATCAAAGCAACGAGAGATCAACGAGACCTCGTGCCTCGCGGTATACCAAAGCGCACTTGTGGGAGAGGTGTCTTGCTGATGCTAATAATTATGTCAGGAAAAAAGTCCAAAGTGTGGGATCATTTTGAAAAGTCGAAGGACGACCCTAAAAAGGCTGTTTGCAAACTCTGCAGACAAACATTTGCCTATCACTCGTCAACATCGAATATGTCTTATCATTTAAAACATGTAAATAGTAACGTTAACCACCACATGGCCCCTCGTTTTAACAATAAGGATATAAACACATTTGCGCTGTTAAGTTAAATCATATTCATGGTTTTTGACATGCATTTGTCTCTAGGCTCATCCACAATATAGCAGCGATGATGTGGCGTCGTGCGCTTCGACTTCGCAGTCAACAATGATGCAGCAGAGATTAGTTTTGAGACCCCCTCTAAGTGAGAAAAGAAAGCGAGAAATCACAGAGAAAATTGTCGATTTAATTGCGCTTGATATGAGACCAATCAACGTTGTCCGTGGTGACGGGTTCAAAGAAATGTTTGAATTCCTCGAACCAGGCTACACCATTCCCAAACGCGACACAATAATGCATGGCTTAACAAGCAAGTTCAACACGACTAAAGAAATTCTTGTTAAGAAAATTCAAAGTTGTACAGCAGTCAGCTTTACAACAGACACATGGACCTCTATCAAGAGTGAGGGTTACATGACCGTTACTGCACACTTCATGTCTGAAGATTGGCAACTACATTCTTTTGTGTTGGAAACAAAAGTGCTGGAGGAGATCCACACAGCTACCAACATAAAAGAGCGACTCAGTGAAGTGATGGAAGAATTTAAAATACCTGCAGAAAAGAGGGTAGCAGTCGTACATGACAATGCTGCTAATGTGTTGTGCACAGAACTGATTTCTAATGATCCATTCTGGGGTAATTGTAGGGCGTCCGTTGTGCGGGGCACACGTTACAGTTATGCATAAACGCGGCTCTTAAAACTGATATGTCGATGCATCGCTGCTGCTAGACGCCTTGTGGGGCATTTCAAGAAAAGTACCAAGGCTACAACAGCTCTGACTCATAAACAGAAGCAGCAGAATGTTGCAGAACACAAACTTATCCAAGATGTCTCCACAAGATGGAACTCCACGTACTTCATGCTGGAGAGACTCTTGGAACAGAGATGGCTGGTTACAGCTGTGCTGTCAGACCCTGAAATTACCAAACGGTCTGAAAGAGGTCTAGATCTCACAACAGCACATTGGCTGACAGCGGAGGACACGGTCGCAGTGCTAAAGCCTATGATCACTCTCACTGAGCTGCTTTCTCAGGATTTAAACGCATCCCTATCTGCCACACTGCCCATGTTAATAAACATGAAGAGACGCCATTTGGTGTTGCGCAACGAAGACAGTCCCACCACAAAAGCACTAAAGACAGAACTAGCAAAAGAAATTGACACGAGATGGCAACTGACGGAAAATATCGCGACCAGCATTTATATTTAAGCTGCTGTCTTAGACCCACGTTTTTAGAGCTTGTCATTCTTTGACCAACACGAACGAGAAGATGCGTACTCCACAGTGTCGGATCTGGCAGAAAGTTTATCTACAGAAGCTGTGCCAGAAAGTGATCATGACAGCATTAGCCCTGCAGAGGAGGGTGAGCCCGAACCGAAAAAGGAAAAGCAGGCCGAGATATCCATGCTGATGGCCATTGATGAGGAGGAGCATGCAGAAGAGAAGGATGAACTAAAAATGTACTTGGCAGATAAAACATAGGTTGATTCGGGACCATTGGCATGGTGGCAAAAAAATGAACATCAATATCCAAAGCTCGCTAAAGCAGCTAAACTCCTCCACTGTATCCCTTCCACATCCACTCCATCAGAGCACATCTTTTCAAAGGCCGGCTTCATTGTGAACAAGTCGAGAAGCTCCCTTCTTCCCAACAATGTGGACAAGCTGGTGTTCCTCTCACATAATATGAAAAAAATAAAATCGAATTGAAAGCTTATAGGTAAGAATGCTTAATTTCCTTTTTGTAGTGTTTCTGTTTGCTATCTGTTAGGCTATATAAAAAAAACAGGGTCTTTTTATAACGGGTAGGCTATACAAATAAATAAATACATATTATTTTTATTTATTTGTTTTTATAAAATGCATAAGTTGTTTTTTATTCTGTAAGAACAATTAGTCTGATGTTTGCAATTGTTGTTTTGAGGTCAAGACTCATCCGTCATCTTAATGGCAGTTTGCGGCTTTGCTCTGATATTTTTTATTTATATTAGTGTTCTTTAAATTATTTGTTCCACATTTTGTCTTAAGTATAGTTTTAAGACAATTGAATCAAATACTTAGGCTGTTGATTTGTTTGCTGCCTTCTTTTTTTATTCTAAGTTTTGGCGTTGTGCGATGTGCCATGTGCATTTATTAAATTGTTCGTTTTTGTTAATTTTCCTTTTGAACAATATAAAAATTATATTAATTTTCCACTGTATTTTTATACCAAACAGCGTTTTTGCTACAGTACTTGGTTTGTACTAGGCCTAAGTTACTAATAAGTTTATTTAATTTATTTTAAAGAACGAATTTTAGTTTATTTTATTCAAAACATTTTGTTTTTTTTGACATGTGACTGTTACAGTTTGTATTTTTGATAATAAATTATTAAAATTCACAGGCAGTCTGATTGCTGTTTTTATGTTATAATTAGCCTATAACGTTCCGGCCACTGATTTTTGTGTCCGTAAGCGCTGTATACTTTAAACGCTTTACTATTCTGTTTTAAGCGCTTCATTTTTATTTTGAACGCGCTAATATCATGCTTTAGCATTTTCTGTCATATGGAAGTGTTAAACTTCAACTTGGACTATACCTTTCCTTGTATATACGCAAGTTTTTATATTAAAGGTCCCGTTCTTCGTGTTTTTTGAAGCTTTGATTGTGTTTACAGTGTGCAATATAACGTGTTCATGTTTCGTGTGTAAAAAAAAACAGTATTTTTAACACAATTTACTTATCTGTACACCGCTGTTTTCACTCTCCTAAAAACGGGTTGATGAGTTCCTTGTTCTATGAAGTTTCTCCTTCAGAAATACGTAACGAGTTCTGATTGTGCCAGCGGTTCCCGTATTGGGATTTGACCGCAGTTTAGCAAACGCGTCACGGTTTCTGTGTTGTGATTCGACAGCAGCTTAGCGCACGTGGAAAGGTCACGCCTCTTAACGGGGTGATGTATGCGCTCAATGATCGCTACAGCGTCCCTGGGAAAGCCAAACAAAGGTGATTTGACTCCGGGATGAAAATAACAGCGTCTCGACGACATGGCGACAAACGCACTCAAACGCAACACTTCCTTTTCTCCACGCGACACGTCCTCTTCTCCATGTGGGACAGCAACAAGACCACGCCCCCTTTTTGCGCGTATTCTTGTGGGCGGAGGTTAGTCTGTTCTACTGTTCTATCGACGTCATTTATGAAGGAAGTACCAGGATGTAGTCCAAGCCAGCCGTTAGCTGTAGGCTTTCAAAGGGAACTTCTGTTAAATAAAATATCTCGCTTGGCATTGAACTTTGAGCTTTATAATTTTACAGGTATTATTTATGCTCTAACAGCAACATTACACACTAACTAAAGTTTGAACAGTGGGATCACGAAGAACGGGACCTTTAATATCATAAATGAATGATTATTCGACTAATCGCTAAAATGCAGGAGTGTTAGTCGACTAGGAATATCTTTAGTCGGGGGCAGCCCTAGTATCTTTAAAGTATGTATGTGTAGGTATAAGGGAACAACGTTTGGGGAATAAAGGGGTAACAACCAGGAAAAGGTTTACTATAATTACAGAAAGTTACGCTGTAAATTTACACAGTACTTTCCGGGTCTGTAATCTAAGGGTGCTTTCACACCTTCCTCATTTAGTTCGGTTGAATCGTACTAGAGTTTGTTTTCCCCTTTGGTGCGGTTTGTTTGGTCAGGTGTGAAAGCAGCAATCGCACTCGGGTGCGCACCAAAAGCAGACCAAACAAGTGTACCGAGACCTCCTTGAAGAGGTGGTCTCGGTACGCTTTCAAATGAACTCTGGAGCAGTTTGTGGTGAGAATGTGATCCGACCTCGAACAGACCCAACTGCAAAAAGTACTGATAATTTTTGGACTAAACCAGCTGCCGTAGTCAGCTGCGCTGTGCATTATGGGATGAGGAAGTGTTTGTTGACAGTTTGCACTTTAGCATGGCAGCTCGCGGACAAACTTGGAGTAGTGAGGAGGTGCGGAGCCTCTTAGAAATTTGGTCTGATGACCATATTAGATCCCAACTTTCGAGATTAATGCATGCCTTCACTTTGTTTTCAAGCAGCATCCGTGCTTCATTATAGAAATGTATTGATGGCATATTGTGGTGTATACAAACAATTTAATAGATTATGGCCAGGGACAAAACCAGCCCGTGCAGTCGTCTCTCCATAGTTGTGTTGTTTGCTGGCTTTTCCTCTTCTGTTGGAATTTTCCCGCATGTAAATTCTGACCAATCGAAAAGCAGTTTAGGAAATACGCCATGGCCAATGAGTGATGTGGATGTTGTCATGTGACTACATTTTGGTTCGTTTCAAGTAGTTCGGACCAAAGCAATCAGTGTGGTGTGAAAAGGAACCAAAAAAGCTGAAAAATGCTACAATGTATAATTGTTTGCCCTTGATTCGGACCAAATTAACCGAACTAGAGATGTGAAAGCACCCTAAAGCATTACCCATATGTTTTTACATTGCTTTAACTCGTCAAAATAAGTTCATAATAAATATAAAATATAAAAATATATTAGTAAATATTCAACTAATAAAAAATAAAAAAAATACAGTAAAGATGTTTGTCTTACTTTCTGCAGAGCTCATTTATTAAGTGCATCACTGAGTAAAATGTGGTGTGAATTGATATAAACATGCAATGACGTGTCATCGGAGGAAATAGATTATTACTCTTAAAAGCACCAATAAAACCTGGAGTAGATTGTGGAGATTGAATGCTGAAATACATTGCAATGACCAGAAGCATTTTGAAGCATGACAACATCATTCCATAAACAGACTTTTCATCTTATTCCCTATTATGGTAAACCTTATGAATAATATATGCCCTTTTTCGTGCACAGCACATAGATACAAATATTTGAGTTTATTGTAGTTCAATGAAGTTGACATAAGCAACACTAAGCTGACTGGCGTGCAACTGCTTTAAATAACATAAACATTTATTTAAATTTAATCAAATTCGATGAAGATAAAATTACTAATTGCACTGGTTATCCTACTCTCTATACTTAGACTGTGAATACTCCACCACATTTTCATTTTCACACAAAACACTGTAGCACTCATAATGAAAAAAAGAGGGTTTTATGTGATTCTGACTATATAGGGCTGATGGCATCTGAACACTTTCCCTTCTCCTATACCTACCACCCAGTCTTAGGCTTGAGCTGATCTCAGTACTGTTATACCCTTGAGAGGTCAGCAATAATATGGCTCTATTTTTGGGGAATGTTTCAGAGATCAAGCTTTCACAGACTCTGCTGCACCAGAGGATTTAAATGAAGAAGAAGACCAGACTTGTACTGTGGAGAACATCGAGAGGGAAACATTCTCTATTAAAACTAACACAGAAACAGAGAATATCAGACACAGCCCAGCACAAAATGCAGAAGGTAAGAGACAAAAATCTAATATATTACAGCTATAGTGTTTGTGAAATGAGTGACGCTGGCTTCATTTGTTTTCTTTCTTCATTATTAGTAATCCTTTAACCACAAATTTTGGTTTGATTAGATATTTAAGAATATTTGAATGTATTATTTAATAATACTAATCAATTAATTATAGAATTAAAAGGGATTTAAATAAAGGTCTAATTGTAGTTATGAAGTAATCAATTATGTATTTATTTTAAAATGTGCACACATTCACTCTTATTCGTATGTGTAATATGTCGAAAACGCAAACTTTTCTTTTCTCATAGCATTCATTTATGCATTAGGCTACATGAATCATACATGAATATCGCATATTTTCATTTCAAAATGGAGAATTTTTTTTAACATTTTGAATTTTTGTCCTGCCAAAGATTTATTTCTGCAATGCCAGTACCCGCTGATAGCAGGCTGCTTTAAAATGTTCCCATGAGTATTTGTGTAAGCTCCCTGTGAGCGTCAACAGTTTCTATGTTCAAAGGTGTTTTTGCAGCATTGTGCTTTGTAGCCAATCATAGACATCTGTTGACTGCGTGAATGCAATGGCCAATCATATCGTTTAAGTTAATCAGAGTCAAGTCAGAACCCGCTATTCAAAATGGAGTTTTTGTTAGAGTAATGCGCACTCGTGAATCCTTTCATTATAACCAACAAAAACATGATGTCGATAAGAGATTCAATGCCCAGCATAGATGTTGATGAGTTTTCAGCAAGAGTCCAGCTTTGTGTACCTCTATGGCAAGCCAAAAAGGCTTTATTCTGCTTATCTTTTACAGTTATGCAAATTGAAGAAAAATGTGGGTACTGTACTTTCAGGCCTTTGCATCGCCAATGGTTACTATAGCTAATCGCTACAATAGTTTCATCATTCATATTGAATACAGGCCTGTTAGGGACCAAGGCAGTGAGGCAAGAGGACACAGGAAGTTGGTTTTCAAAGGTGGGGTTTTATTACCCCAAAATATGAAGAAGTTACATAAAGACCAAAATTAATAACTAGGCCTTAAAGGGGTCAACAAAAGTAACTGACCATAAACTCAAATAAATAAACTCATAACACAAGGTTAACCAAACAAAACTGACCTCCCCACAAAAACAGAAGGGAGCTTATATAATGGCTTGACAAAACCAAATAACATTGAAGGGGTAAACAAACCAACACTTGAGAACTCAAGAACTAACTAAGGACAAAATCCCCCCTGGCACATGGTAAGACATGGTATGGCCTAATGAGCTGGCTCCCGGATATAGGTCTCCTCAGCCCTTAGCCACTCTTTTCGCCCCAACCAGGAAGGAACCGCCCCCAACAGTCCAGGTAACTCACCACAAAGAAACATGTGATTAGTGCACTCTCTGTACATCAATGTAAAACCAAATAAACAATATCCAAAAACTGTATTGTATTTGTTATTTAGATACCTTAGTTTAGATTACTGTAAATAATAATCAGTACAATAAACTAAAAAGGTGAAATAAAACGGTAATCAAATGTTTAGAACTGAGGGGACGTTACCCTGTGTGGCCGTAGCCATCACAAGGCCATTATTCTCTTTATGAGCAAATATGGAGAAAACTACAAGTCATTCACATTGCATTTAAGCTATACATTTTATCAGGTCATGCCTTCCCTGGGAATCAAATTCATGACCCTGGACTTGCTAGTGTCATCCTATACTTTTTGAGCTACATGAACTCGACATCAAATAAAGTCTAGCGTTTACTGTATCATATGCATCATCCTATATATTTTGATTAGTTAAAGACTTTATTATGTCACTTTAATGAGCCATAAATGACACATTGAAAAGTAAATATGCCAATGTCACATGACATAACTCCAATTATTATAATTGTGGAAAATCGAATATTTCAGCAATTTAACCAAAATCCCATTCAAAAGTGCTAAAATGCTAACTCGTTTCTGCATTTTGGTTCACAAAGTGATTAACCTGGCTCCGCCCTCCTACGTACTTCCGCTCAATTTTCATTTTCCTTCAGGACTGCGGTATATTCTTAGGGTTTCTCCGGGAAAAATTTAACCGGGCCAATCAGCGAACAGAGGGAGTGGCTGAGAACGATGGCGTTGATGTCATGCGCTAGTTTGATTTGTAGTTCAGTAATGGCGGCGGAGAAAGATGGGAGCGAACACATTCATTCCGTTGTGGCACTGCTGCCGAATATCCAGAAGTTAAAGCTGGAGCAAGAACAATCTTTGCTGAGTTTTGTGGGGGGCCATGATGTTGTGGCCCTCCTCCTCACAGGGTTCGGGAAAAGTTTGATTTTCCAGCTCGCTCCATTAGTGGTGAAGAAGTTGGCTGAAGCCCTATTTGGACGGTAATTGTTTCTCGTGGGGTCGGAAGTTATTGTCATCATTTACAGTGGCTAGTCAGTGATTTTATTGCCGTCCGTCTCCCACCCCCCGCGTAAAAATCCCTGGCCGAATTACCAACTGTTTTAGACAAACACCAACAGCTCTCTGAATCCACATCTCCGAGTTTTCAAGAATATGTAACTTCAAAATTCACTGTTTATATCCTTTTGACCACTGCAGAGCCCCGTGCGGTTGCGCTTCGCTGTAATTTGGATGCATTTCTAGACTTGTATTTCTTTAAATGCTGGCAAGTATTTACAAGAGCAATATATTTCATCACCGCTCAAAAAATAAAAAGAAGAAAAGCACGTAAAAATTTGAATTGGGACGTTATTTACGGCAGCATTTATTCTTATCATACCAAGCATATTACATTTTATTTACAGCATACAATCATGTTACGGACCACGTGAGCAGCGTGTTCCCGATCACAAAACTCTCCCCTCCGCCGTCAATAAATCACAATCTGAATGCACAAGTTTTAGGTTTTATCACTGAGGTGGCGTGCACAATCTGCACAGTTATTTATAATGTATGAGAGTCTGATAGGACCAGGCTACAAAGTGATATCATACACTGCTGGAAAGTCAGGTTAAATTATTTGTGTGCACGTGCGTATATCCCTGGTTAACACAAAGCCCAATTGATTCATAACATCAGAATTACGCTATAGATTAATCGCGTTTACATCCAAAACAGCGTATATGACAGTGTTTAAGATGATTTGAGTCAAATACACAGTCCCTATTCCAAACGAACAGACATTTTTCATCATCATAGATTTCTGTAGAAAACAGTGATTTCATCATCCAGCTGAGTTCAGTTGTGTCAGCAGGCCCGGTTCATGGCTGCTAAGGGAGGGCTGGCAGATATGGTAGTTTGTTTCTGCCACAGAAAAAAAGAGAGACAAAAGGGACTTTTCTGACTTTATAACATGCAATTGCTAGATATAAAGTCAGAATTGTGAGACTCGCAATTCTGAGAAATTCTCGCAATTCTTTTTCCCCTCAGAACTTGACTTTATAACTCGCAATTTATATCTTTTTTGATATACAGTCAATTCAGAATTGCGAGTTATAAAGTCCGAATTTCGTGATATAAAGGCAGAATTGCATGATATAAACTTCTGATATGATATTGCATGATATTAATTCTGACTTTATAACTCGCAATTGGGCATTTAAATCTCAAAGTAAAGTCATTTATTCTTTTTGTTGCCACATCTACCAGTTTACTAAAAAAAAATAGGGGTGAAGGGTCACTCTCTCTAACAGGCCATCAAGTCCATGTCAAGCGCTGCCGAAAAAAGCAGTAACTGGCTCTGGATCAAGCGTAAAGACCCTAACTGGGCAGCAAGGTAGAGACAGATGGTATGCAGTCAGGCTTAGGCCTGACTCGGGGAGAAGGACGCCCCTGCTATGCAGAGCCCATCAGGGATATGGAGGGTAAGGCATGGAGGGGGGTGTACCTGGGGCGCTGGGTACACCATTGAGCCTTCTGGAGACGTGGGCTTCAATCAATGAAATGTCGATGAAGCAGGGTGCCCACCTGATGATCCCAATGACATACCTTACCATTCTTTTCACCCCTCCACACCGTCTGCTACTGTCAAGAGTTTCCTACTAAAGGGATTGAAACATCTAGTTCTATTAGCTTTACTGTTAAGTCATTCCCCGGCTCTTAATATATATATATTAATCTTAATATATATATATATATTAGTGGTGGGCCGTTATCGGCGTTAACGTGCTGCGTTAACGCAAGACTCTTATCGGGCGTTAAAAAAAATATCGCCGTTAATCTATTCTCAAAGTTGGGTTGGGAGCTGGGTCTATACTACGCAAGCTATGATGGCTTTCACCTTGATATTTTAGCACGGATGTACACCTAGCCGAATTGCACTGTAGGGGGCGAGAGAACGAGTCTTCGAACCTGTGTGTATGCCTACTAGAGTTGTCAAAAATATCCATATTTCACTATGTATCGATACTGAAAAATCTGAAACGATACAATACTCATTTTCTACAGTATCGATATCAGCTGCACTCTCCTCTCCGACCGACAGCGAGTGACACACACCCGCCTCCTCTCATTCAGTCCGTTTAATCCTCTTTACACTGCGAACGGGTGTTCTGCTGGACTTTTGTTAGTATTGGTGTGACCGGTCTGAATTTCGCGCGAGGTTGCTCATAACGTTAATTCGACTAATTCCCGCAGATTTGGCGCTCGCATCTGAAGCGCACACACACATACCGTAATAAAGCCGCCTCTGACATACAAGTGCAAAAATGAGCTCCTTTTTTCATCTTATTAATGGTCAAATACACTCAAAAATGTCTCAATGCCCATCTTGGTGATTTTTAATGTAAACACAGTCGTAACCAGCTCACAGGAACAGTGTTTGGATAGGCATGCGTCAGGTCTTAAAGGGACAGAAGTTATTTATTATTCAAACTACAAAAAGACAAACGATCACTTAAGAGCACACATATTCTGAATAGAATTCAAATGAGCCATTTTAATCTAGATTAATTTTGGAATTAATCTAGATTAAAAAAATCAATCTATGCCCATTGTCCAGTTGTCACGGTGTGCTCAGACAGGAAGGCAAAGACAGGTAAATACAAATATACAACAAAGGTTTAAAGAATAAGGATTCTCAGGTAAGCCAATACAGATAGTTACACAACACACTATACAAAGACGAGACTGAACACAGACTGAAAGAAACGAGAGAACCAAATACAAACAGAAATGAGTAAATTAACAGGACACAGCTGAAAAGAACTAAACTAACGAGGGTAACCATGGGGGCAGATGAGATGAGTGTCGGGATACTGAACAAAGAAACATGTGACAAATGAAAACAGGAAGTCCTAGGAACAAAACAGAACATAACTGTGACACCAGTGACAATTTCGAAAGTAAATGTGACGGAAGCCTACAGTTGTTGTAGCCTAACTGCTCGTTTTAGTGATGGCCAAACGGACACTTTAAAATATATCAGAGCTATAGAAACGTATATTAATATGTACGAGTAATTTACAACTCCCCGTAATTTGCACCTTGATGGACTGCAATTGGCACTGTGAAGCCAGAAGTGAGCTTAGTTTGAAAATTTGTAAATGCACATCTTCCAGTTTTTGTTTCCTTCCAAATTGGTAAATGCCACACAATTACTAACTTTGGTGTGTGATTAATGTGGTGTGTGAACGTAATGACTGTTTCCACCTTTTCTTCTGTCCGATTGGAAAAGCAGTTTTGTTGGGTTTATTGATGTGGTGACCGATTGCCAGATAAGGTCACTTCCTTTTGTAGCATTGTATGCATACCAACACCAGCTTTCTGCTGTACGACCTGCCTTTAGTTCAGTCTTTTCCCTCTGCAACTTTATGTCTGACCAACATCAATCAAAACAAGTCAACAAAACTGAACTTTCTTGAAGTACTTGAAGTGATCACAGCAGTATAGCATATAATAGGCATAAAACTCACAAGAAGTAATCATATGTCTGTATATTAGCTTAGATAAACACTTCGGCTTGTGGAAAGCAGCTCTTAGATCATAAAATCTTTTTAAAAAAAAATCAAGTAAAGAGCAGAAACTTTGTTTTTGATGCTCTGTTTTTTTCTGTCAAGGGAATGTCCACAAAAATCCGTAAGCAATGCTTTAAACAGTAAACACACACACAAACTAATGCACTCACAGTCTTTAATCTTGCATTTCTTTATAGTCACCATGAAATCAAAATTGACAATTCTTTTTTATGTAATATTGCAGTAGTTTTTAAAAGGATTAATCTGTGCACACATACATTTGATGACTAACTTGTAAGACTTAGCAGTTTATGCAACCAGATTGATAAAATCAAGTCCTGCCCTACAATTTTTCTTGTTCGAGAAGCCGTTTCACCCGGATATCACAATAGGGAAGATAAGAGTATCACTTTATTTTTATTTTCCCTTTCTTTCCAGATGAGGCCTCTGTTGAGTCTGAACACCAGACGGCTGGTCCGGAGGTGATCTATGATGATGTACCCTGTGAAGATCTGTCTTCAGGAGAAGGTCAGTCATGTGTTTGTGTCTGTCTGTCAGCGTATATAGACTGTGTTTGATTGTTGCGGATATCTGGGCGTCTCTTCAACTTCAATGCAAGCACTTTTATGCAACAGGTATTGTTTTTTATAATAAAATAACTGATTTGTGATATAAAACTTTTCTGGAAACGTTATTCTATAATTGTATAATTTATCTTTTGTATAGCTTTATTTTTCCATATCCCAACATTCAGTCTTAAAATATGAAAATCCATCAAAAAATATACATTTACATATGATGATAAACCATTTTAAATGATCTATATATGTTTTTACACAAACTACGACCAACAGATGCGTCAAACAGATGTTTCAATCAAAAGCAACAATTTTGCCCCTAATTAAGTTAAAGTAAATATATCATGCTTGTAATAATCACTTGTGAACAGAATATTTTTTATTGATTTCCAAACAAGCTGTTGCTTTGTCAAATTATTCAATAGATATGACAAATATGAAATTGTGTGTATTGGATGCTAGTTATGAAAGTAAGTTGCTGTTGACACCACACAATGTTAAAAATAAAGTATCATTGTGGTGGAAATGACAAGGTTAAACTATTTCATTTCTTTTTGTTTTATTTTTTAAAGTCCACATGGGCCAAAAGGGATGAAAAACAGGGATGAAGCCTTTTGTGTGATCAGCATGTCATTGTCAGAAGACCTACAGTATTTACTGGACTGTACTGAAACTTGCATTGCTTTGTGTGTCAGCTGACTTGATCTATGAGGACATTCAGAAAGAGGAGGGCTTGCAAGAGCCCAAAAATGGCTGGAGCTCAAGTGAGTTTGAAAGCTATGACGAGCAGTCCGACTCTGAGAGGGCGCCAACCCGCAGCAAGGTGCGTGTGTTAATAGATTCCCCACATCTGCAATAATTACATCCTGTCAAATGTCTGATTTATCTTCAGACACATTTCCACATTCCTCATAATGGTAAACCACACAGGTCCTTAAAAAGATTTAAACCCTCCAAGGTTGCAGGCTGATTGATTGGTATGTGTTTCGATGATTTGTTTGAGATGCAGGTTCTTGTGACACTGTGAAGCTTTGCTTTGCCACCACAAGAGTGCAGTGTTGGCCAGCACTTGCCTAATCGCTACTAACACCGGGCGTGACTGACACACTTTTCCACTACTCTATATTGCTGCAAATTTGAATTCAGTGTGCACTGTGTTATCTGCCCTTACACGTTCATGAGGTCACTCTGGTATGGAAAACACTTTGCCCAGGCGGCAGTCCCTCAGAAACCAATTTCCCATGGCCAGACTCACCTTTACCTCCACTGAATTAGGCTCCATAAGATTCTGCCAGACGACTCACGATAAGCAAGAATTAGATTGCTGAGTCTAATACCATAGTGATTTGAGCTCAGTTTAACCAGTTATTCTTCTAGCTTTTTTAGTGCTTGTATAATTGGAAAGGAATGGCTTTCTTTCGAAAGGTGTCAAAAGTTCCAGCACCACTTTATATTAGGTGGCCTTAAGTACTATGTACTTACATCAAAAAAATAAGTTTAATGTACTTACTGTGATAAAATTGTATTGCAAAACACCTTTGCTGATTTTGAGGTGGGATAGAGGTTAGGGACAGGTGTGGTGGTATGGGTAAGTTTAAGGGTAGGGTTAGGTGTAAGAGAAGTGTCAACTGTGTAATTACAAATGTAACTACAGAAATTAATTACAGATATAATTACATGCAGGTATTTTTTAAAATGTAAGTACAATGTAAAAACATGTATGTACACAATAAGTGCATTGTATCAAATGATTAATTCAAATGTTAGTACATAGTAGCTAAGGCCACCTAATATAAAGTGGGTCCAAAGTTCCTATAGTTGGCTTGTTAAGAATAAAATAACTCAAAAGGACAAACAAGCAACAACTGACTTTAAAACAGCATGGAATAATTGGGATCAAGTCTTTACGGTTATTTCAGAAACCTTTTTATTTAAAAAAACGAAAGCAAATGAAATATTTAATGAATATACACTAGTGTAAAAGTTTTGTTTTTTAAAGAGAATCATGTTTTTATTGAGCAAGGATGCATTTAATTGATCAAAAGTAACAGTAAAAACTTTTACATTGTTACAAAGGATTAGTATTTCAAACAAATGTTGTTCTTTTGAACTTTCTGTTTATCCAAGAACCCTGTAAAAAAATGTTTCACAGTCTCCACAAAAATATAAAGCAGCACAACTGTTTTCAACATTAATAATAATATAAGGTGTTTCTTGAGCAGTAAATCAGCATATTAGAATGATTTCTGAAGACACTGAAATCTAATGTAATGGCTGCTGAATATACATTTTTTGCCATTGCAGGAATAAATTAAATGTTCAAATATTTTAACATAGTTAATTATTTTGGTGTGCATTTTATGGTAATTATTTTGGTGTGACAAAACATTTAAAAAACTTACCAACCCCAAACTTTTAAATGGTATAACTGATTTTATATGTTTTAATTCTTCTGAAATTTTTTGAATGCTCCGTCAGACGCAATATTAATTATTTCCACTAATCGCGGAAATGCACCCACAGGATTCAGAAATCTCAGAAGCAGTGAAGGCAGCATAGATGTACCCTTGGTAAACTGATCAGATGAAGGCATCTTATATGAAAGAATGTTTCACAAACATTGAATTTGGATGATATGACTTCCTACCTCTCTCTCCTACCTCATAGCCTATGGCATTGTTTTGGAAATAAGGTGCTTGTCTGAGATTCGTATTGGCGAGGGTCTGTCATAACTGTACCTTCCTCTGTCTATCCCATGCTGCTTTGACTTAAGATTTAAGCCACGCCTCTGGTGCCAGTCATTTCTCTTGCATATGCTTTTTTTTGTGGTTGATCCTGATTTTGCTTTGCCCTCATCCCTTAGTTTTCCTCACTTTTATGCTTATCCCTTCGTTCCTTCCTCTTCTCCATGTTACCATGTTATTGCGCTCTCACCCATGGTCTGTGTTGTTGCCGTGACGATACCCGTAGCTCTCCCCCGATGTGCGACGACTGAGAGAACGTTACACCAGGACCAAACAGGAGCTAGCCTTGAGACTGGGGGGCAGACATCAGGTACACTCATCCACATATGGGGAAGAATGGGCTTCAGGGGGGTGTACTAGCTCAGATGTATCAATAGGGGCGATCACGATCACCTGCGTTCAAGATTACACTTCTTCTCTTTCTCACTTTTCCCTGCTGGAAAGACTAGTGACTGTATTTTTGATTTAAAAAAAATGCAGCCTTGGGGCCCTATCATACACCCGGTGCAATGCGACGGCAGGTGCGACGTAAGTGTTTTTTGCTAGTTTCAGTCCGACGCAGTTATCAGTTTCACGTCCAGTGCCACATTGTTTAAATAACAAATTGACACGTGCCCACCTGTTCGCCCATGGGCGTGCTGGTCTGCACAGCAGCACACAAACATTTTTAACTATTAAAAATAAAAGGATTCCTCTCTGGAGAAGCGTTCAGTCTTTCCACTTGCAAATTACGCCATGTAAATAGCGAATCCACCATGGTGCAAGCGCAACTGGCTTTTAAAGGGAAAGGGAGATTCTCTGATTGGTTTATTGCATGTTACAATCAAAACACACCCATGACTCATTAAGAGAAATGCCTGGTGCGCCGGCCATTTTTTTTCCTGTCGTTAAACTAGTAAAAGTGGATTCGGACACGCCCTAAGTGCACCTGCGCCATGTGCTTCAGACCATGCACTCAGATCATTAAAATAGGGCCCTTTGTGTGCATAAGTTAAAAATCTTACTGGGCCCAAACCTTTGAACAGTAGTGTTATAAGTTTCTTCTTACCATTTTAATAGTCACATATCCTCTTTCCAAAGCACGTATGCTTGATAGAAAGCCTCAGTCTTTTCTTTTGCTCTTTGCTGAAAGTCCCACTCTCTATCTTTCTCACTTTCTTTTATTCTTCCACTATAAAACACTCAATTTTGCTTCGGCTTCCCTAATCTCTAATCTGATTTGTATGAGGGTGGGATATGGGCACACTAGTGTATATATAAAGTAAACAGCTCTCATGTGGTTCAAGCAACATTTCCACATGCTCTCTATTAATGACCTGCTTTCGCGGAGATGGCCCGCCTGCCTCCTTTTTTTTAAATGTAAAAATATCTCTGTAGCTTGATGTTCTCTCACATGCTTAGGATCTTGTGGCTTGTGGCCATTGAAACAGACCCCTTTGAGAACACACCCAACTGTCGCCATGCTGCACTGAACTTGTGCCTCACAAACGGCAGGCAAACCCAAGCATGGCTGTTTACGCTCAAGGGCTTGAGACTGTCAACCTTTCTCTATAAAAGTGTGCCACGTCACTGGTTATAGAGAAACACCAGCTGGGCTGCCCATGATTTTCTGTTCCCCTCTGGTCCTTTTGCAGGTCCATCAGCTGATGCGAGCGGCACGTAGCGGAACGAAAGATGGCCTAGAGAAGACCAAAATCGCTGTGATGAGGAGAGTTTCATTCCTACATAAAAAGGACCACTCAGGTAATCTAATTGTTTTTTAGTTTTAATTTTTTTATTTTTTTGAGAATGTATCTTCTTTTAAGCACTCATCCCCATTCAGGAAAGAGGCAATTATACATTTCTAATGATTTTTCCCCCCTCAAAGGAACAGGGCTGTTATGACATTAAGCTAGACCTCTTTAGAGATGGCAGATGATCTGACTGCCACAGAGTCAAATGCGATAGAAAATGTTGATGAAAGCCAGTACCTCTCAGTGCTTTCTTATATTCGGGTTTTAAGTAGTGAATTGACTCCTGGTGGTAGAGCCTGAAAAACATGATGATGTGAAATATTTGGCAAGAAGGAAAGTATTATAAATCAGACTGGGGCTTTAATATAAAATGGTAGGGAGAAGAGCTGATGAGGGCATTTGATGCACAGGGAAATTGAATGGGATTGGTCCCCATAATGCCCTTCTGAACAATGGGAAAATTACTATTCGGAAGTGGAGACTGGTGTGATGCCTATTGAAACAGCACTTTAAACGACATACCACACTGCGTATAGTGCTAAACATTTGATTTGGAGTTTCTGTTATAATTTCTTTTATCATTTTGAGAGCCTGCAAAAAGTTGTGTGAAGATTTTAAGCCTTTGGGAAAAGGTGCAAAATTGTATGCCGGATGGTTTTCTTTTGTTGCCATGAAAGAATGTTTCTTACTAAGTTTGAAAGTGATTTTTTTTCTGTTTGAGCATCTCTTCCCAGTTGAAATAAGGTAATAGGTGAATATGTATTCTTGGCTTTGCAGGGATATATATATAATATGTTTGAATGTGTTTTTGTGTATCCTGACAGATGACGCTGAGGATGATACAGGGTATCTGGATGTGATGGGATCCGAGGCAAAACACCCACTTGCACAACTGGGACCAATGCCAGATGGGCTTAGCAGCCAACAGGTGCATGTATAAGTATTTATTTGTATAAAAAATATTTGAGTATGTACATAGTATGTATGTAGTATTCACATTTGAGAGAGGAAATCATTTTGGACGTAAAATGTGCTTGAATATGTTCTCAACAAAAGTTTTCTTTTCAAATTTATATAGCTATGCCATTGTAACCATAATGCCTTGAACTTTAATTTATCTTTTGTCCCATTTACTTTGGAGGTCTTTAATTTTGTCCAAATTGAAATCAACATTGTAGATTTACTGTAGTGAATCACTGTAAAGCTAGAATTAAAAAAAAAAAAAAAAATGTATGTACCAGTGTTAATTTCATTGACGAATAATTTTCGTCATAATTTTCGTCAACAACCTTTTTTCACTGACGAAAACGAGATGATTAAATAAAAACTAGTGTTAGATGACAAAAACTATAACGAAAATCAACTGTCATTTTCGTCAACAAATAAAAACGAGACGATGATGTTAAGGAGGGACGATTAGGGAAGAGATCCAGGTTTTCACAACAAAACCCGCCCAATTGCTTCTCAAAACAAGCCCAATCGCGTTTCAGGGGGGCTTCCCTGGTAAAAATCACATTTGGGGGTAAAATATGTTTTGGCATGGTTTCCTACTAAAATTCGCATTCCCGGGGCTAAATATCACATAATTGGGGTCGCTTCAACCCGCGGACATGAAAAACAGCCCGCGGCAGCAGTGATGAAGTAGCCCAATTCCGCGGGAAAAACCGTGGACTTGGCAACACTGAGTAACAGATGCGCACATTTGATTTGAACGTGCTGATCTAACCGCTGGAAAACAGCGCTGTTGCGCGCTCTACAGGCTCACTCAAGCATCCCCAATACAACGCTCCAGACCGGCTCACAATCAATGAATAACACACATTTATGCCAGGCAATTGTTTATGAACTAATGCTGATGAATAATGACAAAGATTACTTTACGATGTTTATATAGTAATGTGTTTTAGACGGTTGTAACAATGCATATTTTATCTCCTCATCTGAACTTGCATGAGCAGCTGCAACTGCAATATTTAGGCGAGATTTCAAAATAAGAGTCCCGGTGTAATTCCAACTGGTTTATAATTAAAAGTCACGCATTATATATTTGTTTTTGCTTACACAATAAACTGTATTTAGTTTAATTCCCATTTAATTCATAGTCAGGAGGAAAGACCAGTATTTGACACATATTAAATAAAGTATCAGGGTTATAATAGTTCACTAAAACCATTCAAAACTTATTACTTAAAACTTTGTTACTTAAAATTAAATAAATGTTAACTGAAATTAAAAAAAATAAATAAACAAACTTATTTGAAACTTTAGCTTAACATGATATACTAACTAAAACAGAAATACAAAGTTATAAAAAAATATATAGATGTTTTTAAAAACAAACAAAAAAGTGAATTGAGCTCTCTTTCGTGTATTTTTAATGTCAAAAACAAAATGATGTCAAAATGTCAGTTCAAGTGACAGTCGGTTATGTAATGCTTAAATGCTTAATGTATTACAATTGAACTAAACTCATTAGATTTTAGGACACTAAATCTACTGTAGATTTAGTCGACTAAAATCGTATGATATTTAGTCGACTAAAACTAGACTAAAACTAAAAACAATTCAGGTGACTAAAATATGACTAAAACTAAATCAAAATATGCTGTCAAAATTAACACTGGTATGTACCCACTCACAAATGGAATTCTTGTTTTTCTTTTTTTTTGCCAAGAAATCTTCCACAGTACATCTTTTAAGATCTGTAGACCACATACACACTGTAAAGTTTCAGGAGTGACAACTGCATTTAATGTGATAGTTCACCCAAAAATAATTTACTCACCCTCACATTGTTCCAAACCTGTATGAATTTCTTTAATTTCTTTAAATAAGATATTTTGAAGAGTATGGTTAACCAAACAGTTGATGGGCCACATTGACTTCCATAGTATGGAGAAAAAATGAGGCCCATCAACTGTTTGGCTTCTGCAAAGCGCTCTCACTTCAGAAGAGCACATGGCATTTTATTAGCTGGCTAAAATGCTTTGGTGGACACATTTTAATAGAATATTTTTTTAGGCATATGGCCAGTTAGTCTTGTTTGCCTTCATGCCATATACTGGAGCCAAACCTGAGAAGGGAGTCCAGAATATTCCACAGCGTTCCTGGACACGTCATTTATGTAGTTGTTATTCATATGCGGGAATTATGCTAATTGTGACGCACGCCCTATTTACAAATGATTGGAATTCATTAACATAAATACTTTTAACAACATCAAAGCTGATGTTTTCGAAGCATTTGTGAATCCGGTAAACCAGCTAATATACCGCAAACCCAGACAATGTACTGAAGGAAAATGAAAATTGAGCGGAAGTACGTAGGAGGGCGGAGCCAGGCTACTTTGTGCTGACTTTACTTGTCTTCAGTGAGCTTTAGAGGTTTTTTTTCTAGAATTAGTTTTTTTGTGGTATTGAAATTGGTGACATTTATGAAATGTATATAATTTATTTATAATTCATTATAAGTATTACATGTTTTGTTTTTTGAAACTGCACATATGACAGAAATTTGAGTTGACAGTAGCTGTGGATGTACATTTATTTTAATAAAAAAACATTAACATATGTAAAAATTGTAACAACCTCATTTTTATTAGGTACAATCGAAATATTCTGGTTCAAATTTGCAGCGCTTTCATTCTGCTTTTGCTGCGTTTTCTTTTTAACGTTTCTCATACGCAACAGAAATGGCAGTGCTTATCAGTTAGTTACAAAGTAACAGTTTCAAATTGTTAGTGGCACCAGAGCAGCCTCAGTTGCACCAGCAGGAATAAAGTTAGCAAAATGCAACCATTTAGTCACAGTCTAGAGCCCTAGTATATTTATTGTGTTAATAAATACAAATATTTTATTAAAATACACTGATGCATAATTATATAAATATACTGTTTAAATAAATGAATACCTTTATTTAGGAAGGGCACATCAAAATGATAAAAATGGATGCATTAAAACACATTTATAATGTTACAAAATATTTCGATTTTAAATAGAAATAACATTTTCTATTATCGTGATAATAATAGATTTTCTGTGATGTGTTACACTCTGTAAATGATTTTCATCTCATCCACAGATTGTCCGACGCCATATTTTGGGCTCCATTGTGCAGAGTGAGAGGAGTTACCTGGACTCTCTTAAACGGATCCTACAGGTAAATTAGATGATTTCCCATGCCATTGAATTTGTCCCAAGAACAGCTGTGTTGGTGAAAAAAAACTAAACAGCTTTTGATAGATTCAGTAGAGTGAATTTGCAATGACAAAATGTTTTCACGTAACACAACATTTTTAAACCTTTTTAGTAAGTCTTTTTCTACAGCTACTAAGATCAAACTGGAACTCAATGCTTTGATGCTTCAAATAAATGTATAGTCAAATAAATTCAGAAGAGTAGCCTAGATAAAATGCTAATGTCAAATATTATTTCTAAAAATGCTTGTTCCGTACAATGTTAATTTCGTTGACGAATAATTTTCGTCATAATTTTCGTCATAATTTTCGTCAACAACCTTTTTTCACTGACGAAAACGAGACGATAACTAAATAAAAACTAGTGTTGATTAACAAAAACTATAACAAAAATCAACTGTCATTTTCGTCAACAAATAAAAACGAGACGAAAATGTTAGGGAGGGACGATTAGGGAAGAGATCCAGTCAGAACTGAGATCCTATGTAACAGATGCGCACATTTGATTTGGACGTGCTGATCTAACCGCTGGAGAACACGGCGCGGGTGCGCGCTCTACAGGCTCACTCACGCATCCCCAATACAGCGCTCCAGAATGGCGCTCACAATCAATGAATAACACACATTTATGCCAGGCAATTGTTTATGAACTAATGCTGATGAATAATGACAATGTTTACTTTACGATGTTTATATAGTAATGTGTTTTAGACGGTTGTAACAATGCATATTTTATCTCCTCTGAACTTGAATGAGCAGCTGCAACTGCAATAGTTAGGCGAGATTTCAAAATAAGAGTCCCGGTGTATTTCCAACTGGTTTATAATTAAAAGTCACGCATTATATACCGTATTCGTTTTTGCTTACACAATAAACTGTATTTAATTTAATTCCCATTTAAGTCATAGTCAGGAGGAAAGACCAGTATTTGACACATATTAAATAAAGTATCAGGGTTATAATAGTTCACTAAAACCATTCAAAAAAATCTTCGTTACTTGAAATTAAATAAATGTTAACTGAAATTAAAAAAATAAATAAACTTATTTGAAGCTTTAGCTTAACATGATATACTAACTAAAACAGAAATACAAAGTTATAAAAACTATATAGTTGTTTTTAAAAACAAACAAAAAAGTGAATTGAGCTCTCTTTCGTGTATTTTTAATGTCAAAAACAAAATGATGTCAAAATGTCAGTTCAAGTGACAAGTGATGCTTAATGTATTACAATTGAACTAAACTCATTAGATTTTAGGAGACTAAATCTACTGTAGATTTAGTCGACTAAAATCTTATGATATTTAGTCGACTAAAACTAAAAACAATTCAGGTGACTAAAATTTGACTAAAATTAAATGGCATTTTAGTCAAAAGACTATGACTAAAACTAAATCAAAATATGCTGTCAAAATTAACACCGGTTCCGTATACATTAAAATGTTTTATCTTGAAATGGTAGCTCTTTTGATAATACAACAAACGTTTTTGGAAGGGTTAAAAATAATGTCACGGCTCCTTTTTAATGTGAAAGTCCGGCTATTCATAGCCTCGAAACAACTATAAATTGTCTTTAATCCTGATTTGTGTTCACATTCACATTCCTTTAAATAGAAGCATGCTGTTCTGGTGGATTTCTTAGTGTGGAGTTTCATTACATATAATTCTGATCTCAGCTAGTGAAGGAGAGAAAAGCATTTGTTATCACACTCCTTTGAAGGCACAGGCAGAGTATAAAATTGAATCACAGATCAATGACAGCTTTACGCTCTATGAAATCTAGTCATTCAGGATCTATCCCCAAGCTTTGTTGTCAAATCAAAGCTCTGTCGGGTGTACTTTACAATTCCTGCTGTCTTTATAGCACGCTAGACATGGTCTAGGGTGGTTAGATCAGGTAAAGTGGCCCAAAAGCACAGGAATAGGGGGGTCTGATTAATTAAGTTTAGTAGGGATGTTGTGGGCAGAGTCAGACACATCTTTAGAAAAAGAAATAGTCCCATTGCCTTATCCTTTGTCTTATTTTCTCTTTGTCGATAATTCATTAGCACTGGAGACTACAGGGTAGAAAAGAAAGCAGTCATGAAAAATCTATTGTGTCCACAGTCTAACTAGCAAAGTGTCTTTGCTTTAAAAGATTAGGTCTTGTAGGTATGGAAATCACTAGCTTGTTTTGCAATTTAAGGAAATCAAGATATTTTCTTTAAAAAAAATCACTGGTAACACTTTAGAATAATGGTCATTAGTTAACATTAGTTAACTACATTAGTTAACATGAGCTAATAATTAACTGCACTTATAAAGCATTTATTAATCTTTGTTAATGTTAATTTTAACATTTACTAATGCTTTATTAAAATCTTGTTAACATTAGTTAATGCAGTGTGAACTAACATGAACAAACCATAAACAGCTGGATTTATATTAACTAACGTTAACAAAGATGAACAAATGCAGTAACAAATGTATTGCTCATGGTTAGTTCATGTTAGTTAATACATTAACTAATGTTAACTAATGACCATTATTCTAAAGTGTTACCAAATCGCTTTTTATTGGCTAAAAACAAATGGCTGGTATAGGACTACAACAGTCATAGTCATGCAGTCATACTATTTTAGTCATAGTCTTTTGACTAAAATGCCATTTAGTTTTAGTCATATTTTAGTCACCTGAATTGTTTTTAGTTTTAGTCTAGTTTTAGTCGACTAAATCTACAGTAGATTTAGTCTCCTAAAATCTAATGAGTTTAGTTCAATTGTAATACATTAAGCATTTAAGCATTACATAACCGACTGTCACTTGAACTGACATTTTGACATCATTTTGTTTTTGACATTAAAAATACACGAAAGAGAGCTCAATTCACTTTTTTGTTTGTTTTTAAAAACATCTATATAGTTTTTATACCTTTTGTATTTCTGTTTTAGTTATTATATCATGTTAAGCTAAAGCTTCAAATAAGTTTGTTTATTTATTTTTTTTAATTTCAGTTAACATTTATTTAATTTCAAGTAACAAAGATTTTTTTGAATGGTTTTAGTGAACTATTATAACCCTGATACTTTATTTAATATGTGTCAAATACTGGTCTTTCCTCCTGACTATGAATTAAATGGGAATTAAATTAAATACAGTTTATTGTGTAAGCAAAAACGAATATATAATGCGTGACTTTTAATTATAAACCAGCTGGAAATACACCGGGACTCTTATTTTGAAATCTCGCCTTACTATTGCAGTTGCAGGAGCTCATTCAAGTTCAGATGAGGAGATAAAATATGCATTGTTACAACCGTCTAAAACACATTACTATATAAACATCGTAAAGTAATCTTTGTCATTAATCATCAGCATTAGTTCATAAACAATTGCCTGGCATAAATGTGTGTTATTCATTGATTGTGAGCCGCTCTGGAATGCTGTATTGGGGATGAGCCTGTAGAAGCGCAATAGCGCCATGTTTTCCAGCGGTTAGATCAGCACATTACAACTCAAGTGTGCGCATCTGTTACATAGGATCTCAGTTCTGACTGGATCTCTTCCCTAATCGTCCCTCCCTAACATTTTCGTCTCGTTTTTATTTGTTGACGAAAATGACAGTTGATTTTCGTTATAGTTTTTGTCATCCAACACTAGTTTTTATTTAGTTATCGTCTCGTTTTCGTCAGTGAAAAAAGGTTGTTGACGAAAATTATGACAAATTATTCGTCAACGAAATTAACACTGGACTACAATAAGCTTATTCACGGGTTAGTGACATCGCTAACCCTAAAAGTTACATAAACCCTGCCCCCGGGAACATGCAGGCCATGTTGAGAAGAGGAAGAGTTGTTGTAGTAGAGCACATTTAGGAGTCTGCTCAAGCTGTCACATCCGTCTTTTCACATTTATTAAATACAGTACATAAAACAAATTCAATAACATGTCATGAAAGCAAGATGACAACATTAGTTATTACCGTAACTAAACCAAACCTGTTCTATCTTCATGCTGCATTTATTCTCTGGCTCGGTAGATATCTTACAACAGTTCCCACTTGAGCGATTTATAGATTATGTCAATTATTTAAAGATAGTTAACTCCACATCAGCTACATAAATTCATCAACTAACCATTCAGAAACGTGCATTCTACATGTTGTCACTTCTTCTTGAGTCTCTCCATCATTGTCTGGTTTGAACATAAAAGGCTTTAAAAAAAAAAAAAACAGTTTCTGACATTTTCAGTGCGTGTCTGCATTAGTTAACCGGAGCTGCTAACTCTTGAAGCTCCGCCCTCTTCTTGAAAGGGGTCTGGGAGTAGCAGCTCATTTGCATTTAAAGGGACATACACAAAAACGGCACATTTTCACCCTCAGTCAAAATTTTTACATGCTATAAAAAATGTATTTGGGGTATTTTGAGCTAAAACACACACAAACTCTCACACACACACACACACACACTTTAGGGACATCAGACATCTTGTAAAAAGGGGCATTATAGAACCACTTTAAAACATTAATCTCATAACATTATTTATGGAGTTGTAATTGCAGTATAAATGCATTCATGCCACCTCTATTATCCATTAATGGGACATTTATTTCTGCCACTGTCATGTAGTAGGTGATAAATCATAGAAAATATATAAGCAAAGTTAAACATAAGACATTCAATATAAATATAATATATGTTGATGCAGCACACTGGTGCATTAACCTTCAACTGGTTTTACCTTCAACATTTTTCTTATTTGTTATTATAATAATTCAGAATTAGAATAATTATCAATAAGTATTATACAAAATTATTATTATTTATTATTATTGTAAACGTATAATTAATAATAAAAATGTTTCTAAGGGAAAAATAAATAGGACTTAACTCGACTTGACTTTGTTGATGTGAGCCACTGACTTGAATTGGTTGTTCCCACCTCTGTCATAATGCATGTAGCGTTATTTTAAAGATATATTCATATATGCAAATTGGATATTTTGAATCTTGTATTCAAATGAATGAAAGGGATAATGCATAGTGAGACTTTTAGTGATTTTTTTTTTCACCTCACTGTTAAGATTAATTCAGCACATTTTTAATCTCCCTCCCTTGTCAAGGTGAAGCAAGTCAGCTGTACTGTAAATGAATAATTCCTCCTGTATAAATATAAAAATGTTTCAGTAACAACATAGATAAAAAATGTCTCAATTTCTCACAATCCTTTAGGAATACCAGCGACCTCTGATGGAGGCCGAGCCTCGGATCCTCAGTGTCAGGAAAATTCGGCCCATTTTTTTCCGTCTGTGGGAGATCATGCAGTGCCACTCCATGTTCCAGATTGCCCTGGCATCTCGGGTGGCCGAATGGGACTCTTGTGAAAAGATTGGGGACCTGTTTGTTGCTTCAGTGAGTACGAAAATGATTGAAAATGATTGACTTCTAAACTAAACTTCACTAAACTGTGTCATGTTCTGTGGTCTTTGAGCTTAGTTCATTTATACCCCTTTTCCACCAAGGCAGTGCTAGAGCTAGATCGGAGCCAGAGCTAGTCCCAGTTCATAGTTGGTTCAACTGAGGAGCCTGCTAAGAACCGCTTTTCCACAGGCTAGAGAGCCACAACAGAGCCAGGTCTTACGTCACTGTATACGTCTCATCTTTCTCAGCAACGCTAGCGGGAAACACAAACACACCAGGCTTGTTCGAGATGCATCGGCGCTGCGCAGACCGATCCACGCATAATATTTTAAAAAACGCATGAGTGAATCAAAAGCATAAGGAGTCGTGTGCTCTCGCTGGACTCGTTATCATATGGCGATCGGTCTCTGCACAGCACCGCTGCCAACAAGCCTTCCATCAACAATGCAAACGTTGCGTTACTATTGATTCACATGGCATTAAAACACAACGAAAACACAGCGAATCCAATGCATTCGTGCAGTTCGTCGTAATTTGTATACACAGAGATTACAAACGAGCAGCAGCTGTTAGCTCCATTAGCTGCTATTTCAACAATGGCGGATCTCAAGTCTGTGTTCATCTTGTTGACCCCGCCCCCAGCGCCTGACATAATCGGTTCTTACTTCTAGCCCTGTTCTAGCCCAGCAATGTTTTGGTGCTACTTAAGAGCCACTTTTCCTGGCTCGGAGCTGGGGCTTTGGGTGTGGAAACACAAAGAACCGATTTGAAACTAGGCTCTGGCTCCGATCTAGCTCTAGCACTGCTTTGGTGGAAAAGGGGTATTACTGAGTCAGTCCTCATGTCATTTGTCTCCATAGTTACTGATTTGGTTTCCAAAGTTAATTACGTTCACCTGTTTCTAATTTAATTCCTCGTTTTGTACTGTATGTACATATATAGTTCAGTTCGCTATAGACCATTTTCACATTTCCGGGTTTCTCAGAGCGGAAGTGGAAGAGGACAACATCAGAGATCACCCCCGAGTCCACTCCCGTTCTCCGGGTGTCATCGATGTCCATTCCAGAACTCATCCCTGATCTATCCACACCCCTCCTCATGTTAGACTCTCTGGTCATGACCAGTTCCCTGACCCTTTATCCTCTGCTTATTCTGATCCGTTCAACCTGGGACTTGTGATTCTTTTGCTCCACCTTGATCTTCCGAGCCCAGGCCTCCGCCCATCGGCTCCACCGTGGCTCCTTGTTCCCTCTGCTCCTGCGCATTATCTGTTCTCCTATGTTTCAGAGTTTTTAATTTTGTTTAATGAAGACTGCTAGATCCTTGCCTCAAATCGCTCCTTTGCCTGAAACAACCCATGACAAACTGAGCATTGTGTACTGTTCTGCTTCTCTGCTGTAAAGCTGTTTTTCAGGTACGAACAGTGCTCAGTTTACTTCAAAAGCATAGCCAATTACTATGAGTGAGGATGGCTGTCTCTAACCAAAGTAAGCATGCTGGCACCATTGGGCTGCAGGGCGTCTAATGGACTAATGAATAAGGTTTCTGTAGTGACCCTCCTCACAGGCAGCATCCATAAGCTACTCTCATTATTCTTCCGTTAAAACAGTGTGTTTGGCCCCTCTGACCTGCTTTTATTGCATAGCACTATTGGTCTTTATAAAGTCCCTGGAGCACAAAGAAGTGCCATAGAGAGAACACTTACTGCTGAAGTTGCACTGCTGTTCATTGAAAAGCAGAACATGGTCCCACAAACCCCACGACACACATCATATTGGATCGGTTTGCACACATTTTCTGTTATTGAGTGCATATGTACACACTGTGGGGCGAATTTGCTAAGGTTGAACTGCAGACAAAGATAGCATAATTTATTTGCATGCATTTTCTGTGTTGTTTTAGCACCAGATTTATTATGCAAATCAGGTAATGGCATAAAAACACCCAAATATGCTCTTTAAAATGCAGAAATTGTACTCATCTGCTCTGTGCATCTGAATGTATGCTTGGTTATGACATTCTTATTCACCATTTGATCATTATTTGAAAATGTATACAGACATTCAGTTTAATAGCTGTTCATAGCACATTGCTAATAGATTTTAATAGAAATACTACACGGTGCAAGGTGCTTCTACTGTTTTGAGAATTTGCCCTGTATGTGTGTTTGTTGATAATAACATCTTTACCCATGAGTATCATTTCCTGCCGCACTTGGTGGCCCCAGAGGGAAGGTACAGTTTGACAGGGGTTAACGTCTATTTGTGGCTTGTTAATGTCCTCTCCAAGTCCTGCGAGCACTGCTGCTGTCAGCAGGTCTGTTCAGCTTCAATCAAAGCAGAGCGAATGGATGGCTGCCATTTTGCCTGCTCTAAAACACCCAGCAGTAATGGACTGTCAAAGATGTTTAGGTCCCTGAGATGGCCAATAGTGCTGCTGCGCTGCATAAATACCACACTAAAATTACTGTTTACTTCCATCCCTTTGCCCTTTAATCACCTTAAGAGTGGCCTGCCCACCACAACAGCAAAATTTAAGAGCAGTCTCAGCTCTGGAGGAGGAACTGTACATATTGAGAAATGCTTAAACGAAGCAGAAAAGGAACATAAAACCAAGTGAAATATGATTTATCTAAACAATCTTCTCTCTGCATTCTCCATAGTTCTCGAAGTCCATGGTGCTGGACGTATATAGTGATTACGTCAATAACTTCACCAATGCCATGGCCCTCATTAAGAAAGCCTGCATGTCTAAACCAGCATTTCTGGAGTTCCTCAAGGTAAGAGCTGATATTTGCTGCCAGTAGCCCTAAATCACCTCTGTCTACTGCTGAGCTGTACTGCTCTATGGAATATTGACTTCTTTCCTGCCATTTATTCTGTTGCACCGGCAAAAAAAATCTATTAAGAAGTGTGTTTTCTCATGTTGTTCCAAACGTGTGAATATTTAAAAAATTGTTGTCCATACAGTGAAAGTCAATGATGTTTGGATTGCACTCACTTTCTTCATATAAACATAAAGTTAAAAATCAGAACAGAAAGTCCTTGTTTTTCTTTTTAATGATTGAATCTCCAAAAAGCCCCTTAATATCTAATGTTGTGTTACTTCTCAAGGATTTTTCGATATTTTAACTGAAAAATTTGTCACAAAGGCTAATTAAAACACAAGAAGGAAATCATTGGACATCAATTTTAATTGCTCCGGGGGTTAGTTTGAGAGTGAGAACATCTTTCCCTTGGATCATTTCAGGCAAGCCACTTGTACTGTAATGCTAAAATGTATCCCATCCTTCGTATGAGATGTTAAACTGAGGTTCTGACTCTCTGTGGTCATTAAAAATCCCAGGATGTCCTTCATAAAAAGAGTTTAACCCTGGCATCCTGGACAAAAATGCCCATTGCCCTTTTTCCATCATCATGGCCTCCTAATCTTCTCCATATACTGATTGACTTAATCACTCTCCTCTCCACCAATAAGCTGGTGTGTGGTGGGAATTCTGGCGCAATATGGCTGCCGTCAAATCATCCAGGTGGATGCTGCACATTAGTGGTGGCTGAGGAGATTCCCCCCTTCCATGTAAAGTGTTTTGAGTACAGAGAAAAACTCTATATAAATGTAACAAATTATTATTGTTTTCATCAAATTTTCATCAAAAGAGTTGCTTTCATTTTTTTTTATACAAGATACTTTGCCTTTTGATAAATGTGAGACTAAGGGTTATCTAAGGATATACCAACACCTCCAGCCTGGTCAAGAAGGCTCACCAGCGCCTTTTCTTCCTGAGGACACTGAGGAAGAATCAGCTCTCCTCGGCTATCCTGGTGAACTTCTATCGCTGCGCAATAGAAAGCATCCTGACTAACTGTGTCGCAGTATGGTATGGGAGCTGCTCTGTTGCGGAGTGCAAGGCACTGCAGCGGGTGGTGAAAACTGCCCAGTGCATCACAGGGACTCCACTACCTGCCATCGAGCACATCCAGAGGAAACGCTGTCTGCATCGAGCTCGCAGCATCCTTAACGACTCCTCTCACCCAGCCCACAGACTGTTTTCTCTCCTGCCCTCTGGCAGGCGTCTCAGGTGCCTCCGGACCAGGACCAGCAGACTAAAGAACAGTTTTTTCCCCAGAGCTGTCTCTTTATTGAACTCTAACCCTCGCTGATCCACTCCCCTCATATACTGCCAACTCTCCTACCTCACATCTGCATTCACTTGTTATTTGCACTACTGGAAAAACTGTTTACATACGCATCTTGCACTACCATACCTTAACTGGATTATGCTCATTTGCACTGCCGACTGTATTCACAGTACCACTGTTTACATTTGCATTTTGCACCGTACTTCTAACTGTAATATGCAATCTCTTCCACTGCACTTTACACTTTTTTTCGGATAGCTTCTGTCCATACTTCATTGCACTACCTTAATCCACTGCTATATTCCTCATCTTAGACTAACATATTGTATACCTCTATCTGTAAAATTCTGTTTATAGTAATAGCCATCTGTATATTATATTCATAGTACATATTCACCTGTAAATTCTGTTTATAGTAATAGCCATCTGTATATTTATTCATTGTGCATATTTATAGTAATAACATCTCTCTCTCTCTATATATATATATATATATATATATATTCAGTACATATCCATGTCCTGCACTTATTCATCCATTGTATATCATGCACTTATGCAACCGTTGTATATCCTGCACTTGCTGCTATTGCACTTCTGGTTAGACCGAAAGTGCATTTTGTTGCCTTGTACCTGTACTTGTGTAATGACAATAAAGTTGAATCTAATCTAATCTATCTGTTCTTTAAAGTTACATAAAGCACAAAATATATGTGTGGTGTTGTCATGGCAACAAATTTTCACAGTGACTAATCTTTAACATCTGTAAAAGCAGCTGAATTTCACAAATACATAGTTGACTGTAGTCTAAATTCCCTGCTTTGAAACCTGCTGGAGGGCTCTCATGTACACCTACTCTCTGACAATGCGCAGTCTAATGACTGCCATGGTCTGCTAGCAGGAACGAAAGAATCAATAGTATAATGCTAACCTCCACCCACCTCTCTGACACCACTGAGTGTCAAGATTCTTCTGCTCTGTATGTGGAAATGACTCTGTCTACCCTTTTCTTTTTCTTTGCTTTTCTCTCAATGGGCACTTGTCCTCACTTTTGCAGAAGAAGCAGGCATCCAGCATTGACCGCATAACCCTCTACGGTCTGATGGTGAAGCCTATTCAACGTTTTCCTCAGTTCATACTCCTCCTGCAGGTCAGTATTTACCCATTGACCGTTCAGAGTACTGAGGGTGCGCGCGCCTTCAAGTAACTGGAAATTAGTTGGTGAGCAAGTCTATTGGAAACTGAATGACTGGTCTTCTTGCTGCCTATTGTCTCACAAGTTTACTTTCCCCTTGGCTTTCCCACGTTTTGTCACCTTGTGAAATGCACCTGCTGCAGATATGTTGGATGCGTTTATAATAAGCGACACACTTGCGTTCGCTCTAGACAGAGTGTTAGCTACTCCATTGCTCACACTCATGCCATGACACATAACAACCCATCTAAAAGTGCACCTACTATGTTTGACCTTTTGTTGAAAGTAGCCTACATTTACCTGCTGAGACATGCCTTTACCAGCACCCATAAAAGATGTTGAGTTGTGTTTGAGTTGAGTCAGGAATGACGTGCGAAAGGGGCGTATGCTCTATGCTATATTTGTGTAATTCTGCTTGGTGCTTATAATGTCGCAGAAACAACATACTTCACTTTTAAATGGTATGGCTGAGGACACGCATCTAAATCAGAGACAACAAATAAGAAACACCATGGCGTGAGTCAATTTAAATGTGTGCCAGAAGAATACAAATTTGTATATTAGTACTAATTAGTATAATTAAATATAGGCTACTATACTTATAATTAAATCATTAAATATTAGTGGCCTGTTATAAATACAATAAGTGAAATATCATTAGAATATATGTAAGTATAATAAATAGTGGTGGGCCGTTATCTGCGTTAACGTGCTGCATTAACGAGACTCTTATCAGGCGATAAAAAAAATATTGCCTTTAATCTATTCTCAAAGTTGGGTTGGGAGCTGGGTCTATACTACGCAAGCTGTGATGACTTTCACCTTGATATTTTAGTGCGGATGTAGGCTATACCTAGCCGAATTGCACTGTAGGGGGCGAGAGAACGAGTCTTCGAACCTGTGTGTATGCCTACTAGTGTTGTCAAAAATATTGATATTTCGCTATGTATCGATACTGAAATATCTGAAACGAAACGATACTCATTTTCTACAGTATCGATATCAGCTGCGCTCTCCTCTCCGACCGACAGCGAGTGACATGCACCCACCTCCTCTCATTCAACCCCGCGCGGGGTTCCACATAACGTTAATTCTACTAATTCCCACAGATTTCGCACTCGCATCTGAAGCGCACACACACATACCGTAATAAAGCCGCCTTTGACATACAAGTTCAAAAATTAGCTCCTTTTTCAGGTCAATGGTCAAATACACTCAAAAATGTCTCAATGCCCATCTTGGTGAGTTTTAACCTATGGATTTAACGTAAACACAGTTGTAACCAGCTCACAGGAACAGTGTTTGGGATCCATGCGTGCGTCAGGTTTTAAAGGGACAGAAGTTATTTATTATTCAAACTACAAAAAGACAAATGATCACTTACGAGCACACATATTCTGAATGCCTTCGGCAGAATTCAAATGAGCCATTTTAATCTAGATTAATCCAAGATTACAGTGAGATTAATCTAGATTAAAAAAAAAATCTATGCCCACCACTAATAATAAAATAAGTATTCTTTAAAAAATAAGTTGAAATAATGCAAATTGAGGACTTGATTTAGTCTAGTTAGTTTTGTATCAAATACAATGTTATTTCTGTTGATCAAGGTCTGGCATCAGCAGCACATTTTTCATAATGGACGAGCGAATCACAGAAAGCTTTCCCTGTGCATGAAATCCCACATATGCCTGCAATCCAATGAGAACGAGGGACAAATGATGACAATACATAACAACAAAGCGTAGGCGCCAAATCTGCTGTGGATCTGCTTACCCCAAAATTATCGTTGTTAATAAATAAATGACTGACAGTTACATGCGTATTACCAACATTTTGTCACGTTTGCTTTATGGTACACCTCAAACACTTTATAGTACAAATTATAGTAATGTATAGTGTTAATATTAATTAGCGAGTCTGTAAATGCTTGGGTTTGCAGAGCGTTTGCGGCTTATATGGACCGCAAGTACCATAAAAGTGTCCTAATTATTTGTGCACTATATTCCAAATATTCTGAAGCCATATGGAATTAATTCATTCATTTTGAAACTTGACAAATGATTCCCCATTAGTTTTCAGCATTTAAAAATAAACGGCCAGTACATTTTTCTACATTTCTCCTTTTTCTGTCAAATGGGTTTAGAAAGATATGAGGCTGAGTAAATTATATTGTAATTTATGAGTGAATTATTTATTTAAAAAAAAAACATTTCAAATATTTAATCTGTCACACACATAATTGACACGCTGAAATGTCAGAGAATTAGAAGATCTACTTCAGAAATATCACATTGACCTCTTCAGCCAGCGAGTCTCATATGAGTGAAATGTCACAAATTTACCAGATTTCCATCTCCAAACTGTTTGCACCACCGTTATGCTTTCTCTCATGTCCTTTCTTCAGTTTTGTTCGTTTCTATGGACAGGCAGTAGAATTCAGTGCTGAACTTTCCCATGCAGGAGGAGCTGTGGCACTTAATTTCATACCTCAGTAGGCATCGATTACCCATGAATTTTGATAGATAAGTTATGAATGTGAATAATATTTTTTTCTTCAATGTTCTGACTTTAGAGTAGCCTGTGTTTAATCACACATTAAACAGAACACAATCTGATGAGACTGCTGAGACCTTTCTTTTATCTGCTTTTTCTTTTTTAGTGGCCTAAATCAACCACAAAGAGACACATTTTATTTTAAACATTTTAAAAGGGACAAAATAAGCACCATAAATTGTTATTGTTAAATGTTAATCCTCTGTTTTGCCACAGCTCATTTTTGTCTTTGCAGTCACAATTATTTGTGGCCCCACTTTATATTAGGTGGCCTTAAGTACTATGTTCTTACATCAAAAAATAAGTACAATGTACTTACTGTGTTCAAATTGTATTGCAAAACACTTTTGCTGATATTGAGGTGGGATACGGGTAGGGTTAGGGACAGGTGTGGTGGTATGGGTAAGTTTAAGGGTAGGGTGTAATTACAACTGTAACTACAGAAATTAATTACAGGTGTAATTACATGAAGGTATTTTTTTTAAATGTAAGTACAATGTAAAAACATGTATGTACACAATAAGTGCACTGTAGCAAATTATTAATTAAAATGTTAGTACATAGTAGTTAAGGCCACCTAAAATAAAGTGGGTCCTATTTGTGTAACTTTGCCGTGAACCAGTGACGTTTGACATTGGTGACATCAAACCTGAAACAGTTTTGTACTGAATACCAAATACAGATGAATACAAGTGATTGATTTATGCTTCAAACAAAACAAAACAAAAAACCAAAAAATCCTGTGAATATGAAGAAAAATTAAAGATATATTGGGCCCTATTTTACTGCGTGTCCGAATCCACTTTTGCTAGTTTAACGACGAAAAAATGGTCGACGCAACAGGCGCATGGTCCAAAGGGGTTGTACCTAATCTCTTAATGAGTTACGGGTGTGTTTTAAGCGTAACGTGCAATAAAACAATCAGAGTTTTATCTCCCATTCCCTTTAAAAGCCTGTTGTGCTTGCACCTTGATGGATTCTCTATTTACATGGCGGAATTTGCGAGCGGAAAGTCTGAACGCTTCTCCAGAGAGGAATCCGTTTACTTTTCATATTTAAAAATGTTTGTGTGCTGCTGCGCATCCTTGTGTGTGTAATAAGCAGAGTGTACGCGTGTTGTGCACACACCATAGGTGCATATTACTAACGCGCCCTTTAAATAACACAAAAAATACTGCGCTATTGACTTTAGACCAGGTTTTTGTTGGATGGCTTCTAAAGGGAATGGGATATGCGACTCTGATGGATTTATTGCAAGTTACACACAAAACACACCCATGACTCATTAAGAGACAAATGACAAATGAAGTCATTTTTTTTTGCAGTATAGTATTTAAGGATATGTTTTTATTGACTAGCATTAATATGTAGACATAAAATAGAATTATTTCCATTATAGAGATTTATCATTTACCTTCACATCACCATTTAAATTGTACAGCATGTGTGTTATGAATGCAGTACTGGCCTTTTGTCTAGTCTAATCGACTCAACAACTTTTATTGACACTTGTAATAACCACTAATATGTCAGTTTACACTAAATATATTCTGAATAAGTGAGCAAAATGTTTGTGTAATTGGAAATGTTGGGTTGTCGCCATTGTCTATGCGCTCCACTCTTTCTCAGAGAGAGTTTGTGAATGATTGTTTCAGTACACAGCTCTGTGGTAATGATTCCCAGAGGGCTGGCAACATGCTTGTCTCCTGAACATGAGATGTGCTGTTATTCTGAACCTCTTTTCTTGCTGTTGAGTGGGAGTAAAGGTACTGGCAGCTTTAAATGAATGCTAATAGTACTATACAACATCACAATGGCTAATGTGTTGTCTGTGATAGAGGTGCAGTCATTACGCTCTGCCATTAACTTCCTCAAATGATTCTTTGTGCTTCTTTTACACATTTCTTCCATCCTCACTCTCTTATTGTTGTTACATTCATTCTCTCTCTCTCTCTGTGTCTTAAGGACATGCTGAAGAACACTCCAACTGGCCATGTGGACAGGCTGCCCTTACAATTGGCTCTGACTGAATTGGAGACCCTTGCTGAGAAACTCAATGAGCAGAAAAGGGTGGCTGATCAGATCACTGAGACGCAGCAGCTGGCTCGCTGTGTCAGTGACCGCTCTCTCAGCAAGGTGAGAAAACACACACATGCGCACAGTTACTCAGCTGTGATAGTGGGATGCTGTTGCCTTGATATAATCACAACAGTATAATTCCTAATCCCAAAACCATTTTATGGTTTCATTCTGACTTCCCTTTCCTTAGACATTTTTGCAATTACTTTTCACCAGCTGGTCCCAAGGTCATTATGTTCAGACAGCTCTCCTAGCAGAGAGCTACAGATGTGGTTCATCACATTAACTATGGACATGTTTCACTTGCATTTGACAACCAGAAAGTGCCGCAATTATTATTTTTGTCTTAGTTTTGAACAATATATCTATTATTTTATCATTTGAAATCTAAAAAAAGCTTGTGTGAAATGTCTTCAGTGCCAGAATATTTTTGGGGAGCCACTGAACACTATAAGAAGTGACATGTGTGGCCAAGTATGGTGACCCATACTTGGAATTTGTGCTCTGCATTTAACCCATCCAAGTGCACACATACAGTAGTGAACACACACCGTGAACACACACCGCCATATTGCTTCAAAGGTTGTTGTTTTTTTGCAGGGGGGAGGGGGGGGGGGGGGTCCTGAATCTGTATGAAACAAACTTTGTTAATTGTAAAATACTTATTTCATTGTAGCGCAAAATTTGCCACATTTATTATGGCAGGTTCACTGACTATCAGTTCTGCATTTTCTGTGTTTTTGTGTGTGAGAGAGAAGGAAAGAGAGAGGGCTCTATATATTATTCATCATAACTATCTTGTTATTTAGTGTTCCCTTTATATCATGATTGTATAACTGTTCCTCAGGTATGCTCTGAATAATGAAAAGTCTACAAATTCCCTTTTTCGTCCAGCCATGACAGCCTGTTGGCACACTGACTTCTTTCTTTTCAAGGCTGAACATTGCAAATATTAGTTCAAGGTCTTGCTTAGTTATATTTGTGCGGTTTCATTTCAATTTCTTCTGTCTGTCAGAACGTGACACGATTAATAGTGTAGAGTAACCAGGCAATGTTTTCAGTCATGAGTTATGACTTCAGCCCTGATTGTACATTTTGACATAGGCCTAATAAACCATTGATGTTGCACAGTATACCTTGACTTTTAAGCCCAATCTCACTAGTCACAAATCCTAAATGCAGTTGTAGACCTTGCTTAACTCTTTCCCCGCCATTGACGGAAATTTGTGGCTTTCTGTGTTTTTACTGTTATGGGCACTATGACACATCTTCTAAAAGAGTGCTGAATCTCCTGATCAAAAGACATGTGAAAAAGAAACAGAAACAAGCGATATATAAGCAGATGCACATGTAAAATAATGTGATCATCAACATTAAACAGCATATAAATCAAAACTAATAATCAATAACCTAATGTTACTGAATGAAATGTTGACCTAGGATGAGCTATAGGACTGTGAAGCTTTGAAGTTGATGTTTTGATCAAGTGTGCCACACGAGTCCTGAAAAGTGAAGCCAATGAGTCTTGATCGCCCCCAGGTGGCTGGATGCAGTATAGCTCATAAACCCCACCCTCTCCATGATATGTAAGGGAACGATAAACTAAACAATCAAATTACACTTCAAAAATGTTTTTTCCAAAGATGGTTTCTGTAATTTTAGGCAGTTTTTATCACGCTGATGTTAGTTGAAGTGTTCGTTCTTTAAATAAGTTTGGTTATAGTATTTGATGCTATAAAAATGGAGGTGTGACGTTATGATTGACAACTTCTGACATTTCCGGGAACTTCTGGTGAAGAGTGGAGATTTAACTTTAATTTCTACATTTCCATAACTGTTTATTTCACAAAAAGTTGTTGATTTGGGCTGGACCTTGATATCGCGGCTCCACTTCGCGCTCACTACTGCACAGACTCTGGCTCCAAGTTGCTACTGCACAGACTCAAGACCCAAAATGGGAAAGAGTTAACTAATAATCTAAGTCTACTGAATATAATTTAATAACATGTTTTAAAGCTCACATAAATGACACATCTAAACTTACTGTATGCTCACAAGGCCACTGTTCGGTTCCATTACCTGACAATCAGCCTTTAAACAGCCTGCCAAGTACCTGGACATTATAGCTGACCCTGAAAATAACCAACCCACCTCTTCCGTTATCCCTGGCCTGTATTTTTCTTCACAGAATCATCAGCGAGCAATGATGTCCATTAATGCGCTACAGCAGTGTCTGAATACATGGCAGGGGTGTTTCTCTTCCATTACCATGCTCATATCACAGGCCAGCTGCTGCAAATCTGAACAAATGCATTTCTGAATAAGAGGAATTAGAGAGTAAATGAGACACTTAATTGGAAAGTCTAAGTTGTTTTCGGTATCTCTTGTTTGGTTCGCTTGCTTTTGCTTTCTCTCTTTATCTGTCTATATCGCTGTCTCGCCTCCCTCTGCTGCAGTCATTTGTCTCTCTCTCTCTCTTCGTCTCATTCTCTTCTTTAGTCTGCATTTCTTTCATTTTATATCTGATGTTGAACTCTTTCTCTTTCTTCTGAAATCCCATAATGCATTGCAAGCTTAGTGAAAAGGGGGATGGTTTGAACCTGTATACTTTTGTCTCTTTAGATCTGTTGCAAAGCAACCTGCATAGACAGCATTGTGAGGCATTATTGATGCACACTCCATGTGAACGGTGTTCAAATAGCTATATTGTCTTCTAAATTACCATAAAAGGGAAATTAAATCCCAGATTTCTGTACTTGTTCTTACAGTATGTATTGTGAGCATGTGCACAACCTACTGTGCAGTGGCTCCAACCTTTTCCGTTTTATTCAGGGATTTCAGCTCCATTCCAATGTGAAATTACCCCATATACATGTAATGAAATATTCATTGTCTGTGTCAGACTATCTGAGACCAGCAAATATAGTATGGTGCACAGGCTAAGACTGTAGCGTCCACCTGTCGCTCTTCAGCAAACATATCACACCTCTGTCTCTTTCTCTCTCTTTCTCACACACACAAACATCCATCCAAACTTACAAACCAGTCACACTCTCAAGGCCCTGAAAAGGATACCTGTTCTTTCCCACAACATACTGTTTGCTTCTTCAGCCTTTGGGGGGTGCTCTTACTATATAAAAACACAGAGTCTGGAGCATGCCTTCTGACTGACTGAAGGTCTAATTTTTCAATGCATTTCAACAAAGGCCAAGCAGTGTTGCCAATTCCCTTTGGATCAGGCAACTCATTTTGTGTGATGCGGCTACAGAAGCAGATGCATTATTTATAAAACTACTCTTCTGACTGATCAAACACCAACACGCAATATTTATTTGGGCCGCTGGACATTGGGTTTCGCTGCTGTGATGCCGGTTATATATTATTGCTGATGTAATGAGGATGAACTCTGGGAATGTCACCTAACACAATACAAATATTTTTCCTAATCTTGTTATGCATTCAGGATAAATATAAATATAGAATAAAAATAGAATGCACACAGGTCGTTAAAATAGCGCCATAGTGTTTATCATGCATATAGCATTGTAGTTTGCAAGTGATTTTAGTCACCTTCTGTCTAGCTCGCTAATAAACAATAATTAAGTGTCATAAAACGTGATTACAATGCCTAGTAATCTGTCGAGTTACAGATAGCAGTCAATTAGGCAACAGCAATCAGTGTTGGGGAACGATACTTTTAAAAGTAATGCATTACAATATAGCATTAATCCTAAAAAAGTAACTAATTGTGCCATTTTGTTACTTTTTATGGAAAGTAATGCGTTACGTTACTTTTGCGTTACCTTTTCTCACCTGGGCTGGGCTTAACATAAAAAAAATAAATAAAGTTCTATTTTTGGCAAATGTAAAGTTCCTTTCATGGCAACAGTGAAATGAATAAGCCTCAGGCTGAAGGAAGTGCAAATTCATGCTTGTACAATAGAGGCCGCAGCTCAAACAAGTCCTTTAGCTGTGCTGTCATTCTGGATAACACAAGAATAGGATGCAGGAAAAGAAAGTCCAACACACTTTTTTAGCAATTAAAAAATGAAACACAAATGTGATGTGTATCTAAAGTCATTTTTGCTTATTCGTATGGTTGAATTGGGTCATCAAAGCAGCAAAGACATTGATTAAAGGAACACGCCAACTTTTTAGGACTTTAGCTTATTCACCGTATCCCCCAGAGTTAGATTAGTCCATACATACCATTCTCATCTCCATGCGTGCCATAGCCTAGCTTAGCACAAAGACGTCAGCTAGCCTACTGCTCAATAATTGACAAAATAACGGCAACATTTTCCTATTTACATGTTGTGATGTGTATAGTTGTGTACATTGTGTACAATGTATGAAAAGTTGTGATTTTCTAGACCTATATGGCTAGGAACTATTCTCTCATTCCTGGGTAATAATCAAGGAACTCTTCTGCCATGCTATGGGTGCAGTGCTAAGATAGGCTAGCGGTGGGTGCGTCAGACAGAGTTATGGCACGCACGGAGATGAGAAAGATAAGTCCATACATAACAAACTCTGGGGGATAAGCTAAAGTCCCAAAAAGTCGGCGTGTTCCTTTAATAAAGTGAGATTAAATACATTAAGTATATTTGTTTAACATTTAATTATTGCAGGTTTGTGTTATATTCTGAGTTTGCATTTCACTGTTTTTATTCAATTTGAGGAATACTAAATCTGTTTTTGTGTACGTGAGATGTCTAGAACTACAATAACCATCATGTTTACATAGCGCACACAACACCTCTGCACTTACTCCCGACTTCTCTCAACATGGGGTCAGGAGAGTTGTCAGTGACTGAATGGGAAAACAAAGAAACTCGCGTTACATATTTGAAAAAGTGACTCAGATATTTTGTTGTAAATTTAAAAGTAATGCATTACTTTACTAGTTACTTGAAAAAGTAAGCTGATAACGTCTCGGTTACGTATGTAACCCTCGTTCCCTGAAGGAGGGAACGGAGATGCCACGTCGGAGGACCGACGAATAGGAATCTCGCTCGCGAGAGCCAGTCTACTTCGAGTGAAACTAAACGAGCCAATGCACATTGGCATGCAATGATTGCACCAGGTGTTCATGCCACGCACCGCGGGTATAAATGAGACACAGGTGCTTTCATCAAATCAGCCTTTTGCTGAGGAGCCGAGTAGGTAGCCGGCACCCCAGCAGGGTACAGAGGACATGGCGACGGGACGCGGCGTCTCCGTTCCCTCCTTCAGGGAACGAGGGTTACATAAGTAACCGAGACGTTCCCATTCAGTCGGTCACTCTCGACGCCACGTCGGAGTACCGACGAATAGGAATCCCTACCAAAGCGCCATGGCCTCTACCCCCCTCCAGTGCCCTGATGAGACGGGGCTCACACTGGGAAGACCATCACTGCTGTTACGCATGACCCATTCAGTGATTATTGGATAACACTGGGAAAGCGTGCCCTACTGAAGGGGAACGCTGCGGAGCCCACATCATACCCCGAAGGAGTTATGTAGGAGTACAGGCTGAGCCGTAGCCCGCGACAGAGAGAGGGGGCTCAATCCCATTGATGGGAAGGCTCTCCCAAGGGAAAGACACAGGCTTCCCGTAGGAGCGACCGTGGACAGATATATGGGATCCCCGCAGGGTCACTCATATAACCCAAGCCCAATACCGGTTCTCAAGGATTCAGCGGCAAGGGGCCTGATGCGAGACGCTCCGCCACGTCCGGCACCGAGGGTGACGGAGGACTCACAGAGTTTGCTTCTGGAGAAAATAACGCCGTAGCGCAGCAAGCCGACAAGAGCTGGGGCCCCTCAGTGTTTCTACCCGTTTGAGGTGAGAACACAGGAGGAAACCGGCTCTACACGTAGGCTATAGAATCTAGCGAACGTGTTAGGTGTCGCCCAGCCCGCAGCTCTACAGATGTCTGACAGCGAGGCACCACGTGTCAGCGCCCAGGAGGATGCAACACTTCTAGTAGAGTGTGCTCGCACCCTGAGCGGACAGGGCACACCTTGTGCTTGGTAAGCCACGGTGATGGCATCCACTATCCAGTGGGCCATCCTCTGCTTGGAGACAGCCTTTCCCTTCTGCTGGCCTCCGTGAAAGACAAAGAGCTGATCTGAGGTCCTAAAGCTTTGAGTTCTATTCATGTAGATCCGCAGGGTGCGGACGGGACAGAGCAAAGCTATGGCTGGGTCTGCCTCCTCCGGGGGCAGCGCTTGCAGGTTCACCACCTGGTCCCTGAAGGGAGTGGTAGGAACCTTGGGCACATAGCCAGGCCGGGGTCTTAGTACCACGTGGGCGTCGCCCGGCCCGAACTCTAGGCACGAATCGTCGACCGAAAATGCCTGCAGGTCCCCTACCCTCTTGATGGAGGCCAATGCAGCCAACAGCAAAGTCTTCATAGAGAGAAGCTTTAGCTCTGCTGACTGCAAAGGCTCAAATGGGGCATTCTGAAGTGCTCGGAGCACCAGAGTAAGATCCCAAGAGGGTATGGAGGGGGGACGAGGAGGATTTAACCGTCTCCCTAAGGAACCTGACGACCAGGTCGTGCTTACGAACCGTCTTACCATCATGATAGTCATGATAGGCGGATATCGCAGCAACATAGACTTTGAGGGTGGAGGGGGACAGCCTACGCTCCAACCCGTGCTGCAGGAAGGAAAGCACAGACGCGATCGAGCATCTTCGGGGGTCTTCTCGGCGAGAAGAACACCACTCGACGAACAGGTTCCACCTCAGGGCGTAGGCCTGTCTTGTAGACGGTGCTCGCGCTGAAGTGATGGTGTTAACTACCGCTTAGGGTAAGTCACCTAGAACCTCCGCGTCCCGTCTAGGGGCCAAACATGAAGCTTCCACAGGTCTGGACGCGGGTGCCACAGGGTGCCCCGTCTCTGAGTTAGAAGATCCTTCCTCAGAGGAATCGGCCAAGGAGGGGCTGTCGCGAGGAGCATAAGTTCTGGGAACCAGGTCCGGGTGGGCCAGTACGGCGCCACTAGCAGGACCTGCTCCACGTCCTCCCTGACCTTGCACAATGTCTGTGCAAGTAGGCTCACTGGGGGGAACGCATATTTGCGCAGCCCCTGGGGCCAGCTGTGCGCCAGAGCATCTGTGCCGAGTGTGCCCTCGGTCAGCGAATAGAACCACTGGCAATGGGACGTTTCTGGAGAGGCAAACAGGTCGACCTGTGCCATCCCGAACTGTCTCCAAATCAGCTGGATCACCTGGGGGTGGAGTCGCCACTCCCCTGGGAGCACAGCTCGTGAAAGCTCGTCGGCCACACGGTTGTGTCCACCAGGGACATGAATGGCCCGAAGCGACCTCAGACACTTCTGACTCCAGAGGAGGAGATGGCGGGCGAGTTGCGACATGCGACGGGAGCGCAGACCACCTTGTCGGTTGATATACGCAATGGTCGCAGTGTTGTTCGTGCGGACCAGTACATCTTTGCCCCGTAACCGTCCTTTGAGGCGGCTCAGAACAATATGTACCGCTAGCAACTCGAGGCAGTTGATGTGCCAATGTCGTGTTCAGCGTGTTCAACGTGTTCAGGCAGTTCAGTATCGACTGGACGCGCTCCTCTGTGAGGCGCGCAGTCCGTTCGACCGAATCCAGCTCCATACCGAGAAAAGAGATCCTCTGCACCAGGCAGGTACCAGGCTGGGGCGGCTGTCTCGTGGAGGCGGCCCACAGCGGGGTGTGAGTGTGCTGTGCAACACTTACCTGATTCCACCTGAGGGCAGGAGGGACGCGGGGAGGACGCCCACTGCTGCCTGCTGGCGAGGGGGGAGGATGAGTGTGGTCCGGCGTTTGACCGGCCATCACTCTCCGCACCCCCTTGGGACCGAGAGATGGAGGAATTTGCTCTTTTATTGAAAATTTGGGTACCGCTGGTGCTGGGACCAGCGGCGGAACAGAAACAAAACGGAACATAAGATTCTCCACCCGGCCCTCCTCCGGGGGATGGAGCGGTGCGGTCACCGTCTCCTGAAGAGCAATCCTCCCCATCTCCGGGTCGCCCGTCTCAGGGCTGCTTGCCCTTACTCTTGCCACCCCTCTTCTTAGCAGGGGCCTGGACGGGCGGGGCGGCCTGCTTGCGTCCGGCTCCACGACGTTGCTTGGGTTGAGGCTGCTGCTGCGGCGCGGGAGCGGAGGCAGACGCAGGCGGCTGCCCTCGGCGACGAGCAGTCTGAGGCGCTGCCGGCGGCCGGGTGGAGACAGCAGCTGACCGCCGAGGCAGGATGTGACTGATCGCCTCAGTCTGCTTCTGTGCGCCGAGAACTGTTGGGCGAAGTTCTGGACCACGTCGCCGAAGAGGCCAGTCTGGGACACGGGGGAATTAAGGAACCTGATCTTGTCGGTTTCCCGCATGTCAGCTATGTCAGCTATGATCTGGCTATGTCTAGATTGGCTCTCGCGAGCGAGATTCCTATTCGTCGGTACTCCGACGTGGCGTCGAGAGTGACCGACTGAATGGGAACTTGGATTACTTGTAATGCATTACAACCATTACAGATAGCAACATTAGCTAACTGATTTTGTCGAGACACAACATCTTAGCGGAGCCTCATTTGCGCTATCGTTATTATCTGGGGCTACACACCCACTGGCCAGGGGCTGCAGCCCACAAATATCCTGATCACAGGAATTCAGGAAGAAAATACAGGCACAGGGCAGCAAACACCACCACACACATCTAGTGGACCATAAGTAATCTTTGAGAAGCATCATTTTTGTATGAGTCTGTACCATATTAGACTTTTTAAAAAGATCCGGCATAGTGCACCTTTAAAACAGAAAATGTAAGTAAAATATTCTTAAAGCTCTTAAAAGATTACAATAACTGATTGTATATGATTTTATACAAATTATTCACTTTTGTAGAGAAAAACATTAACACATTAAGTTCTTTTTAAGAAAATCCAGTATAACAAATGACCTGCTCCATCATTTTGAATCACTTTGACCCAGAAACACATTTTGAGTACTATAAATTAAAAGGGATTTTTTTATTTTTATTTAATTAGTCTGGTTCTTCGCCGAAGTGTTCCCGATATATTATTATAATTTAAATGTTTCCTCTTTACTTTAGTGCATAAATATCAAAATGTGTTTCTCAAATTGATATCATATTGATGGGGCAGACTAGCCTGGGATAACCCAGACATCTTCCGGCAAATTTAGATTTGCTCTGCAAGTAGTCTGGCAAAGAGCCCATTCAAGCCCATTTCTAATCCCTCGAAATCGAGGCACCAATCAGAAACGTTGGGGCGGGCTTTACACGATGACAGCAGCGACGTTGAAGCAGATTTGCTGCCGTGGAGCATCACTTGTTCGAATCAGCTATCGCGTCTGTTTTAAGCGATTTAAACTTTTCCTTTTCGTTAAAACCCGAGCAAAGAACAACACTTGAAGCCTTCATATCTAAAAAAGATGTTCTCGCTGTCTTACCGACTGGATTCGGCAAAAGTCTGATACCAGCTTGGCCCTTTGGTGGCTAAACGAATGGGTCTTAGCAAGAGCCCTCTGGTAGTGTTAATGTTTCACAAAATATAGTTTTAAGTCCTTTTCAGGCAAGAATGTAGTTGTTTAAAGCTCAAATCTGTGGTTTATTTATAAAGAGAGCGCCTTTTTGAAAATTTGATCTGCCGTTTTCGGAGTTGTGAGCTCCAGTGGATCAGCGGCGCTCAATCGCTCATTAACCCCGCTGAGAACACCCTTTCCTCGGCCAGTCCTTCTGCCGTCTGCCGCTTGCTCTGATGTCTCTGTTGTGGTTAAACATAAGATATGATTCGTCTTGTCTTGTGTAGATCTAACGGCTGATCTTTGCTCTCATTAATCTATAATTTGTTCCCTGACAGATCGTTTTGTCTGAGGGCAAAGTGAAGTTTCATAACTTTATATTTTTAAGCTATTAAATTTTACCGTTGTAGTCTCCTAGCGCTGACTTTGTTTGACTAAATTTATTTATTTATTGTATAGCTTCTTATACCTTTTACTTATACTTTTATAATTGATATTGATCACACATAAACTGACATTTAACAAAAAGAGACTGGGTTGTGTTTTGTCATATTTCATTTATTACATTTATAATCATAGCCTATATTATGCACACATTAATGCGTGTGTTTTAAAAAAAATTTAAACGAAAAGAGGCTGGGTTTTTTATATTTTGTTTTGTTATAAACATGCATTGAAGATAATATGCATTGCCTGCACTACATTTGTGTGGCAAAAAAATATGTTAATTTTTTTTTTATGAAAATTAAAAGAGGTAGAGTGGTGTTTTATCATATATTTCGTTTTATTGTAGCCTAAAATATACAAATATATACTGAGTGATACTGTCAAGAACGCTGCTTGTCCATTAGCAGAGTAGGCGGACTAATGTCCTCCCGTGCTCGGGAGTTCGTTCTCTGGAGTCAAACTTGGCAAGTCACGGACGCAAGTCAGAAGTTAGCGTACAAAATATGTCATAAAACACCACTGCCTCATTTCATAAAAAAAAAATAAAAATAAATTCTTAAACATAATAGCCAATAACCTCATTGGTTTTAGGTCTGTCCAATTGCACCGAGAGGCATTTGAGCGACACCCATTGGTGACGCCCCTTTGGAAATGATTTATCTATGAAGCTTTACCAGACCATAACTCAGTTACTACTGAGAATGGTCTGGTTTTAACCAGGCTAGGGGCAGGCAATTCTGCCTTAAAGGTGCCTTATAAGGTACAGGTTTTATTTAGAAAAAGATATGGTTCTAAAATTATACTGTATATTTAAAGAATCATTAGGAACCATCCTTTTATTGCACATTCAAATTTATATCGTTTGTAGATTTAAGTCTACACTTCTCACTCCTTTTTAAAAGGAGAATCTCCTTTAAGATTGGGTTTATATTTCCCCAACCTTTTCTGCTTCAAATGTATGCTGTTTCCAATCTTCTGTGCTGCCTTTCTGTGAGCCTTTAAGTGTCTTATATGCCACACTGTGGCCTCTAAGTAAGTGTGTAGCCATGTAATTGGTAGCCTCTATTTTGTAAGACTTACGTGTAATCAGTGTCTCCCCTGTCGTTTCTTCAGCTGCTGAACTCTGAGCAGATCTCTTTGATCCTTTGCGAGACGCTGATTGAGACGGTGTATGGCGAACGAGGACAGGTCCTCAAGTCTAAGGAGCGGAAAGTCTTTCTCTTCGGTGACATGCTCATCTGTGCCAACATCAATGTCAAGTACGTGTCCAGGACAAGGCCATTGACATTCTCTTTCACCCCCCCCCCCAAGGCCATGCTGACTTATTGCTGATCTAAATACAGACTTCTGAGTCTCCAGGAGCATTACCGTGATGTTACCCGAATATGAGGGGGTTAGCCGCTAATGGCTAAGACACAGGACAGAATTGGGCAGAGTCAAATGGACCTTCATTATCTGGGAAGAAATAGCAGGGTGTTTAGCTACAGCGACAGGAATTATCTCCATAGATCAAAGGCATAAAGGCGCTCCTCTGTTCCACCCAAATAGATTATCCATGACAGCTCCATTGATCACATCTCAGCAGTGCAAAAGGTAAAAAGCTAAGTGAAAAAGCTTGCGCTGATACTGAATCTCAGAGATTTTGAGTAATCCTTCCACTGCAGCATGTTAGTTCTCTGTTCTGCTAAAGCGTTGTGTGACATACTTGCTTAGAAGATCTACGAGGTGATCGTGATTACAACAAAACATAATACCAACAGCTGGAGGTCCAGACTTCCACAATGTACTCACAGTTGATCTATAAAAAAACAGTTGTAAATGAAATAAACAGCATTGGAGTATGTTTTCTGTGTGATCAGTCAGGTTCTTTCTTTTTATGTCTATGCAAATACATTTTGACTTGTTGTTGTTCTTGTCACCACCAGGGGGCCCCCTGACATCAGCAGTCTGGTTCCAGTAGGTCCCAAGTACACCCTGAAATGGAGTGCCCCTTTGCAGCAGGTTCAGATAGTTGAAGTGGGTCAAGAGGGCTCCCAAACCAAGGACACTCTTTACCAGCTTGGAGGTGTCAAGCGTTCGGGTGGTTCTTCGGGACCAGGTAACGGCAATGCTGTTGGCGCTGCTACTTTCTAAACAATCAGATAACATGCATCCTTGATGGGAGTCTCTGAGACATTTTGAAATAATTGTCAGTTTCTTGTGAGAAATGCACCTTTTTATGGCCTCTGCAGACGAGTGTATCTCAGGCGAGGTAGATAAGAACAACAGAGGCACAGCCTAAGCAATCTTATTTCACTGTCTGATAGACCACAAAACATATTCGGCGTGCTGTCATCAGTCTTGGCGCATTATTTTCACCTCCACTTCCAATCAGAGAGAGCAAGTTCAGGAGATTGGAATCAGGGCTGAACACTCTTACAAAACATTATTGTGTTTTGAGTTCGAAGACGAGGAGGAGGAAGAGAGCAATTGTGGGGCACTAAGATAAATATGCTGACAGAGCTCCAGGTACAAAGTGTTATCAGGATGTACAGGTTCTGGCTGTTTAAGCCTTTTGCTTTCCGAGCTGAAATATTAATGGTGTTGTCTTTGGAACACCCATGTTGGATTGTGCACACAGGGGAGCCAGGAAATTAGATGACAGAAGATGTTTAATGCCAGGGCCTAGCAGACAGCTTGCGGGCAGGAATCTTTAGAAGACCTCTTATGCCCCCTATTCCTTATTTCTTGATGAAATCATTATAAAACAGCATTCCATCCTATTTGTCTGCCTCTGTTCTCTTCCTGCTACTTTATAGCTAAGCATTATCCTCTCGTCTACTTCCTATTTCTCATTCTCATAATTTTCTGGATCTCTTAAATTTCAAAATACTGGCATGATTGTTTGACATGAGATGTCAAACATGCCAAATAATCAGTACAAGTAACAAAAATTGCAACAGGAAAAAATAAATAAAGATGTAGTATAGATATAGATATCTTTATAATACCTGTCATGCAGTGTGTAATAGCTGTTTGTGAATGTTAAAGGTCTGCAAAAAGTGCATAACAGAAAAAGAAAGAATCGGTTCTGAACTGCCCGAAATGAGTCGTCAGAAATGCCAGTCTCACTTCCGTAACAAATTTGCACAATGCCAGTCTTCATGGGGGTTATGCGCAACAAACTTCGTATTCTGCAAAACAGGTCTCATCGCTTCCGGTTTATGTCTTTTGTATGTGCTTCATTAAATATAGAGCCTCCTTCAAAGGAATGAACAAGGATGAGCATAACCAATGTACGTCCATATGCAGATTGATATCTAAAAGTTAAAAGTTACAAAGAACTAGCTAGGTTAGCTGATTACCTTTAAAAGTCCATAGATATCGCCGTCAGTTTGCACTGATGTTAACACTTTCTCCAAAAATACAGATGCAATGAGACCTTTTTTCCTGTTTGTACATGTGGTGTCTGACATAAAACCTATTGGCTGGCCGCAAACAGATACAGTAATGAGCATTTAATTTACGACATTGTAAGTTGTAGACCAATCACTGGGCTATCTGACCATTAAGAGCTTTAGAGAGACTCAATCCTTTATCCAGCCATTTCAGACACTATGAGAAGTAATAGTTATAGTTATACTGTAATAGAATATTTTTTTTTTTTTTTTTTTTAAGGAAGTACATTTTATTCATTAAGAATGCATCAAATTGATCAAAAGTGACAGTAAAGGCACATTTATTCTTCTGTTTTCACTAGAGGTGGCTTGTGCACAGACAAGCGTTTCAATCTATTGCTGTTGTGGAGATCCACTATTTGTTCCATTGAAATGACAAAACGAAATGCACCCAAACTCTTGTCCCTACTCTTGATATACAATCACGGATTAACATCTTTGGTTTTAATGAGAGAAAAAAAACAAGCTATTCAATGGTGGATTAGAACCCAGAACCTCTGGCACACTTAACAAAAATTCTACCAATAGACCATAGAGCTCACGCACATTTGAATCAATGTATTTATCCACTAACATAAAGAATACAACACTTTGTGTTATAAACTATCATCCCATTTCTGGACACACACACACCTATCGCAGATTTTTATTTTTAACTGAGGGAGGGGTTCTAGCAGACCAATCACAGCACTTACTGTCGGCATACTGTAAAATTGACGCGTTGTTACATTTTTGGAGTGCACGTTTAGGTGCACGTCAGGGCTGTGTAGCCTACGGCGTAGGTTCGACGCATAAGTATTAATCAGCCTTAAGGATATTTATAATGTTACAATAGATTTCTATTTCAAATAAATGCGGTTCTTTTGAAATTTAATTTGAAAAAAATAAGATGCCATTAAGGGTAATACATATAATATTTACAATACACAATGAAATACTATACAATACAATAAACATTCCAAATGACATTAAAATATTGTTACATTTGAAGACAAAATATAGACTTTTCTGAGGACGTGCAGATCAAATATGAGTTTTTATTGCACCACCTGGATTTGATATTTTTATTCATAAAAAAATGTAATGTATAATATATACCTAGAAAAAATATATATCTAAAAAACATTTCTAAAATGATCACAGTGAAGGATCTCTGTCTCAACCTCTTGAAGTCTTATAGAGAGCCACAGACTCTTTCTTCTTTTGAAAGCCTTTTTCTATGGTTAGACTGGTCACGGAGCCTCTATTTGGTGAGGATAGGTTTCGGTATCTCTGTCTATGACGAGATATAAGGCAGACCGTGTCCCTCTCTTTTACTCTATTCAATGACCTGTTTGCACTGTTATCACACACTTCTGGTTAAGTAACACGCCACTTTCATCACTATTTTCCAGACATCTTTGTCATAGTCTGGTCTGCTGTGTCTGAACGTGTCCATCTTCAGCTATTAATAGCAGCACAGACACACAACCCTGTTTTTCCTGGCCCGCGTCACATCTCTCCTCCCTTGTGATGTCACTCCATGGGGCTCCTCGCCCAAATCAGAGCCCATGCTCCCCCAGCGTACCTCAAAATGGACTCATTTTTCATCTCCTGCAGGCCCCAGTGCCCTAATTTATTGATGGAATAGACTTTCCAGGAAGAGCAAGAGCAAGGCCTCTGCTGCTGCCACTATAAAGCAGTATAAAAGACCAGCATATGGCAAATCTTAGAGTCTCCTGTGAGCCATGAGATGTTTTCTTAATGTAGACATACTGTACAGTAATGCTATTTTGAGACAATTAAGCTCTCTCTCAAATTATTTATCCTGCTGAAATATTTCTAGACTTCTGCCATTTAGACAAAGTAAATATGATGGACAACAGCAAATAGTAATTATAATAACAAGAATATTTTTATATTGTTTTAATATAAATTATGTATAATATCTCATAATATATCTAGTATTAATGCATATTGATAAAAGTGATTCTGTGGTGAAGTAAATACTATGGAAAAAAACATGTAATTTCTACCTGAATGAGCTAGTTCAGGCAAGAATTAAAATCTATATTAGTACTCAATTTAATCTTGTAGAAATTAAGCTTGTCATAAATATCAATGTTATAAAATGAATATTTATATTATTAATATTGTTTTTATATCTATATAATAAACATAATATAATATAATATTTGCATTTAATGTACAATATATAGTTATATATTGTTATATGTATGTATATTATGTGTTAAAAGGATGTAAAGTTCCTATTTTTGTCTCTCTAACCCTTAGATGGTCGGGTGCAATTTTAATTTAATTTTAATCACTTTAGGGCCTGTTTAGGCACCTGGTATTAAGATGCATTTTGGTCGATCGGATCACAAGTGGACGATGCTAAATACAGGTGTAAACAGGGTGTAAAATGTTTTGAGCTTGTCCGCTTTCGAACACTTTCAGAGGTAGTCGAAAACGAAACCGGGTTGCTGTCGTAGTGTAAACTCTCATGTGGTTAAATGTGCTCAAACAGCCACAAAAGACAGCATGCTAGCCTAACATGTAAACATAATGGGAAGGGCGCAAACCAGACAGGATTTAAACTTTGTCAGCTGGAGTTTTTCAGTCGTCTCTGGGTGCGTTCGCATTTATATGCAAATTATGGAAGCTTATTTTGTTCATTAGATTGAAAGATCTGAAAAAAGACATACATTTACCCGCCCATAGACCCTCGTCTCGAAGAAATCGAGACAGAAGTGGTTAAAAGTGGGCAAAAGAGACGGATTAAAACACTCGTCTACTAAATGCATCTTAATACTAGGTGTAAACAGGGCCTTAGTCCCTGGAAATGATCACAGGCTAGTTTCCCCAATGGCCACGCACACTTTTTTACTATTTGATTAAACGTGCCAGAAGATCCTTGCTAAAAAAATAAATAAATAGATGCACACTTATATGGATGCCAGTTATAAAGCATAGGTTTGAATGAGAGTGAGTGACCAGATTTCTCATGGTGGAGTACGGGACGTAATTTTTTGGTTTGATTAACATTAATGACACAGACGGGTATTTTAGGCTGCTGCCCCTTTAACACCGAATGCTTGGATCTAATGCTGCCTTCACGTGATATCGTAAAATGTCATACTTCCCACTTCTGAAGTTGTGATTACGAGCTCATCGAATTAAAATTTTGACTTGAGAGGGCAATCATGTCCAATTGTTTAACTAGTAAACTAGTATTTACAATAATTCAGATGAATTCACAAACTGTGTGTGAAGCTGTAAGTGAATTCACAAACGCGCGCTGTTTGAGAGAGCGTTCTGGTGTGTGTCATTCAACTTATTCTCCTCTTTTTGAAGATCCTTGTTAAATGGACAGGCGTGTTTTGTTGCAACCCTTCTGGCAACAGCTTTGTTGACTTTAGGCTTTAGACTACTGTACTGTGTGTCTGCATAGGCCTCTGCTGGTGGCCGGCCAGCGTGTGTGTCAGTTTACATATGACAATGTGTGTGTGAGAGATAGACTAGTGGAAATGCAATAGTGTGAAAACCAGATCCCAGCACACCAACTGGATTAGTCTGGATTACAAGTCAGCACATTCACCTGAGGCCAAGGTGGGCCACATGCCCACAAAACTGTAGGCCCGCCCGAGGCCTCGCCACGGCATCCAGAAGAGCATGTAAACTCTGCCAGCTTGTGCTGTAGGGGCTCACTGTGTCTATTTTAATTCAAATGTGCCTGCTATTGATCAAGCCGTGCCAGTGACAGATGTCTCTGTGGCTGTGTGAGTTGAAGACCCTATTACATTTCTAAAGGTTAGAGAGAGACAGACAAAACAGTGGAAGAAAGATGTAGAGGTGCAAAGAGAAGTGGATGGAAACCTAGACAGACAGTGAAAGACAAAAAGAGAGAGAGAGAGAGAGAGAGAGAGAGAGAGATTACAAACACTTTATTAAAACAGTTATTTCCAAACCATGATTTTAACTAACTTAATTCACATATAAAAACCAACTCGTCATTGATTACAGAACACATCCCAACACCACAGCACCATTCAATCTCAAAAACATTAATTGCATTCATCATTTTGTAACAATTATAATCAACAAGAATTCTTGATTTGAACATATTCTTAAAAACAGATACAATGTGTTGTCCGTTTCTCTGTTCAATTTCATTTCTTCTGGAAATATAAATCGCAAGTTTAGCTTGACCTACAATAAAGTTCATTAATTGACACTTATATTTCTGTAGTCTACTATACTTAAAACCAAAAATAAAACATTACTTTGTAAAAAAAAAAAATCCTAATAAAGAGAATAAGAATTCTAAAAGATCAAAGAGTGAAGACAGTCTGTCACAATTCATAAAACAATGAAATATTGTTTCTCTCTCGGCACAGAAAGGACAAATATAATTTACAGTGGAATTCATTTTCGTCACAAAAGCGTTAATGGCTATTGCACCAAGATTCTCCACTGGAGATCGCCTGCCCTTTTAGTCAATGGTGGTTTGTATAGTACTCTCCACTCTGGTTTCATTTCCTCTACCACTCCCAGTTTGTCTCTCCATATTGTGTCAACTCTGTCTTTTAACGTATGTTTATTGACTACCTTCACAAGGCATTTGTATATCACTTTTCCTTTAACTGTACAAAAATCAACATTTTCAATTTTATCAAAACATAACATTGAACTATTATATGAGGATTTTTCAAGGTATAATTCTGATATCTGGGAAAAAGTCATTAGCGTCAGGGGTAATATCACCCATACGATATCTTTCAAGTAGAGTTTTTTCCTTGTAGTTTAAAGCCCCATCCAGTTTATTCAGAAACCTTCTTACAAATCTCACAGATCTTATACCCAGATGGAAAGCAACAGATTCAGCATTTTTTAGTCCAGGACCCGTTTTGTCCACAATGTCTTTCAACTGCAGTAATTTCTCTGACACAAGTAAGTCTTTTAGCCCTGGAAAGTCATCTCCTGACACATCAAGGCGCCTTCCAAACACCACAGGTTCCTCAAGCAACCAAAAGAGAGATGTAGCGGACTCTGTCCACTGATGTTTAAAAAGCCTCCACACTTTAAAAAGACTTTTATAAAAAGACGGTAGTCCAGTCATATCAAGATGAGCATGATCCATTAAGAAAAGAAGTCACATTCCATTCACCCCATTCAAGATGGTTTGTGCCAAAGGTTTCCACACCAGATTTTGAGGTCCCGTCAGCAATCGCTGAATGAACTGCAACCGTTAAGTCGCTCCTCTGCTGACCAGATTAACCAGACCTTGACCTCCTTCCTCTCTTGGCAGGAAAAGAACGCTTTGAGGTGTCCAGTGAAAATTGTCCCAGAAAAAGCTAACCATCTCTCCTTGAAGCTTTGGTAAAAGTCCAACAGGTGGATCAACACAAGCAAGTTTATGCCATAAAGAGGACCCCACCAAGTTGTTAATTATGAGTGTACGCCCTCGATAAGACAGTTTGGGAAGAAGCCATTTCCATTTCTGCAAGTGACCTTTTATTTTTTCCAGCATACAATCCCAATTCTTTTGAATAAAATCATCATCTCCTAAAAAAAATCCAAGATATTTTAATCCACCTTTCTTCCAGATTAAACCTCCAGGTAAACTGGGAGGACCGCTATTCCAGTCACCCATTAAAAGGGCCTCACTTTTACCCCAGTTGACTTTTGCAGAAGAGATTTTTTTAAAAACTGTTCAATTTTTTAATATCATCAGCACCAGATATAAAAACAATGACATCGTCAGCATAAGCAGAAAGGTGCAATGAGACATTACAATGTGGTATAGTAAACCCACTCAACTCAGTTCTTAGTTTATGGAGTAGAGGTTCAATAGCCATGGGGTATAACATTCCTGACATGGCACATCCCTGTCGAACTCCCCTCTGTACTTCAAAAGGAGCACTCAAACCACCATTGACTTTAAGAATACTCTCAATGTTACGGTACATGGCCCCAATCATGTTTATAAAACTCTGACTAAAACCAAAAGCATCTAAAACTTCTCTCAAATATTCATGTTCTACGCGGTCAAAAGCTTTTTCTTGGTCTAATGAAATTAGACCACAATTAACACCCGATATTCTTGCAACCTCTAGAACATCTCTGACCAAAGATATATTATCGAAGATTGACCTATTGGGTATACAATAATTCTGGTCAGAATGTATTACTTGACCCAGAACTTCACTTAGCCTTGTAGCTAGAGCCTTTGATAATATTTTATAATCTGAGCATAAAAGAGATATTGGTCTCCAATTACTTATGTTTTGGAGATCCCCCTTTTTAGGCAAAAGAGTAATAACAACTCTTCTACAGCTTAATGGTAACAATCCTTTATTCAAACTGTCGTTAAAAACCAAAAAGAAATCTTCTCCAATCACTGGCCATAAAATTTATATAAAAATCAGCAGGAATCCCGTCAATGCCAGGAGTCTTTCCATTTTCTATACTCATCATCGCTGAGTACAATTCATTCTGTGACAAAGTTTGTTTAAGCAAAGCATTAGACTCCTCATAAATCTTTGGAAGATCTTTAAGAAAAGTAGAGTCTTCATCTTCTCTTTGAGACAGCTCACATTTGTATAAATTGGAGTAGAAAACAGCAGCGTGTTTGCGCATTTCACTATGCTCAACAAGCTCTTTTCCAGTATCAGAGCGTAATGAGTGAATAATACGGCTTTGGCCATTTTTGCTTTCTAAATTGAAAAAAAAAATTGGATGGTGCATCCATTTGAGAGATGCTTTGAAAACGGGAACGAATTAATGCCCCTTGTGCTTTCATACCCAATAAGTCTGCAAGTAATTCTTTTTTGTATTTACTACTTTCAAAACATTCACCGTCTCCTGTAGAAGATGCTGTGCTCAAAAGCTCAATTATTTCATGTTCTAGTTTTTTCAATGATTGGGCCATTTCCTTAGTGGCATTACGAGTGTACTCTTGACACAACTGTTTAATGTGAACCTTGCCACAATCCCACCACTGTTGCAAGGAAGTGTAAAATCCTTTTTGTTCTTTAAAATTTTCCCAAAACAAAGTAAAAATGTCAATTAAGTTTTTATCATTTAAAAGTGACGTATTAAAATGCCAATAAGCACTCTTCAATTTCACAGAATTAATGAAAATATTACAAATAAGAGAGCAGTGATCAGAAAAGCCGACTGGAATTATTTGACATTCCCTAGCAAGATTTACTTGAAAATTAAACACATAAAGCCTGTCCAGTCTTGCCATAGAAATAAGATTATCTCTATTATGTGCCCAGGTATATTGTCTGTTATTGCGATGCATATTCCTCCAAACATCACATAAATCAAATGCTCTTATCAACTGTATAAGAGCTTTTTGTGAGGCAACATGTGGCTCTAAGTGATTCCTGTCTAATTTATAATTTTCAGTGCAGTTTTCTGAGTTGAAGTCCTTCATAACATCACTAATTGTATCAAAAAACACTAATCTTTCAGCCCCTTTTGTGGGGGCATAAATATTTAAAAAGTCATTATAGTGTTTTCAAACTTAGCTTTAACTTTTAAAAGACGACCTTTAACTATTTCTTCTATTTCACAAGAAATTGGTAGTAATTTCTTTGAAAACAGAACAGCTACTCCTCCACTATTAGAAGACATATGATGGTTTTAAAAAACAGAAGTAATTAAAATAAACATTAAGCAAAGCAAAGACTTCTACCAGAAAAAAGAAGTTACACCATATCTTGCTTTTCATCATTAAGGATTTGCTTTCTAAGTTTACTCACAATTTTCTTGAAACGATAAACTTCTTTATCTACAAATGCGCCTTCTTTCATTAAAATGTTAACATCATTAATGAAAGTTGAGCGATCAGGGAAGTAATCTTCAACCTGAACTCAAGGAAGGCCTTTCGTTTCTTTCAAAAATTTGCTAATTTCCTCAACTTTATATACAGTTGTCTGATTTTCATTTTCAGTTTGCGATGAAAGATAAGAACAATCAGAGGCATTGGAATCCGTAGAGTCACTTTCATTATCTGAGACTAAACTTTCAGCCTCACTTTTGTCTTTTTTTACTTGTTTAATCACCTTACTCTGACAGACTTTTTTCCTTTTAGCAGGGATTTTGAAGATAGACTCAACTTCCATCTCCACTTCAACAACACCCTCACTGACCTGTTTATCAGTTGTTATTTGATCTGTATTTACAGAAATGCCACTGCTTGAATTAGCCGTCTCAAAAATCATGAGATCATGTACAGAGCACAGACCTGCAGTGACCTCAGCCATAGTGGGTTTATTTGACTTATTCCCAGCAGACCCATCAGAAACTGACTCAACAGCATCAGGTGCCACAACATCCTCTGTAACAGACACCGCTTCAGAAAGATCACTCTGAGAGTTTGTCTGTACAGTAACATTTTCATCTGTTTTTTCAGGACAAGCATGTATCAGATGACCAATTTTGCCACAATCAAAGCATTTCATTATGCTTTCAGACGTTGCATACACTGTATAGTTAAAATTCTCGACTTTAACATTAAAGGACAGGTTAAGTTCGTCAGCACTGTTTTTCAGAATCATGTAGACCTGTCTCCGAAAAGACAATACATGTTTCAGTAAGGGTGATTTACAGCTAATAGCAATTTTCCTAATGGGAGAGGGTATCTTACCAAAGGAAGACAATTCTTTAGCAATACTTGCATCAGTAACAAAAGGAGGCACATTTGACAAAATAATCTTTCTGGAAGGGCTACTAAGAGGGAGTACAGGTGTAAGCGTGTCATTAATTACAACTCCCGTTTGAACAACCTCGTTAGCTTTTTCGATCGCATTTAAAAACAAAACAATCACGTTGTTCATTTTAGAAGCAGAAACGATAGCGTTGCAACCAACAACATTGCCAACTGCTAAAGCACATTCCTCTACACTGCATTTCTACACTGCATTTACACAAAATCTTAATCCCATGACGCCGAGTTAAAACATCACTACCTGCACCTTAAGCAGCCATGCTTCCCGGCAAAAAAGACGCCGGGAGCAGACTCCCACAGCTTTCACAAAAAAACTAGTCTTTTTTAACAAATAACACACACAAAAACATAAACAAACAAAACGCAGCAAACTACAAAAAAAGTTGGAAAGAAATCACTCACCACACACTCCTCCACAATCGCTCACACATGCGCGCGCATACACACACAGAGAGAGAGAGAGAGAGAGAGAGAGAGAGAGAGAGAGAGAGAGAGAGAGAGAGAGAGAGAGAGAGAGAGAGAGAGACGGCGTGTCAGAGACTGAGAAAGATCTCTGACAGACCTTCCAGCAGTACTTCGAAAATTAAGTTTAGCTGGGGGTCAACAATTGCCCGTGCCACCCCAATTCTGCACACAGGTCATGTGATTATGCGGAGGTGCTGAAAGGCCAGACAGTCCTGCGGTCTTAGTATCCAGCTTCAGGATTTAATTACACTCTTCATTCCTGGGCTATCGGTCGGACACATAGAGCAGATTCAACCCCTCTATTGATTCTGCAGGCAGAGACCGCAAAAAAGGGAATGGGGATTCAAATCGATGGTACATTTCACATCTAATGAGACACCTGTGTTCGTTTCGTCACCCTTAAAGGGCTTCATATTTCCAAATGGCTCATTTTATACTCTGCTACTTTTCCTTATAGCGTTAGCCTCTGTGGCTACACAAACAATGGGAACAATCGATCTATCTTCAGTATTGATCCTCTTTGTTAGTGTAGCTACTGGAGAGTATTGACAAATTAAAGTTTTGTGATTGTCCAGAAGTCTTTAAAAGTTAAGTTGATTTTGTTTAGATTTCCATTAGGGTAAGTTTTCAAGCATAAGCCTATAGCACAATGAGTCTTCCTCTTTAAAGGTCAGGTCTCATTCTGAAAGTCTTCTATGTCATTGTAGACCACTATGCAGGTCTCAGATCAATTTATTAAAATGGAGAAATGTGCATTGTATAGGAAATTCTAAAGTGCTTTTTTATTTGAGCATAGCTCAAAGTGTAACTGAGTCGCCTTGACTCGATTACATATTTGAATGATTCAACACCTTACGGGAAGCCATATCCAAAGAAATACCATCTCATCTATCTAAAACTCTGGAGTGCAGATGCTTTTCGCATTCCTGTGTTCATGCTCTGATAAAGCATGGTGTGAAATTGAAGTACTGGATAAGTGAAGCTGGTTATTTTTGATTGACAGGAAGTATCATTCTGGGTCCGCCCCGTCTGTATCAGGAACTGCAGGAGTTGCAGCACGACCTCTCAGTGGTAGAGCAGGTCACTCTGCTCGTGGGGACTTTACAGGGAACGTACCAGGTAAATAATGTTCACTACCACACATCTGTATGCATCTGAACCCCTAATCAGGAACTTGAAAGTTGAATGGAACTGATGTGATACATTAAACAATTACATTGGGGTGAGTGGTTAAAAGTAGTTGTAAAAATAGCTCATACATTTTAAAGTTGTATTTTTAACACTCATCTTTCCCTCACACTTTGTAATAAATCCTTCCCTCGCAGGTCAAAATGACCCGAAGCCCAAAAATATATATATATATATTTTTTTTTTTGTCCAGAAAGCTTTTTTAATTTCATGTTGATAATATTTTTTGTGTAAAGTTTCCTGCAACAATAGAGCTGCCAACTTCACATACTCTTGAAAAGCCAGCATTTAGTTGATCCATAAGCGTTCATTGTCACAGTTTTAAACACAACAGCGTTCTTCTTCCACGAGGGAGTTTGGAGTCGCGACATGTTTCCAAGCAGACCGTTAAAGAACACAACACACACGTCTCGCAGACATCCTGTCGAATTCAACCAATCAGATGACGACTTTGAAACTCCTGAAGAGTTTCCAGATAAGTGTGCCATATGCATCAGATGTTCAGCCAACAGTCCGTAGATGTGACGTCTGAGGCTGAGACTTGGAAAGGTTTTGTTGCTATTTAAAATTTCAACCACAAAAATGTTTTTGTGTGTTCGTGGTTCAAATGTGACAAAAGTCATAGGGTCTTGGACCACTCTGATGAACACTATTATTATCAAAATGACCTGACGGAAGGATGAGGGTTAACCCTTAAACACATACCTTGGGTCTTTAGTGACCCAAGACGTAATTCACTAATTCGTAATTCACTTTATTTTTTAAAGTTAGACATCAACTGTCTTAGTATTCCATAATCAATTCATTATACACAGTATAACAAGAACACAATTTTTTATAAAATAATGCCTGTTTGTTTTCCCATTATAATCTTTTGTAAAAATTGTATGGGGTCGCTAACGACCCGATTTATGTAACAGTGTAAGTATATTTTTTTCTGCACAGCAATAATTTAATCTTTGATGACTGAAAAAGTGTGATACTGAAAAGTGTGGGGTTGTTTGGGATTGATTTGATTTAAAAATACACTAATATAGTGAAATAGTATTACAATTTAAAATACATATGAGGGCAAAGCAGAATTTTCGACAGCCATTACTTTGGTCTTCAGGGTCACGTGATCCTTCAGAAATCATTCTAATATGCTAATTTGGTGCTCAAGAATCGTTTCGTATTATCAATGTTGAAAGCAGTTGTGCTGCTTAATATTGATATATAATATTTGAAAACAATGATACATTTTTTCCCAGGATTATTTGTAGGAAATTGAAATATAAGTCTTTTGTAACATAAATGTATTTACTGTTTTAATTTAATACGTCCTTTGTGAATAAAAGTACCCATTTCTTAAAAAAAGCTTACTTTTGAACTGCAGTGTAGGTAAATGTGTATATTCACTTAAACAAATCAGCTTTAAAAAATAAGATAAGCTGTGCTTTTGGATAAATAAACAGAATCTTCATTATGAAAATATAGCCTAACACTGTCCAATTGGTATAAAAAGAACAAAGTCCAGGAAAGATCAAGGTAGAATATATTAAGCAGCAAAACAAAAGCAGTATTAGTCACATATGGTGCAGCCATCTGGGGATGGAAGCCTTTGGGGTAACTACGTTTTCAGCATAATTAAATAGTGATCAAAGTTCAGCAACCAAAGATGCGGATCATCAATTGATTATCACGGCATTCGCTTGATAGTTGGACGTCAACACGGGGAAACCTTCAGTCGTTGTTCAGATGGGAGATAGCTCTGAACAGCATGTCTGCACAGCACAAGGCGGCTCTCAAATCAGGACAGCTCCCCTGATGCCTTGACAGCCGCTAAACCAATACAAAAAAACGCTAGACTGCTTCTTTTACCTCTGAGTGGTTTTTACCTCTTTTACATAAAAAAGTAACAGCGCTTTGTCTTGCATGCTTTCTTGACCATAACCACGCTTTTGGCCTCTCTCCAAATGACTAATTCCTACCCACAATCTAATCAGAATAGAAATGTGCTGTGAATAGAGAATGGGTGAACTGTTGCAGACCACATTGATGTTGCAGATGTATTTCAAGTGGATTTGGCTTTTGTGAATAATTTTGTTTATAAGAGGGAAGCTTTTATTATTTCATCAATACTTCAAGGCAAAGGCCAAAACCAAAATTAACATAGCAAAAAAAAAAAGAATTTAAAACAAAAAAGAAGAGTGATTTCTGCATTTAATGTGATATAGATCAGTAGTTTTCAACTGGTTACAGATCTGTTCCGATATGGTCTGCTGTGCTAAACAATGCTAAATGCATATAAAAATACAACTAACAATATACAGTACACTACGATTTAAAAGGTTGCGGTCAGCAGGTTTAAAAAAAACAGTAAAGACATTCATAATGTTACAAAAGATTTATATTCCAAATAATTCCACAGCACAACTGTGTTCAACATTGATGATATTAAGAAATGTTACTCGAGCAGCAAATCAGCATATTTGAATGATTTCTGAATGATCCTGAGCCACTGAAGACTTTATCACTTGATCTTTATCATGACAGGAATACATTTCATTTTATAATATATATTTAAATAAAAGGCAGTCATTTTTAATTGTAATAATCATAATATAATATAAATATAGTTAGGATAAAATAAATATCCTAGACTTATATTTGAAATATATTTAAATATAAAATAGACTTGTATTTTAAATGGAGGAAATGCAAAGTTATTATGCTCAAAGTTCAAAGCAAAAGGAGATATTTTCTTTAAAAAAATTGTTTTTAAGGACTGCAACAAATGGCTGGTATAGGACTACAACGAGCTTATTCACAAGAAGTTACATAAAACCTGCCCCCGGGAACATGCAGGCCATGTTGAGAAGAGGAAGAATTGTTGTAAGTAGAGCACATTTAGGAGTCTGCTCAAGCTGTCACATCCGTCTTTTCACATTTTTTAAATACAGTACGTAACACAAATGCAATAGCATGTCATAAAAGCAAGATGACAACATAAGTTATAACCGCAATTAAACTAAACTAAACTGCTTGTTCTATCATCATACAGCATATATTCTCTGGCTCTGAAGGCATCAGCAGTTCCCACACGAGCGATTTACAGATTATCATGACAAAATAATTGATGATTTGAAGATAGTTAACTCCATATCAGCTACATCAATTCCTCAACTAACCATTCAGAAACGCCCTGTTGCATTCTACATGTTGTCACTTCTTCTTGAGTCTCTTTGTCCATCATTGTCCAGCTCCGGTTTGAACATAAAAGTCTGAACAGTTTTGGACATTTTCATGGCGTGTCTGCGTGAGATAATCTGAGCTGCTAACTCGAGCTCTTGAAGCTCCACCTTCTTCTTGAAAGGGGGCCGGGAGCAGCAGATAATTTGCATTTAAATGGACACACAAAAAAGTGACGATTTTAACATGCTATATTTTGAGCTAAAACTTCACATACACACTCTGGGGACATCAGAGACATATTTTACATCTTGTAAAAAGGGGCATTATAGGACAACTTTAATAATTTAGCATAGGCTATTATTGGGCCTGTGCAGTTCCTGATATTTTTATTTTATTTTCAGTACTTTTTTTATTTCAAGTTGAGTAACACTTGATGCCAAAATCAAAATTCTAAAGCACAAACAGTTATATATATATATTATGCTTTTGCTGTTTTTTGTGTTTATAGAATCTGAACACCATGGTAGCGCAGGACTGGTGTTTGGCGCTGCAAAGGCTGATCCGCATCAAAGAGGACCAAATTCAGAGTGCCAACAAATGCCGTTTACGATTGCAGGTCCCTGGCAGACCAGACAAGTGAGTAAATGGGGCAGAAACAATTTTCTTTAGTACCCTCAATAAAATTCAAAAAAGCACATATTAATGGGTTCCGATATTTGTTATAGCCAATCCAAAAACATATTTTCCTTTCCTGATATTCTCCCGATAGATTACATATTTGCCGCAAGAAAGTTAGTAGCAAGACATGTTGCTAAATGGCTTCTGAGATCTAAACAAGAAAAAACTATTTTGATTACTCCACATCTTTATTTCAGACTGGCAGTCTTATAAAGTCCTGCATACATTCTCTAGCGCAGGTGATCCCAAGCGGCACTGAAACATAATGGCAGATGACAAACATGTTAATGTTCATCTGCAACAACGTTAAGATGATGAAGGAGCCTGGCACCATGTTAATTTCCCCTAATGAAAGTGCATTACCCGGCTTTATTTGTGGCGTGTGTTAAAAGCCTTCCCCTTGTCACCTTTAACAAAGCCAAGCGGCAAATTACAAGCCTAATAGCATGACGGGAAATCATTAAGTGATAGTTCTCATATTTGGGAGATCAAGGAATGCTGGAGGTAAAGTTACACAGCCCCTTTCAGTCTGGGAAGTGCTACATTACAGCTAGTCATAGAGTTCATTCAATTCATTTAACTTAGTCAGGGAGCTGCTGTTTCCCATTTGGAGCAGTAGTGTCATTTCTCTTTGATGCGTAGACAGGGGCTTTAATGTACTCTTATTATGTCACATTAAGAGTCAGTGAATGTAAATGTGTCAAGGCGGAGGCTGCACATTTTTCACAGTGCACTGCACCTGAATGTGCTTATCTTAATGATGCAGTGTGAGAGCGGAAACTTCACTCATAGAATCGGCCGTGGAAGGAAGAGAAATGAAGACAGATTAGAGGAGGATTCAACTAAGAAAAGAGCTAAGGAGATGGGGAGAACATAAGAGAAGAGAAGCAGAGAGAAAAAAAATGATAAACTGTAAAGCACATAGAAGCAGTTGACGTTTATTTAACCTTCATTTTCTGATGAGAATGTTTGGGGGCCAAGAGATTCCAACGATGTACACTATATTGGCAAAAGTTTTGGGACGTCTGCCTTTACATGCACATGAACAACACTAAACTCGCTCATCCATGTCTTTATGGACCTTGCTTTGTGCACTGGTGCGCAGTCATGTTGGAACAGAAGTGGCCATCCGCAAACTGTTCTCACAAAGTTGGGAGCATGAAATTGTCCAAAATGTTTTATTTAGATTGGTTGGATTAAGAGGTCCTTTCATTGGAACTAAGGGGCAAAACCCAACTCCTGGAAAACAATCCCACACCAAAATGTATACTTGGCACAATGCAGTAGGACAAGTACCGTTCTCCTGGCAACCACCAAACCCAGACTTGTCCATCGGATTGCCAGGCAGAGAAGTGTGATTCGTCACTCCAGAGAACATGGCTTCACTGCTCTAGAGTCCAGTGACGGCGTGCTTTACACCACTGCATCCGATTGTTTGCATTGCACTTCGTGATATAAGGCTTGGGTGCAGCTGGTCGGCCATGGAAACCCATTCCATGAAGCTCTCTATGCACTGTTCTTGCGCTAATCTGAAGGCCACACAAAGTTTGGAGGTCTGTAGCGATTGACTCTGCAGAAAGTTGGCGACTTTTGCGCACTGTGCGCCTCAGCATGTGCTGACCCCGCTCTGTGATTTTACGTGGCCTACCACTTTGTTGCTGAGTTGCTGTTGTTCCCAATTGCTTACATTTTGTTATAATACCACAACAGTTGACTGTAGAATATTTATGATGGGCGGCAGTGGCTCAGTGGTTCATGTAGGTTCTCTACAAACCGGAAGGTTGGTGGTTCAATCCCCGGTTCCACCTGACCAAGTGTCGAGGTATCCATGAGCAAGGCACCTAACCCCAGCTGTCCCGACGAGCTGGATGGCGCCTTGCATGGCTGATGCCCGTCGGTGTATGAATGGGTGAATGTGAGGCAATATGTAAAGCGCTTTGGATGGCCATGGGTCTGTTGAAAGCGCTATATGCAGTCCATTTACCATTACCATTTAGTAGAGTGGAAATTTCACAAATGGACGTATTGCACAGGTGGCAACCTATCACGGTACCACGCTTGAATTCACTGAGCTTCTGAGAACGACCCATTCTTTCACAAATATTTGTAGAAGCGTCTGCATGCCTAGGTGCTTGATTTTATACACCTCTGGCCATGGAAGTGATTGGAACACCTGAATTCAGTGATTTGGAGGAGTGTCCCAATACTTTTGGCAAAATAGTGTACAGTGACTAAAACATCTTTAATGTTCCAAAGTAGATAGAAAGCCACACAGGTTTGGAATGACATGAGGGTGAATAAATTGTCAGAAATTTTATTTTTAGGTGAATTATTGGTAAAATGATTTTAAATTTAAGTCTTTAAGCCTTTAAGTCTTGGTTTCTCTGAAAACCCTAAGAGAACAGAAGAGGGTTAAAGCATATACTGTATATATACTGTCTTATACTGTATAATCTCACTGTTTCAAGAATATAATACTTGGTTATTTCATCTGATTCTTACTACCCGACTACAAAGACAAATAGTGGATTGCTAGCTTGTGACAAGGTACAAGGGACTGTTTTTCTGCCTTGGCACATGGAAGAGACTCGACAGAACATTTAATCTCTGTGTGCTTTCTCAACCTAATGTGACAGCCCAACCGGCTCAGAGCAGCTCAGTACCCTGCAGTCCTCCCAATATCTGTCAGACCCCTGCTCTTCAGGCCTGCTCAGTTGGCTCATGTTCTGCAGAACCCGCAAGAGCAATCTGCTGAGTCAGATGTTCATCAGAACCCCTGCCCTGCTTCCAGAACAGATCTTCCAAAACATTCACACTGCCTGAATTTTCCAATGCCTGCGTCAGCCGGCTGTGATGTCATAATGCATTGATGTCATTAGGATAGGGAACCGAGATACAGTTCATTTCCAGTAACGTTTTTGAGAAAATAGTGGAACCAAATGATTTACTTGACTTGTGAAACGTGTAGTGTTGCCAATTATAGACTGGTTCAGGGCCAATGTTGTCCGATCCCCAAACATAATTATGAATTTTATGAGCCGCCATGGCCGGCTCTTTTAATGATTTAAGAATATACAATTCAGTCTGAATTCCAAATAGCTTTTATGAACTGATTCTTTTTTGTGAATCAAAAGCATACAGCGAAACCAATGTAATATGATCCCCGAGTGAATAACTCTTATTAGCCAGTTATTTTTTTGCAAATCAAAAACATACACCACAATTAGTATACTTTAATTCTGAACAAATGACTCTTATAAGCCATTAATTTTTAGTGAATCAAAAACATAAAGCACGACCAGTGTAATTTGATTCCCAAACATATGATTCTTACGAGCTGGCACTTTTTAGTGAATCAAAACCATACAGTGCAGTGTTGTCCTATCTGAATCAGGATTATACTGTACAGTGCAGTCTGAATTCCAAATTGATTTTATGAACTGATTCTTTTTAGTGAATCAAAAACATACAGCACAAACAGTGTAAATTAATTCCTGAATAAATGACTCTTGTGAGCCAGAAATTTTTAGTGAATCAAAGACATACAGCACGGCCAGTGTTCTACTAATGATTTTATGAGCCGCCATTGCAGGTCCTTTTAATAAATCACAAATATACAATGTTGTCTAATATGTTTCAAATAAATGTAAATGGATTTTATGAGCTGATACTGATATAGTAAATCAAAAATGTACACTCTAAAAAAAAAAACGGTTCTATATGGCACCAAAAATTGTTCTTCGTCGTAATCATAGAGGAACCATTTTTGGTGCTATAAAGAACTGTTGAAGAACCTCTGAAGAACCACTGAAGCACCAAAATTGGTGCTATATAGCACTTAAAAAGGTTCCCCTATGATTACGAGCCAAGAACCATTTTTGGCGTCATATAGAACCTTTTATTTTAGAGTGTACAGCATGACCAGTCTTCAACAAACTTCTAATGACATTAAATACTGTAAGAATTGCATTCCGCTTTTCCAAACATTTGCTCCTCAAATTGTTTAAAAATAATTAATAGAATAGAATAGAATAGAATAGAGCTGTCAGAGCTAGTGCTCATTTGGCTGATGTTAATTGAATCCGGCTCACAACATTTCCTGATTTGGTTTTGCCCTCTTTCCCCATCATTTCCTCTCCTCTCTCCACTATAAATACACTTTTTGGCAAAAAAAAAGATCCTGTTAAGGAAAAAGGAAGAACATGTTCACAGAGAGGCAGAGAAGAAAATAAAATAAAGCTTTGAGTACAGAAAAAAAACCTAATTTAAAACCATCTCTTTCTCTCTTTGGAACACATACATAAATCCTCTATCTTTACCTATCCTTCTCTTTAACAAACACACGCATACAGACCCAGGGAGAGAGGCAGTTCCCAGCATGCACCCCCTGTTCTTTGTTTTTCACCTGCTGTTAGTCTAGGAGCCTTTTCTACCTTCAGATAGCTCCTCTCAGCAAGCAGCAAAAGGGACGGTGACACGTGGAATTTCAAAGCGCTGCCATGGAGGCTGATGCACATTTGGGAAACAGGATAATTAACATCCCCCATTCAACTTGCTGCAAATCCACGTGTGCGCCTACGTGTCGTGCCTATTACACATTGACAAAAACATGGCTGGTTGATTGAGAACAAAAATGAATGTAGTAGACACACAGATGGCTGAAACCGAGGAAAGCCTGTTTTTTCATACTAGAATGTTTTTCTTCTACGTCTTTGGAGATATATTTCATGCACTGTATTTAAATTAGCTTTTTAGCTGTAAAAACACTTTATGTGGTGTCTAGTGGGTTTTTCACACATGAAATTGTTAATCCAAGATCATTCATACTGCAAATTTGTAAGCCCTGGCTTACTGTTAGTATTTGCACATTTTGCGTTGACACTTTTGTTCAAAGTGAGTGACGTACATTGCATTATACATTTTATCACTTGCATTCCCTGGGAATCAAACCCATGACCATGCTGGTGCTACTTCCTGTATGAGCTTTAGGAATTTGCATATTCACGAGGTTAGTAACATTGATTGAACAAATGCAGATTGGTCACATAGATTCCATCTTCTAAAACACACTCCAGTAATTACTCCAGTTAATACATTTGCTTTCACTGTTTCACTTGCATGCTGAAATTTAACAAAGTGTGAAAGCACATGAATATTTAATAAGGTAAGTACTGATGCAGTTTATGATTGGTTGTCTGTGGCTAAAAACTTCGAAGGAGTGCTACTAGTGTTAAACTTTGCTTAACCCAGAGTTTAAAAAAAGGCCTAACCTGGTTTTAAAAAGATGTTAACCCAGGCTTAAGTGTGAAATTGACAGGTTAATTGATCTTGGATTAATGGGCGTAGGGTTTATAGAGCTTATAGGCATAGAGTGCTTTCTCCAAAGCCACTTCCTGTGTGATTTACAGTCACCTCCAATCTGCACAGAGAAGAGTCTTGCTTCCATTCCACCATCTGTCCTGTCATTCTGCATTAGTGTCACACACATGCCACAGCACTGACCTGCAGCCATAAATCAGTCCGTTGTCTGCACTCCGTTCTGCCCTTTCTGCCTGGGAGTCTGCCTTCTCTGCTGTTTCTTCATTCAGTCCACACAGAGACACACAAACTCGCACACCCTCTCGCAACCACCCAGATTTTCAATAAGCCAGCGGGAGGAACCCAGGGCCGTTCTGTTTATCGTGTTTAGACCGATGTGGGTGCCCAGCTTTATCCCAGGAATCAAATTAAGCATGGAGCACACATACTCGGCTCTGAAAAACCAGGCCTTCCCCTATCCCACCTGTTTTTGCTGATTTTTCCCTGTGAAACCATTGTGATGAGTGAAGGAAATATCTGTGAGTCGTTGTTTGTGTTTACCATTCTGAGAAGGAGCCAGGCACCACATGAATTTCAGTCGGAATTCGTTTCCCTTATCTCTCTTCGAAGGTTTCATTTCATTCTTCTATATCTGTGTATTTGCACTTCATGCTTTTCTTTCTTTCTTTCTTTCTTTCTTTCTTTCTTTCTTTCTTTCTTTCTTTCTTTCTTTCTTTCTTTCTTTTTCTCTCTCTCTCTCTCTCTCTCTCTCTCTCTCTCTCTCTCTCTCTCTCTCTCTCTCTCTCTCTCTCTCTCTCTCTCTCTCTGTCTCTCTCTCTGTCTCTCTCTCTCTCTCTCTCTCTCTCTCTCTCTCTCTCTCTCTCTCTCTCTCTCTCTCTCTCTCTCTCTCTCTCTCTCTCTCTCTCTCTCTCTCTCTCTCTCTCTCTCTCTCTCTCTCTCTCTCTCGTTCTCCCCTGGGCTGGGAATGAATGCAGAGCTGGCAGAGGCTGCCGTTGTGACAGTAGCCAAGGCAGGCGTCATCGTATTCTCCAGTCAATTACCTTCTAATGATGTTTGAATGTGAATTGCTTTCCGTGTCCCTGAACCTTTGCTAAGAGACTGTTAGAAATGATGTCAAAGTATTTTTTACATGTGTAGAATAGGATTCGTGACTCATTGAAGGCCTGGACAGCTATGTTATGTATAACTACCGTTCGGCTCACAAGTTTGCAAACTACTTGCAAAAACTGCACTCTCTTTTTCTTTTTTAAATAAGAGGAATCATAAAAGAATAATGTAGTTCTTCCCTTATAACTTTCAACTCAAGTGCAGCAATTATATTCAAATAACTGTTTATCTGAACTCTATGATTTTGTTTGCATTTACTGGACATCCATGAAACTTTTCCATTTCACTAAAGTTTCTTTGAAGGTTATTTTAAGAACCATTTCGTGGAAGGCTCTTTTGGGAACACAAATACTTTAGCATGATATTTACTGTTTCGGTAAATGTACTGTATTGATCTGGAAAAATGCATTGTGATAATTTTTTCCACTTCTGAGTCCAAACCGAAATGTGCACTGTAACATCTAGGATTAGAAATGTCCCAAATCAATAAAAAGATGCTGCAAGCAGTCATTAATGCTCAAGGGGGCGACATGTAGAATATATAGAACCAACGGTATATACATTTTTAGTTTTTTTGTGTGTGTGTTTTGTCTTATATCTGTATACATATTGGTCATGCAAGTTCTTCAGGGCAGTACTTAGTAAAACAAAAATAGATTAAAAAAAGGGCCTAAATTGAACACTCACCAAGCGGCAAATGCAAGTAAAATTCGGCGTTGGCGAGTATATGAATCAGAGTATACGAAAAACATTTTTATGAATTTTATCAAAGCATGAACGTGAACAAACGTGAACGACGCTTGGAACAGCCTTAACAATTTAAATATACAAGCAGAAGAAGACGTGAAAAAGAGCTCATTTCGTGACATGCACACTGTGAAAAGTTTTGTGTGCTCCCAGATATTGAACAGCTGGAAGCTCAAAAACGCAAATTTTACATTTACATTTGGCAGACGCTTTTATGCAAAGCGACTTACAGTGCCTTTATTACAGGGACAATCCCCCCAGAGCAACATGGAGTAAAGTGCCTTGCTCAAGGACACACTGGTGGTGACCGCTGGGATCGAACCAGCAACCTTCTGTGTATCAGTTCCATGGTTTAACCCACTGTCCCACCATCTCACATTGGAATTTTAACACGTTGTTTACGCACACTAAAGTTTGACACGTAATTGATTAGCATACTTTTGATCAATTTGAACGAGTGAGTGTGATGAATTCCCATTGGCTGCTGAGCACTGGGTTGAACCTTTTGTGAGCTATAGGGATTGCCTGATAAAATACCCTCAAATATAAAATACATAATTATAAAATAAATTAAATTAAAATAAGTGAAAATTTGATGTAAGAAAATGAACACTTAATGATACTCTAAATATTAAACTAAAACCACCAGTAGGTGGCGGCAAGTCACTGGGCCCTATCATACACCCCGCGCAATGCGACATGTTTTTTGCTAGTTTCAGCCTGACACAGTTATCCTTTTCACGTCCAGTGCCACGTTGTTTAAATAACAAATGCACTCACGAGGTGTGTTCAGACGCATTGTTGGCGAGTTCCTATTTTGAGGCAACTGAAATTGACTGCGCCATTGACCCAAAAAATTGGTCTAATAGTCAATAGACCAGTCGCAGTATTTCTTGTGTTATTTAAAGGGTGCGTAAGTAATATGCACCTATAAGCGGGTGCACAACGTCTTAATAAGGGAGTCATTCAGTCATTAATTCAACCAGTTCACTCAAACAGCTGATTCGTTGAGGAATGAAGCAAGTGGCCTTCTTTATAAATGATTCTCTGAACCATTGGCTTACTCGATTCATTAAAATTGTCAGAATCATTAAGTAATGAAACACCGCTGTGCGTTGCTCGGAGACGCACATCAGTACTGCTGTAGCTTTAGCAAAAACAAACAATATTGTCAAAATTGTGTCTAAAATGTAACAATATTAACTTGTTTATTAAACTGTTGTATACAATCATTATCACCATTACAATCATGCAGATATTCAGGTGGAAAGAGCACTGCCTATATGATATTACTAAATGTTTTCATATGATGTAAATATAAGCCAAAAACCCATAGAGGGGCAATGGAAGGTGACATACATGTCTGGGCCAAGGCAGGGTGCGTTAAAAACATTATTAATTTTAACGCATTATTTTTTCCATGGTTAATCGCACCAAATTAACACGTAAATTCAACAGCCCTTATATAGTTTTTGGTTTAGATATGTATCATTTCTGAAGTATTTATAAAGATCCTGCATATCCTGCAAAGGGTGTTATGAGCACAACTGTATCACTCTGGAAAAAAAAGGTATAAAAAAAATAATAATAAAAGTCACTGGGGCGTTACCCTTTCAAAAGTTACACCTTTGTACCTAAAGATGTCAGGACTACTGAAACTTAGGACCCAGTTGCAGAGTGAACAACGAAGACTTTATTAACAAGACTCTAGACAGGGCACAACAAGGAAGTGACAAGGTGTGAATTCAAACAGCAGGGCAGGGGACAGTCACCACGATGACAGGCAGGGAGGACGACCACTGAAACCAGTCCAGGGAGACCATGAACTTGCGGATGGCTTGGGAGGCAACACCAGGCAGGGCGATGGTGGGAAAACCCAGACAGGAACACCAGGAACCTGAGACTCGATGTCCTCTCCCAGAATCAGCTCCAGTCTTGACTGCCAGGGATAAAGAGACAGTGGCCAAGGGAGACTCAGGACAGGAACCAACACAAGACAACAAAAGAAATAAGAGCCAAAAATAAAACCTAAGAATAGGGAAACTGCGACCAAGTATCAGAAATCTAAAAAAGAAAACAAGAGATATAATAAACTATAACAAACAAGAGGAGCTAAATAAATACTAGAAATGGAAGACTGGAACTAGAAACAAAGAAAAATTAAAAACCAAATTGCAACCTTGCAGGAAACTAGAGAGAGAAAAATAAGACCACTAAACTAGAGAGAAACAAAACCAAAGCTAGAGAAAACCAAAAAATAAGGCTAGGGAAAATAAAGCTAAGAACTATAACTTGGCAAGATCAACAGCAATAACAAGGACAAGATAAGCCAGACAGCGAATGCACACAAACGCAACGAACCAGCAAGGACATGAGGGAAAGTAGCACAATATAAAGGGACCAGAGCACATGAGGATCAGGTGAGCACAATTAGTGAAACAAGGACTAGACAATGACTAAACAAGGGGGCGTGGTAAAGGGAAACAAGGAGGCAGGACAAGAGGAACACACAAACAAAGACACAGCCATGTGCTCAAGCACAAGACAAACAAAGAAACTAAACAAGGACAAAACAGACAAGACTGTCAGGGCAGGATCCTGACAAAAGAGTGCATATGAGTACCTCAGAGGTACACATTGGTTGCACAATTTTACATTTTACTACCTAAATGGTACATATTATTAGAACATTTTTAAAGGGTACCGTCCCAGTGACAGCTTTTGTGCCATGTTTCTCCTACTATGGGTATATCTGAGGTATAGATAACAGAATTTATAATGATCGAATCCAGAAATTGGATTACATTTTCAATTTTAAACTGTCATTCTTCAAAGTCAAATCCAGATGGATTTCTTGTGGCCAATCTCCTTCAATAACTCATATTAAGAACCTCATCCCATCCAGAAGCACACGGTGCTCAGTCATGCTCGCTCATTCCCCCCTTGTAGAAGGTATCGCTGAAAAGTTCTGGTCCATTAACCTGGCTAAACATCTTGGCTCAGAATGCAGATCACCTCAGCAAGCTCACCTCATCTCCAGGCCTGACACTCTCCATCCTTTTCACATAACCCTCCATGCCACCACATTCACAGATCTTACGGTCTTCTTGACCTTCGTACCTGCTCTTTGATTAAATTAAGAAATAAATATGATATGTGTGCAGTTGTGGGAATCTCCATAGCGCCTTCTTTTCTGTCTGCTTTTTCTTCCTCTAAGCACAGACTTCATGAAACAAAAAAAAAAACCTCAGCACACAGATCCAGACTCAGCTTGAGATCAAGCTGTATTGAGGAGAGTGGCAGCTGCTCTCCCCGGGGCTCCTTGGTGCACTGCAGCAAAACTATTTTATGTATTAATACTGATAATTAAGGTGCCACCATGTTGTGGTGTGTTTTTATGGAAATTTACAAGATTATCTTCCTCAAGGGGTTAGCAACGGGGTCATGTTGGATAGATCAATGTACAGTATCTCACCACCTGTCCAATTTTTTTCTCATGTACTGTTCTCACTACAGGTCTGGGCGTCCTGTAAGCTTCACTGTGGTCTTCAACACACCAAGCCCTGTCAGCAAGATCTCCTGGGTTAACCGGTTCCACCTAGCAAAGATAGCACTGAGTGAGTTTGAATTTTATCCAATAACCCATGACTTTAGGCCTTTTGATCTGAAGGAGATGGGTGTTTTGTTTTGGGTGTTTATTCAGACCATAGAATGTCTTCTGCATGCAGTTAAAAAACAGACAATCTCGTTGCTTGATTATCAAATTTCTGCATTTACACAGTTGTGACGCTTCCTTTGTGTTTGTCACATCAATGATAAATCAGAGTCCTGCCATGTTTTATTTTGGTCTTATCAATGCATAAACCAGTTTTAATATGATTTAACCTTAGGGTATGGATATATTCAGCCTCATCATCTTAAACTAACTCCCTGAAGCTGGCCTTTTTTTAACGTTTAATTTTGAATTTTAATTTAAAAGAGATTTAGCCATGCTGTGGCTTCCTGTTTTTTGTGATGCTTGGCGCTTGTTTTCTTATCGCCGTTTCCTATTACATATTTGTGACCCTGTCTGTGAAAACCCAGCTAAAGTCATTTTTTTGTGATTCACTGTTTTATACATAAAATCATCTTACATAATGTAAAGAACATTCTGTGAAAATATAACCCTGATATCTTTAATATTGACTGAGTAAGACCATGTCAAAAATTACCAGAATATCGGCCTCAGAAAATCATGATTTTGAGAAATTCCAATTTTAAAATCAAGCTTATTTTTTAAATTGCAAAACATTTTAACCATTATTATTCTGACTATGAGCCATATACCACATTAAAGCTAAGATTCTCCCATTTTCAGTGATATAGGACACATTTATGGGAAAATTCTTAGTTTTGTCCAAAAAGCGTGAAACATTGAAATGAATAGTGGTACCACAAGAGCTTGATTTACCAAGTCAGTTCATTCTAATGATTTGTAGGCTATAACTTTATTAGTCAAATGAAATATCAGTAGAAAATGTCATTAACAGGCCTATATACACTCACCTAAAGGATTATTAGGAACACCATACTAATACTGTGTTTGATCCCCTTTCGCCTTCAGAACTGCCTTAAAGGTCCCGTTCTTCGTGATCCCATTGTTCAAACTTTAGTTAGTGTGTAATGTTGCTGTTAGAGCATAAATAATACCTGTAAAATTATAAAGCTCAAAGTTCAATGCCAAGCGAGATATTTTATTTAACAGAAGTTCCCTTTCAAAGCCTGCAGCAAACGGCTGGCTTGGACTACATCCTGGTACTTCCTTCATAAATGACGTCAGTAGAACAGACTAACCTCCGCCCACAAGAATACGCGAAAAAAGCGGGCGTGGTCTTGTTGCTGTCCCACGTGGAGAAGAGGACGGTCGCGTGGAGAAAAGGAATTGTTGCCTGTGTTTGTTGCCATGTCGTCGAGACGCTGTTATTTTCATCCCGGAGTCAAATCACTTTTGTTTGGCTTTCCCAGGGACGCTGTAGAGATCATTAAGCGCATTCATCTCCCGTTAAGAGGCGTGACCTTTCCACGTGCGCTAAGCTGCTGTCGAATCACAACACAGGAACCGTGCCACGTTCGCTAAGCTGCGGTCAAATCACAACACGGGAACCGCTGGCACAATCAGAACTCGTTACGTATTTCTGAAGGAGGGACTTCATAGAACAAGGAACTCATTAGCCGTTTTTATGAGAGTGAAAACAGCGGTGTACAGATAAGTAAATTGTGTGAAAAATACTGGGTTTTTTTTACACGCGAAACATGAACACATGTTATATTGCACACTGTAAACACAATCAAAGCTTCAAAAAAACACGAAGAACGGGACCTTTAATTCTACGTGGCATTGATTCAACAAGGTGCTGAAAGCATTCTTTAGAAATGTTGGCCCATATTGATAGGATAGCATCTTGCAGTTGATGGAGATTTGTGGGATGCACATCCAGGGCACGAAGCTCCCGTTCCACCACATCCCAAAGATGCTCTATTGGGTTGAGATCTGGTGACTGTGGGGGCCATTTTAGTACAGTGAACTCATTGTCATGTTCAAGAAACCAATTTGAAATGATTCGAGCTTTGTGACATGGTGCATTATCCTGCTGGAAGTAGCCATCAGAGGATGGGTACATGGTGGTCATAAAGGGATGGACATGGTCAGAAACAATGCTCAGGAAGGCCGTGGCATTTAAACGATGCCCAATTGGCACTAAGGGGCCTAAAGTGTGCCAAGAAAACATCCCCCACTTCATTACACCACCACCAGCAGCCTGCACAGTGGTAACAAGGCATGATGGATCCATGTTCTCATTCTGTTTACGCCAAATTCTGACTACCATCTGAATGTCTCAACATAAATCGAGACTCATCAGATCAGGCAACATTTTTCCAGTCTTCAACTGTTCAATTTTGGTGAGCTCGTGCAAATTGTAGCCTCTTTTTCCTTTTTGTAGTGGAGATGAGTGGTACCCGATGGGGTCTTCTGCTGTTGTAGCCCATCCGCCTCAAGTTTGTGCGTGTTGTGGCTTCACAAATGCTTTTATAACAAGTGGTTATTTCAGTCAATGTTGCTCTTCTATCAGCTTGAATCAGTCGGCCCATTCTCCTCTGACCTCTAGCATCAACAAGGCATTTTCGCCCACAGGACTGCCGCATACTGGATGTTTTCCCTTTTCACACCATTCTTTGTAAACCCTAGAAATGGTTGTGCGTGAAAATCCCAGTAACTGAGCAGATTGTGAAATACTCAGACCGGCCCGTCTGGCACCAACAACCATGCCACGCTCAAAATTGCTTAAATCACCTTTCTTTCCCATTCTGACATTCAGTTTGGAGTTCAGGAGATTGTCTTGACCAGGACCACACCCCTAAATGCATTGAAGCAACTGCCATGTGATTGGTTGATTAGATAATTGCATTAATGAGAAATTGAACAGGTGTTCCTAATAATTTAGGTGAGTGTATATCCATTAATAAACATCCATAGAAAATCTCACTGTGTAACATTTGGAGTAAATCCAGGACTAATGCCCTACCAAGTTAACAGGTCAGTCTCAAACTTTAGTTAGTCCTAACTATGAATCTTCACTTGTCTCACAATTCGATTAGATTATGATTCATTATAATTTTTTCATGGCTCATTGCGTTTAATAACTCTTTTACATAAAGCACATCCTGCACTTTATTTTCTCATTCATGCATGTTCTATTCGTATAGGTTTACAAACCGAAACCAAAACATTAGACGCAAGAGCTTTGCTTCCGAAGGACATACGCAACTTTTTTATATTAATATATAATACGGATTCTTTATTCAGCCTAGAAAAAACAGTAGGCCTATTTTAATCATTATTAATTAAATAATATTAAAATCAGCTGTTCTGTTCCTTGCCTTTTGCGTGCCGCGTCCGCCCTGTCAGAGTGGAAATTCATAAACCCAGCGCATCAGCATCCAAAAACCAAACTATTTCGACACTTAAAGTCTCGGTTACGGATGTAACCCTCGTCCCCTGAGGAGGGAACGGAGACGTAACGTTAGTGACTAACGAATGGGGGTTTCGCTTAGAAGCCTATCATCTTTGAGCACTTAGAAAACGCCCAATGGCGTGCCAATGCCATGGACATGCAGAATTTGCATACGTAGCTCCGCCTCACAGCGTGAGTATAAAAGGAAGTATGTGGCAATATCGCATTACTGTGGCGAGCAGCGAGGCGGAGGGACCGTGAAAGCGGGACTAGAGGGAGTGGAGGGAGTCACCAGCGTTCCTGTATCCCTCCGCCGTGTAGGGGAGGAGCAGGGAGCGTGCGGGACTCGCTGCCGGCTGCCCTCGACAGGAGGAGCCACCGCCGGCTGCCAGGGGGCGGAGGAGGATCGAGCCGTCCACCGAGCGTCCAGTGCCATCGCATGACACCGCGAGGAAGAGCCTCTCGGCTGGCTGAGGACTGAGCGGCAGTGTGTCTGGGAACCAGACCAGAATTTTTTTTTTCCTTTTCTCCTCTCTCCACTATCTCGTCTCTGTCGCTCCTCATGCTCCCGGCTCCGTTCTCTCACCTCTGTTCTTACCCCCAGGAGCCGAACCAGGGATGCGAACCCCGTGCTGCCTGAGTGGCGCAAGGGCTGCCTCGATAGACTACGTAGAGTCACGAGGGGACAGAGCTGCCCAAATGGGAGGACTGCATACTGAATGTCCGCTCCTCGAAGCAAACCGTAGGAACGGTCCACGTCGAGGAAGGAGACATGGAAGTAAGCGTCCTTCAGATCGATCGCTGCAACCAATCTACTGGACGAACGCGTCCGAGGAGGCGTACGCTACCGATATCCTGAACGGAAGCCTGTGAAGGGATCGGTTCAGGACGGGCAGGTCCAGGATTGTCCGGAACCCACCGGTTTCCTAGGGTACAATGAAGTAAGGGCTGAGGAAGCCGGACTTCATTTCAAAGTAAACAGAGGCGATTAAAATCAATATTGAAGAAGCCCACGTCCGGTATTTTTTGGTGCAAAATAATAAAACGTAGCGTCAATAAAATCATTAATTTCAGTATTCATAATATTATAAATGGGGACAGCCTCCAAAAGGGAGCAGAATCTCATTGAGCCCCATGTTAAAATGCCCAACTTTACAGTAGAAAAAAAAACATGTTTACAGCCTGGTACAAATTGTGGTTTTGGTCTATACAGCTAATTTTGCCCTTCATGGCAACTGTGAGGGGGTAAATTTTTTTAACTCATTCGTTTTTTAAAGCCTTAAAGTTCTGGGCTGCATTTACAGATAACGTTGTCTCTTAGCGCGCTACGAAGACTCTAAAGGTATAACTTAACTAAAGGTATACCATTTCTAGGTGTGTTCCTCGAACTATACCTTAGGAGGTTGCTTAAGGTAAACCTTCTTAAGTGCGACGTTAGCAGGTGCTGTCCGTGGCAGCGGTGCTGAAGTGGCGTATATCGATAGCTCAAGAATCGATTATTTACTCTATGCAGGGGCTGTTTCACTGCTTTATGCGGGGGGAAAAATTCTTTATAAAAGAAGCACTTCAGAAATAGTTGAACTTGCAAACTAAATTTTATATAATTCTGACATGAGTACGCCAGCTCATCTCATGCTCAACCGCATCATGCGTCAACCCGCTACACTAACTGGCAGTATGCCTTCACTGGCATTTGAAAGAGTAATTTATATTATTACAATATATTTTCCATAGTGTGTTAATTTACTCAAATTATTTCATTACATTACAGATGAACAATCAACAACCCAGTGACTGCAGACGCAAGCACTCTTTCCATGCATATATGATCAATAGTGTGGATTTTCTTTCTTTTTGTTGCATTAAACACTTGATTACACAAACACTTCCTGTCATCAATGTTGGGTCTGTGAGCATTTTTATTGTAATGAATTCATTGCGCAATCATCAATGGCACATAATAGTGAATAAACTCGGTTGTGCACAATTGCGAACAAAAAATGGCTGGGAGAAAGTGTGTATGTCCACAAAAAAGAATGAATGTTGTGTGGTTGCATAAAACGAAATATAGGGTGAAAAAAAATACATTAACCAAAAACAGTGTGAATGATTTGCTGCCCGTGTAGGGCATCACTTAGTTGAGGTGGGTTGTGGAGTTCTTCTTCTTCCTCCTCCTCCTCTTCTTCCTCCTCTTCTGGCAAGGCTGCACCTCTACTGACTGCAATGTTGTGTAGCATGGCTGTAACTACTGCTACTGCACAGCATCTTTCTGACTTCAGACGCAACCCTCCAGCTGATTAATGCAGGCACCGAAAACGTATCTTCCAGCGCCCGATTGAGCACTCCACCAAGTTGCGGGTACGGATGTGTGCGATGTTGTAATCGTGCTCGGCTTGTGTGGTGGGGTTGGTGACTGGATTTAGAAGATAGGTTCTGAGAGGGTAGCCACTGTCTCCTAAAAAAATGCTCTGGCCGAAAACCCCTATTTCTGCATCTTCACCCACCGCTGAATTGGCCCACACAAAGCTGTCGTGTGCTACCAGGCCACTTTGCCACCACGTCCACGAACCTCCCCCTGTGGTCCACCACCACCTGGACATTGATGGCATGGTAGCCAGGGGACTAAAGTTTTAACGCATGAAATAGTGCACAAACACTAAATGGCTCCGCGGACGGCGCCGTCTTTGATTTAGCACAACTATTCGCTGTCTCGCTGCCATAGTTTGACCAAACTCCCCTCCACAATCATTCCCTTTAAATAGGCTCCTAAGCTTTTCCTGTCTAATGGTTTGCCAGCTGATGTACCTTTGGATAATATAATTAAAAAGCTAACAACCATTAGTGTAATGACAATTGTAATCCTTGCATTAAAAAAAAAATTAGCCTGATTGAACATTGGGTGTATATTACAACTTCAGAATTATATTTGTATAGACTGAAATGTAAATAAGCTTTTTGCACAGTGGTGGCCACTAGTGGAATGAACTGTCAATAGTGATAAGGTATAGCTAAGAGTGGTCCAGACCAACCTTACGAAAGTAATACTTACAGAAGGTATTCTTAACTAAGATATTAACGTTAAGGTAAACCTTAAGGTATAACTTAAGAACGACGTCGTGTTAAGAAGGTTTCGGGAAATGCAGCCCTGGATAATTAAGGGCGTGGCCACTTTGAGTGACAGGTGTATAGCCGTTTATCTGCTATCTGTTAGCCTTCACGTCACCTCAGCTCCACCCATGCCCCGCCTCTTTGCCCATTTTCTGTTATCCGGGAGTGACGCACGCTGACACGCTGCCAAGATGGCAACGGCCAGCTCGTCCCTACTTTACGCTTTTAAAGGGCATATTGCAGGTTAGAGACTCCAGTGAGTCAATGTATTGAAAAATAATGTAGGAACTAGATTTTCTTTAAAATATACTTTAAAATACACTATTAAGGCTTTTGGAGTCGTTTTTGTGAGAAAATTTTACTTCCGCATCTAAAAATGCCAAAACCGGACGTGACATAACGAGAGGGAGTGCGGTGAATTTCAACGATAGGAAAACAATGGATCGCAATGACAGCTCGGACGCTGAGGACATTATAAATGTTTATTAATACTCATATGGCAGACCACAGCCATACAATTATGACACACAATTAGGGACAGACCAGGATTAGACAGAACAACGATTACAGGAGACAGATTGAGTATTTATGTGAGGAGAAACAGTGGAGAACAGCAGCAGGTGTCTCGGAGAGAGACCAGTGTTAGCTAGATAAAGCTAGCTAACGATATGATCACTGTGCTCAGATCACAACACTGTACTGATTATTACCATGTATCAGGCAATAGCAAAGCTGGTAACGTTGTCATCTAGTAAGTTATTGATTTACTTACCAATAACAGAAACTTATAGGCTTTGACCATCAGGAAAAGTCACACTCGTTAATATCCGTTCACACTAAACGTTATGTGATATAACGTTAGCGGTTTCTCATCACGACTGATTTGGTAACTTACAAGACTCACGCCACGGAGCACAGTTCACGTTTTCTCCGAGCTGCATCTCCCGCCGGATCCGGGACCGTCACATCTCCCGCAGGCCGCCGAGCCACAGACAGTAACGTTGTGTTATTGTGTTTATCCTTTATTCATTAATTCTGTATTATGGGTTTATTTCGTGCCGATTCACCGCTAGTGTGAGGATGTATATGACGTTATGTATTTGAGTGAACTTGAATGTGCATACATGGCATGAATAAAATATCACAGAACTTTTTTTCGAAAAAGTGTGAGACTGTATTAATTTGTGTTAATGTACATACTTTGTATTCATTAATGTAAACACGACGGCAAAGAAGCATCGCGTGTGGATGTTTATTCATCCTTTAGGCAAGGTACACACTGGCTGCGTGACACGTGTGGCTCGAGCCATGCCAAAAGCGCGTGCTAGAAATAGAACCGATGCGACACGCAAGAGTGTTGGAAGCGTTTCCAGGCAAAATAGAATAGGAAAAGCTGTTTGTCATTTTGACACGAATACATATTAATAAATTACATTTTTATGTGTGAAAGTCTCTAGGTTTTGACATAAATGCAGATATAATTGTAATTAAAAAAAATATATATAATATCGATTTTCAAATATTGCACCTGCCAATGCAGAGCAAAATATTTTGTAGCCTATTCGGCCGTCAATACTGCCGAGTGCTGACGTTGTCTTTGCTGTATCAGTAGGCTATATATTTATATAAATATTTATTTATATATTTTATGTTTAACATGAAGTATAGGCCTTCCACTACGTCACCTAGCAGCAGCAGCGCCGCGTCAGACACGCTTCGGGTGTGCAAAGCGGTGCAAAGACACAGAAAACGGCACGCAGCTGAAACGCAACAGAAACGCCACGCTTGCAGTGTGTAGCCGGTCTACAGATAGAAAACGCCACGCTCACGTCACGCAGCCAGTGTGTAGCCGGCCTTACATGAGTATAACAATGCTTGACTCCATCATATCGCTGGGATGATAATCCTCCGGTCTAAAGCACTATACACACCATCGCGTGTTTCCAAGCAGATGCGCGAAGGGAAGTCCCGTTTCTTCACCTGCACAAAACGCCCACCATGCAGAATTCCTAACTTTGTTTTTTTTAGGAAACCTGTGGACTCGATGCCCTGACAGGCTGGATAATAATTTACCATGACAATGATAAATTGGAATAGAAAAACTACCGAAAATACACAGACTCTACTGAATACCAACCTATTCTGCACTGAGCCAACGCAGAGCTCGGCGAACCACTCCCTCTCGTGACGTAATTTGACGCGATGTTGAAAAAAAAGCGCTTTTTCCAAGCGGCCAACGAAATGGCCACTTTATCTACTAAATTTGTGCTCTTATGTCTTTTTAAAACATTTTAAATCCTGCACTACCTTTTCATATGGTATTTTCATACAAGGTTATAAATTAATCTAGAAAAATTTTTTACCTGCAATATGCCCTTTAAACTGCTCCTCAGAATCCTATGGTTGACGTCACGGACACTGCGTCCATTTTGTTTTACAGTCTATGCTTTTAATCCATTTAGCGTCTCCTCCCCCCAGTTGGTGTTGTCATATTTCATATTGCAAATGTTTGATTTTTCATACTGTACATTTATAATTTTGTGATGCTTCTGGTAAAATTTAAATGGAATGATTTTAGTTTTAGTGGGGTTTTTTTTTATGAATCTGGACTAAATAGTATAGTATTTTAATATCATAAAAGTGGATATAGTCTTCCCAAGGATGTCAACGTTTATAAGTTTTTAAATGTATCTAACAACTTTAGTGGCTGGTGGGCAAAGCCTCTCTTTCTATAGGTTTCTGTTGCAAAACAATTGCACATTATGTTAATTGTGCAATCAAAACATCTGGACATTAGTGTGTTATTGTTGCTATCTTGGTCATAGTGAGGTAGTAAAATATGCTTCATTGAAATGGCCACAGGGAGGCACCCAGATTGTTATAAGTTGTGATAAAGCTCTAATCTCTGTACTTTAACTGAATGTTGCAAGACAACTTAAGCAGCTTGGATTGTTTCGTTTCATTGATGCCATGCACAAAATACTTGGGCACGATGTTTCTGTCAGTCTGCAGACAGGGTCAGAGGTGTGGATTGTTAGAGATGCATCAAAACTACCAGTGACTGATGGAGTCTGACTTCTCAGTGCAATGCTTTTGCTTTTTCCACACCAGCTGAAGTTTAACAAAAACAAAAGAAGTAGTTTTACTTCATGTGGGGCATGATCAAAGATTACACCTTCCTACTTGATGGACACACAGAGAAATGAGCAAGAATAGGGCGAACTAGAGCTACGTCTTGGAGCCAAGAGCTGTAAGAGCCTTGACTGAAACCTGTTTTTACCTCTTATATCAGTTTTCTAATCATTCTAAATGCAAAGTAAATTTTTTGCTGTGAATGATCTTGTTTTCACAACAACAATAATGGCCTTGCATATGCCATCTATGGCTATTTGTGAGCTGTTGTTGTAAAGAGCTTTATGGCAATAGGCAAATAACAATCTCAGCTAACACTAAGTGGATGTTGGCAGAATAAGTGGCAACATCCCTCCAAAGGAAAAAAAAAGCAAGCTAGATAGCAACTGAGAGAGAATGACAAATATTCCTAAAAGCCTATTCACAAAAAAAAGTGAATAGGCTTTCTTCTTTCTTTTTCGTTTGTTGCAAAAAGCCATTTGGCTTTCTGTGCATTTCCCAGTTTGCTTTCTTGGCTCGTCCTGAATTAGCTGTCAGACGGTTGTTCCATCGCAGCAAAGCTTGTTGACCAAAATTAGCTTTAATTCACAACTCACAGTGTAACTTTCACACTTCACTTTGCAGAGTCGTAACATGTCACATTTGTAATGTGCAGAAATTATGTGTATTTCAGAATCACGTCAAAACATTCCAAGAGTTTTGTGCAGACGGTCATTATCCAGCCTGCTGAAGATGTCAGTTACATCCTAATTTCATTACACCCACACATTGCCTACTCATTTAGCCAAATGAAATTACAATAACAGAAATGCTGGTGCAATTTCATGGGTGGCCTGCTGTTTCCGAGGTATCTTACATCATTTGAGGACATGTGGGTCTGATGTGGGCAAAGAAACCCTTTGAATGTGGTCATTTTAGACCCTTCACATCCCGCCTGGCAGTGTATTAAAACTAGTGGTGGGTATAGATTAATTTTTTTAATCTAGATTAATTCCAAAATTAATCTAAATTAATCTAGATTAAAATGGCTCACTTGAATTCTGCCGAAGGCATTCAGAATATGTGTGCTCGTAAGTGATCGTTTGTCTTTTTGTAGTTTGAATAATAAATTAAAGCTGCAAGCAGCATTTATCGGGGTTCAAGCAGTTTAAGGCTTTTAAGCACATATGCATAAAAAGATATTATGTTTTATTTAGCAAGCATGTAACCACTTCGAAAACCAAAAGTAACTTATAAACGATCATATAAGAGATTCAAAGGGTACAGCCAACAGAACTGGGAGGAAGGAGGAATGGGAGGTCAATTGCAAATTACGAATTTAAGTAATGAAAATTAATAGGAAAAAGAAAATAATGTTTTATGTTGCTTTAAAATAAGTGAACGTTAATATGATCAAAAAGTTTGCTAATGGTTCTTAGCAAAGTGTTGGAAACAATAGTTTGTGAGCAAATGTAAGTCTTTAGTCATTTTCAGCATGCACATTGAGAGGGACCTCAACACGAACAGCATTAACACAGATGACAGATGATTGGTTAGCACAGATTGAGGAAAATAAATTAGGAGCAGTATTGTTATATTTTATTTCACAATTACTTTTCATACTGTACATTGATTTGAAAGTGATCTGTTTAATAGGGTATTATATTGGAAGGTTTCAGTTGTGAAAGAGTTGCAATGTGGTGTACCTCAAGGAAGTTGACCATTACTATTTTCTATTTTACCAATAAACTTCCTCTTGTTTTAAAGTGTGCACGGACAGTCATGGACAGTGTATTTTTTTACTTGTTGGGACCTCAGGAAGAGTAACCACTGCCTAGGTATTGGCTAATGGGGATCCAAATAAATAAATAAACTTAGATCATAGATGAAAAAAGATAATTTACAGCCAATTTAACAAGGAATACTTTTTTAATTAACATTTTTTAAAGTTTTTTGGCAGTTATAGCACCACGTCTTGCCTAATCTCCACTACTTTTTAAAGTGTCCTCAGAGTGTGTCCATACATATGTGTCAAATTTGATATAAATATCTCACTTAATTTTGAGGTTATAGACCAGGGGTGTCCAAAGTCGATCCTCGAGGGCCACTGTCCTGCAGAGTCTAGCTCCAAATTGCCTCAACACCCCTGTCTGAAAGTTTCTAGTATGCCTAATAAGACCTGTTGAATTGGAGTTTGAGCTAAACTCTGCAGGACAATGGCCCTCCAGGAGCAGGATTGGACACCCCATTATTATAGACACTTACAGTATATTTATGAGAGTATAAAAATGACCCTTGGGCATCATTGATTGGATTTCACTTCCTATCATAGTTTTGACATTTGGACATTGTTATTTAGCTATTGACCTATGTTTTCAAATTTCCTGTGATGATTTTGTCTCAATTGGACTAGCAGTTTCGAAGATAATAGCAAAAGTTTTGACAGGCTAAATACACTGTTACACAAACCATAAAGAAAAACCTGCCATGTTTGGTATCGTTGAACTCGGCAAGGATTCAGGAGTCTAAGGAGGTGAATTTTGTGAAAAACATTGGCTTGAAACTTCTTAGGCTCCTTCAAGGCATTATGCAAACTGAGTTTTTTGAGATACACCAATGTTCTCAGACTATCATGGCACCCTGGACAAAGATACTGCATGCCAATAATTATCAGACTTATGGCTGGGTGTGGTTATAGCCATTTTCATGACAATTTTTCTTCTTACAGCGCCACCAAGTGGCCAATCATCAAAATATCTTGTTCCGTTCAGAAGTTTAAAGTTTTTTAGTTAAAGTGGCCTCTGACACGTTGAACATTTTGGATCATTTGGACGTCAGGCTGCACTATTCCCTGACTGTGTCGCCGTGACCCCTCCCCCCTGCGTGCTTCAGCACCAAGGAGAGCGATCCTCTAAAAGAGCAACACAGAAAGAGCTTGCGTCTTTTTCAAGATGACATTCTTTCTGTGCGTTTCTGGATGCGGTGGTTAACTGTCACCGAGGGATGGTCACCAGCGCTGGTGGATGATTCATGTTCTCACTGCGGGAACATGATCATCTCAGAGTTGCGGTCTAGACTCCGTCTCGCAAGGGGCGGAGTCCCCGTGCCTCTGCCTCGATCTAACCCCCCACAAAGGGTTACTTCAGGCAGTAGCACGGGTGATTTGAGGGTTACGGTGAGCGCGCTTCCCCCAGGGAACCAACCCCCGGGGAACCCTCACTCCTCACGCACTCTGCAGCCAGTTGAGCTTCCGTTGGAACAGGCTGGGCCATCCACGAGGTGTGCACCAACTGTATCCTTCGGGGCTTTCCCCGATGACCAGATGTCCATCGCTGCATCGGAGGGAGGGTCAGAATTCTCTGGAGATGACGTGTCGGCGCAGGGGGCTCCTTCGGGAAGATTCGCTGTGCCCGATACCGATCCAGAAATGATGGCCATGCTTTCCCGGGCCGCCGAGAGAGTCGGGCTCGTGCGGAACCCTCCACCGTGTCCCGAACCCTCGAGGCTGGATGATTGGTTCTCAGCGCCCCACCCCGGTTCCTTTCTTCCCGGAGGTGCACGAGGAGCTCAGTAGGTCGTGGACGGCACCTTTTACTGCCCGAAACCGGCCTAGTGGATCCTCCTCCCTCACCACCCTCGATGGCGGACCTGCAAAGGGATACACGCAGGTTCCTCCCGTGGATCGGGCCGTTGCTATGCAACTGTGCCCTAACTCCACTTCCAGGGGGAACCGTGTCTCCCCTCCAGGGCCTGTAGGTACTCTTCCGATCTGATCGGGAAAGCCTACCAGGCTTGTGGAGAGGCAGGCTCCGCCTTACACACTATGGCGTTGTTGCAGGTCCATCAGGCCCAGGCACTGAAGACCTTGCACAAGGGTGGTCACGATCCCGCAGTTCTCCAAGAACTGAGAACCGCAACAGACCTCGCGCTTCGTGCAACGAAGGTTACGGCGAGGGCAGTGGGTCGGGCGATGTCCACTATGGTGGTCCAGGAGCGCTATGTCTGGCTGACATGCGGGAAACCGACAAGATCAGGTTCCTTAATTCCCCCATGTCCCAGACTGGCCTCTTCGGCGACGCGGTCCAGAACTTCACCCAACAGTTCTCGGCCGCACAAAAGCAGACTGAGGCGATCAGTCACATCCTGCCACGGCGGTCAGCTGCTGTCTCCACCCCGCCGCCTCAGACTGCTCGTCGCCGAGGGCGGCCGCCTGCATCTGCCTCTGCTCCCGCGCCGCAGCAGCAGCCTCCACCCAAGCGACGTCGTGGAGCCGGAAGCAAGCAGGCCGCCCCGCCCGTCCAGGCCCCTGCCAAGAAGAGGGGTGGCAAGAGTAAGGGCAAGCGGCCCTGAGACGGGCAACCCGGAGATGGGGAGGATTGCTCTTCAGGAGACGGTGACCGCACCGCTCCATCCCCCGGAGGAGGGCCGGGTGGAGAATCTTGTGTTCCGTTTTGTTTCTGTTCCGCCGCTGGTCCCAGCACCAGCGGTACCCAAATTTTCAATAAAAGAGCAATTTCCTCCATCTCTGGGTCCCAAGGGGGTGCGGAGAGTGATGGCCGGTCAAACGCCGGACCACACTCATCCTCCCCCCTCGCCAGCAGGCAGCAGTGGACGTCCTCCCCGCGTCCCTCCTGCCCTCAGGTGGAATCAGGTAAGTGTTGCACAGCACACTCACACCCCGCTGTGGGCCGCCTCCACGAGACAGCCGCCCCAGCCTGGTACCTGCATTCCACCTCGCTGCCCCACGGTGGGTACGCCAGTGTTCCCTATGGTCCCGCTTGCACGGTGTCTGCGAGCCTGGCTAAAGCTCCGCAGTCCGTCTCGTTGGCTCATTCGGACCATCAGGCTCGGCTATGCGATTCAGTTCGCCCGGCGCCCCCCCAGGTTAAACGGCGTCCGCTTCACTTCGGTGAAAGCTGCAGATTCCCATGTCCTGCGTGCTGAGATTTCAGTCCTACTGGCGAAGGACGCAATAGAGCCGGTCCCTCCAGCCGATATGAAGACCTGCTTCAACAGGCTTCTACAACAACTTCATAGTACCCAAGAAAACCGGTGGGTTACGACCAATCTTGGACCTGCGAGTCCTGAATCGGAGCCTCCACAAGCTACCGTTCAAGATGCTCACGCAGAAACGCATTTTCGAGTGCATCCGTCCCCAAGATTGGTTTTCAGCGATCGACCTGAAGGACGCGTACTTTCATGTCTCGATTCTTCCTCGACACAGGCCGTTCCTACACTTTGCGTTCGAGGGTCGAGCATATCAGTACAAAGTCCTACCCTTCGGGCTGGCCCTGTCCCCCCGTGTCTTCACGAAGGTCACGGAGGGGGCCCTTGTGCCCAGGGCGTTCGCATCCTCAACTATCTCGACGACTGGCTCATTCTAGCCCAGTCCAGGGATCAGTTGTGCGAACACAGGGACCTGGTGCTCAGACACTTCAGCCAGTTGGGTCTTCGGGTCAACTGGGAGAAGAGCAAACTCGCCCCCGTGCAGAGGATCTCTTTTCTCGGTATGGAGTTGGATTCGGTCGAACGGACTGCGCGCCTCACAGAGGAGCGCATCCAGTCGATGCTGAACTGCCTGAACACATATCAGGGCAGGATGGCGGTTCCACTGAAACATTTTCAGAGGCTCCTGGGGCATATGGCAGCCGCTGCGGCAGTAACTCCGCTCGGCCTGCTTCATATGAGACCGCTTCAGCATTGGCTACACGGCCGAGTCCCGAGATGGGCGTGGCAACGCGGCACTCAACGGGTGAGCATCACACCGGCCTGCCGCCAATCCTTCAGCCCATGGTCAGACCCCTCGTTCCTTCGGGCCGGAGTGCCCCTGGAACAGGTGTGCAGGCATGCTGTGGTTTTCACGGATGCCTCTGCCATGGGCTGGGGAGCCACGTACAACGGGCATGCAGTGTCAGGGGTTTGGACGGGCCCGCACCTGCATTGGCACATCAACTGCGTCGAGTTGCTAGCGGTACATCTTGCTCTGAGCCGCCTCAAAGGACGGTTACGGGGAAAAGATGTACTGGTCCGCACGGACAACACTGCGACCGTTGCGTATATCAACCGACAAGGTGGTCTGCGCTCCCGTCGCATGTCGCAACTCGCCCGCCATCTCCTCCTCTGGAGTCAGAAGTGTCTGAGGTCGCTTTGGGCCATTCATGTCCCTGGTGTGCACAACCGTGTGGCCGACGAGCTTTCACGAGCTGTGCTCCCAGGGGAGTGGCGACTCCACCCCCAGGTGGTCCAGCTGATTTGGAGACAGTTCGGGATGGCACAGGTCGACCTGTTTGCCTCTCCAGAAACGTCCCATTGCCAGTGGTTCTATTCGCTGACCGAGGGCACACTCGGCACGGATGCTCTGGCGCACAGCTGGCCCCAGGGGCTGCGCAAATATGCGTTCCCCCCAGCCTACTCGCACAGACATTGTGCAAGGTCAGGGAGGTTGAGGAGCAGGTCCTGCTAGTGGCGCCGTACTGGCCCATCCGGACCTGGTTCCCAGAACTTATGCTCCTCGCGACAGCCCCTCCTTGGCCGATTCCTCTGAGGAAGGATCTTCTAACTCAGAGACTGGGCACCCTGTGGCACCCGCGTCCGGACATGTGGAGGCTTCATGTTTGGCCCCTGGACGGGACGCGGAGGTTCTAGGTGACTTACCCCAAGCGGTAGTTAACACCATCACTTCGGCGCGAGCACCGTCTACAAGACAGGCCTACGCCCTGAAGTGGAACCTGTTCGTCGAGTGGTGTTCTTCTCGCCGAGAAGACCCCCGAAGATGCTCGATCGCGTCTGTGCTTTCCTTCCTGCAGCACGGGTTGGAGCGTAGGCTGTCCCCCTCCACCCTCAAAGTCTATGTTGCTGCGATATCTGCCTATCATGACCACGTAGATGGTAAGACGGTTGGTAAGCACGACCTGGTCGTCAGGTTCCTTAGGGGGGCGAGACGGTTAAATCCTCCTCGTCCCCCCTCCATACCCTCTTGGGATCTTACTCTGGTGCTCCGATCACTTCAGAATGCCCCATTTGAGCCTTTGCAGTCAGCAGAGCTAAAGCTTCTCTCTATGAAGATTTTGCTGTTGGCTGCATTGGCCTCCATCAAGAGGGTAGGGGACCTGCAGGCATTTTCGTCGACGATTCGTGCCTAGAGTTCGTGCTGGGCGACGCCCATGTGGTACTAAGACCCTGGCCTGGCTATGTGCCCAAGGTTCCTACCACTCCCTTCAGGGACCAGGTGGTGAACCTGCAAGCGCTGCCCCCGGAGGAGGCAGACCCGGCCCTAGCTTTGCTCTGTCCCGTCCGCGCCCTGCGGATTTACGTGGATAGAACTCAAAGCTTTAGGACCTCAGTTCAGCTCTTTTTCTGTCACGGAGGCCAGCAGAAGGGAAAGGCTGTCTCCAAGCAGAGGATGGCCCACTGGATAGTGGATGCCATCACCTTGGCTTACCAAGCACAAGGTGTGCCCTGTCCGCTCAGGGTGCGAGCACACTCTACTAGAAGTGTTGCATCCTCCTGGGCGCTGGCACGTGGCGCCTCGCTGTCAGACATCTTAGAGCTGCGGGCTGGGCGACACCTAACACATTCGCTAGATTCTATAGCCTACGTGTAGAGCCGGTTTCCTCCTGTGTTCTCACCTCAAACGGGTAGAAACACTGAGGGGCCCCGGCTCTTGTCGGCTTGCTGCGCTACGGCGTTATTTTCTCCAGAAGCAAACTCTGTGAGTCCTCCATCACCCTCGGTGCCGGACGTGGCGGAGCATCTCGCATCAGGCCCCTTGCCGCTGAATCCTTGTTAACCGGTATTGGGCTTGGGTTATATGAGTGATCCTGCGGGGATCCCATATATCTGTCCACGGTCTCTCCTACGGGAAGCCCGTGTCTTTCCCTTGGGAGAGCCTTCCCATCAATGGGATTGAGCCCCCTCTCTCTGTCGCGGGCTACGGCTCAGCCTGTACTCCTACATAACTCCTTCGGGGTACGATGTGGGCTCCGCAGCGTTCCCCTTCAGTAGGGCACGCTTTCCCAGTGTTATCCAATAATCACTGAGCGGATCATGCGGAACAGCAGTGATGGTCTTCCCGGTGTGAGCCCTGTCTCATCACACAGGGCACTGGAGGGGGGCAGAGGCCATGGCGCTTTGGTAGGGATTCCTATTCATCGGTACTCCAACTACTCGGTCCCGTCGCCACGTCCTCTGTACTCTGCTGGGGTGCCGGCTACCTACTCGGCTCCTCAGCAAAAGGCTGATTTGATGCAAGCACCTGTGTTTCATTTATACCCGCGGTGCATGGCATGAACACCTGGTGCAATCATTGCATGCCAATGTGCATTGGCTCGTTTAGTTTCACTCGAAGTAGATTGGCTCTCGCGAGCGAGACTCCTATTCATCGGTACTCCTACGTGGCGTCTCCGTTCCCTCCTTCAGGGAACGAGGGTTACATACGTAACCGAGACGTTACGTTAAAACTCACCAAGATGGGCATTGAGACATTTTTGAGTGTATTTGACCATTAATAAGCTGGAAAAAAGAGCAAATTTTTGCACTTGTATGTCAGAGGCGGCTTTATTACGGTATGTGTGTGTGCGCTTCAGATTCGAGCGTGAAATCTGCGGGAATTAGTAGAATTAACGTTATGTGCAACCCCGCACGAAATTCAAACCGGTCACACCCAATACTAACAAAAATATCAAGGTGAAAGTCATCATGGCTTGCGTAGTATAGACCCAGCTCACAACCCAACTTTGAGAATAGATTAACGGCGATATTTTTTTTATCGCCCGATAAGAGTCTCGCGTTAACGCAGCACATTAATGCCGATAACGGCCCACCACTGATTAAAACACAAGTCACTTTCTTGTGTTATCAATCTCTATGTTCCTCCATTACCTGCATCCTCTTTGACACATATTGATCCGTATTAACAAGCTGCATAGGGTCTTTCCTGAGTCCTCCACCCCACCTGCTTTCCTGCTTTGATGTGTCACAGAAGCTGTTTTGTCTGTTATGAGGGCCATTAACAGGGTTCTGCAATGGGTAGCATATGCCTGTATCTATAAAAAACATGCTGTCAGAAAACAGTGTTTGTCATATCGTGGCGGCATGCTGGGAACTCATGGGGCATGAGATCGAGAGCTTCAACATGACTGTTGATGAGTGTGTCCTGAGGGTTTCATTAATTATGAAGATGTGGTTCAGAAATTGCCACGACAACGTCATGTGGTGCAGGGAAAAGGCCTGGTTCTTTTTCCAAATGCTCCCTTGTTGCATGTTCACATGTGCAATATTAATATGTTTGACATGCATGCTTCAACGGTTCCCATCAGAAATGTCCAATTCTAGTGAATCTTAAAACTGATTCACAGATTCAAATTGCTGTCTGGCATTTTAGATCCTTCTCTTTAAAAAAAAAAAAAAAAAGCATCTAGTTAAATTTTGATGTGCATTGTTGTATTTTTAATAGTGTTATGAAAAAATAAAAATAAAAACCTTTTCTTTAAATACCCTCACCCTTATTAAAAACAATATTTTTTGTACCAGAAAAAACAACACAAACAACAAGACATATCTATTGAATATTTATTAGAATTATAACTATATTATTATTATTATTGTTTATACATAATATATTATTTTATATATTATTAGGCTATATAGTTATAATATAATAAATATAATAAATATTCTATATATTATGTAACTAAATGTATAATATAATGATATATTATGTTGTTCTAATTACTTATTATATATTATATATGTGTGTGTGTGTGTGTGTGTGTGTGTGTGTGTGTGTGTGTGTGTGTGTGTGTGTGTGTGTGTGTGTGTGTGTGTGTGTGTGTGTGTGTGTGTGTGTGTGTGTGTGTGTGTGTGTGTGTGTGTGTGTCAGAGAGTGAGGACCCAGATGCAGAATGAGCGGGGGGTGAAATTTAATAACAATATGAGACAGCACAAGAATGGTGAGACAGGAAAACAGTCCAAACAATAGGGACAGGACACAATGGGAGTACTGGCTAGTCAGGGTTGAGACAGCAAGGATGTGATGGCCAACGATGGAGACAAGGCATCGGCTCGGGGAACCAGACTTGACAGTTGGTGATTTGACTTGCTGTAGAATCAGACTGGTAGCCAGGAGAGGAGGGTCAATGACCAGGGTGGGACCGGATGCAGGACAGGAACCACCACAAGACAACACACTAGACAAGACAACAAGAGATAAACAGACAAGCAAAAAATCAAAAAAATTTACCTAAATATCTGGAATCCAAAAAACAAACAGAAGAGAGATAAATATAAAACTCAAAATAACCTATAACAAATAAATGACTGGAACTTGAAACAAGATAAAAACAAAAACAAAACTGCAACCTAGCAGAAAGAGAAACAAAATCAAAACTAGAGAAATCCCAAAAATAAGGCTAGGAAAAATAAAGTACTACTGATAACAAAACAAATACTGTCACTAGGACAAGATTAGCCATAATATATATATATATATATATATATATATATATATATATATATATATATATATATATATATATATATATATATATATATATATATATATATATATATATATGTATATATATATATATATATATATATATATATATATATATATATACACAGGTCCTTCTCAATAAATTAGCATATTGTGATAAAGTTCATTATTTTCCATAATGTAATGATAAAAATTAAACTTTCATATATTTTAGATTCATTGCACACCAACTGAAATATTTCAGGTCTTTTATTGTTTTAAAACTGATGATTTTGGCATACAGCTCCTGAAAACCCAAAATTCCTATCTCAATAAATTAGCATATTTTATCCGACCAATAAAAGAAAAGTGTTTTTAATACAAAAAAAGTCAACCTTCAAATAATTATGTTCAGTTATGCACTCAATACTTGGTCGGGAATCCTTTTGCAGAAATGACTGCTTCAATGCGGCGTGGCATGGAGGCAATCAGCCTGTGGCACTGCTGAGGTGTTATGGAGGCCCAGGATGCTTCGATAGCGGCCTTAAGCTCATCCAGAGTGTTGGGTCTTGCGTCTCTCAACTTTCTCTTCACAATATACCACAGATTCTCTATGGGGTTCAGGTCAGGAGAGTTGGCAGGCCAATTGAGCACAGTAATACCATTAAGTAGGTAAGTAAACCATTTACCAGTGGTTTTGGCACTGAGAGCAGGTGCCAGGTCGTGCTGAAAAATGAAATCATCTCCATAAAGCTTTTCAGCAGATGGAAGCATGAAGTGCTCCAAAATCTCCTGATAGCTAGCTGCATTGACCCAGCCCTTGATAAAACACAGTGGACCAACACCAGCAGCTGACATGGCACCCCAGACCATCACTGACTGTGGGTACTTGACACTGGACTTCAGGCATTTTGGCATTTCCTTCTCCCCAGTCTTCCTCCAGACTCTGACACCTTGATTTCCGAATGACATGCAAAATTTGCTTTCATCCGAAAAAAGTACTTTGGACCACTGAGCAACAGTCCAGTGCTGCTTCTCTGTAGCCCAGGTCAGGCGCTTCTGCCGCTGTTTCTGGGTCAAAAGTGGCTTGACCTGGGGAATGCGGCACCTGTAGCTCATTTCCTTCACACGCCTGTGCACGGTGGCTCTGGATGTTTCTACTCCAGACTCAGTCCACTGCTTCCGCAGGTCCCCCAAGGTCTGGAATCGGTCCTTCTCCACAATCTTCCTCAGGGTCCGGTCACCTCTTCTCGTTGTGCAGCGTTTTTTGCCACACTTTTTCCTTCCCACAGACTTCCCACTGAGGTGCCTTGATACAGCACTCTGGGAACAGCCTATTCGTTCAGAAATTTCTTTCTGTCTCTTACCCTCTTGCTTGAGGGTGATGATGGCCTTCTGGACAGCAGTCTGGTCGGCAGTCTTACCCATGATTGCGGTTTTGAGTAATGAACCAGGCTGGGAGTTTTTAAAAGCCTCAGGAATCTTTTGCAGATGTAATTAGTTGATTCAGATGAGGTTAATAGCTCGTTTAGAGAACCTTTTCATGATATGCTAATTTATTGAGATATGAATTTTGGGTTTTCATGAGCTGTATGCCAAAATCATCAGTATTAAAACAATAAAAGACCTGAAATATTTCAGTTGGTGTGCAATGAATCTAAAATATATGAAAGTTTAATTTTTATCATTACATTATGGAAAATAATGAACTTTATCACAATATGCTAATTTATTGAGAAGGACCTGTATATACACATTAGTGTTGGGCATAGATTCATTTTTTTAATCTAGATTAATCTCACTGTAATCTTGGAATTAATCTAGATTAAAATGGCTCATTTGAATTCTGCCGAAGGCATTCAGAATATGTGTGCTCGTAAGTGATCGTTTGTCTTTTTGTAGTTTGAATAATAAATAACTTCTGTCCGTTTAAGACCTGATGCACGCATATCCAAACTCTGTTCCTGTGAGCTGGTTACGACTGTGTTTACGTTAAAACTCACCAAGATGGGCATTGAGACATTTTTGAGTGTATTTGACCATTAATAAGCTGGAAAAAGGAGCTCATTTTTGTACTTGTATGTCAGAGGCGGCTTTATTGCGGTATGTGTGTGTGCGCTTCAGATGCGAGCGCGAAATCTGCGGGAATTAGTAGAATTAACGTTATGTGCAACCCCGCGCGAAATGCAGACCAGTCACATCAATAGTAACACGCTGTCATGAGGAAAAATCTAGCAGAACACCTGTTCGCAATGTTCAGAGGATTAAACGGACTGAATGAGAGGAGGCGGGTGCGTGTCACTCGCTGTCGGTCGGAGAGGAGAGTGCAGTTGATATCGATACTGTAGAAAATGAGTATTGTATCGTTTCAGATATATCAGTATCGATACATAGCGAAATATGGATATTTTTGACAACACTAGTAGGCATACACTCAGGTTCGTTTTCTTGCCCCCTACAGTGAAATTTGGCTAGGTATACATCCGCGCTAAAATATCAAAGTGAAAGTCATCATAGCTTGCGTAGTATAGACCCAGCCAGTACCGCCGCTGGCCGTTTTGATGCCCTATGCGCGATCACTTTATGATGCCTGCGTTCGCAAATTTTCTTGTGGTCCCCCCCTGAGCACTTGTGCCCTACGTGCAGCGCGTGATGCGCGTAATGGGAGCGGTGGTAGGGTTGGTTGACTGACATCACGATGGAGCGCCACCATCGTGATGCCACGCCCCCCATTGCGAGTCTTCTATAGTTAAACTAAAAACTTTGCAGGGATTGCTCTGTAAATTAAAGATGATAAATGAGAATATAACTAATGCATATATTATATTTTAAATACTGTAGTCTTTGCCAGATATAGCCTACATTTTGAAATAATAAACGAGGCTCAAACGTCCATTTCATAATCATTCGTGTTTATTTCAGCACTTCCGTCAGTGAAACAACACACCACAGCCTGTAAAACATTTAAACGATTATCAGTAAATAATGGTAACCTAAAGAATATAAGAAAATTAAATATTAGTTAAAAAAAATTTCATTTCCCCTCGAAGATGCATCATATACCGCTCTGTGTGAGATGAAACACGAGCTGGTTAGACACCTTCACAAATATCTTCGTCTTCATGTGTTCTCCTGATGTTGCAAAGCAACACTTGTTGTAAAAGTTCTGAAGAGCAAATTTTATCTTCCACAGGGTCAAGACATTTAAGCTATGTTTGTGTAGTAAAGCTGGTTTGTGTGGGAAGAAGGAGGCGGGAACCGGCGAACATTTAACAAACTTTTAATGAAATAAACACAAAATAAAATGGCGGCGGCAGCCAGGGCTTAAAAACGGAAAAAAATATCAATCGGTTCACTCCGAGCAGAATCGATATTATAGCGTTTCGGTTTTTGCGTTCCTCAATAAACATTACTGTTCCGAAAACGGTTTGATATGAAAAAATACCGGTTAATAACGTTATTTAATTAAGCCTATACTTTAAACAAATATGTATACATTTTAAACAAATATGTATAAATAGACTTATTTTCACTCAATAATAATATAACACATGGTAATTAAACTTGAATATTTATTTAATAACATTTTTAAAACCAGAATTACATGCATTAATTACAAGGCATAAACAGCGGACCTGTTTTAATGGAGCGTTAGACAATCGAAAGTGGCCTCTAATGCCGAATTATTTTCAGAAGAGTGATAACATTCTTTGTACATAACTTTTTTTCAACACGACTTGTTTTAAAAAATGCATGAATAAAGAATAAATAAACTGGATAACCATTGCTCTTTTAATGCACCGTCAACTGCTAATTTCAAAGCAAACACTGCGCAACACGTTCTTGCATCACGTAATCAAATTCAGTCAGCTAATAAAGCTTGCATTTAATGCAATATAACATACCATTTAATACGAAGCATCAACCGTCTATATAGAAAACATTGACCTGTCCTGTATTGGCAATCTGAAAGACTATAGGAAAAATGTTTGATAGATGCTATAGCCTACTTGGATAGGCTTAAACGGAATCCATAAACTATCCTAAATCAGTCTATTTGAGCTTAAAGTCCGTACTGCTTATTTAAACGTTCGAAAAGAATGTCCTCCAATACCTGCACATTCATTGTAGACCTCAGCGGGGAAAGAAATGTACTTGAGGCATGAAAATGCGCGCTCACACTGACTTGCGTTACCGGTAGATTCATAGATGATGGTGCGCGGGCATTTCACTCACGCTTGATCCGTCAACGTCACATGCTGTACTACTCATTTCATGATTGGTCACTGCCAAATTAAAATATTAAAGAGAACGATAAAATAACGTTATTAACCGGTTAATGGTCATTTCAAATTAACGTTTCTGTTCAGAACGATTCAAATTGATTTTGATTTCGTTTCCGTTTTTGTTCCTCTTAAAATTTCGTTCGTTTCCGGTTTTCGTTTTCGTTCCTTGAACCGGTTCAGAGCCCTGGCGGCAGCCCCTCGCAGCCGACTGCCGCCTACACACAAACAAACCCAAAATGAAAATAAAAATCTGCAGCCCCTCACGGACGACTGCAGCGAACACATAACATAACGTAAATAAACTGTCGTCGCTCCTCCTTTATACTCCCTCACTCCTCCGCGAGGGCCGAGATCGCTGCGGCTCGCAGCTGGCGCTCATCATCCCTGATGAGCGCCGCCTCGTCCCGCCCTCACGGTCCCTCGGCCTCGCTGCTCGCCACAGTTTGATTATTCACTGCCAGAGAAAACGAAAGTTAAATTGCCTGTGTGTGTGAAATGCACCATGCAAATAAACTTGACGTGCCTTACCAAGTCTAATAACAAGCACAAACTGTGTTAGATAAAATTAAGAAAAAAGGTAGCCTATTTGTCCTACAGTGTTTTTCTTCTTTCCCACAGTAAAGGAAGTGAATGGGTATAAAAGACTTAATTATAAACAAACGAAAGGAAGAAACGTTTTAAATTCCCTTTAAAAATGGGTGCGACGCGAGTGAAGATTTGAGAAAAGAAACGAGATGTCCATGTGGGATAAAATGGACTAACGTTAGCCCTATTGTTAAAATTCACGGAAGTCGCAAAACAGAATAAAAAAGCTGACAAATCTTAAATTGGGCTCAGCCTACCTCTCTCATTCGGCATGAATCCATTCATGGCTACAAATGTATTTCCTTTGTAAACAAAGCTTTGTGCTTCACTCAGTATTATTCACGTAAAACAGCATTAACATACAAAACACTGGGTTAGTAACAAAATTATTGTTTTGAAGTGGAAAATAGTATTTATGTAAAGAGATATTAAAATCAAAACTCTTATTAAGTGGAAGGAAGCTACTTTTTTCCCTGATGTGCAACCTAGCGCGGATGAGTCATTATTTGGGTTAGTAAAATAACGAAATTATATAGTTTTTAAGTAGAAAATAGTATTTATGTAAAGAGATAGTAAAATACAGATATAGTAAATTATATATTTGTACTAATAAAATAAAACGACGATATCATCGTCCATCACAATGTTTTACTGTAAACATCGTCAACTGCCAATGTAGGAGACATCACCCAACCCTAAGCGACGGCACTGGACCCAGTTCCCAACCCAACTTTGAGAATAGATTAACGGCTGTATTTTTTTTTTATTGCTCGATAAGAGTCTCACGTTAACGCAGCACGTTAACGCCGATAACGGCCCTCCACTAATATATATATATATATATATATATATATATATATATATATATATATATATATATATATATATATACACACACACACAGTGGTGGGCTATCAGGGCCTTCTCTGTTGGCCCAGTCAAAATCAAATATATATATATATATATATATATATATATATATATATATATATATATATATATATATATATATATATTCATAATTAAATTAATGTGTGTCTGAACATCTCTAAATTCAATTACTGACTATTTCAGTATGTTAAAATTATATTTCCAGAAAGAATGTGGTTATTTTTTGTGAGGCTGAGCTGTATTTTCATCATCTGAATGCATCAGAGCTCCGTGGACCAGCCGGGACCAGCACTAATACTATAGCTAGCCTTCAGTTGAAGCTGCCATTTTCCATTGGATCATAACTTTGATTGACATGGGTCAATAGCCAATCAAATTTTGATGTGTAGTGATAGAACGCCCCAGAGGCCCAGCAATGTGTTGGCGCTACCCATCGCTGATGTCATCAGCCCATGCACAGCGCCAGAATTTTTTGTCTACCGGTGCCAGGGGGGGGGGCTAGACCAAATATGTGGGGGTGCTAAGAAAATAATCAGTATTCATGACGTTACTTCATAAATAAATTGTTGTTTTCTTTCTTTTTTTTTTCTTTTTTTTTTTTTAATAAAAGCAGCTATGGTACACACCACATTCATCAGAAGTGTAGTTTAAAATTATATATGGTCAAAGAATAGCCATATTCAACAAAATAGATTTTTTATTTAGGTGACAACGACAAAAACCTTTTACATGCAAAGGTGAAAGACCATTGGCAGATAATTTAGCTTGTTTTAAGCAAAAACTAAATTTTGAAAACAAGAAAAAATATATTTTGTCATTTTACTTATCTAGTAAATGCATCTTGATTTAAGAATGTTTAGATATTTAGACTAGAAACAAGACAAAAATACTAAGTAAGAAGAACAATTTTTGCAGTGCGATTGCATTTAGATGAATAGCCTATGTGAATATGTGCTGCGCACTTATTTAAAAAAAACACAACAAATATGATCTATAAGAAATGTTGGCTATTAAAAACAGAAAGACGAAGCCTATCGTTTCAGTCTTAAAGGCCACGGAAACAGGCAGGTTTCGTTACGCACGTCGATCCATTCCCGACGTTCTTGGTTGGTTTGCTTCTTTATTGATTAAAGTAAACATACAATTTAAACAAAACAAAATTCACTTTAAAGAAAGGCTTTCTGCAAAACAAACGTAATGAAGTCAAAATCATGTCTGATCCATGTCCCCCGACATATTGGGCATCTTATGATATGTCTTATGATGTAGTAATCTTGCTCAAGCTGTTCACTTTTTAACATAGATGAAATAATAAAAAAATATTATAATATAGTAGAGCCCTGCACGGGCCTCAAAACTAGGCCCTAGCCCGGCCCTGGCCCGAGACGCTGAAGCCCTAGCCTGGCCGTGTCCGACAGCTCATCAAAATTATCAGCCCGAGTCCGACTGGAGCCCGTGTTTTTTTTTTTATCCTCCCTATTACACATTAATTGCAGCCATTAAAATAGTTCAGTTTTGTTTTTAATGTCAAAGTAGTTATATTTTGTTTTGTTTCATTATTAAGTTAATTTAGACAAATGTTTGAAGCATTTTGTTGCTTGTTAAATTAAAGTTTTTGTTCTTTAAAGTGACGACCAAGCGGCCAGCGGCCGACAGTGAGTTAACCCAACGCTTTAGCCTCTCAAATCAACACTTGACTTGTCTTATAAAATCCATATAAAACACTTAAAGCATTGTTTAAACGTTTAGCCTACTATCACCACCATCACAGTAAAAAGGCATTTTTGACAAGATGAGGCAGGCAGATCGCAACGACGCGCTAACGAAACGGGCTATACACAATATAAACAAATAATAATAATAAAAAAAACATGCTGGTTGTCTTACCTACCTCTCCGTGAAATCAATATAAATCCGATCTTCAATTTCCATGCTATATGCACATTTAACGGAGTTCATGTCAACGAAAGCAACCGATATGAGCATTTCATTCATCAGCTCATTTCAACGCCAAAGACCGCATTATGAGAACGAGCGACCTAAACACTGGTAAGAGCCTTTAGTCTCATTAGTTTTAATGAAGATTGTTGTGTTTTTGAGCATCTAAGACTTATTTTCAGTTTCACTTGTGGCAGTTTGCGTGTTGGCTTGCTTTACTCATTTGCGGCGATGCGTGTTGCATATGCCGTCCTCTAAACACTGTGTGAGCCGGTCTTGACAGTTGCGGACTCGCGATATCATGGTCTCATGTTGTTTCCACCAGCGCAGCACATCTCATTGTTTCTTTTAATTATAGAATGTCTAAAATATAAAATGAAGGAGAAGCCTAAAAAGGCCCGAAGCCCGGCCCGCGTTTGAGGTATGACGGGAAAATTGGCCCGAAGCCCGACCCTATAGGGGCGTAAAAAAGTCGGGGCCCGTCGTGCTCGGGCAGAAATGCAGGGCTCTATAATATAGGCTACTATTTAAACATAAATATGAAACTAAATAGGCTTTACGTTTTCTTTAACCCTCTGGTCGACGAAGGCGGCGGCACGTTCTGATGGATTTCTTTCCTCATGACAGTGGGAATAACTCACAATACTCTGTCATGTTTGGCCATACAGATAAATGTGCTTGTGAGACATAATTATAAATGATAGATTGTCTACTTTTATTTGTGTACACACTCACAATAACGACAATGGTCGTCAGTAATTAATGCACATTGTGCGTCACAAATCCTGCGGAGTCACTTTGTCGTCGTATTAACAGATTAGATTAGATTTAGTTAGATTAAGGTGTGTACACAGTCCCACCGCTGGCCGTTTTGATGCCCTAAGCGTGATCACTTCGAGTAGATCACTTAGAGTCACTTAGGTAGAGAGAGCATTTTCTTGTGGTGCGTGTGATGCGCATGGTGGGAGCGGCAGCACTGTGTGTAGCTACATGTCTGTAGCCTAATGGCTTTCGATAAGGGCATTTCTCTCTCTGACTCCTCTTTCTTTTCTCCTTTTGGACCCCATCAGAGACAGGGTTTTCTACCTGCACTCTGTATTCTTTATCAAAAAACAGTCCATCTGATTCTCAACTGTTTGGGGGGGCTAAACCGGGGCTATTCAAAATTCTGTAAGTGTAATTGTAAGTGATCTATGTGAAACAAGCTATGGCCGCTGCAGATGACGGGCTGCAGATGACGGGCTGTGCAAGCTTTGTGTTCATCGCGTGCATCCTGATGTCATGCCAGTAACGTTAGCTGACAAGCTGTGTTTTTCTGTGTTTCTTGATGTTCTTGTTGGTCTGTGTTTTTTGTTTGTTTGTTTAAGAGTATTTGTGTCAGTGAGTTGATTTAGATCACCAGTTGCCTAAACGGTGACGCGCGAGTGCAGTGGTATCAATAGTTAAACACTTACAATAAGGTTTTAACTACTTAAGTTAACATGAACTAAGAATGAACACTTCTACAGCATTTATTAATCTTGGTTAATATTAATTTCAACATTTTCTGATACATTACTAAAATAAAAATGTGTATTTGTTAACATTAGTTAACACCGTGTGAACTAACATGGACAAACAATGAATATCTGTATTTTTTATTAACTAACATTACCAAAGATGAATAAATACTGTAACAAATGTATTTCTCATTGTTAGTTCATGTTTTCTCAGTACTTGACTTGTGGCAGCTTATATTGTCAGTTGTAAATAAATGGAGGCAGTTTGGTCACAGAACTGAAGGAAGAAAGTTTGGAAGTAAGAAGTATGCAAAACGACAGGAGAGAGCAGTATATTCTATTTACGTGTGTATCTACTCAATGTGCGATGTGGTAGACAAAGAACAACAGGATGTGACTGACAGCAAAGCAGTGTAAATTAAGCACAGAAAAGAAGAGTGGGAAGAAATGTGTAAACCTATTGTTGAGATGGATCAGGTTGATGATAAATACTGCTTGATACCACCAGGTGGAGGTTGGGATGTGATATGTCAGCTGAGGAACGTAGTTTACCCCACTCCACCTGAGTGACACACTCCATCTCCTCTCGCTCTTGATCAGTGATCACTGCCACGGTTTGTCTAGCACGGCTATGTAATGACAGAAAAGAGGACTTTTAGAACAATTCTGTGAGGTGCTAGTGGCCTTAACCTGTCTCTTCTTTCATTATACAGCTCAGCAACTTGGCAAGCAAGAACTAACGTCTATGGATGTCATAGCAACTTTCAAATTTGAGCAAGTTAGGAAGCTTTCCTTCATCAAAGCACTTTCAGAAAACCATTGATGCTTCCTAGGAAAACAGCATATGGAAAACCAAACGCTCATGCTAAAGTGAAAGAAAAGGCATGAAAGGCATTGTTCAATCCTTGTGTATTCTAATGCTGTTACTGCACACAAAGACTCTTTTGAAGTAACTATACAGCATCGAGTCTTATGCTTCCAAACAACTCACTAAAGTGTTTATTAATGGATTGTGACTTTTCTCTCTTAGTGTAGTTCACATTTGATTCTATTTCTCGATTTGTCAGTATGATTTCATCTGCTGGAACTATATTTAAAACCCAAGCAACAGGATAATATTTTTTTTTAATTGATTTATTCTCTCATTTATTGATCATTTATAGAATTATTATTTTTTATAATATTATTTACTTGTAATTTTATTTAGTTTTTACTTATTATTATATTATATTATGCAATTCATATTAATATTTAGAAATCATAAAGCATGCACGGTACACTATTACTTGTTTCTTTTCTTCTAATGTGGATGTATAACCACATTAAGCCATGCTGTTTTGCATTCATACTAAATAAAAAAATAAGTGTACATTTTTATGATTTGTAAATACAGTATTAATAGGATTTCAATAAACAATTATATTCAGCATTGATCCCTGAAGTGTCGAGCAACATCCTGTAAACTCTTTTGATTCGACTATATCTTTGCTGGTTTTTTCAAAGTGCTTATAGATTGGCCTGCTTTGTAATTAATCATTACAGTAGATTTAAAGCCCACCGCTGTTAGTCGATAATGCCAAAGCATAATTAAAATTAAATCCCTATTATGCGATGCTTCTGTATATTTGCTAAGCTTCTTCTGGAAAAAACTGTAAGGTCCATGAGTGGTTACCAGCTATTATTGTAAATGACAAACAAGTTAGATGAAGTTCAGTGTATTGTGAGTACTGTTAATTAAAAATTGTGTTTTTCCTAAATAGATGTGCCTGCTTGTGCTCTCACGGCTTGGGCGCCTTTCTCAAAGAGTCAAGGCAGCAAACTTCTAATGAAAGCAGTAAAGTACCCACTAAAGCTGGTGGTTCAGCTATTCACAGTCTTGCTGTGTGCTAGTTTGTTGGCCCATTCTGATGAATGTTTTCAATTATGCATTTAGATAAACCTCCAAATTGCTATTTAGTTCTGAGGAAAAAAGCATTACAAGGGCACTAATATGTTGGGTGCTGCTTTTTAGGTGGTTATGTGAACCTTAAAAATGGCACAATACATAAGTTGTGAGACAAAGTACTTACAATTTCACCAGAGTGGAAACGACTTTAAAAGTGGTGTGCTACAGAAAGAATGTTTTGTATTTGTGACAATATCGATTACTAAAGAAAATAATTTCTTTGAAAAAATGGGCAAGTGTAAGGATTTGAATGAGTTTGACAAAGGGCCAAATTGTAATGGCTAGGCGGCCAAGGCTTATTGATGCATGTGGGGAGCGAAATCTGACAAACAAGCTACACAGTACATCGCAGTTTGTTGGGTATGTGGCTGCATTGCTGCAGACCAGTCAGGGTGCACATGCTGACCCCTGTCCACTGCCGAAAGTGGCAACAGTGGGCACATGAGCATCAGAACTGGACCACGGAGCAATGGAAGAAGGTGGCCTGGTCTGATGAATCACCTTTTCTTTTACATCAAGTGGATGGCCGGGTGTTTGTGCGTCGCTTACCTGGGGAACACCAGGATGCACTATGGGAAGAAGGCAAACTGGCGGAGGCGGTGTGATGCTTTGGACAATGTTCTGCTGGGAAACCTTGGGTCCTGCCATCCATGTGGATGTTGCTTTGACACGTACCACCTAACTAAGCATTGCTGCAGACCATGTACACTCTTTCATGGAAACGGTATTCCCTGGTGGCTGTGGCCTCTTTCAGCAGGATAATGTGTCCTGTCACAGAGCAAAAATGGTTCAGGAATGGTTTGAGGAGCACAACAACGAGTTTGAGGTGTTGACCTCTAAATTCCCCAGATCTCAATCCAATCGAGCATCTATAGCCCTGTTTCCACCGAAATTACACGGAACAATTTGTACCTGGAACTTTTTTCCCCCAGACCTGCTACTGTCTTCGTTTCCACTGCGGTCTAAAGTACCGTGAAGATTAGGCAAATTAGTCCAGAGACGTGGGACTGCGCGCGGCCTGCTCCTCCCAGTCAGCGACGGACAATAATCATTTACTGTCTGCAACAATAACAAGTATGGAGGAGATGCAAGCAGCGCTGCTTTTGCTAGTTATGTATTGGTTTACTAAATATGTAATTAACAAAATGGCAGAAAAGAGATGAGCACATACTAAAGCGTATTCTGAAAGCTCGTAAAGCTAGATTTAAAATAAGACAGCGTTATTATCAGCTATTACGGACATTGACCGTGCGATTGCTGAGACGAATGCACACCATCGGACAGAAAGAGCAAGACTGATATTTACTGAATGCAGAACGAACCTCGCAAGACTTTTAAAAATGCCAGTTGAAATAAAATGCTGTGTGAGCTCAACCAATCAGCATGTTCAGCGCCCAAGTCCCACCTCCAAAAGGGCCGTTTTTTGAGGGGGGAATATTTACCTGGAACTTCTTTTAGACCCTGGTTCCTGCGGTCGAAACACATCGAGTACCACCCCAAAGTTCCTAGTTCCTGGGGAAAGTTCCTGCGGTGGAAACGCGGCTTATGAGATTTGCTGAACAAACAAGTCCGATCCATGGAGGCCCCGCCTCGCAACTTACAAGACTCAAAGGATCTGCTGTTAACATCTTGGTGCCAGATACCACAGCACACCTTCAGGGGTCTATGGGAGTTGATGCCTCGACTGGTCAGGGTTGTTTGGGCAGCAAAACAGGGACCAACACATTATCATAATATTATGCCTGATCTGTGTGTATATATATATAAACAAGATTTTGTATATAAAGTTAAACAAAAAATCCTGAAAAATTATCTACCCCCTTACAAGTATTACACCCCTGTTTGAAACCCCCAGATTTAAACACCTTTTAGAGGTTTTTTTGTTTGTTTTGCAAAACCAAATATAAGCCATATTTTTCATCCTTTAAACCTTCCAGACACCGTAATCCATTGTAAATACCTTACACTAAACGTAAAAAAAAAAAAAACAAATAGCAGAGGCTTAATTATTTTCTCTGGTAATTGACATTATGCAACTAATGCTGCCAACTGAGCTTCTCTTATATTGAACCAGAACATTTGTTCAATAGCAAGTAGTTCCAATACAATTTGTATTAAATAAATTGACAGCACCAATTCTCATCATTCTTTTACCTTCATCTGTGTGTGCTTTTTGCCTATATGTAGATGTATTCCAAATACATTTAACTTTTATTTTATCTCAGTTTCTCATCCATTGTCTGCCTGGTAGAGATACCCGTTAGCCTTGAGCCCAAATCCTCTCTGCTGTCCATCATTCTCTCACCTTCATTCTCTCTTTCTGCTTCTCCTTTGTCTCTCTTTCTCTCACGCTTTGATGGCGGCTATCAATGAGCAACCCCTGTTTAAACCCCAGCCTCTCTGATGAGGTGCACACTTGTTTGCTTATCCTTTGCTATAAGCGGCTTGAGTTTTACGACACAACATGAATAGAATGATGGTTGCTGCATTGTTAATAAGGGAGTGAAGGGAGTGTGTTTGGCCGCTGAGTTCTGGCTTGTTCCTCGCATTGTGTTAGCCAGGATATTGGGAGCTTACGCGGGCAGAATGCATTATGCCTGAGTCATTAGTAGTGCTGGCCCTTGCTATGCAGGGGCATAAGACAGGCCTCAACATTGCTAATGTCTCATCAAACTTGCCACCCCAGCGTTTATTGAGAGTGAAACATAAATTATTGTTCATTATTAATATATTTCAAGGGGCTGAATATCAATGCTACCGTGCATCCTGGTAAACCAGCGTTTACTCTACTCTTCTCCGGAGAGTTTGATGATTTATGTTTGGACAAACTTGGGTAGTTACTAATGTCTAGAAGTGTGTGAAACCGAAATATTGACCTTTTCTGACAAACAAATCAGCAAAGAGCACATTTCATTAGCTAATTTAATAGCTATCTTAAGGGTCACAGTATGCGAGTGCAGTGCGAGGCAGGTAAACAGTGAACTCGATGACCCACAAGTAGGGTTGACTGACAGCTAGAATTCAATTATAGTGATTTAGAAGTGAACTTTGCTCCTCAATCATCCCTCCAAAGGGCAAACTTGTGATGAGATCATGGCATAACTGTTTTATTTAATTAGAAGATATAGAGAATTCTGTCCTGATTGTGGGTGAAAGGATTAGATGCTTTTGTAAGTTAGTAGAATTCGCTTTCATGCTTCATTGTGCTGTGAAAATATAAACAGCCACATCGAAAGAAAAGCAGGTAATATCGGTCACGGCTCTGCTTTTAAATACTCAAGACATCAGGGCCTTGCTTTCATTATGTCTGACAGTCTACACTCTAGAGGGGTTCTATAGCTATAGAACCAATGCAGAGAAAGAGAAAGATGCGTGCCTTATACCATTTGATTTTATTCAAAAATATTTTATTCTGTGCAATTCACTGAAGCACAAATAATGTTGTCCTCAAAGACTTGGTTGAGTGCGTCTTGGATTCTGTCTGCATTTTATTTGACAAACCTTGTTTTCCCTCTTTGTCACATTATGTGTGATTAACTTAACATAGTAATTATAAATGAGAACAGACTCGTATGTATAAACAATCTGTCAGAACAAGTGGTGATTGCAATTTTTAGCCTCAAATTACTCACATAAGGCCATATGTTAACTGCAGAATGCAAAAAACGAATAGGCCTTATCTTTATTTTCAGTTCTTTATGGTCATTATCACAAAAATATAGCAGCGTTGGAGGGAGTGTTGTATGTGTCCACAACATTTGATGTTTGAGGACATACACTAAACACACAAAGTGAAGTGAATAACACGGAGTTTCTCTTCATCACAGCACCTGTAAGCGGGTGAGATATATTAGGCAGCAAGTAGGGTTGTGCCGATGGACGATATCATCGAATATAACTAATGCATATATTATATTTTAAATACTGTAGTCTTTGCCAGATATAGCCTACATTTTGAAATAATAAACGAGGCTCAAACATCCATTTCATAAGCATGTTTATTTCAGCACTTCCGTCAGTGAAACAACACACCACAGCCTGTAAAACATTTAAACGATTATCAGTAAAAAATTGGTAACCTAAAGAATATAAGAAAATTAAATATTAGTTAAAAAAAAAATTCCCCTTAAAGATGCGTCATATACCGCTCTGCGCGAGATGAAACACGAGCTGTAGACACCTTCTCAAATCTATCTTCGTCTTCATGTGTTCTCCTGATGTTGCAAAGCAACACTTGTTCTGAAGAGTGAATTGTATCTTCCACAGGGTCAAGACATTTAAGCTATGTTTGATTATTCACTGCCAGAGAAAACGAAAGTTAAACGGCCTGTGTGTGAAATGCGCCATTCAAATAAACTTGACGCGCCTTACCAAGTCTAATAACAAGCACAAACTGTGTTAAATAAAAGTAAGTAAAAAGGTAGCCTACTCATCCTACAGTGTTTTTATACTTTCCCACAGTAAAGGACGTGAATGGGTATAATAGACTTATAAACAAACGAAAGGAAGAAGCGTTTATAATTCCCTTTGAAAATGGGTGCGACGCGAGTGAAGATTTAAGAAAAGAAATGAGATATCCATGTGGGATAAAATGGACTAACGTTAGCCCTATTGTTAAAATTCACGGAAGTCGCAAAACAGAATAAAAAAGCTGACAAATCTTAAATTGGGCTCAGCCTACCTCTCTCATTCGCCATGAATCCATTCATGTCTGCGAATTTATTTCCTTTGTAAACAAAGCTTTGTGCTTCACTCAGTATTATTCACGTAAAACAGCATTAACATACAAAACACTGGGTTAGTAACGAAATTATAGTTTTGAAGTTGAAAATAGCATTTATGTAAAGAGATTTATTCAAATAAAAAGTGCACAACTCTTCTTAAGTGGAAGGAAGCTACGTTTTTCCCTCACGTGCAACCAAGCGTGGATGAGTCATTATTTGGGTTAGTAAAATAACAAAATTATATAGTTTTTAAGTAGAAAATAGTATTTATGTAAAGAGATAGTAAAATACAGATATAGTAAATTATATATATGTATTAATAAAAAAAAAACGAAGATATCATCGTCCATCACGATGTTTTACTGTAAACATCGTCAGCTGCCAATTTAGGAGACATCGCCCAACCCTAGCAGCAAGTGAACATTTTGTCCTCAAAGTTTATGCATTAGAATCAGGGAAAGCGGAAGGAAAACGGGCAAGCGGAAGAATTTGAGTGAGTTTGACAAGGGTCAAATTGTGATGGCTAGACAACTGGGTCAGAGCATCTCCAAAACTGCAGTTCTTGTGGGGTGTTCCCGGTCTGCAGTGGTCAGTATATATCAAAAGTGGTCCAAGGAAGGAATAGTGGTGAACCGGCGACAGGGTCATGGTGCTCATTGATGCACATGGGGAGCGAAGGCTGGCCCGTGTGGTCCAATCAAACAGACGAGCTACTGGAGCTCAAATTGCTCAAGAAGTTAATGCTGGATCTGATAGAAAGTTGTCAGAATACACAGTGCATCGCAGTTTGTTGTGTATGGTACTACATAGCCGCAGACCAGTCAGGATGCCCATGATGACCCCTGTCCACTGCCAAAAGCGCCAACAGTGAATAGTCTTGCTGAACTGGACCACGGCACAATGGAAGAAGGTGGCCCTGGTCTGATGATTCACGTTTTCTTTTACATCACGTGGATGGCCGGGTGCGTGTGTGTTGCTTATCTGGGGAACACATGGCACCAGGATGCACTACGGGAAAAAGGCAAGCCAGCGGAGACCGTGTGATGCTTTGGGCAATGTTCTGCTAGGAAACCTTGGGAGGCCCACAATATTAGGTCATAATGTTATGCCTGATTGGTGTACATTTACAGTTTTATTTGACATATTTCCAAACCAGCTTTGAAATACGTCGTTTTCCCATTCACACTAAATCAATCACATTTATACAATGATTTATACAATTTATACAATGTCCTTGTGTTAATTTACTGCAAAATAATAATGACTTTTACTAAATTACATGAACAATACAAAGGGAAAACACTGGAGTCCTCATTTATTTTATTCTTGAGGTAAAAACTGTGTATTCTAAGTTATTTTGTGTATCCTTAATACTACTACTAATAATAACAATGATAATGAAAATTTCGAATTAATTTATAATGTAATTATAATATTATTTTGTATAATATTTGTAATTTGTAATATGTTCATATTTATATCATATGTATTTAATATATTTGTGTATATAATTATATTATTATTATTATTATTATTATTATTATTATGTTTTCTTTTAATAGTGGGAAGCTCAGATCATTTTACTGACTTGGATCTTTGAATCTCGTTCAGCAAAACGAACAAATCTTTTTTCAAGTCAGTTCCTTCATTTCAGCAGAATATAATTAAAATGTTACATGTAAAATTTTCCAACACATGAAGTACTTTTGGAATATAAAATAAACAAAGCTAATGCAGCCATGGTCAAACTTTGAGAAAGAAATGATTAATTAATTGCTTAGCTGGATCTTCAGGTTTCGAGTCATTCGTTCATCAAGTCCCAGCCCCATAGGCAAGGCTATGCAGTCACTGGAAACAGAAAAGATTAGTTCATCTCTCGAGTCTCCGTGTCCGAGTCGCTCATTCAAGTCCCCATAGGCTGAATGCAGAAACAGAAAAGATCAGTTCATCTCTCGGGTCTTCGTGTCCGAGTCGTTCGTTCAAGTCCCCGTAGGCTGAATGCAGAAACAGAAAAGATCAGTTCATCTCTCAAGTCTTCGTGTCCGAGTCGCTCATTCAAGTCCCCGTAGGCTGAATGCAGAAACAGAAAAGATCAGTTCATCTCTCGAGTCTTCGTGTCCGAGTCGTTCGTTCAAGTCCCCGTAGGCTGAATGCAGAAACAGAAATTATTAATTAATCTCTCGAGTCTTCGGGTACGAGTCTCGTTCTTTTGTCACGTGACCGCTTCCCGGTTCAGTGTCTCGCGACATACACAACGTTACATTCGTATTATCGACTGCATGTTGTAATATATTTTTTATTATAAAATTATCAGAAGATATGTGCAATAAATTTTTATGTTATGCCTATCCATTCTGACCAACCCAATGTGTCCAATCTACATAGGAAAAACAATTATTATACTAGCTAAAAAGCTGAACTGAACTAAAAAAAACAAAACAACAATTCCAATTGTTTGTAAGGAAGTTTGTGATTTAACTAATTTCTGTATCCAAAACTGCTGTCACGTCACATGACAAAAGAACGAGAGATGAACTAATCTTTTCTGTTTCCGGTGACTGCATATAGCCTTGCCTATGGGGCTGGGACTTGATGAACGAATGACTTGAACCCGAAGATTTGAGAGGTGAACTAATCAATTCTGTTTCCTGTACAGAACATATGGGATGTTGCGCATGCGTGGTCAACACAAAATGAACGAATCGTTCCCTGAGACAACCCGTTGTTCTCAAGTCATATTAAAGATTAGTTCATCAACGACACATCACTATTTTCTTTTATATAATTTCATTTTCAGAATAGCGAAATAGCGTCCATGGAATGACTATGGCTATACATGTGTAACTTTTTTCTAAATCCATCATTCAGTCAAATCAAGATTGTATTGACCATGATTATGAGAAACATTATCTACATCAGGCAAACTCTTTCGACAGATATGCATAAAAATTCCTTTAGAAATGAATGCTGTAAAGGCATGAAGAAATCCTATTTCTCGTCGGCAAAGTTCATCCTCTTCATGAATTCTCTCTTTAAATGTTGATGAGTTTCTGTTTTGCCTTTGTCCTTCAAAAAAATCAATTACTTGTTTAATACTTTTATAAATAATGCATATTTGCCATAGCAGTAGGATTAACTTTGTATAAAATGATTAGATTAAGAATTTAAATTTCTGGATTTAAAGCACTGAAAGGGGATTATTGCAAGGTGTTTGCAATTATCTTAATAATTTGTGTAGTCTTACTGTACTTACTGGCAAAATAAGAAGATTTAAGAAGTTTAGTAAAAGTAGAAGTTTTAGAAATCCGACCTTCTGAAGTATGCCATTGATTGCATTGATTTTAGAGAGTCGGGTCCATCGTAAGTGGAGAGAGAACGGGGACTAAATCAAAGTGTTAAAGCACTTAGAGTGTGTTGACCACAAAGCGCTGCTATACAGAGATGTTGCACTCTGGCTGTTTGTACGCCTTTGATGAAATCTGAAAGAAATCATCCTGAAGCCCTTGAGAAACAGTGAGACTAAACTCAAGCTAATTGGCCCTTAAGTCTCCCACTCTGATTTGCACGTTGATATGGCTATGGTACATCGGCCGTCAAACTGTGCCACGTACCTTTCACACCCTTTCACACTGTGAAAACAAATAAGCTGAGTCCAATCTGACTGCATTTGTTTTGTAGCCTATTTTCATGATATCCGGGGCTAATTTTGAGTTGATGCGCTCCCAAAGACGCAGGGGACCAGAAAAACACGACATTTTTATGCAAGCGTAAGATGGCCATGATAGGTAATTACCGAATTGCTTTCATAGAGAGTGGTTGCTGGCAGGCATGTATTGTGCTTTGCAATTGTAAATACCTGTCAAAGTGGCTGTGAGGGAAGACCTAGGTGGCCCACGCCTCCAGAATTTAGACTTCATTAATTGAAACCTGGAGGTTGCTTCCTCACATGCTGAGATGGACACCTGCTGCAGAAATGAGACTTATGAAGGCTCATTAGTCTGCCATACTGAAAATATCTTCAGAGAGTGCACCCCGGGAGCCTCATACATCCTAACTACTGCCATACTTCAGTTTTCATAATTAGATACACATATGAAATGTGATGTCACTCCGCATGATCTGCTGCGGAAGAAGAACAAATAATAAACTAAGCCAAATATAATCTCTTGCAGGGGACGAAAACACACCGGGTTGGTTCTCTGCAGAGGATTATGGGAAGACAAAAGCTCAGTTTTGGTGTCCACTTCTGGCCTGTCGCATGCCTGTTTTCACCACTAAAGCCCAGGAATGGAAGGTGAGTGACTTAAAGTTACAAAAAGCATATTTTTTTTCTGCTTTGATGTCCAAAAACTTCCCTTGAGCAGACAAAATGATTATAGTTCCTTTCTTGAAGACAAAGTGCTGTTAGAAACTGCTGTATACCATGCAATCATTTTTTTTAGCTAGGAAATTAAAGTCCCGCAGAAGTAACCTCCAGATACAGAGTCTGACCATGGGATGATCTTACAGGGAACATTGCCAGGATTGTGGAATTACAAGGTGACATGGAAGCTTTCCAGTCACACTAGTAAGAGAGGGAGGTTGTGGATCAATAGGAGCTGGTAAGAGCAGCAAGCTCCTCATATATCAAATGGTGAACTCGGGTAAGAGACAGACTAAAATGGCTTCAGAGTCAGTCAAAAAGGACTGAAATCAATTTTACTGTCTGGAAGATGATATTTCGAGCTAGATTTTAAGACCTAACGAAGTTAGGTGACTTACCTCTGAATGGTGAGTATAGGTGCCAAATTACCATAGTCACTGTGTGAGGGTGTTATAAAGTGATCATGCAATTACGTTAATGACTGTGGGACACCCGAGAATAAATCAATCAGGCCGCATTAAATTAGGCTTATTGCAACCCAATAGATGGGAAGTCGAGGCTGTTGGTAAAATTGCTTGATCATGCGTTTTTTACAACAGCTTGGAGCTCTGACAAACAGATCGACGGTATACTTTTTCCGCATCATTTCTTTCCACAGCTGCTTAGGAGTTTTTTTTTTTTATTATTGTGTTTCTCTTGGCTCAAACTCTAGGGTACCATTGCTGTGTGAAAACCAGCTGCAGTGTTTCAGCCACCTTTAACAAGAATTGTTATCTGGGATGGGGCAAATTGAATTGTGCTCTAAAATGCTATGAACAAAGTTTCCTGGAAAACATAGGTCTGTACATTTTAAAAGTGTGCCTTCCATTTCTGGAAAATGTAAGAAGATTGATAAAATCCTAAAAGGTCATGGACATTTTTGTATTTAATGCAGTCATGGTTTTTAGTTATTCCCGGTTATAATGTAATTATTTGGCTAGAAATACAAAATACAGAAGATTTAATTTTATATGTTTTGCTCTGCTTAGGTTTTTGTCTATAAATACTCTTTGTGAGTACAATCTAACGGTAGTATGGGTCCAGTTATGGATTGGTGTCTTTAGTAAAGTCTTGTACTTCATGTGTCTTGTTGAAAAGAAGGAGGTTCTTAAGCAGGTGAGATGGATTTAGTGACTTTAAGTCATCCTGGCAGAGACGCCTTCTGTATTACTGTCAGTATCTATTCACCCTCGCTTCTTAACTGCCACTACCACTGGGCAGCATGTGTTAGCCAGTGCCAGGCCCTCCAAATATCTTACTTTTAGGTTTTGGCAGCTGATGCACTTGGCAGAACATTCATTGGTTCAGGGATTAGAAAGGGGGCACTTGAAGACCAAGATCAAAAGAGAAAAGCCGTTGGGGGGACTCGTCGTCTCCAACAATAAAATAGAAGTTCTGTAGCATCGCACCATGAACAACTGATCTGCACACACACACAGTTCTGCCGTTTTTTGTAAGCCTGGTGGGTGGACTTGTTAGACGGAGGAGATAACCGTTATCAGGTCTTTCATTTCTGACGCGGATCTTTGGGCTCTCCTTGTCCCACCCCTAAGCAGTTCACCAGGCAATATCTGACCCACTTCTAAGCCTTATGAAAAATCCTGTAACACTGCACAAACAGGCACTCATTATTCCTGAAATGCAATACTAAGTGAAGAGGAACAATGTTTTTTAGCATATGCTTGCCCAGCCTGTATGCTAATGTTAAACCTATCTTGATTGAACTCCTTGTCAAATCATCTTAGCCAGTCAGATTGTACATTTTCATGTTTGCATCCTTCAATTTTGTTGACCTATTTGCCATTTTTATTTATGCGGACAGATGAGAGATACCGAGGTGATGAAAAGGGGGAATGGAATTGGCAAATGGCATGTGTGCTAACTGCCAGGCCACAGCTCCAACTGTGAAGTTCAGCTTTGTGAAGTGTAACATGCTAGATTGTGTTTCAAGAGATTTGGATTTGGTTTGGTTTTATCACGTTTTTCAACCAGGTAGCATTCATGTGGATATTACGGAAATCTGACTATCCCTTAACATGCTAAAAACATCATTAAAACATTATCATCTGTTCAAGCTCTATGCTAGAAGTACTGAGAAGTATAAAGATGTCTCGTGGGAAGATAAAGAAACAAAATCTGTTTCCCGATGAAGCATTAGGATGGAGAGAAGATGGCTCTTATTTGAGTTTTTTTCGGGTTTCGGGTTTTTTTTTTAAACCGTGGAGATCCTATACCGAGTGCTTTGAAGTGTGGGAAGACATGCTGGAAAAAGGATTTTTTGGAAGTATCAGGTTTGACTGTTTTCTTTTTTGGGATTAACACGGTTGGGTGGAGAATGGAGAAATGTTTTCTAAATCTCTTTTGTAGTACTTAAACCCATGTCATGCTTCTGTCCAATGAAGTGTGCCTACAGAAGTGCCCAGTATAACTTTGGATAACTTGAATATTTTTGAAGTTCAAATGCTGTTTTTGTGACTCATGGTTGTGTTTTGATTGTCAATGCTCAGGTTTTTAAAAGCAGCTTTGGGCTTCAAGCAATAAGCTTAACGCATCACTGATCTTAAGCAAAAACCAGTGTGGCTTGTTTGCATGCAGATTCTTCCAATGTGTTGTGCCTGTGAAGCATATAATACATACATATATGTATATGTATTTACAGCTTCATCTTATACATTTGAATGGGAAATCAAATGGCTGGTAAAATTGGGCATTCAACAGCCACTTTGGTTGGTGGGCAAAAAGGGAATTTCCCACTTTGGTTGCATCCTTCAGACTGATATAGAGAGTTGATATCCTGTTTTAAAATGACTGTGAGTGTTGACATGGTCTGGATGTACTTGTTTTGTTTCCTGTCTACATTCCATCAATGCTGCTAGTGTACTGTTACTTGAGAGTGAACAAATTGTAGTCCATATTATGATACCTCCAGAACTCAATGATTGACTACTGACTGCTGACGAGATGGCACTATGACATCTTTTGCTATAGTGAATGTGTGGATGGAATCTATTTATAGCACAGATTGGAGGGGGACTGATATATGACACCAATGACTTGAAGCTGTTACAGCAAGAAGAGGAAGAAAAAGGAAAAAAAAACCTTACATCTCAAGATGATGCTCAACACATGAGACATGAGAAAGAAAACACATGAAATATAGATCAGAAATATCTTGGAGAAAGGTGCCCTTCCCCTTACATGGCAGCCCTCTGTTGATTCTGCTTTTTTTTCTCCTTTGTTTTTTGTCAGCATGGAATTTTTTCCCCGTAAAAATCAGAGGGTTGTGCCTTCTGCAATCTTTTCTGTGCATATATAAGGCTTGTGTTTTTTCTCTCTCTCTGCTTCCTTTCGATCCCTCTGTGAGTTCTGCATTTCATCTTCCTCCTCGTCTGTGAAGAACAGACGCCACAGCATGGATTAAAAGCTTTTTCCTTCACATCTCCACTGGACTGCTGCGACACTTTCTCTCCTATGCTGCAATATATCCTGCAAGTAAATAGAAACACGTATACAGTACATTGAGCCGAATTTTAAAACCCCCAACTCGATTTACAGCTAAATCCAGGAGGCTTCATCTGGGCTTTGCTATTAATTGCTGATAGCTTAACCTCCTCTTCATCTGCCCCTTCATCGCCAAGGATCAGTGTAATTAATTAAAAGCACTTTTGTTTTTTTTCCCTCAAATAGCTTTGCCCTAATCTGTCACTTGTTCATCTGCAGAGTTCAAGCAGGGCGAATGCATTGGACCCTCAACACATTTGGATTATGTTGGACAGCAAGTGTAAATCTGATTTTGTCAAGATCACAGAGCACCTGTCACCAGTGTTGATATAAACCCGCCGTCTCGGTCAAGGCTTCAAATCGCTGCACTCAGTGGAAGCTCCCGACACACGACTGGAGCTTGTCACTGTCCATTGCACAGTTTGGTGACAGCACGCAACAAAAAAAGTCTCAAAATCTCGTGTTCTGACGGTGACTTTGGTCATGTCTAGTGTTGAACATTGCAACCTTTAAAAGTGTTGGTCATGTTTGACAGCAGTCATATTTTGGTCATTCTTGACAGCAGTCATATTTTGAACAGGCAATAGAGCATTACTAGCAGAAGAAGCAAAATTTTTGAAGAAATAGTTCACCCAAAAATGTAAATCCTGTCATTTACTTGTCTTCATGTCATTTCAAAGCTGAATCAATTTCTTTCTTTTGCAGAAAACAAATGAAAGTCAGTGGGGTCCAAAAAAACTTTGGACCAAACTGACTTTTATTGTATGGACAGAATACTTTTCAAAATATCTCCTTTTATGTTCCACAAAAGAAAAAAAAAGTCAAACAGGTCTGGAAGGGTAAATAAATGATCCCAAAAGAGATCAAGAGCAGTGAGTGTTTTTCTCATTTTATTTTGTTGTTTGAATAACATTAATGGCACAGACAGCAGCAGGAATATTATAATATATCTGAAGCACATGATGCAGATCTGACACAGCTGATTTTCTCCCAACATTTCACATTCATTTAAAGACTCTTTAACTCATTTAAGACTGTGCTTATGAGGATACTAACCAAAACAGGCGTTTCTACATAGTTTTGTATGTTCTCTTTTGCATCTTATTGTGCTTGAATGGTTTAAAAGCGTTTTAATGAATCGCTGTTGACATTCATTGTCATCACTATAGCCAAAGGATGCAATGAAAAAAAAAACTGATGCTGTGTTAATTGCTTTGAATATTTTTTATGCGTTAAACAGAAAAAAAGAAAAGAACAAAAAAGTATATATATATATATATATATATATATACATTTATTTTTTTCTGTTTAACGCATAAAAAATATTCAAAGCAATTAACACAGCATCAGTTTTATATACACATACATACATATATACATACACTCACCTAAAGGATTATTAGGAACACCATACTAATACTGTGTTTGACCCCCTTTCGCCTTCAGAACTGCCTTAATTCTATGTGGCATTGATTCAACAAGGTGCTGAAAGCATTCTTTAGAAATGTTGGCCCATATTGATAGGATAGCATCTTGCAGTTGATGGAGATTTGTGGGATGCACATCCAGGGCACGAAGCTCCCGTTCCACCACATCCCAAAGATGCTCTATTGGGTTGAGATCTGGTGACTGTGGGGGCCATTTTAGTACAGTGAACTCATTGTCATGTTCAAGAAACCAATTTGAAATGATTTGAGCTTTGTGACATGGTGCATTATCCTGCTGGAAGTAGCCATCAGAGAATGGGTACATGGTGGTCATAAAGGGATGGACATGAAAACAGTGCTCAGGTAGGCCGTGGCATTTAAACGATGCCCAATTGGCACTAAGGGGCCTAAAGTGTGCCAAGAAAACATCCCCCACACCATTACACCACCACCACCAGCCTGCACAGTGGTAACAAGGCATGATGGATCCATGTTCTCATTCTGTTTACGCCAAATTCTGACTCTACCATCTGAATGTCTCAACAGAAATCGAGACTCATCAGACCAGGCAACATTTTTCCAGTCTTCAACTGTCCAATTTTGGTGAACTTGTGCAAATTGTAGCCTCTTTCCTATTTGTAGTGGAGATGAATGCTACCCGGTGGGGTCTTCTGCTGTTGTAGCCCATCCGCCTCAAGGTTGTGCGTGTTGTGGCTTTACAAATGCTTTGCTGCATACCTCGGTTGTAACGAGTGGTTATTTCAGTCAAAGTTGCTCTTCTATCAGCTTGAATCAGTCGGCCCATTCTCCTCTGACCTCTAGCATCAACAAGGCATTTTCGCCCACAGGACTGCCGCATACTGGATGTTAATCCCTTTTCACACCATTCTTTGTAAACCCTAGAAATGGTTGTGCGTGAAAATCCCAGTAACTGAGCAGATTGTGAAATACTCAGACCGGCCCGTCTGGCACCAACAACCATGCCACACTCAAAATTGCTTAAATCACCTTTCTTTCCCATTCTGACATTCAGTATGGAGTTCAGGAGATTGTCTTGACCAGGACCACACCCCTAAATGCATTGAAGCAACTGCCATGTGATTGGTTGATAAGATAATTGCATTAATGATAAATTGAACAGGTGTTCCTAATAATCCTTTAGGTGAGTTATATATATTTATTTATTTATTTATTTATTATTATTATTATTATTAGGGATGGGTCGCGATTTTCGAATATTCGATTAGTTGATTTAATTATAGAATATCGAATAGTTTGTGTGATTATCGTCCTCAAAAAAATCCCCATGTTTACAATGTGGTGGTGACGCGTTCATGTAACCAGAGGGAGACGCTGCCAATAAAGCACTTAAAGCTGTCAGTCAGCTCTCAGAGTGTTTTATACTGGACACGTTTGCTGCGGTCCGAGCGTGATTCTTCCCTGCGCCTCCGCAGCGTTGGTCTGGTTTCACACTCAAATTGAACCCTAGTGCGTTTGCGTTCATCTAATGTCATCACAAACGTGCACGGGCATGATAGGAAACAGAACGCGGGTCAAATATATTGGGCTTTTTAAAATTAATTTGGTGCTATTATGTGCAGCTGAGTAAACGACACTTGGGTTTACCATATGTGTGTCGCTCGAAGGTGGCTTTGCTGCTTGCAAACAGACTCTTTTGAGGAGACGTGAATTGCCATTATTTTGCTGCCCTGATTGCACTCTATGCGCGAATACACTGCAGGCTCGTGATCGTATCTCAGGTACATCATCAACACTATCATCACTTACATGTGTGTTATTGAACTAATGACATTGCTATCGGCTAAAACGCATGCGCTGGTTACTTTTCTTCCAGAACAAGTGCGCACCCGAGTGTTGTTTCACATTCACGTGAATTGTGGCACAGCTCCGAGAGCAACCGAACTCCGGTTGTGTGTTCTCAGGTTCGGTACCTCAGTGCACACCAAGCTCTGTATGAAAGCTTTCACATTAGCAATTTTTCATGCAAACCATGCTCCATTTCGAACTAAACTGCCAGAGTAAAAATGCCCTGAGACAGCAGAAGAACAACACATCGCCTCACGAGCACACTGCATTTAACGGTTGTGGTAACTTGGGGCGATGTCAAATAACAGTCATATTTTTCAGCATGTTACAATAATTATATGGCTTGAGTTGATATAGCCTATTCCCTAATGAATTAAACAGTTTGTTATCATACAGATTGAGAGTGTGAATGGTCTCTCTCCCTCTCTCTCTCTCTGTTTATGCGTGTAGCCTTTACATGCGTGCATGCGGGGGAGGAGTTGCGATTTTCGAATGAAAATCGAATAATTCCCAGCGATCTTCGAATATTATTTTTGCTTGAAATGCCCATCCCTAATATATATATATATATATATATATATATATATATATATATATATATATATATATATATATATATATATATATATATATATATATATATATATATATATATATATATATATATATATATACATACATACATACATACATATATACATACATCTCTCAGAAAAAAAAAATTACTGGAGCGGAGCCTAGATGCCATTTACATTAAGTACTGTGCAAATATACGGCTTTGTTTGCTAAACGTCTGGTTGGGAAAGACAAAATTATGGAAATCGCGTTTTTACTGAGACTGGCAATAGGGTAGGGGTAAAACGCATAGCATGAAGTTTTGACGCAAATCTACCCACGGTTCGAATCCGCCTTTTGCCGAACTCACTCCATTTTCCCATCACAAATCAGATCGGAAAGGCATTTATAAATTTTTTTAAATGAAGAAAATATTAGAAAAGTGTAAATAAAGCATCTAACATGTGTTTAATAATAAGTGTTTATCGGTTAGGGGTAAGTAAACAGACATGTGCTGAATTAGAGACGGTAAAGGTGAGTGGGTCCAATATCATTGATCGTAAAAAGTGGGTGGGTCTTGTCCCACCCACATACAATGGTTCCGACGCCCATGTATATATATATATTTATATATATATATATAAATATATATATATATATATATATATATATATATATATTATGGATGTAACGGTACACAAAACTGACGGTTCGGTACATACCTCGGTTTTGACGTCACGGTTCGGTACGTGTTTGGTACAGTAGTTTAAAAAATATATATATATTTATTTTTTATTAAACAGTGGTTTACTGAAAAAAATTGTGTCTGTCATTAAATTAATTAAATTATAACTAACAGTTTCTTAAAGATAATGCTGTAAAATATATAGGGAGCCCTTACTTGCACATTATTACTATAACAACAGACAACAGAGCCCAAACTATTAGCCTATATTCAGCTGATATTCATGTTAAGTTATAGGATAATCAACACTCAAATAACACATTGTGTGCAAACATGTAAACTTCACATAAGGCATTTTTTGCATTAACTCCTAAATCTAATTATAAAAGGATGTTTTTTCTCCAATTCGTTGTTGAAATATAATCTTAGTGACTGTCATTTTCATGACAGATTTATCTAAACATAGCATTAAATAATCAAGACTATTAGATCTATCACTAACAGGTTAAGTAGAATTAATATATATATATATATATATATATATATATATATATATATATATATATATATATATATATATATATATATATATATATATATATATATATATATATATATATATATATATATATATATATATATATATATATATATATATATATATATATATATATATACACATATACAGTACTGTGCAAAAGTCTTAGGCACGTTAGTATTTTCACCCCCAAAAATGGTTAAGCCCGTTATTTATACATTTTGTAATAGTGTGTCAGGTAATATCAGTATACATTTTCAAACATTCATTTAGCCATTATTTGTAATAATCCATTCCAGTGAGATTTTTGTATGCAGAAGGAGTCTGACAACAGAGATATGATCCACACAGAGATCTGATCTCACCATCATCGAGTCCGTCTGGGATTACATGAAGAAACAGAAAAAACTGAGACTAAATCCAGAAGAACTGTGGCAGCGTCTCCAAGACGCTTGAAGAAACCTTCCTGCAAAGCTACAGTACTTAGACACTTGTGTAAAAATGCTGTAAAGTCAGGAAGCTTTCAAAAATAATGTCATAAGTAGACTGTTAATTTTTTTGATCAATTAACTTCTATTAACTAAATCAAATCAGTGTGACCACCCTTTGCGTTGAAAACGCAAAAAAAACTTTTGTTTTGGGACACTTGCTCATAGTTTTTTTAGGGAGCTTTGCAGGAAGGTTTCTTCAAGCGTCTTGGAGACGCTGCCACAGTTCTTCTGGATATAGTCTCAGTTTTTTCTGTTTCTTCATGTAATCCCAGACGGACTCGATGATGGTGAGATCAGATCTCTGTGTGGATCATAGCTCTGTTGTCAGACTCCTGCACACAAAAATCTCACTGGAATGGATTATTACAATTAATGGCAAAATTAATGTTTGAAAATGTAAACTGATATAACCTACAGACACACTATTACAAAAGTTATAAATAACTGGCTTAAAACCATTTTTGGGGGTGAAAATACTAACGTGCCTAAGACTTTTGCACAGTACTGTATATATATATATATATATATATATATATATATATATATATATATATATATATATATATATATATTAGTGAATATATTTTGTGAAAGAGTTGATTTCTCTAGTGAACTAACAGCTGTGGACACTGAATGACTTCTGACTCTGAGGTAAATGAGGCTGCGTGACATTGTTTACAAGCTGTTTGACGTCTTTCTGCGATTGAAACACTGATTGAGCGATTACACGACATATGATACATTTCAGAAAGTGTTATCCTCAACATACCTTAAGGTATTAATTCATGTTTATTCTTCTGGAAGAGATGATCGCGTTCACTCGCGTGCGCGCCCTGTACCAAAACGGTTCGGTACGAATATGTGTACCGTTACACCACTAATAAATATATATATATATATATATATATATATATATATATATATATATATATATATATATATATATATATATATATATATATATATATATATATATATATATATATATATATGATGACTTTGTGTGCGAAAAAAGGTTTAAGTTTAAGTCATTATTCACTGAAAATCTTGCCCTCCATCGAGCTCTCAAATGAAATATGAACACAAAGGTTCAGTAAATGATTACATTTTTTTATTTTTAGATGAGCTATACCTTTAATGTTTCTGAATCTAATCTTGTCTAGTCAGGTAGTTCATATGGTACCATCGCCAGAAGCTCCTTGACTGCCTGATCATAAATTTCCCCAAACCTTGTCAATATTTCCTGTAGTCATAACTATTCAGCTAGGCTCAGGGATTCTTGCAAGTAGTCCAGGGTTTTTCAGTGCACTGAAGTAGGCACAAAACAGCCCACTAGCACGGTGACATATCTGTTATGGGGTTGCCTCAGGGTGGTGACCAGGATTTACCGCATTACACTATGTGAATAGCCCATGGCAGCAAGGCTATCATAGCATCTGTGTGGAGAATCTTGTTCTACGAAAGGCCAATTTGGTAATAAGCCCGGATGCCTTTCTGGCTTTGTGCTATAGCCCATTTGTTCTCCCCTCCAGTCATGAGAGCTATATTAGATCGTAATGATATCTCAAGTGAACTTGAGATATCGGAAGGCCATCAGAAATGGTGTAAATAGAGGACTTAGGGCTTATTAGGAGAATAAGAAACGTTGTGTTGTAAGTGAAATTAAAATGATCCCAATATATGCATGGTATTACTAAATAGACAGAAAAGACTAATTTTATCTTGTTAAAGGGATAAAAAAATAAAATCTTACTTGTTGTTTGCTTTTTGTACATACAATGAGTCAAACAATGTTGTTTTGGACCCATTGACTTTCATTGTATGGACAACAGTGGGAACGTTCTTCAAAATGTACAGGTTAGGAACGACGTGGGTGAGTAAATGAAGCGGTATAAATGAATAACGGTACATTTTTCTGTGAACTATATATTCTCAGCGGTATAATAGCAGAAATCTAAACTAGCAGTCTCTCTCAGATGGATGAGATGTTCACACTTGTACGATTTTCTTCCTTTGCAGCACAGATGTGTGACTTGGCTTCTATATTGTCGACTTTATCCAGCAGTAGAGGGCAGTGTGGATCTGTTCTTCAGATCTTGGAAGTGGCATTGCAGTACTCTCTGAGAGCGAGGTCATCTGCAAAGGGGTTGATCTGTACCTTTGACAGTTACGTGCTAATTATTGGAAATCATCAGTGCTCTAACAGAGCCTTTTAAAGCAAGCAGTCACAGTCTTGTCCTCCACCCCTTTTCCTCACGCCCATTGTGATTTTGTGGAGAAAACCAAGGGCAAGGGCTAACATAACCACACGGAGCAAAGCTTAGCGAGCACCAAATGTGTTAATTTAAACGTCAACACTTCCTGTGATATACTTTCAGTGGTGTATGGGAACATTTTGAGAGTAATTGTTTAACAAGGTAAACAGAAACATTTTCAGTCTTGGCCTTAATCTGGCAATCGTATTTCTGTGAATTGCCTTTGGTTTGTCTTTTTCTAAGCTAATTATGCTGTCAGTCTTCTTCAACCGATCACCCCACACGGGCCGCTGCAAATGAAGCACCGGTCGCACATCAGCATTAAAGCGCTTTGCATGCTTGCCGCAGTGCAAACTCTGCCTCCACGGGGAACCCCAAGCAACCTGGATCACTGTCTCCTGCTTAAAAGTGGTTCATTAGCATTCCACCTCCATTAATGTGGGTATGTCTCCACCTTACCTGTCCCCCAAGGCTGATAAGGCGAAATGCATTGGAATTAAAAGTGAAGCAGGAGATTTGGTTATCTAACGTTACCACTCCCTTGTCAGCACCTGATTAGTAGCTGTTTCTTGTAATTATTATGATCATTTGAATAAATGTATGCAGTTTTTTCTGGGGGTACAGCTGTGCAGGATGAAGAGGTGTTTAAAAATGGAGCTTAAAGCCTGGGATATGTTCTTTGAGCCAGCATGGCAGCTTGGTGACAGTGCCTGCTGCTTAGCACATTAGGGATTTGAGGACCTTTTGTTCTGTGTTCCATGTCATCTGATCAAGGGGATTAAAGATACCCTCTCGTCACACCCCTCTTTGGTCCCTTGCAGTGGCATCCTCCAATTAGATCCTAAGGGCTTGCGGAGATTTTGGTGGCTCACCACGTTACCCTGTGCACACGTTCCGCTTGGTAGAGAGAGAAAGAAGGAAACGAAGACAGATAGATACGGAGATGGAGAGATTTATATGCTCCAGACAACTCTTGGCTTCCACTCGTCTTTTCAAGCCCATTATTTGCAGAACAGTCCATTGCTTTCATCTCAATGATGCTGGGATTGTCGCGCCATGTCAGAGAAATCGTGGCGGGCAGGGATGAAGAGATGTGTTGGATTATCACATTAGTTGGATACATCACAAAGTGCAGAATGACTGAGCAGGACATAAGGAGGGAAATATCAATGCCTGCATGAATATGAATGTTACTTAGTGATGTCCTGCCAATGTCAGATGGTACTGTGGTACACCAATATGCTAAATGACTATGCTAATTTAATTTTCAATCAATTGTTGCAGAAACCAGAGCATCTTATTTAAAATAATGACAAGTTGTGTCAATTTGATTGACAGGCGATCTGACCAATCACATCGCCGAATCTGATGTTTCGTCCGACAAAGCAGTCAGGAGAGTTTTATTAGATTAACGTCGGTGGACTTGAACTTGAAAAACTGTGTGTACTGATGTCTTTCCACAGTTGAAACAACATTTCTTTTAGTGTTCATTCATGTTTATTTCATGCTTATCAATGAACTAGAAGGAGATGATCGGTTCACGAGCAGCTTTAACTGAGGCGCTACAGCGATCACGACACATTAAAGAGCCACAAAACGGTATTTATTGTTAAAATTTCTTAAGAATTTTCATATCAAAAGTAACTTGCTCTGTCGGCGTGTTGTCAGTGTCCTCTTCGCTCCATAATGTATTTTCTCTACGAGAGAACGTGTGTGTGGTTTGAGAGCGCCATGGCTTATCGGACATAGCAACAGTAACTAAAAGGGGCGGGTCTTTGCGAACAGTCAATTCTGTCATGGTTTTACTTACCCATGTTGTTCCAAACCACAGAATATTACCATTTATGTGGAATTTTGGCAATTTACTTTTCAGTATGAAAATGATGGGGACTGGGGGCTGTCAAGCCCCAAACAAAAAAGCACAATAGTTATATTTCAAGTCTACTGTAGCAATTGAACAACATCTTAGGTCATTATTCACCTAAAATCTTCCTCTCCATTAAGCTGTGCCACCATTAATCATTGAGTTAGTGAGGTACCCACACAAACCAGTTCAGTCAGATTTGGGAACAAATCATTCAGACCAATTTTATGAACTGGATCGAGTGATTCGTTGAAAAGATCTGATTCAAAGGATTCATTCGTCATTACTGCTACTCTCATGAATGTGCCAAAGATAGTGAAGGCAGATATCAGGATTTTCAAGGAATAATGACTTAAATTTCAGTCGGTTTCTCACACAAACCAATCATATGATTTTAAAAGACTTGGAATATAGTGCATCAATTGTATTAACCCCTTTTATGATACAATCATGGTTCTTTTTGTCATTTTGGAGCTTGACAGGCCAAAATGACTGCCCACATGAAAAAGAGTGGGCAGGTTATTCATAACATTTACATAAATTCTTTGGAATGACACAAGGGAGGATTTTAACAGGATTTTCTTTCCTTGCAATTTGCATATGTTATTCAATACCTCAGCCATATGTTCTACCACAGGCCATAATCCAGCTCGTAAACCCAACACCAAGTAACTGGAGGGATAAAATTTGAGAGGTCCAACTGAAAACTTATACTTCTGCTCACATTACTCTAAATATTCTATGCAAAATGCATAACAGATAGCACAGCAGGTTGACACTTTGATCTTTGCTTATCTTGGTCCGTGAAATTTAAATGATTGGATTTCATCCAGCTCATAAAATCGTAACACTTGCAGCTCATTTCATCTTTGATCCTGTCGTCCATCTGTGTTAGAGTCGCCAAGGGCTATTGGAAAACAACTAACATGTCACTGTCTTTGAGACAGCGCCATTGTTTCAGAGGGTGGGACCTAGGCGATTTATATTAATTTAGTCACATTCAGGCTAAACTGCCACGACCTTTCTAGTGCTTTAGGCTTACCGCCCTGTCACCGGTCCTTTCCCACACGTGTATTGAATTCCTATAGGCTAATCCACTCCTATTTCCCTCTTCCTAATCCTGCGATGAAGCAGAATGCTAAACACACCCATGTCAGCCTTGTATTATGCAGCGTTTCCCTGGGTTCCCAGTGTCTGCAGCTCTCCTCCACACCACAAGGATTAGCGTGAACGCTATGATACAGCATGAGCCCGGGACTAGCACTGATTTAGCCTGTCAAACAAATACAAATTCAGTTTGCTTTTCAAGCTGTGATCAGGTTAGCATTGGCGCTTTGTTATTGTGCTATCTTGGCTCTCCCTGCCTCACTTCCTCTGCCCTGAGGCTAAGAGCGAAGAAGAAGTGGTAAAAAGGACTCTAAAGCCTGGCAATTATCAGTTAATAACCAACAGCAGAGTTCTATTAGTGTTTGTTAACGTGTGAGAGCCGCCTGTGATGCTGTTGTCAGGAGGATTTGAGATTTCTTTCATCGGAGTGAAGTGTCGCTTTGCTGTAGTGACTCAGGATAGACTTTTATTCGGTTTGCTACGCTTCATGTTAACCAAGCTTTGTGGATTAAATGCTAACCAGACTTCATTTAAGGATGGTCTTGTGGAGTCCCAGCTCAGACAATTGTTTTAATGTGTGGTGGAGTTAAATCGCCCATTTGTTTGTTTACAGTTGTGAAATATAACTATTTTTGTGAGCTAACGAGCTAGCGCGGTTATTGTGCTTGGTCGCAGCTAAATTTTAAATTTGATTATATAATAAAAAGTATGTCATTACAGTTTTATAAACACTATCAGTCAAAAGCTTGGGCTTAGTACGATTTTTTTGTTCAGAAAGGATACATTAAATTGATCAAAAGTGACAGTAATGTGATTTATACCGTATTTCCTCAAATAAAAGCCGGGGCCTTTATTTACCTGAACTGCAGAAGGTCACCAGCTTTTATTTGAAGCAGGCTTTTATTAGGGGCAGGCCTGTATTTCGAATTCCATCTATTTGAAAAAAATAATTGTTTTAAATAAACCGTTTTAAATGAAAAGCAATAGCGTTCCAGAGGACAGATATCATCAGGGGCGTGGGAAGTGGGGTTTCAAAGGATTGCAAATACAATGTAAATTTTTGTTTAGAATTTAATAATTTATTTGTAATAAACATTTTAAGTGGCCCATTAAAAAGTATTATTTATAAGTTGAATTGTGTTTTTAAAACATACATGAGGTCATATTGTGACTGTTGCGGTGTGTGCGTAGAGTGGTAATATTTCCTCCAGTGGAGATCAAGCGCCTTTCTGGAGATTCCACTCATTTCTAAAGCTCATTCCGCTCAGCACCGCCGCTCAACCCAGAACTCCCTTTGTGACATGCTGGACAAAATATAGGCCTATCTGAAATAAATAGTAAGGGTTGCCCCTGACTAAAGATTTGTTTCTTTTCTAGTAGTTGTTCATTTAAGCCGTTGATCACGCTGTGCCGCCGTCTCCGCCTCCATGTCATTGTCTGTTATAGGCTATTTGCTTGTTATTTATTAAATCCGGGCAATTTGGTTGATAAAACATAGATTAAAATTAAGATACAATTTATACAAAACGAAATTCACTTTAAAGAAAGGCTTTTCTGATATATTTGTTGTTCTTCCGTGTTTTATAGACTCGATATAAACTCTATAATTTCGTTATTTTACTAACCCAACTGATGTGCTTTCTATATTCCACATGAGGAAAAAAAAATCTTCCTTCCACTTAAGAAGAGTTGTGTTCCTTTAAGCACTTTTTATTTGAATATATATCTCTTTATGTAAATATTATTTTCTACTTTTAAAAAAACCCTATAATTTCGTTATTTTTCTTACCCAACTAATGCATGCACTTTTCTCAATCCGTTATGGAGCTGTTCAATTTTGATTTTGCATATTGTTTTTTAAACGTTCATTCGTGTTGTTCAAATTACCACTTTATAATATTTCAATAACATAATTTATTTTGAAGCCTATGCTGTTTTCTTGTACAAAATAAAATATTTTAAGTTAAATGCAGAGTAAGATGTGTAAAAAAGACAAGAGGCTTAGAGATTGTCAAGATCAATATTTGTGTAGCCTGCCTGACACGGTATTTTCACAGACTAACACACGTCACATCTCTCATAGACTACAGTATTTAAAATAGCATATATGCATCAGTTATATTCTCAATTTAATTTACAGAGCAATCCCTGCAAAGTGTTTAGGTTAAGTATAGAAGAGACCAGGATTAGTGTGCGTCGCACTCGCAATGGTCACGATGGTTTCGCTCCTTCGGCACAACCCTACTGTACATTACGCTGAACTTGAATGCACATGAAATGAAAGGAAATAATTTTTCCCCGGCCTTAATTTGAGACCGGCCTTTATTTGTTCGTGCTGGCCACGCCCCCGGCCACTATTAGAGGCCCGGCGTTTAATTGACTACAGGCTTTTATTTGAGGAAATACGGTAATTTAAAATTTTATTTCAAATGAATGCTGTTCTTTTGACTTTTCTATTCACCACAAAATCCTGACAGTTTCAACAAAAATGAAAAGCAGCACAACTGTTTATGTAATATAGTTACATAAAAAATTACGGTAATTTTAAATAATAATAATTCATAATATTACGGTTTTCACTGTAAACCCCCACACTTTTGAATTGTAGTGTAGTGTTTTTCATTTTTTTCCAAATAAATTGTTATTGTGATTACAATTTGTGCAGGTTCAAAACGAAATGTGCCATAATGTGTTCAGACGTCATACTTATAAACTATCTTAAAGTATAACATTTAATTTAACCATCTATACTGGTTATTTCTGTTTTATTTGAGATGTGGTCCCTTTATGAGTCAAAAGGAGACCAAAACTTGCATATGACCAATAACTCTGAGAGGGAGGATCCATGTTCCATTGTGTAACTGTCATCACATCTAAAATGCATTAAAGCACAGGTAGAATAGAGATTTGATTGCCGTCACAGAAAATGCACCTTGAATCATAGCACTCCATTTGTTTTTGCTCTAAGGATTCTGTCCCCAAACCTCCTCAAACCTGATGACTCATGAGTTAAATGGGTGGATGAGTTGGTTTCTTTTTCTTTTATCAAGGCTGTTTGGTTTAAAACAAATTTAAATGTATTAGTCATTTCCATATTCGGATGTCTGCCTTTTAAAAATATTCTCCTGCTTGTCTAGATGGTCTGACAGACTATCCTTGTGCATTTGATTACAGGATTAAATGCAGACACATTGCAAACAAGATAGACTGTGCTAGGGAAGCAAATATGGGCTTCCTCCAGATGAGTTCATGGCCTGTAGAAAAGGATACTCACCACCTGGAGCTGGCATAAGGCCCGTCACCCAGAAGGGTGGGGTGGATAACATGTAGAGCAGTGGGTCACTGGGGCCAGCAGCTGTGTGGCCGCCCTCTTTCTTCATCAACAAATCTCTCTTTAATTAGCTCACCTAGTGCCCTTTCCGTAGACGAGCACCCAAACAGAAGTCTTCCATCAAATCTCTCTGTGGTTGTTCTCCTTCTCCCTTCGGGATCACTAGTGTTGCACCTGCATCTGAGAAAGAGGCTTAGTGGAATAAGGCATCATGTTGCTAATTAAATGGCTTTCAGAGTATTAAGTCATTTCGAGTTGAGCTGCTGAATGTGAACCACTGATAATGTGAACTGGGTTCGAATGATTGACACTTTTGTGATTAATATAACAGGTCTTATCCTGAACTCATTAAGGGGTAGTTTACCCAAAACATTATTTACTCACCCTCATGTCATTCCATATGGAAAACAAAAGAACAATATTTTGACGATTGTTGGTGACCATTTTTCTGATGATTGAATTCCATTTTAACTGAGACATTTCTCGAAATAACTTATTTTATGTTCCACCGAGGACAGAAACTCATAGAGTTGTGAAACAACATAGGATGAGTAAATGATGACACTTTTCATGTTTGGGTGTTATTCTTTGTATTCACACACACACACACACACACACACACACACACGTGTATGTATATACACTATATTTTTTATAGTGCTTTAATGTGCTAGAACTTTAATGACATCCCATTCTTAATCCATAGGGTTAAATATGGAGCCGAACCTTTGCAGCTATAATAGCTTCAACTCTTCTCGGAAGGTTTTCCACAAAGTTTAGGGGTGTGTTTATGGGAATTTTTTACCATTCTTCTAGAAGCGCATTTGTGAGGTCAGGCACTAATGTTGGACGAGAAGGCCTGGCTCACAGTCTCCGCTCTAATTCATCTCAAAGGGTTTCTATCGGGTTGAGGTCAGGACTCCGTGCAGGCTAGTCAAGTCCTCCACACCAATCTCGCTCATTGATCACTCTAGTCTTTATGGACCTTGATTTGTGCAGTGGTGCGCAGTCATGTTGGAACAGGAAGGGGCCATCCCCAAACTGTTCCCACAAAGTTGGGAGCATGAAATTGTCCAAAATGTCTTGGTATGCTGAAGCATTAAGAGTTCCTTTCATTGGAACTAAGGGGTCAAGCCCAAACCCTGAAAAACAATCCCACAGCATAATCCCCTCTCCATCAAACTTTACACTTGGCACAATGCAGAAAGAGAAGCGTGATTCCAGAGAACACTCTAGACTAGAGTCCAGTGGCGGGGTACTTTACACCACTGCATCCAACGCTTTGCATTGCACTTGGTGATGTAAGGCTTGGATTACAGCTGCTCGGGCCATGGAAACCCATTCCATGAAGCTCTCTACACACTATTCTTGGGCTAATCTGACAGCTCAAGAATAATAAATAATAAAGTTTGGAGGTCTGTAGCTATTGACTCTGCACAAAGTTGGCGACTTCTATATAATTATCAATTATTTATTATTTTTTGTTCTGTATTACCTCTTTTTTCTGTTCGGTATAATTTTTCTGAAATAATCACATCATAGTCGATGCATAAAGACTTATTTCCACTCTGTTCGTTCTTTAAAATTGCTAAAAGAATGGGAACCAGAATTGTTCTTTTACTTCACATACACAAAACAGTGTGAAATACAAACATGAAATGTGTTGCTTCCTTGTCCTCGGTCAATCACTTTAAGGGACTTAGCAAACTGATGTTGGTGATATCTTAATTGTAAGTTTTAGAGTGTTTTAAAGTCAAGACCAGTCATATAAATGCACTCTTATGCATACTGTATAATAAGCACAGACCCATAGATGTTAAAATAACCCTTCACTCGCTGACAGGTTATAATGAAGTGCCACAGGTCATCAAACATGTTTCAAATTCCATACATAAAAAGAAGCATTCAGGATGGGCCAGACTGAGTCAATCTCCAGAAGCAGTATATTACCTCTGTAGTTGGACTGTAGTCTTGGGAAGTGCTGTTTGAGAACCCAGAATAAATGTGTTGCTGGGGAAATCATGTGTCTTAGACCCTGGGGGACTGCGACTGAAGCAGATATTCAGGCAAATGCACTTGCTATTCATCGGAGAATGGACAAAGACAAAGCAATCTCCACCTGTGAAGATTGCCTGTGCTCCTCACTGAGCAACAGTGGTTTCAAGTGACTCAGAAGCCACAGTCTGTCTCTTCCCTCCACCAGCCGAGCACTGCTGCCCGCAGGCTACCATATGTGCTCCTGCCATGACTGGCATTTAATTACAAATTAAATATTTTCTGTCACCGCAGATGGATGAAATATATAAAAATGGGATAAACAGTAAAGATGCGAGAGGATTCTTAGTATGCTCGTGGAAAAAGAAGGGAGTGGTTTGGAGAAAGGAGAGGCAGAGCTCTTGACTGACTGAAACTGACATTTTTCCAGCATTATTTGGGACCTGTTTATATTTGCACTTTGAGAAATTGGGGAAAATGGGAAATGGCTGCTGGAAATAGCTAGCGATTGATGCCCAGTTTCCACTTGGGGCAACATGAAAGATATTCAGTCCTCATAGATACCAAACTCCCCCCTCTTTCCTTAATTAAATTAGACGTGCTTTCTGCCATCTCTCCCAGCCTTCATTCTCACATTAAATATAAACATTCCCAAACAGCGGCTGTTTGTTGTCTGTTTATATGGCGTGATATCACGCAACATTATGGTCTACATAAATATGCCACCCACCACTTGAACCGAGCCACATTGCTTCATTGTAATAATACAATAATTTTCGTAGTCATATTTTTTCTTGTTTTTCCGTAAAAAAATATCTAAGCATCCATTTACTTGTGAAGCAAAGTTTTTATTTGCACATTGGGCAGACACTTTTATCCAAAGCGACTTGCCCTGCACTACACCTTTTCAGTTCATTAATTTCCTGGGAGACGAAACATGTGCCCTTGGCATTGTTAGCACCATGCTTCACTCAATCAGTATATTAAATATTGAAGACAAATGTTTGTTTTAGGCATGTAACCAAACTTAGTAAAGTTTATGTAAAAAAAATGCTGTTTATTTTTTATGCTAAATTATCAGGTTTAGTCATTAGGTAAGATTTAATTTTGTTTTTTCTTTTTTTATAGCTGGAGGCTGCTCTTCATAATCCTGTTCAGTGTGCTTTACTCGGTTTCTCAGCGGCGAGCACTTCACTTCCTCAAGGCTACCTCTGGGTAAGTAGAAACAGAAGCACATAAAATATACATATTATCATACACCCACAGTGAAATGGTGACATCAGAGATGTAATTATTATTCCTCACCATTATGCCACACGTTTATGCTGTTTATTCTGAATGATGTTTAAAACCGACAAGCATTCATTTACCATTAAGTTACGCTGGAAGTAACTTGTAAAGAAACCTTCCTCTGCAAAATAAAACAGCTTTTCATAACAAGCCCTGTGAAATCATCTTTAAAAGTTTCACACAGTAGTCTCGTTCTCCTCCCTCCTCTGGTGCAGTGGGCAATTTATCACATAATCCCCCAAAGCAGGGGGATAAATCCAATTCGAGCCTTGGTTGGACACAAAAGGACGCCCTTGCCTGTGTCTTTGAGTTAATTGTTTTTGTGGGTATTCTAAAGAGCACTGAGGTTGGACTTGGGCGGATTTAAAAGATACATGGAGACATTCAGTGGGAAATTATATCTGGCCGGATTAGGTCCTCTTATGCCAAAAATCTTTAGTATTGCATATCTAAAATATAATTTTGTTGACATCTGATCCTGAACCTCAATCTGTAGCTTAAAGCGCAGGGGTCTTTGTTTTTTTTTTGTTTTTGTTTTTATAAATCTCAGTGTTTCTATTTAGTTTCAGTGCTATTATGCAACATTTGAAACTGATTTTTTGTGCCTTGGAGCTGTGCTTTAAATTTCTGCCTCTTGTTCAGATATATAAATGCAGATAGGCTTGGTCTACTGCATACTATAAGACCAAATACAATCAAACATGTTAATGTTTTTGGGGTAATTTATATAGTAATTTAACAGTTTGTGTGGTTAACACTAGAACTACCAAGGCGGTCATTTTGACCATTTTTAAATTGTACAATGTAACTTTGTTGAAATTAAACCCATATAGCTATAGTACCCTGACTTTTCCTAAATGTGTGTATATTTTGTTCTAATATTGTTATTTTATTAAAATGACAAAAGAGTTCTGAGTATTTCTACCTAGAATGGCCATTTCAGTCAAATTGACCGTACGCATTTCAGACGGTGTATGCTGCATTTTATTTCAGTGTTTGCTAGTTTTCCCCGCCAGTGAAGATGCTCGTCACTGATGCCCAGCAACTTTCTAGTTGTTTTTATATTCTATTTAACAAGAAAATGAAGAAAATTGACCTTTGAAATGTCAGTAAGTAAGAGATTGTCTGGAGCAGAGGTTTTAGTCTTGCTTCAGAACCTTGATGATGCTGCGGCTGCATATGATTGTTTCTGATTTGTGTGATTCAAACATTTCCAATAACTCCAGAGCGTTGTAAAGTTCAAAAGTCAAAATGTATTGCAAAAAGATAGATCTAATCATTTCCATTTATATATTATTAAAAAAGATCGTAAAACCAATTTGTGTCCGTTTGGTGCTCGGTGCTCCATTTAATTAATGTTGTTCGATTTTATTTTGTTTGAGGATTTTGACATGTTTGAGGATTTTGACACTTTTTACAGTGAAGTCGTTATAAAATATGATAGACATATAAAGCTTACTTCTAAAACCTCAATAAAAGCGTTGAATGTAAATATGACATGACAAAAATGGCCATTCTAGTAGTTCCGGAATTCCGGTAATTCTAGTGTTAAAAATGTCAAAGCTGTGAAAAATAGACGGAGGTTTCTTTGAGGCACTTAGTAGGAAGTACGCTAATATTTCTGCTTTGCTTTCTGAGTTGTGGCTGTGAGATAATAATTATTTATCACTTCTGGATAGACAGAAATTCAGACCCCAAGTATACTTTCTACAGTATTTTTTTTTTCTGTGCAGTCTTTTGTACTCTACACAGGTTTATTATTGTGGTTGCAGCTATTTCAGATAAACCCAAGTCGAAGATTGTTTAAGTTGGCAGTTCTTGGCCATAATAAACTGCGATGTGAACCAGACTTTATCCTGCTAGGCAAAAGTCTGGCTGTACAAGCCTATATCAGGGTTATAGAAACCCCTAAAGCAATCAACACATCTTCTGCTTATAGCAGGTGTCATTTTCTCGGTGAACTCGACTGGACTGAGAGATGTGAGAAGAGAGGAAATGATTCAGCCATTTTCTACCTCCAACTTATAAGTCACTGATAGCACATCATCATCATCACAACAGGCAGTTTTCACTGCTAGTGTTCCAAATGAACAGTGGCAGTAATCAGATCACTCTAAGATGGACTGCTGGAATTTTTCTCATGGCTTAGATCAAAATAATGATATTGTTTCTAATCAGTCCAAGACAGTAGGGCAGTCAGTCATCCACCAAATTCACTCTTCTTAGCCTCTTCCCCTCTAAGGCTGAGGCTCAGCTATTCATTTTTGCCTGTGTTCACAGTGTACTTCCTTTTATTTATTTAGTTATTATGGTTAATAATAAGCAATGTGAGTAGTTGCTCTGTATGATGCTTGTTTGACGTCAAGGGCATGATTTTCAGGCAGGTCTACTTTTAAGTTGTTTAAAGAGGGTGGTATGGAAGGCATATTTGGGAAGCAAGTTTGGAAAAATATATGCCTTTTGGTGCTACTAGTGGCAGAAGAATTATCCTTTTTTTTATTTTCGGTAACACTTTATTTTGATAGTCCCCTTTAGACATTCTACTAACTATAAGTAACTTTGCAACTACATGTCAGCTAACTGTCATTTGAGTATTTGTAGACTGTCTCATTAATATTTACTAAAACTTTATTTTGTTGGTCCCCCAACAGACATTCTACTGACTATAAGTAACTTGGCAACTACAATTCAACTTATTCTACTAACCCGAACCCTAACACCTAACCATAACCTACCAGTCTACTGACAGTCAACTAATACTCTAATGACAGTTAGTTGACATGTAGTTGCAAAGTTACTTATAGTTAGTAGAATGTTTAAAGTGGACTATCGAAATAAAGTGTAACCTTATTTTCATACACATGCACACATATACACTATATTGCCAAATATTTTGGAACGTCTGCCTTTACATGCACATGAACTTTAATGACATCCCATTCTTAATCCGTAGGGTTTAATATGGAATTGGCCCACCATAACAGCTTCAACTCTTCTGGGAAGGCTTTTCACAAAGGTTTAGGAGTGTATTTATGGGAATTTTTTGACCATTCTTCTAAAAGGACATTTGTGAGGTCAGGCACTGATGTTGGACGGGAAGGCCTGGCTCGCAGTCTCCGCTCTAATTCCAAGCCAGTCAAGTTCCTCCACACCAAACTCGCTCATCCATGTCTTTATGGACCTTGCTTTGTGCACTGGTGCACAGTCATGTTGGAACAGGAGGGGGCCATTCCCAAACTGTTCCCAAAAAGTTGGGAGCATGAAATTGCCCAAAATGTCTTGGTATACTGAAGCATTAAGAGTTCCTTTCACTGGAACTAAGAGGCCAAGTCCAACCCCTGAAAAACAACCCCACACTATAATCCCCCTCAACCAAACTTTACACTTGGCACAATGCAGTCAGGCAAATATCGTTCTCCTGGCAACTGCCAAGCACTGGTAATCAGACATGCTGAAGGTGCTGATGGAGTAACTGGGTTATTAAGGGGTGTGAAAGTGACCAAATTACCCATGTAATCTGATGTGAGTTGCTCGACTCCACTTCTAAGAGCTTGCCTGAGCTTTCCACATGGGGGAGAGAAGGTACCGTTACCTACGCTGGAAATAACCCGCGCCATTCATTAGATTTTGCGATTGTTCATGACACTCATGATGGCGGTAGGCAACACGGGCGTGCTGGTTGCTCTGCTACTCTACACACTTTTTGTTAAATCCATACTGCCGGTAGAAAACCATCATACTATGGACACAACTTGTAATAACATCTTAAACAATTGGTTCGAAAAGGAGGCGTATTGGCATGAGCAAGTGCAAACAAACAAGGTCAATGGCATTTTTGGGTACGGAGAGTATACCTTGGCTGTTACACTTGCAGCTTCAAATCGCTACCATCAAAGAAGAAAACGCAAAGAGACATCTTGTAAGAAATCAACAAACAATGCCATGATAATATGCCTTTGCCTACTTTTGTCAGGCGATATCCACCAGTGCCCTGGTCCAACTGACCAAACAACAGCCAGAGCAAACCTTCCTGATGCGCCTACCTGTGGCTCCGGTGTGTCTCTGGCGGCGGTGCCCCCGGGGGGTGTTTGCAGGGATCCAGCGTTGGCTCACGTGAATCGCTGCGTTGGGCAGGTGCCGGTGGTGTTGGCTCCTGTGCGGATGGTGGGCTGGAGCTTCGGCGTGGTTCACCAGGGGAGCAGCGGTTCGCGGCCACGGAGAGTGCGCCAGCAGCTGCCATTGTCAGCCCTGGGTTTGGTGGTGGTTCTGTGCGGTGCTTGGGTCTGGACTTCGCCATGGTTCACCGGGTGGACATCCTGTGGCGACGGGAGCGGCTCCCATGTATGTGGACGGCGGCGGTCTTCGCGGGGCCGGTGTGGTGAGCACCGCTAACATCCACAAACTCTTTGCAGTTGTAACGAAGTTTGTTTGTGTGGGAAGAAGGAGGCGGGAACCGGCGAACATTCAATAGCTTTAATAAAGTAAATGAACACAAAATGAAAGTAAAAGCGGCAGCCCCTCACGGACAACTGCTGCGCACACGCATAACAAAACGTAAATAAAACACAACTTAAAATCCAGGCCTGGTCCTCTCTCGTTCTTCACTGGAGCCGCTCGTCCTTATATGCCTCTGTGCTCCCTCATGAGAGGACTCGAGACCGGTGTGCCTCGCAGGTGACGTTCATTCTCAATCACACACACCGATCTCGCTCGCTCCTCCCATGTCTCTCGCTCATCCACCTTGCCACATACCCCCAACACCCCTCGTAGGCCGGGGAGTACTCTCCGTAAGTTTTCTCCGTAAGGGCAGGTCAGCAATGGAACACAGTACCGGAAAACCATCAGAGAATCTTTGTCATTCTCTTCATTCAAAAAGAATGCAAAAAAATGGCTTGTAGAGAACCAAACCTGTGGGCACTAATTCCTTCTGTGTGTATTTATATATTATATAACTATTTTACATTAATTGTATTTACTAACCATAATGTGTTGTATGCAATTTTATTTTGTGATTTTATAATTTTGATTATTTTTAAGGTTGCCTTTTTTTACATCTGGCTGGAGGACTGCCGATGAAAATTAGCACTTTTGAGCTAACTCGGGTACATTTACATTATTGTAATGTTGATCAATGTACATTGTAAATAAATGTAAAATGAAATGAAATGAAAATGGATGCAGCTGCTCGGCCATCGAAACCCATTTCATGAAGCTCTCTACACATTGTTCTTGAGCTAATCTGAAGGCCACACAAAGTTTGGAGGTCTGGAGCTATTGACTCTGCAGAAAGTTGGCGACTTCTGTGCGCCTTAGCATGCGTTCACATGCTCAGTGATTTTACGTGGCCTACCACTTTGTGGCTGAGTTTCTGTTGTTCCCAATTGTTTCCACTTTATTATAATACCACTAACAGTTGACCGTGGAATATTCAGTAGTGAGTAAATTTCACGAATGGACTTATTGCACAGCTGGCAACCTATCACAGTACCATGCTTGAATTCACTGAGCTCCTGAGAACAACCCATTCTTTCACAAATGTTTATAGAAGCGGCTGCATGCCTAGGTGCTTTATTTTATACACCTGTGGCCATTGAAGTGATTGGAACACCTGAATTCAATGATTTGGAGGAGTGTTCCAATACTTTTGGAAATATAGTATGTAGAAATAGATTCATTGATGTATACATAAGCTGTGTATGATAATAACTAGTTATTAGACTTGTATGAATTTTGTCCGTTTTTAATTCTACTTCATTAAGTTCTAATTATACTGCACATCAACAATTCTGATTGTTGCATACAGCATTATTTTCACTATTTGCTATCCTCTATTTGTCATCTGTAAAGCCAAAAAACACTTCATAAAGGATGTCAAAGACAAATCTTTGAATGTGTACAAATAGACAGATACAGTCTTTCTCTCCAGGCTATCTTTGCTCCCTTTAGGCTCTTAGTCAATTTTAGCCTAATTAATGCTCTGGTGTCCAGAGCTTTGGCTCTAAGACTTGTTTTCATGGCTTTCCGGCCAAAAAAACAAGGATGCATCCAGGGCAGGATTCCAGATATCTACTCCTCCAAACAAGTACTGATGAGTTTGTCAGGGAGCTGTAATTCCACCTAGTCTATGGAGGAATTGAATTTAAAGTGGAGAGGTAGATCAACATCGGGTTCACGCACATGGATTTGTGCCTGCGTGAGAAAGCAGGAGAAAGTGGGCACGTTAGAGGTTGAGGCTGAGTAGCAAAAAGAAGAGAAAAAAAACCCAAGGAGTTTTAGTTATTTTCCGTCCCTCTTGCCTGAAGATAAGTCGTCCCTATCTCCCACTGTGTTGCCTTAACAGGCCCGTTATTTGCTCCGCCTCGCTCTTCCCAGCCCACGAGACCTTGGCCGTCAGATTTTATGCTGTGATACAAATCAGACAAATGATTGCATGCAAATTAGGGGGGAACTGTAAGGTTAAAGACTTTATTTAGCCTGGCCATTTTGCTCACATAACATGACTGAGAATGAGAATTAATCTCTACTGTCCGGCAGCGTCCCTCCCACTCTGCCGTTGTTTTCTTTCTTTTTTTGGTTGGTATTACACTCCAATCGCACAGTGACTCGGCTCAGTCTCCGGAGGTAATCATAAATGATGGCCCCTAAACAAGGGCTATTTATAATGAGGCCAGCAGACTCTCTGTAATACTCTTCCCCTTTATCTCCCTTGGTTAAACCACCTCTCGAAGGCTTTTTTTGTATGGATTTTGTAATTGGAGCAGTTTAGTGCCGCACAAGGAGAGATGAGCCAATTTGTGTGGCAGGCATGATGGGATGCTGATCAGTTCGTTTAATTTCTAATAGCGAGCGGGTTGCTTCCCTTGCATTATGCATGAATGAGTAACCATGAGAGCGTGTGAGCGGCCGTGCAAGGGGGGCGATGACAAACACTATTTTTCATGAACGGGGGGATTATTAATTTATGATGCAATGCAATCCAAATGTGTTACAAGAGTCTGCATTTTAAAGCAACTTGGTAGGAAAATGGATGGGTGCAGAACCTAGATCAATTGTTGAGGCAAGGCACCAGAGGATGGATTTATGAGCAGCACTGTGCTGAAGTCTTATTCTGTCAACTACATGTAATTTCACCAAGGATCGAGTTTGTCATCTCAGTCTCTGTTTTAAGAAGGCGATCAATCATCAGCCCAAAGGAAACCCTCCATTGTCAAACAGCTCAGCAGCTTTCAAAAGACATCTCTCCACCACACCTTTTCCTCTGCTTCAGCGATGAAAAGATCCCTGGAGTTTCTAAAAAAGATGTTTGAAGTTATCACACTGAGAATGCATTACGGGTGATAGCGCATTAATTTGAGAGACTTTATCAAGCGAAAGACTATGAGTTTGAATTTTACAAGATATATGATTTTAACTTTGCTGCTACCGTGAAATTGAAATTGACAAGAATAAAATAGGGCTGGGAAGCTTTAAAGTACACAGGAAGTGCAAGAGTTTTCTACTGTTTGAATTTTTTTCAATGTGTTTCTCCGCAGAGGGAGTGGTTTAAAGTGGAAAAAAAAAAACCTTCCCTTCCTGTTATTTTCTTTCCCTACCTGTACCATCATGTATGGGAGAGTGGTTTTGGTTTTGACCCATAATAGTAGTGTCCTTGCTCTTTTTTTACAGATAGCCAGTGGAGGTGATTCCTCTCATGGCCAGGTGGACATATTCTCCTTGAATAGACCCACACCTCGGCTTGTAAAATCCCTCCAGTTGGGCGCTCGAGTGATGTGTCTGGAGTATGTGCCTGAGCCCCCCCCTTCAGAGGATGCTGAAACCGGCCCTCACAATTCCACTGGAGTTGGAAATACTATCTGTGTAGGACTTGATGATGGCAGGTAAGAATGTTTAATATAAAAATGTGTTTTATGTTCCTCAGTTTATTAAAGAAAAATATATTTAAGTACCTGTTAAATCAGGACCCCCTTGGCCTTAAAAAGTCTTCGATTCAGTTGCATCAGTTTCTTAAAGGGGTCATGAATTGAGAAATCAACTTTTCATTCAGCCTTTGATATAAAAGTTAATTGTGATATAAGAATATCCTGTAAGTTTCGGAGCTGAAAACGTCCTTGTTAGTCAAAGAAAATCTTTTATAGACACCAGGCCCGACAAATGCCCGATCTCAGAATGTGCCAGGCTGTGGCTTCTGAGTGTGGTGAAACACCGCCTCTGAATCTGCAGATGAAGATCAACACCTACTTCATCACTGCCTGTTTAGCCTCGCCCACCGATTTGTGCATGTAACATAGGCCTAGTGTTAAACCAGATCGAGTTGCCAAGCAATAAACATTCCGTTGAGGATTATCAAATACTGTGCAGTGCCTGGGGTCGACAGTGATGCAACATGTAAGTAACTGTGTTAATTCTAATGGGTGTCAAATTTCGTTCGACCTCCCCTCCACTAGATGGCAGACATGTCATACTTCATCCCTGACTCAAAAAAAGTCATGCTTCTTATACAAAATCTTCGAGCAAGAACGCATTGAATCAGTGCGAACAAAAGCGGATCTAGTGTGCGAGTGAGCCATTTTATCAGAGCAATATTGTCAACGTCAGCGAGTATTTGCATTAGATTATTATTATTATTATTTTCTAATGGCATCAATAAAGCTTACCCCCAATGAAGTGTTGGGTCTTCTATTCGCGGACCCTAATTCTGAAAGGGAATATCTGCCTTAAGAAGATGACGATGATTCTGAAAGTGAAAGTATAGCCCTACACCAAGCACAGACGGTGAATCCTTTGCCCAATGTCAGTAGTGGGAACAATGTTTCCCGGGGTAGGAGTGTTCATCGCGAAGTTAGCAGGCGTGTTAGTGCTGTGGGGAACGAGGCAGGAGATTTTTACCGCGCTAGCCATGAAGCTTTGTCTTCTGACCGTGTGCCTCTCCGCAATCGCGGCGACAGTATTGTGGTGGAGACTTTGTCTAATGCCACTTATGTTAGACGAGGTCGAAGTATTCATAGGACAGTTAGGGGGCAACGTGGAGGCAGGGTGGGGAGTCGCAATAACAATGACAGTAGTCCGAACTGTCGTCTGTCTCTCATCTCGTCATTTCACTCATGATCTCTGCCTTGCCGTGGCGAGTGAGCTTTTGAACTAAACAGGTCTTGTCTACTTGTGTTTGTGTGTCATATGAATAATATATGAGCCCCATACATGAAATCAGAGTGCCTACTGTATGTAGTAAATGGAAATCTCTACAGCAAAAGGCCAACCACTACATGCATTCGGTTTGTTTCTACCATTTATTGGTAATGATTTACACAGTTTGTTTACTATTTACTATTTACTTGAGCATTCAGTATTGTGCAATAGCATACAGAAGGTGAGGGACATTTTGGGGGCAAAGAAGTGCTGCATTTTATCATTTAAACGTGACTTTTCATGAAAATTCTATAATCCACATCATAATATGCAATTTAGATGGGAAAATGTAATCCCTACTTAAACTTTGGGTCGTCCTTAATATTTCTCTAATTTACAGAAAGTCTCTATCTTTTATCACTTTTAAGATATAGCCTTTTGAAATTAAGATGTCAAAATCGAACGTTTTAGGAAAAAACCTCTGGCGCCTAAAGGGTTAATTCAGCTCAAAATATCTTACGTTGGGTGTCTTTGCCGACCTCTTGTAGAAAAATTTTTAATTACATCATATGTCATGACTCTTTCCACTAGATGTCTGTAAAGCTCTATGGAGCAGTTCCACTGGGTCCTTAAGTCAGTTCTTTTCAGTATGCAATCAGATCATAAACATTATCTTGGCAGCGTCACCACGCTTCACTCCTGGATAACCGTAAATGGGGAATCCACCTGTCACTGAAGTGGCAGTGCCTTTAATAATGCAGAATTATAAGGTTTAATATAATTTAAACAGATGAATTATAGACCAAAACCACTTTTTGTACCAGGCTGTAAAAATATTTTTTTCTGCTGTAAAGTTCAAGAGCGAGACCAGAAGGTTGCAGCTTGATTCAGATACACATGCAGATTTACACAATTACTGTTTTAATGAAGAATAGTATGTTACTGTCAGAATTTGGCCGTTTTTTTTTTTTTTTTTAAAGCAAGGTTTAACAGTGTATATTTTGACTCATCTCTTTAAAAAATGGGTTAAAGGCTAAAAATGCAAGGTTAGTTGTTTACTTTTTTTATGTCAAAAGCTGTACAATCGTTTAAATTATTATTTTTACAGTCATTTAATTGTTTGGATGTTAGCATAGACATTGCTGTACCCCAGACATATGGTATACATTTTATTTGTGCAGGTCTTAAAGCTACACTGTGTAACTTTTTTTGTTTATTCTTAGCTAAAAACACTTAGTTCTTTCAAAAATATAAGTGCTCATTAATGTATATTTACTTATTTCAAGTTATAAAGTATTCTCGTAAGTTTATAATATGCCATTGAAAATACATACGGGTAAGGGGTTCGAATGGGGGTCGCCATGTTGCCCCTCCATCTTGAAAGTACATTATCCAAAGAGGGACATACCCGTAAATTCAAGCTTCGCCTTTCGCGTTTAAACACTCGATGGCACCGTGTCTGGATTGAACTGGAAGCCATGTTAATCTTGGACTAAAACGGCCACCGTAGGAGTTAAAACGAAATCGGAATTGGGAGGAACAGAACCTAATATTTACTGGATGGTCATATACCTTTTCACCGCTAGATGGGGGAAAATATCACACAGTGTAGCTTTAAAAAAGCCTAAAATTTGATTTTAAAAACCCTGCAGATGCCATGTTAAATATATAAAAGCATCTTTACACAGCATCTTTGCTCCAAGGAAACTAAACCCAGCTAAGCCTCTAGTATCAAAGATATTGATGCTGCTTTGGTTCCATGTAAATGAAATGCAACATCAATGCTGCCTTATTTTCTTGTCAGGTCACTCTGCAGTGTGTAAGAAAAAAGTGGTAGCCAAGACTAATAACCTAATAGCTGCTTGTTTTGAGCACATATCTAGCAATAGGGGAAGTTAGAGAGGTAAAAGCCATTTAATCAGATTTAAGGTGCAATTACAGACATTACGGTGTACACAGATTTAAGAAACAGGTGATGACTATGCTCAGTGGGCTAAAAAGAGTTTTGCATGAGTTTTAGCAACTAATGTTAAAACTTTTGGGCAGTTTCATGATAATTTGTGGAGACATTTTTAAAGTGCAGAAATGAAATACATTTCTCTTAAAGGTCCCGTTCTTCGTGTTTTTTTGAAGCTTTGATTGTGTTTACAGTGTGCAGTATAACGTGTTCATGTTTCGCGTGTAAAAAAACACAGTATTTTTAACACAATTTACTTATCTGTATACCGCTGTTTTCACTGTCCTAAAAACGGGCTGATGAGTTCCTTGTTCTATGAAGTCCCTCCTTCAGAAATACGTAACGAGTTCTGATTGTGCCAGCGGTTCCCGTGTTGTGATTTGACCTCAGCTTAGCGCACGTTGCACGGAAAGGTCACGCCTCTTAACGGGGAGATATATGCGCTCAATGATCTCTAAGTACAGCGTCCCTGTGAAAGCCAAACAAAGGTGATTTGACTCCGGAATTAAAATAACAGCGTCTCGGCGACAAACACACCCTCGTCTTCTCCACGCAACACTTCCTCTTCTCCACGTGGGAGAGTAACAAGACCACGCCCCCTTTTCGTGTATTCTTGTGGGCGGAGGTTAGTCTGTTCTACTGACGTCATTTATGAAGGAAGTACCAGGATGTAGTCCAAGCAGGCCGTTCGCTGTAGGCTTTGAAAGGGAACTTCTGTTAAATAAAATATCTCGCTTGGCATTGAACTTTGAGCTTTATAATTTTACAGGTATTATTTATGTTCTAACAGCAACATTACACAATAAACTAAAGTTTGAACAATGGGATCACGAAGAATGGGACCTTTAAAATCACTGTGATTTTCAATCCTTTATGAAGGTTGAGAAGAACAGTAGGTATTCTGAGAGATTCTTTAAGCAAATGAAAGGGACTGATTAGCTATACAGAGAACATATTTTCTTCATTACACAATATCAAGGCAAATGCACAGTGGGAATAAGCCATTAGCTTTTCTTTTCTTCCATTTAAGATTATACTGCCCACATAGATGTCCTTGTACTGTATGTTCTTTGTTTTTCTCCAAAAGCATCCTGTTCTATGGCAGTATGGACACAGCCGTCCAGTGTCTCGTGACCCTCCGTAACCCAGAGTGCTGTCCAGTTCTATGTCTCAAACATTCCGGTAACTTCCTGTTCGCTGGCCTGCGGGATGGAACGCTGACGGTTTATGGGAGACATCACGGAGGTACAAGTTACATAATGCTTGATGTCTCATTATACTGATGTGGAGTTTGCCATCCTTTCTTTCACATCCTACACTCATGCTGCCTTCAAGTGCGCCTGAAGAGTTCCAAGTTGGCATGAATTCAAGTTGGAAATGAAATGCAGAATTAAATATAAAAAATTTAACTAATCTTTTATGTGGCCACGCCCCTTCCAATGTCCCAATATAGATATCATAGAGAGTTTCCCACTGGTAAATATGACTCTGCCTAGTCTTTTATGTGAACAAAATATAAGTAACATATATTCTGATTAATTTAAGGGCTCATCATTTGCGTGAGGATATAGTTGTTTCTCTTTTGCTTTGATGTGTTATGCTAAACAAAGCTATTTATTCTGCATACTCTGCCGCTGTTTGTTTAGGATTCTGAATAATCCGTTTTGATTTAAATGTTATTTTTTCTTTTTATCACATTAGCACAGAAATGGACAGTTGCATTCAGTATGTTTTCTCTTTTCTTTTTCTCACTAATGGGATTAAACACTAAATGGGTAGGATAATTAAGAGTGGTAATTATTAGTATGTCCCCAAATGAAAGGGACTCAATAGAGTGAAAGGGTAATCAAATCAAATTAATAGTACAAATGAATCTGATTGTCCCCATGTTCAATTTGTTCTTTCATCAACCTTCTATTCAAACATTTAAGGATGGTTTTTTTCGGTCCCTTCTCTGGTGAAGCTGAATGCCTCAGTGAGTATATGAAAGATATTAGCTCTGTCATGTATTCTGAATGCATTCAGAGATGAGACAGGGGCGATAAGATTGTTCTGGGTATGTATTAGTTAGATAGAAAGCCAATGGATTCAGGATTACCTTGAAAGCAATTTATGATTTCACAAGTCTGTCCTCTGTCCGCATCTGCGCCTTATTCATTTGCTGTAAGTAAGTGTGGGTTAATGACAACACGAGACGGGCGGGCATGCAGAACTCTTGCATTCGGAGACATGATAGATAGCAAGAGACTGTGCTGTGTGTCTACTTGGATGTTGGGGGTGGTGCAAGGCAGACAACCCTGGCACAATGGGTTTATCACATTGCTCTTACCTGGCTGTCAACAAGGAATTACCTCCACTGAAGTGGAAAGTAAGATTAATTATGCTGATGTGCAGTGTGGCGATTGAATATTGCTATTCATATACTGGAAAGAAAGAAATTACAAACAAAATATATTTCCCAGGGAAGTACAGGCTGGATTTAATATATATTTATATATAAATGAACTCTGATCAGGTATAACAAATGACCTAATATTGATACTAATATTGCGTTGGTCCCCCTTTTGCTGCCAAAACAGCCCTGACCCGTCAAGGCATGGACTCCACTAGACCCCTGAAGGTGTGCTCTGGTATCTGGCACCAAGATGTTAACAGCAGATTCTTTTTGCTCAGCAGATTGATGCTCACGTGCCCACTGTTGGTGCTTTTGGTGGTGGACAGGGGTCAGCTACTATGCAGCCCCATATGCAACAAACTGCGATGCACTGTGTATTCTGACACCTTTCTATTAGAACCAGCATTAACTTCTTGAGCAATTTGAGTGACAAAGTGACACGTGACGGCCAAGTATGGTGACCCATACTTGGAATTTGACCTCTGCATTTAACCCATCCAGTTAATGCACACACATTAGGAGCAGAGTAGTGAGTAGTTAACACACACACACTGCAAACGTGTATACAAACACCCAGAGCAGCGGGCAGCCTTGTGTGGCGCCCGGGGAGCGATTAGGGGTTAGGTGCCTTGCTCAAGGGCACCTCAGTCATTTCCCACCGGTTCTGGAATCGAACCAGCAACCTTTGGGTTACCAGTTTAACTCCCTAACCACTAGGCCATGACGTCTGTTTGATCGGACCACGCGGGCCAGCCTTCGCTCCCCACGTGCATCAATGAGCCTTGGCCGCCATGAGCCTGTCGCTGGTTCACCACTGTTCCTTCCTTGGACCACTTTTGATAGATACTGACCACTGCAGGCCGGGAACACCCCACAAGAGCTGCACAATTTGGCCCATGTCAAACTCACTCAAATCCTTACGCCTGCCCATTTTCCCTGCTTCTAAAACATCAACGTTTAGGACAAAATGTTCACTTGCTGCCTAAAATATCCCACCCACTAACTAACAGATGCCGTGATGAAGAGATAATCAGTGTTATTCACTTCACCGATCGGCGTGTATGTATATATATCATTTATTTTTTTAGCAAAAGAAAATACTTCAAATTACTCTGTGGAGCATTACATTGCCCTCAAAACACTGTAATAAACACTGGAGTCTTGCATGAGATTAATCAGAAAGATTTTTGAAACGTATGAGCAAGCCGAAATTGCTCGGAGGGGGTGGAGATTTCTTGTTTTTCCTCCCTTTTTTTCCTAGATACATTAAGAGGGTAGGATCATTTTGTTATGTTTAATCAACAGTACGCAGAATTTATGAGGATAATAATGAGGTGTCTAACTTTCCGAAGAAAATACGTAAATATATTACACCCAGGAGCAATAAGCGCCCATCTGAATGAAACAGCATCTCTCCCCATTCCACTTTATTACTTTTAGAGCAATAAAGTAAAGACTGCATCTGTAGATGCTTTGAGTGTCCAGATAAGTCCTCTCCGCCCCTGAAGGTCCTTGTCTCTGAAAGAAGCAAATCTAAAGTGGCCTTTATTTGAGGATGAGGGGGGTTCAGAGTGGCTGAGGGGATGTTTTCAAAGCAAATGCACGAGAAAAGTGCGAAGACTGACATTTTGAATATGCCATGCAATTAACCTGAGGAAGTCGGAAGTCATTGTAAAGCTATTCTGGTTTCAAAGGGAGAAATAAACAACTCGATATGTTAATTAAATGGCTCGCTGCGCTTCCCTCTCCAATTTTGCTTCATTAACACACTGTGATGGGGGGCGAAAAAAAAAAAGCTTATGTAATGCATCCCGTAATGGTGTCCATGGTGGTTACGGCGCAAACCCTGTGATTAAAACTCAAGGAAAAAGTCTGCCGTGTTCTGAGCACACTGGAGAGAAACGTATAAATTGGATTACACAACACGCCGCAGTTATTAACATGGCACTGTTAGTGCATTACCATAGAAAGCGCTTGTTTTATTGAGGGAGATATGCAGTCCACAAACACACATTGCAGTGCTTACTCTAGCTGTATGTTTTTAAGACGTAGCCAGAAATTATACAGTTCCACCACCAGTTATATATATTTGTCTTTCAAACACAAGGATTTACTCTTGAGTATTAATGAAACCAATTTACTTTAAGTGACTTGCTCAGGGCTAAAGCAGTGGAATTAGCATGCAGCACATTTTTATAGCTCTGCCATTTGAAGCGTTGTTTTTTGAGGGAAATAACATGCAAATTTACTAGCATTGACTATATTTGGCCATATTTGATATGTTCCACAAGATAGGATTAGCGATTTGCTTTCAAGCAAGGTATTTCACATGCCTCATTGTATTTGCTTTATACTTTTACCTCGGTTCTCTTTTCTGTCACAAAACTTTCAGAATATGCAAGAGGAAATATTTTGGGGTATTTTCTGGGTATTACATTTTTAAAGCTGATGGCGTTCAAAACAAACATGCACCATTTTTATATTTATTATTATTTTAAATCTAATTTTATTTGAATTTAAAAAAAGAATAATATATATATATATATATATATATATATATATATATATATATATATATATATATATATATATATATATGTTTTTACTGTAGACTACATTAATTCATAGCTATGACACTACTATTAGAAGTTCATTTCTACCACAAAATCAGAGATGTTGACAAAAAATGACCAAATTCTTGAGTAAAAAGAATAAAGTTTGTTTTAAGAGCCTTAACTTTGCCCATAGTTGAGGAAAAGTCCAAAAACATTTGATAGATGCAAAAGTTGGAAAGTTGAAATGATTGTGATTTTTTGTGTGTTTCTGTTTTATAGGGGAACTGTGGAGCCAAGACTCCTGTAGAAAAGTAACAGTTGGCTCAGCTCCCATCAGGACGCTACTTGCCTTGGAGGACTCGGTCTGGGCTAGCTGCGCTAACACAGTTACTGTAGTTGATGGCTCCAGTCTGTCCACTCAGGTAGACTCATCATTCCAAAGCTCTACTCATGCTGATATGCTTTCACACCAAACTTTAGCAAATGGAAGAGATTTGGCCAACACTGACTGACAAATTAGCTTGTGTGTGAAGATCAATAATCCTACCGAAGAGCTGTAATCCATATGGCCAGGGTGTCTCCTCTAGGGTCTGTTGTTAGCTCTCCTTTTTTCTCTCTTACCTTTAAAACACACAGGATGAGTAAATAGCTCTGACACGCTCATAATCTTTCCCGGCTGTCTCAAATATGGAAGAGACATACCCCAGGGATCTACCCCATGGGCCTCCATAACCCTGAGCCTTCCTTTAGTTCTGCCTTCCTGGGTTTTATCTTTGGAATCAAACATCTATTTTATCCTCTGAGATTTCTCTGGATGCGCCCATCAGAGAGGAGATTTGAGATAGTGGTAGGTGAGTGAGCCCCTGCTGCTTTTCGGTTGATCCTCCATGGTTCAGGCCAGTGCTCTGTTTTGTTCGACTGATTACATTGTATCCCTTTCCCTGCGGAGCCATGCTGGCCCAGCAGCTGGAGGGGGGAGCATCTCCTCTACAGCTGCAAATCTGCCTCTTTGGGACCCATGGCAAAGTGGCGTACAATGATGTGTGTCGGTGGGATAAGCAATAGAGCCTGTGCGAATTTCTCTTGTCACTGGTTTTTAGGTAATAATTCCACACAACAGTGTGCCACCTTGTTCCCTTGAACCAAAACTATTGAGGCCACTGGATTTCTATTGATGTAGAATGCTGAAAGTATTTCAACTTTTGGTACTGCAGAAAAAGCAAACATAGTCGGGCACGTCTGCACTATGCAGAGCAAACTCTTTCAAATAAATCTTGGGACTGCAACCAACTTGATATCCAATTTTGTCTCATAAACATGTAGAAATCTCTTCCTTGTAAATCAGAACAATAAAAGCTGAGGAGTGAAGTCCCACACATGGTAAAATGAGAGGTTGTTTAAACGTTTCTCTTGTAAGCACTGTCACCTAGTATTATAGTGGACTAATGAGGGGTTAGGTATGATGATTGTATTGTAGGTGGAGAATTGCTGTTTTGTCTGCTCAAAGGGAAGAACAGTGGTCCCCTGCTGTGACATAGTGATGTAGTATCTTGAGGGTGATGCGGTGGGGGCAACCTCTGTCTCTGTGTGAGACTCAGTAGCTATGTTTCCATCCACATCAAGCGTAGCGTTAGTTCTGGCAGGTCATGTCCAGGGGTGGACTAGCCATCTGGAGAAACCAACTGTCCACAGAAACCAAGCAGCACGGCACCTTTTAATACTTGAAGAAAAAGGTTGCAAGCCCAGGTAAGATTAACAGCTGAACCTGATACAGCAATATTTGCAAACTGTTTACAATAAAAAAATGTTAAACAGCAGACATTAATGCAGATGCAAACTACTTCTAACCTTTTCAAATTCCTCACATTTTAATGCCATTTACGCTATTTGTCACGTAATGCACAAAGAAACATTAACAGTTTTCAGCATATCAGATAAGAGTGAATGTTTGTGGCTATCTGTTTCCAGGATTTCTTCAGTAATCATTTGAAAATGATTCATAAAACTCCAAATATCATTCTCAAACTCACTAAAACTGGCACCTTCCATATTCAAGTAGCCTATGTCCCGTGTTAGAAAAGAGTCATTTGCTAAGATAACAATATAATTTGCTAACTAGTTCACATTATTTTACTGCCGATCAAAAGTTTCAAATAATTAAGACTTTTTTTTAGAAAGAAGGTGCTGAATTTATTTGATTAAAAAAAAAAAACAATACTTTAAATTCACAAATATGAAATATTAATACAGTTTCAAATAGCTGTTTTCTATGTGTAGGTAAAATGTAATATATTCCTGTGATCAAAGCTGAAATCTCAGCATCGTCACTTCTGTGTCACATGATCTGTCAGAAATCATTCTAATATGCTGTATTTTTCACAAACAAGAATTTTTACACTCTTTTCCACAATTGGAGCTCTATTTCATAAAATGACAGGAGATATCAAGCTCCTAAAGGACACATTATTATTTACTATCTGCCATGCGCACTTGGAAACAAATATATAACGTGAAGAAGTAAACCAGTCATTCATTAATGTTAATGATGAGCATTTCAATAAAAATAAATAAAAAACTTTTATATTTCTGTATAAATAGCATTTATATTGTTATGGTGAGATGTGATGGGCCAGAAAGTCCAGGGCCACTTTTTTGCCCCAGTCCGCCCCTGGTCACGTCAGTCAAGCTCGCTCGCATCAGCTGACTTGGCATTCTGATATTCCTCTTCGAATCAGACACATTTTTCTTCAGTTATGTTGGTTCTGTTCGGCTTAACCTAAGGGAAGTTATCGCTGCTCTCCCTGCTCTTATCCATGCCATCTTGCCCAGAACAGAACCATACCGCCAATCCAAACTGTAAAATTGCTAATTGTATGCTTGACGATAGTGGAGAATTTTTTTGCACATTTTGGGATATCACATAAAAAAAAACGCTGGATGGAAATGCCAAGATGCGCAAAAAATAAAATAAAAATTCACCTAAAAACGTGTTTAATTGAGGCAGATAATCTGATAAATCTTACAAAAAAGACATGAGCATAAACTACAATGGAAACACATTTACTGAATGCACAACACTGAAATACTGAAATCCCTTGATGCGCAACAAAAAAAAACTCACATGACTTTGCCTCAACAGTGGATGTGATTGGATAACTGGACTAACCAGTGGATCAATTTCATTTCATAGCATCTCAAATGTTGGTTTGGTCATTCTGAAATACCTGAGCCAAAGTCTGTCATCAGAATGATTTGGTATAATGACCTCCCAGAAGTGTCACACATGATTCCATTCCCAAACACCAGGCATCTGAACGCAAGATAACATGACAGCGTTTATTGGGTTTCATCTGTGCACTCTGAGATACAAGTCATTTATGATGCAGGAAAAATTTCGAGCCACAGTCGCTTCCCCAATTGCTGCAACTTCCATTTTTATTACAGGTATTTTGCATCAATTTCCTAGAAGTGACGTTTTTTTTGTCTCAAACACATTGGATGGAAACTCAATATTGCAATTTTGTTGGATTAAAGTTAAATTTGTGTCTATTTGTGTGTAATCTAACAATTATGTTACAGAGAATAAGTGGAGGATGGCTAAATAATAATAATAGTAATAATAATACAAATATAATAGTAAAATATTATTTTTTAATATAAATAAAATTATAATAAATAAAATATAATATGTGATAATCTTATAAAAATTGGATATTCTGAATAAGAAGCTATGATTACTAACGGTCATTAGAAAAAAAAGTGCTTAAATCTGCTCATATGCACATTTTATAAAATTGACCCCTTGTATTTACAGTGCATCTGGGAAGTATTCACAGCGCTTCACTTTTTCTACATTTTGTTATATTACAGCCTTATTCCAAAATTGATTAAATTCATTATTTTTTATTCAATTCTATAAACAATAACCCATAATGACAACGTGAAAGAAGTTTGTTTGAAATCTTTGCAAACTTATTAAAAATAGAAAACGAAAAAATCATATGTACATAAGTATTCCCAGCCTTTGCCATGACACTCAAACCTGAGCTCAGGTGCACCCTGTTTCCACTGATCATCCTTGAGATGTTTCTACAACTTGATTGGAGTCCACCTGTGGTAAATTCAGTTGATTGGACATGATTTGGAAAGGCTATAAGGTCCCACAGTTAACAGTGCATGTCAGAGCACAAACCAAGTCATGGAGTCCAAGGAATTGTCTGTAGACCTTCGAGACAGAATTATATCGAGTCACAGATCTGGGGAAGGTTACAGAAAAAATTCTGCAGCATTGAAGGTCCCAATGAACACAGTGGCCTCCATCTATAAATGGAAGAAGTTTGGAACCACCAGGACTCTTCCTAGAGCTGTCGGCCTGGCCAAACTGAGTGATCGAGGGAGAAGGGCCTTGGTCAGGGAGGTGACCAAGAACCCGATGGTAACTCTGACAGAGCTCCAGCGTTTCACTGTGGAGGGATGAGAACCTTTCAGAAGAACAACCATCTCTGCAGCACTCCACCAATCAGGCCTGTATGGTAGAGTGACCAGACGGCACATGACAGCCTGTCTGGAGTTTGCCAAAAGGCACCTGAAAGGCCTCTCAGACGATGAGAAACACAATTCTCTGGTCTGATGAAAGAAAGATTGAACTCTTTGGCCTGAATGGGAAGTATCATGTCTGGAGGAAACCAGGCAACGCTCATCACCTGGCCAATACCATCCCTACGGTGAAGCATGGTGGTGGCAGCATCATGCTGTGAGGATGTTTTTCAGCGGCAGAACTGGGAGACTAGTCAGGATCGAGGGAAAGATGAATGCAGCAATGTACAGAGACATTATTGATGAAAACCTTCTCCAGAGTGCTCTGGACCTCAGACTGGGGCAAAGGTTCATCTTCCAACAGAACAATGACCCTAAGCACACAGCCAAGATAACAAAGGAGAGGCTACGGGACAACTCTGTGAATGTCCTTGAGTGACCCAGCCAGAGTCCAGACTTGAACCTGATTCGAACATCTCTGGAGAGATCTGAAAATGGCTGTGCACCAACGCTCCCCATCCAAGCTTCAGAGGTCCTGCAAAGAAGAATGAGAGAAACTGCCCAAAATTAGGTGTGCCAAGCTTGTAGCATCATACTCAAAAAGACTTGAGGCTGTAATTGGTGCCAAAGGTGCTTCAACAAAGTATTGAGCAAAGGCTGTGGATACTTATGTACATGTTTTTTTTCTTCTTCCATGTTTTATGTTTAATAAATTTGCAAAGATTTCAAACAAACTTCTTTCGCTTTGTCATTATGGGGTATTGTTTGTAGAATTGAGGGAAAAAAAAATCAATTGAATCCATTTTGGAATAAGGCTGTAACAACAAAATATGGGAAAAGTGAAGCGCTGTGAATACTTTCTAGATGCACTGTACATGCATCTTAAATGAGTCTACTGTGACTATGTGCATGACTTACTGTGTCAGTATGTTACTGTACTGTATGTGGATAAATGTACTTCTCACTACGAACATAATGTTTCAAGCAAAATGATCATTGTTATTTCAGCAAGCAGCTGTGATAAATGTACTTAGGATGTGCGTGCTTCATGTGGTCTGCATTTTATTCATTTAGATGCTTTTATCCAAATCAAATTATCCATGTAGATGCCAGGCTTACCCAAGATGTTCTGTTCATATATATTTATGAGATTGTCCACATTTTTCATTCATTTGGTTGTTATAGCTGTAAATCCATACCTGTTTTAGCGCAATTGTGTTGAATGGGACGCTCTGGAAGCTTGTTTCCGCCACAGAATAAAACATTTTAAAAGATAGTTGTGACTTTTTAACACACAATTGCGAGTTTATATCTTGCAATTCTGATAAAAAAGTCAGAATTGTGAGATATAAACTCGCAATTGCGAGTTATAAAGTCTGAATTGAGTGATAATAAAGTCTCAGTTACGTGTTATAAATTCAGAATTGCAAGATATAAACTTGCAAGACTTTTTTTTCTTGCAATTGTGTGTTATAAAGTAAACAAGCTTCCATAGGACACAGTATTAGTAAAGATTTTGATGCCCTGTCCACCCAAGACCACTTGAAAGCGATTGCATTCAGAGATATATAGGCCTACGTACTAATATACACTACCATTCAAAAGTTAAGTAAGAATCTGTAAGATTTAAAAATCTTTCTATTTATGTAATTTATTCCTGTAATGGCAAAGCTATGATTTTCAATAGCCATTACTTCAGAAATCATTCTAATATGCTGATTTGGTGCTCAAGAATAATTTCTTATTATTATCAATGTTGAAAACAGTTCTGTTTAATATTTTTGTGGAAAAGGTCTTTGATAACCTTTTCTAACAATGTAAATCTCTTTACAATCACTTTTTTTTAAATCAATTTAAACCATTCTTGCTCAATAAAAGTATTAACTAATAAAAATCTTACTGACCCCAAACTATAACATCACAACAGTTTTGATATAATTATTCTTCTAGTGTCTTGTCTCTGAAGTCCAAGCATTATAAAACGAAAACATAGAGAGAACAAGAGAGCAAAGGCAAGCACCACCGACAAGTCAATGAAAAGCGAAAACACATCAAAGGCAGTTTCAGTCTTCTCCCTTGCTCTCAAACAAAAGAAGCTCCCTTTGGCAAGGGCACGCAAACAGGTGCTAATCCCTGTCCGCTAGTGTGCAGAGGAGAAAACGGTCTCTCGCACCCACCTCACCCCATCCAACTAATCTGCCTCAACCCCAGACTGGAGAACTAGCTGTTTGTAAGAGCTATCAAGGCTCCTCGGTAGCACCACAAACCTCAGGGGGCTGCGTGCAAACCCTCGATAAGGAGCGCAGCTCCCTCATGCCTCATTAGAGGATCAGGCATGAAATGGCTCCTCTTTCCCTGTGGACTTTTAAAAGGTGCTTGGGAGGGGGTGTATTGTTTTCTGAGACAGTGGATCCACTGTGAATCACTTTGAAATCAAAGAAATTGGATCCTGAGTCATTGAAACCTTCATGATGTGTGGCCCTTGAACCCACTGGTCGGATGGTGAGTTTGATGGCACAATAATTTGACACATTGCAGGAAAAGATAAAAGCTGTTCGTTTGCATTGGAAGTTACTTTTGTATTTTATAGTACTGAATATCCTTACACTGTTCATTTCTAACAATTGCTTACCATTTCAAATAAAATGGTAAGCATAATTGCAGATCACAAGCAAAATCAAAGTGAAGATAATGAATAGAGCTACTAGTGAAAATGCATTTTGTAATTTAATTTATAAAATTAAGGTTGCAACAGAATGAGATCTTCTGGAAGACACTGAACATTGGATCCTCATAAAACAACAACAACGGTCCCAGTGTTAGGAGAAGACTATTTAAAATAAGCTCCATGAAGGATTACAGCATTTTTTAATAAATTCTACAAGTTGAAGCCAATAAGAGGACTTATAAACTGCTGTAATGTGTGTTCCCCCTTCTGGTGTTAATCGGCAGCCATGCTGCTGTGTTTGAACATTTTTAGTCTAGGACTTTTTTCTGGAAGATCAGAAAGAACAGTACTGTGTACAGTATTAGTAATCTGCCACTGACACTATGGAAGCCTTTCAGCTGTGGCTCATTCACAATACAGCACGCCTCAAGTACCTTATTGATTTTATGGTTACCACACAATAAAAGTATTTCATCCAAAAAATGTATATATTAATTTGACTTTTTGAAGGAAATTCATGAACTGTTAAATACAGTAATATTCCCTCCAAACTTTGGAAACTGTGGCCCTTACACAGACACATCAACGTATCTCCCATAAAGCCGCTGCCACACTAGACTTTGAGCATGCAAAATTTCTCCAGACACTGCAACGGTTGTGATATGACGCCAAGCTCTGCAGTGTCTTTTTTATTAACATGAATTCAACATATAACAAATAGTAATACACTCAAGATGTAAAAAATATACAATCTCAACTTTACTGCAAAAATATTGTAACAACTGGCAGTTATTCTGAAGAACGTGGGGCTGACCGGAGCTAAGCTATTACACTTTTTCTAAGCTAATCGCTAGAGGAAACCGCACGACCATGAGTGTCTCTGAGAATAGGAGCACAGGCAGAACAGACCAGCAGGAGGCAGTATCACCTTCTTTCTCCTTTTATTCTGAACACAGAAAAAGAACTACACAGGCAGGGCCATATCGCCATGTCCCTCCCCTACACATCTCTCTCCATGACGGTGAGAGCCACACTTAGGCGAACATAAACACATAACTTTACTAACGCAAAAACTCAACCATATTGCCTAAGTAACGCATTAATCAACTCCAAACAAACAAATACCCATAATGCACCTGGATGCTAGCGCTGACAGCCGGGTCATTACAATATAATTCTTTTAAAGGGTTAGTTCACCCAAAAATGAAAATTATGTCATTAATTACTCACCCTCATGTCGTTCGACACCCGTAAGACCGATCATCTTCGGAACACAAATGAAGATATTTTTGTTGAAAGCTGATGGCTGAGAAAGGCCTCCATTGGCATTCAGTAAATTCACACTCACAAGACCCATAAAAGGCACTAAAAACGTTGTTACAAAGTCCATCTCACTACAGTGGCTCTACAATAATTTTACGAAGCGCCGACAATAGTTTTTGTGCGCAAAAAAAAATCTAAATAATGATTTTATTCCACAAGTTCTTGTCTTCCGTTTTGGCCTCTTCCGTGAAGTCACGAAGCACCCCGACGCATGCGCGAGAATATGACGTAGCGCCGGCATTCGGCAATCCATGAAATGCACGCTTTAGTCCCATTTTGAGCCCTGCGCCGGGACCTAAAGCACGATCAATGTAGAATTCAACAGCTTAGATACGGCGCGTCTTCCTCTGCTTGTAAACACATCTCCTCCTCGCTTCTGGGTCATGTGTCCGAACGCCAGATCTGCGTAATATTCTCGCGCATGCGTCGGGGTGCTTCGTGACTTCACGGAAGAGGCCAAAACGGAAGACAAGAACTTGTGGAATAAAATCATTATTTAGATTTTTTTTGGCGCACAAAAACTATTGTCGTCGCTTCGTAAAATTATTGTAGAGCCACTGTAGTGAGATGGACTTTGTAATGACATTTTTAGTGCCTTTTATGGGTCTTGTGAGTGTGAATTTACTGAATGCCAATGGAGGCCTATCTGAGGCCTTTCTCAGCCATCAGCTTTCAATAAAAATATCTTAATTTGTGTTCCGAAGATGAACGGAGGTCTTACGGGTGTCGAACGACATGAGGGTGAGTAATTAATTACATCATTTTCATTTTTGGGTGAACTAACCCTTTAATTCAGCTAAGAGGTCACGGCGTAATATAACAATCTTCTACCGGTCACACGTCTTCACGTGATGCGAATTGGCAGGTCAGAATTCACCAAACTTGAATTTAGGAATGCAGCGAAATGCAAAAGTTTAAATGGAAGTAAATGGAACGAAAAGTGCAGTGTGACCGCCCCTTTAAGAGAAGACTCTTTAACAGCAGGAAGGGAGTGGCCTCAAAATGAAAGGTGAATGACGCAACAGCAGGGGTCACTCATAATTCATTACGTAAATAATAAGCAGTTAATTTCGCTGAAATACATAATACATGGAACTATATTGATCGTTTATGTTGCTAAGGGTGTTGCGGTGATACACAGAACCATTTGGTGAAGCGGTCATAGCCATGCTTTATCGTGAATAAAAAACAGCTATTGACCAATCAGAATCAAGGACTGGAACTATCCATTTTATAAATTTCCATTAAAACAAGCTTTCAGTCACTCTAGACATTAAATATGTAAAAACTGTTTTTATGTTCAGACAGGATCTAAACCAACTCATAACTCTTCCTAAGTGAATCCATCTCAGCAGTTTTTTTCAGTTAGACTGGTGGAATGAATCTAAAGCATCACTGCATGAAAAGTGGGATTTTCGTCAGTATGTGGCACTGTAGATTGCCGTGGAACTTCAGGTTTACGACTGTGCACAGCAATTTGCAGGCAACACCGAAAACTGCCATAAATTGTCGTAAATTGACGTGGGCCTTGCTTGGCAGTTGTCCCCCCATGACCCCCCCTCCCCTTAATTCTAGGGGAGGCTTTATCATGTAAATGAACATGCTGTGAGCTACACAAATGCAAATCAGAGTAGCAGCAGGGGGAGTTTTATCTAGGTTCTGAATTTTTTTAACTAAAACAAGTTTAAAGTTTTAATTTTTCCACCCTGCACTGTGAATGATTTTTTAAATGGCTATTAATCATAAATGTGAAAAGTACAAGTTTGTGTGTTTATAGTTAAGTCAGATTGTGTTTTTCTGTAATTGTCATTTAAATTGAGCTCACACCACATTTTATGAATTATCAATGCAGATTTTCAAGAGGTGGTTTCCTGGACAGGGTTTAAATTATGCCAAGAGTAGGCCTAATCTAGTAATCGCGAGTTAAAAAATTGTTGCCTGGAACAAAGATTAAGCACAGATTACTAACACCTGGACTATGAGTCCTGAACTAAAATAAACTGGATTCATTTACAGTTTTATCTAATTGCTTACACACAATTTCTGAAAATATGGCTCCATTTCTTGTAACTCTACACACAAAACACACAACATGCAAAACATCAGACATCGCTTGCAAAAGCAACACTTTGTGCAAAACTATTTTAACTCTTCCAAAAATGTTGTTTTTGCATATATCTAACTACACACAAATATGCACAACTGAGGAATTTACAGTTGAACTGAAATCAGTTGAACTGAAATCAACTGAACTGAATCAACACTGAAGTCACTTGAGCTGAATATTGACACTATATTGGCTTGTTAGAGCCGGTTTACAGCAGAATTTGTTTTGAACTTGTTACTGAAGCTGCTATGAAACAATATATTTTGTTGTATGCATATTCTTTCTTTCTCAAACCTTAGTTTTGATTTCTAAGTGATCAATTTATGTATAAGTGTTTTCACACATGATCATTGGCTGTATGGGTCCTCAGTAAATGAATGTGGCATTTAAATGGCAAAAGTTATTCTTGTCTCTATAACTTATGGCTTCCTAAAGACACGTTTATGGGTAAATAAAATATTAATAATATAAATAAAATGTATATCAAAACATATTTTAAATATAATGAAGTCATTTTATTATAGCACTCATCAGATGTTCCTGGAAACAAAACAGAGACAGAACAGTATAAACAAACTAAACACCAAATTACAAAAACATTATTATGTGAAAGTGAATAAAGTTGTGTGTGTGTGTGTGTGTGTTTTCAGTTATAAATATGTGCTGTGTAAATTAGCCTATATATACTTTTAGAAATTATATATAGCCTAACTTTAAAAAACAAACAATAACCCATATAGATAAATTATAATAATTGTATAATATTAAGCATTTACTTAATATACATTGCAACATTAGGCTACTTTACTCTAGCACAGTAGTCAGTTAAGCAATTAATTAATATCTTATATTAATATGTATGTAGCCTAGGCTACAAGTCTGCTTTAAAAAAATATATATATATATTACACTTCGACATGTACAGAATGTGCGCGTTAAGAAACACGTTCAAATGTGTCTTCTTAACATGTTAAAACTGTGCGTCGACTGTGTGTGTATGCCTGTTACACGACCAGAATGTGCGTGTCTACACATACAAAAGAAACACGTAAAAAATTGCTGCGTTGACACGGACAAACAGTCATAAGTCACGCGTTTCGTATAAAGAGATTTGGCCCCGGGCGCGTTCCATAGTAGAGCTCTAGTCCAATGAAGTGTGAGGTCGAGGTCATGGCCATGACGCGTAGAAGACGAGCTTTAAACTTTTTTTTTGCTGCTTTCCTTTTTCGTGATCAACAATGACAAGACGCCGTCTTCAACTCCTGGACGCGACCAACTTTTTCGACTAATTTTCTGGAGGCTGTCTTCGTCTTCACAACTCTGCAGGCGCTATGAACCAGAGCATGGGTAATGTAACGTTACGATTTAAAGAATATGCTTTTATTCAGCTGTATAAGGAAATGGGTGTGTTAATAGATCCGAGCTTAAAACTGCACATTTTGTTTACACAGACTATCCTCGCCTCATAACGAAGCCGTGAGCTCTTATCTGCTTGGAGCGATTTCAAAGAGTCCAGATTAACCGCTGATCACGACGACATTGTGTGTAAGTAACTTCTAATGTGTTTCTCATTCCTAGTTTAATTTTACCGTGACTGTTTTTATTAATACCAGTCTCATGTAATTGTTTTCCAGCTGCCTGTAAGACGTATTATGAATCGACACGCCGCGCTCAGAAACAAACAACCTGAATTTACATAGCATGCGGAAACTGCGAAGTTTAGCTCGGAGTCGATCAAGAAGAAAAAGGGTAAGATTTATTATATTAGATCCGTTTTTTGTCAATGTGAGTATTTTTCAGGTTGCTTATTGTCTTTATGGATTGTATTACAGTTGCTGGAAGCGAGAGTGTGCTGGATGAGGGGGACATTTGGATTGGAAGTCCGCGACCATTGAACTCATGTTTGACGAGGAAGACGCATTGTTGACGGGGTTTCTGGATGGATTGTGCGGCCACCGCTCTCGCAGCCTGGAGCACGCCGAACTTTACATTACATTGCTGCTGCACTGTACATAATTGTGGGTTTAACAATAAAGCTCTTTCTTTGAATAAACAGCTGTGTTTTATAAATGAAGCCCTTTCTTTGAATGAACAGCTGTATGCTTATAAATGCTCTTTCTTTGAATAAACGGCACGGTCCGTATAATTTTCCCATATATTCCTTGATGGTATGAATACTTCATAGCACAATAACATTAATATAAAACAAATTATTACAACATAAATTATATATTCATTAATATTATTGGGGTTTACATTTATAATGAGCCAGAGGGGCCAATAATGATTGGTTTGCAGTGATCTGCCAACCAATCACGAGGGATTTTTCTTTTTTAAATGTAGTGGCTTCAGCCAATAGTGAGTGAGTAAATTCAAGTCTGGCCGTTGACTCTCTGGTTTCGCTGCTATTCATATGCTAATTAGAGGCGTCGCACCTCCGCGCGGGCTCTCAGCGGGGGGGGGGGCTCTCCACCTACGTCATGGTTCGTTTACGACAATTTGTGGCACAGACGAACGCCACGTTCGCTGCCTCTAAATTGTCGAAAACTGCCGAAAATTAGGGAGATTTCCGGGAGTATACAGGCGTTTACGCGGTCGAAAATCTCACTTTTCATGCAGTGCATCAGAGGCTGAATTTACATTTCATTAACTTTAACTAAGGAATTAGAAAATTAGAATTACAGTCTAAAATGAAGATTTAATTTATACCAGAGTAGTACTTAAAGGGGTAATGAATTGAGAAATCAACTTTCCTTTAAGCCTTTGGTATATAAAAATGCATAGTGATATAAGAATATCCTGCAAGTTTCAGAGCTGAAAACGTCCTTGTTAGTCAAAGAAAAGCTTTTATAGACACCAGGCCCAGAAAACGAGAGATCTCAGAATATGTCAACTACTGACATAGTAGGACGCAAAAGCACCGCCTCAAGCCCGCCCACCGACTCTTGGAGCTAAAGGATGCTGAATCGATTGTAAACAAGATACAGGTCGAGACTGGATTTGCAGACATATTGAGATTAAAACACAATGCTGGGCCTTCTATATTGGATCTGACAGGAACGGTGCAACACACTTATGTGAGTAAAACATTATTTTATATGTGGTAGTTTTGCATTGTTACAGATCGTTTGATATCTGTTGATTACATACCTTAGCACGCTGTCACAGGCTGGAGAAGGTGTTATTGGTTCATTCGTGATCAGACTCGGATTTGTAACGCCAGCTCACAAAGCCCAAAGTCCCGGGCCTATGTGCTTTTCAGACGGGCTCACGTGTGTGTGCGTGTACGGTTCACGGTTATATTCACTGACGATCGAGCAAAATTATACAGAAATAACATTCCAATCAATCGCGGGTGGATGAGAGATGAATCATTGTGTTTGTTTGATAAAGACATTTTGCGAGCCCTGGCTGTGGGCTGGGTGATTCATTCCAGTTGCCGTTTGTCACTGACGGGAGCAGAAGCTCATCAAATATGCAAATCTTATCCAATCCTAGCCCTGGGCGTTTATTTCCAAGTCTTCAGTGCGGTACGCCCATCAAAACCGACCGTTTTTCAGAGAGCCTCAAAACCAATGCAGAAAATAGCCTATTACTTATTCATTCTGATGTTTTTGAATGTAAAAACCACGCAAACGTCATAAGTTGACCTCAGACAACAGTATAATTTTTTTTTTAAAAGCCAGTTCATGACACCTTTAAAGGGTAACTTCAGTGATTTAGCATTAAGCTTTGTATCAGTAGAAACCCGGTAGTATATTCAAATTATGGTTCAAATTATTGTATTACTATGAATATCAAAACGACGTTGGGGGCGGTGCTGCGGTGGGCAAGTGATAACCAATAGCTGTGGCTTTGGGAGTGGCCTCGTAGGGCAGCGAAGCAAGGGCATAATGGGAGTTGTTGTCTTTTATCCCCATGAGACAAAAAAAACATTTTCTGTGTTTTCTCAGTCTAGAAGGCACCAAATTCAAAAATAATTTCACATTTCTACTTCATAAATGACACCGATTAAATACACATTCATCTTCCCAGTGCTGAAGTGCCCCTTTAAGAGGCGGCTATACCAGTGGCCCTTTGGGGCATTAACAGTGAGCTGGGTAAAATGTTAATAAAAGGAACCTTTTAAACATGGTAGTTGCTCCGCTAGTCAAATGAGTTCTGGAGTTACTTCAGTCATAAGTGTCTTTTTCAATTAAAAGATCTCAGTTTAGGATATATTATCTCTTAAAAAAGCTGCAAAATCATCATAGTTGAGAATTGAGCCCTTCAGGCTCCTAGAGACCATCTTACAGAACTAAGCGTATTGGGCAGCTTTATCTGCATAAAAGATCTGTGTTGTCTTAACATGTCATATACTATTTATAGTTTTGCTCTCTTATTTACACAGCTCCCTTCAGTTTGCTTTGAGATTGATAATATTGTCACTGTGTAATAGATTTTTGACTGTAGTCGTTCATTCGACTGGTGCAAAAATGTATTAAATTCTTTGGCAAAATGATCACAGGAGGAATAAGAAACATGTGGGGGCATATTATTGTGGTTTCAGGTTTTAACATTCTCAACAGATTTAGAGATCAACCTTCTTTGTTTGTTTTTTTTACGTTTTTTAAGGAAATACAAAAGAGAGCTACACTATATTGCCAAACGTTTTGGGACATCTGCCTTTACATGCACTTGAACTTTAATGACATCCCATTCTTAATCTGTAGGGTTTAATATGGAGTTGGCCCACCCTTTGCAGCTATAACAGCTTCAACTCCTTTGGGAAGGCTTTCCAGAAGATTTAGGAGTGTGTTTATGGGAACTTTTCACCATTCTTCTAGAAGCGCATTTGTGAGGTCAGGCACTGATCTTGGACGAGAAGGCCTGGCTCGCAGTCTCCGCTCTAATTGCAGGCCAGTCAAGTTCCTGGTGCACAGTCATGTTGGAACAGGAAGGGGCCATTCCCAAACTGTTTCCATAAAGTTGGCAGCATGAAATTGTCCAAAATGTCTTGGTATGCTGAAGCATTAAGAGTTCCCTTCACTGGAACTAAGGGGCCAAGCCCAACCCCTGAAAAACAATCCCCCCTCCACCAAACTTTGCACTTGGCACAATGCAGTCAGAGAAGTACCGTTCTCCTGGCAACCGCCAAACCTCATCCATCAGATTGCCAGAAAGAGAAGTGTGATTCGTCACTCCAGAGAACACAGGTCTCCACTGCTCTAGAGTCCAGTGGCGGCGTGCTTTACACCACTTCAGCCGATGCTTTGCGTTGCACTTGGTGATAGCTTGGATGCAGCTGCTACTTTTTGGGTCAGCTATCCCTTTAATAGTAATTATGTTCTCCACTGAATTACATCTTTAACACAGATGCTTCTGATACAGTGAAAAAAGTAAACGTGTCTTGACCAGAAAGGGACTCCCAACTTAATCTCTGGATGAAGTATCTGTTACTCAGCTAGAGATCTTTTGATGGAGGGTGACCAGAATAATGCCTGCTTCTTAACTCTTTAGCCACAGGCTAAAATCCAGGGTTTCCCTAGAGCAGAGCAATCCAAGTACTCAGGTTTTGCCTTTTAATGGAGCCCTGTGGTGTTTTGCAGGGATCAGTGCAGGAACACAACCAAGGAAAAGAGAAATGTGAAGATGTGAATGACCTATTTCACCTCAGTGGCTGCTTTTGAGATCTACTTTTATTGTTTTGTGTGTCTGGTAATACAGAACACCATAAATCAGCTCTGAACTATTTTTTCGAACAGAAAGTTTGGACTCTATGCTGGTACACTGTGTGCTCAGGAGAATAAAATGATAAAAGGGGCCTTAAATTAGGCATTTCATATATGCTAGAATGTTTTACTTAATAAAGAGTTAGTTTAAAAACAAGATTTTCATTCTCTCATATCACCTTGAGTGACTGAATACTCATTGTTCATGATGTTCAAAGTACTTGAGTCCTTGCAGATGTACTGCATTGAGAATAAAAGGGGAAGCTAAAACAAGATACATTTGCAATGGACCCTTTGTCATTAAAGTTCAATTTTCAGTTTGTGAGGTAATGGAGAAAAGAAAGCAAATGAGATGAACAAAGAGATGGTAACTGCTTGCTTTTGTCATGCCTTATTGAGTTCTGTAACAAACTGTGTTCCAATCTTTTCTGCTTGATTCTCATTGGATCTTGGATTCTCCAGTCCACCTTTTAACCCATCAGTAAGGCAATATGACAATAGCATATGTTAATGTCATGTTTATAATTCCCAGTTAAGGACACAGGTCAAACATCTCAAATGCAACCTAGATTGGGTGGCACCTTCCTGTTACACAACATTGTTATAGTTTGTTCTTGCTATGCACATAATTTGGTACAATTTATATGTGATTTTCTTTTATATTAAATATAATATGGCATGTATCATCCCTTTGGAATGAGTATTTGCTGAATTCCCACAGAATAAATGTAACTCAAATGCATAATGGGTCTTCAGAATTCAAACAAAAATGTCCCAGTGTTGACAGTTTAGCAAAAGGTTTGGAAAGACAATTAGCAAAATCCATAAAAATGTCTTGCACAATTTGAATGGTCAGAAATATCATAATGACCATTTAATATGTGAACATGAAATATTAGTAAATAGTGTCAAGATTCTTAAAGTGCTGCATCATTTGACGTCTTGTCAAAGAGATTTTCCATTATCACAATTATGTGTTTGCCCAAATCAGTTCATGCATTGAGTTCATTGGTTGACAACAGGTAAAGAGGGACGACTAGTAAAGTGGGGCACTCAAGTTATTACATTTAAAAGGCCCAAATATGACAATTCTGTTATCATTTACTTACCATCATTCAATTCCAAACCTGTATGATTTCTTCTGAGAAACACAAAAGTGGGCAGTGGGATCCACTATAGTTTTGATTGTATGGGCAAAAACACGTTAATTTGTATTCTTTTGAAGACAGTCTCATACAGATTTAGAATGACATGAGGGTAAGTAAATGATAGAGTTTAATTTTGGGTTGGACTATGCCTTCTTTCCATGGGCGTCGGAAGCAAAAAAAATGTGGGTGGGTCCTCAGATTTTTTTAATGGAGTAGATTCCAATAAGTACAAATATACCGCTTTGCTAGCTAAGCGTATAGTTTGGAAAGACAAAATTACGGAAATCGCTACATCATTGAGAGCGGCAGTAGTGTAGGGGTAAGACACACGGCATCTAGTTTTGACACAAATCGACCCGCGGTTCGAGTCCGCCTTTCACCGAGCTCAATCTCCTCCCTTTTCCCATCACATATCAGATCGGAAAGGCATTTATTTTCAATAAAAATTATGAAAATGTTAGAAAAGTGGAAATAAAGCATCTAACATGTGTTTAATAATAAGTGTTTATCGATTAGGGGTAGATAAACAGACGTGCTGAATGTTAGAGACGATAAAAGTGAGTGGGTCCAATATCATTGATCGTAAAAAGTGGGTGGGTCTTGTCCCACCCACATACAATGGTTCTGACGCCCATGCTTCTTTCCTTTCAATAGTGTAGTGCCAACAAAGAAACTGTCCCACTTGACCTGTGTCATTATATGAGGTTAGTTAATTCTATTTTCTCTATTGTAGTCTCATTGTCCTCCATTCTGTCTTAGAGATTTGAGGTCCATCAGGACCGGATGGTGAGCGTGGCCCACATGGTGCGAGCCGGAGGGGGCGTATGGATGGCCTTTTCAGAAGGTTCCTCTATACGCTTGTTCCATACGGAAACGCTGGAACACCTGCAGGAGATCAACATTTCCACACCCTCGTCGTTTTACAACCCCAGTGAGTATCTATCCTTTGACCCTGTGAATCTCCATTCATTTGAATATAGACTTTTTTTATGCATTCCACATGCTTGATAAGCGCTTGTTTCCACCTTTTCTTTGAACCGCTCTTCTCGTGATAAAGGTAATAACGGAGAAGTTCTTTTTGGAATGGTTCCTGTAGGCTGGCTCTCCAGGGATAGACTGTGAATAAGTAGCTAACTTAAGACCCCGCAGAGCAGTAATGGAGCTGCTGGGTTACAGGCAGGAAAAGTCACAATGGCACAGACAAAGCTTTCCATTTGAAATGTTGCCATGGCAACGCTCGTCATGACTCCAGCAGCCGTGGCATGTTGGTAATGTGTCAGCGCTTTGCCATTGCGCCTTTTCTTTGTGCAGCTGGCCCTAAATTTGTCTACTTTTTTACCATTTAATAATCACCTTTAGCTGTCTTAATCTCCCATGAATCCACTTAAATCTTAAAATTTCTAAATTATTTTCTTTGTGCGGCTGGCCTTAAATTTGTCTACTTTTTACCTCTTAATTCTCACCTTTAGCTGTCTTAATCTCCCATGAATCCACTTAAATCTTAAAATTTCAAAAATCTTTTCACTTCATCCCTCCTTTACTGCTGAATGAAATGTATAAGGCTAAGCCACAGTCTTTCTGTGAAAGGTAGCGGATGTAAACATTAATTTCATAAGAATGAACACTGAAAAGCGTGGTTTCTAAATATTATTTACCTATCCACGCAGCAAACTGTCGCTTCAGTTCAATTCAGCGACATACATCAGGCTATATAAAGAGAAAATATCTCACAGAATCCCCCGGAGCAGAATAATTCCTTTCAGACTGTCTAATAATGTTTGATTTCACTTGAATGGCATTGCCCACGTTTAGCCACGATTCTCCAGTTGTCACAGACAATTGCGATCAAGTGGAATAGAAAGGAAGAGAAAAATAAAACCAAAGTGGAGTTGCAGACTTGAGGAACTGGCCAGAGCAAGTTAATATCAGCTGGTCTGTTGCTACAGCCGCATCTCGTTTAAAAAAAGAGGGAAAATCTATACCTCAGTTTGTTTGTTTGTTTTTTTGTTAAAAAGTGAGAACATTAAACCTTTGGATCGAAGTTATAGCTGTATTTCTGAAGACACGTGAAGGAGAAAAGGCGAGTATTGTGCTGGAGACGTCGGCGAAGGTCCTGTAACCCTGAGGCTGTTGTCAAACTTGTGCAGCTAGCTGTGTTTAAATATGTAGTTCATGTTAGGTGAGGTAACGCTACGACTCCGTGTTATGTTGGGGGGTTTGGAGTCCAGGGAGCACAAACGTGAAAATAAGCTTTGGCAGATGCCTTCGTCCCCTTTTTCTCTCTAGGCCCACAGAACATCCCATTGGTTTTCCTGAATATGCTAATCCACACACATCACACATAAGAGGACTGATATAGTTATTACAGATCAATGGTCTGCTAATCCCACAGGTTTGCTCGCAAGTGATGGGTGATGAATTAATTATTGTCTTAAAGTCAAACGATTATTCTGCAGTTTCTCCTCAGCTAGAAAATGATAAGCAAACCAGACATCTCTTTAAAGCTCTGAGGCTGAATCCTTCCTCTCTAATAATAGCTGGAAATGTCAGAAAGTTGATATTATACAGAAGAGAATCTTATGAAAATGTTATAATATAATTCATTTAATATAATATAATAATAAATATAGTAGAATATAATATGTTTATATTTAAACTGCCCTTAACTTTATAATGTAGTTAGTTGGCATTAAAGTGGCATTCAATTATTTTGTATAATACATCATAAATAAGTGTAATTTGCAGTGTAACAATCTCAAATAATTTCTATATTAAGCATGGAGATTTTATTACCTTATATTAATTCAAAGCCTATGAACTATTGGAATGAAATCAAATGCAATGAAAACAAATTGAGAAATTGAGAGACTACATGAAATATTGAAATTAAATCCATTTCATCAAGAAATGTTGTGACCATTTACCTAAGACACACTTTCCCTTATACTATATTTACATATGATAACAAAGGTTCAACTTGTTAACATTTTATTAATGCATTCCTTATCAGTTAATTAATTTGTACAGCATTTATTATTCTAGGTTAATGTTCGTTTATAAATATACTATTTTTAATTCATCTTTGATTATAATACAATAATATTACTTCATAGTACAACCTGAAATGTGAAAATATTTGTTAACAATAATCAAATAAATGCTGAGAATGAATTTAATTTAATGGATTAACCCTTACATTTTAACTTAAAATCTTGATGCAGAAAGAGTTCTAGTATACATTATGCGTCAACTTCAAGGACATCTAATAAAATATGCAATATGCATTTTTTTTTCCCCAAACCTCAGCATCTTATGTTTTCAGCATTCATGAATTCATATGCATTACTGTAGAACTGCAGATTTATTTGACAATCCATTATTAAGGTGATCCCTCTTGCACAGAAAAAGAATGTATAATAGGCGAATGTTCTGCAGAACTGGACAGCTGACATTTCTAAGAATTAGTTCTTCCTAATGCAGTGTATTCGCTAATGTTTTTTCATGACCTTCAGTGATTTCCTGGTGACTAACAACCATACTGAAAGTGCTTCACTTACACATTAGCCGAAGACTCTCCAAGTTCAATAGCAAACTACAGAGAGTGTGCCGTGAAAGTTAATCAATTAGCCACTTGCCGATCATTCATGCAAATCTAGTGCCATAATTCGAGGACGCGGCCACCATCTATACACGCTGAAGACTCTGCTGTGCTATTCTTCTTTGATTTAATTACACTGTGGCTGCTTTCTGAAGTCCTAAGGTCAGGGATTTGGGTATTGTGACTAGCCATTTAAATGTTGCTTTTTGGCTAAACTACAGCAATCTAAATGTTGTCATACCTGCATACTGCTATAATTGACCAGTTCAATAAAGCTGATGAGAGAAGCACAACTGTGAGCGGAGGTAATCGGCGGTTTTAAAAATGTATTTTGTATTCTTTAGCACAGTTTGTTCTTTTCAATGTGAAAAAAAACTACATTTCAAAGCTAAATAGTATCTTGGTGCATAGAATGTTTCTTAGTGATGGTGGTATATATATATATATATATATATATATATATATATATATATATATATATATATATATATATATATATATATATATATATATATATATATATATATATATATATATATATATATATATATATATATATATATATATATATAATTTTAGAATTATTATTATTATTTTTTTTTTTTTGAAGGTCAAAAGAGCATGAGAGTTACCAGCCTGCTGATTTGCCTGGGGCTGCTATGGGTTGGAACTGCCCAGGGCATTATCATCACCCTGCCTGTGCCAAAGCTGGAGGGCATCCCCAAAATTACAGGTACACAGATGGTGGCTCTTCATGATACGTAACTGCCTCTTCTACAATGATAGGGCAATTACATGCTGATTCAAATAGTTAACCTTTTTTAAAAGAATAGTTCACCCCGAAATGAACATTCTGTCACTATTTTCTTAACACCATGTGGTTCCAAACCTGTATGCTTTCTCCTGTGGAACACAAAATAATCATTTTGAAGAATTGATAAATTATGAAGTGCTTTCCATATGCCAGTTCATTGTGAAGCTCCTGAAAGTGGTTTAAAATGTCTTGTGACTAAATATATATCCAACCTGAAGTGTTGGATATTAAGCAGGAAGATTATCATGAATAACAAATTAAAATAAGTTTGGGGTCGGTAAGATTATATTTAATGTTTTTGAAAGAAGTCTCGTGCTCCCCACAGCTGCATTTATTTGATCAAAAATACAGTAAAAAGTACTATAAAATATTATTAGAAATACCAATTTTAATATATTCTAAAATGTAATTTATTCCTGTGATGCAAAACAGATTTTTTAGCATCAATACTCCAGTCTTCAGTCACATGATCCTTCAGAAATCATTCTAATATGCTGATTTGCTGCTCAAGAAACATTTCTTATTTTATATATATATATATATATATATATATATATATATATATATATATATATATATATATATATATATATATATATATATATATATATATATATATATATGCAGTTATAATTTTCAAGTCCAGCGCCTTGTTGTTTGCCCACAGGCGTTCTGGTCTGAAAACGAGGTGTGTTCAGGCACATTGTTGACGCGTTGCTATTTTGAGGCAACTGAAATCGACTACGCCATTAACCAACAAAAATCTGGTGTAAAGTTTTTTTTTTTTGTTATTTAAAGGGCGCGGCGCGTTAGTAATATGCACCTATAGTAATATGCACCTAACATGTTTTTTTTTAAAAACAAACATTTTTAAATATAAAAAAATAAAAGGATTCCTCCCTGGAGAAGCGTTCAGTCATACCATGTAATTCCGCCATGTAAATAGTGAATCCGCCATGGTGCAAGCGCAACTGGCTTTTAAAGGGAATGGGAGATGAGACTCGGATTGATTTATTGCACGTTGCACCCAAAAAACACACATGACTCATTAAAAGACTAGGTACAACCCTTTTGGACCATGCGCCTGGCATGCGTTAATAATATGTGTTAATATCGTATATATAGAACAACAAATCTTACTGACCCCAAACTTTTGAATGGCAGTGTAATTTAACTGTCAACCTTTATGGTTCTTTGTTTTTAATTATTATTTTTGGAGCAAGACATCTGGGGCATCACCACAATGAATTGTCTTTATATGAGAAAAACTTCAAAATTTCTTCTTTTGTGTTCTGCAGAAGTAAAAAAAAAAAACATCTAGGTGATGGGAACAAGCGAAGATAAGTATAATGACCAATTTTCTGAACTATTACTTTAATTCAGAGGAATCAGTATGTAATATGAATAAAATAATTTTAAGGTTTTTCTTACCCTCTGGCATTGCTGCTTTTTTACTGATAAAAAGTAATCTGAGCTCTCTGTGTTTTAATGTGGCACAGGTAAGGGAATGATGTCCCTTAATGCACACTGTGGGCCTGTGGATTTCTTAGTTGCCTTTTCCAGCACTTTATCTCCTAATCTTCTGAAGCGGGATTCTATGGTGGAAGGGCATGATTCGGCCTGTGGAGTGGAGGACCGGAGTGACTCGTCCTCTCAGGAATCTCTCCAGCAGCCCAGTATTTCCGCCCATGTGGATGGCAAAGGGAAGGGGCGGGGCATGTTGCTACAGTACCGCCTCCGCTCAACCTCAGGGTTGCCTGGGCGACCATTAACCGCACGAGGGGACACAACCTCAAACTCGTCTTTAGAATCTTTGGAACACAGCATGGAAGATGGCTCTATTTACGAACTCAGCGATGATCCAGACATGTGGGTCAAGGGTCGGCCCTGTGAGAGGGAAGGGGTGAGGAGGGACAGGGTTACCTCGGCAGCGGTCATCTCAGGTGGGAAGGGCTTCCGTCGACTGAAGGAGGGTTCGATGGCGGCCACCGCAGAAAGCACACTTATGATCTGGCAGCTTCCTCTGACTGTTTGAGCTGAAATTATGTTTAAGGAATAGTGAAATTAAAATTGTGTCATCATTTACTCACCCTCATGTCATTCTACACCTGTATGATTTATTGTACAGGTGACTCTCTTCAATGCAAGTACAATAAATCTGGAGAAAACAGGAGATTTTGAGCTTCAAAAAAAGATACAAAAGCAAAATTAAACTGGCCATATGATACTAATGTGTTAATTTTCTTTCAATTCTTTTCTCAAGTGGATCTGTGTAGCTGAATCATTGAGTCAGTGGGCCCTATTTTAACAATCTGAGCGCATGGTCTGAAGTGCAGGTGCACTTAGGGCAAGTCCGAATCCACTTTTGCTAGTTTAACGATGGATAAAACGGTCTGCGCGCCAGGCACATGGTCCAAAAGGGTTGTACCTAGTCTTTTAATGAGTCATGGGTGTGTTTTGGGTGTAACGTGCAATAAACCAATCAGAGTCTCATCTCCCATTCCCTTTATAAGCCAGTTATGCTCGCGCCATATTTACATGGCGGAATTTGCGAGAGGGAAGACTGAACACTTCCCCAGAGAGGAATCCTTTTATTTTTAGTATTTAGAGTGTACACGCGTTGTACCCCGCCTATAGGTGCATATTATTTTTAAATAACACAAAAAATACTGCGCTATTGACTTTAGACTAGGTTTTTGTTGGTCAATGGCGCAGTCGTTTTCAGTTGCCTCAAAATAGCAGCGCCTGAACAAATCTCGTTTTCAGACCAGCATGCCCATTGGTGAACAGATAGGCAAAAGTGCATTTGCTCTAAACAATGTAGCACTGGACATGAAAATGATAACTGCGTCGGACTGAAACTAGCAAAAAAACATGATAGGACTCAGTGAGTTGACCATGAGAATGATTTTGTGAACAAATCATCCAGACCGATTTTGCAAACTGACTCAACTGATTCATTGAAATAAATCGGATTCAAACGAAGAGTGGTTTACAAATCAGACCTCAGTAGGGACGGATATCAAGATTTTTTTGGTGAAGAATGGTGTCATTTTTTTATCTTTTACCTCACACAAAGCTATCAGCGCTCTACACTTTTTGGTGCTTTTTTGTCATTTTGGAGTCTGACAGCTCTAGCCCTCATTCATTTTTATTATACTGAAAAATGGTAAAATAGTCGAAAGGAACAAAGTAATTTGTTCCAATTTGGGATTGGAAAGACATGAGGATGAGTAAATGACAGAATTTTCATTTTTTATCTCCTCACCACTGGGCATTTGTGATACAAAATGTGAGGATCGCGACTCTACTGTTCACTATTCCAGAAAAATAATGTCTCCTATATTAATTGCTCGTGTCCTCTGATGAAAACTATCCCATAACTCAAAGGCTCATAGTGATAAATGCTCAGTTAATTCTGCCTCTGTCACTCGTACATGTGCAGTACTTGAAAGTTGTTTCCTTGCTGGTACAGAATGCTGATCCACGTATTTAATCTCAGACTACCATAATCATGGCCTAAACTATTCAGACAGAACATTTCCTTGAGGGCCTCAGTCTGGTTAACCTTTAGTGAATCATGTTCTTTTGAGTTTACCACGCCACAGAGCTGCTGAGGGCTTTTTTTTATTCCCCCGTACCGAAGAAATCATATCAGTGCAACGTGAGAAGCAAAGTGAAAGGGTTTTTCATGCTTTTGTGCAGTCACTCAGAGAATACTTTCACCCTTTGACTCTTGATAATGTGAACGCATGATTCTCAGTTGAAAGTCAAGCCTGGTCAGGTCAGAGCTGCAGAGTGTTAAAAGCTTGTGGAATGGGTTTCAAAACTCGTGATGGCGAATGGTAAAGCTTAAATACAATTCTATTTAGTGGATTTTTGTTTTTCTTATAGACAACCGGAAAACATTTCCACCATATGGCAGTCATTATGAAACTTCTGCTTAAATCAACATTATTTAACAAGCGAGTTCATTAGCAGCTGGTTGTAGAAAGATACAAGCAGCACTAATTGCAGGAAAGTTGTGATCTCGTGAAGCTTTTGATGTTTATTTGATCTTGTTGAAGGGCATTCATCGCTGATATTTTGTGTAATATCGCAGTTCCATCTGCAAGCTACAGTTGGTTCTCCGCATTCTTTGTTCTTGTTTGATCCACATTTAAGACATTCAATAGTCTTCCATTGGGAATTGGGCCAGATGCACATACTATTGTGTTAAGGGGAATAGACTGAAGTTGTTTTTGGTACAAACGAACACGCTGATAAATAATAAATGAATAAAACTCTATGTTGAAACACCAGCTTGGCCAGAATTGGAGCCCAACCAAACCAGCAAACCACTTTGGGCTGGTTTTAACGGCACTAAAATTCTTCAGAAATAGCTACTGAATGATATAGGTCAATGATTTATTTTTCAACCCCTTTGTCATCATGCATTTTTCATACCATGCAACATTATGAATGTACGAAATGTATAATTTGTCCTGGTACTGCAAACTTTTTAACTGTTAATCTTAAATTGTTTTTTATTTCCATTTATGAAGGCCATAGTATTTCACTGCATATAATAATTGTAGCTGTAGCATTTATTGTTTGGATATTACATTTGTAAGTAAAAGTGATTTAAAGGAATAGTTCACCCAAATATGAAATTAATCATTATACTCACCACTAAGTTGTTCCAAACCTGTATGAGTTTCTTTGTTTTACTGAAGACAAAATAAGATATTTTGAAGAATGTCGGTAACCAAACTGTTGACCATTGACTTTAGTTTTTTTTTTTTTTCCTACTATGGAAGTCAATGGCGTCTATCAACTGTTATCAACTAATATCTTCTTTTTGTGTTCAGCAGAATTTAGTTTTTAATTATTACAAGTTTGGAGCAACTTAAGGGTGAGCAAATGATGACAGATTTTTCATTTTTGGGTAAATTTAACATGAATAATACAAATTGTGCATAGTCCATCCATATAAAGTAACCACTTGAAGTTTCCATTTGTGGCCCAAATGCACTGAATTTGTAGGATTTTTAAATAACAATAATAATAATAATAAAATGTAGTCTTATGTGCTTGTCAATTCACTGTTACTAAAATAAAAAACATTCAAATCTACCTCTGTGTTTGATTCGTGTACATATTAGTCTGAAGTAAATGTGCAAAACCCTGAATATTCTCTTGTTGACCCACACAAAAGTAAAAATCCCTGTGATTACATATGATTTACACAGAGATGGTGGTTAAGCACGGTGCATTAAATGACACGCCACACTGGAAAAACCCAGAAGCTGCACCAAAAGGTCAGATCTGAATAAATGTATGCGTGTTGGGACGGTGACAAGTGCAAGCGTTGCTGATGCCAGAACATCTTAGATTTGAAAACCTCTGTGCCCAGCAGAGGTACAGAAGTTTTTAATGGGGTTTCTTCCGGGTTTGAATTATTCATAATTTGCAAACTGCGTTAGTACGAGTATTACCTTATGCATGCTATTTTGAACACAGCCAAAGACTGTTACTCTATGTTTGTTTGTGGTCAGTTATGTCATATTTCAGAGTCAGGAAATGAGCAGGTTCCGAAGTTCACAGATCCTCACTTCGAGCAACAGCTCCGTTTTGTTTGGAAAAGGGGTACTCGTAACCCAAGGACTCTTGGGTGTATTCAGATGACGCATGAGAGGTGTAAACACAGCTGTGAGAGTGGAATGGAGGTTCTGGGTTGTGAAGACAGACCAAAGCTCTTGCGGAATCTCTTCATCCTAGTCCTGCTGGCTTCAGAATGCTGGCCTTAGGCAGATACATGACTCAGAAGCCACTTAAACCCACGTTAGTGTAGTTCACAGCATCAATGGTGTCTGCAGTTGCGCTGAGCACAATGTGATTGGATTGATTGGAGATCGCAGTTCTGTGAAACAGCTGCACGTACATGCTGTTTCCCAGAGAAGTTTTGTTCGTTACACAAGAAAATCACCCAGGCATGTTATTTACAAGTCGAGCTTCTGATACTCTGAATATTTCGTTTTAACGTCACAGAGACTACTAAAATCGGTTTTTAGACAACTTTTAGACAAACTAAGGCACTTTAGAGTCTCAGAACATAACCTTGGCATTGACCTTGCCGGTTTTAAGCCTGTACGTTTTTGCTGAAATGTCCAAGCGTGACCTGTAATATTAGAAATTTGCCACATACTGTATCATTACAGACACATTCATCTTTGCAGAAAAAGCAAGTCACAGTAGTGGTTATTTCAATTGCTTTTCAATTTGCATAAGTCATTTGCTCATTTCTTGCGAACCCTTGTAAAATATTCCAGTGGGACAGCAGCAGCACAGACAAACCGAGATCACATGGTGCCACATGCTGAGTCAGTCAGTAACGCGGGACGAGTCTGAACATTTATTCGCCCAACAAAAACCGGGGATTGTACAGCAGTGCTGAATTGCATTTTAATAGAGTTCAGTGCTAGAACGGCCCGCAGTTTTGCCTCGGAGTCAACAAAGAGAGCCAGGTTGCAATGCAAGCGTTTTGGATGACAAACAGACCCGAAAACAGCAGATACACGTGCGTATTGTGGCACTAAAGTTGTCAATTAACCCCGCCCTGGGAGAGTTTCGCCTATCACACAATACAGCTGTGAGCGCACCGCATGCTCCTTCTCAAGCCTTAGGAATAATTTGCATGCAGACGAATATTCTTCTGCTGAAAGCATGTTTTATTTATTTTTTAAAAAAAGAAAGAAAATCACAAACGCATAGACTATCTAACAAAGAAAGCCAGAGTTGATGATTTGTACAGAGAATGCAAAAGGCTACTTCTCTGCTCTGTCCCATATCTGTATTTTACATTAAAATGTGTTAAAGAGGCATGTGACTTGTGGCCAAGGCATTTAGTATTTGTGAGTTTATTTAGCATTAGTATTTGTATAGTTGGATAAAAAAAAAAATTAAATAATGTTGACGCCAGTCAGACCTGTGTGAAAGCAAAACGTACGCCGCTTATTTAAGAATGACAGTTGGAGCATGAATTGTTAATGGCATCTTGAAAGAAAATACAAAGCTCCATCTATCTATCTATCTATCTATCTATCTATCTATCTATCTATCTATCTATCTATCTATCTATCTATCTATCGAACAGGGATAGTTCACTAAATGTTTTTGATTGACTTCATTGAATGGACAATTGCTATACATCTTATTGTATGGTACAGAGATGAAAGAAAGTTATGCAAGTTTTGTACGACATGAATGGGGTGAATTATCCTTTTAAAAGGAAATAATGTTAGACATGATTTTCTTAAGTTGTAAATAACTGGAGTGCATTTTACAAGAAAATATGATCGTAGTCTTTACTAATAATTTTTTGTCTTTATTTAGAACAATCTATTGTTTAATCATTTTAAAACCTAAAAAGCTTCTTTTTGTGAAATGTTTTGTTTGAAAAGTGTGCTTGTGCTATCTTTCTTTCAGACAAAACGCTATTTGGTTGGTCAAAAACCTCTTCTTTCCTTGAAAAAGAAAACTCAGCATTTTGTACAGTGCTTTTTCAAAGAGGTTTACTGCACAACAAAGTTTAGGAGTTCACCTCATTCTCTTCGACTATCTCTATGGAATCTATGGATAACATGTTTTTTGTTAATCAGTGCTTTGTAAGCTATGAACGCTAACATTCCAGTTTTTCCTTGTGCTTCCCTACCGGTTGCGTTTGGATTCAATCCATGGAAGAGTAATAATCTTCTTATCTGACATGAGTCTAAGATTCTGCAGGACAACTAAAAATATGACGCATCCTTTAAAACAATAACCATGGGGCCAAAGCAATTTTTACCATTTTTCCTGGTATTCTTTCTGAGAGGCTGTTGTTCTACTATGTGCTGGCCTGATCTGAATCAGGCATCATATCACTCATAGCTGACAAATAGATGGCATTCCCATGCCATTTGTTTTCTACTAACTCTTGTGTCACCCCGAGCAAAGACGTCTTTGAGTGAATGTTAATGGAAGAGCTCTTTTTCACCTGGCCTGTTCTTCCCACCGTGAAAGCTTGCTTACATGTACAGCATAGCCTAATCATTCAGGAGCACTCAGAGGGTCTCCCTGAGAAAAAAACAAAAAAAAACAAGTATTCTCGGTGGTGAAAGAGGAGGGCTTAACATGTATATAACATGTTAGAATGGACACTTTAAAAGTGCATAGTGTTTTGTCTTTGTCTAATGTTTCTAAAACTTCACTGCCCAGTTAGTTATGTCAACATTAATTTGTGTTTCACTCAGCAATGTTAAGTTGACTGAACAAACACTTATTAAGTAAAGCTGACTACTCATTTTTAGTATAGTCAGCTTTACTTTATAAGTGTTTGTTCAGTCAACTTAACATTGCTGAGTGAAACACAAATTAATGTTGACATAACTGACTGGGCAATGGATCCATAGTTCCCAGCATGCTTTGCAAGGCACTGCATTAGGAAAGTAAATTTAGGGATTAAAGGTCCCGTTCTTCGTGTTTTTTTGAAGCTTTCTTTGTGTTTACAGTGTGCAATATAACATGTGTTCATGTTTCGCGTGTAAAAAAACACAGTATTTTTCACACAATGTACTCATCTGTATACCGCTGTTTCACTGTCCTAAAAACGGCTGATGAGTTCCTTTATTCTATGAAGTCCCTCCTTCAGAAATACGTAACGAGTTCTGATTGTCTAAGCGGTTCCCATGTTGTGATTCGACAGCAGCTTAGCGCACGTGCCAGCGGTTCCTGTGTTGTGATTCGACAGCAGCTTAGCGCACGTTGGAAAGGTCACGCCTCTTAACGGAGAGATGTATGCGTTCAATGATCTCTACAGCGTCCCTGGGAAAGCCAAACAAAGGTGATTTGACTCCGGGATGAAAATAACAGCGTCTCGATGACATGGCGATAAACACACTCAACGCAACAGTTCCTTTTCTCCACGCGACCGTCCGCTTCTCCACGTGGGACAGCAACAAGACCGCGCCCCCTTTTTCGCGTTTTCTTTGTGGGCGGAGGTTAGTCTGTTCTACTGTTCTATACTGACGTAATTATAGAAGGAAGTACCAGGATGTAGTCCTAATCAGCCATTCGCTGTAGGCTTTGAAAGGGAACTTCTGTTAAATAAAATATCTCGCTTGGCATTGAACTTTGAGCTTTATAATTTTACAGGTATTATTTATGCTCTAACAGCAACATTACACACTAACTAAAGTTTGAACAATGGGACCTTTAAAGTGTTATTTTATGTGTTTTTCATTAAAGGGAAAGACGTTTGTTGTTAGTGTTTAAAGTTCAGTGGTGTTGGACATTTAGAGGAGTTTCTGTAATGTTTTTGAATTTTGTGGTTACCATTATGCAGAAGAGTGGCGCCTGTGTTTAGGCTGTGAGCACTCATATGATCATTTATTAGATTATCCTGCTCTTAATTCAATTTGAGTTTGTTCAATGAGGTATTTTTTGAGTGCATTTTGTAGAGCAAATAGTTAATTTAATAAGGTAAAATAAGTCAATAAATGTCTTCACCTTACTTAATAAACTTTTATACATTTAAATGTAACATTACATAGATAGATGGACCAGATATTTCTAACACTTAGTTAAGGGTTACTAGTTGGTTTGTAAACTGTCTATAAACATTATCTGGATGGTTATTATAAAGTTGCAACAGATTACTATAATACCTTGTTAAATAGTTAATAAACAGTACCAGTAAAATATGTGGGTTGTCCTGATACTGTACTTCAAAATGTAACAGTGTAAAAATTGCCACACAGAATAAAGTAACTGTTCAAGATCCATTGGTAACTTATAAAAATGTCACATAATTTGCATCAACTGTATCCCGACACTAGCACATTAAGATAAGCTATGAAAAAAAACCTTTCTGGTTAAATAATGTTTACAATAATAGTTAATATAGAATGCTATATTAACTATTCCAGGTTATTTATGCATAGCATAAATAATAGTTAGTATAGCATGCTCTGCCACTTATTACAAAACCTATTACAAAGTCAAGTCAAGTCAACTTTATTTATATAGCGCTTTTAACAATGCAGATTGTGTCAAAGCAGCTTCACAGTGTTAAACAGGAAAATAATGCAACATAATTTTATTCAGGCGTATAGCCATTCCGGAGGAAACGGTGACGTCATCAGTTCCATAGGCGTCGATTTCGGGGTGTCGTACCCACTAGATTTCGTCATGAGTCCTTTTGTACCCACCACTTTCTTTTTTTTTTTAAACCTCGAGTTCAATTTTACGGTGAAGCATTGCTGCCACACACATTCTTTCCACTCAATTGTGTCGTAATAACGATATCTTCTGTCGTTTTAACGACATCTTTTGTCGTAAAAACGTTTGAAAAGCAGAAGCAAGCTCCGTAAAACAGGCTCTTCCGCTGCCTGTATCAGTAGCAGTGCCCATAGCACGAAATTGTTGTAATGTATTGATGTAGCCTACATTTCTTAACAGCCATGGGTAGCAGGTGCCATGGACCGCTCATGATTAGCGTAATGACGGACCCCGGTGCAGCCACAAATATCATAACTATCTATAGGCTAGGCCTACTCTAATTAAGACATTCAAGAAATGTATTAAAAAGAAAGACGCTTTCAGCCTAACTCAAAGTAGAGCCCTACATTTCTGCCCGGGCCCCGACTTTTTTTTACGCCCCTAGGGCCGGGCTTTGGGACAATTTTCCAGTCATAGCCTACCTCAGACGCGGGCCGGGCTTCAGGCCTTTTTAGGCTACAGGACGGCACTATGCAACACGCATCGCCGCAAATGAGTAAAGCAAGCCAACACGCAGACTGCCACAAGTGAAACTGAAAATAAGCTAAGTCTTAGATGTTCAAAAGCACAATCATCTTCATTAAAACTAATGAGACTAAAGGCTCTTACCAGTGTTTAGGTCGCTCGTTCTCATAATGCGGTCTTTGATGTTGAAATGAGCTGATGAATGAAATGCTCATATCTGTTGCTTTCGTTGACATGAACTCCGTTAAATGTGCATATAGCATGGAAATTGAAGATTGGATTTATATTCATTTTGCGGATAGGTGTAGCCTAAGGTAAGACAACCAGCATGTTTTTTTAATTATTTGTTTAGATTGTGTAGCCTGTTTCGTTAGCGCGTCGTTGCGATCTGCCTGCCTCATCTTGTCAAAAATGCCTTTTTACTGTGATGGTGGTGATAGTAGGCTAAACGTTTAAACAATGCTTTAAGTGTTTTATATGGATTTTATAAGACAAGTCAAGTGTTGATTTGAGAGGCTAAAGCGTTGGGTTAACTCACTGTCGGCTGCTGGCCGCTTGGTCATCACTTTAAATAACAAAAACTTTAGTTTATCAAACAAAAAAATGCTTCAAACATTTTTCTAAATTAACTTAATAAAGAAACACTACTTTGACATTAAAAACAAAACTGAACTATTTTAATGGCTGCAACTAATGTGTAATAGGGAGGATAAAAAAAAAACAAAAAAAACACGGGCTCCAGTGGGACTGATAACGAAGTGGTAAAAAAAATTGCAAAAATGAAAAATATTACCCGCAATATGTCTCTCAGCTGACATTTTTATTTATTTATATTAGTAAGCTACAGGAGATAGTCTTTCAAAACATGACCTGCGCGAAAGAGAATAAAAAAGTAATGCATCATGTGCCCAGCACTTCTGAATGCATCTCTGTCCCCAGCACATTTCAAACCAAACTGACATGATCAGTTCATACAAAGCTATAGCAATGCCATTAAATACGATAAACAGTGATTCTGGAACAGATCTATGGAGACAGATTAGACTCTTGATGAGCTTAAATCTGATTGGCTAAAGAGTACGACTCCTCTGTGTAGGGAGGATTGCGCTGCCAGGAAAGTCTCAAAAACACACACACACATCCAAGCAATTCACACACGTGAATGACGATTTGCACATTCGCATTACAGGATGTGTAAATTTTAAACATTCAAAAGTTTTATGCACAGTTGTAAATCTACGAATTGTGTTTTGCATTTGTGAAATGTATTTTATGAATATATAATTTTATTTTGCGCACGTGAATTGTTTTTTGTGCACGTGAATTTGGTTTCATGCATGTGAAATTGGTTACACATGTGTGCATCTTGTTTTTTGCGTGAATTATTAATGAGTCTAATCTGTCTCCATACAGATCTGCGTCTTCCTTATCCCGTTAAAAAACATATTACAGTATGTAACCATATTCCGTCCGTTCGGAAAAAAAGTTGCACTAACTGGTCGTTACAAGCAGCATTTGCCGTCAGGCAGGTAACGTTAGCTAACAAACATATTTTTGCTAGCCTACCTGCTGCAAAATTACACCATTTTTGTACAAGACAAGTACAGCTATTTTATCCAGTGTAATTTATCACTTACCACTATCTTGTTTTTTCTCATCTTCCTATTTCTTTCTCTTTTTTCTTTTCTGGCTTCCTGAAGCATAATTCCGCTTCATGATGACTGCCGAGGAGGTTTTGTATTTTGCCGGCAGCAGAGATCGCGTGGTTGTCTGGCTGCTGTCAGCACTACTGAGAGGGGCCCCCTTGAGGGGGATCCCGATAACAGTGTCATTGCACTTTACTGCATTGACTATCAAAGGGGAGCTCACACAGTTTGTCGTTGCATTTTATTCTTAACCTGTCGTTGTCTTGGGGCCCCAAGCAATTGCTTGGTTTGCCTGCCTTGTCGCGACGGGCCTGACAACATGACAAATGCAGTACGTCTTTAATACATTCATACTATATGGAGTGTGTTTTTTAATGTTTCAAAAGTAGTTATTAAAAAAAAAAATTAAAAATTACCAACTCAGTATGTGATTTCAGATGCAGCTAGTTTTTCACTGAATCATTCACGATTTGTTCAAAAACATTGATTCACTCAGGAAAGCCATTACTGTGTTGTTTGAAGAAGTGCAATGGTGGCTTTGTGTGGAAATATACAAAAAACAAATAGACAAAGTAACTGTCAATATTGTGTCTAAAATTTAAGTTAAATTGTATTACCATTTTGTCTCACTCATAATAGTGCTGTCAGTCTGACAAGACCATAGCGTTCTGCGACCTCTTCGTTCTCAACGTAATAATGTAATGCGATAATGTACTGTACATTACCCCAAAATAAACCCTCTGTTTTGCGATAATGACCAGCCGACTGTACATAGTTGCTTACTTAATGTAGTCATGCCAGAGGAGAAAAAGGTGTGTAATGGCATAAAATGAGCATCACTTGAAAGATTGCAGCTTGTTTGCTTTGCATTTGCTAGCAATATCCCGAGGACATCCCAGTGTGCTAAGAAAGCCCCTGTTCTCTCGTACTGCTGTTGTTTTCTTAAAGCATGGAAACAAAAGTGTTCGCCTGAGGGGGAAGCAGCTGTCACCAGGGATACGAGCTGGCACACAGTTAGGGGAGCAATTCCCAAATCTGCTATCAATATTTTACTCTGTAAAATCCAGTGAGATGCTTTTAGGGAACACGTTGTCTGTACTGGTAAACAAAATGGGTACTATAAAATGAATATTTCAATATGAGCTACAAATACCATCAACAACAATACATCAACTGGTCCAAAATATATATTTTTCTTCATGACATCAGGACATTTGTATCACTCTCACATTTTTTGACTTTATGCTACTTGGAATTTCAAAATGAGTTTTGATTCAAGGTTTTTTTTTTTTTTTTTTTTTTTTTGTGTCAAGTCATTGACCCCATAGATCTACAGTAGTATAGTGAAATAATGAAGAAGTAAAAACTACACTTACTACTACTTAGAAAGCTAAGTAGTGCTGGATGGAATATTTAAACTCAACATTTATTTTCTTTCTTAAATCACAAGGAGGTTAAGCAGAAAATAGTTCCAGCAGCGCTAATGCAACTGCCTGACAGCAGGTGGATCTTAAAAGTAGTGCACAGACTGTGTCTATTTTTATCCTAGATCATCAATTACCCTCATTACACAACATGAAGTCGTCTTGTTTTCTTGTCACATAAACAGATGTGTTAAAATCAAAGTGCTGAGCCATTCTGTCCACAGGCATCTGTGAAAAGTTGCTTCATAGAAGTAGTGTGAAAATAAATAGGATTTAATTAATCTACATTCATTTTTTGAGAAAATCACCTCTGTTGTTGTGCACTCGAAACGTGACTCCCGTCTCGTTTTCAGGATCAGGTCCACTGTTCCCGCTGGGTGATTTTGTTTGTAATGCAGCCCAACAAATGTGCCATGACAGATGGGACATAAAACCCCAAATCCTCTGTTAAAAAAAAAAGAAGAGAAAAGATGATAAAAAGGAGTGTGTGAATTCTACATTTTAGCTTCAGAGGCAGAACAAATGCTATTTCTGGATCATCAAAATGAACTATCAATCTGTCAGAAGACATGACTTCTAATTGGGCTTTCAGTGGAAATGTACTACCCAGTTTTGAAACTAAATCGAGGAAATGGGAAAATCTGTCGGATGATGTGACAGCCTAAGGTTTCAATGGATATCTTCAAAAGTACTGCTAATGAAGTGCATACTTTCAAGCCCATCAATCATAACTGACAAGACATTAGTGTTTTAAAGTAAGCAAATGATACAGTAGTAATTGCTAAGATGTCAGATATTGGAAGAATGTGGCCTTTAGTGTCAAAGGAACATATTTTTGCCTTGTGACTATCACGATGAGCCTTTGATTTTCAGTCTGGCTGTGCAATACCCTGCTGGGTGCTTTTAAAGCCAAGCCTTTCACAGAGAGCACAACGGGGTTTTGATCAGACAAAAGCCCCTCGTGTTAAACATGCCCTTCCCTTGTTTAAAGCGTTGTCATCTCTTTTAAAGAAAGCTTTCATGATGTCATGGCAGCCATTTCATTAAGGGCATCATTGCCATTTATAGATGCCAATGGAATAATCAGTACAGTACAGTTGTGGTAAAACAGGCCTCTAATGGTTCTTAGGAAGAACTGGATTATCCATTTAAGGCTCAAATAAGGAGCAAAGAGGAAAAAGCATCATCGTTATCGGATATCCAAGGGAGATTAAGGTAAGCTGTGCCAATTTTCAGTTATGTTGCCCTGTAAGGAGAACCGTGATAGAGGTAAAACTAATACGAGACATTATATACATGGATGCCAACTAAAATTATAAGACATCCATAACATTGATTCTCTAAAAGGTGATTCAGTAATACAACCATAAAAGGGTAAATTGAATCATTGGGAGTACTTAAATGTACTTATATTTAAAGGTGGAGTGTGTAGAATTTATAAGGATCTATTGACAGAAATGCAATATAATATACGTAACTATGTTTTCAGTGGTGAACACTCTAAAAAAAAAAAAAGGTTCTATATGGCACCAAAAATGGTTCTTGGCTCGTAATCATAGGGGAACCTTTTAAAGTGCTATATAGCACCAATTTTGGTGCTTCAGTGGTTCTTCACCGGTTCTTTGACTAAGGTGCTATATAGCACCGCTACCATATGCAGAACATGTTAAGATATGGTGCTATATAGCACCAAAAGTGGTTCCCCTATGATTACGACGAAGAACCATTTTTGGTGGCATATAGAACCTTTTTTTTTTTTTAGAGTGTATAATGACCTTAAATATAGAACCGTTATGTTTTATTACCTTCGAATGAGCCATTACACCGCGGGTCCTCTTACAGTGAAATTGCCATTTTGTGCCGCCATATTCCTACAGTAGCCCTAAACAGACAAACTCTACAAAGCGTCACTCTCTGCTCTATCCGACGATGACATTTTTGTCCTGTGTTGGCTACCGTAGCTTCTCTATGTGTTTCGAAAGGGAGGGGTGAGCGTAAGGTGACTGCAATTCACAATTCACACAACGCACCTTTAAAAATACAGTTATTTATACAAATGGTTTCATTTTTCTGTACATAATATCCATAAACCGACTAGGAAAAGTTAACTTCGAAATGTGTAGTGAAGGAATTTTCAACATTTTAAAATTATTTTTCTTTAAACAAACTAATTTGTTTTAAATTCTCATTAGAAATACAAGTTTGCAACGTTTACAAGAAGACAGAACAATTAAAAAAAATATATTATTCCCCATTCCATTCATCAAGGTTGCAGAGAAATATGAAATATCACTCCCTCCATGCAGTTGCCCGATTTACGGTATTCTTCTTCAATAAATCATTTTATGGGATTTATAAATCCTTTATAATTTTCTTTCAATTGTGGGATTTTCTGTGCCAGCACCCTTCAGATTCTTAGAAGAAATTTGACTCCCACTTCACGTTCTTCAACGAAAACGTTTTTCCTGCATTGCTATTCACTATTTGTTGAGCCACTGGGCATCTGGCACACTTTCCCCCACAGCTTTGAGGAAAATGCTTCATTTAATAATTCATGCTAATCTTTAGCCACGTAAATATACATTGGCAGTTCACCAACATGCATGTTTAGAGCTTTATACATTTGCTTTGACATAAAACTCATTTTACTTGTCATGTAGAACATTTACTTGGACATGCAAAAAGTTTTAACCATTAAAAAAATATTTTCTTCATGTGTCAGTTACAGGCAGCTGTGACTTTGTTTACGAAAGTTGCACAGTTGTGTTAGATTAAACTGACACATCTTAACTCCACACAGGAGCTATACATACTGTACAACTCACGCCACACAGTTAAATTGAATCAATTGACAGCATACACTAGTGAAATGCGAGTCTTTTTTTTCTGGATGACTTGATGGATGACTAATTGTATTTGTTCTGTAGTAGTTGGGAAACTCAATACACCTTTGCACTGTGTCTCATCTTTAATGAGGCGACAGCAGCACAACAGACCTGGATGAGCATGACTGGTCTTGACCGACACAAGCGCATGTTTCACCCTCGCTAAGTGATTGAGTGAGTGAAATCTATACATCATATTGATCCTTACCTCTGGGTCATAGCGGTTTAGCTTGAAACCAAATGGTCTGACACTACTGTATCAACAAACCAACAGTGTAATTGCTCTAGTCAGAAGCTACGTGTTCACAATCAATTCTGCAGTGGTTCATCAATATGGATCATTATCCGTGACTTATGTTATAAAAACTGTCCGTGATAACCACAGAAATCTGATATCTTATTCATGGAGTGCTATGGGAATGAAGCACAATGTACAGTACTGATAACCACAGAAAGCTGATGTCATTTACACAACGGTTCAAAAGTTTGGGGTCAGTCGTTTATGTATTTATTCATTTATTTGGTAAAGAAATTAATACTTTTATTCAGCAACGATGCATTAAGTTGACCAAAAGTGATACTTACGACTTTTACAATATTAGATACACATTCAAAATAAATGCTTCTTTTGAACTTTTTATTCATACAAGTATCCTGAAAATCATGGTGTTCTCACAAAGGGTAATAAATTCTGTCAGCAATTCTTCACCCTCATGTCGTTCATCTTTGGAACCCAAATGAAGATATTTTTGATGAAATCCAAGAGCTTTCTGACCCCACATAGCCTGCAACATTTTAACCACTTTCAAGGCCCAGAAAGGTAGTAAAGACATCATTGGTTCAACCTTAAATGTTATGAAGTGTTGAGAATACTTTTTGTGCGCAAAAAACAAACAAAAACAATGACTTCAGTCAACAATTTATTCTCTTCTGTGTCGGTCTCTGACACTGTTCATGTGAGCACCAGGGTTGCCAGGTCTGTGCAACAAAAGTAGCCCAATGGCCAGTCAAATGTAGCCCCAAAACAGCCCAATGTTATTTTCTCCATCGGGTAGTATTTTGGAGGTGTTGGAGCTCTGAAATCATACAACAAGATCTCATGACAATGCGTATCAATAGTATGAGTGTGAAATGTCGTGGAATGTATATGCATATGCTACGCAGTTTTTAGCGTGCATATGATACGCACTTTATGGCGTGTATATGACACGCTCTTTGGTAGGATGGGGGTGTAGGGTTCGTGCGTATAAAGTGCGTATCATATGCACGCCAAAAACTGCGTACCATATGCACGCCAAAACTCATTTTGGCTTATACATTCCACGTATTATTTAGACGCATTTTCGTGTAATCTGGCTCAATCATAAGACGAAATCATAAGACCTTTGTTCATCTTCGGAACAACGTCATTGCAATTATCAAGGCCCAGAAAGGTAGTAAAGACATCGTTAAAATAGTCCATGTGACTACAGTCACTTCATAACATTAAGGTTGAACCACTGTAGTCACATGGACTATTTTAACAATGTCTTTAATACCTTTCTGGGCCTTGCAAGTGGTGATTACGCTGCAGTATATATGGGATCAGAAAGCGCTTAGATTCCATCAAAAATATCTTCATTTGTGTTCCAAAGATGAGCGAAGGTCTTACGGGTTTGGAACGACATGAGGGTGAGTAATTAATGAGTTTTTGGGTGAACTAACCCTTTAAGCAGCACAACTGTTTTCAACACTGATAATAAGAAATGTTGGTAACACTTAAAGGGTTATTTCACCCAAAAAATTAAATAATGTAATTTATTACTCATGCCGTTCCACACCTGTAAGACCTCCATTCATCTTTGGAACACAAATTAAGATAATTTTGTTGAAATCCGATGGCTCAGTGAGGCCTGCATAGCCAGCAATGAAATGTCCTCTCTCAAGATCCATAAATTTACTAAAAACATTTTCTTAAATCAGTTCATGTGGGTACAGTGGTTCAATATTAATATTATAAAGCGACAACAATATATATATATAAAAAAACCAAAAAACTAAATAACGACTTATTTAGTGATGGCCAATTTCAAAACACTGCTTCATGAAGCTTCAGAGCGTTATGAATCAGCGCGTTGAATCATGATTCAAATCGCGTGTCAAACCGCCAAACTGCTGAAATCACGTGACTTTGGCGATCCGAACAGAGGATTCGATGAGCTTCATTTTTGGGTGAACTAACCCTTTACGTGTAGGGTCCCATTTTTACTATTAACTAGTTTCTTATTAGCATGCATATTAATAGGCTGTTTATTAGCAGCCTACTTACAGTGAGGAAAATAATTTTTTGAACACCCTGTTATTTTGCAAGTTCTCCCACTTAGAAATCATGGAGGGGTCTGCAATTGTCATCGTAGGTGCATGTCCACTGTGAGAGACATAATCTAAATTTTTTTTTTTTTAAATCCAGAAATCACAATGTATGATTTTTTAAATATTTATTTGTATGATACAGCTGCAAATAAGTATTTGAACACCTGAGAAAATCAATGTTAATATTTGGTACAGTAGCCTTTGTTTGCAATTACAGAGGTCAAACGTTTCCTGTAGTTTTTCACCAGGTTTGCACACACTGCAGGAGGGATTTTGGCCCACTCCTCCCCACAGATCTTCTCTAGATCAGTCAGGTTTCTGGCCTGTCGCTGAGAAACACAGAGTTTGAACTCCCTCCAAAGATTCTCTACACTCAAAAAAAAAAAAAAAAAGGTTCTATATGGCACCAAAAATGGTTCTTCGTCGTAATCATAGGGGAACCACTTTTGGTGCTATATAGCACCATATCTTAACTAGGGGTGCACCTAGAACACTAAAAAAGGTTACCCTATGATTATGAGCCAAGAACCATATAGAACCTTTTTTTTTTTGAGTGTATTGGGTTTAGGTCTGGAGACTGGCTAGGCCACGCCAGAACCTTGATATGCTTCTTACAGAGCCACTCCTTGGTTATCCTGGCTGTGTGCTTTGGGTCATTGTCATGTTGGAAGACCCAGGCTCGACCCATCTTCAATGCTCTAACTGAGGGAAGGAGGTTGTTCCCCAAAATCTCGCAATACATGGCCCCGGTCATCCTCTCCTTAATACAGTGCAGTTGCCCTGTCCCATGTTCAGAAAAACACCCCCAAAGCATGATCCTACCACCCCCATGCTTCACAGTAGGGATGGTGTTCTTGGGATGGTACTCATCATTCTTCTTCCCCCAAACACGTTTAGTGACATTATGACCAAAAAGGTCTATTTTGGTCTCATCTGACCACATGACTTTCTCCCATGACTCCTCTGGATCATCCAAATGGTCATTGGCAAACTTAAGATGGGCCTTGACATGTGCTGGTTTAAGCAGGGGAACCTTCCGTGCCATGCATGATTTCAAATCATGACGTCTTAGTGTATTACCAACAGTAACCTTGGAAACGGTGGTCCCAGCTCTTTTCAGGTCATTGACCAGCTCCTCCCGTGTAGTTATGGGCTGATTTCTCACCTTTCTTAGGATCATTGAGACCCCACGAGGTGAGATCTTGCATGGAGCCCCAGTCCGAGGGAGATTGACAGTCATGTTTAGCTTCTTCCATTTTCTAATGATTGCTCCAACAGTGGACCTTTTTTCACCAAGCTGCTTGGCAATTTCCCCGTAGCCCTTTCCAGCCTTGTGGAGGTGTACAATTTTGTCTCTAGTGTCTTTGGCCATGTTAGTAGTTGGATTCTTACTGATTGTATGGGGTGGACAGGTGTCTTGATGCAGCTAACGACCTCAAACAGGTGCATCTAATTTAGGATAATAAATGGAGTGGAGGTGGACATTTTAAAGGCAGACTAACAGGTCTTTGAGGGTCAGAATTCTAGCTGATAGACAGGTGTTCAAATACTTATTTGCAGCTATATGATATATAATAAATAGTTAAAGAAATCATATTGTGATTTCTGGATTTTTTGGGGGGGTTTTTTTAGATAATGTCTCTCACAGTGGACATGCACCTACGATGACAATTTCAGACCCCTCCATGATTTCTAAGTGGGAGAACTTGCAAAATAGCAGGGTGTTCAAATACTTATTTTCCTCACTGTATAAAGCACATATTAATGCCTTATTTGGTAAATAAGTTTTTTTTTTTAACATTCTGTTGACTATAAGTAACTTTGCAACTACATGTCAACTTACTCTAACTTACTTACTTTATAGTTAATAGTTAGTCAATAGTGAGAATTGGACCCTAAGTGTGATTGAAATGTTTCTTGAGTAGCAAATCAGCATACTAGAATGATTTCTGAAGGATCATGTGACAATGAAGGCTGGCGTAATGATGCTGAAAATAAATTTCAGCTTTGCCATCACAGCAATAAATTACTTTTTTAAATATATTCAGTTTTTACTGTATTTCTGATCAAATAAATGCAGTGAGCATACAGTAAAAGGCTTTTTTCCACAAAAACACACAAAAAAAAGCTAAGTGCAGAAAATGACTGGTAAATTTGACCTTTAACTTTCATAGCTGTATTTAGATTACCAACAATTAATGAGGTAGGAAGTGTGCCACACTCAACAGATGAGCTATTGTGTGACTGCGAAAGCACAGAGGTTATGGTGGTTATATAATTACAAATACACTGTTCTCAGCTACTTTTCAACTCCCTAATGACCCAAAATATGTTTAGTGGGAGAGCACTTGTCTCCTCGCCTCATTTGTGTTTATTGCCAAGTTCAGCAAATTTATTCAATGACCTTATTTCCTGCTACATTTGTTTATCTGATGATTTTCACTTCAAATAATTATAGCCTAACTCGCATCTTCTAATTTGTTAATAATGAAGAGCAGGTAGCCACAAAAAAGGGTTACAATCAACCCGCTCGTTTGAAAATAGAGGACGTCTCGGTTTGCTTCACAATCATTTTGAATACATCATATTATCCCCTTTGAAAATCCAGCCCCACACTGCGAAAAGGCAGCGCCGGTGAATTGCAGCAGAGGATTTACTATAATCATATAGTGTTCTAAAACAAACACCGATGAGATTGAAGAGCCCTAATGACATTTTAGACACATTTAACAAGAGGGCTGTGAATTGGAAAGGATCTCTCTAACCTGATTTGCAGAGATGAGCCTTCCTTGTTAAGAGGTAATGGTCCCATTTGTAATACAATAAAGGGAATATGAGATTGCTCTCCAAAAAGATAGGGCTTAATTATATGTAATTAGGCACGTTGCTTTGGGTTGCTTGTACAAGGGGCCAACCCCTGGGTGAAAATGATGTTGTAATAACTCTGAGCATGACGATATTAACATTCGAAATAATTATTTAAAAAATGCAGCATTGTCTATTCCTATGGGTTATGAATGCTTAATGAGGAAATGAGTGTCATAGAAAGAGGCAGTACTGTGAACATATATTTTGTCTTTTTTTTTTTTTTATTAATTGAGGACTGTTGGCTTCAGCTTCTTCAGCTTTAGAGTTTAGTTTCAACAACATCTCAGAAAATGATGTGGCAACTCCCTCATATCAACGAGTCTCTTGATGCATTTTAAGATGATTAACTGCAAATGGAAAATAACGTTCATACACGATAGATTATTCCACACTCAAAGTCTACTCACGCCTATGTAAGGAGTTTTTCCTTTCCCCAGTTGCCTTTGGCCCACAGGCGGCTTTAAAAAGCACTATTCTTTGTAAAGCTGGAACAATATGCATTATGAACAGTGCTGTACAAATAAATTCAATTAATTTGAGCATTCAGGTGTGTTCTCAGGAGATATTTAACATGCTTGACCAGAAGAGCACCACTATGTTCATGATTGCTTCATTTTAATTGTCACTAGGTCTTATTGAAAACATACTTTAACCTACTTTTTGCCTGTCGTGCGCTCACATGAATAAATATTTGCTTCTCTGGAGAACAGAGCCTCAGGGATTATCCTAGCAAGTGCAGTACAGCATGTAAGGGTAGAAGTAACACTTGATGTTAAGTGCATAATCCCTGATCACAGGTGCACTGTGCTTCATCAGGTCTCCGATGAGAGAAACAGGACAAAGAAGTAGCAGAGAAAGTGAAAGATAGTAAATGAGAGAGAGAGAGAGAGAGAGAGAGAGAGAGAGAGGCGGAAAGAAAGAGATAAACAGAGAATGTGAATAAGCCAAACTGACAGCTGTTAGTTCCAGAAAGGCACAGCATGCAAATGTTTCCCTAGGCGGAGAGGTATGGAGTCATGGAGGACAGTCTATTGCTTTAACTTTAACATGGCACTGTTCACTCAGAAGTGAAATTCTGTCATAATTTACTCAACCTCATGTCGGTTCAAAGCCTGTATGAATTTCTTCCTTCTGTGGAACAACAAAGGAGAAAATTTGAACACGTACTGGGTGTTCTCTGCAATTCAGTTGCAATAAAAGTTGAACTTTCTACAATGTAGCAAATGATCATAATTTTAAAGGGCATGAAATGGAAGTTGCAATTGTCTTTTCTGACCAATTGCGACCTATATCCAAGTTAACCAGTTCCTTGGACAAGAAAAGCTGTGGTGAGACTTGATTTTGTCCACTGGGAATTGATTGGATGGTTGTGGTTTGCCAATTGTCATCTCATGTGAGTGACAGATTGTCCCACCTGTTATTTTGTTTCTTATTTATTTTATTTAATCAAAAGTTATTTTGATTAAAGAATATGAGGACACATGACTTTAAAAAATAATAATGATGTGCACGGATAAATCATTTACTGCAATACTTTAATATTCCATTAAATAATTACAATAAGTGTCAATTTTTATTTCATATTGACTTAAAAACATTTGATTTCATGGTACACTGTAAAATCCAACAGTGATTCTAACTAACACTTTTTAGTTAACTTTACTTCTAGTAAAAATCTAGTAATACTATTCCTTGTTTACTCAGAAAAACCAAGTTAAGATTAATTGATTGGTTTGAGTGCCATTTTGTCAAGCAAAAAAAAACAACAAAAAACCCTTACCATTATGGTGATAAGTGTTCACTTTGGTTGGGCACTTGGAACAGTTATATTATTAAAACATCTCTGGTTATGACTATAACCCTTGTTCCCTGAGAAAGGGAACGAGAACTGCGTCCAAGAAACGCGCTACGCTAGAGGGCGTATCCCAAAGTGTTTTGGACGCAGTTCGAGTTCTCTCGAAAGGGAACTCTCTTTCTGATGTAGCGATGCAACAAGAAATCACAGTTATTTGGTTTCAAAGGAAGAGAAGTAATCAGTCCTTCCAGAAAAATGCGGCTTTTTTTTGTGATTGTTGCGGGCAAAAATCCTTGATTATGCGGCATGTTTTCTTAAAAAATGCGATGAAAAATGCGGGATATTTATACAATTTTATGCCTTGAAATTGCGTGAACTTGCAAAAACTGCGGTTTGATGAAAAAGAGAAAAAAAGCACTACATCACAGAAAGTGCTGGGAATATTTAAGTTCTCATCTTGTTTTATTGAAGACCTTAATAAACACACGGCTCAAATTTACAAAACATTGAGTCAAATAAGTTCTGTAGCTTTACAAAAGGAATATGCTACAACTTGAAAAATGAATAAATAACTTCCTGTTTTACAGAGGTGGCTTTACAAAACAGACATTTGAGTGCTTCCAATGCACAAAGTGCAATCTCTTAAAGGGTTAGTTCATCCAAAAATTTAAATTCTGTCATTAATGACGTCCCCTCATGTCGTTGGACACCCGCAAGACCTCCGTTCGTCTCTAAATAACGACTTATATAGTGATGACCGATTTCAAAACACAGCATCATGATGCTATGAATCAGCGAGTCGATTCATGATTCGGATCGCGTGTCAAACTGCTGAAATACGTGACTTTGGCGATCCGAACCGCTGAATCGACTCATTGATTCATAACGCTTCAAAGCTTTCATGATGCTGTGTTTTGAAATCGGTCAACACACCGGGAAACTGCTTTGCGCGGTCTTTTGCTGTTATTTTTGTTGGCAAATGGGAGTTTGCGCTTTATCATGGTTTCACTGATATCTATTATTTCACCACGGGGGTTTGCAGCTTTTTGATGATGTTCACGTCGGGTAATTACGTCACTTCAAAACGTTCCCATGGCAATAGGCTGAAATGGCGGCTCTTGTGTGAAGTAAACGAACATTTGTCAACTTTCTGCTAATATATATATATATATTACTTTTTTTGCAACGTAAATGCGGGGATTATGAAATCATGCTAGCCCGCATATTTTGCACGTGGAAATAGGCAATTTATGCGGCGAAAGTGCGGCGTATTTGAAAAAATGCGGCCCCTGCATGAATATGCAGACTTTGGCTGATTATGCGTTAAATCACGCGATCGCATAATTGTGTTTTTCTGGAGGGACTGAGTAAAAGAAGCTAGGTCAACTTTTAAAAGCAACCTATGTCGTCTGAATAATTAACTTAATGATTTAGTCAGAAATTAAGATCATCTTTTAAAATAAACCTGTATAATATTTCCCTTTATGTCATATAATGATTGTTTACAATTTTATTGCTAACACTTATTATAGCCTAATGGTAACACGTTATAAACACCTGTGAAACGTTTAATTGGGTTGACAGAATCCCTCTATACTTAACAATAGCTTGCAGCTGATCATGCTTGAGTCACACACAACATTCAGCATGCAAAACACAACAATGGTAACATCTATGGTAGCTATACTAAGTCAAGAGTAAACCTAAACTAAAATATCACGTACTCTCTACAGTTCTTTTTTAGTTACTAGAACTCTTGTATAAGTGAACTATACTAACTAAGCACTTGTTAGCACAACATACTATTCCTATTTCACTTTACTTCGGTTTGCATGCTTTTTTCAAGTAAGTCTAACTAATTAGATTTTACAGTGTGACTTTTTACCATAGTTCTGAAAACTTTACCATAGCTCTATAAAAACTGTATTCTATTTATTGGGATATTCAATCAAATTTTACAATAAAATAAAGTTTTTGGATTGGAAAAAGTACATCATTTTATAATTTACAGTAAATTGACATTCCCAGAATTCTCTCATTTGATGGTTTTTCATTGAAATAACTGTTTAACAATTTCTTATTAGTTTTCCTTATCATATGTTATGTACATTATCTTATCTTGTTAAATGATTGTTTATTGCATCATTTTAGGGTCATGTGTGCACTGTAAGCCTATACAGGTTGATTGAACTTAAAAAAATTATGGAAACTCGTTGCCCTAAAAAAGTTAATTTTGTCTTGTTGAAAAAACAAAACATTTCCAGTTAAATGTACTTAAGATTTCAACAGCATTTAATTAAAAACTTTTAGTTAGTTGAACTAACAGTTTTTAATTCAGTGGTATTGGAATTTTAGGTCACCATGATGGAGATAAGTGTTCATTTTAGTTGGGCTCTTGGCCCTTGACTCTTTAACTTTAGTTCCCTTTCGAGGGAACTCTCACTGCGTCGGAACGACACTTCGGGGATACTCCCTAAGCACTAGCGAATCTGAAGTCCGTATAGAAACTAGCCCAATCTGATTGGTCGTGCGTGATGACGTCATCGTGACAGCGTACCCGGAAGTATAAAGGGCGAGCCGGCGCATTGAAACGGCAGTTATTTCTCTTCAGCATAGCGCTCTGTGTGACAAGTCTGTCTATTTACTGTTGTCTGTCCAAGAAGTGTGTATGTGAAAGAGTTTTTTAGTAAATAAAATAAGAAAAGATGAGTGAGAACTATAGGCAGTGTGTGCATCCGTGCTCGGATGCACACCTGCTTTGTGTGCAGTGTTTGGGCGTGGAGCATGCTCGGGCGGCTCTCGAGGGAGCTGCTCCCGCTCAGACTGCTTCGTTCTTGGCTGGCCGTTTTTGATGAGGGCAGCCAGCCTCGTGAACCTCGTGGTTCTGGACCCGCGGCTGTTGAGGCAGCGCGGCGTCGCAGATCATGGGGTTCACAGCGGGACTTGTCAGAGGGTTTTGGGACTGCTGCGGCACTTTCCCAATCCTCCTCTGACAGTTCCGATGACCTTCCTCCCCGTGTGGAAGCCCACACTGCGGCTTCTTCCCCCGGGGTGGAGGGTCCGATGCTCATCCTCTCTGGTTCAGAGGAGCCGGATGAGGGTGGCATCGCGGCGGGTGGAGAAGCAGGAAGTCTGTTAATGCTTCATCCACCCGCCCAAGAGGAGCTGGTCGAGGTTTTGACCCGTGCGGTGGCCAAGCTAAATATCAATTGGCCACAGGAGGCACCGGAGGTCCAGCCAACCAGTAGGCTGGATGACTGGTTCCTTCCTCGCCGGGTGCAAGCGCCTCGCCGGGGCTTGCCGTTCTTCCCGGATCTGCACACCGAGGTGTGTAGATCATGGAAGAAACCCTTCTCCTCGTGAGTTTCCAATCCCCCTGTTTTGGACTATGCTAATGTCCTGGGGGCTCACGAGGCAGGGTATGGGACGATGCCTCGGGTAGAGGAGGCTCTAGCGAGCTATCTTTCACCCGAGGCCGCATCGTCCCTCAAAGCCCCGGTATTGCCCAAAAAGCCCTGTAGGGACACCTCATCCTTGGTGGGCAAGGCCTATATGGCGGCTGGTCGGGCTGGTAGTACCCTGCACACTTTGTCCATCTTGCAGGCCTACCAGGCCGATCTCCTTAAGGAGCTCGACGAGGGCGAGGGACCCTCTCCGGAGGATATTTTAGAACTCCGGAAGGCTGCGGATTTGTCTCTCCGCGTCACCAAGGAGACAGCTCGTGCTGTCGGCCGGTCAATGGCCTCCTTGGTGACTGTGGAGAGGCACCTATGGCTGAACTTATCGGGGATGAAAGAGAAGGACAAGTCCTTTCTCTTGGACTCCCCGATTTCGCCTTCCGGGTTGTTTGGGGACACGGTTGAGGCCGTTGTCGCCAAGCACCGGGAGGCGAGAAGTCAGTCAGCGGCCTTCCGACAGTTCGTCCCTCGCCGCTCAGAGCCAGGGAGGGCGGCCCTTAGCGGGCAGCCCCAGCCGTCAACCAGCTCCTCGCACCGTCAGCTGCAGAGGGAGAGCGTCGCCTCTAGAGCCCCTCCTCCGGGAGCCTGGCAACAGAGACGGCGCTCTCTCCAGCAGACTCGCCAGCAGCCTTCCGCTCCTAGAGGTGATCTAAGGAGCGTGCTCCAGGCACGGAAGGCTGCTGGGAAGAAGCCCTAGCTGCAGCTGGGCTTCTAAGGGCGGTCCCCCCAGCAGAAGAGCAACCGAGGTTGTTTCTTCTGCAGCGCCCTGGGGAAATTGATGTGGAATCCCGCCGTCTATGACGCTTCGGGCCACATCGATTTCCCGCGAACGCACGCTGCTCCAGCCGCCTCTAGAAAGACCTGCGGCTGGGCAGCTCACGCGTCCGCACACAGAGAATCGTTCCCAACTACTTCCTGCCGGTCATCCGCTTCAGGGGGTTGGGAACGAGGCTCGTGTAACACCCGACGCCAGCCTCGAGAGCACATGGAAATGCCTTCCGAATATTTCTACATGGGTCCTGCGTACTGTAGAGAATGGTTACAGACTGCAGTTCTGTCATCCTCCACCAAGTTTCAGGGGTTTGAACTGGACCGCAGTGGTGCCAGAGCGGGTTCAGGTAATGGAACTAGAAGTAAAATCCTTGCTGGCGAAGGAAGCCACTGTGAAGCACTTTCAGAGAGTGCTGGGGCACATGGCAGCAGCGTCCAACGTTATACATTCTGGGACCACCGTTTCCAAGGTTACTGTTGGTAATACACTAAGACGTCATGGTTTGAAATCATGCATGGCACGGAAGGTTCCCCTGCTTAAACCAGCACGTGTCAAGGCCCGTCTTAAGTTTGCCAATGACCATTTGGATGATCCAGAGGAGTCATGGGAGAAAGTCATGTGGTCAGATGAGACCAAAATAGACCTTTTTGGTCATAATTTCACTAAACGTGTTTGGAGGAAGAAGAATGAGTACCAACCCTAAGAACACCATCCCTACTGTGAAGCATGGGGGTGGTAGCATCATGCTTTGGGGGTGTTTTTCTGCACATGGGACAGGGCGACTGCACTGTATTAAGGAGAGGATGACCGGGGCCATATATTGCGAGATTTTGGGGAACAACCTCCTTCCCTCAGTTAGAGCATTGAAGATGGGTCGAGGCTGGGTCTTCCAACATGACACATGAAGCACACAGCCAGGATAACTAAGGAGTGGCTCTGTAAGAAGCATATCAAGGTTCTGGCGTGGCCTAGCCAGTCTCCAGACCTAAACCCAATAGAGAATCTTTGGAGGGAGCTCAAACTCTGTGTTTCTCAGCGACAGGCCAGAAACCTGACTGATCTAGAGAAGATCTGTGGGGAGGAGTGGGCCAAAATCCCTCCTGCAGTGTGTGCAAACCTGGTGAAAAACTACAGGAAACGTTTGACCTCTGTAATTGCAAACAAAGGCTACTGTACCAAATATTAACATTGCTTTTCTCAGGTGTTCAAATACTTATTTGCAGCTGTATCATACAAATAAATAGTTCGAAAATCATACATTGTGATTTCTGGATTTTTTTTTTTAGATTATGTCTCTCACAGTGGACATGCTCCTACGATGACAATTTCAGACCCCTCCATGATTTCTAAGTGGGAGAACTTTGAAAATAGCAGGGTGTTCAAATACTTATTTTCCTCACTGTACGTACCACATACAGACTGCATACATAGTTTGATGCAACTGCCATTGCGATGAATGTGAATGCTAACAGATAGCACTTTTCAGGTATTATAGATCTCCTTGTCATCAGTTCAGGCAGTAATTAACTTTCATTGCCACCAGAGTGCTCACAATTACCGCTAGCAGCTAGCAGTTTATTTCATTAGACGCAGCTACATTTCACTTTGAGACTATGCTACATCCTGTCTAGCTGATAATCCAGTAAAATATCTTATGTGAGATGTGATTTATCCATTAATAAATGTCTCAGGTGACTGTACATATCAAAGTATTTAAGGGAATTTACTTCCTGGAGTAGCCAGTGATTGAATTGAGTACAATGAGAAAGAGAGATAAAAGTCCAGTGAGCAATTTCTTCAGTGTTTTATAGATACTTTATGCAAATGAGGCTGTGATTGACGTGAGATATAATGACAGGATGTTATACATCTGAATGTGGGCATATGGTGTTTAATTTGAAGTCATGGGCTGTTGATTGTAGAACAGCCTTCATATAAGCATTGGCATAAGAGCTGTCAAAATCGATGTTCTCCAAACCTTGTTAAAAAAAAAAAAAAAAAAAAAAAGTTTTCACGAGAAAGCCAGGCTCTTTCATCCAGATTCTCATTTTCGATGGTTGCAGCATAAAAAAAAACTCACACAACCTTGTGAAATACTTATTCTAAGTAAAAAAAAGGTTCCCTGCACAGTTTACAAAGAAAACTCTCAAAACCGAAGCTTTGTGTGATTTTACTGCTAGATATCTTAGCATTGATTTCTTTATTGTGGGACAGAAAATTAATAATTCATGCTGTTTACACATGATCAATATAATGTCACAGTGGAGGGAGAGGTAAAACCTTTCACTTAAAATAATTGATTGTTATTGCTCGTTGCAAGCTTAAAAGAATTAGCTTGTAAAAAGATAGCAGGAACATTGGTTACACGAAGGAAGCGACAAGAATAAAAAGCAATAGAACACAGTCCTTTATCTAACATGATAACATGGTCCGGTATTTGTCATAGTATGCCACTGCAGCCCAGCGCTCTTATGAACTGCTTTAACCTCTTATTGAACAGAATCTAGTTGTTTGAGACAACAAAGAAATCGCTGAGCAAATAAAGAAGAAGCATCACATATAAAAAAATAGAAAACAACTACACCTTTCCTCACATTTAGAAAAACAAGGCAAATGGATGGCACTTTGTGTCTTTGTGGAGGTGCTGTATGAGCAAGTTTTAAAAGCAAAAGGCATCATAGAAGTCGACTATTTGTGTAGATAGTTAAATGGAAACCCAATAATGGGCACCAGTTGCACCGCCCTAAGGACGGCCCTGACTGTACGGTGTAAAAAAAAAAAAAAAGAAAGCATTTGCAGTAACTTTTAGATACGTACTGCCCATGGACTGCAAACGTAAATTAGATTATGAATAGCTCCTAATAGAGAAACATCCTTTTTAGTCCCCATAATAGTGTTAGGGCAACTACTAGCGAGGGCTAACTTTACTCTGCCAACCAGCTAGGTCTTGACCTTTGACTGACGAGTGTGCATGTCATTAGTGTGGAAAACTTGTGGAAATGGTCGATTGAAGAACAGCCTGTTTCACTTTAAGGAAGGACTGACCGGAATACAAGACCCATCAGCCTTGGTCATTAAAAAAGCTTTTGCTGTTCAGCTTTTCAGAGGAAAATTGAGTCTGCATTAGCGGTTTCTTCATAATAATAATAACATTAAAAGTACATTGTACATTACGCGATGTTTCATAAATCCTAATGTACATTAATACAGATGGAAATGTCATAAAACTTTGAGTCATATGTATGACATTCTGGGACAAATTCTAGTCATTTAGAATATGAATGATACTATTATATAGAACTATATATTAACGTTTCTCATTTCTTGGCTGTATGATCCTTGGTGCTTGTTAAAACATAGCAAGTACATCATTATTAAAGTAATCGAGTAGATGTCATTGTGAATAATGAACTATCCATATTATCTACATTTTGAAAAACTATGTAATGCCTTTCTGAGAGGAAGAAAATGACAACTATATTTTCTCTCAGTTCAACCTCATAATCGTTCAACAAAATTGATCAAAATTGATTTCAGACCAGGTAATTTTTAAGGGTCTGTAATTTGAAATGTGATGAATTAACCTCTTAAGCTCTGCGACCATTTTTGGGATTTCCACCTGGATTTGGCCTACCCAAACTGAAAAGCTTCCCACACCCACATACAGTGATCTCTAAATACACAATTTTGGTGTAATTTTAAAGGAAACCCTTTGAAGTTTCATAAACTACTGCTAAAAGGTGATATAAGTATATGTTTATGTTGTCTAAGCTGTAATTAATTTATAACCCCCCAAAAATAATTTATTTGTTACAGCCTAGACAACATATACTCACCTAAAGGATTATTAGGAACACCATAGTAATACTGTGTTTGACCCCCTTTCGCCTTCAGAACTGCCTTAATTCTACGTGGCATTGATTCAACAAGGTGCTGAAAGCATTCTTTAGAAATGTTGGCCCATATTGATAGGATAGCATCTTGCAGTTGATGGAGATTTGTGGGATGCACATCCAGGGCACGAAGCTCCCGTTCCACCACATCCCAAAGATGCTCTATTGGGTTGAGATCTGGTGACTGTGGGGCCATTTTAGTACAGTGAACTCATTGTCATGTTCAAGAAACCAATTTGAAATGATTCGAGCTTTGTGACATGGTGCATTATCCTGCTGGAAGTAGCCATCAGAGGATGGGTACATGGTGATCATATAGGGATGGACATGGTCAGAAACAATGCTCAGGTAGGCCGTGACATTTAAACGATGCCCAATTGGCACTAAGGGGCCTAAAGTGTGCCAAGAAAACATCCCCCACACCATTACACCACCACCACCAGCCTGCACAGTGGTAACAAGTAGGGGTGTAACGATTCGTTTTAACAACGATTCGATTCGTATCACGATTTGAGGTTGTCGATACGATTCAAGGACGATATTGGTTCATTTAGAACGATACGATCCGAAACGATTCAGTGACTTGAAATCGATTCAGTAACTTTTTAGCCAAAAATTGTGTGACTGAAATAAATATCTGGATACTGGTCAGTGCAGGTTAAGTTTCCTAGATTCCTGTTGTTTCTTGTAAGGGAATCCGGTATATCAATTAATTATGGATATAAACAAACAAGTAAACAACAATTAATGGAAAATGCATTCACATTTTATTTGAATAAAGTGCAACCAACAGTTTAGGTTGAATAAACAAGAAGTTAACCTTTTCTGCTCTCAATTTCAATATTCAATACATTTTCTATAAAAGCACAGTAAGTGCAACAGTAAGTTAACCTGCTACTTCTGCTTTTGTTTTCCAACATAAAAATATTACAATATTAATATCAAAAATAAAGTGCAACTAACTTCTCTTCAGGTTTAATTAATAGTAGGTTTACCTGCTACTTTTGCTGTTGTTTTTCAACATTAAAATAATACAAATACAATATTATTATCAAAAATAAAGTGCAACCAACATTTCTTCAGGTTGAATAAACTGGCTGAACCTGCTACTACTCTCAGTTTAATAAACAAACAATATTTAACAAAAGATAAAATGTAACCAAATACTCTTCAATGACTATATATTGTTTTTTTTTCTTTCAAAAATATCAACATGATCTGGCTGCAGAACACTTCTCTGTACGTTCACTATGTCGCCAGCAGTACTACAAACTCACTCTGCTGGCACACTGGTCCCAGGAATGCACAGGTAACATTTAGCCAGGGTTGAAAGTACAGGTAGCTCTTTCTCCTGGTGGCTTGATAATTTCTCGCTCATTGGCTTCTCCTCTGCCATCCGCCGCTATGTTTTGTTTTCTTAGCGCTGCTGCTGGTGCGTGCGTTGCGATGATGTCACAGATAGGCAGACTGAATCGAGTAACGTTTAACGCCTTTATCATTAAAAGTGCTAAGAAAAAACATCCATATAAAGTCTGACGTGCTTAAATCCAATGCGTTATTTCCTATTATCGATACAATCGATTGATTACCTTTTAAAACGATGTTAGATCGATAAATGTCGTCCGGAAGGCCAACTTGCCGAGCACAGATCGATTTAGTTAGATCATAGGAATATAAATCGATACATCGATGTAGTAGATGAATCGTTACACCCCTAGTAACAAGGCATGATGGATCCATGTTCTCATTCTGTTTACGCCAAATTCTGACTCTACCATCTGAATGTCTCACCAGAAATCGAGACTCATCAGACCAGGCAACATTTTTCCAGTCTTCCAACTGTCCAATTTTGGTGAGCTTGTGCAAATTGTAGCCTCTTTCCTATTTGTAGTGGAGATGAGTGGTACCTGGTGGGGTCTTCTGCTGTTGTAGCCCATCCGCCTCAAGGTTGTGCGTGTTGTGGCTTCACAAATGCTTTGCTGCATACCTCGGTTGTAACAAGTGGTTATTTCAGTCAAAGTTGCTCTTCTATCAGCTTGAATAAGTCGACCCATTCTCCTCTGACCTCTAGCATCAACAAGGCATTTTCGCCCACAGGACTGCCGCATACTGGATGTTTTTCCCTTTTCACACCATTCTTTGTAAACCCTAGAAATGGTTGTGCGTGAAAATCCCAGTAACTGAGCAGATTGTGAAATACTCAGACCGGCCCGTCTGGCACCAACAACCATGCCACGCTCGAAATTGCTTAAATCACCTTTCTTTCCCATTCTGACATTCAGTTTGGAGTTCAGGAGATTGTCTTGACCAGGACCACACTCCTAAATGCATTGAAACAACTGCCATGTGATTGGTTGATTAGATAATTGCATTAATGAGAAATTGAACTGGTGTTCCTAATAATCCTTTAGGTGAGTGTATACTTACATGTTTATCACTTTTAGCAGTGGTTTATGTAACTTCAAAGGGGTTCCTGTAAAATGACACCAACATTTTGAATTTAGAGATCACTGTATGTGGGTGTGGGAAGCTTTTCAATTTGGATAGGCCAAATCCAGGCGGAAATGGCACCAGAGTAATTACGTGTAAATAAGTTACTTTATGTAGAACAAATGCCAAAGTGATGCATGTCCAGAAAGTAGAGACTCTAAGCTTTCAAATGGTACAGAGGTCAGAGCTCCTCCACAGACATTTAAAATTGAACGTATATACCGCAAAGTTTAAGTGGTTAAAGAAGCATTACACTTGTGGGTTTGGTGGGTCGCAATCCAAAAATGAATCACAGATCTGTTCTGAAAAGCAATGCTAAATGCAATAAAATGCAACAAACTATTTATAGGTGCAGAGTAAGATAGCAAAATAAACTTGCGAAACATACAGTGCCAGCAGAAGCTCCATGCTAACCAGCAAAACCTTGATATCCATTGTAAAATCTGGGACCTAAAGCAGAATTATAATGAATAATTATTTAAAAACGCCTCATATGGCTTAAAAATACGTTCTGTTGTTGTGCATCTCCTCTTTGCTTACTCGAAGGCTTACAAGGGTGTGCCTGATCACACAGTACAAAGGAGTCACAACAGTACTAATTGGAAATCTAAAATGGAATGCCTAGCTCGGAAAGGTCGTTACAAGGCATTTCTACTATTACAGAGCGTTCACAACACAAGCACACAAATAATGAGCCGGATCCTATTGAGGGTATCTGTGCAGCTCTGTCATTATCAGATGAATGCACAACAGAAACGTGGACCAGAGACAGAAGGGAATGCAGGGGACCATAGAAAGACTTCATTAATAATCTGCGTCACCTTTTGCTATTTAATTGATTTGTTTAATTAATTCAGCAGCACATATCGAGTGAGCACACAACTGTCCCATTGCTCTTTAGAACTATTAAATGGCAAATGGTTTGTTTGCCGTCACGGAAGAAAATTGTGCCGTATGCTAATGCGGAAGGCAGATCATTTGTTTCGGGCTTTTAATGAAAAGAGCTCATCAAGAGGAGCCAAGGAGTCTGTTAATTATCCCCTGTCCATTTTTTTTACTCATCTTGAGTGCAAGTGTACACAGAAAATGATCCACATCATTATGATTGGTATGGCTAGTTTATGAGGTGCTAGCTGCTTCTTTGATATAAATGGTGTACAGTATTAGCGAGGGTTAAATTGGGACTTTGAATGTGGGATAACTAGGCTCTGTATACAAATAAATATACTGTCTGTCACTGAAGACTGTAAACCATAGGTAGAGTAGCGCCATATTTAATTTGAAAACAAGGCTGTGAGATCAAATAAATAAAACTTTCAGTAGACAAAACTCCATTAAAACATTTTGAAAGTGTGATTTTTGAAAATTGCATGTGATCTAGTATTGTCATCTTAGTACATACACTCACCTAAAGGATTATTAGGAACCTGTTCAATTTCTCATTAATGCAATTATCTAATCAACCAATCATATGGCAGTTGCTTCAATGCATTTAGGGGTGTGGTCCTGGTCAAGACAATCTCCTGAACTCCAAACTGAATGTCAGAATGGGAAAGAAAGGTGATTTAAGCAATTTTGAACGTGGCATGGTTGTTGGTGCCAGACGGGCCGGTCTGAGTATTTCACAATCTGCTCAGTTACTGGGATTTTCACGCACAACCATTTCTAGGGTTTACAAAGAATGGTGTGAAAAGGGAAAATCATCCAGTATGCGGCAGTCCTGTGGGCGAAAATGCCTTGTTGATGCTAGAGGTCAGACGAGAATAGGCAGACTGATTCAAGCTGATAGAAGAGCAACTTTGACTGAAATAACCACTTGTTACAACCGAGGTATGCAGCAAAGCATTTGTGAAGCCACAACACGCACAACCTTGAGGCGGATGGGCTACAACAGCAGAAGACCCCACCAGGTACCACTCATCTCCACTACAAATAGGGAAAAGAGGCTACAATTTGCACAAGCTCACCAAAATTGGACAGTTGAAGACTGGAAAAATGTTGCCTGGTCTGATGAGTCTCGATTTCTGTTGAGACATTCAGATGTGTAACGATTATGGTCGCAGACATTGAATGAATCTTCCAAATGATTCATTAGATGAACAATCCCTTTCACAAAGCCCTAATTCAGCTCCAGACCCCAGGAAATCGATCACGAGGCTCCATTTGGCCTCGGGCTACCACGTCTACATCACAATTACGTGATTTCCTATGGACTTTTGACCAAAACTTCACAAAGAGGACAAAAGACTTGTTGTGATCGCAAGACAAAGAAACAAACAGATCTCTGTCTTTTCAATGGCTGCTAAATGAACTCCAAGTGACACAGTTTAAAACTCAAGCAAACTTCCAGAAAATGTTACATACTAGAATGTATAAGATTATGATTATTGGACTTTCACTCAAATAGCCTTCGACATAGTTTGTTAGCGTGTTTACAACTGATGCACGTGACTATTATGCATGTATATCATTCTCAAATTCATGCAATTATGTAACTATTGAATGAGTGGATGAAAAGACACCGTTTTTGATACCGTTGTGCTCGTATTGACATAATTAAGCAGATGAGCTGAATTAAATCTTTATAGAATCGATCATGTCCTCATAGTAAGAAATTAGGTCTAACTTTACTCTCTGCTTAAGAGCAGGAAATTAAAGGAACGAATCTTATGGGAGGGGGGAGACCCAGTCACCCCTGAACCCTAATTGGCCAGAATCCATCCAGGGGATGGGCAAGTTTTTGAGTTTAACCTCTCTCACAGACGAAGAGTTGTGTTCTGTGTTGTTCGCGAGACGTTCACCGCTGGGTGTTCACGCGTGTTCGCGCGGTGTTCACGTTCTGTTCTTTGTTCAGTCAAGAGCTGTCCGCAGCGCAGTTCCAGAATCCGCCAAAGCGACGGTCGGACGATCGTGGCAGACCATCAGAGAAAATGGGTTAACAGATTTCATTCAGGCCATCTGCTCTTCTCTCACTTTCCTTTCTTTTACTTAAAGTTTATTTTCTTTTCGTTAAGTCGCGGGTTCTGTTAAGTTTCGCCGCAAAGTTACTCAACAAGTTTCCAACAGCGCGCTTCAACTTTTCAACAACGCCTTACAAGACTGTCATCCAGCCGCCAAACACGCCACGTGATTGGCTTCCCAAGACGTCGATCAAAGACACGACCAGACCTTCAGCGAATCAAAGACCCGAGGGAACCCCTCTCCAGCCAGGAGGAAAAGGGAATTCCCCTTTGTCAAAGACACACGTGAGACAAACGCAAATAATACCTCTAGATTTCAAGCTGAAATGGTGCATTAGATCAAATGTAATAACCCCGCCTAAGAAACGATAGGAGGATAAATTACTGATCAATGGTTTCTTCAGGTCATGTGTCATAAATGCATATTGCTTGGGATTTCATAAGTTCTCTCTCTTAAACTTATTCTTTCCTCACTTTCTTCCTTTCTGCAATGTGTGAATGTGCGAGTGCGTGTGTTTATGTTAGATATTAGTTTGAAGTGTTAGAGTAATCAATAAAGTTTCGTTTGTAGTCAAAGATAACTGTTCTTGTGTTATGTGCTTATGAATTTAATGTCTTGAACTGCTGATCTAAGTTACCTGGCTGTTAAATAGTGTTTCACTATCGTACGGATATTAATATCCACTGCAGAGTTGATATCTACGGCCCGTTCAAATGAACGCTGGAAGAGTCATTTGCCCGGCTGTACATTAGACTCGCAAAATTCCCTATGAATTCATTAATTCATTCATTTGAGCTACATAGACTTGTTTACCTTTAACAGACTCCCCTTTAAGTTCTTACATATCGGTGGACGAATAAGTTAAGGTGTAAACATTAATTCTGAATTATTTATAAATTATAGCGTAATTCGAGTCTCTTTCATTTGAATTCAAATTCCCCGTTGAGTTATTATTTTATCTGACTCATTGTCGCTACAGATGGTAGAGTCAGAATTTGGCATAAACAGAATGAGAACATGGATCCATCATGCCTAGTTACCACTGTGCAGGCTGCTGGTGGTGGTGTAATGGTGTGGGGGATGTTTTCTTGGCACACTTTAGGCCCCTTAGTGCCAATTGGGCATCGTTCAAATAGTGTTAATAGTGTTGTAACACCTATCCTTTTAACCCTAGTTTAGGTATTACATGTAATGAGGGACCAAACTTGCTCATAAGTCAAATGTATTAAGTATAATTACATAGAACACACAGAGTTATCATGATACAAACACCTGTTGGTCAACCAGTTAGAAACAGGGAATAACAAACAGTCCATCACTCTGCATCACAGCCTTTCCTTAGGATCAGTTAGTACCATACGTTTGACTCAGTCTTTGTTCAGTTGAAGGATAAATTGAGGAAACAGTACTTAAATTTCAAGATGGTTCCCCAACCAAATCCAACTGGAAGAGAAGGCCTCAAAGTCTGAAATATAGCTGTGTTACAGTCAAACAGTAGATGGACATCCATTCTCTTAGTTCCATCTTCTCATTTGTATAATTCACCAATTACTCCATATATGCCCAGAACACAAACCCTTTGTAGAAACATTCAAACAAATCATATCCATATACTACCCACAATGATTGATAAAGAAAGAGAAAAAAAAACAAATTACAATTACTTACAGATGAGCTTTGAACTATAAAGTTCCTCAAACAGGGTAAAGACCATGAGGTAAGTATCTCCATGAATGTAGAGAATCAACTTCCTACTTATTCTCCTTCTCTGTTCACTTATGAAGGTAAGCCTTAGCAGTTTTTAATCAGAGCGCCCTCTACTGCTCAGGTGAATCATAACACTACTGCACTGACAAGTGATCAGTAACAGGAAAACTGTTACAGTGTGTACTGCATTTCATTTGTATTGCAAAATTTATGTCAAAGACAGAATATGTTGTTCAGTATGTTTTATTTCAGCTCAGTATGATTGCACAAAAGCTTAAACAGTCAAAAGTAATAAGAACTTACAACTTAGCAAAAAATTATGACGCTGATTATCTCTTCATCACGGCACCCGTTAGTGGGTGGGATATATTAGGCAGTAAGTGAAATTTTTGTCCTCAAAGTTGATGTGTTAGAAGCAGGAAATGGGGAGTGAGTTTGACAAAGGCCAAATTGTGTTGGCTAGACGACTGAAACATCTCCAAAACTGCAGCTCTTGTGGGGCAACGGGGTCATGGGCGGCCAAGGTTCATTGATGCACGTGGGGAGCGAAGGCTTGCCAGTGTAGTCTGATCAAACAGACGAGCTACTGTAGCTCAAATTGCTCAAATGAATACACAATCCATCACAGTTCTTTGCGTATGGGGCCACATAGCCGCAGACCAGTCAGGGTGCCCATGCTGACCCCTGTCCACCGCCGAAAGCACCAACAGTGGGCATATGAGCATCGGAACTGGACCACGGAGCAATGGAAGAAGGTGGCCTGGTCTGATGAATCACATTTTCTTTAACATCACGTGGATGGCCAGGTCCATGTGGATCGCTCACCTGGGGAACACATGGCACCAGGGTGTACTATGGGAGGAAGGCAAGCTGGTGGAGGCAGTGTGATACTTTGGGCAATGTTCACCTACCTAAGCATTGTTGCAGGCATGTACACCCTTTAATGGAAACAGTATTCCCTGGTGGCTGTGCCTCTTTCAGCAGGATAATGCGCCCTGCCACAAAGCAAAAATGGTTCAGGAATGGTTTGAGGAGCACAACAACGAGTTTGAGGTGTTGACTTGGCCTCCAAATCTCAATCCAATCGAGCATCTGTGGAATGTGCTGAACAAACAAGTCCGATCCATGGAGACCCCACCTCGCAATTTACAGGACTTAAAGGATCTACTGCTGACATATTGGTGCCAGATACCACAGCACACATTCAGGGGTCTATAGTGGAGTCCATGACTCCATGGCCAGGGCTGTTTTGGCAGCAAAAGGGGGACCAACACAATATTATAATGTTCATAATGTTATGCCTGATCGTACATGCTCATCATGAAATTTTGGTCAATAAAGACATTCAATATGTATGTTTGTTTTTTTTCCGTTTGGTATGTTTGCTAAAAACTTTATAATTGTAATTTATAAATCATTTCTAATTTCAGTTTAATTTCCATGTTGAGTTAAATTTGTAAGTACACTTAAAATGAACATCAAGTAAAGGGAACTTAATTGTTTAAGTACATTATATAAACACCAAGTTAAGTGAACTTAAATTTACAAGTTTTGGGAGACTCCATCACTCAACTGAATTGAGGGAACGAGTTTACGCAATCAATTGAGTTCAATCAGCTTAGTGTTTTCAGTGTTTTTATCTGTGTTAAATTCAATATGTCATAACTTGACTTTTTAAAAAAAAAAATATATGTGATGCGTTTGGCAGTTCAGCCATTTGTGGAGAAACACAAAATTCAAATTGTAAATGTAAATGTAATTTTAATGCACTGTTATTATAGTTAACTAAAACAAATACTGTTTAAAAAAAAATAAACACACATACACACACTTACTAATGGTAAACGAAATACTGATTAATAAAATCATTTATTGCAATGTGTGAAGTGGCATCACATTTAGCTCCAGAAAGTAATAAAATGTCATTAGCGCATTAGTTAGAACTTTAGAGAAGTTCATACAGATACAATAGTTAATATATTGTTAAATATATACACTATTATAAATGCATGCCTTTGATGTCTTATTATGATTAATGTATGCATGAATTCTTCAAACTAATTTTCTCAAAAACAGCCACCATTTACAGTAAATGATACGGTGGTTTAGTAGAAACCTAATTATATCGTTGGAAGCAGACACTTTCTCTTTTTAGTAAAACAATTTTAATGGGCCAAAATGACTCTGTGATGGTCTGTGATGCCCATCCGGATCAATATTGCCCAGTTTAACTCCTGTGTATTAGCTTGTTTTGATATTTAAAAAAAGAAGCAGAGAGTGGTCTGTTGGAACAAAGACAGAGGGAGAGGAAAATGACGAGGTGGAGGAACAGATGGGTGTACTCACACTTCCCACAGAGAATCCAAATCAAAGGAAAATAACACCGCCAACATCCTTTAGTGCTGAATCATCACACTTCAAACTGTGGACAGAGAAAGAGAACACAAAATCTGGAACTTCTCCATCCAGATCAAAATGTCCTTGTTGGACAGCTCATTTTGTTCAATGTAAAAAAAAAAATTGCCAGCTGACTATGAAATGACAAATCTGCCATTTGACCCATTCATTCCCAGAAGCACTCTTAGCATGACTAGCTTTCCCTCACAAATCAATCATCGAAGGTTAATTAGGCAGTACTGTTTTAAACCACCTCTCTGGCATATCAAACTTATTTTCTGACCTAATTGTCACTTTGATGACATGTTTAAGGTGAAGAATTTCAGTGTTTGACATTTCATTAGCTGCGTAATTGGAGCAGTTGATTAGACTGACTTTGATACTCAGTGGATTTTCTCTGATCGTGTTCTCCTAGTAGCACGTAGACACCTTTTCACCAGCTTTCTGGCACTGGTGGGAACTTGTCATCTGGTGGAGCTGAAGTGCCAAAACACTGCCTTTTTTATCAATGCTCTTTGTGCATTTTACGTAGTCACATCCTCCAGGCCTGTAGCTGGAAGTACATTATTCATGTTGCCCAAAAGCCCTCTCAGAACTCAGACAAGTTCTTGCTTAGCCTGCGAGGAACATGACAGTGTTCAAATTCATCTCCCTAGTTAACACAGAGCTTTCGGCTAACAGGATTCGCTCATTACAAATTTCACTGGATGCGTACAATGAAAAATAGGGTTAAGTAGCATCATATACACTCTAAAAAAAAAGGTTCTAAATGGCACCAAAAATGGTTCTTCGTCGTAATCATAGAGGAACCACTTTTGGTGCTATATAGCACCATATCATAACATGTTCTGTATATGGTAGCGGTGCTATATAGCACCTTAGTTAGTGGTGCTATATAGCACCTTAGTCAAAGAACCGGTGAAGAACCTCTGAAGAACTGGTGAAGAACCGCTGAAGAACCACTGAAGCACCAAAATTGGTGCTATATAGCACTTAAAAAGGTTCCCCTATGATTACGAGCCAAGAACCATTTTTGGTGCCATATAGAACGTCTTGGTTACGTATGTAACCCTCGTTCCCTGAGGAGGGAACGGAGACGTACGTTAGTGACTATAGAATGGGGGTTTCGCTTAGAAGCCAATTACCTTCGAGAATTCAACAGCGCCCAATGGCAGTGCCAATGCCATGGGCATGCGGAATTTGCATGCGTAACTCCGCCCCACCTCGTTGGTATATAAGGAAGTACGCTGGCAACATCGCATTATGTTACTGCTGCAGGAGCCAAGACTGAACTCCGCGTTCCAGGCAGCACAGCTGACGTGGCAGAGGAAACGTACGTCTCCGTTCCCTCCTCAGGGAACAAGGGTTACATACGTAACCGAGACGTTCCCTTTCGTTCAGGAGGATTATCCTCGTCCCCCTCAGGAACCTGATGATCAGGTCGTACTGACTTACCTTTTTGTCTCCCAGGAGATCGTGGTAGGCAGATATTGCGACCACGTACACTTTAAGGGTGGAAGGAGACAGCCTTCGTTCCACCCCCTCCTGAAGAAACGATAGCACGGACCGGATCGGGTATTTCCAGGGGTCTTCTTGGCGGGAAGAACACCATGTGACGAAGAGGTTCCACTTCAACGCATAGAGGTGTCGTGTAGACTCTGCTCTAGCGGAAGTGATGGTAGCGACCACCGCAGGTGGAAGGCTACTCAAACCTGCCGCGTCCCGTCCAGAAGCCACACGTGGAGCTTCCAGAACGCCGGACGCGGGTGCCAAAGGGTGCCCCGTCTCTGAGTGAGGAGGTCCGGTCTCAGAGGAATAGGCCAGGGAGGGGCTGTCGCAAGGAGTAGTAGTTCTGGGAACCAGGTCTGGCCGTGCCAATATGGGGCGACCAACATGACTCCTTGTCCTCCCTGATCTTGCACAGTACCCGTGCAAGAAGGCTCACTGGGGGAAACGCATACTTGCGTAGCCCCGACAGCCAGCTGTGCGCCAGTGCATCCGTGCCGAGGGTGCCCTCGGTCAGAGAATAAAACAGGGAGCAATGGGAAGAGTCCTGGGAGGCAAACAGGTCTACCTGTGCGTCGCCGAACCGTTCCCATATCAGCTGAACCGTCTGGGGATGGAGTCTCCACTCTCCGGGGAGAGGCTGAATCCGTGAGAGCTCGTCGGCTGCACGGTTCAGGTCTCCCGGGATGTGGACAACACGAAGGGACCTCAGGTGCTTCTGACTCCATAGAATGAGATGGCGGGCGAGTTGAGACATACGGTGGGAGCGTAGACCGCCCTGGTGGTTGATGTACGCTACTACGGCCGTGTTGTCTGTCCTGACTAGTACATGTTGACCCCTCAGCAACGCTCGGAAGCGGTGCAGGGCGAACCGTACTGCCAGTAACTCGAGGCAATTGACATGCAGAAGGCGCTGGGGTCCTGTCCAGGAGCCCGTGGCTGCTTGTCCATTGCACATGGCACCCCAGCCCGTGGATGATGCATCTGTTGATACAACAAGATGCCTGGAAACTCGTTCTAAGGACACTCCGGTCCGTAGAAACTTGAGGTTCGACCACGGGATGAGAGTCTGTAAGCAGGCCCGAGTCACTTGTACCCGGAGCGTGCCAGACCGCCATGCCCATCTCGGGACTCGATCGCGTAGCCAGTGCTGAAGCGGTCACATATGTAGCAATCTGAGCGGCGTTACCGTGGCTGCAGATGCCATATGCCCCAGGAGCCTCTGAAATAGTTTCAGTGGAACCGCATTCTTGCCCTCGAGTTGACGAAGGGAAGTCAGCAGAGACTGCGCGCGCTCGCTCAAAAGCTGCGCGCACATGGCGACCGAGTCGATATCCATACCGAGAAAAGAGATCCTCTGCGCGGGGCAAAGTTTGCTCTTCTCCCAGTTGACCCGAAGGCCCAGACGGGCTAGGTGATGGAGCACCCGATCTCTGTGTCCGCAAACATGCTCTCGAGAGTGACCCAGTATGAGCCAGTCGTCGAGGTAATTCAGGATGCGAACCCCGTGCTGCCGAAGGGGCGCAAGGGCTGCCTCGGCAATCTTCGTAAAGACGCGAGGGGAGAGATAGCCCGAATGGGAGGACCGCGTACTGATATGCTCGCCCCTCGAAAGCAAACCGTAGGAACAGTCTGTGTCGAGGTAGAATGGAGACATGGAAGTAGGCGTCCTTCAGGTCGATCGGTGCAAATCAATCATCCGGACGAACGCATTCTAAAAGGCGTTTCGCTGTCAACATCTTGAACGGAAACCGGTGAAGGTAACGGTTCAAGATGCGCAGGTCCAGGATTGGTCGTAACCCACCGGTCTTTTTGGGTACAATGAAGTACGGGCTGTAGAACCCGTAGTTCATCTCGGCTGGAGGGACAGGTTCGATCGCACCCTTCGCCAGTAGGGTGGCAATCTCCGCTCGCATGACGGGGGCATTGGCCCCGATCACGGTGGAACGGACTCCCCGGAAGCAGGGAGGAACCTGCGCTAACTGAATCGCGTAGCCGCGCCTGACGGTCCTCGCGACCCAGCGGGACAGCCCTGGAAGCTGAAGCCAGACTCCCAGGAACTGCACCAGCGGGGTCATTTGGACCACAGACGTACCCGGTGTGGGGCAGCGAGGCAGCTTTACCGGCCCGGACATGGGAGGCTGTGGAGCGTCCCGGTGTGGGGGTACGGTTAACTGCTGCGTCCTGACAGAGGAGACCAGGGAAGGACGCACGTTCCACTGGGGTCTGCTCTGCCAGGAGGCTGGCGACAGAGAGGGATGCGAGTGGTGGGACCCGAGGGTGGCGCGCACTGTCATCACCGATCTCTGGGGGCTCAGGGATGGGAGTGTTAATTCTTTCTTTGACCAAAATAGGGTGCTGCTGACCCGGGGGCCAGCAGCTGAACAAAGGATTCTCCCCCGGCCCTCCACCGGGGGAAGGAGTGGTCTCCTGGAAAGAATTTCCCATCCCTGAGCCGTCCGTCTCAGGAGCGCCGCTTGGCCTGGCGTTTAGCGGGGCGCGGGGCGGGCTGAGCGGATTGTGATGCCTTCCTACGGCGACCTCTGCCACCCGGCCGGGGTGAAGGCTGCTGCTTGGGCCGGGCGGGAGGGGCGGGAGCCTGAGGAGGGCGTCCTCGGCATGGAGCAGACTGAGGCGACTGTGCCGGAGGCTGGGTGTAGGCAGCAGCTGGCCCCCGGGGCAGTACGTGTTTAATAGCCTCAGTCTGCTTCTGTGCGATTGAAAACTGTTGGGCGAAGTCTTCAACCGCCCCGCCGAAGAGGCCGGCCTGGGATATGGGGGCATCGAGGAACCAGGTTCGCTCGGTGTCCCGCATATCTGCCAGGTTCAGCCACAGGTGTCTCTCCTGGACCACGTTTGTGGACATCACTTGACCCAGGGAGCGTGCGGTCACCTTCGTCGCCCGGAGAGCGAGGTCGGTGGCGGCACGCAGCTCGTTTAGGAGCCCCGGATCAACTCCACCCTCGTGCATGTCCTTGAGGATCCTGGCCTGGTAGACCTGGAGGATCGCCATGGCATGCAAAGAGGCGGCAGCCTGCCCCGCGGCTCTGTCCGACACCCGTTCAGCGTGCCATCACTTCCGGTAAGTGTGGTCAATGTACATAATAATAATAATAAGTTACATTTATATAGCGCTTTTTTGGGTACTCAAATCGCTTTACATATAGAAGGGGAAAATCTCCTCAACCAGCACCACTGTGCAGCACCACCTGGATGATGCGACAGCAGCCATATTGCGCCAGAATGCCCACCACACACCAGCTATAGATGGAGAGGAGACGGAGTGATGAAGCCAATCGCTATATGGGGATGATTAGGAGGGCATTATGGACATAGGCCAATTTGGCCAGGATGCCAGAGTTACACCCCTACTCTTTTTCCGAAGGACATCCTAGGATTTTTTTTAAGACCACAGAGAGTCAGGACCTCGGTTTAACGTCTCATCTGAAGTTGGGGCGTTAGGACCCATACAGACCACAGGGTGAGCACCCCCTGCTGGCCTCACTAACACATCTACTAGCAGACACCTGGTTTTCCCAGGAGGTCTCCCATCCGGGTACTGACCATGCTCAGCCCTGCTTAGCTTCAGTGGGAAACAAGTCTTGGGCAAAAGGGTGATATGGCTGCTGGCAAATGATCAGACAGAGTGACGGAAGTGATCTCTCGCACATATCTCTATGCCAGATTGTGTACATTGACCTCACTTACCGGAAGTGATGGCACGCTGAACGGGTGTCAGACATTTTTTTTACAAATACTGTTTGGTTTCTTGCGCAAACCGATCGTTTCGTGTCTTAGGACATCAATGTGTCGTCACAAGCTGCAGGGTTTAATATGGATTTGTCTGTGCATGTTTTTTTTTTTTACTCTCATAGATTTTGTTTCCATTCACATGCATTATACAACTGACAGACTGCAACTGTTGGAGTGAAAAATCTTAATTTGTGTTCTATTGAAGAAACAAAGACACCTTTATCTTGGATGCCCTGGAGATAAGCAGATAAACATCAAATTTCCATTTTTGGGTGAACTATCCCTTTAAGTTAAATCTGGGGTTTTACAGCTTTGAGTAGCATGTTGCATACTGGCATTAGGTAGTAGTCTTATAGTTTGATAATTAAATACCATTAAATTCAAACCGTTCTAAAGCAGGATAAAACCTTGTATGTGGTTTATTCACTTCATGTTTTTAGAGATTAAAAGCTTAAAGAAGAATCTCTAGTTTTCATTCTTGCTGCTACTTTTACGCTACTTTTACTTTTTTAATACTCAAGTACAATTTTAATGTGGTACTTTTTTACTTTTACTTAAGTATGATTTTGGCCAGATACTTGTACTTTTAATTGAGTACTGAATTAATTTTTTACTTGTACTTTCACTTGAGGAACATTTTTGAGTACTTTTTACACCTCTGTATCTGTATAACCTTTAGGCTCAAAGAATCTCCTCTGTTTGCTGCACATAATATATAACTTAATAATAATTAGGTGCAGTTATGAAAGATTGTTGGAATATTGGTGGTTGCATTTTCCTGAACATTTACATTTATGCATTTGGCAGACGCTTTTATCCAAAGCGACTTACATTGCATTCAAGGTACACATTTTAACATTTTTTTGTCAATTCTTGCTTTCCCTGGGAATCGAACCCATGACCTTGGCGTTGCTAGCGCAATGCTCTGCTGTTTGAGCTACAGGAAAGCTTAAAGCGAAACGCCTTTAAAGCGACAGATCTTAGATAAGACTTCAGTGGACAACAGGCTATGTAGAGAATAGATTGCATAGTAACCTTTCTTTGGTCCTCTAAAAATGGCCAGAGATCACAATGTACTGCAGTCATGAAACAACGCCAACTTCTCAACTGTTAAAAACAACGGAGCTTCTAAAATGAAGGGATTTAGGTATGTCATTTATATGGCTCTGCACGGTGCTATCCTTGGACATGATATATTTAACACATGCCAAAATGCCCATATGGTTTAAATAGCCTTGAGAGGAACGTGAGAAAAATGGCATGCTAAAATTAGCATATCAAAGTAATTTTTTACATCAAGTAAAATGCCATGACAAAATTGTGCCATGGTACTACGTCATCAACTGTCGAAGTGCAATTCCAATATTCCAAAACTAAAACCCCATTAACCTTGGCTCGGCTCTCCCGCGCTGGCACAATTCAATTCAGGTGCGGCTATCTAACTGTTTTGGGGTAGATTAGACAGCATTTGGGATACTAACTTTACAATTAGCTGACATTGAACCCTACTCTGAGTTTAACAGCAATGATATATCACCGGTGTGCCCTGGTAGTGCAGATATTCACTCTTGTCTAATCTATCAATAATCAACAAATCAACACAACTGTATTTTGATGCGTTAAAAGTTGTTCTTTAGAATAATCTAAAACATATAAAATAAAATGACACCAAATCATCCTTAATGAAAAAAAAAACCCAATACATTTCTATCGGAAAATTGATCTTTTGAGGATCCAGGGGTCGGCCATCTTGAAAATAGAAATTTCAAGTGGCTGAGAGTGTTTTCTTGTCAAGCAATCCTTAGAGACAGCTCAAGGCAATTTTCATGCTTGACTAAATGATTTCTTAAGCCTAATTGCTCCACTAAGGTGGTGGCCATCTTGAAAAATGGCAGCCATCTTGAAATTTCAAGTAGCTGTGGGTGGCTTATAGTCTAGTGACCATCAGAGACTGCTCATGCCAATTTTCATGCTTGTATCACCAAATAAACCCCTATATCACTTAACTGCTCCACTAAGGTGTCAGCCATCTTGAAAAATGGCCGTCATCTTGAAATTTCAAGTGGCTCGGACAATTTTCTTGTCAAGTGACCTATGGAGACTGCTCATGCCAATTTTCACGCTTGTATCATAAACTGAACGATTCTGCCAAACATAAGCACTTAGCCGCTCCACTAATACTCAAGAATGCAAGTACAGAGGATGTATGACAGTACCTGGATGTGTTCTTGATATTGAGTATGCATCGAATGCAGACATGAGAGAATGGAACCAGAAGACACTGCGGGCAGTCGACAGATGGAAGCCTGAGGATTTAAAAAACTTCTCTTCTCACTAAACTCATTCCCCGCCATTGACCAGTTCTCATCTTTTATGAGAAAGCACTTTCCAGCCAAAGAAAAGTTTTTACGGCTTTCCGAGTTTTCACTGTTACAAGGTAGGCTGCTCTATTATGCATCTTCTGAAAGAGTACTGAATCTCCTGATGAAAACACAGGGGAAGAAGATGCAGAAACAAGCACTAGTATGTAATGATATGTAATCATATGTGTAACAACCAGTGTTAATTTCGTTGACGAATAATTTTCGTCATAATTTTCGTCAACGACCTTTTTTCACTGAAGAAAATGAGACGATAACTAAATAAAAACTAGTGTTAGATGACAAAAACTATAACGAAAATCAACTGTCATTTTCGTCAACGAATAAAAACGAGACGAAAATGTTAGGGAGGGACGATTAGGGAAGAGATCCAGTCAGAACTGATGTCCGCGCACATTTGATTTGGACGTGCTGATCTAACCGCTGGAGAACACGGCGCTGTTGCGCTTCTACAGGCTCACGCAAGCATCCCCAATCCAGCGCTCCAGACCGGGCTCACAATCAATGAATAACACACATTTATGCCAGGCAATTGCTTATGAACTAATACTGATGAATAATGACAATGTTCACTTTACGATGTTTATATAGTAATACGTTTTAGATGGTTGTAGCATATTTTATCTCCTCATCTGAACTTGAATGAGCTCCTACAACTACAATAGAGGCTCAGACATTTCAAAATAAGAGTCAATGTCTATTTCCAGCTGGTTTATAATTAAAAGTCACGCATTATATATTTGTTTTTGCTTACACAATAAACTGTATTTAGTTTCATTCCCATTTAATTCATAGTCAGGAGGAAAGACCAGTATTTAACACATATTAAATAAAGTATCAGGGTTATAATAGTTAACTAAAACCATTAAAACGTCTCGGTTACGTATGGTAACCCTCGTTCCCTGAAGGAGGGAACGGAGACGTACGTCGGACGTACCGACGAATTGGGATCACTTCTGGGAGCCCCTATCAGCTTCGAGCTATCTAGAACCGGCCAATGGACAATTGGCGTGCGAGATTTGCATCTCGCGCCCCGCCCCGCGCCGCGGGTATAAACAGGAAGCGAGAGCGAATGCACGCTGTTTTTCACTGAGGAGCCACACGTAATGGCTAAACCTGCAGTGATGGTACAGCAACTGTGGCGACGGGACGTACGTCTCCGTTCCCTCCTTCAGGGAACGAGGGTTACCATACGTAACCGAGACGTTCCCATTCAGTCGGTCACGTTCGACGGACGTCGGACGTACCGACGAATTGGGATCCCCTATGGAAAACGCCACAGTTACTACCACTTCCAGCGCCCAGCGATGAGCCCCACAGACCCCGATCTGATGCGGGCGGGAAGTTCACGCAGGGAGACACCAAGCTGCTGTTCCGCAAGACCCCATCAGCTGACTGTATTGGATAACGCTGGGAAGCGTGCCTGAGAAGGCAGCTGCGGAAGCCACATCATGCCCAGAGGGAGTTAACATGTGGAGAATACACGTATGGGCTGGCCGTGGGCAGCACAACATACGGAAGTCCCAGGGGTGGCCCCGGCCCATTAGAGGAGGGGGACAACACGTACCTGGAACGGCAGAGGACTCTGCCGAGGGAAAGACACGGGCTCGCCGTAGGGAGCCGTACCGTGGAAGAATACACATATGGGACCGCCGTGGGGGTCACTACATATGGAACCCAGCCTAACACAAGTTCCACCAATGCATACGAGTGTTAGACCTGGCGTCGAACGCTCCGCCACGTCCGACTGCCGTGGGTTGCGGAGGACTCAACAGGGTTCGCCGATCCGGGGAACTCGACTGGAGCAGAATAAGCGCACGTATCCGTCTACCATAGGGGAGGGAATGGCGCAGCAAGCCGACACTGGAACGGGCACTTCGGTGTTACTGACTATGGGAAGTGAGCACACAGGAAGAAACCGGCTCTACACGGAGGCTATAGAATCTAGCGAACGTGTTAGGTGTCGCCCAGCCCGCAGCTCTACAAATATCTGTCAGCGAGGCGCCACGAGCCAGCGCCCAGGAAGAGGCAACACCCCTAGTGGAGTGGGCTCTTAACCCGAGCGGGCAGGGCACGTCTTGGGACTGATAAGCCAAGACGATGGCATCCACTATCCAGTGGGCCATCCTCTGCTTGGAGACAGCCTTTCCCTTCTGCTGTCCTTCGTAACAGACGAAGAGCTGCTCTGAGGTCCTGAAGCTTTGCGTTCTGTCCACGTAAGTCCGGAGAGCACGGACGGGACAGAGAAAAGCTAGGGCTGGGTCTGCCTCCTCCGAAGGCAGCGCTTGCAGGCTCACCACTTGGTCCCGGAAGGGAGTAGTGGGAACCTTGGGCACGTATCCAGGCCGGGGTCTCATGACCACATGAGAGTTACCGGGCCCGAATTCCAGGCACGATTCGTCGACCGAAAATGCCTGCAGGTCCCCTACCCTCTTGATGGAGGCCAACGCAATCAGGAGTATAATCTTTAACGACAGGATTTTCAACTCAGCTGACTGCAGAGGCTCAAAGGGTTCTCTCTGTAGACAGTAAGCACCAGAGCTAAGTCCCAAGAGGGTATAGAGGGAGGACGAGGCGGATTTAATCTCCTCGCTCCCCTAAGGAACCTGACGATCAGATCGTGCTTACCTAGAGATTTCCCATCTACGAGCTTGTGATTAGCGGCGATAGCGGCGACATAGACCTTGAGGGTGGAGGGAGACAGCCTACGCTCCAACCCATCTTGTAGAAAGGTAAGCACAGAAGCGATCGAACATCTTCGGGGGTCTTCTCGGCGAGAAGAGCACCAATCGACGAACAGGTTCCACTTCAACGCATAGAGGCGCCTCGTAAAGTGATGGTGTCAACTACCGCTTGCGGTAGGTCACCTAGAACCTCCGCGTCCCGTCCAGGGACCAGACATGGAGTTTCCAGAGGTCTGGACGCGGGTGCCATAGGGTGCCCCGTCTCTGAGTCAGGAGGTCCTGCCTCAGAGGAATGGGCCAGGGAGGTGCTGTCGCAAGGAGCACTAGTTCCGGGAACCAAGTCCGGTTGGGCCAATACGGAGGGACCAACAGGACCTGCACCTTGTCCTCCCTGACTTTGCACAGTGTCTGCGCAAGAAGGCTCACTGGGGGAAACGCATACTTGCGTTCTTCCCGGGGCCAGCTGTGGGCCAGGGCATCCGACCCGAGGGTCCCCTCGGTCAAGGAATAGAACCACTGACAGTGGGTCGTCTCTGGGGAGGCAAACAGGTCTACCTGTGCGGCCCCGAAACGACTCCAGATTAGCTGGACCACCTGGGGATGGAGTCGCCATTCTCCCGGAAGTACCTGCTGACGTGACAGCTCGTCGGCCGTACGAATGAGCAGGCCCGGAATGAAAACAGCACGAAGCGACCTCAGATGCTTCTGACTCCATAGGAGGAGATGGCGGGCGAGTTGCGACATGCGACGGGAGCGTAGACCACCCTGTTTGTTGATGTACGCTACGGTCGCAGTGTTGTCCGTCCGGACCAGAACGTGCTTGCCTCTGAGCGGCCCCTTGAAGCGGCTGAGTGCAAGACGAACTGCTAACAACTCGAGGCAATTGATATGCCATTGCAGCTGAGGCCCCGTCCACAGACCCGAAGCTGCAAGCCCGTTGTACGTGGCACCCCAACCCGTGGATGAGGCATCCGTGGAGACAACGGAGTGCCTGGACACTTGTTCTAGGGGAACTCCCGCCCGGAGAAACAGAGGGTCCGACCACGGGCCGAAGGTTTGGCGGCACCTCGGAGTCACTTGGACACGGAGGGAACCGCTGTGCCACGCCCATCTCGGGACTCGATCGTGTAGCCAGCGTTGAAGCGGTCTCATATGAAGCAATCCGAGCGGCGTTACTGCGGCTGCGGATGCCATATGCCCCAGGAGCCTCTGAAAATGTTTCAGTGGTACCGCTGTCCTGCCTCTGAATGAATTCAAGCAGTTCAACACTGACTGGACGCGCTCCTCGGTGAGGCGCGCTGTCATGGCGACCGAGTCTATCTCCATACCGAGAAAAGAGATCCTCTGTGTAGGACAGAGTTTGCTCTTCTCCAAGTTGACCCGAAGTCCCAACTGGCCGAGGTGTCTGAGCACCTTGTCCCTGTGTTCGCACAACTGCTCCCGCGACTGGGCAAGGATCAGCCAGTCGTCGAGGTAGTTGAGGATGCGAACGCCATGCTCTCTCATGGGAGCAATGGCCGCCTCCGCCACCTTCGTAAAGACGCGGGGCGACAGGGACAGGCCGAAGGGTAAGACGCGGTACTGATATGCCCGTCCCTCGAACGCGAAGCGCAGAAAGGGCCGGTGTCGAGGGAGAATCGAGACATGAAAGTACGCGTCCTTCAGGTCGATCGCTGCAAACCAATCTCGGGGACGGATGCACCTGAAGATGCGCTTCTGCGTTAACATCGTGAACGGCAGCCTGTGAAGGGACCGGTTCAGGAATCGCAGGTCCAAGATCGGTCGTAACCCGCCGCCTTTCTTGGGTACAATGAAGTACGGGCTGTAGAACCCGGACCTCATATCGGCTTGAGGGACCGGCTCTATCGCGTCCTTCGCCAGTAGGACATCGATCTCCGCCCTGAGCACGGGGGCGTTCGCCTCCACTACAGTCGTGAAGTGAACGCCCCTGAACTTGGGGGGACGCCGGGCGAACTGAATCGCATAGCCGAGTCTGATGGTACGGAGGAGCCACCGAGACGGGCTGGGAAGCGCTAGCCAGGCTCCCAGACTCCGAGCAAGGGGAATCATCGGTACCACAGACGTACCCGCAGCGGGGCAGCGAGGCGGAACGCAGGGATCCGGCTCGGACGGCATGGGAGCGGCCCGGAGCGGGATCTGAGTGTGGTGTACAACACATACCTGCATCCGCGGAGGGGACGTGCGAGTGTGGGGAGGCCGCTTGTGTGCGTCCCGACAGCCGGCGTCCCCTGCTGGCGAAGGGAGAGGTACTTGAGGGTGGCGAGGCATGGGAGCGTCGACCACCGTCAAGCGCGCTCTCTTGGCACCCAGAGATATTGGAAACTGCTCTTTTATTGAAGTTTTGGGTACCGCTGGCACTGGCGCCAGCGGCGGAACAGACAAACAAAAGATTCTCCCCCGGCCCTCCTCCGGGGGAAGGAGTGGTGCTGCAACCATCTCCCTCAGAGCAGTCTCCTCCATCTCTGGGTGGCCCGTCTCAGGGTCGCTTGCGACGACGCTTGCCACCTGGCTTGGCAGCGGCCTGAGCGGGCTGGACGTCCTTCCCACGGCCGGCCCCACGCCGACGGCTGGTGGAAGGCTGCTGCGGCGCCTTGGCGGGGGCGGAGGCGGCGGCGGGTGGACGTCCTCGGCGACGAGTAGTCGGAGGCGCTGCCGCCGGCGGCGGGGTGGAGGCAGCAGCGGGCCGCCGGGGCAGGATGTGTTTGATCGCCTCCGTCTGCTTCTGGGCGGCTGAGAACTGCTGGGCAAAGCTCTCGACCGCGTCGCCGAATAACCCAGCTGACGAGATGGGGGAGTCCAGGAACCGATATTTATCGGTCTCCCTCATGTCAGCCAGGTTCAACCAGAGATGACGCTCCTGGACCACAAGCGTGGACATCGCCTGACCGATGGCACGGGCGGTGACTTTCGTCGCCCGGAGGGCGAGGTCCGTCGCCGTCCGGAGCTCCCGGAGGAGCTCTGGGTCAGGCCTACCCTCGTGCATGTCAAGGAGTGCCTGGGCCTGGTGGACCTGCAGCAACGCCATGCCATGCAAGGCGGACGCAGCCTGTCCGCAAGCCTTGTAAGCCTTCCCGGTCAGACCGGAAGAGAACTTACAGGCCCGGGACGGGAGACGCGGGTCACCGCGCCAGTTAGAGGCGGTCGCCGGACACAGTTGCATCGCGACGGCGCGCTCCACTGGCGGGATCCCCACGTAACCCTTGGCTGGCCCACCGTCGAGGGTAGTGAGGGGGGAGGAGTCACTCGGTCGGTTTCTGGCAGAAAAAGGTGCCGTCCACGACCTTGTGAGCTCCTCATGCACCTCCGGGAAGAAAGGTGTCAGGGCGGGACGCTGAGAACCAGCGCGACCCACCCCGAGGAACCAATCGTCCAACCTAGAGGGTTCGGGACACGGTGGAGGGTTCCACGCGAGCCCAACCCTTTCGGCGGCCCGGGCAAGCATAGCAGCCATCTCAGGGTCCGGGGCAGCCGTTGCCACTCTCCCAGCGGAAGGCGGTACAGCTGACCCTTCATCCCCCGAGGACTGAAACTCCCCCTCCGATGCAGCGATCGACATCTGTTCGTCCGCTGGAGCCCCAAAAGTCACCACTGGTCTCCCGTGGGAGGGTCCAGCGGCTTCTCTCGGAAGCTCAACCGGCTGCGGAGCTGAGGGAATAGGGGCCTGCGGAGGATCACTCGGCAGGTTTGCCCTAAACGTTATCCTCAGATCACCCTGGCCATCCAAAGAAGCAGGTCCGCCCGGTGATAGGGGCTCCCAGAAGTGATCCCAATTCGTCGGTACGTCCGACGTACGTCGAACGTGACCGACTGAATGGGAACTGAAAATTAAAACTGAAATAAAAAAAATAAATAAAAAAAGAAGTTAGAATCTTTAGCTTAACATGATATAGGCTACTAACTAAAACAGAAATAAAAAAAAATTCTGTTTTAGATACAAACTATATAGATGTTTTTAAAAACAAACAAAAAAGTGAATTGAGCACTCTTGTGAATTTTTAATGTCAAAAACAAAATGATGTCAAAATGTCAGCTCAAGTGACAGTCGGTTATGTAATACTTAAATGCTTAATATATTACAATTTATTAGATTTTAGGAGACTAACTCTACTATAGATTTAGTTGACTAAAATCTTATGATATTTAGTCGACTAAAATCTTATGATATTTAGTCGACTAAAACTAGACTAAAACTAAAAACAATTCAGGTGACTAAAATATGACTAAAACTAAATGGCATTTTAGTCAAAAGACTATAACTAACACTAAATCAAAATATGCTGTCAAAATTAACACTAGTAACAACTCTATATAGTGGTTGACTATGTTACAGTGACAGTTCACTCTAAGCACCTGATATTGGACCAGTGTCTAGGTTCGATTACAGGAGGGCAAGAATCAAGGCACACAGGCAATGACTGTAAATATACAGTGAGGAAAATAAGTATTTGAAAACACCCTGTTATTTTGCAAGTTCTCCCACTTTGAAATCATGGAGGGGTCTGAAATTGTCATCGTAGGTGCATGTCCACTATGAGAGACATAATCTAAAAAAGAAATCCAGAAATCACAATATATGATTTTTTAACTATTTATTTGTATGATACAGCTGCAAATAAGTATTTAAACACCTGTCTATCAGCTATAATTCTGACCATCAAAAGCCTGTTAGTCTGCCTTTAAAATGTCCACCTCCACTCCATTTATTATCCTAAATTAGATGCTCTCAATGATCCTAAGAAAGGTGAGAAATCAGCCCAGAACTACACGGGAGGAGCTGGTCAATGACCTGAAAAGAGCTGGGACTACCGTTTCCAAGGTTACTGTTGTTAATACACGAAGACGTCATGGTTTGAAATCATGCATGGCACAGAAGGTTCCCCTGCTTAAACCAGCACGTCTCAAGGCCCGTCTTAAGTTTGCCAATGACAATTTGGATAATCCAGAGGAGTCATGGGAGAAAGTCATGTGGTCAGATGAGACCAAAATAGAACTTTTTGGTCATAATTCCACTAAACATGTTTGGAGGAAGAAGAATGATGAGTACCATCCCAAGAACACCATCCCTACTGTGAAGCATGGGGGTGGTAGCATCATGCTTTGGGGGTGTTTTTCTGCACATGGGACAGGGCAACTGCACTGTATTAAGGAGAGGATGACCGGGGTCATGTATTGCGAGATTTTGGGGAACAACCTCCTTCTCTCAGTTAGAGCATTGAAGATGGGTCGAGGCTGGGTCTTCCAACATGACAATGACCCGAAGCACACAGCCAGGATAACCAAGGAGTGGCTCTGTAAGAAGCATATCAAGGTTCTGGGTTGGCCTAGCCAGTCTCCAGACCTAAACCCAATAGAGAATCTTTGGAGGGAGCTCAAACTCCGTGTTTCTCAGCGACAGGCCAGAAACCTGACTGATCTAGAGAAGATCTGTGTGGAGGAGTGGGCCAAAATCCCTCCTGCAGTGTGTGCAAACCTGTTGAAAAACTACAGGAAACGTTTGACCTCTGTAATTGCAAACAAAGGCTACTGTACCAAATATTAACATTGATTTTCTCAGGTGTTCAAATACTTATTTGCAGCTGCATCATACAAATAAATAATTAAAAAATCATGCATTGTGATTTCTGGATTTTTTTCTTAGATTATGTCTCTCACAGTGGACCCCTCCATGATTTCTAAGTGGGAGAACTTGCAAAATTGCAGGGTGTTCAAATACTTATTTTCCTCACTGTATAATTGTATTTTGATTGGTGCAAAAAATTGTGATAAAAGCAAATGTAACAATCACAACAACAATTAAATAAAAATCAAATCAAATGAAACAATTGTCCTTTTCAATCCCTTGTTGTTCTTTTAGATATCTTTTGAGCCCTGTTCACTATTTAATTAGCTTTCTCCTATTTACTTCTAGTCCAATTCAAGTTATATTTTAGTCGTTTAGTTTCTAATTTAGTTATAGATATTTAGTTTCACTAACTTTTAGTTTAATAAGAGCTTTTGTTATTTTGGGGTTTTAGTTCCTTTTCACTCTTTTAGTTCCCACTCATAGAAATGATTAACCCAAATTAAAACAAAATATGAGAAAATAAATTACATTAAATCACAATAGACAAATCAAAACAAATTGAAACAATTAAATTCTTCAACAATATAACAGTCAATTACTCCTCAATAGAAATGTTCTTTTGTCAATCAGTGTAAAAATATGTTGGTGTATGCAAAGTGTCTTTGATGTAGATGAAAGTTGTATTGCGACAGTCAATAGTGCAAAACGATCAACGTCGTGAAAAGAATCTGATCCTTCCGATCAGAATGTACGCAATGAAAAAAATGGATTCCACCTGCTTAGTTGAAAGCACTACCGGAATATTCCGTTTGCGTTTCCCTCAAGTCACTGTGGTTCGGGTTGGGTAGGTTCGCCATCTCGGTGTCAAAGGGTTCATCCAATCACACTAAAAAACCTGACCTGTTCACACAAACAGCGTCTTAAGCACAGGCCTGGTTCCAGAATCAAATCACTGAGGGTGCTTCTGAAATTACTGTGGGTGCTCTAGTAAAGTGTAGATAGGCTAAGCAACAGCTCCACCATAGCAGTGTACAGTGAGAAATGTAGGATTATTTACCAATAATTGGAATTTCAAAAATATTTTGCTACAAATTGTCTATTAATCTTAGTCTGCCTTTACATTGCTTCAATTCGTTAGTATTGTAACATGTCATCTTCCTTAGAAACAGAAAAAAAGTTTTTGTGAATTAAGATTTTTTATTTTATTTTATTATTGTTTGGAGCATAAAAAGACTTATTTTTTATTCCTATGTTATAGGCTATGCTATATCCTTTGCTCTGTAGAGGACACCATAACCCCTTTATTGAGAAAATTAAAAGACATACAATGGGATTTTTTTTTTGTCATTCACCAAACCATTTTTATGCTTCAAGTTTTTATCCAAACTTTGATGACAAACAAAGATGATTCTCAATGTTATGAAAGATACTGAATCATTTGATATACCATTTTACTTTATGCAATATAAACATGGCCATAAATGCCATTCCCATTCTAGGCAATGCATTTATACACTGTATCTAATTTGCATATTAATGTGTTGTAATATAAAAAGACGTGTAATAATTTTTCATAAGAATATCCAGACTTAAAACTGTGCATGTTGTCAGAGAAATTCGCTAAATAATGTCCTCTACAGAGGCAAAACCTCAGGAGGATATTTCTGTCTCATGCAGAGTGGCATTTATATTTAGATGTCACTTCCGAAACTTTGTAGCATGCCGTCGGTCCTCCTAAGTAATAATAGTTTTATTCGATGAATGACTGTAGCCTCGAAAGTTAACCAAGATCGCTATGATCACTAAAATGCTGTTGCTTTGTCAGTTCATCGTGATCTCACAAAGTTCCGTTATAAAAATGAAGTTGTCTCGTCAACAATAAATCTCTTACTTACGTCGTGTCTTGACTTGGTTTGTTAGAGAGGTTTCGCGAGAATGCATTAACTCAGCACTGAATAAAAAACTCTTTTTTTTCAGATTCTGATCGCAACGACTATATCTGTGATTGGCTACATTATTCACCGCTGCAAAAACACGCTGTAAATAGATGCATTTGATGCTCTCCAGAACTCGGACACTAACCCTCAGAGACCTAAGGGTATTTTTACAATAAATTTTCCGCCTGGTGTTATTTACTAAAAAAGCTTGTAAAACATCAACCCTGTTGTGCACAGACAATTGACACACCTCTTTTTTTTCAAGACAAGTTGCACTGTCAGTATATTTGTGTTGCATTGATGTCACCTGAATGTAAAATAAGTTATGGGACCATAAAGACAAATGAAAACATAAAACGGAAATTGAATCCCTCAAATATTTAAATATTTGAAAACACACACAAATAAATAAAAGCTAAGCATATTTCCTCTGGAAAACAGTTTGTTCAAGTCTTTGGAGTCCTGGAACTCAGGAATAAACATGATAACTTATACAGAACCAAAACTATTTACATTTTTCCAAAAAAAGTCCAGGCGCTTTTGGCCTCTTTGGATTTTGGATATTTACTGGTGCCAAGCCTCAAAACAGTTCCTATCAGGAACTTCTCCTCAAACTTTCTCCTCAAACTTTCTCCTCAAACTTTGTCCACAAAACTACTCAAAACTGCAGCACGTCTCTCTCTCTATCTCCTCAATACTAGCCGTGCGTCTGTATCTCTCCACAATAACAGAGCTGTGGTTCATGCGTAATGACGCACACCAACGTGGATGACGGATCAGCCTGTCATTGGTCAAACCCTCATCCAAAATGGCAGCTAGCATCGCGCTAGCGGCAAAAATGACGGAAAATGTATAAATTATGGACATCAAGTGGATATATCTTGGATGTAAGCGTTTTGATTTATTGCTGAACAACTCCAAAAAGATGCACATGTTCCAGGCTGGATAGAAAACCTTCTGTAAAGGCTACAAAGACACCAAAGACACCCCCGTGATGGCTAGCTCGTTAGCTTTCTGCTGGAAAAAACGGTAAGAAAATCGATAAAAGTTTCATGAAATAATATAGATTTTTATCGGAGGTGCCGTGTGACGTCGTGGGCGATGCCGTCGGGCTCTGAGGGCTAATGTTCAAATATGCCAAATCTGTGTCGCCAATATTATTACAGTATCATCTGAGGGTGCTTTTGCTTGCGTTTGGGGGTGCTTAGCACCCTCTAGCACCCCCGTAGAACCGGCCTGCTTAAGCATCATACACATTTACACACTATTTATTTTAGAACAGCGCAATATATACTCTTTACATGAATCAATCAACCATGAATCAATCAAACCACATTCTGCACACATTACAAAGTCCTGGCTGCGGAGGAAGAGGGTACGGGTACTTGACTGGCCTGCCTGCAGTCCCGACCTGTCTCCAATAGAGAATGTGTGACAACGAAGACCCCGTACTGTTGCCCACCTTAAGACTTGTTTGCAGGAAGAATGGGACAAAATTACACCTGAAACACTTCATCACTTGGTGTCTTCAGTCCCTAAACGTCTTTTAAGTGTTGTGAAAAGGAATGGCAACATTACAAAGTGGTAAAAGCTTTACTGTCCCAACTTTTTTTTAAATGTGTTGCAGGTCTGAATGACAGGAAAGGATGCATATTTACAAATGACATGAAGTTGACCAGACAAAACATGAAATATTTAGTGTTCATATTGTCTGCAATGAAATACAAGTCAAAGTAAATTTAGAAATCACTTCTTTTGTTTTTTATTTGCGTTTTCCCTACTGTCCCAACTTTTTCTGATTTGGGGTTGTATTATATTAAACTGCAATGACTTTAAGCAACATTCTATTTAATCTTTTTGCATTTTGTTAGAATTATAATTATTTGGAAATTATATTCTTTTCTTTCTGTTTCTCATATAGCAGGATTCTAACCTGTGTTACATCTGCATATGTAAAATAACGTGATCATCAACATTAAACAGCATATAAATCAAAACTGCCTAATGTTACTGAATGAAATGTCAACCCAAGACGAGCTGAATCATTCTGAAGCTGATCCAGATGTAGTCTTTGACAAAAATGTGATTTTTGCAATGCGATGCGATGGCATTTTGTCTATTTACAGGGTGGAATTCGCCAGTGAAAGATAGAAGGCTTCTCCAGAGAGGAATCCTTTTATTTTTAATATTTCAAAATGTTTGTGTGCCGCTGCGCATCCCTGTGTGTGTAATAAGCAAAGTGTACACGCGTTGTGCACTTGCCTATAGGCGCATATTACTAACGTTTCCTTTAAATAACACAAAAAATACTACGATTTTAGGTTTTTGTAGTCAATGGCGCAGTCGATTTCAGTTGCCTCAAAATAGCAATGCGCCTGAATACACCTCGTTTTCAGACCAGCACATCCATGGGTGAACAGATGGGCACGAGTGCATTTGCAATTTAAACAATGTGGCGCTGGACATGAAAATGATAATTGCGTCGGGCTGAAACTAGCAAGAAACACTCACGCCTGGTGTCGCATTGCACCGGGTGTATGATAGGGCCCATCGAGTCCATGTCAAATCCACTTTGGTCTGACTGTTTTTTGTGTGTATTGTATTGTTGTTTTTTATTATAGCAAAGATACAGATGCATTCAGCTCACAACAGAAATGTGTATATTTTGAGATATTTTATGTAAAATGAGCAAAGAAACCATAGGGGCTTTGCATTGAAAAGATTGTTACTATGTTGTTCTGCTGGCACAGATTTCCTGCTGGCTTCTGTGTGGTTTGGAGGTGATCAATTCACACTGCAATAGGAGGAATCTGATAGGAAGAATCCTGTCTGCTCAGCTGAGCCTCTGACAGTCATTGAGTGGACACTGACAAATACATCTGACAGCTCTGATATAAAACATATCTGCCTCCACTTGCTTATTTGTATATTTAAAAAAATTTTAAGCCCTGAAGGACAGATGTGAATCTAAAACCACAATAATTTTGTCATTCTGTTGTCTGAAAACATTACCTCAGTGTTTCTGGTTGAACATGCTTATGCATGAAGTATGAATTTCAAAGGGTCGGCACAGGTAAACACGTGTGTGTAACAGGGCGAAGGAAACTACATCTAGCCATGACTGACTCACTGTGTATAATCTGTGTATAATTGGATATGACAAAGTTCAACGTTCCTGGAGGGGCAGATTAAAAACACATCAGCGAATGTAGCCCCCTTGGAAATGAATTGATTATGACAGAAGCCTTGATGAATAATAAATGTAGGCATTATCCTGGGAAATAATGCCTAAGGTGCCAAGTGCACTGGTGAGAGATCCAGGACAGTGAGAAAAGAGAAATGAAAACAAGGCCAAACACTGTTTTTTTCTCTACTTTTGGCAATACCAATACATACTGTATGATTATTTATGTGCTGTATGTCTACAGATAAGCAAAGGTTGATTCTGAATCTTCTTGATTATGCAATAACAACCAGCTTAATGTACATTATCCCGCTTATTACATGGCTACATACCACATAAGTAAATAATTAGACATGAAATATTGATCTGAGTAGAATTATTTTATTAGCTCTTTAAACGCAAAGCTTCCGTGTAGAAAGCAGTTGCTAGTCTTTGGCAAGTTCAAACTAGACATTGGGATACAATAATATAATGGCTCAAATGTGCGTGTAAAATGTAGTGCTGCCGTGATCGTGACAGAGCCCTCTGTCACACGAACATTATAAAGAGTGTTCTTTGATCGCTCTCTGTAGTTCAATCACTTAAAAAACGGATTTGTTTCATGCTACTAACAGAAACGATCGTTTTAGTCACTGGCTTGATTCACTGATGCATTACGCTTAGGGCATCAAGACGGCGATCATTAAACGATCTTGAAAGAAAGTCTGAGTGAACTTGAATGATTAACACATCAGAAATCACTGATCACAGATTAGGCATTAATGAACACTGTTACTCACTGTTTGTCACGGTGCTGTCGAATCCATATTGTAAAGTCTGTTTGTAAAGCCTGTGCTGACATAAACTGAATCCATTTTCTCTGAATGCTCTGGGTGGGCAAAGCAGAGGAAGGGGAGGTAACATTTCCTGGTATGACGTCATAACAGGAAAATTCTAGATCAGCTCGTCTGCGCTGTCATTTTCTCAAAGGCAGAGAAAGACAGCCAGAACTCTGTTTACACCCATCAAAATTTCTAGCCACTTGGGGACCATATACAGGCTAGGGAAACTCATATTAATGTTAAAAAATCTCATAAAATGAAATTTTCATGCCATGGGACCTTTAAAAAAAGAAGCAAAAAAAAAAACAAAAAAAACATTACTGGTGTCTATCTTGAGTCAAAACAATAGCAGAGACATATTTTTCCAGACAGCAACATTATGTAGGCCCACATCTGGTATGCATTGAATCTACATGTACCAGATGTGGCATGGATCTGGGACACACTCTGCTGCTGTCTTGGTTAAGATTCTTTCAGATAAAACAGCTCAGACATGCATTTTAGTCTTGTCTGTGAAACTGGGGGTATGAGTTATTTTATTTCTGCATAAAATTGTTATGCCAGTAGGTGGCAACAAGTAAGTAAATCAAAGAATCATCAATTTGTTCAGAAACACTGATTTATTAAGGATCAGAACAAATTAATGTCTTGAGAGAGTCATTGAATAATTTAAACAGCTTCAAAAAAGTGATTCATTTACCCTACAAAACATGTGACTGACGGTACGGGTGAGTCACAGGGTCATTCGCTCAACTGATTCCTTCAAAACACTGATTCATTCAGGACCAAAACAAGTGAATGGCTGAACCCGAAATCGCCCCCTAAACCCTCAATCACTATTTCCTATGTTAGTCTCCAAATACAGTTCACTTGAACGGGTGAATGAAAACAAGTATTTTGTACACTCGTTATTGTGATGCAATGTGGGATAGAATGAGTGCACTCTGTAACATCCACTATGGTTTCGGACACCACTACAAATGACTGTCCCTTCAAATAATGCCCTATTTGGAGATGGTGGTCCAGTGGGTTAAACCACTGAACTGATATGCAGAAGGTTGCTGGTTCAATCCCAGCAGTCGCAACCAGTGTGTCCTTGAGCAAGGCACTTTACTCCACGTTGCTCCAGGGGGATTGTCCCTGTAATAAGTGCACTGTAAGTCGCTTTGGATAAAAGCGTCTGCCAAATGCATAAATGTAAATGTAAATGTAAATGTATTTGATGGTATAGGGGGTGATTTCAGAATTCATGACCGAGTCACTCAACACTTCTGGTAATTAACTGGAAATATTGTCTATAAATGAAAGTCACTTAATAAAAAGCAATTTCAAAATAGCAATCATGCTTTAGAAAAAAAATCAACCAAAATCAATCATAATTTTCTCTTCATATTAAGCTGGGATGTAAAAACCGAGTTAACATCGAAATTCCAAACTTCGGCTTTAAAAGATTAAACTTGCTGCTCTGAAATTGATGCTGCCCGGAAAAAGCGGAAAATAGCTTAAGATGGGACAAAGTACTTCATTAGAATGAAAACAGCTTACAGCACTTCTTGAGCAGTGTCTGAGGATGAAAGACCTAGGCTTGTCATCTCAATGACCCAACAACTTGCTTTTCAATTTGCTTCTCTGTGCCAAATGGAGTTGATTCCAGCTCAGATTCCAGACACTCTCTCTCTCTCTTTGGTGTTCTTTTCTGCTCCTCCCTGACCCTGAAGATTCATGAGTGATGTGAGCGAGCTGGATCACTCCATTTATAACAGAGACACAGCCTGACTTACTGATTTATGAACAGTCATGTTCTCACAGGAATCCATTAACTGCAAGGGTCATGGTGGCTTTGAGACAGATAAATACGTAAATGAAGGGAAGGCCTGTCGCAGCCCAATGCAAGGTGGGAGAGGGAATGTATAAACTTGTATTTATGAGATCACCACATGATGTTGAATCATATAATCTGACTACTTTTGGATTACTTTCAGATTACTTTTAACCTAACTTGTTTATCGCATTCATTTGAGTAGAATAATCTTGTACCATATTGATATATAAAATACAAAGAGATAGAAAATCTATTCCATTCTTTGTTATCAACATCATGAAGTACATTAAATATTACATTATGTCAGGGTTTCCCAGACCAGGGTTTGTGATGGAACTACAGGGGTTTGTGAGTTTAATGAAGAGCTATTAAGTAATTAAATCATTTTTTAAAATAAATAATTAAAAGATAAAAACAATAATAAAATAAAAAATGTACTTCATAGAAGGAATGACCTCCTAATTAGATGACTCAAATGTGTTTATAAGTTGCAATACTATGCATGTCACATTTCACCAGTGTGAGTGCCCGTGATCACCACCAGAGGGCACTCCAACCCAGACTGTCATTCCATCAAAGACTACATTACCCATAATCCTTTGCGCGGACTCATCATCACTCATTGTTTGCACCTGTGTCTCATTACCTCATTACCCCATTACCCCAGCCTATATAAACCACATTCACTCTGTCATTCACTGCAAAGTCTTGTTTGTTTGTTGTATTACGGCATTTCTGAGCGTTGTGTCTTGTCTTGTCTTGTCTTGTCTTGTCTTTGGATTACTTGCCTGTTCTGTCGATTACCCTTTTGTCTGTCTCTTGATTGCCTGTTTGGACTGCTTGCATGTGTATGACCTTTTGCCAGTTTCTTGACTACGATTGTGGATTACCCTTTTAATAAAGCTGCGTTTGGATCCTCTATCTTCTGTCTCAGAGCAGTACGTTACAATGCAACACTATGCAATCAAACTGTCTATGCACAGCATATTTAACTACAGCATCGTGAGAATAATAGCATTTGTATGACAGTGTCTTCATTCGATCCCAATGCTGCTGCCAATCCTTAATTATATGTTCTTTAAGTCAATAGGGATGTGAGATTCTTTTTTGGCTCATATTTTTAAATAAACTGCAACTGCTCAGGGGTCTTTTAACCGGAAAAGCACGGCAGGGCCGGTAACACACCTCCCCTCTGAAATGTGTTGCAATTTAAATGCTTTGACAGGTACAAGCGCTGTGTGACAGAGGAAGGCTATTACAATAAGTCTGTGATTCATTTCATAGCTAAGAGGAGACAGCTTTGTGGGTTACCCTCACAGACTATCCTTTTCAGTCAAAATCAACCCCCCTGAAAATACACCGGGAACCTCACCGGTCTCATTGCATCTGCTCAAGCAAACTCAGTTAGATGGTTACAACTCTATCTTCTGTCTTTGAGGTGGACCCGTGTGACCTGTGTTAGTGTCTGGTTGGGAATAAAACAGAATGAAGACACGGAAGTATGGTGCAGAAATAAAACAAGATAAAACACTGCATGCTTATTATTCACACAGCAAGAGGTAATTGAGCCTGAATGGCCTTGCGTGCATAAATTCACGCATAGCGGTAATATCCAGCAATGAGGGAAGTAATGTATCTCTAAATGATCAGATGTCAAGCACGTTTCCCTCACTCTCCTGACTGGAGAGTGATTTCTCATGCTGTTTTACTGTTGTTTCTTCTATTATCAGAGATAATCAAAGCAATTATCCTAACTTAATGTCTTGGCATATGCAGTTAATTACTGTTAAAAACACTGAAATTAAAATGCTAAACTAATTTCCACCAACTAAATACATCCAGAATTTCTGTATTTACTTCTACCGTTTCATTTCTTGTGATTATTGATGCTAACCCCCGCATTTCTAGGCCAGGCTGCTGAAGAAAATGTTTTCACATTTAATTTCCTTCCATATAATACCACTTTTCATGGGGTCTCTGGGGCCAAAGTCACACTTGTCTTTACTTAACAGCAAAGATATTCACTTGTCCAATAGGATAACCCTTCCCCTCCGAGGGGTTGTGTTTACTCTTCTAAATGACCTGCGAAAAGAAAAAGTTGTTTTTTGCCGATAAAAAGGCAAAGAGCACAATAAGCGTGAGAGAATAACACATTATTTCTGAAATATTCCATTCGTCTCCAATACATAGCCAAAGATAAAAGCAGATTAAAATGCAAAAGAACTGTGATTCATTAAAATAGTTTACTTACTTTCTAAACAGTCCTGTATGAAAGGGGCAAAGGTCAGAGCTGAATGCATTTTATCCATTCTTCTTTCACCACCCTCCTATTCTCATCAAGCATTTGCTGCGAACGACTAATGAATACTTCAGATCAAATGAAACCTCGAAAATCTCTGGATGATGGATGTATTCTCATTCTGCTCATTAGGTTAAGGTTTACAGTGTATTGTAAGGCTCATGACCTCACAATGATAGCACTCACCATCAATACAGGGTTTAAAATCCACTCTCGATCCATTCATAACAGCATTTACAATATCAAAAAAAGTCTTCATTACAGCTCAATAGTAATATAATGGCATCAAATTAGATTCCACTGTCTCCAGTAGCACTATCCATATCTGACTGGCGGCTAAATATGCAGCCACAAATGATTCATAAGAGCTCTTTACGAGTCATGGCACTGACAGAGAAAATGTAAGACAGATAATAGGAGACAATGGGATTATTTGATTAGACGGAGAACTGAAACGTAGCGGTTCACTCCAAGTTTCAGAAGTGAAATCAACAGAAATGTTTTGTGCTCAATTTCAATTCCATTATCTTCTTCCATATTTTTCTCTCCTTAAAATCCCAAATGACTTGAAGAAGGCTTTGAAGAGGACATCTGGTCCCTAGGCGAGCACAGTTTTCATAGCTGTGATATACGCCGCCACATTAGTCCTTGACAGGAAAGGGTTGTTTTTGATGAACTGCGGTACTTCGGTGACAGCGTCTACTCTCATGAAGAATATTTACACTAGCACAAGTAGAGGGCTGTAAATAAATGGCTTTGTGGTACACCGACAAACCACACCACAGAACAGCTCTTCACTTGCAAGACTGATGGAGAGAACGAGAGTGATACAGAGAAACTCTCTATGGAATACTGTACATACTTTGTGGTAGCTCATAGGAGTAAAGCCATTATTGATATCTTTTGCAATGACAAAATTATCTGCTACTGTATCTGTATTCAGATAGAATGGGGTATGGGCAGGGCTTAAATGTGTCAAAACTAAATGAAAAGCTGTAATAGTAATTGTATTCCATTTGCAGTTTCACTGTAAGCACAGGCCTTGTATAGTTCATAAAAGTATTTATTTTTACTACAAACTATATGTAAAATGTCCAGAAACGTGAAGATTCTTTTGAATACGTTCGCCAAAAAAACCCCCTTCAGATTCGTTCCCTGAAGCGCTCTGCAGTTTATATAGTTATGCCAGTAGGTGGTGACACGTTACTTATGTTGTTAGTTTTTGCGCAAGAATCATTACAAAAGAAGCCCTGAACCGCAACGTAAAAAATAAATCAATCTAAGATTACGAGAATAAAGTCTTAGCAATACAAGATTAAAGGTGTCATGAACTGGCTTTTAATTTTTTTGTATACTGTTGTCTGAGGTCAACTTATTACATTTGCGTGGTTTTAACATTCAAAAACATCATAATGAATAAGTAATAGGCTATTTTCTACCCTGGTTTTGAGCCTCTCTCCTGGAACGCTTGGTTTTTATGGGCATGCCGCACTGAAGACTTGGAAGTAAACTCCCACAGCTATGATTGGATAACAGTTTTGCATAATAATGAGTGTCTTTATCAAACAAACACAATTATTTATCTCTCATCCACCCACAATTAATATGAATGTTGTTTTTTATTATTTGACCCGCCCGATGGGTGGATATATCCATGAACCGCGCATCACGCACGCACGCACAAACGCACGCACGCACGCACGCACGCATACACACACACACACACACACACACGCACCAAGCCAAGTACGTGCATCAGCAAAACTTCACTGCAGACAAATCAGCATGTTCAAAACTTCCACAACATAATAAGTAGATATCAAACAATCTGTAACAATGCAATACTATCACATATAAAACATGTTTTACCCACATAAGTGTGTTGCACCATTCCTGTCAGATCAGACAAGCATTGTGTTTTAATCTCAATATGTCTGCAAATCCAGTCTCGATCTGTATCTTGTTTTCAAACGATTCCGCGGTAAAAACCCACGTGAGCTGGAACTTCAATAAAAATAAAGTTCAACCACACATTCCTAATAATACAATTCGAAGGAAGCTTATGCAGCGACTGTGTTCTTCCACAACCAGGCACAGCGCAATATCTGGCTATCTTCGGCATGTTTATTGCTCTGTAGCGCGATCAATTTAGCTCCACGAGTCGGTGGGTGTGCTTGAGGTGGCGTTTATAAAAGCTTTTCTTTGACTAACAAGGAAGTTTTCAGCTCCAAAACTTACAGGATATTCTTATATAACAATGAACTTTTATACATCAAAGGCTGAATTAAAATTTGATAAAGTCGTCAACTTTAAATTCGTAATATTTTGAGAATAAAGTAGGCTATGTTGTGAGAATAAACTTGATTATTTTGAGAGGGGGGAATCACAGTATTACGTGAAACAGCGTGATTTTCACAATGAATAGAAAGCCGTTCCAAAAGCATGGGTGTGGAGGATTTAGTTAAATCTGCACAATGAAGTTCAAGTTAATTTTGGCTGGAATTCGCTTTGCAATTCTATAGAAGCTACAGTCTTACAAAGATAGGTCTAACATTAGCACAAATACGTTTATGGCAACTACACAGCTAGAATTAAACATTTAGGCTGCTCTAAAACAATATTTTTTTGGTGGAGCTATAGAAGCTTAGCCTGGATGCCAGCCGAACTTAGCCCCGCCCACAACATTTTTACACGGGCAGTTCGGTCTGGACTTGATCGGTAGAGAAGTAATTATGCCCGAACAGAAACTGTTCGGACCAATGAAATTGTCAGGGCGGGCTTTAGACGATGATGGACAGATGATAAACAGTAACGTAATCATCCACGTCATCAAAGGCGCTTGGGTTGAGTTTGTTCTAATCCTAAATGGAGAACTTGTTCGTATATGCATTCACCTTTACTATTTCTCTCAGAAATGATGATCGTGTTGGTAAGTAAACTCTGTGTATCCTTTTTTTTTACAACACCGGCAAAGATCGTTTACAGTCATCTTTTTCTTCTAACGTTAGGCTACTTATTCAAGCGTGCGTGCAGACAGGGTTGCCAAGTTTTTACAACAAAACCCGCCCAATTGTTAACGTTCCTCAAAACTAGCCAAAAACAAGCCCAATAGCTTTCCAGAAGGGGTTCTCCGGGAAAAAAAGGCATTTGGGGGGTAAAATATGTGTTATTTTGGCAGGGCTGGCAGCTAAAAATCGCATTCCTGGGTCTGTATATCACATAATCAGGTTCGCTTCAACCCGCGGACATGGCAACACAGTGCAGTTGAGTTCTGTTGACATTTGATAACTAACGTTATGCGTCGCTCCGTTGCTCTGATTGGTTGTAGGTCTATCCAATTGAGGTCTTTCCTGGTTCGGTTGAAACACGCCCCATAATCACAGCTCAACGGAGCAGAATCAGACTCATATTCTGACTAGAATTGAGTATGACGACGTCAGGCTAATAGAAGCTTGTTTCCACACCAGTAAAAAAAATTAAAAATGTAATTGCGACTTTTTGTCTCACAATTCTTACTTTTTTCTCTCGCAATTGAGAAATAAAATGATATAAAGTCAGAATTGCAAGATATACACTTGCAATTGTGAGAAAAAGTCAGAATTGCGAGTTTATATCTCACAATTCTGACTTTTATCTTGCAATTCTGACTTTATATCACACAATTATGACTTTATAACTCACTGTTGCGAGCTTATATCTCGCAATTCAGAGAAAAAAAGTCAGGTGATGCGAGATGTAAACTCACAATTGTGAGATAAAAAAAATTATTCTGTGGTGGAAACAAGCTTCCATATGTAGCTGCAGAATTATGCCTCAAAGATGTTCCTTATATGCCTATCGTACACAAGGGGCCATGTGAAAAGTCCACTTAGGCCTACTCTGCAAAAAAACGTTTGTGGCGTCCAACCTTCCAGTCTTTAATCTGTAATGCTATGTCTTTATTCTCATAATTTCGACTTTATTCTCAAAATATTACAACTTTAATCTTGCTATGACTTTATGACTTTATTCTCGTATTCTTAGATTTCATTAATTTGTTTTTGGATTTGTTTATTGCGGTTCAGGGCTTCTGTACATTACAAAACAATTTGTAAAAAATTATGACTGATTAGCTAATATAATAAAATGTGTGTCTGTACGAATCTACAGAAGATAGTCCAGAAAGAGTATTTAAGAATCCTACAAATAACAACAAAGCAGATGTAACACTTTTTTTCATCTTTGGTTTTGTTCACGATTCAAAAGATTTGTTCACTAATTCGTTTGCGAACAAAACAAACCTATGTGCAGATGTACTGAGACAGACTGAAATGCTATCTCGCTCAGGTTTAAAAATAACACAGTCATTTCAAGGTTCTGATTTCTGATACGAGCACAATACGGTCATCTGATTTAAACTTGAACAAACATTTTAAAACTTTTCCCATGAGATTCAAAGTAGGCCTATGCTATATTTGGGGTTATAGGCAGGAATAATTTTCATAATTATTCCTGAGCTCCATAGAAACAATACAGAAAGCTACATGTTTGCAACTAGATAAATTCATTTAAATTTTTGAGTAAACTATTTATTTTTAGTGTCTCTAACATTGGTCTTTTGGTTTTTCAATTCACTGTGAGAGACACCGTAATCGACCACAGCCTAGCTCCAGTCACCTAGAAAAGTAACACATCTAATAAGAATGTAGATAGTGTATTGAATTTCTGACTGGTTCACCGTATTACTAAGAGAGAACAATCGCCAGCCCCTGACAGCAATGGCTGGGGAGTCTGCTCCTTCAGGGGAGGACACTCTTCCCTTTCATTACTGTTTGTACAATGAGATGTTGCCCTTGGCTGTCAGATGTGTGTTAAGGACTTTGAGTGGTCACCCTGAAAATACGGCAGTAACTGAAGCGCCCTCTAATCTGCATGCCGACTGTCCCGATGATTTAGGCGGCTTCTTTAACTATCTGTCTTGTACCATAATTTTATTAAATAAAAAGTAACTTCTGGTGGGCTGTCAATCCAAAGTAGGAGTTCACTTGTGTTATTCAGCCTGAGGTAATTTAGGACTTTCAAACTGTGGTGTGTGAGAAAGTCTACACTGAGTTCACTTTTATCATTTTTCTGTGATGTCTTCTTTTCCTCATTGCTGTCATGGATAAATATAAAATACATTATATGGTGTTTCACTTCTTTCTGGCCAATTATGAGAAAAAAGAGAGAGTGAAGACAGAAGAGAAAAATATTACATAATATAAACAAGTGCAATATTTGTTCTTTACTGGAACAAAGAATGCTTCTTAATTCATAACAGTTATCAGTGCAGAATTCTCTACAGCATCACATTGGTATATTTGATTTAATTTTATTTTGTACAAGTAGTAAAACAATGCTCAAATTAAGTGTGATTAGGTGATCCATTGTATTAAACTTATTTTTGCAAGGCCCAATATAGCTATAAAGCTTGTGAGGATTGCTAATTTTGAGATGCACGAGAGGCCCCTGGTGTATCCATGTCTCCACGGCCAATCTAACACGCTGACTATCTCCTCTTTTCTATTTGCATCTCTCTGAGTCATGTATTTGTTTCTTTCCTCCTCGCTTTTATTTCTCATCTAGTTGGCATCGGTGAGTGTCAAGCAAAATAACAATGAACAGTGCATCTCTCCATGCATGATTACACATGTACAACCCCTGATGAACATCGACACACACACATACATGTGTGGGAACTACACAAACGCGCACAATGCCGATCCAGACATCTCATTAAAACACTCCAGTTATCAAAGGTCTGCTCTTGTTTTCCATTTCCAGAGTGTGGTCATTGAACACTGACGCTTGTGATCTTTCATTTGGAATTTGTTTATTCGTTCTTGGGGTAATCGTGATTGTTATACTTTGGATCAAACCTTTAAGATGACATCTTGGATTAGAATTCATGGTTTCTGAGGGCATATTTCAGGTCGCACGCATTAAATGAAGCGTTTCTCTACTATCCACATGGGTCCAGGAGCACAATCCAGGCCTAGCAGTGTTTCGCTCTGTTTGGCTGTAGGTCATGCATCACTGCTGTGCCCACATTGTGAGCTCTTCTTTACAAGATTCTCCAGTCCTCAGCATGGGCCCATCTTCCTGTCTAGATATGGGCCGCAGTTATCATACGGCCCAGAAAATGAGTTTGGCCTCCAATTCAGCCCATCACCGCTGCCCTCCTGGGGCCTCCCAGCATTATTTTGAGAAACAGATGGGCAGGTTAATACCTGGGCTGTTTTTCGATGCTTCATACTATCTTATCGCAGGCTGGCAATACCCAGGGCAAAGGGATTTTACTGTCCAGCCTAACCGCAAAAGCCGAAACTGTGTCATGGTGGAGGGCTTATCATAGTCTCAGCAGCCACACTCCCTACCTGGCCCTGTGAACCTCAGGGAGGTCTGCTTCTGATTTACAAATGCTTCGTACTGCTGGCACTATCTTAGCTCCAATGAATAGGCATCATTACCATCATTATTACTGGTTATGTCATAGATGGAGCAAGACAATTGCTGTTGTTGGGTTGTTTTACCAGGGTTTTAGTGGAAGGTTCATGAGGTCCAAGGGAAAGAATAATCTATTTAGCACCCTGTCGGGATGCAGAGCCTTCCTTTGTAGTTTGTTTTTTGGGTGGCCACAAAAGAGAATGGCGAATGGTTTCAGATGTGCTTGATTCATGCCAACCACTGTCTGTTTAGTTCAGAGTTATGCCAAATGCAATATAAAGCCTCTATCATTTATTTATTTCATAGGATATTTGCCTGAACCAAATCACTAAGTTCCAGACTGGCACGGTTATTATTAAAAATGATGAACATCCTGTCATATTTTTGTATGATCTGAAGGCGAATCATCTCTATCCGGAGACCGATTTGCCCTAACACATCTTCTAATCCTTGTTGCCTGAAAGGTAAAACTTGGACAAATGAAATTTTGAAGTCAAACTGAATTTTCTGTTTCAAGAGCTTGACATGTTCTATCGCAAATGCTTCTAAACCAAATAAGTGAGAATTGGAGATGTCATTTTGGCCTGAGGGTAGTGGTTTCTTATTATTCCCAATCTCCCCTACTTGCAATATGCATTACAAAGAAGTGTTCACATAAAAATTAAAAAGAAAAATAATTTCTAAGCACACCTCAGGCATCTGTTTAAAACCAACAGCCATCTTTACAGAAATTGCTTGTATTTAAAGGCATAATTTGAACTATTCTCGTGTTAACTTGGGAATGTTTTTGGACCACATTCTAGTTGAAACTCAAGCCACTCTGAAGGATGAAAATCATTTAATTAAGTCCCCATAGTTCATTAACATTCATACTAGGCCCCGGCCACAGATTATGTACACAACACTGAAAAGCTGACAAGTGCTTTAATTCATAAGTTATTAACTTTTTAAGCACCCAATTACACCAACCACATAACTTAAACTATTCAAAATCCACTGGGCTTTGTCAATAAATGTGTGTGGTCAATTCTAAGCTTCTTAAGCTGACAGTATAGATGAGAGAATGTGTTGGTTCAAATAACATTTTATCCAAGACAAACTGGCACAACTGCCGTACTGCTGCAAGCTGGCAGAAATGTGCTTATGCTGAGCAAAAAATGAGTATTTTTTGATGCAGATATGATTGCTGAGACACAGTGGAATATATCCAGAAGCTGAATTATGGAAATTCTCTCTACAGATATTCTGTCTGGCTGTGTTTGGTGTATATTGCTGATATTGTTTGTCCCACACAGCTCATCATGGGTCAGTGAAATGCTGGACGGCATTTGTTTTTCATGCACACGTGGAGATCTATAAGAGCGAAGAGAAAATTGGGAATGTTAATCTGTGCCTGCTTTGACAGATATGACAACCGGCGAAAAAGAGGTTTAGATTAAGTGGAGGTTTTGTATTGATCTCTGGATCAATTTGAAATTATATATCAAAACAACAGAGCACTGAAATGATCTGAAAGTCTGAGGGCCCGTTTTAACGACACCATTTTCCACTAAAAACAGAACAAAAATATGATTTTTGGCCATTCATTTACATGACAACAGCATTTTGGCGGCCTGAAAATACAAGCTTTTGGAATCAGGTTTCAAAGTGCAAGTATATAGGCGCAAAATGTTTTTTTACAAAATGACTTTGCCAACTACTTTCCTGGCAGACATAACACTGTTTTTTGTTGTTTACATGTCGTTGTCATCTGTATGAGAAAAAAACTTTTTTTTTGCCAGTTTGTTGTGTATGGGGCTGCATAGCCACAGACCAGTCAGGGTGTTCATGCTGACCCCTGTCCACCACTGAAAGAACCGTACATGTGAGCATCAGAACTGGACCACGGAGCAATGGAAGAAGGTGGCCTGGTCTGATGAATCCTGTTTTCTTTTATACTACGTGGATGGCCGGGTGCGTGTGTGTCGCTTACCTGGGGAACACATGGCACCAGGATGCACTATGGGAAGAAGGCAAGCCGGCAGAGGCAGTGTGATGCTTTGGGTAATGTTCTGCTCTGAAACCTTGAGTCCTGCCTTCCATGTGGATGTTACGTTGACACGTACCACCTACTTAAGCATCGTTGCAGACCATGTACACCCTTAAATGGTATTCTCTGTTGGCTGTGCCTCTTTCAGTAGGATAATGTGTCCTGCCACAAAGCCAAAATGGTTCAGGAATGGTTCGAGGGGCACAACAACAAGTTTTAGGTGTTGATTTGGCCTCCAAATTCCACAGATCTCAATCCAATCGAGCATCTGTGGGATGGGCTGAACAAACAAGTACGATCCATGGAGGCCCCACCTCGCAACTTACAGGACTTAAAGGATCTGCTACTAACATCTTGGTCCCAGATACCGCAGCACCCCTTCAGGGATCTTTTGGAGTCCATGACTCGATGGATCAGGGCTGTTTTGGCAGCAAAATGGGAACCAACACAATATTAGGACTCATAATGTTATGCCTAATAATTTAATGTGAAGACTAATTAAAAAGTAAGTAAACAACTCAGATATCACTGCTTTATGCCACGTCAAATTCCAACTTGAAATGGACTGAAAACATGACTACAGGGATTTTTTAGTGAGCAATCGACGGTAAAATTAAAGATACATCCTCGTCTGTGATAAGTGTTTACCAAGCATGATAACTGATGAAAATAAATTGACAATAAAATATATTGTTTAAATCAGGGTTCCCCAAACTACGGCCCGCGGGCCGAATATGGCCCGCCCCCACATTTGGACCGGCCCTCTGAACCAGAGTCCTGCACGGGCGGATACCCGACGGGTGATCCGCGAATATTGCTGAAACGGATGAAAAAAACATCCTAACTGTGTCGGATACGGGTGCGGGTCGGACAAGGGACAAACACGGGTCTAAACACGGGTTTTAAACAGTCACGTGCAAACGAATATATATATAAAAATATATGCATGTATATTGTAGATGTGTTCCTAAAAAAAGTATGCATATTTTTAGGAACACATCTACAAAAATATGCCTTGCCTGTATTTCAAGTTGATAAAATAATTTCAAATCCATATTAGTTTATTTGTGGCCGTGAGACGTGCGCGCGTGCCCTCCTAGGAGATTCACAACCGCGCACGATCTGCCTGCACTGCAGTCGTCGAGATGGATCCTGAGGAGTTGAAGAAAAGATAGCCGCAAATGTGGAACTTCATTGCTGAGGAAGCACGCAGATAACTGTGGTAACAAACCAAGCACACACAGTTCTAGCGAACAGTATTTTTCAAAAGGGGACAGAACTGAATGTGCCTCGTAGAGATGATAAGGACACATAACAATGTTTGACAGCTCTGAAGTTTTCCTTGTGTTAATGGTTGTGTAATAACTTCTGTATGCTGGCAATAAACATTTTTGAAAGTGTGTCTATAATGTTATGCTAAACATTAGATTTTTAGTTTGATGAATAGATTTAAAATCATAATAAAATCTCCACAATAATACTGGTAGTCACTCCGGCCCATGTAATTTGACCGACCCGGCCCCCCATTAAAGAAAGGAAAAATGATGTGGCCCTTACAGAAAAAAGTTTGGGGACCCCTGGTTTAAATGGTTAAAAAGTTATTATTTTGGAGTAAATGTAAAAATTCTTAAAAACTAACTTGAGATATATTCTTGGTTGAATAGAGCATTAATTAAATAGTTAATGTAAAAATACAAAATAGAATTGTATACGGGCTCTCTTTTTCATGTAAAGTTTATTTAACCAGGAAGAATGTTAAGTGTAACAGAGACATGAATTTACATTTGATTTCATTCACTAATTGGACATCACTTCTTTCATGAGGCTTCCAAGGAAAGTTTCAAGATGTGTCCCAGTTTGACGTTTTCTATGACGTTTTTAAGCATAAATAGTGCAAGTAGTGTGTTCACTTCAAAAATGAAGTTAGGAACAGTGGACACTTCATGCACTCAACTGTCGCAGCTTTAATGAGGGTGAGGAGCTATCAGACTCCGATGTTGAATTACAAAATAACCTATAAAATGTATACTGTACACTACACAGATGAGTACATAGTGCATAATTGCATATTGTATAGTGTGTCATTTGGGATTCAACTTCAGTTTTTCCCCTCACATTTTGCATGGCTTCTGATGACTTGGAATATAATGAATCACCTTAATGATACATTTATGGGGCATCCTGTATGTGTCCTTATTTTAAAGCCCGAAAGAGTATGACAACATATTTTTTTGGTGTGAATGTTTCCTTTACCACCCTTTCTATCATACATAGCATTTACGAAATATATTCTACCACACTCCATTCTCAATTCTTAATCGCATCATGTCGAATCCACACGCAGAGTAACAAGAGATGAAAATGAGTCTAAAAACTTCACCTGCCTTTCTCCTTTGATCTGCTAATTCTTAGCAAACTTGCCTGATGTGTCTTAATTTCCTCTCTTTCATGTTTGCTGGTTCTGTCACTAACGCACAACCCCCAGCATTCCCGGAACGCATAAGCAGCACAGACACTTTGTTTGTTATTCCCAACCCTTTCTCTGTTCGCCCACAGTTAGTAATGTGCAGTAGTGTGATAAAAGACAGTGAGGCACGTTGGCATTTCAAATGCAACGCATACTCTCACACTCTGCTGCAGAGCATTTGAAGAAGTGTTTCCTTTTAACAATGTCTCCAAAAGAGAGGGGTGGATGGTTAAAACGCAGTTTACAAAATATTCTCCATGGGGTCTTCTGTACAATCTGAAAACCTTGTAAACGTGCTAAGTTGGTGTATTTATTGGTCCATGTGAATCGAACCATATATCTCTATGGCACATTTCTCATATGCCAGAAAATCATTCAATACTTTGACCTTTTCAGAACGGGGACCCTCTAGTGCCTGTAGCCCTTTGAGGCCACTCTGAGGTTACTAGCCTTTATTAAAGTTTGAATCGCATTTCATTTAAAACGTGTTGCGTAAAACCTTATATATAAGTTATTAGAGGCATGGTGGTGGAATTAATTTTGTATGCAACACATAATGTGACAAAATCCCTAAGCAATGTGATCATCTACAGGAAACGTATCATGCTCTAACCCTGATAAAAGCTCACCTGCCTGTAGCTTTGATGAGCTTGATTAGCTTGTGCAGGTGTATTTGATTAGGGTTGAAGCAAAACTCTGCAGTACTGTGGCTCTCCAGGACCAACGTTAGTCACCCTTGCTATAGTGTTAACTAATAAACCCCAGACGGGGTGATTAAAGCCGGGTGCACACTGTGCGATTTATAATAGTCCTTTATGATTGTTCCTTGTCAGACTGTATGAACATGGTCCCCGCAGTAAGCCATGTCACACTGTAAGATCCAAGTTGTCATTTAATGTCAAACTGTACAATAGTCAAGCCTTTAAAACGGACCCACGCAAGAAAACTTGTCCAGAGTTTTATATCATCAATCGATGACGCGTTCGGTGACAGTGAGCTGCATTACACGCGGGTGGCTACAAAGAAATCTAGCGCTCATTTTGGTCATGGTTTGTCTTGAAAAATTAAGACAATTTGACGGTCGTCCTAGGAGAAATCACACTGCGCCAAATCTTCTGACACTGCCAGAATTCATTTCGTCTGAGGTCAAATTTGATCGCAGCGGTCATTAAAGGGGTGATGAATTGAGAAATCAACTTTCCCTTGAGCCTTTGATATATAAAAGTTAACCGTGATATAAGAATATCCTGTAAGTTTCAGAGCTGAAAACGTCCTTGTTAGTCAAAGAAAAGCTTTTATTGACACCAGCCCTGAAAATGAGAGATCTCAGAATATGTCGACCACTGACATCATAGGATGCAGAAGTGCCGCCTCAAGCCCGCCCACCGACTCGTGGAGCTAAACAGATTGTGCTACCGAGCAATTAACATAACGGTTCCAGCTCGCGTGTGTAAGACATTGCTCTTTTGTTCGCTTCAATTCACAGCAGAATCGATTGTAAACAAGATACAGGTCAAGACTGGATTTGCAGACATTGAGATTGAAACACAATGCTGTGCCTTCTCTATTGGATCCGACAGGAATGGTGCAACACATTTATGTGAGTAAAACATGTTTTTTTTATATGTGTTAGTAACCTTAGCACGCTGTCACAGGTTGGAGAAGGTGTTATTGGTTCATTCGTGATCAGACTCGGACTTGTAACGCCAGTGCTCGCAAAGGCCAACATCCCGGGGCTATGTGCTTTTCAGACGGGCTATCACCGGCCTGCCGACCGTGTATGGTTTGCGGTTATTCACTGATTATTCGCAAATTTTTGGGCAAAAATCCAAAATCGTACAGTGTGCATCTGGGTTAATAAAGCAACGTGAAGTGGACCAAATAAATAAAAATAATGGATATTAAATATTACTTTTAGTTAATTTAAACGACAGAAAAAATTCTATAACAAAAGATATAAACCAGTCAGCCCATTAGCATTGCATGCATCTTATTATTAGCATAATACCTTATCATATCAAACACAATGTTTGAAAAACAAAACTAAATATATTGTAACCTGTTTCTATTGGTCACTCTTGCTAGGCATGATAGATATATAATTTTAAAAAAGTTGCATGCTATATACAGGTAGGGGAATATAAAAAAAAAATTATATAAATAATTAGAAATGACAATTCTTTCTGATCTGCATGTAGCAAGATAACCAGCTTTCAAAATCGGCAATGGATTGCTGCTGTTTACATTTGTTACGATGTGTTTGGGTTTTGTTGGGTGTCGGGAGCCGCCCATAGAGGGGGGGGTCTGTCACATTTGTTTGGGTTTTGTTTCATATTCATGTTTTCTGTTCGAGTTTTCCTATCAGTCATGTTTCCTGGTTTTGTCATGTGTTCCTGTTTGTCAGGTGATTCCCTTGTACTCATGTGTTATGTTGGTATTGGTTGATATAGTCATGTGTTCCTAGTTCAGTTCTGTCATTGGTTCATTGTAGGGCTGCAACGACGCGTCGACGTCGTCGAAGACGTCGACTACGAAAATACTTCGACGTGCGTGAAATGCGTCGACGCGTCGGCGGCACATTATTTACGTTCTAGAATGGAACAGAAGATCTAGAATAATGGCAGCTTCTGCTCCCGGGCATAGTGAAAATGATCATTTATCATATAAAGCCAGACCGCGACATTCAAAAGTGTGGGAGTACTTTAAACAGAAGCCGAATAAAACTGTGCTTTGTTCGCTCTGTAACGCCGGTTTCACACTGCACGCGGTGGCAGAGCAGGAGCTGTGCGCGTGGAGAGCGGGAGCTTTCACACTGCAGTCAGTGTTGCCAAGTCCGCTTTTTACCGCGGAATTGGGCTACTTCTACACTGTTGCCGCGGGCTGTGTCTCATGTCCGCGGGTTGAAGCAAAAACACACACATATTTAACCCCCCGAACGCGATGTTTACCAGAGAACCTCCCCGAAACGCGATTGGGCTTGTTTTGAGTAACGAATGGGTGGGTTTTGTTGTGTAAACCTGGCAACCCTGCTGCCAGCGTTCTCTCGCGCAGCTGAACGCGCCACGCGTGTATTGCAACAGACGGTCACATTTTCCTGGGTTCTTCTCCGACCCCAGTACGTCTCGTGCTTTTATTTATTATGGGCTGCATATATCTCCTGTATATGCGACCTGGTTCCGCTCTGTCCCAAACACATATGCATAATAACTTGCTGTATATAGGTAGTTTACATGATTAAAGTAACATTACAGTTAAGATATGCCTCTAGCTTTAATCATTTAAATGTGTCTTTGAAGTTTGGGCAAAAACTTCTGGCAGCTTTAGTCATTGTTTATGCACATGTATCTTCAAAATAGACGACTAGTTATACATTAACACTATGCTGAAAGCTCCTGTATGTGAACCTTTTGCAGATAAATACAAGTGCATTTTCGTTTACTACTGACACAAATCAATAAGTAAATCATACTCAACTACTATAGTAAACAACTTTTCCTAGTTAGGCCTACTCTGTATACATTTTATGATGAATAGTATCAGTGTTCATATATTTCATTATAAAATGGCTTAAATACACTACCCTTCCTGAAATACAATTAATATTGTCATCATTCATTGATTTCATGTTAAAATAATATACAAATTCACTACCCTCTTTGAAATACAATAATCAGTAAAAAAGAATAACACGATTAATCTGGAAAAATAATCGTTAGATTAGTCGACTAATCGAAAAAATAATCGTTAGATTAGTCGACAGAAAAGTTAATTGTCTTGATTGTTCACAGGTGTGTCTTGTTTAGTCAATAGTCTTTGTATTAATCCTTTGGCAAAGGATTATGGGTAATGTAGTCTGAGATAGTATGGCAATAGTCCGGGGTGGAGTGCCCTCTGGTGGTAAATCACAGGCACTCTCACTGGTGATCATGACAACGTCACTGCTCATTTGCATGACACATCTTTCTTAAAAGGTTAGTTCACCCAAAAATGAAAATGATGTAATCAATTACTTACTCTCATGTCGTTCCAAACCCGTAAGACCTTTGTTCATCTTCAGAAGATATTTTTTATGAAATCTGAGAGCTCTCTGACCCGTCCATAGACAGCAGTATAATTAACACTTTCAAGGCCCAGAAAGGTAGTAAAGACATAGTTAAAATAGTCCATGTGACTCCAGTGCTTCAACCTTGATTTTATGAGAATACTTTTTGTGCGCAAAAACAAACAACGACTTTATTCAACTATTTCGTTCTAGCCCGTTCCAGTCTCCTACGTTGTAAATACAGTGCAGCTCCCGCGTCATCAATCACACGTATGTGTCGTGGTGCTCACGTGAACAGTTTCTGTAGAACTCAAAAGCGCTGCACTGTTTACAACTTAAACTGCGTTGGAGACTAGCACAGGCTAGAACGAAATTGTTGAATAAAGTCGTTATTTTTGTTTGTTTTTGCGCACAAAAAGTAGTCTCATTGCTTCATAAAATTAAAGTTGATCTCATGAGAATACATGTGAATTTTTACATAAAGTGTAGTTCTACCACACGTACATTTATTTACGTTTTCATAAACACTGAAATGTATAATATTGATGTATTGACAGTAAACGTATTGTATTGATGTAAAACGTAAGTTATTTATAAATGAACAACTTTACCGATGTACAAATGTATACGTATTCCTCTTTATGACTATAAAAAATGATGCCACTGTTTTTACTCTATTGTATTCAATTATCATATCAATGACATGTTTCCAGTCACATTTATTAAATACAGTTTACTCATCTAAGAAATAATAACATTTCACTCTGTTCATGACTTCTGCTGCAAACTCTTTTTGGAGGATTACATAATGTTAAATAAGACTACACTTTAAAACCTTAAAACGAATAACATTTCTTTCACCGTTTAACCATTTTGTAATATTTTGTTTATTAATAATAGTATGTAATAATAGTACTCCTTTACAGCGACTGCCAATAGAGCCATCAAATACATCAAAACACAACCTAAATTCACAAAGACATAAATTTTATTCACTTACTTTTGGTACCGCTTTTGACATTTTAGCAATAAATCAATTATTGTGATTACACTTGTCTGTCGGTTATGTTTTTCTTCATAACTGTAAGTAGTTTTAAAAAATGGTTATGGGTAGGTTTAGGGGTAGGAGTAGGATTAGCGGCTCAAACTATGTTTTTAAGGCAATATTGTTACTAAAATTGTAATTTTTTCCTACACATCTCTCCGTTTTATTCTTTTTATATTCTTTATAAAATGGGTATGTTTAGGTTTGGGAGTAGGGTTAAGGGATCTTGCATGTATCTATAAAATTGTATTTTATACAGATATCTTTTATGAAAGATTCGCAAATATCTAACATTTTGTAACTATAAAAACATAATAATGCTGTTTAAATCTTGGCAATATGTCCATATTGTACATTTTTTTGCATCTATACAAATATACAAAAAGTATGTTTTGTGTTTTTGAAAGTTATGTATAATACCTATGTATTAACAATGAGACCAGGCTGAAATGGTACAGAAAAGGTTATTAAAAACATACAGTATAGTAAAATATGTCTGCACTGAAGTGCTTTCCAGTCTTAAACAGCCTGTATGGATGTGTTTTCATCCACAGTTCTCACATAATGTCAGATTTAAAGTGATTCTTTAGGCCAGTGGTAAATTGCAGCAAAAGAGACTTAAATCCCACACTAAGCCTGCGCCCAACCCCGACAAGAGTCCAGAGCCCTAGACTTAAATCTGACGTGCAAGTGAATGGCCATCCGCCGAGCTCCTACTTTGACACAAATTTATTTGCTTTTAATCCTCTTACGGAGTCCGAAAACTAGCCATTTCAAAGATGGGCCGAAAAGAATTTAAATTACATACAAATGAGGCCTAATTCAGATTTCTCAGTCTGCTTGTCCCTCAGTGACCACATCCAATTTTCACTGTAATTTTATCAACTTGGGTGAAGCAAGTCACAGACGGAAAAAGCTAATATCTAGAAGACTAGCCACTCAGTCAAGCCAATAGGAAGACATTATTATACATTTACTGTTCAAGATATAGAATACAATATTATGTTTCACAGCAAATGATTATAATTACAAAATTATAATTACATTTAGTCATTGGCCATATACAGTATGAAGTTCCCCGAAGGGCTCTATATGGAACATGTGACAATTTACAGTTACAGTTTCAATTACTAACAAGCATTAGTCAATACTGAAGCCACATTCTCTTCACACATTCAGCGAAACAGAAGCCTGTTTGGACCAATCTGTGAATCATGCTTTCACACAAAATGCATTCAATGACCACACTATTGTCATTCATACTCCACCATCTGCAAAACACTGTATATTTACAGTACATTTTTCAAACGCTAACGCACTGCTTTCAAAATTGATAAAAGCACACACAAATCTATGCATTTCTGCAGGAATTATATTGAAATATAAAATCTTAGCTGAATGTTTACAATGAAATGAAATATAAAAAATTATAAACACAACTAATTGCAATTTCACCTGAAAGCCGACCCGGGTGTCCTATTTTTAGTCTCTATTACAGTAGTGTTTTTTTCTTTTAATCATCTATCATCGGGATGGCTTCAGAACGATTTTGTTTGGAAACATGGATCTAGAAAGACATGGGGAAATATGAGTGGCAGAGAGAAGGAGCACTAGAACCCATTATTGCACATCCATCCATCCACTTTCCAAACCTCTTGTCCTGTCGGAAGCAGGAAAACACCCTGAAAAAAGGGCAGGTCCATCACAGGGACAACACACACACACACACACTCACAACACATATTCATATTCACACCTACAGGCAAACTTACAGTTTCCAATTCACATGTCCTGTATGTCTTTGGATTGTGGTTTAAACCCAGAGGAAACCAACGTCAACACGGAGAAAACATACAAACTCCACACAGAATTTACTGCACGATTTACTGCATTTCTCATTCATTCTCTATGCTGTAATACAGTCAGTAAAATTAAATGATCTTATTATTATCCTATAATGAAATACTGATTTATGTGAAAAATCAAACTTAAATAAAAAAAAAAAAAACATTTCAAAATAAAAGTTCATAATTACGTAATGCTCCTGTCACAGTGCAAGACACGCAGACAGTGTCTACGGACACTACAGACTCTCCCCACTTACCTGAGCTACTTACCTGTTTCAGATGCGTTGTCTGTCTTCTGTTATCTGTATCCTGTCCGTCCACACCGGTTCCCATCACCCTGCCACCTGGCATCCTTAAGTATTTCAATTTCTACTCTGATTAGCTTGACCTGTACTATACAGCCCTATTATTATCCCCATTTGTTTATGAGCAGACTTCTTATATTAGTTCTATGGATAGCAGACAGACAGCAGCCAAAGTGAGACTGGGTGGTAAAATAAAACACAAAGATTAAATATTCCTTTTAAGTGAGAGGGGTGAATGGAACAGAGAGCGGGTACAATCCGATAAAACTGCCCCAAATATGAGGTGTGGGTCTGAGAGCGGTCTCCGTTCTCAAAGGAAGCTTTATCACTTATTAATTTACACATGTATTCATTTTAAAATGGAGTCCCATTTCATTTCTGCCAACCTGGTCTCACAGAATTCCGTGAAATGAACACGGGCCCCTTAACTCAAAATCCGTGGCAGTTTCACGGAATCTCCGAAAATTCTGTGATGGGTCCACGGAAGTGATTCCTATGCAAGTCAATGACAGTAAAAAGTAGACATGATTTTATGAATATTTATAGGCTACTTTTATATTTTGGAGCAACTAACTCCACTCCTACCCTAAACTAGGGTGACCACCTGCTAATAAGCCCAAGGGGGGACAAGGGGTATGTTTCTGAGGGACAATGTGGGGCACTGCCTGGCGCGGTCGGTGCCCCCACCCACGGGCAGACTCACTGATAGTGGTTTAACCATTTCTAGCACATAGCACCTTACATGGTATATTAATAATACCCATCAAATATTAATAATGTATTTTTTTCTAAATAAAGATTCATAATATTTTGAACATTCAATGAATTGACAGATGCACTTCCACTTACGATTTACTTTAGCTATTAATTTTATTTATTTTTCATTACAGTTTATTCACTTTAAATAAATTATAATATAAAATTATAGGATTAACAGGAATTGTAGTTGCTCAACACCACAGAAACAGTTTAAAAAAAAAAGTCTTAACTCACAACTCCAGAGGTTCACGGAACGAGAAGGGGGAGGAAGGATGATGAACTTGCATGTTAGTAAAGGCAGGCACAGGAAGAAAAAAAAACTGTTCAGTGTTCTGGGGACACCTTTAGGACTTTGGGGACACCTTTAGGACTCAAACCTTTTCACCAGCATCTGAATCGAATAAGGAAGAAAGATAAGAGACAGAATTAAAGCAACATTCATTTTTATAAGCTTCCAAATGGTTTTTCAGTATAGACAGAGGAGTGCAAACCCATCACCATCACAAGGTGACAACAATACAAAAAGGTGCCAAGATACAATCCTTTGCAAAACAATGATATATTTTGACCTAAAAGGCTACTGTTTCCTAAAAGTGACACATTTGCACCCCTGTAGACATGCAGTCCACCAATGTTCATAATCAATCAAACTTCGTCTTAGACAAATGGGGTCTTGCATAACTAGGTTTCTTACCTTCAGGTTTCTTCTTGAACTTGTATTTCTTGTTGGAGCGTACAGCATTAAGGAGAACCTTCTCTTTCACTACATAAGTGTAGAAGTCCTTGCAACTGAATGTGAAGTTGATGACTTGATGAGGTTTACCGAACATCTGTTCCTTGTGTCCGTCCAGCATCCTGTCATCAGTGAAAAGACCCTCTCCACTGAAGCATTGGTGATTGGTACACTCAAGAGGAAAGCAGCTAATGCTGTCATGTTTGGTGTGTGTGTGTGCTTGAGTAAGGTGGCCCACTTCTCCCCGACTGGAGCTCCAGACCACACGATGGCTTGTTGGTGTGGCAGAACGACACAATACTCATCATATAGCGCATCTATGTCCAACTTCTTGCTTAGCTGCAGGACCTCTACAGCTTCACAGAGATGGGAGAAGTTGAATGGGCTCTTCTTTAGTGCCAGGCTAGCCACTTTCTTCTGGTAGTTGGAGTCTGAGAAGTCATAGCGCTGCTCCAGGTAGGTGAGAGAGGACTGATAGAAGTTGCACATGTCCTCTCTGAGCACAGAGTTGTATCTCCCGTAATTCAGACTAGCATTGTCAGTGGAATACGCAGATATCATGTCTAGTCCCAGTCCGTTTTCCTCCAGCTTGGTGACTATCTGGTTGTGGATCGCGGCAGATGTTTCATCACTGTCATCATAGAAATCAAGGACCTTCGTCTGTACTCCCAATTCTGGTGTCCAGTAACGCACTGACAGTGGGAAGAGCTTGGTGGTCCCATGATTGGAGGCATCTGAAGCCACTGAGAAGAATGGCGTGTGGGCTGTGGAGACACACACACAGATGTGATGAGCTTAAAAGAGATTCTATAAAAATTGATTATTATAAAAACTACAAGATACTGCTTTACTGTTTTGATCATCATTGATTTTATATAAATATTATCTATATAAATATTTATACCTTTTCAAAAATTATAGTTGCTTTTGTTTGTTTAGTTTGGGAGATAACGAATAGTAAAATGTTGCTCATAATCATGTAAGAATACACAGCCTGGTTTCAAGAAAAGGCACGTTAACGTTAACGCTAACGTTAGCTACTGATGCAATTTCAGTGAACTGAAGGAAAAGTTGACTTTTAACATACCAGTAGAAGAGCCATTCCACCGGATGGGTAACATTTCTTGGGAAATTTTCTTTGTATAAATTTGCATGGAAATTAACTCTAAAAAACATTTTATAATTATGCAAAGTGACTTGAACATTAATCTAACTGCAATGTAAAATATAAAATTTAAAACATTATTAACTACAGAGAACACTAAAAAAAAAAAAAAATTGTTACATGTCCCCGGTATCTAAATCTAAACTTTATCATGAAATATAATCATTAAAATTGTTCAGAAATCTTACTTATTTTGCATTGTTGTGTGACTCCATAAACCATCTATGCATAAAAAATATATTTTTAATAAAAATTTCATATAAAATACACATTTTAGTCGTGTCCCCAGGTTTTCACTCAGTCCTGTTATCCTCACACATTGCCCCCTCTAAAAACTTGGAACATGCCACTAGACGAGCTTTTCAAAAGGATGTTCATCATCTGGATCTTATGTAGGCCATGGGAAGACCAAAAGTAAGTCCTCTCATTTTTATTTCTGTATATTTGATGAAATTGTAACTTTGACTAAGAAGGTCATATCTCAACGCACTGTCCTGTTACCTAAATTATTTCTTAGTCTTAGAGGTTATTTGTTTATTTTAACAAATATTAACTTTAGGTAAGTCACTACAATTTTCTCAGTGTCCTCATGCTATTAGCTACTTAGCCAATTGGCAATTTGGCATGTGTTTGCTAATTTTTTGCTTAAAAACTCAATACTGTTACTTTCAGTTCTGTTACTCATATGAAAAATAACAGGAGAATGATAGAAGCGTGTGAGGATGAGGAGGTTTGGAATGAACCGCCACATCCTCACACGCTTCTACAGCGGCACCATAGAGAGCCTGCTGACTGGCTGCATCACCACCTGGTACGGCAACAGTACCGCCCGCAGCCGCAAATCCCTACAAAGGGTAGTGCGCACGGCCAGCTGCATCATCGGAGGTGAGCTTCCCTCCCTCCAGGACATTTATGCCAGGCGGTGTGTGAAGAGAGCTCAGAGGATCATCAGAGACTCTAGCCACCCGAGCCATGGGCTGCTCTCACTGCTGCCATCAGGCAGGCGGTACCGCAGCATCAGAACACGCACCAGCTGACTCCAGAACAGCTTCTTCCCACAAGCAATTAGACTCCTTAACTCTTGATCCATCAGGATCATAACACACACTGACAGAATATCACTCAGCACAACCCACTGTAGATACACACACACTATATACACATTTATTTATCATTTATTATTTATCATTTATCATATAGCACCTATTGTACATAATGGATCTCTACTGTGAATAATAATGTATACTGTACATTGTATATTATTATTATTATAGCTTAATGTATATTGTTTAATGTATGTTTAGTGTATATTGTTTAAAGTATATGTATATTGTAAGTATGTGTATATTGTTTAAAGCTGTGAGAACTACACTCACATTGTGTAAATTATTTATTGTTTATTGTAGAGTTTACTGTGCTGTGAGTAATTGTGGGCGCATCAGATGTGTAATCTGATGCTGCTTTAAATGTTGTACATGTCATGTCATAACTGCTATGTTGCTCGGAACTGCACCAATAATTTCACCTGCTGTTGCACTTGTGTAAATGGCTGTGTGACAATAAAGTGATTTGATGATTTGATTTGATTTGATTTGAGGACTGAGTAAAAGTAACAGGAGTGAGTAGAGTCCTCTATTTTGTTGATTTAAAATTGTGAATATTAGTTGATATAATATTCACCTGATTTATGAGTTTTACAGTTGAAATTAGGAAAAGAAATGTGACATTTAGCACACACAGCTATGTACACTCTCTCTCTCACTCACAGACACGTATGGACACTCATTCCTGTTACACAGTCTTCATTCCTGCTACTGTGTCACGCATTTGGTGGAATGGCTCGCTAACGTTAGACAAATAGCTAACACGCAACAATGTTACATCCATGAACATAACTTTTAACTTTACCTTTGGTTGTTGCCTCTCGTTGTTCATTCAGTGGTCTTCTGAGGACTTTCAAGCAATCTTCGACAGAGGCAGGGGCAAGCACATCCGTGACAATGGCTTCTGCCTTTGTCCGACCACAGGCCATCCTCTTGGCAATGTCCGAGTCCGGATAAATCGTTGGGGCTAGCTTTGTGCCACAATCTCCTGCTCGATATGATGTAGCGTGTTGGACAGTGTGATACACACTCGTCACCTCTGCAACAGTCACTTTGTCAGCTAGAAAGTCGTTTTTAGGTCGGAGGAAAGCGTCCATAGATTTGGATGTCTCTTTCTGTTGGACACGTTTCTTGTGAGTCTCCGTGAGTCTGTGTCGTTTTACATCATATTCCCCTCCATGTCCGATTGAGAAGGATGTTTTGCAAAGGTCACAAAAAGCCCTCTCGGTATCCCCCTCAACACCTTTCAGCCACAAATAGTCATTTCCCCAGTCTTTATTGTACCCACACCTTCTCTTTTTAATTGACGATGGCATTGCCTCAGACTCAGTATCTTTCTCCATTTTTCGAATTGGAAAGCGCGCGCGCGCATCTAAAAGTTCTCAGTATGTCTGGTATGCACGTGCGTTCGTTGTCATGACAACAACGAAAAAGTTGACAACAACCTAGTCAGCAGTTCAACTGAGGGGTGGGTGTGGCAACAGTAGCGCTGAACTGTCAAGTAATGTTCGTTTGGCTGCCTGGGGCTCGAGGATATAGAGCATTGATTATGCGTGACGGTCTCAATTTGCTGGACGCATGAATTGGGCTTCAAATGCTGTGCGCGCATTTGATGGACTCGATGCTGCTGATCGCTTTTGGGGATTTTTTTATAATACACAAATGGGTAGGTTTAGGGAAGGGATTGGGGGGGTCTTCAACTAAAATTGCTTGAGGTCCAGTAAATGAACCCTCGTCAGCGGCTGAGGTCCGGACAATTATATAGCTAAAAACAATAATTTATGTTTATTGTCAGACTAAAGAAATTAGTGTAGATAGCATTTGTTCTTAATTTAACAAAATATAATATGTTCTCATATGGACAAAACATTTCTGTTCATATTGTTAAAGCAAACATAGGTAATCCTTCACAAAATTGATCTCATTTTGTTGTTGTTCTGTTTTGCCCTTTAAGTTGCTTTGGTACAAAATATCTAAATTCAACCAGTAACCATGTCTGAGAAAAATATGATGAACTAAAATTGCCTTCATCTCTAAATCTGGACTGAAAATATATTCATTTCAGCATTACTAGCAACTAAAGTGCTTTTTCCTGCTGAACTGAGATAAATAATAACAATCAATGAACGCAAAACAGAAAATGGATCAGAAAATCTGAAATCTCATAACACAGTTTATGTTCGTTCACATGTATAGTCTTAACTAAATGTATCTAATATTGACCACTGCTCTCTGCTGTGCTTCAAACTGCACTGGTAAAATATCATTAGCAATATCATTCAGAAACACAAACAGGCAAAGATAAAGTGCTACCAGTGTTGGAAAAATTCAAAAGTGCAAGAAACATTTTATTTAATGTTCCCACAACCGCAACAGAATCAGAGCAAATGAGACACAGGCCTCGTACAGATGCAGGAAGAATAAATGTGATTTTTTTCCCCCACCCATTCATCACGGAAAACTCGGTTTTCAGCGTCAACTTTCCTAATTTTCGAAAATGCCATTGTTTTTGCGCGCTGCTTTCTGCTCTGATGGTGCGTTCACACCGGACGCGAATGAAGCGTTTCGCGCGTGTGATTCAAGTCAATGCAAAGATGCGAATAGACATACCGGTAATAATAAATAGGCAATTCATGCAAATTAAGCGGCGTGCATGGCGCGTCAAGTCTTGTTTATACTTTCGCCTGGCTCGGCAGCGCGAGCCTGAAACGGACGAGGCGTTTATACATGACGCACTCGCCGTTGTGCTATTCTTTGAAACGACAGAGGGCGACTCGGAGTAATTGTTTTATAAACCATCAGGAAAAGCATCGAGAAGAAGTGGGCTAATGTACTCAGGTGATGATGTTTATTTTAGTACACTTCACCAAAAACCACAATACAAAAGGATTGTGTAAAACTCAGTAAACCTTGATATTACTTGTGACATGAGAACAAAATCTATGCACACATGTATACAACTAAATTAACGATCTTCCTATATATAATATTTCAAATCAAAATCAAATCAAATCAAATCACTTTATTTGTCACTCTACATATGCACAAGTGCAACAGTAGGTGAAATTCTTAGGTGATAAGAATTCCTAATTTCACTAAACATTTTCATTTAGTTTCGTGATTTTTTTTTAAAAATTAAACATGGATCGTTATTTGAAAGGGCATATTTCTGCTTTTGTAGACTCATTTTGTAAATATAAGCACCTCATTTGTATGTGCAAACTGGGTACAGGTGTGCTGAGACGTCATGACAGCATGACAGCGCGTCTGGGTCTGAACGTAGCAACAGTGAGCATAGTAACTGTCGTCGCCATCTATGGTCATCGCAACCCGTGCTACATAGGACCTAAACGGTTCTACTGAGCTGCCTGATATAAATGTGATTTTTTTTTTAATGGCATGTGGCATATTTATTTCATTACGTCAAAAGGCTTTGCGGTCCGGATGGACGCATCTCGCGGTCCGGATTCGGACCGGAGTCCGCTAGTTGGCGACCCCTGGGTTACGTGTTCAAAACGTGTCTAAATATTGTAAAAAAAAAGAAAAAAAAAAAGAAAATAATTATAAATAATATTATGCTGGCTGATTAAATCGAGAATCACACTCCATGTCATAATGGCAAAAATCATAGTTTCATGATGATAACCATGCCCAACACGTCTGTATACTGTCATTGACTTACATAGGCATCACTTCTGTGGACCCATCACAGAATTTTTGGCGATTCTGTGAAACTGCCATGGATTTTGAGTTAAGGGGCCCGTGTTCATTTCACGGAATTCTGTGAGATCAGGTTGTTTCAGCAGTTAAAAAGAGTATAACACATAGGGAAAAATATAGTTGCACTTGCTCAGCCTTCAGAACTACGTGAACAATGACTTTCAAATCTCAACTCCTGAATTAAGTGAATTAAATAAGAATTAACATGAAATATGATGCAGAGTTGCAAATCAAATTTGGATATAAGGGAAGGGAAATATAAAAATAAGTTCAAGACAACCTTTGAAAGTTGTCTTGAGAACTCCATCTCATTTAGTGGCTTCAAAGCTTTGAATAAAATCATTCGCAGATCTTTCCATCATGCAACTTTTTCACAGAAAGTACACTTCTGCTGAGACAGCTATGGAAATTAAGTGAGGAATTATTAGAGACGAATAACCTTATAACTTCATGAACGCAATTTCCATATTGGGACGATTCGGAAGAAAGAACGGACATCACACCCATTTTAATATTCACAGGCCTTTCTTACTTGAGATTGTTATTCGGTTGCTTGCCAACTGTATTTGGTAACTGATAAATGCTCTGTTGAATTCAAAGAGCAAACTTAAAGCCAATCAATAAAAAAGTACAAGCCTGCCTTGACCTTTTTTCTTTTCGGATTTATACACGATTTTATACCATGGGGAAGTTACAGTACATTGTGTTCCGTAAATCTTAATGGTGGATTGAACTACAGATACCCTTCACAAAGCCCAAGATGACATAATAAATAGCCTTCATAAGAAAAGTGGAAAAATCGGCAAGCATATGCCTCGAACATGATTGAGGCACACAGATTAATGTCAAGATGAGTGCGGCAGAGACATTTAGAGAAGAAAGTGCCCAGACTTAAATGTTGATCGTGATTTCTAAGCACTTATTCAAGGCTAATGGAGGTACAGTGCTCTACATTCTTTATGATTGCAAGAATAGTGTTGATTGGTGGAATAGTCCGTTTGACAGGCCTGCGCTCTCGATCTTCATATCGACGGTTCGAATCCAAAGATCACCAATCCCGCGGGAAAAAAATCCTGTCAGCCATTATCACAAACAGCATTATCTCAGCTGGGTGGCACTCGAAGCGAAATCCTAGTTGCCATTTTCACATCTAAATGACCTGCCATTCCCTTGTCATATTTAAGTTAAACTGATTCTCCATTAATCAGCTTAGTCCCAGCTTGCATACCAAAAGACAGGGAGATAAAGGGAATCTTCTGGAATCCTTGTCATCATTCATAATGATTTTGGAATACATAACATTTGTTAGAGGTTGTTTGACTCGCTGTAGACGTTAATAAAAAAAAAAGATGCTGACACTTGAGTGATGGCTAATTCCTTGTAATATGTTTTCCAGGAAGTGACAGAGTCTGTGTTGCATCCATCAGCATATCCAATATGCATGGGGGGGGGGGGGGGGGGGGGGGGGGGTGGATATAGAGTCTGATGGGCCTAATGTATTACTTTGGTGAAAGCCTGCAGGCAGTAACGATTGACGGCTCTGAGGAAAGTTTAAATATGTAATTACACAGATGGATGGGTATTCTAACTTGTACGAGCTAATCTTAAGTCCTAGTAATTAAGGGCTTCTTTTCCATCTCATGCTTTTTTAATGTGGTATTCTGATGTAAACAAGTGTTCTGCATTTAGTAGATTTTGCACCATGCACATCTGCTTCTGTTTTGACAAAATGAATGTTAACAAATTTAACTAATGTTAATGTTAAAATTAATGTTAACAAATGTTACCACATATTTGACCCTGGACCACAAAACCAGTCATACGTCGCATGAGTATATTTCTGACAATAGCATTAATACAATACATTGTATGGGTCAAAATGATCGATTTTTTTTTATGCCAAAAATCATTAGGATATTAAGTAAAGATTATGTTCCATAAAAATATTTTGTACATTTCCTACAGTAAATATATAAAAATTTTATTATTAGTAGTAATATGCATTGCTAAGGACTTAATTTGGACAACTTTAAAGGCGATGTCAATATTAAATTTGTTTTGCACCCTCAGATTCCAGATTTTTAAATAGTTGTATCTTGGCCAAATATTGTCCTAACAAGCCATACATCAATGGAAAGCTTATTTATTCAGCTTTCTTATTCAGCTATTCAGAAAATTGGCCCTTATGACTGGTTTTGTGGTCCAGGGTCACATATACAGACATTAATATTATATAAAAGCACTATTTTTAACAAAATAATATATATGTTGATAAGTGGGGTGAATATATAAAAACAACAACAAAAAAGGCCAAAGGTAAAAAAAAAAGTAATAAAATTACAACAATAAGAAACATTTTAGCATGTAAATCAAGAATGTGCACTCTCATGAGCTAAGGTTCATCAGGAAACATGGCCCTGGACATGAAGCAACTGCTAATAAGTGCTCTTAAATTTCTTCAAATACAGGCCAGAAAAGTGGCATATTGTCAATGCAGAAACACAGAGAAGCATGAATAGATCTAGAAAGGGATAACAATATATACACAGTTGGTGATTTTTCTCCAGAAGTATCACTTTATCTTCTGAACTGGGGTGTCAGAATAATCCAAGGTATGGTAACAAAATGTTCTTGCTCAGGATCTTACAGGTAGGGGCATGCAAGTGTTTCATCAATTTCACTCTTGTTATTTTTAACGTCGCAGCCTAATAGAAAGCCCTTTGTCACAGCATTTATCTGTTCCAGTGTGACTGATGTCCATGTTTGATGACAGCCTGAAAAATGCGTCTATCAAAAGCCATACGCCACAGTTTTGCTCTGTCACTTGTTGATGGTTTGCTTGCTCAGGCAGCAGCCTTCTGTATTTCTGTCACTGTGTCGCCAGCATGTCATGATGGCTTAGTAAATCACATTTCTGCATGCATAGACACAGAAACAGTCTCAACCTTCCATATTACATGACACCTCTTCACTGCAGTGGTAACCAAACCATACATTCATTTGCTTTATATCTGCTAACATCCCATGTTACATGACACCCAACATCCGGCCCACATCTGGTACACGTTGAATCCACATATACCAGATGTGGCCTGGATCTGGGCCGACACTATGTTGGTGTCTGGGTCTTCTCTCATCTTCTCCAGTTTATTGTGATGGGAAAAGTAGTAAACATTAGAAGGGTCTGTCAGCTTGATGGATGTTCCACTAAGTGTGCCACACGAGTCCTGAAAAGTGAAGCTAACGTGTCTCGATCACCCCCAGGTGGCTGGATGCAGTATAGCTCATAAACCCCGCCCTCTCCATGAAATGTAATGGGATATAGACAAACTAAACAATCAAATTACACTTCAAATACATTTGTTCCAAAGACTGTTTCTGTCATTTTAGGCTGTTTTTATCACGCTGATTCAAGTGTTCATTCTTCAAATAAGTTTGGTTTTAGTTACTTATTTGATGCTATACAAATGAGGGTGTGATGTTATGATTGACAGCTGAGATTGACAGCTTCTCTGAGCAAAGTAGTTACTGAGGCATCAATGGACATTTTCGGGAACTTTGTGAGGTGATTTGAGCTTTAATTTTAATTTCTACATTTCCATAACTGTTTATTTCACAAAAGGTTGTTGATTAGGTCGGGACTTTGATATCGCAGCTCCACTTTGCCTTCACTACTGTGCAGACTCGAGACCCAAGATGTCAGTGCCATATTTGAACACTGGCGGCTTCACTTACGTCAGTGGAAGAGAGTGAATGCGCGTCATCCATCTTTTTTTACACACTCTAAAAAAAGAGGTTCTATATGGCACTGTAATGGAGTATGTAGGTTCAGGGAAGAAGGAGGCGGGAACCGGCGAAAAATAAACAACAAACTTTAATAAAATAAATGAACAAAGTAAAAGTAAAAGCGGCAGCACCTCACGGACAACTGCCGCGCACATACATAAACAAAACATAAATAAAACACAAATTAAAATCCAGGCCTGGTCCTCTCTCGTCCTTCACTGTCATCACTCCTCCTTTATACTCCCATCACTCCTAAGTGAGACACGAGGTCGACGGCACGCAGCTGGCACTCATCATCACTAATGACCGCGGCCTCGTCCCGCTCTCACGGTCCCTCAGCCTCGCTGTTCGCCACAGGAACCAAAAATGGTTCTTGGCTCGTAATCATATGGGAACCTTTTTAAGTGCACCAATTTTGGTGCTTCAGTGGTTTTTCACCGGTTCTTTGACTAAGGTGCTATATAGCACCGCTAACTAAGGTGCTGTTTGCCGCCCCCGACACGACCCACTGCCAGTGGTTTTATTCCCTGACCGAGGGAACCCTCTGCACGGATGCCCTGGCACACAGCTGGCCCAGAGGCCTACGCAAATATGCGTTTCCCCCAGTGAGCCTTCTCGCACAGACACTGTGCAAGGTCAGGGAGGACGAGGAGCAGCTCCTCTTGGTCGCTCCGTATTGGCCCAACAGGACTTGGTTCCCGGAACTAGTGCTCCTCGCGACAGCACCTCCTTGGCCCATTCCTCTGAGGAAGGACCTCCTGACTCAGAGACGGGGCACTCTGTGGCACCCGCGTCCAGACCTCTGGAAACTCCATGTCTGGTCCCTGGACGGGACGCAGAGTTTCTAGGTGACTTACCACAGGCTGAAGTGGAACCTATTCGTTGATTGGTGCTCTTCTCACCGAGAAGACCCCCGAAAGTGTTCAGCCAGATCTGTGCTCTCTTTTCTTCAAGATGGGTTGGAGCGAAGGCTGTCTCCCTCCACCCTCAAGGTGTACATTGCCGCTATTGCCGCAAATCACAATATGGTTAATGGTGAGTCCTTGTCAGGTTCCTGAGGGGGGCGAGGAGACTAAATCCACCTCGCCCTCCCTCTATACCCTCTTGGGACTTAACTCTGGTACTGATTGCACTACAGAGAGCTTTGCAGTCAGCTGAGTTGAAAATCTTGTCTCTAAAGGCAATACATCTGACTGCATTGGCCTCTGTTAAGAGGGTAGGGGACCTGCAGGCATTTTCAGTCGATGAATCGTGCCTAGAGTTCGGGCCAGGCGACTCTCAGGTAATCCTGAGACCCCAGCCCGGATATGTGCCCAAGGTTCCCACTACTCCCTTTCGGGACCAAGTGGTGAGCCTGCAAGCGCTGCCCTCGAAGCAGGCAGACCCAGCCCTGGCTTTTCTCTGTCCAGTGCGCGCCCTGCGCATCTATGTAGACAGAACACAAAGCTTTAGGACCTCAGAGCAGCTCTTCGTCTGTTACGGAGGCCAGCAAAAGGGAAAGGCTGTCTCCAAGCAGGCAGAGGATGGTCCACTGGATAGTGGATGCCATCGTCTTGGCGTATGAATCCCAAGACGTGCCCTGCCCGCTCGGGGTTAGAGCTCACTCCACCAGGGGTGTAGCTTCTTCCTGGGCGCTGGCTCGTGGCGCCTCGCTGTCAGATATTTGTAGAGCTGCGGGCTGGGCAACACCCAACACGTTCGCTAGGTTTTATAGCCTACGTGTAGAACCAGTTGCTTCTCGTGTGCTCTCTTCACATAGTCAGCAACACTGAAGTGCCCGTTCTAAGTGTCGGCTTGCTGCGCCACTCCCTTCCCCATGGAACGGATATGTGCGCTTATATTCTCCAGTCAAGTTCCCCAGGAAATGGTGAACCCTGTTGAGTCCTCCGCAACCCCTGGCAGTTGGATGTGGCAGAGCGTCCGACGCTAGGTCTGGCACTTGTATGCATTGGTGGAACTTGTGTCAGGCTGGGTTCCGTATGTTGTGACCCCTACGGTGGTCCCATATGTGTATTTTCCACAGTACAGCTCCCTACAGTGAGCTTGTGTCTTTCCCTCCGAAGAGTTCCTCTGCCGTCACAGTACGGTGTCGTTCCCCTGCCTACAACAGGCCGGAGCCACCCCTGGGACTTCCGTATGTTGCACTGCCCAAGGCCAGTCCATACGTGTATTCTCCACATGGTAACTCCCTCTGGGCATGATGTGGCTTCCGAAGCGTCCCTACGGGCACGTTATCTAATAAGTCTGCTGAGTGGGTCTTGCGGAACAGCAGTGTGACTCTCCCTACATGAATTTCCATGGCCGCATCAGAATGGGGTCTGAGGGGCTCTCGCTGGGCACTGGAAGTGGTAGTAACTGTGGCGTTTTCCAAAGGGATCCCAATTCGTCAGTACAACCGACGTCTGTCGAACATGACCGACTGAAAGGGAACGTCTCAGTTACATATGGTAACCCTCGTTCCCTGAATGAGGGAACGGAGACGTACGTCCCGTTGCCACAGTTCCTTACCATCACTGCATGGCCGAGTCACGAGTTCGGCTCCTCAGTGAAAAACGTCAGTGTGTTGGACTCGCTTCCTGTTTATACCCGCGGGGCGGAGCGCGAGATGCAAATCTCACACGCCAATGGCCCATTGGCCCATTCTCTAAATCTCGAAGCTGATAGGGGCTCTCTGAAGTCTGAAGTGATCCCAATTCGTTGGTACAACCGACATATGTCTCTGTTCCCTCCTTCAGGGAACGAGGGTTACCATACATAACTAAGACGTTTTAATTCCGTACAGATTAATTAACAGTTGGATGTACATGGTTTCTATGAATTTTCACACACATGGACACACATTCATTTGACACACTGATTGCTCTTCAGAACAACCAGCGCAGATTTAAAAAAAGAACATGTTTCTAATGCATGTTTGGTTAAATCGGTGTAATCAGATTCTATGTCTTAGTTTAAATGACATTTAGTTCTCAGGTTTGGAGTTCAATGTAATTTGCTGAATGAAAAGATTTCTTCTTTATTTGGAGCCATGATCCTTGGCCTCATGCAGTTGAGCTTTAAGTATTTCGTCTTTGTGTCCCTATTATTCTAGAGCAAACAGTAGGAGAAATTCAATCTGGCAGTTCAAACACTATACTTCTAAAAGTCTGATTTCTAGGAAGAATGTTTACATTTGGCCTATACCGGATTGATTGCAAACTGCAAAGGGCTGTAATTTAAAAATGTCATGACAATTTGTTCTATTGTTTGTTTGATTCCTGTCAACAAATCCTTACTATGATTGTTTTGCATAAAAAACTTCATTATTAAAAGATACGTCCAGTTGTTACTATGAGGAAACATTTGGAGAATGTTTAAAGTGATTCAGCTGCATCCGTATCCTTTAGTATAAAAGCAGTGAGGCAGGTTCTGTGTCTGTCACTAATCTAATTTTGTGTAAAACATAAGCTGTTTGATCAAGCGCCATAATTATCAAATTTCTTTTATATGTTAGACTTATTCATTAGTACATTGTGTCTTCAGTGAATCGACAGACACAGCAAGAAGGCTATTTGCATAAATTGCATTCATTTCAAAGGGACTCGCAAAAAAACTCAACAACAACTAATTTAATGAGAGAAAGTTTGCGAAACCTTTGATTAATTTGCCTGAAATGAGAGCTGATCCTCATTTATGTTGTAATATTTGATTCAATAACTAGAAGAAAATATTTATCAAACATTCTCAATTTTACTTAATTTTACAAAACGGTACTGTTCGGAAAATGAGCTGCAATTACTAACTCATAAAGGAAATGTATATAAATATTTGCTTTAGTTAATCCATTCACAGTTGGACACCCCTGCATTTTCCCATCACAACAAATGCTTTTTCCTCCCCACAGGCTGTAAACTCAAGTACATTCATTAGGTTCAAGTCTGCTCACACTACTTTCCAAGCTCTAATGCAACTGAAGCAGGCATCATCAGAAGCATCTAGACCTTTATAAAGGGCTTGAAAGGAAAGTTCTTCAATGTGGTTAGTAAGGATAAGGACACTTATATTGTACTCTGTTCTCTTCATCATTTGTTTCTCAGATATATCCTCTAGTATGTATGTGGGGAGTGAGGTTAATAAGCATGTTCTCATGCTTTGTATTACCTTACCAAAGTTTACAATAGTCCCCCTATATTGGCTCTCTTCAGAAAGTGAATCAGTAGGGATTGTTGATAGCTTTAAAATGATCTTAAAAGCACCTTACAGATATCATATTAGTAGTAAAAAATAGGGCTGGGAATCACAAGAGATATGATATGATATGATATGATATGATATCACCATGATATGATTTTATAATTTTTAAGTCACAATACAATATGATGGATATTTTTGTGATATGCTTCCAAGTGATAACATATAATGTATTACTTTTTTTTTTTAAACTGTAAATATCCCTGAAGGAAAACTTTTCAGCTTTTCAGTTCTCAGCCTCTTCATTTCATTCCTTCATAGCCATCCCCATCTCTTTCTTGTTAAATATTCCCTTTATTTATTGCCATTTGTTTTGCACACTCAATTCAACTGTATTTGTTTTTGCAATTTTAACATAGAACAACCATAATAAAACTACTGACAGTCTGAAGTCATTTCTATGGTTTTGTGTGAAAATCTTTTCAATCATTTAAGCCAGTTCACAATATGAGTCTACTCTAAACGATTCGTTCATGAATCATATTGATCCAGTTCTCAAGCTCTGACTCTGGGTGAGTAAATAATGACATAATTAAAATTTCTGCATGAGCTATCCCTTGAATAATTCAGTGTGAAGCAGATAATTTCAAGTAAACAAGATATATCAGCATGTTCACCAAACAACCATTTGATTTTATTTATTTTTCACACAGCATGCTGGTCTGTTACCTTTGGAAGCTTGTTTATGCCACATAATAAAAAATGTACAATTGTGAGATAAAAATTCGCAATTATCTTTAAAAAAATTTTTTATTTTTTTTTCTGTTGCGGAAACAAGGTTCCATAGTTACCCACCACTAAACAACATAGAACAACATGTCAGAGTGCCTGAATGAAATGTCAACTCTAAAAATCTTGATCTTTAAACCTTCACAAATCTCTAAATAAGTTATCTGGGCAAAGTTTTAAAAATATTTCAAAACAAGTAGGTTGTTATTTTTGAAAGTTCATAACTGAGTATCTGTGACTGGAACTACGCTTTCCTGCAGACAATAAACACAAGCCATAATGTATAGACATCAGTTGAAATTCAAGTGATACTATCTGTGCTCCCTCTGCCCTTGTGAAGTACGTAAATGTGTCAGAAACACCTTCCTCTGCGCCTCATTAGTTTACCATACAGGACTTGCTCTTTTAAACCTCCCATTAAACCCTGTTGATTAGTCTTTTACTCCCTAGGGTGAATGCAAAAACTCATTAAAATCCCCAGTCAGGACGGAATGCAGTGTCACATTACGTAACGCTTATCTATATCTGAGCTGGACAGTGATGTGTTCGGGGATGTGGAGACTGTGACACTTCGTTTCCAGCAGGTAGTGATTATTTTCCAGGCATCAGGATTTAATGGTGTTTGGCTCGCTCCAAGCGGGATGGGTTTCCGCACCCCTCTGACCTTTCCTGGTAAAAACAAATGGCACGCATCTGCTTCTGTGTCAGTTTACTGCTGATAGAGATGTTCTGTTAAGGGAACCCGAATCACCTCCGAGCTTGTCCCCCAGGTCACTCCGTTTAGATGCAACCTTCTTGTTGCCCCGAACCAATGGGTGCAGCTCCTCACCTACAGATATTGACCTTGGGAACTAGAATAGATGCTGGCCATATAGGCTGATGTTTCATGGCTCTATATATGGGCATTTTTAAAAAAAGACTTTAGTAGATGTTTCTCTCAACTGTCCTTGAAATGAAATATAAAAGTGTGCAGAAGCTTGACACTATAATAAATACGCAGCCTGAAAACAAGATGAATTCAAGAGTGTTATGAATGAGAAGATTTACAGATGTTCTGTTCACTGACATTTGCAGAGGCCACAAATTCATTCTTGCAACCCTTTAATATTGCCAAAAGACATGGCTCATGAATTTAAATGTTGATGTTCGATAAATCAAATTAAACTGATTTTGCGTCAAGACAGCCAAATGCACTTGTGGTAAAGTCAGCTGTTTTTGAAGCACTTTTTGGATCCTGCATAAATTTCTTTTTTTTTTTTTTTTCTCCTCGTTTTTATATATTTCATTTTGAGAATAGAGTGGTTCAGTCATGACATCTACACTCATAAAAGTAAAGGTTCTTTATTGCCATTGATGGTTACACGAAGAACCTTTAACATCCATGGAACCTTTATAGTGGAAAAAGGTTCTTTAGATTATTCAAATGTTTAACCCCTTAACTTGCACCCCTATTTTTGAGGATTTTCTGAAAACGACATACCTAAATACAAATGTCTCCAGCTCTTAATCCCTATGGTCTATATTTATAAATCTAGTCTTATTTTAAACTTGTCACTTTTGTGAAATTTTGTTACCCAAGGGTCATAATAACTCAAACTAGTATAGGAACAGAGTAAAACAAGGTAAAATATAGCCTACATTTAAGTGAATCACGTTTAAAAAATGTTTTATTGAAATTCACTTAAGGAAAATTTTACTTTAATGTTAAAGGCCTGAAAATAACCTAAATATAAAATTGAATGTCTGATCATGTTTTGATTCAAATATGACGATGAGACTCTCAAAAATGTAACATTGCATAGTCTTGTATGAATTAAATATACATGGATTCTTATTAAAGATACTAATATTATTCAGAGTGAAGAACAGTGAATGCTGTCTCTTTAAGAGCGAGTGCACAGACCTAATACACTGAGAAGCATTCATTTACTTAAACCACAACTGAATGCATTTAAGTCTCCAAGACAGACATTTTTATATATTTTTGTGTGTATTTGTCTGTTTTATGCTGCCTTCACGTGCCATCGGAATTATCGTAAACACTAGTTTCCGAGAACACCCTCATACTCATGAACACCCTCTAATGTTGTGTTTACCACTGGGAAACAGACTTATGTTCGGAAATAATTTTGATACCCAAATTCCCAAGATGGGTGTTTTTCCCCCCCAAAACAGCTTAATCGTCTTGTCTTTTCATTAATGTAGTGCATATTTACATATACGAGTAATCATTTGAAGCGTATTGTATGTTTATACAGCCTGCATTTGGCCGAAAGTACAGAAACGGCAGAAAGCAGACTATCTGGATAGCATCTTAAATGTTTATATGTTTGCAGTGCATGTGGCACTACATATAGGCCTATGTAGCCTGTAGATGTCCGTGTTCCTCTCTGTCTCGGATCGCATGGACGAAAAGCCGCCTGTTAAACAGCGTCTCTTTCGCAGCTCAATACGCTTTTAAACGTGACGTTACATGATTTGGATGTTGCGTATAGTGACTTTAAAGGAAAGGAACGGAAAGCGGCATCATGTTTTCAGAAATGTTGGAAGCCAAAATCAAAACTAACGCTTTGGTTCAAGGAAGATGATGTTTATGATGATGATAATACAATGTTTACTAGAACAATCCAAATCAACCGGCAACATGCGAAACTAAAACAAACTGAACATAACTGTGACAAAATCATTCTTGAGAATCAGAATCAGGATTCTTGAGAATCATTCTTGGTTCGGGGTTACGCAGTTTCCGTACTTAGCGTATAGGGAGGATCGGCTCTGCAATGGGGTCCAAAACAGCTGACATAGACCTATTCTTCAAAATAACTTATGTCCCACAGAAGACAATCATACAGGTTTGAAATGACATGAGGGTGAGTTATTTATCTTGTACAGCAAAATGTAAATTGACAAATTGAAAACCAATATTCTAAAAACCCACAGGATATTCCAGAGTGTCTTCTGGATTTCAGCACTGCAAACTGAACAGCTTTATTCCCAGACTGCTGCTTCCTTTAACATATTCCCATGTCTTGTTACTCAGCCCGCATGGTGAGAATCTCATTTCAATTATGTAGTTACCCAGAGAATGATAATGTCCTACAATCTTCGTTCTGAGCACGACACCTCTACTTTGCGACCTTTCTGTCTACTAAGCGCCCAAGGGTATAGATAATTACTGTACTTGTAATTGCAGCAGGTGTCAGTGCGATGCTTTTGCTGCTGAGGCAATCCGCCTAAAAGGTCATTTGTCATAATGAGGAACATTTAAATGTTTTGAGATACGCTGTGGCTTGAAAGCTTGTGTTGGAATTCCCTACAATTGCAGACTTAATGGAGGTTATCCCGTTTACATTTATCTTTCAGAATTAATGTTAATTATGGAAACGATTGATTGGCACTGGTCTGTTATGGCTTATCATAATTGCCTTGCCATGTATATCTGACTAACAGCATTAGACAAATAGAAAGCAGTCCTGACACAAAGTGCAACCGTAGCTGTATCTCGTAATTAATCACTAGACGTATTCAAAGAGTTAAGACATGGCGTATGAGGAGGGCACTGAAGGGTCTGCTGCAATTAAACATGCATTTACAGTTTCATAACAGCACCACTTTTTCATATAAACCAGAGTAATTGTGCGGCAACTGACAGAAACTTTGTTTCAGAAGATCTTGCTTTAAATGGGAAATGAAAAGCCTCTGAAAGCCTAGCTTTTGACTTTCTCATTCTCTAATGACTTGCGCGCCCTTGCTGTTTATTGTATTTTACCACATGGGTCCTATTTGCTTCCCCTTTGAAAATGAAGACGCTAATTAGTTCCCATTTCTTGTAATGCCAGAGGAAATGACATTAGAAGGATTATCAGATGGGGTAGAACATGCTTTGCCTCATGGAATCATAGCCACAGAACTTTCAAATGATTTGCATTCATTTAGATCCTCCATTTACCTAGAGCAAGTTTTCTGGAAGATTATCGTTGTTACAATGGTCTACTAATGAACAAACCTTGCCGTGGGATCTTATTTAAGAAGATGAGACATTTTTCTGATACTTGATTATCACAAATGGTCGCCTGCCCAGAGCCAACATAATAAGCCAGTTCTTCAGAGATCTTATCAAAGAATGGTTTGCGCTAGGCGTTCCACGTCACATGGTAAAAAAAAAGAGAAAGAAAAAGTGGTAAAAGTGCCAGTGGTTTGTCTTGTTGCTTTAATTGGGTCACCAACTTTGATGTGCGTAAAAAAGAGAAAAAATGTGAAAATGTTTACTATAGTAAAATCCAATTAATTTGTTAACAGTCAGTCATTTTAGGGGAAAGTTGGGGAAAGTTACTTTGAAAAGTACATTTACAATACTGCGTTACTCCCTTAAAAAGTAACTAATTGCGTTACTTAGTTACTTTTTAAGAAAAGTAATGCATTGCTTTTTCTCATCTGGGCTGAGCTTGTTTTTTTAATAACAAAAAAGTTCTTTGTTTTTTGCAAATGTAAAGGCCCAAAATTGAAATAATAACGCTAAAGGAAATGCAAATTTGCATGTGTACAGTAGAGGGCGCTGCTCAAACAAACTGTCCAGCTGTGCTGCCGTTCTGGATTGCAGAAGAATATGACGCAGGAAAAGAAAGTTTAACACTTACCAGTAAAAACGAAACATCTAAAGTAATTTTTGCTTATGATTTAACTGAATCATCGACGGTCAGCAACAACTACATTGGTCAATAAATTGAGATTAAATGCATAAAATATTAGTTTTTCAAACATATTTAATTATTGGAGGTTTGCATAGTATTCTGACTTTGCATTTCACAGATTTTATGCATTCTGATGAATACTTTTTTTGTGCAAGTGAGATTATTAAATACAAACATTTAGTCTAGAACTACAATAACATCATGTTTACACACAACAGCTCTGCACTTATGATTTTCTCAAAATTGGGACAAGAGAGCTGTCAGTCAATAAATGCCTGTTAACTCATTTGATACAAAGTCAGTAAGACTTGGAAAAACTTACGACTGTGACTAGGCTGCACCTGACAATAAACACTTCCCCTTTCCAGAGTTAATTTTCATCAGAAACGGCAGTCTGGGGACATACTGAGCTGTGTTTAATAGGCATCATTTTCCATATATATCCCTCTTCAATCAGTAGAACACCACTGCAGGGTGGCTGAGCAGCGTTGTGTTTTGTAAGTAGCCATCAGCATTTGGCACAATACTCAAAACTGAAAGGCATATAGCACAAAGTGTAAATGACTTTCCACTGACGTTCCATAATTATGTGCTTGAAATTCCAACTCAATGTTGACTGTCATTTAGTGATGCACCATTTCAGGGATGCTAACTTCTTCTGTGTGGTATGTTTTTGTGAACTCCAAACACAAGGGTTAAGGCATCTTGGCAATTAAAGACCATTTAAATAGTCATTGCGGTTATTTTGACTGACAAGGTCTATCAAAGTTGAACTCAAGGCTTTCTGGAATAAACAGCAAAAACAAAGAAGCAAAAAGAAATGAGACCGTGCAGATCTCTCAAGATTAATTCCATAACTGACAGAGTCAGTGGAATACATGGATAAATCACATTTAAAGCTCCACCCAAATGCCAGCAAATTCTTCAAACCACAGTATTTCTGTTTTTTATCTAGCAAGCCTCAATGCATTTAAATAGGATGTTTAACTTTGCTGTATCAGGCTCCGGTCTCTGGTGTGGTGGGATGTCATTTACGGCCATCATGGTAACATTTTCACTCAGTCACTCAAATATTTCCAATTACTTTCCCCAGTATACGCTGCCTACAAGCTAAAACACACAAATTAACCACCATATTACTGCATTTAGTTTAAGATGAATGTATTGAATAATAAGAATAAAAATGGGAAAAATATGAAGAATTATTGCATGAACTCAACCCTAAAATCATTCTGAGAGGAATACAATATAAAGCATAGATATGTGTGCAGACAGTCATGAATGAATGCAAACTTAAAGTCACAATGAAATTGAAATGGTCAATTATTGTGTTTTTTTATTTTTTTATGGAATATTGCAGTGTTTATTATAAATGGTAACACTTTACAATAAGGTTTCATTATCTAACATAAGTTAACACAAACTAATAATGAAAAATACTTCTACAGCATTTGTTAATCTTTGTTAAAGGGTTAGTTAGTTTAACAAAAAAAATCTGTCATTCTGACCCCTCCATAGACAGCAGTTTACTTACCACTTTCAAGGTCCAGAAAGGTAGAATAAAGACAATTGGTGAGTTTACATGGAGCACTGTAATCGGTTTAAAAGTCCAATCTGAATGAAAATGCTCCATATAAACACCTCAATTGGAATAAAAATGCCCAAACAGAATGAAATTGTAATCGGTTTAAGAGTGGTGGGATAAACCTTTTCATGAACCGATCAAACGAAAAATTCCGCCATGTAAACGACCTGATCCGATTACTTTGAGTGTACGTCTTTCTGTGATGTGATATACAGCGCGCCTCCACAACTGAAGAGCGCGCTCACACCAGGCTAATGTTGACAAGAGAGGAAACTATTCAGTATTTAACTTTTTATTTCGTAACGAGTTATGAACATATAATGTTGAAATAATGACACAAACATAGCCTGGCTACACCACATCTTGACAGCGTTTGTCTTAGGCTTCAACTGTGCTTGACAGAATTTACTTTTCACAGCTTCAAATTGGTTAAGTAACATTACCCACAGTCTACTTTAATTACTTTAATTACTTATATTTATACCTCTGTGATTATGGTATCTTTCTTTAATCATCTGAAATATCTATGCGTTTAGTAGGCTATGTATCTACTAGTAATGATGCGGAGCACGTCTTGAATGCTTTCATTCATTTTTCGCCGTACATCCTGTTTTTATTAATAATTTGGGTGCATTTTATTGTTAATTTTGCGTTTTTCAAAATAAATGAATTTAATTCATTTTGAGTCCGCATTCATCATTCACAGCTTTTGAAATAGCCATTGTTTATAGGACATACATTAGGTTAAACTACTGCATGATCCACGAACGTCGCAGTTAATATAACTGGCAACGTTTCTCTGATGCGGCAGACAAACTGTGTACGCATGTCACAAAATGATTCCGATTGAAAGCGTCAGCACATTTAAACACCAAATAATTTTAGATAAAGTCTCAAGTCCACCGAATCATTCAGTCGGAATGATTTGGAATGGTTCAACCTAAATTGTATGAAGCGACGAGAATACTCTTTGTTTGCAAAAATAAAGACTTTATTCAACATTTTCTTCTCGTTTGTGTCAGACTCCTACACTGTTGACATAGTGTAAACAGTGCAACGCTCTAGTTCTAGAACGCCGGCGTCTACATATTCGGGTCTTTATCGGGTCGACCCGGATCTATATCTAATATAGATCTATACCTGTCGCGAAAATATATAAAACTCCTGATATTAGAGTAACAATTACAGAAGAATGAAATAAAACATATTTCGTTACCTTTTGGAGCTTGGAAGTGTTCAGTTTGAGCAGATGTTTTATACCATCATCACTGTCCTCGCCAGAGCTCATTTCCCAGTATATTCAGCATCTGGCTCATATTCGCGATCTCACGCATATTCCCAAAACTCATTTTCAACGTCTTCAAAATCAATATTTTGATCGCTGACAGCTTCTTTACCAGATCTATCATCAAGTGGCAGTGACATTGACAGTGACAGTAATATTTGAATGTGTTCAGTACTTGCTCTGCAGTAAATCGCTGAGCCATTTCAATATAATTATTATTGTTTTGTTTCAGTCTGCAGTAAGTATGAGTGAAACGTCACTTCATCTTTGTGTATCAGACATTGCCACCTTGTGTAAAAAAGGTGAATTGCACTTATTTCATCATTATAGATTCATTTATTATTGTGCAGAAAAAAAGTACAATCTTACACACCTCGGGTCGTTAGCGATTTTTATGCTTTAGCACAGTCAAAAACTTACATACAGCATCTTTAAAATATGTCAGTGCCATTGTTTTGTCTCAAGATGTACCAGTAATGCATTTTTTTTTTCTAAGGCATGTGTTTAAAAACTAATAAAATGTCCTAATTGAATAAAGGCCTATTCCTGGCTTAGTCTAAGCTAGAGACCTGCGCGGGACAATTTTTTCTGTCCTGCTCCCGCAGGATTCTGTCCCACTCCCGCAAAAATATATGTTACTTTCTTCCACTCCCGCCCGCAACATTCATGTTTTGTCCCACGCCCGCCCGCAAAAGCCTGCACAAAAGTATAGATTTTTTTCTGTAAGTCCATGAAACAGTTTCAAGTAATTTAATATAAGCAAGCGAGTGCATGGTTTGGCGTGGCAGAATGCGCGCAAAGTGTTCTCCCTCAATAATTCCTAAAAAGCTGACATCAGTTCATTGCGATCTCATAAAGCTCCGTTATGAAGCTGACTGCACAATTAATCTTTCATAATGTCTACACTTTTTTGTTATAATCAGAGGATTTACCAGCATGCAGAATTCAGCACTGAACAAAAACTTGGTGAGTATATTCTATCTTAAATGCATCTGATTGGCTGTTGCGTTTTAGAAATCAACACATATGTCCGTGATTGGCTACATTGCACAATGCTGCAAAAACATGTTATAAATAGAAACTCTGCCTATGCTTGCGCCTGTAAATCATTTTTGTTTTAGTTGTTCTTGTTGCTTTTGTGCAATATATGAATAACAATTTATTTGTTTTTAGACGTTTTATTTTTAGATATTTCTATTTTGCAGGAGTCCCGCGAATAGTTTTATTCTCCCGCAACTAGCACACACGCGAGTACCTTACCGCCCGCACCTGGCCATCAAATCTAGTCCCGCGTCACACTCCATTTTGTTGGGTCCCGCAGGAGTGCAGGTCTCTAGACTAAGTCCTGTCTGTGAAACCAGGCCTGAATGTTTTATTTTCAGTTAAATCGCACCCTCATCATTGCACAGGAGCCCTGCACATTGTCCTGTACTATAAACTTGCCAAAATAAATGTATTTGGGAAAAAAGTCAATAAAATCAACTTCCTTTATCAATGTATATAGAGGTTTTGCAGGATAAATAAAGCCATACATATCATTTCCACTAGTGTTATTATCATCAGTTCTTGTAATCTTTTGCTGTTCTCCAAACCCTGATTCATACCAACTGCCTTTCGCAGCGCAGATATACCACCGTACAAAGACAAATGTGGCTTTTATATCAGTGCATATATCACTATAGAAGTTTATAGATCTAAAGTAATCTGAAATCCACATACAATAAAAAATACAAATCCCTTAGTCAGGTAGTTTCATGTCTTATCTCTATCCCCTTCACATATTTTTTTTGAAAAGGCCTAAATCTTCAACAAAAACAAAAAAAACTTTGTATTAGGTGGCCTTGACTTCTATTTACTAACATTTAAATGAATCATTTGATACAATGAACTTACTGTGTACATGCATGCTTTTACATTGTACTTACATTTTAATACATTGTAAATACCTGCATGTAATAAAATCTGTAATTAATTTCTGTAGTTACATTTACTGTTTACACTGTTGACCCTTCCCTTACACCTAACCCTACCCTTAAACTTACCCATACCACCACACCTGTCCCTAACTTTACCTGTATCCCACCTCTCATGGTCCGGAACTCTCATGGTCCGTCCACACCGAGGCCGTTGTGAAGAAGGCTCATCAGCGCCTTTTCTTCCTGCGACGGCTGAGGAGGTTTGGAATGAACCGCCACATCCTCACACACTTCTACAGCAGCACCATAGAGAGCCTGCTGACTGGCTGCATCACCACCTGGTACGGCAACAGTACCGCCCGCAGCCGCAAAGCCCTGCAAAGGGTAGTGCGCACGGCCAGCTGCATCATCGGAGGTGAGCTTCCCTCCCTCCAGGACATTTATGCCAGGCGGTGTGTGAAGAGAGCTCAGAGGATCATCAGAGACTCTAGCCACCCGAGCCATGGGCTGCTCTCACTGCTGCCATCAGGCAGGCGGTACCGCAGCATCAGAACACGCACCAGCCGACTCCAGAACAGCTTCTTCCCACAAGCAATCAGACTACTTAACTCCTGATCCATCAGGATCATAACACACACTGGACAGAATATCACTCAGCACAACCCACTGTAGATACACACACATTATATACACATTTATTTATCATATAGCATCTATTGTACATTGGATCTCTATTGTGATTAATATTGTATACTGTACATTGTATATTATTATTATAGCTTAATGTATATTGTTTAATGTATGTTTAGTGTACATTGTTTAAAGTATATGTATTTTGTAAGTATGTGTATATTGTTTAAAGGTCCCATGGCATGAAATTTTCATTTTATGAGGTTTTTCAACATTAATATGAGTTCCCCTAGCCTGAATATTGTCCCCAAGTGGATAGAAATGTTGATCGGTGTAAACCCGAGTTCTGGCTGTCTCTCTCTGCCTTTGAGAAAATGACAGGCCAGACAAGCCAATCCTGAAGTCTCCTGTTTTGACGTCCAAGCAGGAACGGTTACCTCCCTTTCCTCCGCCCAGAGAATCTGGCACGCCCATGCAAACGCTCGAGAGATCATTCCTTGTGAAAGTGTGAATGCTGGCAGTTTCTCAGTGTTTGGATGTACAAATGAAAACAGAAGTCTTTTTTCAGTTCCTTCTGATCTGTGATCAGTAATTTCTGATGTGTAGCTAATTATTTATTATTCGTGCACACAATGCGGCTTCTCTCTCTCCAGACAGAACGGTGTTTTCGTGTTTTCTATCTTGTGAGTCAGTGTTTTTGTACGTCCTCGTCGCATCTACCGGTTCTAAAATGTGCATACAGTCGTGAGTTTCTGCTCAACATCGGCCTCACACACGCCGAAGCTCGGGCTGCACTGGCCGTTGGCCTTCAACATCCCCGACCCCCAGTACTGCATCTGGCCCACAGCGGAGGCACCAAACGCGGCGTGAGATTTAGCAGAAGGGGGGTAAGTTAAGCGTGAGCATATTCGGGCTAGCCAGCCTAGCCCCACAATAAACTGGATTACATTTGATTACTGCTGTTGTGTCTTTGTTTGCGCTGTGTACTCAACGCGCGTCACTGACGCTTTTATTTTATTTTAAAAATAATGCTATTATCAACACTTACTTTTAACTCGTTCATCTCGACAGCTGTAATGGTACTTTGCATGTGTTACAAAGTTGGTAATAATGATGAAGACAAGGTCGGTGTGACTGGGACTCGTGTTTATTCAGAACTCTCAGATACAAACACAATAAACTCGCGCTGACTGACAGCGCTCTCATAACTCAGTAGGTACTATAAATAACTTTGTTAGCGATCGCTGAGCTCCGTCTCTGGTACGTTAGTGATGTCCGGTTCGCGAACGATCTTTCTTTTGAACCGGTTCTTTTTAGTGAACCGAATCAGTTCACCAAATCGGACTGAATCGTTCTAGATGTCAGCCAATCACAACAGTGGGCGTTTTTACTGAAGTCTCACAGCAGACACGCCTCTTGAAGCAGGGCATTCAGCCACAGGGCAAACAGCAGTATTGAAAAAATGCCTTTTATTTCTAAATTATGACATTTTATGATGTAAAAGTCATACTAACAATATAAGTACACCTCAGGAAACATTATAAAATAATAGAAAAATGCCATGCCATGGGACCTTTAAAGCTGTGAGAACTACACTCACATTGTGTAAATTATTTATTGTTTATTGTAGAGTTTACTGTGCTGTGAGTAATTGTGGGCGCATCAGATGTGTAATCTGATGTTGCTTTAAATGTTGTACATGTCATGTCATGACTGCTATGTTGCTCGGAACTGCACCTAAGAATTTCACCTACTGTTGCACTTGTGTATATGGTTGTGTGACAATAAAGTGATTTGATTTGATTTGACCTCAATATCAGAAAAAGTGTTTTGAAATACAATATGAACACAATAAGTACATTGTACTTATTTTTTATGTAAGTACATAGTGTTTAAGGCCACCCAATATAAAGTGGGACCAAAAATGCTACTCAATTTTGTGTAATGAGAGGTGAATCTTGCAAACATTCTGGGGAAAAACATTTTTGACATGGAAAACACTGACTGTGGGCTATTCGGGTAATAGGTATTAAAGGACTTGTGGCAATGGGGCTATTACTTCTGTGAGCAAATAACGACCAGTGTTGTGCAAGTTACTTACAAACTGTAATACATTATAGATGACTTGTTACTGTTATTTAAAAGTATTGTTTACATTACAATATTACTGTCTCAGAATTGTAATGTGTTACATTACTCCTGTATTACTTTTGAGTTACTTTCACCAAAATAACGTCTCGGTTACGTATGTAACCCTCGTTCCCTGAAGGAGGGAACGGAGACGTACGTCGGAACTGACCGACGAATTGGGATCTGTTTTCAGAGACCAATCTACTTTGAGTGTATAGAAACGAGCCAATGAACATTGGCATGCAGTTCACGCATTCCACGCGCCGCCCCGCCCCACGTTGCAGGTATAAATACGGCAGTAGAAGTACCGCATATCGTTTTCAACTGAGGAGCCGAGATAAGTGGCTCGGGCCTTCAGTTGAAGCACAGCACCTGGCGACGGGACATACGTCTCCGTTCCCTCCTTCAGGGAACGTGGGTTACATACGTAACCGAGACGTTCCCTTTCAGTGGGTCACGTTCGACGTACGTCGGAACTGACCGACGAATTGGGATTCCTACCAATACGCCAGGGATGCTGGCCCTTCCAGCTCCCTGCCTGAGCTCGCTGGACCACTCCTATGTTGCAGTGGGAGTCAGGGCTCCCGGCAGGGAAGGACAGTCACTTGCTGTTCCTGCAAGACCCACTCAGCATGACTATTGGATAATGCTGGGAAAGCGTGCCGTCTCGGGAGATGGTACGCTGCGGAGCCACAACCTTCAATGGAAGGAGAGGTGGCGAAATACACATAAGGACTAATCTATCATTGTAGTGAAACATATGGCAGTCTCTGGGGTGGTTCCAACCTGGTCCCAGGGGGGAAGAACACACCTAGAGACAACAGAGCGAGCTCTGTCAAGGGAAAGACACGGGGCTAGCCGAGTAGGGTAGCTGGTACCGTGGAGAATACACATATGGGGTAGCCGTTAGGGGACCGCTACATATGGAACCCAGCCTACACACACGTTCCACAAGCATACGGGTGCAGGCCTAGCGTCAGACGGTCCACAACGTCTGACACTGCAGGGGTGACGGAGGAACTCACAGGGTTAGCCGTTTCCGGGGAACTCAACTGGAGCAAATAGATGCGCGTATCTGGCCCAGAGGGCGGGAGTGGCGTTGCAAGCCAACACTAGAACGGGTACTTAGCGCTACTGGCCCCTGGGGGCGAGGATGCGGGAAGATACCGGCTCTACACGGAGGCTATAAAATCTAGCGAACGTGTTAGGTGTCGCCCAGCCCACAGCTCTACATATGTCTGTCAGCGAGGCGCCTTGAGCCAGCGCCCAGGATGAAGCTACGCTCCTTGTGGAGTGCGCTCGCACCCCGAACGGGCAAGGCACGTCTTGGGACTGGTAAGCCAAGACGATGACGTCCACTATCCAGTGGGCCAACCTCTGCTTGGAGACAGCCTTTCCCTTCTGCTGGCCTCCGTAACAGACAAAGAGCTGCTGTGAGGATCTGAAGCTCTGACTCCGGTCAACGTAAGCACGGAGAGTGCGGACGGGACATAAAGCTAGGGCTGGGTCTGCCTCCTCCGAAGGCAGCGCTTGCAGGTTCACCACCTGGTCCCGAAAGGGAGTGGTAGGAACCTTGGGCACATATCCAGGCCGGGGTCTCAGGACAACATGAGAGTTGGCCGGCCCAAATTCTAGGCACAATTCGTCGACCGAAAGTGCGTGCAGATCTCCTACCCTCTTGATTGAGGCCAATGTGGTCAGGAGGACTGTCTTCATGGACAGAATTTTTAGCTCAACTGACTGCAAAGGCTCAAATGGTGGACCTTGAAGTGCTCTAAGTACCAGGGCTAAATCCCAAGAGGGTACCGAGGTTGAACGAGGAGGATTCAGTCTCCTGGCAATGGATTGATTCCGGAGAGGCGAACAGGTCTACCTGCGCGGCTCTGAAGTGGTCCCATATCAGCTGGATGCTCCGGGGGTGGAGTCTCCATTCACCCGGAGGTGTCAGCTGACGAGAGAGCTTGTTGGCTGTCTGGTTCAGCGCACCTGGGATGTGAATGGCACGAAGTGACCTCACAAACTTCTGACTCCACAGGAGGAGATGGCGGGCGAGCCGGAGCATGCAACGGAAGCGTAGGCTAGCCTGTTGGTTGGTGTATGCAGGGCCAGGGCAAGACGTACCGCCAGAACTCTAGGCAATTGATATGCCAACGCAGTTGGGGCCCCGTCCACAGACCCGAAACAGCGTGCCTGTTGTACGTGGCCCCCCAGCCCATGTATGAGGCATCCATGGAGACCACAGTATGCCTGGACACCTGTTCTAAGGACACTCTGGCCCGGAGAAATGAGGGGTCCGCCCACGGGTTGAAGGTTTGGTGACAGTAAGGAACTGAGACCCGGTACTTGCCACTCTGCCACGTCCATCTCGGGATTCGGTCGTGTAACGAGCATTGAAGCGGTCTCATATGAAGCAATCTGAGCGGCATGTGCCATACGCCCCAGGAGCCTCTGAAAGAATTTCAGTGGGACCGCTGTCCTGCCCTTGAACGTATTATTCAAGCAGTTCAACACTGACCGGACTCGCTCTGGAGTCCGGTTGACCGAATCCAGCTCCATACCGAGATAAGAGATCCTCTACATGGGGCAGAGTTTGCTCTTCTCTCGGTTGACCCGAAGGCCCAACCGGCTGAGGTGACGGAGCACCATGTCCCTGTGTCACACAACTTCGTGAAGCCGTGAGGCGACAAGGACAGCCTGAAGGGCTTCAGGTCAATCGCTGCAACCAATCTCGGGGACGGATGCATTCGGGAATGCATTTCTGCGTTAACATTCTGAACGGGAGCTTGTGCAGGGCCCGATTCAGAATGCACAGGTCCAAGATTGGCTTTAACCCACCACCTTTCTTGGGTACAATGAAGTAGGCCTGCAGAACCCTGACTTCATATGGGCTGGAGGAACCGGCTCGACCGCATTCTTCGCCAGCAGTACATCGATCTCTGACCGCAAGACATGGGCATCGCTGCTCCACATGATGGTGAAGAGGATGCCCCTGTACTTGGGAGGCTGGCGAGCGAACTGAATCGCGTAGCCAAGTCTGATGGTATGGATGAGCCGGCGAGACGATCCGGGGAGACCTAACCAGGCCCCCAGGGACCGAACAAGCAGGACCAACGGCACCACAGACGTACCCGGGGTGGGGCAGCGAGGTGGAGTACGCAGACCCGACTCGGGAGGCCCAGAGGCGGCCCAGAGTGTTGCCTGAGTACTCCAGGTGGGGCAGAGTATGGGTGAGAAGGCCCAGGGGCATCCTCAGTGCCCACACAGCTGCCCCCTGGCGAAGGGGGAGAGGGGAGGAAGGAATGGCAAGGCCCGGGGGTGTCGCACACTGCCAACCTGACCCTCTCAGGGCCCAGGGAGGGAGGAAACTGCTCTGAGAATGTGGGTACCGCTGGACTCCGGAGAGCCAGCGGCAGGCCGAAACCGAAAAATATTCTCCCCCCCGGTCCTCCCCCGGGGGAGGGAGGGGTGCGGACACCGTCTCCCCAAGCAGTTTGCCATCTCGCTGGGCTGCCTGTTCCAGGGCCGCTTGCCCTTGCGCTTGCTAGCGGACTTGCGGGACCCTGGACAGGTTGGGCACATCCCCTGCGCCCGGCCACCTGCTGCCTGGGTGGAGGCTGCTGCTTGGCTTAGCAGGGGCGGAGGCGGACGCAGGGGGGGCAACCTCGGCGACAAGCAGACGGAGGCGCTGGGGGCAGTCGTCGGGGCAGGATGGTTTTTTTTGTTGCTTTTTTAAAAAATTTGTTTTTGTTTTTTAAACCACCTCCATCCGCTTGTGGGCCACCGAGAACTGCTGGGCGAGTTCTCTATGGCGTCGCCGAAGAGGCCAGCCTGACAGACAGGGGCGTTGAGGAACCAAACTTTGTCGAGCTCACGCATATCTGCCAAGTTAGCCCCAAGTTCCTGGACTACTAATGTGGACATCGCCTGACCCAGGGAGCACGCAGTTCCTGCATAACCCCTGAGTCGGGACTACCCTCGTGCATGCAGGACAGAGGGTAGTGAGAGAGGGAAAAAATTTATACAGATTATTTGGTGTTCCATATTTTGACACCAAAAAGTTCCACACTGCTAAATTTTTCCGATGCACATCCAGGCAGCCACCCAGGAAGGCAAGGCTGTCAACACTGAATCTGATCCAGCATGAGCACACACTATTATAGTGGGAAACTCAGCGTCATCATCTCCAGCGCATAACAGCCCTCTCTCCGATGCAGCAATTCACATCTGTCCTCTGCCAGAGCCACAAATGAAACGCTAGGTCCCCCCTTTTTTCAAAAAAGGACCAGCAATCCCATCTGGGCTACCAGCAGGCATGAGAGACAGTGGGCGTGGCCGCCAGACTCGACGGCACACGGCACGCTGAACGCTCAAGCCCCTATGAAAGGGGCAGGACGAACAACGCGCCGACGTGGCCATAGAGAAATAGAGTAAGATAGAGAAAGGATGACAGACAGAATCACAAACTATCCAAGTCTGTTAAAAGTATGGTAGAAGTAAAGTGATCATCTGGCAGTATATGGGAATAGCTTGGGTCTATTCATACACAACAGAACTGTATGTAAACTCTAATGCCATGGCAAGATGCACATTTGTTCTTTTCTTATTGTTGTCATTATTTTATTCTCTTTGAATTCAAGAGGTTCACAACACAAAAACATCATTGCAAGAACATTTTTTTTATTGCTAGCGCTATTTTGCGACTTCGATAGTTCTTTCGGTTTTAGACAAAGGTTGCATTTGACTGCATTTGCATTTGACTGTTAGACTACGTTCTTCTTGTCCTTATCTCTGACAAACTCGAAGTAGCCTAATGTGCATACGTCCATCTCGCAAATGTACAGTCTTCTTCTGCCCCATTATACCTTGTTTATACTTTTGTTTGGCTCCGCAGCGCGCCTCCGCTGACTGTGCGCGCGCCTCATCCGTTTGGGGAGGTATACTCGACGCGCTCACCATTGTACTACTCTTTGAAACGACAGAGCCTTTAAGCCTTCGTTATAGCCGCTTTTCCACTGGCCAGCGCGAGCACAGAGGCCGAAATCATGCCTCGCGGCACTCCTGAAAATCCTGCCCTAAACACGCCTTCACTGGACTATGTCACACAGGTACACCAGCAAGAGGGAGATTAATTAAATAAATCACTATACAAATATATCAGAAGCTGTCATTTAGTCTTTATTTACAAACTTGGACACCACACGCGGCTATTGACTGACCAAGAACAGGCAACTTACTTGCATTTTTCATTCGTTAATGTCTCACTGTCTTGCTGTTTTTCTTTATTTTCCCTTTTGAGCCCAGACCCTCATGTCCTGCCAGGTGACCCGTGTGCATGGTTCCCCTCCAGCGACCCCCACACGTGTATTTCCACCGTAAGCCTCCTCAGTGAGCAGATGTCTTTCCCTTGGCAAGTCCCTGCCACCCCTGGGGTTAAAAATCCACCTTCGGCTGCCATTGGGCGCCAGAGTTCTCCATATGCAGCCCGTAGCGGGTCATATGTGTACTCTCTAAGTCCTCCCTACGGGTAGGCATTTTGGCATATCTCCACTGGAATATGCTTCCCAGTGTACCTTGGTAATCCTGTGATATGGAGTCCTTCGTCCGTACTAGTCTTACGACAGGGTACTCACACTTATGCAGGGCACTGGAAGACAGCCTAGTGGCGTCACTGTATTGGGACCCCCATTCGTTAGTCACTAACGTCTCGGTAACGTATGTAACCCTCGTTCCCTGAGGAGGGAACGGAGACATAACGTCCCTTTGCCACTTCCGCTGTGCTGCTGGAACACGGAGTTCAGTCTTGGCTCCGCAGCAGTAACATAATGCGATGTTGCCAGCGTACTTCCTTATATATCCACGATGTGGGGCGGAGTTACACATGCAAATTCCGCATGCCCATGGCATTGGCACTGCCATTGGGCGCTGTTAAATTCCTTGAAGGTATTTGGCTTCTAAGCGAAACCCCCCATTCGTTAGTCACTAACGTTAAGTCTCCGTTCCCTCCTCAGGGAACAAGGGTTACATATGTAACCGAGACGTTTCTACTCAAATCTCACTCTATTGACCAGATACAGCGGGGCAAAAAAGTATTTAGTCAGCCACCAAATGTGCAAGTTCTCCCACTTAAAAAGATGAGAGAGACCTGTAATTTTCATCATAGGTACACTTCAACTATAAGAGACAGAATGAGATTAAAAAAAATCCAGAAAATCACATTGTCACAAAGAATTTATTTGCAAATTATGGTGGAAAATAAGTATTTGGTCACCTACAAAAAAAGCAAGATTTCTGCTCTCACAGACCTGTAACCTGTAACAACTTCTTTAAGAGGCTCTGTCCTCCCCTCAACACCTGTATTAATGGCAACTGTTTGAACTCGTTATCAGTATAAAAGACACCTGTCCACAACCTCAAACAGTCAGACCTCAAACTCCACTATGGCCAAGACCAAAGAGCTGTCAAAGGACACCAGAAACAAAATTCTAGACCTGCACCAGGCTGGGAAGACTGAATCTGCAATAGGTAAGCAGCTTGGTGTGAAGAAATCAACTGTGGGAGCAATTATTAGAAAATGGAAAACATACAAGACCACTGATAATCTCCCTCGATCTGGGGCTCCACGCAAGATCTCACTCCGTGGGGTCAAAATGATCACAAAAACGGTGAGCAAAAATCCCAGAACCACACGGGGGACCTAGTGAATGACCTGCAGAGAGCTGGGACCAAATTAACAAAGGCTACCATCAGTAACACACTACGCTGCCAGGGATTCAAATCCTGCAGTGCCAGACGTGTCCCCCTGCTTAAGCCGTTACATGTCCGGGCCTGTCTGAAGTTTGCTAGAGAGCATTTGGATGATCCAGAAGAGGATTGGGACAATGACATATGGTCAGATGAAACCAATATAGAACATTTTGGTAAAAACTTAGTGGTTTTGCGAAGTCTGTAGCGGGAGAGAGAGAGCGCGGAGCCGAGCGGTGAGTAAGTAGGTGCAGATGACTAACACCTGTGTCTCGTTGCAGTAATTGGCGTGGAGAGACCGCATTTAAGCCGCTGCTGGGAGAGAGAGAGAGGAGAGAGAGACCGGGACTGGGACTGCAAACGCCTGCCTACCACTGCCAGAGTACTGAGAAAGATATTGAACCTGAGTTATTTGAATGTTTTGAGTTTGAACACCCTCATGCGTATCACAGTCTTGAGGACCGTGAGATCAATAAAAGAGTGCTGTCCTAGTTATGCCGACCCCGTCTTCTTCCTTCCCACACCTACACGAACCAACACTACAGTCGTGTTTGGAGGAGAAAGAATGCTGAGTTGCATCCAAAGAACACTATACCTACTGGGAAGCAAGGGGGTGGAAACATCATGCTTTGGGGCTGTTTTTCTGCAAAGGGACCAGGACGACTGATCCGTGTAAAGGAAAGAATGAATGAAGCCATGTATCGTGATATTATGAGTAAAAACCTCCTTCCATCAGCAAGGGCATTGAAGATGAAACGTGGCATGACAATCAGCATGACAATGATCCAAAACACACCGCCCGAGCAACAAAGGAGTGGCTTCGTAAGAAGCATTTCAAGGTCCTGGAGTGGCCTAGCCAGTCTCCAGATCTCAACCCCATAGAAAATCTTTGGAGGGAGTTGAAAATCTGTGTTGCCCAGCGACAGCCCCAAAACATAAAGGAGATCTGCATGGAGGAATGGGCCAAACTACCAGCAACTGTGTGTAAAAACCTTGTGGAGACTTTCTAGACGCCGTAATCCTAATAATCTGCGTAGTGTACCTATTTCCTCTGCTACATTAATGTCCATTCCAATTGGTCTCTGGAATTGCCAGTCTGCTGTAAACAAAGCAGATTATTAGGATTACGGCGACTAGAATGTACTGAGCGTGACTTACGGGTGTATGTGGTAATAGAAGAGATTTGGAAGCACATAGTGAATATGGGTCAGAGAAATAAACAGATAAAACAAGCAAAACATAAAAGTGGATAAAGTAGAAGGAAAACTATACTCAAGTGCCTTGTTGGTGTCCTTGCTCGAGTGGAGTCGCGCAGAGTATAGTTTTCCAATTGGTCTCTGGAATTGCCAGTCTGCTGTAAACAAAGCAGACTTTGGGCCCTATCTTGCACCCAGCGCAATTGACTTTGTACACCGACGCATGTGTCATTCCTATTTTGCACCCGCGCAAAGCGCGCTTTTCCCTCCACAGAAGCACGTCGCTAAACTAGTGAATGAACTTGCGCTCCCTGGGCGGTTCAGCGCAAAAAAGGAGGCGTGTTCCGGCGCAAACAATCCCTGGTGCTATTTTGCTGTTCCATTAAACAATTGCGCCACTGACCAGAAAAAACCTAGTCTAAAGTCAGTGGCGCGTTGCGCGTTGTTCATTATGCTATTTTAAGGGCGCATGCTTGACCATAGCGTGCACAACGCGCATACACTTTGCTCATGTAATCTACACAGATGCAACAGTTATTTTTGCAAATCATAAATTGTTACACTAAAAAAATATTAACACATGAGATGACGGAAATCATTGTGGTGTGCCACGAAGATGTGGAAAAATAGGCATAAATCTAGCTTACAAATTATTCAGGCTAATTATTTATTTAACCGACGCTATTTTGGGTGGGTTTCTCCCATCCCCATACAACACAACTTCTCTGTCTTTCACTGCTCTTACAAGAACATCAGTCTCCTCGGCTGTGAACCGCTCCTGGCGTGCGCCTGGTAAATACGCCATAATAATAGCAATCCATAATGGAACTTGCGCACCTGCTTTTAAAGGGAATGTTGGATGACGCTCTGATTGGTTTATTCACGTTACGCCCAAACCACACCTATGAATAATGAAGCTACTTCAGACCAACCCATTTTAGATTTGCGCCGGGCGCAAGAGCCATTTATCCCGCCGGGAAAATAGCAACAGCGCCGAGACCCGCCCACAAAGTTACTTGCGCTTTGCGCTTTGACACTTGCGTTTCAGATCGTTAAAATAGGGCCCTTAATTTCATCTATTTCCACTCATTCACATCTCAGTCTCATGGCTCTAACTGAAACCTGGATCAAACCAGAAGACACTGCCATTCCTGCAGCTCTCTCAAATAATTTCAATTTTTCACACACCCCTCGCCCGATTGGGAGGAGCAGAGGTACTGGTCTGCTCATCTCAAATGATTGGAAATTTGAGCCCATTCCTTCTCTATCTGGCAACTGCTCATTTGAATCACACTCAATCACTATCACTCACCCTGCTAAAATCCATGTTGTAGTTATTTATCACCCTCCAGGTCAACTGGGTAACTTTTTGGAGGAATTGGATATGTTACTCTCTCACTTCCCTGAGGATGGCACTCCTCTGGTACTGCTTGGTGACTTCAACATCCACCTTGATAAACCCCAGGCTGCAGACTTCACCACTCTTCTGACCTCATTTGACCTTAAGCGAGTATCTACTACAGCTACTCACAAATCAGGTAACCATTTGGACCTTATCTACACACGCTACTGCTCCATAGACGACACTTTAGTTACTCCATTGCACACCTTTCTCACTTTCTCATCACTCTTAACCTCCTACTGACTCCTGACAGCAGCACCTGAAAATCAAGAATAGCACTTATCATTCTATTCATTTTCTGTCTGTCTAATTTAATTATATATATTAAAAAAACAATGACACTAATAATGCAAAATAAATGATTGATTTTGCATTATTAGTGTCATTGTAAATAGTGGTCAAATATCGAAGCTATAGTCTATTTAATACTTCAAAGCTCAAGGTTAAATCAGAATATTTGCTGTAAAAAAAGAGAAAAGAATCTGTAACAGCTGCTCCACTGTGGTTTGTGATGTATTTAAAAAAAAAAAAAAAAAACATTTAATAACACCCCCCACCCCCTTCACACATACACAATATCTAATCACTAATATGTATAATTTACTATTATCATTCATGATATACTGCATTAAAAAACTAAAAAGGGTTTGCTGGTTCTAAGCCTCTAGACGTTAGAAGTCATATGACCTAAAATATACCACCATTAAAAGCCCACATGCAAGTTTTCATCTGTCACAGTCCACAAACCCCCTCTGACACTGACAAAAGAGACTAAACAGCTGAGCTTGGTGTTGCAGCCCCATTCAGCTCAGCTAACTTCAACTTGTGATAGACCAACAGATAGAAACCCCAACACCTCCCTCCCCATTGTCAGCTAATGGGCTTACGGGGATGTAGCCATCGCGCAGTGCCACGGACAATAATGTTCCCACTTCTTCTTTAGCCTCCAAAAGGGACTCAGCTAGTAAAAGTTTCTAAACCTCCCTGGCCATCCACACAATAGTGTCATCCATCACAAACTGTCCTTTTGATGCAACACATCCTGTTGCACTGGAGTCACCTAAAGAGCTATTGTAGCGATAGCGTTTTTAAAATATTTCTTCTCAGAAAGTGGAAGGCAAATAAATACCTGTATATGCTGTGAATACATCTGTAGGTTGGGGAAAAAAGCAAGCCATTTTACTCAGCGACTTTTGCATACAATGATTTAAAAGGATGTCCGTGACCTATACGTGCAGGAGAATGCTGTTTAACTGAGAGTGGAAAATATGTCCAGAGCACTGAATATGCAATTTTAATTTCTTTTAAACCTCTCCCTTTATCAACTTTATTTATGCTGAACAAATGTAGAACACATTTTTTTAAATAGTAGTCTGAAATAATAAACTAAGAGCAATGTAGTGTTGTCAAAAATAAAGATTTTTCATATCGACACTAAAATATCCAAAACGATTTCAGTACTTATTTTCCGCAGAATAGATACATGATACCAGCCGTGCTTTCTCACTCTCTCATCTGCCCAACAGCGAGTTGACAGACAAACCCGCGTAAACAGTTGAGAAAGAAAATGCACATGTAACAGTATAATGGATCCATGTGTCAGGTCTTAAAGGGATAGTTCACTCAAAAATAAAAATTACCCCATGATTTACTCACCCTCAAGTCATCCTAGGTGTATATGACATTCTTCTTTCAGACGAAAACAATATGAGTTATATTAAAGAATGTCCTGGCTCTTGCAGGCATTATAATGGCAGTGAATGGCAGCCCAAAATTTGAGGCCCAAAAAAGTGTATCCATCAAAAGTAATCCACACAGCTCCAGGGGATTAATGAAGGCTTGACACAAATCGATGGGTTTGTGTCAGAAAAATATCCATATTTAACACGTTATAAAGTAAAATATCTAGCTTCCGGGGGTAATTTTCATTTTTGGGTGAACAATCCCTTTAAAGTGACAGCAGCCTAATATACCTGCACTCTGCCAAATTATGAGACAATATTAAACATATCCATGTAATTTCTTCTCTGAGGTGAATATACACTCACCTAAAGGATTATTAGGAACACCTGTTCAATTTCTCATTAATGCAATTATCTAATCAACCAATCACATGGCAGCTGCTTCAATGCATTTAGGGGTGTGGTCCTGGTCAAGACAATCTCCTGAACTCCAAACTGAATGTCAGAATGGGAAAGAAAGGTGATTTAAGCAATTTTGAGCGTGGCATGGTTGTTGGTGCCAGACGGGCCGTTCTGAGTATTTCACAATCTGCTCAATTACTGGGATTTTCACGCACAACCATTTCTAGGGTTTACAAAGAATGGTGTGAAAAGAGAAAAACATCCAGTATGCGGCAGTCCTGTGGGTGAAAATGCCTTGTTGATGCTAGAGGTCAGAGGAGAATGGGCAGACTGATTCAAGCTGATAGAAGAGCAACTTTGACTGAAATAACCACTTGTTACAACCCAAGTATGCAGCAAAGCATTTGTGAAGCCACAACACGCACAACCTTGAGGCGGATGGGCTACAACAGCAGAAGGCCCCATCGGGTACCACTCATCTCCACTACAAATAGGAAAAAGAGGCTACAATTTGCACAAGCTCACCAAAATTGGACAGTTGAAGACTGGAAAAATGTTGCCTGGTCTGATGAGACTCAATTTCTGTTGAGACATTCAAATGGTAGAGTCAGATTTTGGCATAAACAGAATGAGAACATGGATCCATCATGCCTTGTTACCACTGTGCAGGCTGGTGGTGGTGGTGTAATGGTGTGGGGGATGTTTTCTTGGCACACTTTAGGCCCCTTAGTGCCAATTGGGTATCGTTTAAATGCCACGGCCTACCTGAGCATTGTTTCTGACCATGTCCATCCCTTTATGACCACCATGTACCCATCCTCTGATGGCTACTTCCAGCAGGATAATGCACCATGTGAAAAAGCTCGAATCATTTCAAATTGGTTTCTTGAACAAGACAATGAGTTCACTGTACTAAAATGGCCCCCACAGTCACCAGATCTCAACCCAAAAGAGCGTCTTTGGGATGTGGTGGAACAGGAGCTTCGTGCCCTGGATGTGCATCCCACAAATCTCCATCAACTGCAAGATGCTATCCTACCAATATGGGCCAACATTTCTAAAGAATGCTTTCAGCACCTTGTTGAATCAATGCCACGTAGAATTAAGGCAGTTCTTAAGGCGAAAGGGGGTCAAACACAGTATTAGTATATAATCCTTTAGGTGAGTGTATATTTTGTGTTAGTTGCAGCAAGAAGTTATCACATTAACATCTGTCAACTGCCATTCTGACTGTCATCTGACAGCTGGAGTTTCTAGTCAGGAGATATTTAACTCGGCGAAGAAAGTACACAGATATTTTTGGGGGGATTTCTAAGAACTGTATTACTTTTTTTATTAATCTTGATTTTTAACAACTTGTGAGCTTCTTCTGCAAGTCGGAGAACATGTACAATAATACGGAGAACACGTACACTATGATGTCACATGGGACCATTTGAACACTTTTGCATATTTTTAAAAAACTTTGTGTTGGTCGCTGTTCACTGCCATTATTTGGATCAAGCGGTTGGGGAAGAGAGCAATGAAGAGAAGCCCCAATGACCTCAAGACCTCACTTTCAATCTTCTTCTATTCCTTGACCATGTGACTGAAACCAAATGTATTCTTTCAAACTGACCAATCAGACAAAACTCAAACATGACATTCAAACTGCCCAATCAGACCAAACTTCCCCCACTGTAAAGGTGTGACCCCCATGTGGCCTACAGGCCTCTCTATTGTCTTCCAGATGGCCCTTCTGATAGGGAAATGGGGGGTGACAACAGTAAAGCCAATTTTTTTGTTGGATTTCAAATATCTTTGATTATTTTCAATTCCTTCACTCTTCAGAATCCTATGGGTGATGTCACAGACACTATGTCCATATTTTTTTTACAGTCTATGATTTGGATGAGCGTGAGCATGACATTTTTTTTCTTCTCTTTTTTGTAGATTGAAAAGAAAGAAAAAAATGGTGTTCTATAAAATACACTTGTTGTTTTAGTATTATTAATGGGGCTCTAACTAGCCAAGAAAATGTTTTCATACAACCCTTTTTCTTTTGAAGTATGCAAGATGTTACACCATTTATATTTGAATAAGTCACAGATGGAATTTTACATACTTGCAGAACTTCCCAGACCACAAGCAAGGCACAAATACTACAGGCGTTGACTTTAATTCTGATACTGGGAGTCATTTTAAGCAGACCTAAATGGAGTGAGGCATATTAACATTTGAAAGACATCTAAACGACAAACCCAGGGAATCAAATCCAATGAACTGTGGCGGTGCTGTTAAATGTTACGTTGCGAAACATGAACCCATCAGAATAACGATGAGTATATTGGTTAATATAGGTCCGTAATCATGGAATGGGTTCGTAATTGGAATGTAGCTGACATTGATAAAGGACAAATAAAATGGTCATGTTTGACCTGTCACTGCTGATAAAAAGCAAATGCTCAAAAGCAGTTAAAGGTTATCTATTTTTCCCAGATATTTTCATTTGGATAATAGTATTGTCAAAATACAATTTTTTATAGTGTAAAAGCTGTTCCAAAACCTGTTCCAAAATCCTTTTTATATGGACACTACAGTAAAATGTCAACTTATTCAGGTGCAAGCATTCCATTACGAAACATTCAAATAATTTGAATGACAATGGCGAGTTTAATGGCTAAGGTGTTTATTCCTGACTGCACAAAGATTCCAGCATTTAATGGATTACTCAATGGATTACTCTTATCATATTTGGTGATCAGACATCTGAATATTGCATCTGTTATGTTAATTGGGGTCATTTAACCTACAATAACAAGTGTGTGTTGATAAGCTGGTTCTGAATGCACTTTTGAGTGAAATAAACAGCTACAAATTAGAGCTTTGAAAGAAACAACTAAATTATATGACACAAGTAATTTCTTGTACCAACTACAACAGCACTGGGATATTTCATTCTCTGTGTTTGCAGCCTTCCTGACCAGAACACGTGCACCGTGGAGCAGAGTACATTTGCTTAGGCATTTTTTGATAGTATCTGCATTAGAGGAGGAAAAAAACAAAAAACAAAAAACAAACCAACTGGCAAAATTGTGCGTAGCAGGTTTCATAAAAACCTTGTTTAGCACGATGGGTTTACCTAATCAGTACATGCTGATAAGAGATGAAAACAGCACACTCCTTATACAGCTGAAAAGGAAATGGATCAATAAACAGCACCGAGGAACAGGACAAAATGGAATCATTGCAAATGTAAAATCTCATCAATGTTTGGTTTCCAAGGGCACATCTACCAAAGATGTGAATATAGGCACACCAGGTGAATGCTGTTTTCTCTTAGTGATCAGCAATCACTGATGTAATACGGGAAAAATCTTAATCAGAAGGCTCTAGTTAGTCTTTCCATAGACTATTTAGCAGGTTTCTCTTTTTGAAATTGAAGCTTTTCTATCCCCCAGGGCCTGATTCAGTACACAAAAAAAAAAAGGTTCTATATGGTACCAAAAATGGTTCTTCGTCAAAATCATAGAGGAACCACTTTTGGTGCTATATAGCACCATATCTTAACATGTTCTGTATATGGTAGCGGTGCTATATAGCACCTTAGTTAGCGGTGCTATATAGCACCTTAGTCAAATAACCGGTGAAGGACCTCTGAAGAACCGCTAAAGAACCACTGAAGTACCAAAATTGGTGCTATATAGCACTTAAAAAGTTTCCCCTATGATTACGAGCCAAGAACCATTTTTGGTGCCATATAGAACCTTTTTTTTTAGAGTGTAAGATCATGACAGCAATTCATACAGTGACAAAAGTTTATCTAATGAGTCCTTGTTTCATTCAGCATATAGTGTTGACTGCATGACTGCTATACGTATGTTGCTCAAGGCCATATCAGCAATGGGCTGAAACAGGTATCACTACTTCTCATTCTCTGCAATGTTTATTTGGTTTAACAGCGCTATACCTAGGGTAAATCAGGGCTAAAGGACATCGGTGTATAGACGCATTTGATTTCCTCTAAACCATACACCAAGACTCACCTCATATGTTTTCTATTTTGTTCAAGGTAATTCAATTATTATTATTATTATTATTATTATTATTATTATTACATAACTGAAGAATATGTGAAAGTATGGAATCTGTGGAAAAATATGCTCGTTTTTTTGTGGCTAAAAGTACGATAATTTATGTGATGATAAAAAGCTGGCTGCCTTTTTCCATTTGTTGACATGGTATGTCATGATTAGATTCCAATGGTTAATACAAGTTATTAAGTTGGCTGTCTAGATTGGAGATAATTGCCATCCCCGCAACCTTTTTACAACAATTCAAACCTCTCAGTTCTCGCCATATCCGAAAAGCAAAGGCAATGTTGATTCTTATTTTATTACAAGCTCTGTCACATTCTCTTTTTGCCAGCAGACTTTCCTCTGTTCTGCGTTTTTTAAATGTCCCGTTCTTCGTGATCCCATTGTTCAAACTTTAGTTAGTGTGTAATGTTGCTGTTAGAGCATAAATAATACCTGTAAAATTATAAAGCTCAAAGTTCAATGCCAAGCGAGATATTTTATTTAACAGAAGTTCCCTTTCAAAGCCTACAGCGAACGGCCGGTTTGGACTACATCCTGGAACTTCCTTCATTAATTACGTCAGTCAGTAGAACAGTAGAACAGACTAACCTCCGCCCACAAGAATACGCGAAAAAGGGGGCGTGGTCTTGTTGCTGTCCCACGTGGAGAAGAGGACAGTCGCGTGGAGAAAAGGAAGTGGTGCATTTGAGTGTTTGTTGCCATGTCGTCGAGACGCTGTTATTTTCATCCCGGAGTCAAATCACCTTTGTTTGGCTTTCCCAGGGACGCTGTAGAGATCACTAAGCGCATACATCTCCCGTTAAGAGGCGTGACCTTTCCATGCAAGTTACGTGCGCTAAGCTGCTGTCGAATCACAACACAGGAACCGGGCCATGTGCGCTAAGCTGCTGTCAAATCACAACACGGGAACCGCTGGCACAATCAGAACTCGTTACGTATTTCTGAAGGAGGGACTTCATAGAACAAGGAAGTCATCAGCCGTTTTTAGGAGAGTGAAAACAGCGGTATACAGATAAGTAAATTGTGTGAAAAATACTGGGTTTTTTTACACGCGAAACATGAACACGTTATATTGCACACTGTAAACACAATCAAAGCTTCAAAAAAACATGAAGAACGGGACTTTTAAAAATGGGTGATTCCTTGGAGTATTCCTTGGATTCCTTTAGCGTGCTCCATGTCAACCTTTCTCACTCATTGTGACAGCTAACCTATGCAACTTCTACACCATACATGTGTAAACATTTTCTCAATTTATGGATATGATGAGACATGCACGGATGAGAGAAGCATGTGTGCAATTTCCTGCGAAAACCTTCCTACTAGGTCTAAAATATAAACACTTAATAGTGAATCAAGGTAGAAGGACTGATGATATATTGGCTTATTGTTTAAAGTTTTTAATGTTGTTTATATGTGGTTAAATATGCTTTAAGACAAACCCCGTACAAATTCATAAGGCAACACCATTGCTGAGTATTTTCTCCTTAAAACTGCAGTGAAAAAAGACAGTCTCAAAAACGCGGTTTGACATTGCCAGTGTTTCTGACATCACATCTACCTTATCCAATCATGTCAACGTGCGGGTGGGCTTTAGCATATCATCATTACTAAGCTGCGAAACTGGCAATCTCAACAGATATTTAGCAATACAGCGTTTGTAAGGATGTTGATTTTTAGAAGGCAGCTGTCTGACTCTGAGGCGGCGAACGGGAACATGGTTTGTGTAACATTAGCAACACAATATTATCTGTTTGAAAACGAAGTCAAGCAAAAGGCTAATGATTAATTACAAATATGTGTCCGACGTTGTAGAGAGCGATACATAAAATGCATTACCATTCTGAAACGTCGACTTGTAGAAGAGCCTGTATGAGTGAGTGGAGACGGGGCTCATTTGCATATTTATGTATCTGCGTATATTAAATAAAGCAAGGGTGTAGTTACATTCAAGCTATTTTAAGACATTAATTTTTTTCCATAGGAAAAAAACTTTTAAATATGTAATTTTGGTGATCAAAGATGAGTTTTAATAAGGGATACAATTATTGACTACAGGGAGACTTTAAAAAAAAGTTACACATTGTAGCTTTAATACTGTAAATACTTTATTTTGGGATCTTCTTCAATCAAAAAGCTTTCAAAATATTTGTTTTTGTATTTCTGTATTTTTAAAATAAATATATTTTAATGACTGTATTTATTGGATAAAGTTATTTCAACAAAATAAACTTTGCCGAAGTGATTGTTTTGAACAATTATTAACTCAATATTACCCAAAATCATTAATTATTTAGCTAAACCCTGAGCCCCCTAGCTACACTTTTGTGTTTGCCCCCATTTTTCATGAGCTGATCTCAAAGATCTAAGATTTTTTCTATGAACACATTTTCTCTCAAATATGGTTCACTAATCTGTATTAGCAGGAAGTGAAACACGTTGTCATATACACCATCCAGAGCATCCCAAACATGCTCAATGGGTGACATATGTCCAGTGAGTATGCTGGCCATGCAAGAACTGGGATGTTTTGAGCTTCCAGGAATTGTGTGCAGATCCTTGCAACATGGGGCCGTGCATTATCATGCTGCAACATGTGGTGATGGTCGTAGTTGAATGGCACAACAATGGGCCTCGGGATCTTGTCACGGTATCTCTGTGCATTCAAAATGCCATCAATAAAATGCACCTGTGTTCGTTGGAGGTCCTGGGCTGCTGTGGTTACATGTGGTCTATGGTTGTGAGGCCGGTTGGATGTACTGCCAAATTCTCTGAAACGCCTTTGGAGACGGCTTAGAAAAATGAACATTCAATTCAACAGCTCTGCAGTCAGCATGCCAATTGGATGCTCCCTCAAAACATCTGTGGCATTGTGCTGTTTGATAAAACTGTTTTTAAACATACATTTTAGAGTGGCCTTTTATTGTGGCCAGCCTAAGGCACACCTGTGCAATAATCATGCTGTCCAATCGGCATCTTGATTTGCCACACCTGTGAGGTGGATGGATTAATTATCTCGGCAAAAGAGAAGTGCTCACTAACACAGATTTAGATAGATTTGTGAACAATATTTGAGAGAAATAGGCCTTTTGTGTTCATAGAAAAAGTCTTAGATCTTTGAGTTCAGCTCATGAAAATTTGGGGCAAAAACAAAAGTGTTGCATTTATAATTTTGTTCAGTATATATATTCTGCAAATTCTGCAATTGTACACTATGGGAGTTGGCACGTTTTCCTTAGCCCGTCATACCCTCATTAAATAAATAAGCTTCAGTACCAAAATACTAGCGAGAAATGTAGTTAAACATTTTTTTATAGCACTGCATTTTTTTCCATTGATGTCCACACTCTTAAGTGAAACAGAAGGCAAATTAATATATTTCTGTTTCTTTCTTTCTTTCTTTCTTTCTTTCTTTCTTTCTTTCTTTCTTTCTTTCTTTCTTTCTTTCTTTCTTTCTTTCTTTCTTTCTTTCTTTCTTTTTTTTAATTAATACTCAGCATGGTAGAGTCTGCTATTTACTGACAAAACTGCCTGATTGTGCCACATACAGGGAAGATATTACCCAACACCTCAAATATGATAATTTGCATGATATCAACCCATCGCGTTCATTCATGCTAAATTTAGATTAAATTGTGCAGATACAACGCAAGGGGATAGGACTGACTTACGCTTTATGCATCCTTAATTTCCTCATTTGAGAACTAATTACGGAAACCTATGTTGGAGATCAACCTGTCAGTCATTTTCTTTTTGCTTTGTATGTTACATAATACGTCAATGAATTTCACTCATGAGTTGATAATGGTTGGTTTATCAATCTTTTGTCCTATTCATCTCATGAAAAGACATCTCATTATGGTGAGTCTGATGCAATGAGGATGACAATACCTGCAGAAAGTTAACATTTAGCGCTCCCATTTCTTCTCAACAGTCAGTTCCCTTTCGTTCAGTCACTACGACGTAACGTTAGTGACTAATGAATGGGGGTTTCCCTTAGAAGCCTATCATCTTCAAGATCTTAGAAAATGCCCAATGGCGTGCCAATGCCATGGGCATGCGGAATTTGCATACGTAACTCCGCCTCACCGCGTGAGTATAAAAGGAAGTACGTGGCAATATCCACAATATATATATACCTACCTCTTCACTCCTCACAAGCCTTCTGAGACTCTGTCAGCTTCTTCGAGATGAGCAGCCTTCCAGTGAGTGTTGGTGTGATGGCGCGTTCCAGTGATCGCATACTTCCTGCCTTCTGATCTGTGCAGTGGTCTGTATCCAGCTGGTGTGTGTTCCCTGGGCGCTTCGGCATCGACTGCGAGGCTTCCTCTCACAAAAAGAGCTTACACGTGGCACGTCCTTTTCAGGATGTTTCACCCGTGTACTTCTGGGTGCGGTCGGTTTCTCTCGCCCTCTGATGGGCACGAACGCTGCGTGACGTGTTTGGGCTTTCAGCACGCTCAGGCAGCGCTCGTGGATGATTCATGTTCCCACTGCGGGAACATGATCATCTCGGTGTTACGGTCGAGACTCTGTGAACTCCATGCTGATGCCAGAGCGAGAGTCCCCTCTGCCACACCCCAATCTGCGGTCTCCACGAGAGGCGGCACTTTGGCTGGTGGCCAGGGTGACCTGAGGGTGACGGTGTGGAATCAAGCTCCGATGCTCATGCCTCGGCCCACACCCCCCTCTCATGCGTTCAAGAGTGTACATCGGAGCCGGCTCCTGTCATCCCGACTGTCTCGTTTGGCGCCGCGGAGGATGAAGAAATGTCAATCGCCGCATTGCAAGGTGGGCTGGAGTCATCTGAGGATGATGATTCGGCTGTGCTGCCGCCTTCGGGTGTGCCAGCATTGCCCGAGTCGGACCCAGAGTTGACAGCCATGCTCTCCCGGGCAGCTGCGACGCTTGGGTTGGAGTGGAACACACCCCGCCCCGACCTGAGCGCTCACGGTTGGACGATTGTTTTTTTGAGACACCTGTCCGGCCACCCCTCCCATTCCGTTCTTCCCGGAAGTGCATGAGGAGGTCCTGAAAGAACCCGTTGTCTTCCCGTGACCATTCGGCGACCTCCTCCGCCTTCTTTGCCCTCAATGGAGTCGCGGTCAAAGGCTACACTGGGGTCCCCCCAGTTGAGGGCTCTGTTGCGATGCAACTGTGTCTGCAGTGTGCTTTGACCTGGCGCGGTGACCCAAAGCACCCATCCAAAGCCTGTAGGTTCTCGACATCTCTGGTGGCGAAGTCCTACAGAGCTGCAGGGCAGGCCGCCGCTTCTTTGCACGCCATGGCAACTCTTCAGGCCTACCAGGCCAAGTTGCTGTGTGACCTGCACAAGGGTGGACTGATCCAGGACTCAGAGATGAGTTGCGTGCCGCCACCGACCTCGCTCTCCGGGTGACGAAGGTGACCGCACGCTCCCTGGGTCAGGTGATGTCCACAGCAGTGGTCCAGGAGAGACACCTATGGCTCACCCTGGCCAATATGTGTGACGGCGAGCGAACACGTTTCCTTGATGCTCCCATATCCCAGGATGGGCTATTTGGCGGCGCGGTTGAGAGCTTCGCCCAACAGTTCTTAACCACCCAGAAGCAGACTGAGGCCATTAAACACATACTGCCCTGGCGGTCAGCTGCTGCCTCCACCCAGCCGCCCGCACAGTTGCCTCAGCCTGCTCGCGGCCGAGGGCGCCCTCCCGTGGTTCCCTCTCCCTCTGCGCCACCCAAGCAGCAGCCTCCACCTGGGCCGCGCAGAGGAAGGCGCCCCAGTCCGCTCCAGCCCCGCAGCCCACGAAAAAATGCCAGGCTAAGCGGCGCTCCTGACACAGACATCTCAGGGATGGGCAGTTCTTTCCAGGAGATGGCAGCAGGGCCACTCCTTCCCCCGGTGAAGGGGCGGGGGAGAATCTTTTGTTGATGCCACTCGCATCCCTCTCTGTCGCCAGCCTCCTCTCAGAGCAGACCCCAGTGGAACGCATGTCCTTCCCTGGTCTTCTCTGTCAGGACGCAGCCGTTAAACGTGCCCCCACACTGGGACGCTATGCCTCCCATGTCTGGGCCGGTAACGCTGCCTCGCTGCCCCACCCTGGGTACGTCTGTGGTCCGAATGACCCCACTGGTGCAGTTCCTGGGAGCCTGGCTTCAGCTTCCGGGACTGTCCCGCTGGGTCGCGAGGACCATCAGGCTTGGCTACACGATTCAGTTCGCGCAGGCTCCTCCTCGCTTCAGGGGACTCCGCCATACCACGGTTGGGGCCAATGCCCCCGTCATGCGTGCGGAGGTTGCCCTGCTGGTGAACGGTGCGATCGAGCCTGACCCTCCAGCCGAAATTAAGTCCGGGTTCTACAGCCCCTACTTCATTGTACCTAAGAAAACCGGTGGGTTACGACCAATCCTGGACCTGTGCGTCCTGAACCGATCCTTTCACAGGCTTCCATTCAGGATGTTGACAGTGAAACGCCTTTTCGAATGCGTTCGTCCGGCCGATTGGTTTGCAGCGATCGACCTGAAGGGTATGCATACTTCCATGTCTCCATCCTTCCTCGACACAGACCGTTCCTACGGTTGGCTTTCGAGGGGCGGGCATATCAGTACGCGGTCCTCCCATTCGGGCTATCTCTGTCCCCTCGCGTCTTCACGAAGATTGTTGAGGCAACCCTTGCGCCACTCAGGCAGCACAGGGTTTGCATTCTGAACTACCTCGACGACTGGCTTATACTGGGCCACTCTTGAGCACAGGTGTGCGAACACAGAGATCTAGTCCTCCAACACTTAGCCCGTCTGGGCCTTCGGGTCAACTGGGAGAAGAGCAAACTCTGCCCAGCACAGAGGATCTCTTTTCTCAGTATGGATATCGACTCAGTCGCCATGTTCGCGCAGCTTTCGAGCGAGCACGCGCAGTCTCTGCTGACTTGCCTCCGTCAAATCAAGAGCAAGAGTGCGGTTCCTCTGAAGTTATTTCAGAGGCTCCTGGGGCATATGGCATCTGCAGCCGCGGTAACGCCGCTCAGATTGTTTCATATGAGACTGCTTCAGCATTGGCTGAAGAGTCCCGAGATGGGCATGGCAGTCTGGCACGCTCCAGGTACAAGTGACTCGGGCCAGCCTGCAGACTCTCACCCTGTGGTCGAACCTCAGTTTTCTACAGGCCGGTGTGCCCTTAGAACGAGTTTCCAGGCATGTTGTCGTATCGACGGATGCCTCTGCCACGGGCTGGGGTGCCATGTGCAATGGACAAGCAGCCGCAAGCTCCTGGACAGGACCCCAGCGCCTTCTGCATGTCAATTACCCGAGTTGCTGGCAGTACGGTTCGCCCTGCACCGCTTCCGAGCGTTGCTGAAGGGTCAACATGTACTAGTCAGGACAGACAACACGGCCGTTGTAGCGTACATCAACCACCAGGGCGGTCTACGCTCCCACCGTATGTCTCAACTCGCCTGCCATCTCGTACTATGAAGTCAGAAGCGCCTGAGGTCCCTTCGTGCTGTCTATATTCCAGGAGTACTGAACCGTGCAGCTGACGAGCTCTCACGGTTTCAGCCGCTTCTGGGAGAATGGAGACTCCATCCCTAGTCGGTCCAGCTGATTTGGGAACAGTTCGCACAGATAGACCTGTTTTCCTCCCACGACTCTTCCCATTGCAGCCTGTTTTATTCCCTGACCGAGGGCACACTCGGCACGGATGCACTGGAGCACAGCTGGCCGCAGGGGCCTGCGCAAATATGCGTTCCCCCCAGTGAGCCTTCTCGCACAGCTTTTGTGCAAGATCAGGGAGGACAAGGAGCAGGTCCTTCTGGTCGCCCCGTACTGGCACGGCCGGACCTGGTTCCCCGAACTCTTACTCCTTGCGACAGCCCCTCCCTGGCCTATTCCTCTGAGACAGGAACTCCTCCCTCTGAGACGGTGCACCCTTTGGCACCCGCGCAAACCTCCATGTGTGTCTCCTGGTCAGGACATGGTAGGTTTGAGTACCCTACTGGATATGTGCCCAAGGTTCCCACCACTCCGTTCCGAGACCAGGTGGTGAACCTGCAAGCGCTGCCCATGGAAGGGGCAGACCCAGCCTTGGCATTGCTCTGTCCAGTATGCGCTCTCCGCGCTTACGTAGACAGGACGCAATGTTTCAGGACCTCAGACCAGCTCTTTGTCTGTTATGGTGGAGAGCGGAAGGGAAGAGCTCTCTCAAAGCAAAGGCTGTCTCACTGGATAGTGGACACCATTGTTTTGGCCTACCAGCAGCAGGATCGACCATGTCCCCTTGGGGTGAGGGCCCACTCCACTCGGAGTGTGGCCTCCTCTTGGGCTTTAGCGCATGGCGCCTTGCTAACAGACATCTGCAGAGCTGCAGGCTGGGCGACACCTAACACATTCGCAAGATTCTACAATCTCCGAGTGGAGCCTGTGTCCAACTATGTACTCGCCTCTACTAGTGGCCGGTAATGGGCTAGGCTCAGGTGTCGTCGCTTGCTCGTCATTCCACTCCACGAACTGGATACGTGCGATTTTTCCTCAGGTGAGCTTCCTGAGAGTCCTGAGTTCCTCCAGCACTGTCGACGCCGACACCAGTAAGTCTGCCCTTTCGAGCCCAGACCCTCGTGTCCAGCCAGGTGCCCCGTGTGCATGGTTCCCCTCCGGCGACCCCCACACGTGTATTTCCACCATAAGCCTCCTCAGTGAGCAGGTGTCTTTCCCTTGGCAAGTCCCTGCCACCCCCGGGGTTAAAAATCCACCTTCGGCTGGTACCCTAGAGTTTTCCCATATGCAGCCCTTAGCGGGTCATATGTGTACTCTCTAAGTCCTCCCCATCTTTGCATATTTCCACTGGAATATGCTTCCCACTGTACCTTGGTATCCTGTGATAAGTGTGAGTCCTTCGTCCGTACTAGTCTTATGACAGGGTACTCACACTTACGCAGGGCACTGGAAGACAGCCGAGTGGCGTGATTATATTGGGACCCCCATTCGTTAGTCACTAACGTTACGTCGTAGTGACTGAATGAAAGGGAACATCTCGGTTACGAATGTAACCCTCATTCCCTGAGGAGGGAACGGAGACGTAACGTCCCTTTGCCACATCCACTGTACTGCTGGAATGGCCGGAGTTCAGTCTTGGCTCCTCAGCAGGTAACGTAATGCGATATTGCCACGTACTTCCACTTATACTCACGTGGTGAGGCGGAGTTACGTATGCAAATTCCGCATGCCCATGGCATTGGCACGCCATTGGGCGTTTTCTAAGATCTCGAAGATGATAGGCTTCTAAGCGAAACCCCCATTCGTTAGTCACTAACGTTACGTCTCCGTTCCCTCCTCAGGGAACGAGGGTTACATCCGTAACCGAGACGTTACTTGGCTGGCAAAGATATCTGCCATCTTTTTTTCCATTCTTCTCCTGTAAATGGAGAAAGACGTTAAAATCCAGGGGCTGGATTTATTCACCCTCAAGCCATCCTAGGTGTATTCATCTTTTAGACAAATACAATCAGAGTTATATTAAAAAATGTCCTAGCTCTTCCAAGCATTATAATGGCAGTAAATGGCAGCCCAAAATTTGAAGCCCAATAAAGTGTATCCATCCATTATAAAAGTAATCCACACATATTTTATCCAATCGATGGGTTTGTGTAAGAAAAATATCCATATTTAAAACTTTATAAAGTAAAATATCAAGCTTCCGGCGGACCGCCTTCCGTATTCAACTTACGTAAAAAGCTGTTACGTAACTGGAGCTACGATGACGTTTTGAACTTTGAGAGGCGCTACACTTTCTTTGTAAGTTGAATATGGAAGGTGGCTGCCAGAAGCTGTCTACAAAAAGAAAGAAATAAACTAAAAAAACTGAAATCAGTCATTTGAAATGCTATAAGTGGATTTATGCATCACAAAAATGATAATTTACAGAAGGAAAAATATATATTTGCTAAATATTACTTTTAACAATGTTATTCAATTATTAGTGTTTTAAAAAAATACTTTAAGTGAGTTAGATGACAGTATGTGTAATATAAATGCAAAAACATTACTTAAACGTCAAAAAAGATGTACAATATCAGCCAATATCACCATTACTATACAGTATAATATATTGTGTATCTATAAATGTATTCTAATACCATCTATGTATAATGTATCCATCAATGTGAGAGAAATACTTCCATATTCAGGGGAAAACAAGCCAAATGAGTTGGCACCAGATGTGTTGTGTATGAACGAAGCTTTCCTCTCATTGGACTGATAGACAGGGTCAGTTTCTTGGCAGCGGCCTGCCGCACACACTTTATTCATGTAGTGGAACACAAGCCCCCGCTGAGCACAGATCAATAACACCGCCTGAGATTATTGCTAAAGTGGGTCTCCTGTCAAGTGTAACAAACACTTTGCAATTATACTTCACACAGACATATCGACTAGAGATGTGCTGTTGCGTATCACTTGTTAGCAGAAATCAGAAGCTGATGATCAGTTTAATTAGCTCTATTAAAACAGCATAATACGATGGCCTGGTTCATGAGTAAATGCAAATAAACAGACGCTGCATCTGAAATAGAATACTTCAAAAGAGTAATATGTCCAAATACATAGTATTCAAACTAAAAAAGAAAAGTACCTGGATGACCTGCTACTTCCACTGAGATTCTGAAGTGTGTGGAAGTGATGGACACTTTACTATCCCATGAGGCCACGGGAGAGGATTTTTGAATACAGGTGGAACAACACAACTGATGCTGGTCATGTGACAGTAGCAATATAGCGGATGTAATACATCCGAATTTAATTCATACTACCCATATTCATACTATATAGAGCATACTTTTTTTAACGGTCGCAAAGTAAATTCAAATTCAAAAGTATTACCTACTGACATTAGGGGCAACACACACTTTCTCAGACGCCTTACACACACTTTCTCAGACGCGTCTGAAAGGTAAAGGGGAAGGCGTTGCTGTAATTCATAATAATATCTTCAGTATTACTCAGAAGTCTAGTTTCAAATATAATTCATTCGAAGTTTTGGTGCTTTATGTAACATTATGTAATGTACATGATAAAACCCGTTTAACATTTGTGTTAGCTACTGTATACAGGCCACCAGGGCATAATACAGACTTTATCAAAGAATTTGCTGATTTTCTATCAGAGTTAGTACTGGCCGTAGATAAAGTACTAATTGTTGGTGATTATAATACCCATGTGGATAACGAAAAAGACGCATTGGGATTAGCATTTAAAGACATTCTAAACTCTATTGGAGTTAGGCAACACGTGTCAGGACCCACTCATTGCCATAATCATACTTTAGACCTAATATTGTCACATGGAATAAATGTTGATACCGTTGAAATTCTGCAACAGAGCGATGACATCTCTGATCATTACCTAGTATCATGTATACTTAATTTAGCTAAGGTTGCAAAGCCGCCCCCTTGCTTAAAAAAAGCATGGAGTTAGTTTTCATTGTTATGCTGACGATACTCAGCTCTATATTTCTTCGTGCCCTGACAAAACTTACTGTAGTAAAGATTGTTCATATGGGACGAAGGAGGCGGGAACCGGCGAACATTCAACAAGTTTAATATAAAATAAAATGGCGGCCCTCACGGTCGACTGCCGCCTACATACAAACACAAATAAACACTAAATAAAATTGCGGCGGCAGCCCCTCACGGCCGACTGCCGCCTACATACAAAAACAAAACGTAAATAAACCACAACACAAAATCCAGGCCTGGTCCTCTCTCGTCCTTCACTGTCGTCGCTCCTTCTTTATACTCCCTCACTCCTCCGTGAGACACGAGACGGCTGCAGCGCGCAGCTGGCGCCCATCCACCCTGATGAGCGCCGCCTCGTCCCCCTCTCAAGGTCCCTCGGCCTCGCTGCTCGCCACACTTACCAATTCACAAGATTAACGGAATGCATAGCTGATATAAAACATTGGATGACCAGTAATTTCCTGCAACTCAATTCAGAATTTTTTTTATTTTTAATTATTGGACAAAAAAGCTCCACAAGTAGTAACCTAGATTATTGTAATGCTCTACTGGGTGGTTGCCCTGCTCGCTTAATAAATAAACTCCAGCTGGTCCAAAACGCAGCAGCTCGAGTTCTTACTAGAACCAGGAAGTATGACCATATTAGCCCAGTTCTGTCAACACTGCACTGGCTGCCTATTAAACATCGCATACATTTTAAAATCTTGCTTATTACTTACAAAGCACTAAATGGTTTAGCTCCACAATACTTGAGCGAGCTCTTAACACATTATACTCCATCACGTCTACTGCGGTCTCAAAATTCTGGCCAGTTGATAATACCGAGAATATCCAAAACACTAAATTTTTCAACTAAATATCCAAATAAATCTAATTATTAAACTAAATTAACCATATAAACTAAATTACTGATCTAAAGCCCACACTGTCACTGTATGATAATTGAAATGAACTGAGGACATCACCGTTTTCTCCAGAATGGCTATACGGCTGAATAAAATTATGTTGCTTTATTTTCCTGTTTAACAGTGTAAAGCTGCTTTGAAACAATCTGCATGGTTAAAAGCACTATATAAATAAGGTTGACTTGACTTGACACCTTAAAGTCGAATGTTAACCCACCTTTTCTTTCTCCAGATCATATTTGCTCTGTTTGTGACAACATTAAATGGGTACTTCAGCACTGGGAAGATGAATGTGTATTTAAACTGGGTCATATATGTATTAGAAATGTGAAATTATTTTTGAATTTTGTGCCTTCTAGACTGAGAAAAGACAGAAACTGTATTTTTGTCTCATGTGGATGAAAGACAACAACTCCCAGAATGCACTTGCTTTGCTGCCCTACGAGGCCCCTCCCAAAGCCACGGCTATTGGTTATCACTTGCCCACCGCCCCCAACGTCATTTTGATATTCATAGTAATAAAATAATTTCATTCAGTTAGAGAACAGACACTACAATTAAAAACTGAACGTGCCTTTTCAATAAAGTGTGAGTGAGCAGAACGAAAGTCACGACACAAATGCAGTCAGATTTCATTCATCACGAGAGCGAAGAGCTGAGCAGAGCTGAGGTAAGCGCGGCAGTCATTCATAACGTGTGTCCAGTCTGGCTCGTTATCAGATCATGCCTATGGAAGCTTAACTTTTATAGGGATTCATTGAAAAGTTGAAACACTCACTTTGCTCCGTACCGCTCCGTTATTAAAGGTCCCGTTCTTCGTGATCCCATTGTTCAAACTTTAGTTAGTGTGTAATGTTGCTGTTAGAGCATAAATAATACCTGTAAAATTATAAAGCTCAAAGTTCAATGCCAAGCAAGATATTTTATTTAACAGAAGTTCCCTTTCAAAGCCTACAGCGAACGGCTGGCTTGGACTACATCCTGGTACTTCCTTCATAAATGACGTCAGTAGAACAGTAGAACAGACTAACCTCCGCCCACAAGAATACGCAAAAAAAGGGGGCGTGGTCTTGTTGCTGTCCCACGTGGAGAAGAGGACGGTCGCGTGGAGAAAAGGAAGTGTTGCGTTTGAGTGTGTTTGTCGCCATGTCGTCGAGACGCTGTTATTTTCATCCCGGAGTCAAACCACCTTTGTTTGGCTTTCCCAGGGACGCTGTAGAGATCATTAAGCGCATATATCTCCCGTTAAGAGGCGTGACCTTTCCACGTGCGCTAAGCTGCTGTTGAATCACAACACAGGAACCGTGCCACGTTTGCTAAGATGCGGTCAAATCACAACATGGGAACCGCTGGCACAATCAGAACTCGTTACGTATTTCTGAAGGAGGGACTTCATAGAATAAAGGAACTCATCAACCCGTTTTAGGAGATAAGTACAGATAAGTACATTGTGTTAAAAATACTGTTTTTTTTTACACGCGAAACATGAACACATGTTATATTGCACACTGTAAACACAATCAAAGCTTCAAAAGAACACGAAGAACAGGACCTTTAATGCCCGAGCCGAGCGGCAGCGGCCGTGCGCATTTACATTCTATGAGTGAGATCCTTCCCCTATGGGCGGGTTGAAAACATATGGATCTAGCTCCTTATACTGACTGTAGTCTCTAGCCTCTGGCCAAAAAATCCTCAGATGATGCAAAATTACGATATTTGCGTCATCGGAGGATTTTTTACAGAAATAAAATGCATAATTCTCTTGTCTTAGGTGGGACATGAGTAGGGAAAGTATGATAATTCAAATATACTACTGAGTTTCTACTGATACAAAATTGCTGAAGTAACCCTTTAAATATAGGCGTTGCTCCATGTGTTTTACATGTCACTGCAGATTTCTGGACATCCAAATTATTTATCGGTAAACCGATGTGCAACTGTGAGGGGAAATAAACAGAACTCTGTGTAAAACTGTCACAAGTATCTGCTGAAATATTGACAGAAATGGATACGACATACTCATTATCCGAGCATGTTAGGACAATGCGCCTTTAGCATAGGGACTTGGAAGACAGAAAATCATACAATTCACTCTTTGTACATAAGAATCAAATCTTCATTTCCAGGTTTTCATGCTCTGTGCCTATGGATTCCATCATGTTGGCAGCTCAGCTGTATTGCAGTGATTGCAATAGTCCACATATATTCCCCTCATGCCTGTACTATTTAGAAATTCCATTTGATTGACAGCCAATAGTTTCTTGTGAGTCTGCATGCTAGCAGGGGATGAGGAAGCAGCTGTCATGCTGCTCAGTGGCCAATCTGTCAAGACTGCCTTATATGCCGTTTCAGTGTCTAAAAAAGTTCATTTTCCTGTAAGTACAAGTAATATCATTTATTTATTTGAATTTCAACGTTTTCCAACATTTGTTCCAGCATGCAAGAACATCATTATTTGTAAATGCTAACCCTGACTTCAGTGCACATACTGTATAACTGCAGGGTCTGAATACTTAGGACCATGTGATATTTCAGTTTTTCTTCTTTAATAAATCTGCTAAAATGTCAACAATTCTGTGTTTTTCTGTCAATACGGGGTGCTGCAACTAGTTTATTAGGCTGCTGTCACTTTAAGATCTGCCACTGCCGAACACGACGAGGATTTGATGCACTGTCAGGTGCATCTCATTTTCTCACAACTCTTTAAGTTAATTTAAGAAGTTATTTAACTCATTTAAGAATGCTCTTATGAGAATACTCAACAAAATGGGCATTTTGGCATAATTCTGTGTTATTGTTTGTTTAAGCACGAAAGAGGACTCGACACTGGCGCGTATCGTTCTGTACGTGGTGTGTGTATCATGACATTCACAGACAGCGCATTCTCTTTTGACATGTCCCGCTTGAATAGTTCAAAAGCATTTGCATTAATAAGAGCATGCTCTTATAATATAACGCTAGCCAAAAGATGATAGAAAAACAGATGCTGCGTTAATTGTAAATATAAAAATAAATATTTTTAATGTGTGAAACTGAAGACTATGCCTTTTTGGGCTCTTTGTTGGGCATCAGGAGCCGCCCTTAAGGAGGTTCGGTCAGGATTCTATTCTTTGTCATGTCTTTTATTTTGTAATTTGCCATTCATGTTCTTTTGTCATGGTCTTTGTAGTTCTTTCTGTATGTTAATCAGTTCCAGGTGTTTCTGATCTGAGGTAGGCCTATTTAACCAGGTGCTTTTGTTTTTGCCCTGGATGGATTATTGTTTGTACGTACGTCTGCCTTCCATGCGGTTGCTGATCAAGGTTGAGCTTATACTTCATGCCATGTGTTTCACTGTCAAGTTATGGACATGTCTTATGATTGGAATTATTAAACACCTTTTTATCTGCATATAGATCCAGACTATCGTTTGACTTTTTGAGGCCACGTTACATACTGACAAATTTCTTCCCATTTTGAAATAAAAATATTGTCATTTACAGCATTTATTTGTAGAATATGACAACTGGTCAAATAAACTCCTTGAATAATGCAAAGAAAACCAGTTTATATTCATTTTTAAACCACACAATACACATTTTTTTTAGCTTAGTAAGAAATCAATATTTGATTTTTAAATCACAGCTTTCATGTGTCTTGGCACGCTCCCTATCAATCGGTCACATTGCTGTTGGGCGACTTTATGCCACTCCTGGCGAAAAATTCATGCAGCTTGGCTTTATTTAATGGATGTTGACCCTCTTGCTTACATTCCATAGGTTTTCAGTGGGGTTCAGGTCTGGAGATTGCGATGGCCATGACAGGGTCTTGCAAAGGATGCATAACTCAAGCCACGTACAAGATTATCCTGAAAGAAAAATTGCTTCCTTCTGCTCTGATAATGTTCCCTAACTCGAAGGATTGTTTTTTCCCAGCAGAACAATGCTCCAATCCACACAGCCAGGCCAATCAAGGTGTGGATGAAGGACCACCAGATCAAGACCCTGTCATGGCCATGACAATCTCCAGACCTGAACCCCACTGCAAACCTCTGAAATGTAAGCAAGAGGGTCACCAGCCATTAAATAAAGCCAAGATGCTTGATTCTTTTTGCCAGGAGTGGCATAAAGTTGCCGATTGATAGGGAGTATGCAAGATGCATGTGATTGGAAATCTTCTCGGTTACGTATGTAACCCTCGTTCCCTGAAGGAGATAACGGAGACGTACGTCGGACATTACCGACTGAAAGGGAACAGGGTCATTCCACAAAATATTGATTTCTTAAGGTAAAACATTAGTATTGTGATGTTTAAAAATGAATATAAACTTTATTTTTCCTTTATTCAAGGTCTAGAAACAGACCTATTTTGACCAGTTATCATTTTCTGCAAATAGATGCTCTAAATGAAAATATTTGTATTTAAAATTTGGAAGAAATGTTGTCAGTAGTTTGTAGAATAAATCAAAAAAGTTCATTTTACTCAAAAAGATACATATAAATGATAAATCGGACCCACTTTATATTAGGTGGCTTTAATGACTATGTACTAACATTTTAATTAATCTGATACAATGCACTTATTGTGTACATACATGTTTTTACCTTGTACTTACATTTAAAAAAATACCTGCATGTAATTATATCTGTAATTAATTTCTGTAGTTACATTTGTAATTACACAGTTGACACTTCCCTTACACCTAACCCTACCCTTAAACTTACCTATACCACCACACCTGTCCCTAACTCTACCCGTATCCCACCTCAATATCAGCAAAGGTGTTTTGCAATACAATTTGAACACAGTAAGTACATTGTACTTATTGTTTGATTTAAGTACATAGTAGTTAAGGCCACCTAATATAAAGTGGGGCCAATACATCTAAAGAAACTGCAAATTTAGCTGTGGTCTCTTATTTATTTTTCCAGAGCTGTATATTATAAAGATTATATGAAAAAAACTAAAATAATGAGTACTTATTTGGTTTGGACAAATCTATTCTGACAAGTTTATTACTATTTGAACATTATAATTAGATTCATCCACGCTGGTCTATCTACTTTGGTGCAATGCCAAACATTTGCTGTGTGGCATTCTGGACCTCCAATAAGTAAAGAAAAAACATGTTTCAAAGTTTTATACTGCTGGATAAACAGAAGGAGCCACTTGTCAATTCCGAAAGCCTGTTAAATATATCCATTACAGTTAAACATTTGCACTACATGATGCTGGTATTATTGTAAAGATGAAAAATAAGAGATTTCATTAATTACAATGGCAAAAGTTTGTTTAACAAAAACGCCAATATAGTCATACTTATCACGGGACTCAAACTGCATCAAAAAGCAGTCAATTTAGTTAAAGGGCCTTCACAATGAGCTATTAAATAGCGACAGAATGTGTGAGGTTATAGATGTAAACATTCAAAAGTCTTTATTTAATTATGGGAAGGGCTGGGCTCATGTTTGTGCTTACAAGCTGATATAGTCACATTACATCTATGACACTGGAATGACATTTTCTCTTCAAAATGCATGCTGCTCCTCCAAATATTATACAACATAATAGCATAGGCCTACTTCATAAATCAGTCTTTTGAGGAATACGGTTGCTATAAAAAAACGTCACTATTGTCAGTAATTTGAAATATAATATTGTGACACTGACATGTCAACTCCAAATTGACTTTGTAAAATTTTAATTCTGAAATAATAAATTTGTACATGGCTGTACCAACAAGAAAAACAAATAAATAAAAAGATAAATCTACATGCATGCAAGACAACAGAAAACTGACGGATGTCTAAACTTTATCTACACCCGTGTCATTGATGCCAAACAGCTCATCATATAACTGGATTTTAGGCTTTTGACAAATGTTTGTTAAACGTGGTACTGTGGTAAATTAACTAATTGACATTAGACTCTGCGCATTTCATGTTCATATTCTAGCCCAAACAAACTTATACAATAAACAAACGCCCTAGCAGTGTACACAGCATATTCAGACAAATATTAATTTCATAGCACAAAACAAGTTTTATGATCATTTTTAAATGTTAAATGTACATCGAACTGGCAGAAGACCAACTGGTGGCGTGCCCGGGGCGAACCCCTTCCTGTCGCTTCACTCTCTCTCCCAGCCCCTTCTGTTTCTCCTTCTCCTTATAGGCCAGTTCCGGTTCCCCAGACGAGGGGAGGCTTCCAGAACTGGGGTGCAGTTCAGGAAAGGTCTGGAGGTTTCCCGGAGTGATTTCCGGGAGCGCGAACACCACCCAGGAGCGTTGATCCGCTTGCTGCCACTGGGGCGGCGGGGAAGCCTGGGCCGGCCTGTTGGCGCTGCGGGGACCCAGGTCACTTCATAGATTGCTGTCCAGTGATGAAGGTGGTGATTATCGCAAGGTGAACGTTGTGATGAAATTCGATGCATATCCATTGCCAAGGGTTGATGAGTTGCTCGATCGGCTGGGTTCAGCTCAATTTTATTCAACACTAGATATGACAAAGGGATATTGGCAGATCCCCTTAACGCCTCTATCTAAAGTAAAAACAGCATTCACAACGCTGTTTGGGTTGCACCAATTTGTTACACTTCCGTTCGGGTTGTTCGGGGCTCCGGCCACATTTCAGCGCTTCATGGATAAAATTCTCCGGCCACACACTGCATATGCCGCTGCCTACTTGGATGATATTATCATCTATACTAATGATTGGCAGTGGCATATGGAGCATGTGCGCACGGTCCTGAGGTCGCTTAGGGTGGCCGGACTGACGGCCAACCTGAAGAAGAGTGCAATTGGGCGCGTGGAGGTTAGGTATCTGGGTTTCCACTTGGGCCATGGGCAGGTGCGTCCGTAAATTGACAAGACAGCAGCAGTTTCGACCTGTCCGAGACCCAAGACCAAAAAGGAGGTGAGGCAGTTCCTGGGGCTGGCGGGATATTATAGGAGGTTTGTTCCTAATTATTCGGACCTCACCAGCCCGCTGACTGACCTCACTAAAAAGGAAGCGCCAGACCGGGTCCAGTGGTCAGAGCTGTGCCAGCAGGCTTTTGCCCAGGTGAAGGGCCTTTTCTCCCCGGCCTGAGTCGGGCGGTGGGGGTATGTGGCGAGGGGGGCGTGGTTTAGCGAAGTCTGTGACGGGAGAGAGAGTCGGAGGACGAGCGGCACGTAAGTGGATCAAGCACAAATGATGAACACCTGTCTCTTGTTGCAGTAATTAGCGTGGAGAGAGTATATAGACCGGGAGGAAACAAGGACAGGGAGAGAGAGATCTGGAGACGGAGTGACAGACTGGGACTCGGCTGGCACAGAGCAGAGAGGAACTGCTGGGAAGAAAACCGACGATTTAGACTGAGAAGTTATAAGAGACTTTTTGTTTGTGCAACGTGCACCGTGTTGTAACCTGAGTGAACTGAGTTATTAAAAACCAGTTACGAGTCCCAGTAGGCCGACCCCTTTGTCTTCTTCCTTACCATCACACAAACTTTGCTACAGTACGTAATACATATTTTAAATACATTAAATTCAGGAACATTGAATAAACGTCTTCATCAAAATGACTCATTTATTTATGAAGTAGGCATGTTGTGTAATATTCGGGGGAGCAGCATGCATTCTGACGAGAAAATGACACCTCTGGCCATTGCGTTGGGTTGTCTGTCCAGTCACAGATACTGTACAGACAATCTGACCCAATATGGCTCAGCTTTTCTATGTATCTTGCTTGTATGTCTTGGAGTATGGGGTCTCTGTGGAACAAAAGTGGGCATTTCTTAATTTGTGGGTGTTTTTAAACTGATGGGTGTTTATAAACCATGCAATGAAAATGATCCCCTTCACCCGACCCGACCCGACCCCATCCCACCCCTAAACCCTACCCACACTATGACGTGGGCAAATCAGGTAAAGCAGTGAAAAACGTCCCTCTGTTTATGGCCTTGCCCACTGATCTAGTAACTCCTATTACTATCCTGCAGAGACCTATACTTGCTGTCAAGCGGCAGAAGTGATTCTACGTAGGCTATACTGGGTTAACGCCATGCTTTTGCAGACAAGCCAATAACTGTTTTCCCCCACGCCGACTCCACCACCATGCTCCCAGCTTTGACACAATCCTGACCAAGTCTATTGGGGCATAATGTTTTTCAGATATAACCTCATCCCTAAACATTATTTATAAAACAATTAGTTCCAGTCCTTGATTTTGATTGGTCAATAGCTGTGTTTATTTCACAATAAAACACGACTATGACCTCTTCACCCAGTGGTTCTGTATATCACTGCACAACACCCTTAGCAATCACTTATAGCAATGTAAACATACTTTTGTTCTCAATTCATATTGTTCATTGAAGCTTATTGTATTATGTAGAAGAGTATTGTGATAGAGAGATAGAGTAAGCGAGTGTATTACCTGCATTTAGATTTAGCATTTTCCGTCAGTTCAGTCCTAAATTCATAATAAAAAAAATCTGGGCTGCATTTCCCGAAACCTTCTTAATGCTACGTCGTTCTTAAGTTATACCTTAAGCTGTACCTTAATGTTATTACGTGTTTCCCGAAACGTTCTTAGTTAAGTATGCCTTCTGTATGTCATTCGTTCGTAAGGTTGGTCTGGACCACTCTTAGCTATACCTTATCACTATTGACAGTTCATTACAATAGAGACCACCACTGTTTCTTTACATCTCAATACGAATATAATTCTGCTAATTGAAGTGTTTTCATGCAAAGAATACAATTGTATTTACACTGATGTTTGTTAGCTTTTTTATTATATTATCCAAATGTACGTCAGCTGGCAAACCATTATGGAGTCTATTTAAAGGGAATGATTGTGGAGGGGAGTTTGGTCAAACGATGGCAGCGATACAGCAAATAGTTGTGCTAAATCAAAGAAAGCGCTGTCCGCAGAGCCATTTCAATGTGCACTATTTCATACGTGAAAACTTTAGTCCCCTGGCTACCATGTCAGAAGAAGCAATTCAAAATAAAATTTGCCTGCCACGGCAGCAAATTCAGCAGCTTTTAGATCTTGTTGGATGTAATTTCAAATATTTCTGAAGTACTTCAATTATAAAGAACACCGCTTTCTCTCATAACGCAGTTAAACAGGCAGTTAAATTAGAGTGAATAATACATTTTTGAGCCATTGATGAACCAATTCAGCACCACCGCCACAGACAGCACCTGGTAACGTTGCAATTAAGAGGGTATACCTTAAAGGTGCAGTAGGAGATCTGGGTAAATGCTAACTTTAGCCTGATAGCACTGAAAGCATACGATCCCATTCCCACCCTCCCTGCAATTCGCCGTCCGAAGCCACGCCTCCTGAAAGCATGAGCACAGCCCAGAAGACCAGAGAACACGTACTACTGCAATACATCATCTGTCATTCAAGCGAGCAAATATTGAGTTCTCTTTCGAGTCTTGTGCTTAAACGGACAAATTCAAACAAAAATTGTCAACATGACCGTCTTGAGTATCCTAGCAAACTAATATTCCTGCTGTCTGTGTTTTTAATGTTAATCAAACAACAAAAGACAAGGAAATCACTCACTGCTCTAGCTTTTGTAACATTAATAACAATCTTTAATTTATACAGTCAAATATGCAATGTTATTTTACATTTGATTACTGATATTCAATTTCTGTACCTAAAAACTAATGTTAGACCTACCAGAAAAACCTGAAAAGCACTGTTTATTTTATAAGTATCTTTGTTCTTTGCTGTTGCATAGTTAGATTATTTGTTTTTATTTTCTCCCTGATTATAGCACATAGAGACTGAACCATGAGTAATTTGAACAGTCACACCCCTATTAAATATGTACATGATAAATATGTATTACAGTCCCCCACTTATTATTCTAGAAATAAGTTAATTCAACAAAGGTAACCTCTTTTGCTACATATTTTTGATGGTTCGAATGCATACTCCTACATGTATTACCATTTATTAACTAATTTATGTGCCCTATACCATCACCATTCATATCTATGCAACCAATAAATAAATGACTACTAAAGTACAAAATTGTTTACAAAAAAATAATTTCTTCATGGATCTAGTCACTTTATTTTGCTCTCAAAATGCACCAGATTGATGCATTTAAATTTAAAATTAACAACATTTTATGTTGGGGAGCACACCCCGGGACCCAGAGGGACCAATGTACCCACCACCACAGTCTCACAAAATCCTGTGGAAAACTCAAATAATATATTTATAATGTGATATAAATATGAATAAACACTGCTACAGCTTCTTGCTGGGCTCAAAAGTCTTTCTACTGTTGTCAATTATGTTGCTCCATCTTGTTTACAACTATATACAACTATGATGGGGAAAAAAATCCTGCCTGCTTGCATTTCTACCAGAAAGACTCGGGAGAATAAATACTGTGACAATTATCCATTTATTAACAACCCAGCAAGCAATATAATACTTTGGCATAGGCCCCGTCCGTAGCTCGCAATCTGAGGGTCCGGACTCTGCATATCCTGCCTGAAGACGAAGGCAGAGGCCAAGCAGACCCCCCCGTGAGGTATGGAAGGGACCATCCTGGTGGTGGTGGGGTGGATGTAGGGAAGAATTTGACTTGGAGGTGGTGGGGAGGATGGCGGTGAATTGGAGTGTCAGAATCTGCGAACTCAGACATGAGTAAGCACCGATCTTTTATACCCAAGTATTAGAATGTGATTGGATAGATAAAAAAGTTGAAGTGACGTGACAATTAAGTCTTCCCGGCAGAACTTATGCTAAAGCTTTCATTTACCACAGGCCATGTGCTTCTACTGCTGTTGAGTTTTTTTTTTTCTCATTTTGAATTCCTTTTCACGCATTATAATATGTTTTGTTATCAACAATATACAGTATTATTACCTCCAGTGTAGGGCTATTTATACTGGTTCACTGTTTACATGTATTTTAATGTGCCACCCCTCTCTGAGTCTGTGCCCCAGCCTGGCCCACCCACGAAAAATTGTCTAGACCCGCCCCTGCACACTGGAGGACGCACGTCATGTTCAAAATCTGCACACTAGACGAAATGCAGATTAGCAGGTAACTGTAGAACGTTGTTTATCAGATGCTCCTTCATCTGGCCCTCCTCTCTCCGATCAGCCTACTTGATGTGTCTGCAGTTACGATAGTGTTCATTTTATTTAAACAATTTATTTAGATTCAACACTATTATATCAGGTTTCTGGTTCAAATGTGATTGCTTCATGTTAAATTGACTTGAAACAGTTATTCTTTCACTTAATTTGACGTTTTAATTTTGAAATAACATGCTTCAATCAAGTAACCCTCAAAAAATGACACTTTACACTAACTCAATTCAATTATGGACAGTGGTTCTACCAGGAAGACTCGGGAGACCAGATAAAGTATGATAACACCACAAGTTTATTAGCAGACCAGCAAGAATTAAATTAGAGGTTCTTTGGCGTAGGCCCCGTCCGTAGCGCTCGTCACGAGGGTAACGGTCTCTGCATTTCCTGCCTGAAGATGAAGGCAGGGGCGCAGCCGCCCCCTGGGAGGTATAGACAGGGACCGACCTGGTGGTGGTGGGGAGGATGGAGGTAATGCTGGCATCAGCATCTGTGAACTCAGACATGTGTTAATTACCGATCTTTTATACTCTGAGAATTATGACTTGATTGGACAGGTCTGAATGTGATAAGTGACGTAACATTGAATCTTCCTGCCAAAACTTGCGCATAAGCTGAATTGAGAGTGTACACTTAAACATAAATGAAACAGGTAATATTTATGTAATTGTAGTAATAAACTGAATGTGATTCATATGCCAGTCATACATAAATGAAACAGGTAAGATTTATGTAATAGCACACAGAAAAATGCACATGTTAAAAACACTGCCTATTGTTCATGTATGGAAGCTTCACGCATTACTAACCACAATAAGGTTATTTCTGTTTTTGAAAATAATAGTTTAGTTTGCCACCATGATGGAGAACACTGTTTGCTTTAGTTGGGCTCTTGACCCTTGACTCTTTAACATTAGTTGTTATGCTGTTTGTGGAGTTGTATAATCCTCTGCTGCTGAGATCTTGAGCGATTTAATGTCTTCTTTTATTTTCAGTTTATTTCAAACACCCCCCTTAAGAATTTCTGTTATGCTAGTGGTTTGGGGGGTTACCATTGTGGTGAAGCGTTGAGCTTGTGTCTTGTTTGGTCTGCTATAGAGTTCAAATTGCTTTAAAAACAGTAGCCTGGATGCCAGCCGAATTTAGTCCCGCCCACAACATTTGAGTTTGGGAAATTCAACTGGATCCGTTGTGGAGCAACTAAGCCCGAACAGAAGCTGGCTTTATTTGACGATGGACAGATGATAAACAGTAATGTAAGCATTCACGTCACCAAAGAGCATTTGGGTTGAATTTGTTCTAATAAACGGATAACTTGTTCGTATATGCATTCATCATTAATATTTATGTCAAAAAGATGATTGTGTGGTGAATGGTGACAGCTTAACCCAATTGTATGAATAATTGTAAAACATTTTAATGTTCTAATACATTTTGGAACATTCATGTCATCGCCAAAAACCAATATAATAAGTCAACTCACCTGCCCCTCTGCTCAGTTGCATCTGCAACAGCTCCTGAGTTCTTGGGACATGGCCACCAGACAGAACACCAAGTAGACATGGATCACCTGGCCATAGGGGTCTTCTCCGTTTTTATCAGGATAGCACTCTCTGCAATGTACCTGCAGCTCTGCAATGTACCTGTAGTCTTTCTCCACTTTACGTGAATATAACCTCCACCTTCAGGACTTTGTGTTGTAAATCTTTCCATATCTGCAAAAATAGATACATTTGTTTTCTGCAGGTGCATATAACCAAAAGAGTCATTGTTAGCTAACAAGACATTTGCCTACTGCACACTGAATCGATTCCAGAGTAAAGAATAATTGATTCCAGAATAATTTTTTCTCTTATAAACTGCATATTGCAAAAAAAAAAAAAAAAAAAAAGTGAATTAGAAGCCAGACTAGCACAACATTGCTTTCTTCACTGTAGTAGTGATTATGAATTTTATTGTTTACTGTTAATCAGCAATTAAAAGATAATGTATCGCACTAAAAAAAAGAAGTTATACAACATACTGAATTGAGCCATCAGGTCTTCTCTTGGCTGGTCTGTGAACATGGTGATTATAGTCCAGGCCAGCAAGCATGGTACAAGCTGAGTATAAAGGAGGTGAGAAACAGAAGCGCTTGCTTGCATACATAAGTATATGATTGTGAAATGACTCCAGCTCAGAAGTTGACCTGTTGAAATAAAGGAAAGAATGCACTGTATTTCAGGTTGTTTATATGCAATGTCAGGACATAGCGGCAACACAATTGGATTTCACTGAACTATCTGCATAGGGCAATGTAAGTGGTACATAGAACTGTACTGTCAAACCTGAAATATAGGTACTTGTGCACATTCTTCAGACACCGTGCATTCAGAATTATGCGTATCAGAGTCTGATGTACCTTAGAAACTTTTTCAAACCACTGTTTGTCTCTCTCCACTAAGGGACCATGGTCAAAAGATCCAAGGGACCACGTATGTTCTCCTGTGACGTGGTGCAGGAGTCCAACCCATTTGTCCTGAAGTGAACCGGTTAAAAAATTACTGTGATATTTGTATAAAACAATTTAATCAACAGTTTGCTCAAATTCCAATAGACCAAATACTCACAAGATAAAAATATAACTACTGATTTAATAATTTATAACAAAACATGTACACAGAATATCCTGATGGATGGGCTTATACTAATATATATATAGTATAATGGATTTAAATAAGTTTGCATGAAATTCCTGGGAATTTCACCCAAGGAAATTAGTGTCAAAGGACACGCAAGTTCGTTCATCCAATCAGAAGCTCTGAAACATGGGTAATAGTACAAAACAATGAACTTTATTAAATCACAATAATTTTATTTTATAAACAGTCATTAAAACACGTCGGGCCTTGGCCCAAAACACAGCCAATCATAAGGGTTTGGCTCTTGAAGGGAATCACACAAGGGTCAACTAACTGGGGCTTACCAACAGGGACAGGCTATCAAAGATTGAGTCTGCCTACAGCAGAAACATCATTCCTTTCACCAGTGCACAGTCACATACACCACTCTCAGAATAAAACACCACCACCGCTAGAAGGAAATAGAGCCGGCCTCCCTGCCGTTGTTTTGGGGAGAGCACCTGAAACACAAACAGAATATTACCTTTTAATAGTACTGCTACACTTTAGCCCTCTGCCCAAACTTCGAAAACGCCTATTGACGATTGACATAAATGAGTGATGAAAGGATGCATGCATAATCAGGGGTATACACACAACAACGGCAGCCACAACAGTAGTGTGAGACCCGCGAGGGAAACCGAACAGCCCATTCAAACCATACAAGGAAGGGCAGTCAAGCAGTCTGAGCTTACTATTGTGCAGAAAACATGCAAGCGGCGGCATTTAGTTACTAAATTTATAACAGGTAATTGAAAAAACCCCAAAACACTCCTACCTTTCTCCAATGTCCACATCTGATGTCAGAGATAGCAGCAATACAGCGTTTACGGTGCATTAGTGACGTTGACAATGATGTAGATCTAAGGCGCAAATCTAGCGCTCTTTATATCACCATAGTGACAGCTAATTGGCTCACGACCCAAATCTTATAATTAGGGAAGGTAATGGGCTTCCCCACTACAATCTAACCCCATTTTCTATGTCGTCGTCCCAACGATCAAAAACAAGGAGTCCTTCTCAGTGCAATAATAGGTGATTAATCCCAAGGTGCAAACCAAGCTGAGATGGCACTAGATACTGGCCAGTGGGAGCCTCAACCTCCCCTTCTGTCCCTCCCGCAGTGCGTGGGAGACGATACATGTTAGAGTGCTGGTCCGCGGTTGTGCATCCAGTCCTGCATGGGCAACTGACCTACCACCTGTAGAACCCGAGGGTACCTCCGGTTCAACCACTACTGGATTTATTTGACCATTAAATAAACCCTCTTTTAGTGTTTCATCACGAACATGTTGTCGTGTTGTGACTTGTGATAATCTGCACTACCTCTAGACATTCCTGTGCTCCCTCAAAGGCTGTAATCGCGTCTGGTGCTCCAGTTGTGCACACTACCCGCACGTGGCTCCGGAACCCTACCAAGCCCACTGGCAGTCGAGGCTCTTGGCCAAATATTAAAGGGGTGGTAAAACACATTCTTTCGAAGGCTTGATTGTGTTTGTGGGGGGCACTGTAACATGTGTTCATGCTTCGTTTTAAAAAAATTGCATTATTTTTCATATATTTTACCTTTATTCTACACTGCTCTGTCCCTCCTTGTAAAAACGGTCTGATGGTTTCCGGATTCTATGAAGCCAGTCCCTCAAAAATACGTAATGGGCTCAGATTGGTTAGCTGGCCCAGTGTGTTGTGATTGGCTAACCGCCCGCCTAGAGCACGTTTATCAGAACGTCACGCCCCTTACCTTCGCCGGTAGCCTCAAGCTAAGCCTGTGCTTCGGGTACAATAGCATCAATAAAACCATACCAATTTGAGCCCGAATCAGACCCAGACAATTTTAGTGAAGATGATCGAGCAGAACCTGTTCAGTCCTCAAGAGTAAAGACTGCGGATCTTTAGTGATCGATTTGCCAAATATATGTTGCAAGAACAAACACTAAACATTGGCTTTACTAGTATCCAAATCAAACACAGAACCATGTTTAGCATGCCTGTAGATAAACAACACATAAAAGCTCTAATCAAAGTATAATTTACACTAATGCCAAGTTCGCTGTTGAGATTTTAAAACGTTTGTAACGTTAGGTGTTTGTCGGATAACGTTAATATGAATGAGCATTAAACAAACTGGTTTGCAGAGCCAAATGAGCGTTGTCATCTGTGTACTTCCTTGCTACAACATAGACTACAATTAACAACACAAACTAAACTATTACAGGAAAACACATAGACGAAAAATAAATCCTACTTACAGTTTGTGGCCCGTAAACAGCTTCTTTTTAATCCATCTTTCAGGACAAGCCGTTGTGCGAATCCCGCTTTCATAGCGCTCGTGAAGATTGTGGAAGCTTTGCTCCGTGAGATGAGCCGCGGTCATCCGCTTGCGCCTGTCTCTTGCGGCGTTCACACCGGACATGATTAAATCGCGCTATTCGCGTGAAGGTGGACGCTTGAACATTTTGAGTTTACTTGCTTCATTCGCGCGTGACATTCACTGCTCAACAGACGCGAACTCTCGTCAGAGGAGGGACTTCTGCCAGCGGCTCGTCTCGGTGAGAAATGACTGACATGGGCTGTGTTTACGTCTTTTTTTGTTAAAATGTACTGTTAATGTGTGACAAAACAGAGTTTTAAGACTTTTTCAGTCAATAATGTAGTTGTTTAAAGCTCAAATCTGTGGTTTATTTATATAAAGAGTGCCTAATAGTACATTTTATCTGGCGTTTTCGGAGTTGTGAGCTCCAGCGGATCAGCGGCGCTTACACTGGCTGGTTTATCTCGTGCATCTGAACCGCAGCTCCTGTATAGCAAATACAGACGAATATAGTCCATTATGTCACATTTTCTGGTCTTCTCCTCTGACCCCTGTCTGTCTCGTGCTTTGATTTCGTCGGCATTGGCAACAACACTCTCCAGCCTACTAACTAGCCTACCACAACAACTATTCCTCGCTGCAATTCAAAATGACCTCGCCCCCCCTTATTTCATATTCTCGAAGGAGGGGTTTATGTAAATATTGGGACTGGTGATGTCAGCACACCCTGGCGGAATGTCTAGTAGTCCCTACCGGCCATTTGCTGTAGTCCTTAGAAATTGATTTCTTTAAAAGCAAATATCTCCCTTTGCTTTAAACTTTGAACGTTGTAACTTTGCAGATGTTGTTTATGCTCAAACAGCAACATTACACTCTAGCTAACGTTAGAAAAGTGAAATCGTGGTTTACCACCCCTTTAAAAATAAGGGGATTCACCAGTTGCTTGGTGGGGGGGGGTGTTATAACATAAGAGCACTTGCGACAGGCAAGTGGTCCACTCCCTTTTGCAAGAGTTTGTTAATGTCCGCAGCAAGTTATGCAAGGTTCGATGAACTCGTTCTCACTGACCGTTACCAGTAGGGTGATAGGGGTGGTACGCAATTTCTTTACTTGGTAAAACTCACACAACTGCCGAATAAAAGCAGACTCAAAATTACGGCCCTGGTCAGAGTGAATACGTCCTGGGACGTACAACTTGTACAAACTTGTAAAACTACTCATCGACTAACACCCGAGCCTATCTCATCTCGCTGATCACGTGTTGGCACAGCCATTGTAAACTTGCTAAACACATCTGTCATTACTAGGACATTCTCCTGTCCAGAAGAAGATGGCTCTAGCAATGTGAAATCAACAGCAAGGATCGGACCCACTTTATATTAGGTGGCCTTAACTACTATGTACTAAGATTTTAATTAATCATTTGATGCAATGCACTTATTGTGTACATACATGTTTTTACATTGTACTTACATTTAAAAAAAATACCTGCATGTAATTACACCTGTAATTAATTTTGTTAGTTACATTTGTAATTACACAGTTGACACTTCCCTTACACCTAACCCTACCCTTAAACTTACCCATACCACCACACCTGTCCCTAACCCTACCCGTATCCCACCTCAATATCAGCAAAAGTGTTTTGCAATACAATTTGAACACAGTAATTACATTGTACTTATTTTCTGATGTAAGTACATAGTACTTAAGGCCACCTAATATAAAGTGGGGCCAAAGGATCTCATTGGGTCTAGAGCTCAACAAGTTGCCCATAAAGCCACGAGCTGCTGGTTGAATTTCCTTAGCAAGTTCACAACGGTTGCACTCTTGACACCAACGTGTACTGTCAGCCGACATACCTGGCCAATGGCATCTCTGTCGTATTAGTTCACCAGTTCGCTGAATCCCCTGATGGCCATGCTGCTGGTGCAACTGCATCAGAACCTCCTGTCTGAGTACATCAGGTAAAACCATCTGGAAAACATCTTCACCTCCATCTGGAAGGGAAATCCTCCGATGTAGTACTCCATCTTTCAGAACCAATCGATCCCATTGCTGGACAAAGGTCAAAACTGGCTTAGCCAACTTTTTACTCTCCTCGAGCCCTGGACGCTTCCCTTGTTCCCAACACTTCACCACAACACCGATAACTGGGTCATCTTCCTGCAGGGAACATGTATCTAATACAGAATAGCCCGGCAAAAAACACACTCATTGTTGACACCACTGCCTGTGCTACATGCCCCATACTAATAGCCTGATGTGATGACACTGGAAAAGCACGACTACTCACTAAATCCCCTGGAATGCCCCAACAACAGGATTCCGCCTGGAAAGAGCATCCGCATTACGATTGTTCTTACCTGACCTGTATCTCACCTCAAAATCGAATGCTGCCAATTCAGCTGCCCACCATTGTTCTGTGGCCCCAAGCTTGGCAGAAGGCAAATGACTGAGAGGATTATTGCCGGTTTACTCCAAACACTTGTGGCCAAGAAGGTACTTTCTAAATTTGAGCCACTTGAGCGCAAGAAACTTCGACTTCATGGAGCTGTAGTTGGGACATATTGTGCTCAGTGGGCCTCAGGCTGCGACTGGCATATGCTATAGGATGCATCTTACCTTGATGTTCTTGAGAGAGTACTGCTCACAAGCCTCCGTAACTGGCATCCACCTCCAATATATAAGTTTGACAAAAATCAGCATAAGCCAATACTGGAGCTCTAGTTAGCTTACTCTTTAAGCCCTCAAATGCCTCCTGACACTGGTCAGTCCACACTTGAGCCAAACTCTGTCCCTTCCTTCTCAGGTAATCGGATCTAGCTGTTGTTGCTTCAATATGTCCCGCAAATCACCCATTTCTGACTGCTGTGGTGAACTCTCAGCCCCCGAAGTAGGCCCAACCCGCACATCATACTGGACACCATAAGTTATTGACATCGAATGACTATGTCCCCTTGCCCTGCCAGGCATTCCTTTCTGCTCCCACCTAATTGCCTCACCTCAAACTTCGAGTAATGTAGCTGTAGGTTGATGACGTACCAGTTGTTTAAGATCACGCCACAATTAACTATCAATAACATATTCCACAAACTGATCCCACAGCAAAATCTCAGCATTAGGAATGGCATTAGGGGAGCAATTTTTGACCCTCACCAGAAGGCCCATCAAAGCAAGGGAAAACTCTAACAGAGTTTCCCCCTCTAGCTGCCTTCTAGAGAAAAGGGCTTCCTGTAGAGCTACATAAGACTGAGAACAGCCATATAGCTCATGCAAGGCCGCAACAATTTAATCAGGATCTCCACGCTCAATCTCGGGATGATAACAAACTTCCTCACAAGCCTCCCCCTCTAGATGGTCAAATAGGAAAAATGCTAGATCTGCACTAGAGAAATGGTGCATTCTCATACAGGCCTATGCCTCCTCAACCCACTCATCAATACCCCAAAACAAACCTTTCAGGTGCAGGGGCACTGGCAACAGGTGAACGAGGTATCACTAGCGGCACTGTAGCAGCGCTAGTAGCAGCTGCATAGTTTCAACCTTACATTATCAGCTCTCAATTAAGCTACCAACTCTCTCAATTCCTGTAATTCAGCCTCCATCTTATCGGATAATTACACTAACTTACCAAAAACGAGTGCTATCTCGATACAAAGGAGGATATTAACCACGGAAACACTGCTGTTTTGTTAAATGCAAAAAATTCACAACACAGCTGTAACAGCATTGATTCACTCAAGCCAGATGGCAGGAAGTCCAAATCTTGGACTCATCATCATCTCATGACTCTGCTGATCCGATCATACTAAACAGAGGCTCTTTATTTGACTGGCTACCTCGAGTTAATGAACGACTCAAGAGTTGAATATTACTGTTACACTTTAGCCCTCTGCCCAAACTTCCCATATACCTATTTAGACATACCGGTGATGAAAGGATGCATGCATAATCAGAGGCATACACACAACAACGGCAGCCACAACAGCAGTGCAAGACCCGCGAGTGAAGGAATTGAAAATAATCAAAGATATTTGATATTTGAAATCCAACAAATACATTTGCTTTACTGTTGTCAACCCCCATTTTCTTATCAGAAGGGCCATCTGGAAGACAACAGAGAGGCCTGTAGGCCACATGGGGTCACACCTTTACAGTGGGGGACGTTTGGTCTGATTGGTCAGTTTGAATGTCATGTTTGAGTTTGGTCTGATTGGTCAGTTTGAAAAGAATACATTTGGTTTCAGTCACATGGTCAAGCAATAGACAAAAGAAGATTGGAACTGTTGCTCTCTCTCTCTTTCCTCTGGCTCTCTTTTTTCTCTGGCTCTTGAGGTCATTGGGGTTTCTCTTCTTTGCTCGCTCTCTCTCTCTCTCTCTCTCTCTCTCTCTCTCTCTCTCTCTCTCTCTCTCTCTCTCTCCCTCAGGTAACATTTTATTCATGCTGTGTACGATTAATGGTATAAGTTTATCATCTCATACATCCATTTTGAAGCTATTTTAAGTGTAACCATAACCAGATTTTGTCATTAAATCCTTTCTATTACGAATACTGTGCTAACTAGTTTTGATTTGATATTGACTTTGAAGTGCTCCCTATTTCAATACAATATAGTCACATTATAGCAACGCTCTCCCACATATTTTGCTATTGGAACTGCACTTATCTCCGTCGTTGGTATAAGTTGCAGTGGGTGGAAATAGACAAGAAATGTATAGTTTTCTTCCATCTTTCTGATAACGTTTCTTTAGTCTTCTGGCAACTCTGCAGATTGAACTATTTGCAGGAGTCCACACTTACAGCAACGGCGATATTAATTCGGGTTTTAGCTCTTTTTGGTCCAGCCTTTTTTTAGTTGTAGCCCTTTCAAAGACTTTGAAAAGACCTTTCTTTACTTTTGGTCGATACTTTTACAAGGCCACTTGTCAGTTCTGAAGGAAGGTCAGGTTGTTGTTGCTGCTTGTCTGCCATTCTCACTCTGTCTGCACAGCGTACGTGAACACACTGATGACGTATAATGTCTCCGTGAAATGGCTGCGCAGTGGTATGCAAACACACATTGACCGACAGGGAACACATGCTATAGGATCGTTCAGACCGAACGCAAGGATTGAACAAACATTTTATGGTCCTATGCCTTCCACAGACAATATATATTTATAAAAATACATTTAGACCACTTAACAGAGTGATTGCTATCAGAATATAAGGAGACTTTCAACCAGCATAACAAACAAAAAGTCTGCAGAGAATCACCTACAGCACCTTTATGCAACCTCCTAAGATATGGTTCAGGGGAACACGCTTAGAAATGGTATACCTTTACTTAAGTTATACCTTTAGGAGTCTTCGTAACGTGCTATAAAAGACAACGTCATCGGGAAATCCAGCCCTGTTTGCTAGTCAAATCAGTCAGTTGTGTCTCTTGTTCCTTCTTCCCAACAAGTTTCATTCTTTTCAATATAAAAGTTTTCACCACTGAGTGACTCACTCATAAAGACAGTCTTTTCCGCCATCTAATGGCAAAATAATGTAAATTTTGATGCTGTTCATGGCCAGGGAATATTAAAACCAAATCTTTGGTTATACTTTGGCTTTTGGTGATTATACTTCATGAAAGTTGCATTTATACATATTTTTTTGGTTTTAATATTTGTATTGTGTGGAAACCATTTTCTAAAAGCAGTAAGGTACTCTACTTTGCATTATGCCTAAAAATGCCCTGAATTATTCACGATACAGCACTAGCTCTCGTACCTTATTTCTTATGTAAAAAACTAAATGAACGGTCGCTTGAAATATTCGCTTTATACAAAAACTCAAAAGAAGAGTGAGATTTTGCTTTACTCAAAGCAACTCAAAGCTCATCCACAAGGTACTGACTTATACATTGCACTCTCTAACTTGTTTAGACTTGTTTCAGAGAGAGGAACCTTATCCACAAATGATTTTCTCCTTATGGACATTTGATCCCACCCGGTCAGCATCAAGTTACGACTGATAAGACAATGATGAGAAGACAGAGTGTCTTCACATCCAGACAAAGCATTAAGCAGAACCTAGCTCAAATGTAAAAAAGCACAAATTAATTTAACTGTATATGTAAGAGAGATAGTTGGTTAATGCACTTCTGCAGTATAGTTTTTTGGTCCATCTTTTTTTGCTTAGCTGATTTAAAAAAAAAAAAAAAAAAAAAACTAGTGAAAACTGCTCTGAGACAGAAGGTTAAGGATCCAAATGCAGCTTTATTTGTAAGGGTAATCCACAATCGTAATCAAAACCAGGCAACAGGTCATACACAGGCAAGCAGTCCAAACAGGCAAACAAGACAGGAGAGACAGGCAAAAGGGTAATCCACGGAACAGGCGAGTAATCCAAGACCAAGAGACAAGAAACCAGGGAGAATGCTCAGAAATGCAGTATATACAGCAAACAAGACTTCGCAATGAATGACAAAAAAAAAATGAATGAAAAAAAAAAAAAACCATACATATATCCTACCTCAAATGTATTCTTTATAATTGTAATACTTTCATCCAAAATCTTTTTCCATTTCCTAGGTCTTAATTTTCCACTAACCACTACTGAAACAATATTATCATAGAATAATATTGTCACAGGTTGCTCAGGAAATGGGACAGGAAAAATCTAAATACTATTTCTTAAACACTTATGAAACAACAGGAGCTTATAGCAAACTCACGTTAACAGACAATACTGAACAGGAAATTAACTCAAACTGGGGGCTTAAATACACAGAGCAAACAAAAGAGCTAATGAGATAATTAATGAGACAACAGGTGAATGGAATCATAAATCAAACACACTGGGAAACTAGGTCGAACAGGGAAAACAGAACCAAAACACAATAAAAAATAGCCAAAACAGAAGATAACTACAGAGCCCCGCACATGACATGCAAGAAAATGATTTACTATTTTGCACAATTTACTATTTGGTTTCCTCAATTTGCTAAATCGTCCACACAAGTTACAATTTTTTTCCTCAATTTATAAATTGTGAAATTTAGAAAATTGAGGGAACAAATTAGTAAATCGTGCGCACGATTTAGCCTACTAGTTTCTTTCTGCATGTCATGTGTGGAGCTTCATAGATAACTGAATATAACTATTAGAAAAATCTAGTATAATATTAGGGGTGTGACAAGGTCGTGCCACGAGATCTTCTGATATTAAAATGTGACGAGATTTCTTATTGAAATATCGCTACATTTTATATCGCGATATCGCCATGACGTAGCGTGAGGGTGAAATTAGCATAGAATATGCCACAACTAAGTTTACATGACCACCGCAGCACCGCTTCCACTGTTGTTGTGCTTTTTTATAGAAAAAAAAAACCATTTAATTCAATTGGATAATGGTTGCTTCAAATGTAAACTATTGTAAAGGTCTGCTCTGATCATTAAGCACGAGTGTAGCAGTGCAGAAGAAATTACAGTTCACTGATCATGTGACCAGAGTAAGGAAAAATGACTGACAAGACCATGGCGGAGGATTCGTTGCGCAATAGAGCCTAAGTGTCTGATAAATGTCTTTTCTTGTAGAATGCACACTCAGCACTGTTGCTCCCTATATACATTGTACGTGCAATGTAAAACGCGAGCTCTCTGATGCGCGCAAATTGCTACACACAATAGCCTGTCCCCCAATATCAAAGCTATCTTAGGCTGGGCTGTGTAGTTGTAACACTTTGATTATGGTTGCACTTATTGTTTGAACTTAAGACAAAGAAAAAAATGTTATTCATTTTTGAAGAAAGGAGTTAAATTTTGAGGTCACCTTGATCAGAAGTTCTGGAAGCTCATAATTCATGTACAGTAATGTCTGAAGAGACTCAAGTGAAATCATACAGGAGAGAAGCCAGTCAGTTGAGTTTGTGGGAGTTTGTGAATATGTTGGGTAACGTCCCAAAAGTGGGTCTCAAGACAATTTTGAGAGTCATGGAGTGTGTAGTCAACAAAAAGGTTAGGGTTAGTTGCATGGAATTATGCATCATTTATAGTTATTACTATAGTAACTACATGTAACCCATCTAAAATGACACTGTAAAATAAAGTTTTACCCATTGTACAATAGTGTGTAACAGAATAGTATAGAATAGTATAAAGTATAGTATGAAATTGCATACGGTATATAATAATAAATATAGTATAAATAATTGTGTGAAATTGCATATATTACAAACTAATATATTGTATAATAGTGTTTAATAAAATATAGTACAGAATAATACTACCTGTAATATAGTATGACATTTCATTTATTCATATATAGCAAAGTAAGAAATAGCATATAGTATAGAATATTACAGTATATAGTATAATTATAAAGTAGCATAAAATAAGATAGCATATTGTATAGAATAATATTGTAAATATTAAACATATAGTATAGAGTAATATGAAATAGCATATAGAATAAAATATAGTATAATATGAACCAATTTTCCAACAATAAATAAAATACAAGAATAATAGTTCTATTATTTTCTGTAGTTCTATAAAAGTTCTATTTTAAACATGTCAAACACTGATAGTCATGAAAAACTGGAATTAATTTCTTTTTATGGCAATGAATACAGATGAGCCTCCATTCGTCAGTTTTCCATCTGTGGGAAGCCATAATATCATATAGACTGAATGAAGCATGCAGCTGGAATGAGCCTCATTAAAATGTTATCTTGAGTGCTGTGACGACACTGAGCTCAATAGAGGGATATGTTGCATATGCATTTCAGTGGTGAAAGCAACAACAATAACACAGCGAAGAGCAACAGAAAGCAAGCAAACGTCAGGAACGGACTGTCTAACTACTACAAACATTTGACCTAAGAAAAACGCAAGAGTGATTGCCACTTTGTGTGTCTTTATCAAATCCCAGTGGCATACGTACTTGACGAATGCCCGTTCAGCAACTATGGAACAAGCCACCCAAATTTCAAAGACCGGGGCATGTGACAGTCCAGTAAACATGAGATGATGCTTGACTGAGCTGCAGGCCACAGAGAACAAATCAGAATAGCATGTCTGTGACAGGCTATGAGTACAGTTGTTTTTAAAACCCACACAGGGACGTCTGCTGTGTGCTGCTAGATCAAGAGTGGAATGTGGATAGGTTTTAGATTTTCTGTTCAAATTACTCATACATCATGGTATGTTTTCCTCTGCGCTCTTTGACAGCCAGTGTGCAGTGTCCATTTCACAACCTTATAGGTCACGTCTGTTGTTGTTTGGACGCCGGGTAGAATTCAAATGGAGTTTTGAAAACTGTGGAAAACAAAGTGGAAGTTGAGGTGGTTTAGAGTATTTTCTTAAATCCCAACAGAACCACCTTCATCACTGTTTAAAAGTGACAGTAAATAAATTAACTTTTATATTTTACTTTCTATTTGTCAAAGAATCTTAACAGCTTCTGAATACTGCTTCAGATTTTGCTGTAAGGAAAAGTGAACATAACCATTTAACCATTTATGATTTAAAGGGAACCTATTATGCCTCTTTTTACAAGTGTTACAACCGTATGGTGTGTGTTTTGTGACATCTCTGTTGTTTTGTGAGTCTTTGTGTGTGTGTGTGTGTGTGTGTGTGTGTCTGTCTGTCCAGGAAGTTCATCTGATTGTCATCAATAAGTGAAAGCAATGTGTCTTACTATGGTAATCCAGGTCGAATGTTCAGTGAAAAAGTCATACCTTACATCCCAAAAACACAAACACAGTTCTCATGAACAACTTGATAGCACGAGCATGACAGTCCAACTAACGAACATATTAAAATTATGACAAGATTAGAGGGTTATTTGATCACGAAAAGAGGAAACAAACATATATTAGGAGTATATTATCTTACTTTTCAGACACACTTTGCGAGCTGACGCTTGGAACAGACAGCGAGGAGGTTTAGACGTTCCAGTCCAGGCTTATACGGTGTGGAAATGAATGGGTAATTATCATAGCTGAAGTGAACGACAATCGCAAATGGACAAACAAGCGAACATGACACACAAGCATATTCAAGCAAAAGCCAGCATATATTAGCTCTGTGAAACAAAACAAAACCAATGTTACTCGCCTATCGAGAAGAAATAAAGGAACCTCTGCCTTCGCTCCTTGAGTTCTCTCCAGCACTGGAAAGCTGATACTTCTTGCCTGATCATAAGCCTTCTTTTGTTCCACAGACATCTTCCACATTTGTTTTTTATCTGCCATCTCTTTCTGTCGTCGCTCGGCTAATGTCTGTCATTAGTAGACACGCCCCTTACTGCTGATTGGCTATAAGTTTGTTTTGTTACTCGGCTCGAGACACTTTTATAAAACAGTTTTAAAATACCTTACCCCACCTTTAAAGGTCCCGTTCTTCGTGTTTTTTGAAGCTTTGATTGTGTTTACAGTGTGCAATATAACATGTGTTCATGTTTCGTGTGTAAAAACCCCCCAGTATTTTTAACACAATTTACTTATCTGTGTACCGCTGTTTTCACTGTCCTAAAAACGGGCTGATGACTTCCTTGTTCTATGAAGTCGGTTCCCGTGTTGTGATTTGACCGCAGCTTAGCGAACGTGGCAGTGGTTCCTGTGTTGTGATTCGACAGCAGCTTAGCGCACGTGGAAAGGTCACGCCTCTTAACGGGAGATATATGCGCTTAATGATCTCTACAGCGTCCCTGGGAAAGCCAAAAAAAGGTGATTTGACTCCGGGATGAAAATAACAGTGTCTCGACGACATGGCGACAAACACACTCAAACGCACCACTTCCTTTTCTCCACGCGACACGTCCTCTTCTCCACGTGGGACAGCAACAAGACCACGCCCCCTTTTTTTGCGTATTCTTGTGGGCGGAGGTTAGTCTGTTCTACTGTTCTACTGACGTCACTTATGAAGGAAGTACCAGGATGTAGTCCAAGCCAGCCGTTCGCTGTAGGCTTTGAAAGGGAACTTCTGTTAAATAAAATATCTCGCTTGGCATTGAACTTTGAGCTTTATAATTTTACAGGTATTATTTATGCTCTAACAGCAACATTACACACCAACTAAAGACGAAGAACGGGACCTTTAAGATGGAAGAGATGATCGGTTCACGAGCAGCTTTAACTAAGGCGCTACAGCAACCTGTCACCACACATTAAAGAGTCACAAAACAGTGTTTATTGTTTACATTTCTTACTTTTTTTTTTAATTTAGAGTTTAGACTTTGTTTTATATTAAAAGTAACGTGCTCTGTCCTGTCTGTCCGTGCGTTTTCAGTATCCTCTTTGCTCTGCGATGTGTTTATCACAGCGTGAGAACGTGTGTGTGGTGTGAGAGTGCGGCTTGTTGGACATAGCAACTGTAACTAAAGGGGGCGGGTCTTTGCGAACAGTCAATTGCGGTCAAGACTGAGACAAGATCAAAACCTAGTTTATTCACCATCAAGTCATATGGTTATCTTTTTCCTCCATGGAACTTAAAAGAGAAATTTTGAAGAATGTTTTTCTTTCTTATGCACTAGAATTGAGGAAAAAAAACAAGACGTTTGTGTTTCATAGAAGAAATAGTCATAGAGGTTTTGAACAACATGAGGGTGAGAAAATAATGTTAAAACCTTGATTATTGGATGAACTGTCCTTTTAGGAGTTCAGAGAGTTTTGTTTAATGAACAAAATGTCAGCCGGTCTCTAAATAGACTAACTTCCTCAATGACCCCTATTTCAATATTTCTCTGTGTTTGCTATAAGCACTGAATTGCAAAATGCTTTTGAGGAAATTAAGCAATGAGGTATGAAAATACAGAAGTGTGTGAAAACTGCCATTTGAACTTTATTAACAGCTTTTCCCTTGATGAAAATTGGTTCGCCAAATTTGTCTGTGGACACTGTAAAAGCATTGAGAAAAAAAAGAAAAAAAAAACTAACACTTTCCGCACAGTGATTTTTAATCTGCAGCTCTGTGACCAAGTCAAACCCTTTGTGTTATTAGCATAATAATGCTAGCCTGGTTACCACTTCAACTTTTAAGGCTCAAACTAGTGGGATACTATTTGCAAAATCACCTCCCTAAGAGTCAATATTTCATAGTTTAACAAAATGCGCCTCATTTGTGAATCTCTGTCGGCTTCTGCTAATGGCAGACAGATGTGAGGAGAATAATTTTCATCAAGAATAGATGAACAGCCCGAGTTCTTATTAAGATTTTCATCTATGTAAACTTACATTAAAACATGCTAAAAATAAACTACACTCATCTGAAATGTTTAAAGGGGACCTATTACGCCCATTTTTACAAGATGTAAGATAAGTCTCTGATGTGTGTGTGTGTGTGTGTGTGTGTGTGTGTGTGTGTGTGTGTGTGTGTGTGTGTGTGTGTGTGTGTGTGTGTGTGTGTGTGTGTGTGTGTGTGTGTGTGTGTGTGTGTGTGTGTGTGTGTGTGTGTGTGAAGTGGGGGTGAGCAAAAAAACATTGTTTTTTTTTCCCTTTAAAGGTGCAAATTGCAACCGCCCACCTCTCACCCCTCCCTTTCGAAATCACACAGAGAAACTACAGTGGCTGACACAGGACAAAAATGTAGTCGTCTGAGACAGCAGAGGGTAGCTAGCTGTAGAGCAGTTTGTCTGTTTAGGGCTACTGTAGAAACATGCTGGTGCAAAATGGTGACTTCACTGTAAGGGGACCTTGGGTGTATGTAGACAGAAATGGCTCATTCTAAGGTAATAAAAACATAACAGTTCATTATGTAAAATCTTTATACACCACTGAAAACATAGTTATATTATATTGCATTTCTGTCGATAGATCCTCATAAATACCACACATTGCACCTTAAATGCAAATTTGTGAGCATGGCGACCATGGAGGTGATAAAAAAGAATTACATAGCGCTGGTCTTCTTGTGCCTTCACGCGTAATTAGAAAATTACAAGCTCATCGCATTCAAGTGGGCGACTTCAAAGGGCATTCATGTTGCAATTTTTATCTAGGAAACGAAGCGGTTCTTCACCGGTTCTTTGACTAAGGTGCTATATAGCACCTTTGAAGAACCGCTGAAGAACCACTGAAGCACCAAAATTGGTGCTATATAGCACTAAAAAAGGTTCCCCTATGATTACGAGCCAAGAACCTTTTTTGGTGCCATATAGAACCTTTTTTTCTTTTTTTGCGTGTAGGGCCCTTTTTTATTTTACAATAAGACATTCCATTTTTAAAATTATATTAAAATATTTTATTAAGTTTTGTTTAGCATGGGGTTTTAATTATTTTATTCAACGAAGACTTATTAAATTGATTAAAAGTGCCATTTATAATGTTTCAAATAAAATGTGACCTTTATAAAAGCTGAAAAAGATCTGGTTTCCCCAAATGTATGGTTTTCTACCATGACTTTTTCTTGAGCTCCAAATCAGCATATGATTTCTGAAGGATCGTTTGACTGGAGTAAAGACTGCTGAAAATTCAGATTAGCCATCACATTATAAATTATGTTCTAAAATATAATTATTTGTATTTTTGAATTTTAAAATTCATAAAAACAAAAAAAACTTACCAAGCCTAAACTTTTGAAAGGTAGTGTATAATGAAACATTTTTCTCACTTGCCATCTTGGATTTCCCCCCTGGCCCTGGCAGTGCATTCTGAGATTGCCTTCTCCACAACGGGCACATGCAATGTGGCCTTTTTGGTGAAAATGGAGTATCATAAGAGACAGCTTAAATAGTACAAACTCCCACAATTACAGCATAAATAGATACAATTTTCAACTGCAGACTGTACAGTGTGTAAACATACAGCCTATTAGCAGGGTGAACAAGGTGCTAGAATGTAATAACTAATATATTTAAAATCCTAAGTGCCACAGTATAAGCAGTTAGTAGAGGTGCTCTTCTGTTGAAGATGAAAGCCACTGATAATGAGTACGTACTTACAAGCTCAAATGGTGTTGGACCTGCTGAAAGGTGGGTTTATTGCATATAAACCAAAAGTAACACTTTTTCCCCCATGCTTTTCAAAACCATACACTCTAAACATACAAGGTGACATTTCCAAAGGTCATTTTGACACCAGAGTAAATATTAGTTTTGCGTGTCATGCTCAGACAGAGGTTATAGCAATTTAGTCAGTTGGTGTGTGCATAACGGCAGGTTTAAAAATGTGTAATAGTAGTGACGTCCTATCTGTTAGTCAGGGATGTTTCTCCTTTTTCATGCTTTTTGAGATATAATAATGACTCCAATTACACATGGAGGCAGACAGGCTTTCAAAAGTCCACCACTGGAGTGCCTTTTCACAGCCTTGGTACAAGACTGCTTTTACCGCCAAGCAGTAATATCCACTCCTGTCATAGTGATGTCTCTCAAGTATGTGTGCTTTTATCTATCCACACTGGATAGTTAGAAGCATAAAATCTCAAAAACAAGTAGGTGAAAAGCCATCAATCTCTCTCTATCTCTCTTTCTTTTCCAAGCCATTTTGAATGACTTTATCTAATAAATAGATTGTTTCAAGCTATGCCTTTTCTGGCCTTTGCCTTGTTTCATGGTAATAATATCTGATCAAATGTAATTTATGAGGCACGCAAGCACAGCTGTTGGCACCCCGTTGTTTTTGGCAGTATCATCATTTTTATCATTGCTGATGTTGTTACAATTTCAGCTCTAACTAGGCTCTAACAAAGAATTATGGCATATATGAGTTGCACACTTGCTGGAAAATAGGTTATTTACCAAATTTATAAATAAACCACCCACCAATAGACAGGATGTCACTACCATTCCACATATTATATATGTATGGGTATTTCAAATTATATTATATTGTAAATAATGTGTAGAGTTACAACATCTGTGGGGGAGGGATTTATATATACATTTGGTACATTTTTGGTTACAGCCTAGTTAGAGCTGATATTGTAACAACATCAGCAATATATATATATCTCAAAATCTGTATCATAAGTATTGATCAAATCATTTTATATATCATTATGACATAGTTGCTTAGGTGTTTTTTTGTTGTTGTTTCATCAAGTCAAGTCAAGTCAAGTCAAGTCAAGTCAAGTCAACTTTATTTATATAGCACTTTTAACAATGCAGATTGTTTCAAAGCAGCTTTACAGTGTTAAACAGGAAAATAATGCAACATAATTTTATTAAGCTGTATAGCCATTTGATGTCATCAGTTCATTTCAATTTCCATACGGTGACAGTGTGGGCTTTAGATCAATAATTAGATCAGTAATTTAGTTTATATGGTTAATTTAGTTTATTAATTAGATTTATTTCGATGTTTAGTTGAAAAATGTAGTGTCCCCAACTGAGCACGCCAAGCCAGAGGCAACAGTGGCAAGGAAACCAAAACCCCATTAGGTGACCTAATGGAGAAAAATAAACCTTGGGAGAAACCAGGCTCAGTCGGGGTGCCAGTTCTCCTCTGGCCAATTAACAAACAGCGTATTATTATTATTATTATTATTATTATTATTATTATTATTATTATGGCAGCTTTACAGGTCAGAGGTCATAATAGATCTGAATTTTTGAAGGACCGGAGGCAACACGCTGGAGACGGGTTTATGGATGAAGACAGGTTTATTGAGGATGAGCCCACCTTCACCCTCAAGCTCTGTGTTTTGATGTGCTCGCCTGGTTGTGAACAGTCTGCATTGTTTTGATCCGACAGAGCCTCTGTTGTGTTGGCTGGGGATGTCTGATTAATTATTTAGCTAAGGTATTATGCTAATTGGATTTACACACAGAACCTAATAAAGATTTTTATGTCCATCATCAGGAACTACATTAGAATATCTTAGTATAGCCATTAATTTTGTCATTGGGTGTCATTGTTTTCGATTCTCTTAGGACCACAACACCTTTAACCATGATCCACTGCAAACTATCCACTTTATTCCTATGCCCCATGACACTTTGTGTGAATTCTGGGTGTAACTTCCTCTATGCCATATACAATCAGTGAAAGGCTCACTCTATGAATGCAATTTTTAAATGTTATTTTATATATATTAGGTACAATCGGATGACATTATTCTACCCACCCTTAACCCTCTGGAGTCTGTGCTGTTTTGGGGCCCTTTAGAAGCTCTGTTTTGATATGCTTTGACATTTGTGCTTTTTTCAGTTGCTTATAAACATAAAAAGGACATTTGAAAGTGTGAAAGCATCAACAAGGTACTTCCAACAGGCCTTGAATAACCCCAAAAGAGCGTTTCTTTCCACAGCAATAATGGACGGGTTAAATATCACTGTAGTAATATACACCGATTAGGCATAACATTATAACAGGTGAAGTGAATCTCTTCATCACGGCACCTGTTAGTGTCGTTTCCTCAAAGTTGATTTGTTATGAAGCAGGAAAAATGGGCAAGCGTAAGGATTTGAGCGAGTTTGACAATGGCCAATTTGTGATGGCTGGAAGACTGGTTCAGAGCATCTCCAAAACTGCAGCTCTTTTGGGGTGTTCCCGGTCTGCAGAGGTCAAAAGTGGTCCAAGGAATGAACAGTGGTGAACCGGGGGCATGGGCGGCCAAGGCTCATTGATGCACATGGGGAGTGAAGGCTGGCCCGTGTGGTCCGATCAAACAAACAAGCTATTGTAGCTTAAATTGCTCAAGAAGTTAATGCTAGTTCTGATAGAAAGGTGTCAGTAGTTTGTTGCGTATGGGGCTGCATAGCCGCAGACCAGTCAGGGTGCCCATGCTGACCCTTGTCCACCAACAGTGGGCATGTGAGCATCAGAACTGGACCACAGAGCAATGGAAGAAGGTGGCCTGGTCTGATTTTCTTTTACATCACGTGGATGGCCGAGTGCATGTGCATCGCTTACCTGGGGAACACGTGGCACCAGGATGCACTATGGGAAGAAGGCAACCCAGCGGAGGCAGTGTGATGCTTTGGGCAATGTTCTGCTGGAAAAACTTGGGTCCTGCCATCCACGTAGATTACTTTGACAGATACCACCTACCTAAGCATTGTTGCAGACCATGCACACCCTTTCATGGAAACGGTATTCCCTAGTGGCTGTGGCCTCTTTCAGCAAGATAATGTGCCCTGCCTCCTCACAACTTACAGGACTTAAAAGGATCTGCTGCAAACATCTTGTATGCAGATATCACAGCACACCTTCACGGGTCTAGTGGAGTCCATGCCTCGATGGGTCAGGGCTGTTTTGACAGCAAAAGGGGGACCAACACAATATTAGGTCATAATGTTATGCCTGATCGGTGTATATCTGTATTATGTAACATACGTTGCCTAAATCAAAAATGTTCATTAACATTGCCGATTTTAAAACACTGCTTCATGAAGCTTTTGGTGCGTTATGAATCAGCGTGTTGTACCATGATTCGGATCGCGTGTCAAACTGCTAAACTGCTGAAATTGCGTGACTTTGGCACTCCGAGCCGCTGATTTGATACGCTGTTTCATAGCTCCGAAGATTCATGAAGCAGTGTTTTGAAATCGGCCATCACTATATAAGTCGTTATTTCGTTTTTTTGGCACACCAAAAATATTCTCATTGCTTTATAATATTAATATTGAACCACTGTATTCACATGAACTGATTTAAATATGTTTTTAGTACATTAATGGATCTTGAGAGAGGAAATGTCATTGCTGGCTATGCAGGCCTCACTGAGCCATCGGATTTCAACAAAAATATCTTAATTTTTGTTCCAAAGATGAACGGAGGTCTAACGGGTGTGGAATGGCATGAGGGTGAGTCCCATTTTTGGGCGAACTAACCCTTTAACAGTTCAAATCCAATAATAAACATTAGATATTGTCTGAATGAGTGTAATGTTCCTTAGCACCACAGCCTAGCACCCATAAACCATATTCTCTGAAAGAGAGAACTTACAGTTACCTTCATTGATGCACAGTTCCTGTCCATTGAAGCGGATCATCAGAGTTACTGCTTCTAGCTAAGGTTGTACATTAACCACAATGAAGCCTCAATTTAAACAGCAAAACTCCCTTGACCAAAAGGGAAATTTTTCCTTTAGTCAAAAGTTTGACCTTTTGACTAAAGTCAACCTTATTTATATAGCGCTTTTAACAATGCAGATTGTTTCAAAGCAGCTTTACAGTGTTAAACAGGAAAATAATGCAACATAATTTTATTCAGCCGTATAGCCATTCTGGAGAAAACGGTGATGTCATCAGTTCATTTCAGTTATCATACAGTGACAGTGTGGGCTTTAGATTAATAATTTCGTTTATATGGTTCATTTAGTTTAATAATTCGATTTATTTGGATATTTAGTTGAAGAATTTAGAAAAATGTAGTGTCCCAAGTAAACTTGTGTACATCTAAGGAGAGAATCTTTCACACAATTTCCTCTATGTTTGAATGTTCAATATTTGTCCTTGCATGGCTCCAATTAAGGTTAAATGACTGTGAAATTAAACGGCAAGGTAAAAAAAAAAAAAAGCTGACAATGGCAACAATGATATCTGGGGACGGGACTGGAAAGGTACAAGAAAGGAATTATACGGGTTGTCTGCAATCAAAATACCTGTCAAAAACAGTATTGCAATTGTGAAAGCTACGCTCTCAGCTGAAGCTGTAATTTAAGCAAAGACTTCCAAATTAGACACTGTACTGTGATTGTCTTTTTAAACGCAACATGCTTCAGCAAATGCAGGACAATGAGATTTTCGCCTGAAGCTCTCAACTATTTCTTCATAACACTAGAAGCCGTGATTAAATAAACCTCTCAAAAGGAACCATGAGATTATTACAACAACAACAAAAAAACCCTTATAGACTTTTAGTGAGAGTAAAGTCTAAGTATGGATCCTTTCTAAAACATTGCAATGAGAATACCAAATACAATAAGGCCTAGTTCAAACGAGTGGTCAATAAACGGTCCCTGTTGTGTTCCCTTATTTTCTAGCTTCACATCTTCAAATTGTCAGCACACCTACTGTGGAATATATGAAACAAAGGGAATTCAGAGGGAATTCACAATAAGCTGCAGTTAAAACAAAAGCAGGGCGGATGTTAAGGAAATACCCAATGGTCTGCATTTATTCTCTCTCCTCCTTTTGATCATAATGCTGTGCAAGTGTGCCTCCTTAGTGACCGCCTCCCTGGTTTGACCTACTGGGACCCTCAAAAGGCAGCTGTCTGAAGTTGTACGGAACTCTGAAACTACTTGAAATACGAAAGTGATCAAACTGAATTAAAAGTACTTAACCTGTGCTGACATCTAGTCCTGCATGACTTGCTTACCTGGCCGAAGAGATAAGTTGGTTTTGCACTGTTGTGTTTTCTTTTGCAGTATTTGCCTTCTTTATATTCACTTAACAATAACTGTGGATATCTTCATAATTGAATTCAGTGTAAAAAAAAAATCTGCTTTTAATAAACAAGTTTTTTTTTTTAAATACTGAAATTTTAAATACTGAAATTTAACATGTATAAATCAACACGGTCTTATTCCTATTTGTTACATATTGACGCTTGGTCAGTTCCCTTCGGCCGTTAACGCTTTAACATGTTTTTTGACGCATGGTACTCCATTGATTTCAATGAGAACCTGGCGTCATATACAGACACGTTGGGCATGGTTATCGTCATGATGAAACTATATATTGGGTTATGATTTTACCATTATAACATGGAGCGTGATTCTCAATTTAATCAGCCAGCATAATTTTATTTACATTTATTTTATTTTTTTATTTACGCTATTCAGACATGTTTTGGACACGTAACCCAACCCCATCCCTAAACCCAACCCCATCCCCCATTTGTGTATTATAAAAAACTGGATATAGCAGGCAGCCACAATTTATTCAAAAAGTACAAATATTCCAAGTGTTCCAAGGCCAAACGATTGATTTGTGTGAAGAAAATCCCCAAAAGCAATCAGTGTCTCCATCCACCGAAGACCATGAACACATTTCAAAAATTGCCGCCCGAAGAAACATTATGTCAGCTTTGACAGCATTGGCTGTCGTATGTCTCGTGACCAATTGCGTCATTACATCAGCTTTGATTGTAAAATGCCATTGGCTCTTGTGTGTCTCGTGACTGATCGCGTCATGCTAAAGAGTTGGGTGTATCATTTGAATGAGATGACTGAGTGGAGTGTGTGTGTTCAGGGAGCGGCGGGATCATCATTTCAGCAATTAAAACATCAAGATCAACTCTGTTCTTCACATAAAGATATCCTATGACTTCAGAAGACTTGGAATGCAACATGAGTTAATACTTTTATACACTCTAAAAAAAAAGGTTCTATATGGCACCAAAAATGGTTCTTTGTCGTAATCATAGGGGAACCACTTTTGGTGCTATATAGCACCATATCTTAACATGTTCTGTATATGGTAGCGGTGCTATATAGCACCATAGTTAGCGGTGCTATATAGCACCTTAGTCAAAGAACCGGTGAAGAACCTCTGAAGAACCGCTGAAGAACCACTGAAGCACCAAAATTGGTGCTATATAGCACTAAAAAAGGTTCCCCTATGATTACGAGCCAAGAACCATTTTTGGTGCCATATAGAACCTTTTTTTTTTAGAGTGTACTGTTTTTGGTCAGTTTTTGCAATACCTGTGATTGTACTTTTATTTGCCTGTTACGTGTTTTATATTGTTGAGAATTGGATAGGTTTAGCGTAGGAGTAGGGTTAGTTGCTCCTGTGCATTAAAAAGTGATGCCAAGGGGTCCTGACCAAGTGTCAATGACAAATAGGAGTGAGTTGCATAAATAGTTATTCATTAGGAGTGTAACCATCTGTTTGATCGGACCACACGGGCCAGCCTTTGCTCCCCATCAATGATGCGCCGTGCATCAATGAGCCTTGTCCGCTCATCACCCTGTCGCCAATTCACCTCTATTCCTTCTTTGGTCCACTTTTGATAGATACTGACCACTGCAGACCGGGAACACCCCACAAGAGCTGCAGTTTTGGAGATGCTCTGACCCAGTCGTCTAGCCATCACAATTTGGCCCTTGTCAAACTCGCTCAAATCCTTACGCTTGCCCATTTTTCCTGCTTCTAACACATCAACTTTGAGGACAAAATGTTCACTTGTTGTCTAATATATCCCACCCACTAACTAACAGATGCCGTGATGAAGAGATAATCAGTGTCATTCACTTCCCCTGTCATAATGTTATGCCTGATCGGTGTACATAACAATGTTTTCGGTGGTGTATAAAGACTTTACATAATAAACTGTTATGTTTTTATTACCTTAGAAAGAGCCATTTCTATCTACATACACCGCGGGTCCTTTTACCGTGAAGTCACCATTTTGCACCGTCATGTTTCTAGAGTAGCCCTATAAGATAAACTGCTCTACAGACCGCTATCTACTCTCTGCTGTCTCAGATGACAACATCTTTGTCGGCCACCGTAGCTTTTCTATGTGCTTCGAGAGGGAGGGGTGAGTGGTGGGCGGTTGCAATTCACAATCTCACCGCTAGATGCTGCTAAAATTTACACAGTGCACCTTTAATACTGGCTTAATCTAAGCCCTATCTGTGAAACTGGGCCATCATTTATTTTTTTAAACTTTATTTCATAATTACCTTTTTTTCCTCTGAGGAGAAAACAGGCTTTCATAGAGATGAGCATTTGACAGCAGTTCCAAACAAAAGTAAACAGCCTTTGAGGGAGAAAAAAGGCATTTATGTTGCAACAAAGATTCAGTACAAAATTCCCAGAATAAAACCTTTTGTCATCATATGCAAGCATAACTTTCCACAGACGTTGGGTAAAACATCATCAAAGTGCATTACAGTCCTAATTTCATGCATCAGTTAAGAATGGGCATGGGACCAATAAAAACATGGCTTTTGATTAAAGAAGGCCACATTCACTGCACACGAGCACACTGACCTCACACACTTTCTCTGATACAAAATCATTTTTACTTCCACAGAACATTTTTCCTTTAGGTTCTTGACTAGATCCCGTGGGATAAATAGCACCTGTGTGTAAGTCAGGGTTATCGGGACTGAAAATGAACTGTCCCCTCTGCTGAATGGAATGGAAGAAGATAATAGCTTGAAGAAGAACACTGAAAAGAACCATTGAACTTACAGGAACTGTCGTGTTGTAGAAGCAGCAGCCTCGGACTTGAAGAGCACGTCCCTGGAAGTCTTCAAAGTTCAGTTTAGATCAACATTTTCATCAATAAACCCATAAATTTCAATTTGAACCCCGTCAACCAAGGTAGTTTGTCTTGTTAAGAATCAAAACACCAGATATTCTGGTCTTTTTAGCAGGGATGTCAATATATTTTCTTTTAAATTATGATGAAAATTAGCTATAAACAGTGCCGTTAAGCTTGTAAGCTATTAGTCTCATTTTTGTCACCACAATAAATCTACGTCTCTCCTCAGAAGTGTGTTGATTGTGCCCTTGAATTATCGCCTCATTTATTTTGATTCATCAGCGTGCTTGAGCCCACCGTTCCAACCAAGGGTGGGGCGCATTAGTTTCAAGGGAATTATTAGACTTCAAAAGTTTGCCTTGAAATCACTTTGCCACTTTTTTGATCTCTTGGAGTCCTGATAAGACAAGAAATCTAATCGTTTTTGAAGACTGATAAGAAGAGCTGTCACCGCTAGTTGCCGGAATGGAGCAAAACCACTGCCTCAAAAACAGCTCGTCACCCTCTTTTATACAGAAATTAACAGGCAGCCATGCATTTGATGTGCATGGTCATCAGGGACATGATCTGTTTGTAATTTTACACTGACTGAACTAGTTTTTACTTTAAAAAAAACTTAACTGTTTAGGGCTGCACGATTTATGGGACGAAATCTAATTGCGATAGAAAATATTATTTAAAATGTGAAGTCCATGATTGCTGTGCTTGTTTGTAGGGCTCAAGCAGCAACCTCCCCCAGTTTCTCTTGAAGCCATGTGGAAGTGACTTAAACTGCAATTAATTGACTGGCCTCTAGAGACAGGCTCCAAAAGGATTCTGCTCCCTTTTGGAGCCTGTCTCATTAAGCCCCATGTTAAAATGCCCAACTTTATAGCGGAATTTTTTTGTGGGTTTGGTCTATACAGCTAATTTTGCCCTTCATGACAACTGTGAGGGGGGTGAATTATCATAACTCATTTGTTTAAATTATTAAGCCTTAAAGTTCTGCATAATTAAGGCCGTGGTCAATTGAGTGACAGGTGGATTGCTGCTGCTGTCACTACTAGCCGTTTGTCTGCTGTCTGTTAGCTCCACCCACTTCACCTGTTAGCTCCTCTTTGCTCATTTTCATTTATCCGGGAGTGACACGCGGTGACGCGCTACCAAGATGGCAACGGCCACACTTTATGTTGCGTTCACACTGGATGCGAATGACGCAAATAAATCGCACTATTCGCTCGAAGTTGGATGCTTGAACATTTTAAGTTTACTCACTTCATTCGGGCATGAAATTCGCTTCATTCACGCGTGACATTCACTTCACAACAGACGCGAATTTGCGTCATGGGAGGGGCTTCTGCCAGCTGGCTCGTCTCATTGAGAAATGGCTGACATGGGCTGTGTTTACACATCTTTTCTGTTAAAATCTACTGTTAATGTGTGACAAAACGTAGTTTTAAGACTTTTTCAGGCGATAATATAGTTGTTTAAAGCTCAAATCTGTGGTTTATTTATAAAAAGAGTGCCTATTTGAACATTTTATCTGGCGTTTTCGGAGTTGTGAGCTCCAGTGGATCAGCGGTGCTCCACGCTCATTTACCCCGGGGAGAGGAGCCTTTCCTCGGCTAGTCCTTCTGCCATCTGCCGCTGGCTCTGATGTCTCTGTGGTGTCTCGAGCTATAATTCGTCTTGTGTCGATTTAACGGCCGATCTTTGGTCTCATGGATCTATAATTTGTTCCCTGGCAAATCGTTTAGGGTGAGGGCAAAGTGAAGTTTCATTACTTTTTTATTTTTAGGCTATAACTTTACATTACAGTTGCCGACTAGCACTGACTTTGAATGTTTGACTGAATTGTCTGCTTTATTTAATGTTTATCTTATTATACCTTTTACTTATACTTTTGTATTATTGATCAAACATAAACTTGCATTTAACAAAAAGAGACTGGGTTGTGTTTCATGTCATTTAATGTTATCACAGTGATAATCATATTTTCTGAACCAGATATTAACATGCAGATTTTCTCCTCATTGTTGTCACTACTAGAGTAAGCTCCTGATTGGTTAACACGGCGCGAATATCCGGCAAAGTTCAGATTTTTCAACTCGGGCGATTTACGGCATTCACACGAATCACGCGTCAAACGCTCAATTCGCGCCGCGTCATTCGTGCGTATCACGTCATTCGCGCGAATCGCACCGCAGAATGAGTATTCGAGTCTTTGCATTGACTTAACATGTAAATCACTCGCGCGTAACGCATCCGGTGTGAACGCACCATTAGACTTCAGAAACGCTCTTCAGAAACCTATGGGCGACGTCATGGACACTACGTCCATAATTTTTTACAGTCTATGGTAGGGCTGCACAATTTGGCCAAATTTTGTTAATATCAATATGGCTATAAAATAAAAATAATAATAATATTAAATTATTTTACTTTAATATTATATATATATATTCTTGGATGTTTTGAGGCTCTTAGCATGTATGAAATTTAATGAAACTCGACACACATATCACAGACGTCGGCCAGTAGACATGGGCAATACATTAGAAACTGGAGTAGAGAGGGAGCTCAGTAGCGCCACCTTTTATAATCAGGCTGAAATATTAACTACTCCTCCTTCACACGATTCACACCAAACATTCTGAACATGATGGCAAGACATTAAAGATGTTAAATTGTGAACGGATGTTGGATATCTCAAACGATGTTGCCATGGCGAGCAATTAAATTGGTGATTAAAAAGTGGGACTTGCTGCTTGCAGATATATTACTAATATTAATGGCTTAAATTATTCATTTTCAAACATCAAATCATCAAGCGTTGACAAAAACCAGAGGTCCATCAACTTACATAAATGCACTTCTCATTACAAGTTTGAGAAGACGGTTGGTACATGTTGTGTTCCCAAATGCAAGTTAAAGTGACCCAAATGATCAGAAGTCGGAAAGTTGAGCAGAATCTCTCGGAGGCGCTGCAAACATCGGCTGATAATGAGCTACTCACATGTGAGAACACATTGTCATGCTTCAATCTGAAACACACAACGCATATACTTATTTAATTTAATCTCACAGCCTTTGCAATTTGATAACTGCACTAAGGCCGCGTGTCCACCAAAGCGTTTTTATCCAGCTGAAAACGCTAGGCACTCTGCTGAAAACGCCTCGCTGTGGGCACTTGAGAGCGTTTTGGCAGCTTTTTTTCAGTTGAGACTCTTTGCTTGTTATGATACGGAATATCCATGGAAGTGTTACTAGTATCTCATTTCACAGATAGTTTGTTTCTGTATTGATTCTATATAAAAATGCAGGTACAATGTAAAGTATTTCCTCTGGCTCTTGTTTTAAAGTATTTTGTTCCGTTATTATATTGCTTGTTGTCATCTGCTGACGTTGTACAGTACAAACAGAACGTGGTGGTTGGTCGGTGTTGTATTTGTCCCGCCCCTCCTTCACTGTGATTACGGCTGGGTGACAAGTGACAGTGATGAGCGCTGCGCTTTACTCAAAGTTGAACATTCTTCAACTCTCGGCGACCAGTAAAAAACACTGAACGCTCAGCGCTTGAGGGTGAAATACTCCTCAGCGCCTCGTTATGCACATGGCGTTCTAAAAACGCGATGCTCCCATTGAAAACAATTGAATACGCCAGCCAGCTGAGTGAAAAAAATGCTTTGGTGGACACGCGGCCTAAGCTATTTAGTTTTTTCTGGTTTATTTGCGATTAATCATGCAGCCCTACTGTATAAAGACTTGGCACCAAGTTAGATTTAAAGAAAGACACTTTTTCCAAAGATACTGATCGATCCAACTGCAGCAGGGGGAAAAAAACTGTATATAACACACAGAAGAGATTCGGTTGATTACATTTTGTCCCTTAGGTATGAATGTCTGATTCATTTGCTCACTGCCACATGGTGAAAAGCACACACAACATCTTTGACGCTAATTAGAAGCCACAAGCTACACATGATTCAGAGGTTTGAAATGATTGCATGATTCCAAAGGGAACAACAACATACAATGACTGACTCACTGATTCCGACTCTCAAGATCAACTCTCTCAATACCAAATTGAGATTCTTTCACTACACTCACACTACACACACACACACACACACACACACACACACAAAAGGTTCTATATGGCACCAAAAATGGTTCTTGGCTCATAATCATAGGGGAACCTTTTTTAGTGCTATATAGCACCAATTTTGGTGCTTCGGTGGTTCTTCAGAGGTGCTATATAGCACCTTAGTCAAAGAACCAGTGAAGAACCTCTGAAGAACCGCTGAAGAACCTTTCTGGCCACGATGAACAGTGTTCACGTTTTTAGAAATGTTTTTTTGATGGCTTTATCTTGGAATTCAAGGAAGTAATTGAGTTGGGTCTTAGGGAACTGGCATTGAGGCATCTTACATCCATCAAATCTGCTTTTTGTTTTGACGTCCATCATAAATGTTGTTATTTCTGTACGATATCCAAGTTCACTTACACTACCTATGGGAAAGAAAACCTTTAAAAGCATTTATTATCTGTTTCTTTTCTGCATTTACCGCGGACAGCAAGTGAAAAATTGTATTGCTCAGAGATTGCTCTAGCTCATGAGACTTGATGGAGTTTTATTTAAGAATCAAATTTGTCTCAACATTCTGTAATGACTTTGCTCCACTCTGGGTTTTCATATTTCCTAATACAAATAAAACAAATGATATATACAAAGAGTAGCTAAACATGAATTTGGACAGCATGATTATTTTGTCTTGAATTTAATGAGAAATATTTCAAGACATCGATTTTAAGGGTTCACCAATAATACAATTCTGGCTGATGTAGTTGAGCAGATTACGTTTTATTATTACTTTCATACTATGGCCAATAACATGATAACTGATGAATGGCCAATATTAAAATTCTGAACCGTTTTTGTAGCTAATCTAAAAATGAATATTAATATATCATCATGTACATATAATGCTTTGATCACTATATTACTTTTTAACATTTTAAAAATAATTAAATTACTAGTGATTTTGAGTATTAACATTGAGTGTTACATGACAGCAAGAGTAATCTAAATGAAAAAAAAAATCATAAACAATAATTTATTGATTGATTGATTTTAACATTTTAAAAATTGTTAAAGGTGTCATGAACTGGCTTTTAAAAAAATGTTATACTGTTGTCTATTTGCGTGATTTTTTACATTAAAAACATTATAATGAATAAGTAATAGGCTATTTTCTGCCATGGTTTTGAGGCTCTCTGAAAAACGCTCGGTTTTGATGGGCGTGCCGCACTGAAGACTTGGAAGTAAACGCCTGCGGCTAGGATTGGATAAGATTTGCATATTTATCTGCACGTTTCCACCCACGGCACTGACAGATTGTTCCGTATTAGCATAGTTTCCGCCAGTTGTACAGTGTTCGCCATTTTCTCCATGATCGAGCATCTATAGCGACAACAATGTCTTGTAAGCAAATGCAGATGCATTGCCTGAACGAGGGACAATTCAAGGCAGGTTCTGCTAAAAAGTTAAATCTCAAGGATGGATCAACTTTTTGTTATCCAGCTTATAGTCTCCGGAGCGACACTGGTTGCGGCTGTAATGAAAGGGAAAGTGCGAACTTTATTACAGTTCATCTGAGTTGTTTTACGGATATAAAGTTTACCAGTTAAGTAAGCACCCCCTGAAAAGGCATAAGGTGTGTATATATTTGTTTACTGTTAGTTGTAACGAGTGTTTTTGTGTAATTTGCTGTGTATGCTGATGATAATGCAAGGGAGAGAGAGTGTTTATGGAGGACTTTAGTAGTGTTTAGTGTGTTTTATTCAGCTCTAACAGTGATTTTCTGGAGTGAAAACAGACGCTTCATCTTTTGTGTGATGAACAATAAACTTCATAAAACTCATCAGTAATGTTTTGGCCATCTATCAGGTCCACTACAAAATGCTTGTACAAATAGTGGATACAAGCAAGATGGCAATAAGCCAAAACTGGAATGAAACTAAACTATACTTGTTCTATCTACATGCAGCATATATTCTCTGACTCTGTAAGCATTAGAGTCCGGTTGGAACTGAACACCGTTAGTTTCTGACATGTTCTGTTGTTGTTGCACAAGCTGAACAGGCAGGGAGCACCAGCTCATTTGCATTTAAAGGGACATACACAAAAAAGGTAATTTTAACACGCTATTAAACCGTTAAATACAATATCTCCCTTTGGAGTGGACTTTGAGCTTTATAACCTTGCAGATCTTTTTTATGCTCAAACAGCAACATTACACACCAACTAATTAGACTCCCCCCATTGACACGACATCCTCAATAAACCCGTCTCCGGTGTGATGACTCTGATCATTCGAATATTCCTATTTAATAATTGTTTAATCAATATGTCATCCTCAATAAACCCGTCTCCGGCCTGATGGCTCCGATCTTTCGAATATTGCTATTTAATAATTATTTAATCAATACGTCATCCTCAATAAACCCGTCTCTGGCGTGTTGCCTCCGATCTTTTGAATATTCCGATCTAATATGACCGATAAATCTAATATGAATCGATCAATCGATCATCCAAACTAATATGACCCCTGTCCTGTAAAGTTGCCAGAATAATAATCATACGCTGTTTGTTAATTGGCCAGAGGAGAACTGGCACCTGACTGAGCCTGGTTTCTCCCAAGGTTTATTTTTCTCCATTAGGTCACCTGATGGGGTTTTGGTTTCCTTGCCACTGTCGCCTTTGGCTTGGCTTGCTCAATTGGGGACACAAAATGTTTCAACTAAATATCCAAATAAAACGAATTAGTAAACTAAATTAACTATATAAACTAAATTACTGATCTAATTACTAATATAATGCCCACATTGTTACTGTATGATAATTGAAATGAGCTGATGACATCACCGTTTTCTCCAGAGCGGCTGTACGGCTGAATAAAATTATGTTGCATTATTTTCCTGTTTAACACTGTGAAGCTGCTTTGAAACAATCTGCGTTGTAAAACGCGCTATATAAATAAAGTTGACTTGACTTGACTAAAGTTGAAAAGCGTAAAAGTGGAAAAGCATAATACCTCTCATTTAACCTTTCTGCTGCCTTTAATTGAGCTATTAAAGGGACCAAATATGTGATTTTTCATTCTTCTCCTTCTGTGGTAGTTATTTTCCCAAAACTTTTGAAAACCAAAAAACAACAAAGAGAATTGACACAGTTATTCACAGTGGACAGATTACGGCCAGGAGGCTTGTCAGTCAGAGAATTTCATTAACTTCTACAGTGCAGCTTGTTTTTAACAGCATTGTAAGTATTTACAGTCAGACACCCCAGAGACTAGAAAGTCCCCAGTCAAGGCCTTTATGTCTCTTATCTGTCCTTCAAATACACATTTGGTGGAAAGGGTAAACTGGATTACACTGCATACCAATCAAACTAGAGATCCACCAGCAGGGCAGATGCCAATAATGCAACCTTAAAATAAAATTAATTATGCTATACATGAACAGTCATAGATGCAGAAACTTCTGTGGTGTTAAACTTATTATTTGCAAATAATTACAGAAATTACAGGCTTATAAGAAGTGTACACATTCATCAGTACTTTTTATTGCGTACAGCCAACATGTGAGGCCTTGAGCATGTAATTTGAAGACAGAATTTGTTTCATTTAACTTAAATGGCAGGCAATACAATATCTGATGAGGTTTGAACACAGATAATGGATTCACGTGGAACTGGATTTGGAACACGTGGAACACTGCTCTCCGTTGCATGTGCTCCTGGCCAAGGTTCTTGGTGAGGTAAAATTTACATCTGAATGGCCATTTTCATTGTGTTCACCACATGTAATCCTCTGTTTGCATAGTTAAGCATCATTCTTTCCCTACAGCGTTTGAATGTCACCAACATGTCTACTGACAGTGCTGCTGCTGCTTATTATTTATCATAATGCATTTATCACAACAATGACCATGAGAAACACTGTCATTATGCTTCTTTGAAATGTGACTTCAAAGAAATATACAGTGCATATCCAAACAAGTATTCATTCCGTTTCTGACCTTTCTGAATTAAACTTTAAAAAAAAGAAGAAAATATTCACCACCTCCACAAGCTGCCCGAATTTTTGTGTTTTTCTCAGATCTCTCTTATCAGCATGGTGAACGTGGCATAATTAAACATAAATACATTCGCCAGAGCAGATGTTCAAATGACTGTATTCAAAGAAGAGAGCAAAAGACAAGTAGACAAATACGACAGCCATCTGTTATAGAAGGTTGTCATTTTCTGTGCCATTTACATCCGCCGTTCAGCATTCTGAGTTTTGAACATAATCAATTTGAGAATGTTTGCTCACAGACCATCATAAGAACTGGAATTCGCAGTTGATCATTTTTTACATGCAGAAAACATTGTATGGCCTCATTCAAGTTAAGCAATTAAAAAAAAAAAAAAAAGGCATTCTGGAGATCTATTCAAGCCACTATATTGCCCTGTCCATCTGAAATAATTTGTATTTTTATTTTTTACAGTGCATCCGGAAAGTATTCACAGTGCTTCACTTTTTCCACATTTTGTTATGTTACAGCCTTATTCCAAAATGGACTAAATTAATTGTATATCCCAATTCTACAAACAATACCCCATAAGGACAATGTGAAATAAGTTTGTTTGAAATCTTTGCAAATTTATTTAAAAAAAAAAAAAAAAAGGAACAAAAAAAATCACATTTACATAAGTATTCACAGCCTTTGATCAATACTTTGATCAATACAAAGTTACTGGGTTGTCCTTTTTCACATTTTCTGGGTTGGTAGATGCATCGGGGACCCAATTATAGCACTTAAACACGGGAAAAGTCAGATTTTTATGATATGTCCCCTTTAAACACGGTTGAAGCACCTTTGGCACCAACTACAGCCTCTAGTTTTTTTTGAGTATGATGCTACACTGTAAGCCTATACAGGTTGATTAAACTTTAAAAAATTATGGAAACTCGTTGCCCTAAAAAAAGGTAATTTTGTCTTGTTGAAAAAACAAAACATTTCCAGTTTAATGTACTTAAGATTTCAACAGCATTTAATTAAAAACTTTTAGTTAGTTGAACTAACAGTTTTTAATTCAGTGGTATTGGAATTTTAGGTCACCATGATGGAGATAAGTGTTCATTTTAGTTGGGCTCTTGGCTCTTGACTCTTTAACTTTAGTTTTTCGCTGACTGCTTTAACTGTGTGTTTATAAAGCACATTTGTTATGGCAAGGAAAAGCAAATTGTAAGAATAAAAGAGAATTAGTCACAGTTCAGATGCATAATTTATTCATGCCGCAATGCATGCTGGGACCCATGGGGGAGTTTTGAGTGGTGGTACCCAGCATGCATTGCAGCATGAAGCTTTTCATTGTCACCATTGTTGAGATTAATACGTTGATTCTTGATGTCTGCATGCATATAAGTAATGCTGTAGATTTAAACCTTTTGAGCACTACATGGTTTTAAAATCTTGAATATTATTCAATTACCATAACAGTGCTGGATCTCATGCTGTAGAATAACATAAATAACATCACGTAAATACAAAATTGATAACACATTACACTGTTAGACATTTATAAGAGATTTTACAGTAACTTACTGTATTTGAGATTTACAGTACAATAACCGCATTTCAGTTTACAGTAACTACATGTTACTGTAATTTTGTAATACAGTACCGTTACTGTAAACCTTGGTTAACAGTGCATTAATCCTAATCCTATTCAATCATTAATACTTACTGAATTACATTAATTCTTACATTAATCTATCCTACAGAAGTAATCCAAACAGACAATTATTATGAAATATAAAATTCTTTATTTAAAACATTTTAAGTGCTTTAACTGAAACATGTAAATGTGTGGAAAAAGTTCACTTTAAAACATCCTCGAATCAAATCTTATTTTCAGAAAATCATGTATAAAAGTAATCAGAGTGCATTCAATATCACTTATTTTACATTTATGCATTTGGCAGACGACTTGCATTGCATTCAAGATACACATTTTACATTTTGTCAGTTTTTGCTTTCCCTGGGAATTGAACCCATGACCTTGCTAGCGCCACACACTATTGTTTGAGCTACAATTTTAAAAACTCTGTAGAAAATAGTTGGTAGAATACTGTAAATAGTTGGTAGAATACTGTAAATAGTTGGTTGAAGAATACTGTAACTTTGGTGCAAAATACACATATACATGAATAAAATATAAACAAAGAGCAAATGAATTCTGAAACAAGTTAACACAACACAACACACAAGTTTCATGTCTGTACCGATCTGTGCCATCTTCCACATTGGATGATTTCAAACAGGAACCAGGATTCTGCTCCATTATGGCAAGAAGTCCCTCTAGATAAGAATGATATGAAGTTAGTCATACAATTTGAGTATACACAAACTTTTTACACTGTTGGAATTTAATAAAAAATAATAATCCCATTACAATTCATCATAATGGTAAAATACTATTTTATAGACAGTTAACACTTTGAGGTACACCTAGCTCAACGTATGCTGTCTAGTCTAATCCAGTCCTGCAATGCCTTCATGAAGATGTGAAATGAAATGTTTAGTTTTTGTTTTCGCTGGTGATTCAATGTTATGAATATTTTGAAGAATGTACTTTGTAGTGATGCTGAACCTGATTGCATATTAGAGAGGTGTCGCTGTTATTTAGCTTAACAAAATTGATATTGAGTAAAAAACTAAAGAAAACTGTCAGTACATAATAGTAGCAGCAGCACAAACTACATGCTCCAAAAAAGTAATATTACTGAATCACCTCAACATGATTTCACAAACTATTTAATCAAAAACAACAATGTAACCTTTTATTGCAGGATGGATTACATGTATACTGCATTAGCTTTAGTAAGGTATCCTCAAACTTAATGCTACATTCACACGGGGCACCGGCGTTAACGCTTCTCATTTACTTTGAATGGTTGACGTCATGCGTTGCTGAACTGAATTGTGGGTTCCGTCGCGTCGCTTCACTCACGTTGCAAGCGGCAGAAGTTGAAAGGTGTGTTGGACATCAGCTGTGGCTGGATGCAACCAATTGGCGAGAGTAGCCGCATGCAGGCGGGGAGGAGCTGCAAACGGAGACGTGAAGTCTGACACTTTCTGCTTCCCGCAGTGCCGCTCGCGCTGTGTTTGCATACTTTATCACAGCTGAAGTGAAATAAATGCAATATTTGTCAATACACAGATGTTTCAGAGACATTTTTTGTCATGTAATACTTTATGCACTGCTTAATACAGCGTGTGTTTGTACAAGAATAAAGTTAACATACAAGCCTAAACTATCAATGAAGTGCGGGTCTACGTTTTTCATCTGTTTTATTTTGATAAACATGACAATATAACATCGCAACTACATGAAAAGAGGTTTAACTGTTATAAAAGAGATTTGTGCGCATTAGAGGAACTGAAGGTTTTAGAATAAACACGAAACACATGTGATCGCTGTCATGCGGAGAATCTGGCCAATCGTGGAACAGCTGTGTCATCATCAAAGTCCGTGCAGTCGCTCTAGAGAAACTGCACCGGCTGTATTAGCCGACTGCTCTCGAGGTGCTTTGATGCCATACGTCACTGTCACGTGGCGTCGGCGCTGTCTCAGGTCAGACAAAATTTCTAACCGGCATGACGCCCTGTGTGAATGCAGCGTAAGTGTCTGTGTACATTACATATTCTATTAAAAAAGTGTCTCACCTAGTCCAAGTTTTTCCATTCAAACTCCATTAGGTGGCGAAGGAAGGATGACACTCTGTTGTTGATTACAGTTGTCTTCCTGTTCACAACTTCCCCGGTCTTCCGACTCACTCCGGTTTTGGTGGTGCATCTTGTTCCCTCCTCTGGGTTTTTCCTCACGAAAAAAACTTAAAGCAAGAGAAAATTAAGAGAATAAAGATATTTTAAATTTCATCACCCTTAGTGCCTTTGCTTTAAATGTTTTTGGTAACACTTTAGAATAATGGTCCGTCATTAAACGGATAGTTCACAAAAAAAAAAAAAAAAAGTAATTTCTGTAATTTACTCGCCCTGTTGTTCTAAACCTTTTAAAGAATGTTTGTAACCAGACAATTTTGAGGCACCATTCACTTCCATAGTAGGAAAAAATTACTATAGAAGTGAATGGTGCCTCAATCTGTTAGGTTACAAACATTCTTCATCTTCTTTTGTGTTCAGAAATGTATTCAGGTTTGCACTTGAGCAACATTATTCTAAAGTTTTGCCATGTTTTTTTCATAAATTATATTTCATCTGCCAAAATCATCCAAAAATTGTCCAGGACTGCTTAAATTCCAGAAAATAAAATTATAATCTGTCAGTCCTGGACAAACACAGTTTTGGATTATTTTAGTATAATATAATTTATGGAAAAAAAAAAAACATGGTACATGGCTAGTTACAGCTAAAAAGAGGTGGAAAAACTAAATAATTTTGTGATTCAGTTAAACAGACCCGACTAAAACATACAAGAAAAACTTTGAATTATCAGTAATATGTGGAGAAACAAAGAGGGGTAACGTTACTTACCGTTGTATGAGTTCCAGTGTCGCACAGCACAGGCAGGCTCCTGGTATTCTTATCTAAAATGTAAAAATAAATCATGTCAATCCAAATGTAAACTTTGCTTGTTAACGACATTATTTTTGCAACTAGTGGCCAACGTTAATTTACTAACTAACGTCGTCCTAATGTACGCTTAATATGCTCGATAAACAAAATCTTCATTGTATTGGTAAAGTTAATTCAATAAACTCACTAACGTTAAGTCTTTTTAAAAATAAAACGTTAGGTTTATGTTACCTCAGTTTTAGTACCAAAGCTGAAGCAAATGATAACCTAACGTTATGTAAAGTATGTAGTCCGGGCCGTGAGCTCTCTCCTCTGGCAGTAACGTTACACACGACGCTGGCTGCACTGGTTCCTAATCTAATTCAATAAACTTTTTTTTTTTTTTTAAATAAAACGTTAGGTTTGCCTCAGTTTTTAGCAGCAAAGTTTAAGCAAATGATAACCTAACGTTATGTAAAATATGTTCCCCTTCGAGGGAACTCGCACTGCGTCGTCGAGTGACAACACTCTGGGAACGCCCACAGCGTTACGCATCTGAAGCATGAATGAAATCAAGCCAATCTGATTGGTGTCGCGTCGTGACGTAGTAGATGACGGCATACCCGGAAGATACAAAAAGGAAGCTTATGCAAACACACACTAGCTTTTTTGCTCTTCAGCGAAGCGCTCTGTTTTGTCAGTCTTATTTGATGTTGTTTGTCTACCAACGTTGTTCACAAGCAGGGCTCGCGAACCCCGTGGCTGGTCCCGTGTCTGTCGAAAAAAAAAAAAAGACAGCACGGTTGATCAATCATGGGACTCGCAGATGGGCTGTCAGGGGAACTTGAGAGGGTGTTGAGGCATCTTCTCCTTCCCTGTTTGACAGTTCCATTGTTCTCCTTCCCCGTGTGGAAGCCCGCGCTGCGGCTTCTTCCCCCGGGGTGGAGGACCCGATGCGTGAGCTGTCTGATTCTGAGGAATTAGACGTGCTCCGTATCGAGGCTCGCCATTTCCTATGCTAGATTCAATCTCGCGTTGCAAAAAAAAAAAAAAAAAGGCAGTGCGTAGGTTCGAGTCTGCTAGTGAAGTGATACAACGTGATACGGTGAAATGTGATACTGTTGGGTGCGAGGCATGCGGTCAGCACCTGAGGGTGCTGGCTGTTTTCATTGAGAAATATCTCGACGCGTACTGCCGTGCGCTTTTCGGGTGTTTCAGCCTCGCGCCTGTTTGGCTTTTTTTCCCGAGGGATGAAAGCCAATTGTATTATAAGGGCTCGAGCCACGTTGCTGAGGCAACATGTGGTTTACGAGTCCGTATAAATACAATAAAGCAGTATCGTCTGGTGTTATTTCCGACCATGTTTCACTGTATTGTGGATACTGTTGGGTGCGAGGCATGCGGTCAGCGCCTGAGGGTGCTGGCTGTTTTCATTGAGAAATATCTCGACGCGTACTACCGTGCGCTTTTCGGGTGTTTCAGCCTCGCGCCTGTTTGACTTTTTTTCCGAGGAATGAAAGCCAATTGTATTATAACGGCTCGAGCCACGTTGCTGAGGCAACGTATGGTTACGAGCCATATAAATACAATAAAACAGTATCGTCTGATGATTTGGGCTGTATTTAATTCTGAGGAATTAAATAATATAGGATCTGACTTTGAGGAGTTAGATATTCAGCCTATCATTCAGACCATATTATGGCTGCATTTAATTAATATTATCTAACGTGAGGAGTTAGATGTATTTTTTATTCAGCCTGTTATTCAGACTAGGTTGCACGGGTTGGGTGATTATGATGACATTTAATTCTGAGGAATTGAGTGTATGTTATCTGACTTTGATAAGTTAGATACTTTAATCGGTCTGTCACCCAAGCGTGTTTGACTTGTCTGGATATTCATCTAAGAGGGAGCCCTCCTGAAGTTGATGTCGTTCTCGCCGCCTGGTGGCCTGCGGGACACATCAGTTTCAGGCGGTTGCTAGGCGCAGTGTCCGCCCTAGTATTGCGGCCCTGTCGAGCTGCTCCCTTAGATGAGGCCCCTGCTGGCCAGCCCCCTCTCCCGGGTAGGAGCGACCGAGGTCGTTTTCCCCCAGGAGCTCTCGGGAAATCAGTGCTGTGTTCCCGCCGTCAAAGACGCTTCGGGCCTCACTGATTTCCCGCGCACACACGCTGCCTTCGTCGCCTCCAAAGGGACTTGCGACTGGGCAGCGAACGTGTGCGCCCACCGAAAATCGTTCTCAACCGCTCCCTGCCGGTTAGCCGCTTCAGGGGGGTCGGGAACGAGTTTCGGTTGACACCCGAGGCCAGCCTCGAGAGGCTGGTTCCCTTAGTAGATTATCTTGGCGCATGGTAATGCCTTCCGAGTGTATCTACATGGGTCCTGCAGACTGTAGAGCTGGGTTACAGGCTGCAGTTCGGTTCTCCTCCCCCGAGTTTCAACGGGGTGGTCCGGACTGTGGTCGGCCCAGAGCAGGTTCGGGTTATGGAACAAGAAGTACAAGCCCTGTTAGCCAAGGAAGCCATAGAGCGGGTTCCTTTGGCGGACAGGGACTCCGGGTTCTACAGCCGGTACTTCATAGTTCCAAAGAAGGATGGTGGGTTGCGTCCGATTATAGATCTCAGGCTCTTGAATCGGTCTCTGAGGAGATTCAGGTTCAAGATGCTCATAATTCCAGCCATCGTGAGTCAGATCCAGTCCGAGGACTGGTTCGTCACGATAGATCTAAAGGACGCATACTTCCATATTTCCATCCTTCCATGTCACAGGAAGTTCCTGAGGTTCGCTTTCGGGGGCGAAGCGTACCAATATCGGGTTCTTCCCTTCGGCCTGGCACTCTCCCCTCGCGGTGGCGGTTCGGCATCGAGATGTCGTTCTGGCCCACATCAAATGCTTGGGACTGAGACTCAACACGAAGAAGAGCGTGTTGACGCCCTCCCAGCGGACTACGTTCCTGGGGGTTGTATGGGACTCCACGTCGATGCGGGCACAAATGTCCCCCGCACGCGTGGAGTCCATACTGGCGATGGTCTCCTGAGTGAAGCCGGGCCGCAGCCTCACTGTGAAGCAGTTTCAGAGACTGCTGGGGCTCAGGGCAGCAGCGTCCAAGGTGATACCTTTTGACCTGCTGCACATGAGACCCCTACAGTGGTGGCTTAGGGCCAGGGGGTTTTCCCCGAGGGGAAATCCGTTTCATATGATCAGGGTAACGCGCAAATGCCTTCGTTCCCTCGTCATATGGCGGAAACCTTGGTTCCTGTCCCAAGGACCAGTGCTGGGAGCATCATGTTGCCGGAGAGCCGCTTCAACAGATGCTTCCCTCACTGGTTGGGGCGCGGTCATGGAAGGCCGTTTTGCGAGAGGTCTGTGGGAGACCCGGCATTTCTTCAGGGCACATCAACTGCCTGGAGATGCTGGCGGTCTACAAAGCTCTGAGGAGCTTTTACCCAGACCTCCGCGGCCACCATGTCCTGATACGCTCAGACAACACTTCGGTTGTCGCGTATCTCAATCACCAGGGGGGTTTGAGGTCGCGCCCTCTATGCAGACTGGCGCATCAAATCCTCCTGTGGTCCCAGGGGAAGTTATCGTCCCTCAGGGCGATGTACATACCCGGAGACCAAAATCAGGGAGCAGACATCCTGTCGAGGCAGGGGCTGAGGCCCGGGGAGAGGCGACTCCACCCAGAGGTGGTGGAGGCCAGGTGCGAGAGATTTGGCCCAGTGGAAGTGGACCTGTTCGCGTCTCGAGAGACGTCCCACTGTCCACTGTGGTTCTCTCTCAAGCATCCAGCTCCGTTTGGGCTGGACGCCATGATGCAGACGTGGCCGAGGCTGCGTCTGTACGCATTCCCCCGATCGCTCTGCTCCCGAGAGTTCTGGAGCGGGTCCGCCGGGAGGGCATCAGCCTGCTCTTAGTAGCACCCCGGTGGCCCACTCGAGTATGGTTCTCGGACATCATAGCTCTGCTAGACGACTCTCCGTGGCAGGTTCCTCTGAGGAGGGATCTGCTCTCTCAGGCAGGGGGCACAATATTTCACCCCCGGCCAGAGTTTTGGAGCCTCTGGGCCTGGCCCCTGAGGGGGCTCGGTACCTAGAGGCGGGCCTGTCAGCAGAAGTGGTCGAGAACTTACTCAGCTCCAGGGCTCCTTTTACCAGGAGACTGTACAGCCTCAAGTGGAATGTATTTTCCACTTGATGTAGAGAGCGTGAGGTGGATCCAGTTAACTGCCCAGTGGCTTCAGTGCTGGAGTTCCTCCAAGATCGCTTCTCCGCTGGTCTTACCCCGTCCACCCTGAAGGTGTACGTGGCTGCCCTTGGGGCTTTCCACGCACCTCTAGGTGATGGACCCTTGGGGAAGCACCACCTGGTTGTACAGTTCCTCCGTGGGGCTCGGAGGGTGAGGCCTGCGGCTCGCTCCAGAGTCCCAACCTGGGACCTGGCGGTGGTTCTGGAAGGGCTGGCTGAGGCCCCCTTCGAGCCACTGGAGCTGGCTGAGCCTGAGAACCTGACCCTGAAGGTGGCCTTTCTACTCGCCATTACCTCTCTGAGGAGAGTGGGAGATCTCCAGGCCTTGGCGGTCACGCCAACTTGCCTGGAGTTTGCCCCCGGCTGAGTAAGGGCCATCCTTCACCCTAGACCGGGTTACATTCCCAAGGTTCCATCTCAGGGAGCCCGGTCTCTGGTTCTTCAGGCTTTCCATCCCCCTCCCCACCTGACGGCGGAAGAGGGGAGACTTCATCTGCTCTGCCCGGTCAGAGCCCTGAGTATTTATCTAGAGAAGTCTTCCCATTGGAGAAGGTCAGACCAGTTGTTGGTGTGCTTTGGCTCACCCAAGAAGGGGCTGCCTGCGTCAACTCAGACGATCAGTAACTGGATCGTCCAGGCTATAGCCACGGCTTATAGGGTGCGCAATTTGCCTTCATCCATGGCCGTGAGGGCCCATTCCACCAGGAGCTTGGCTTCCTCAGTGGCCCTCCTTTCTGTGTCTCGCTTCAAGAGGTATGCGAGGCGGCCGGGTGGGCCACCCCGCACACCTTCATAAGATTCTACAGTCTGCACCTCCCGGTGACGCCTGGTGCTCGAGTTCTTGCGTCCTAAGTGTGCCTGGGTACCCAGCTTCACACTGGGACGTGGGGTGATTTGGTGTGGCTTAGTGGGTATTAACGTTCCCAGAGTGTTGTCACTCGACGACGCAGTGCGAGTTCCCTCGAAGGGGAACGTCTCGGGTTATGACTATAACCCTTGTTCCCCGAGAAGGGAACGAGACACTGCGTCTCGTCGCCACACCTATCACGGCTAGAGCGCTTGCTTCATCGCAAAAGAGCTAGTGTGTGTTTGCATCAGCTTCCTTTTTGTATCTTCCGGGTATGCCGTCATCTACTACGTCACGACGCGACACCAATCAGATTGGCTTGATTTCATTCATGCTTCAGATGCGTAACGCTGTGGGCGTTCCCAGAGTGTTGTCACTCGACGACGCAGTGTCTCGTTCCCTTCTCGGGGAACAAGGGTTATAGTCATAACCCGAGACGTTGTCCGGACCGTGAGCTCTCCTCGGGCAAAACTTACAACGCTGCACCGGTTCCTAATCTAATTCAATAAATTCATAAAACGTTAGGTTTACCTCAGTTTTTAGCACCAATGCTGACAAGCTAAAATTGGGGTGCAGACAACCGCGGATAGTACAAATCACACTTACCTTGCTTGTTTGCCGTTCTCACGGGGGATGAAAAAATCTTCGCAGGGTGTCCGGACACAGCTCATATGTTCTCTGGAACCGTGAGCTCTCTCCTCGGGTGAAACTTTCAACGCTGCACTGATGGTTCCTAATATAAATCTAAAGCAAATCCTGTCGATCCCAATTGTGCCAAAGAGGCCGTTGTGGTAAATACAGTATTATACTTTATTTTTTTTTAAATACAGGAAATCACTGTATTTGGTGTTTGACGTCATAGAAAATACCCATGATGCAACGGGAATTACAGTTATTTACTGTAAAGAGAATTTACAGTATTATACTGGGTGATATATAGTAAATAACTGTACAAATTACAGAAATGTCTAACAGTGTACCTCTATAACCAGAACATTTGAGTCTGAATGAGATTAGTGATTCAGCCACTACATGATGATGTTATCATCATCAATAAGCCAAAGTCACCATATCACATTTTCTCTTTGGCTTGTCTTGGCATAACTAAAGTGTTTTTGTTTTTAACACACAGCTAAAGCAGCCAAAGAAAAACAACTAATGTTAAAGAGCCAAGGGTCAAGAGTCCAACTAAAACAAACACTTATCTCCATCATGGTGAAACAGAAATAAAGTCAATTTGATTAGTAATGCATGAAGCTGGTAATGCTGTTTGTGGAATTGTTTAATCCTCATCTGCTGAGATCTTCAGAGATTTAATGTCTTATTTTATCTTCAGTTGATTTATTTAGTTATTTCAAAATGAAAACCTTAAACAAAATAAATTGTTTAAATAAAGTCAACAGTATCGTAAAATAATTTTTTGAGTGTAAACACAGCCTAAACTTACATTTTGTTGTTATACAACTGTTATACATCTAATTTATTAGGGATTAATCATTTACAAAAATTAAAGTTACAAGGCCTATATTTACCAGCAAACGTTGATAAAAATGCGCACAGCTGCATCCATGCCTGACATCAGTTCAAAGAGCCAATCAGCATCTTCTTTGTATTGCGTTGCATTGACAACCGACTAAAATAGGCTCTGTTAAGTACATTTAATTTAAACAATTAAATAGAATGAAAAAAATCATGCACATCGTACAACAAACGAAAAACATGGAGTAATTGAACAAATCTGTTGGAGTTTATGTTTATTGTACCTAAATAATTTTAATTAAAACAATTTCAGGGATAACAGTGTACAAGCCTGGCACACCTATTTGTGGGCAGTTTCTCCCATCACTCTTTGCAGGACCTCTCAAGCTCCATCATACAGGTTGGATGCAAAAACGGCATGTTTTGTTGGCCAAATTGAATTTCTGTGAATTAAATTGCATCAATTCACAGAAATTCAATTTGGCCAATTTGATCAACTGATGTGATCGTTCACTTGAAAATCTTCAATTAGAGACCTGATTTTTTTTTTTTACAGTGTACAGCAGAGACTTATTTTACATCTTGTAAAAAGGGGCAAACAACCACCCCTTTAATTATTTAAATCTCCTGCTTAAAAGAAATAGGAAGATATACACATTATAGTCAAATGTTTTTGTCTTTTATTTTATATTAAAAAAATGGATGTCGTTTTAAAATTGTAGGAATGAGTGGAAATAAGTTATTACAGCCTCTTATTTACATGAGGTAAACGTAATGCTGCTTGGATATTTAAAGGTCCCGTTCTTCGTGATCCCATTGTTCAAACTTTAGTTGGTGTGTAATGTTGCTGTTAGAGCATAAATAATACCTGTAAAATTATAAAGCTCAAAGTTCAATGCCAAGCGAGATATTTTATTTAACAGAAGTTCCCTTTCAAAGCCTACAGCGAATGGCTGGCTTGGACTACATCCTGGTACTTCCTTCATAAATGACGTCAGTAGAACAGACTAACCTCCGCCCACAAGAATACGCAAAAAAAGGGGGCGTGGTCTTGTTGCTGTCCCACGTGGAGAAGAGGACGTGTCGCGTGGAGAAAAGGAATTGTTGCTTTTGAGTGTGTTTGTCGCCATGTCGTCGAGACGCTGTTATTTTCATCCCAGAGTCAAATCACCTTTGTTTGGCTTTCCCAGGGACGCTGTAGAGATCATTATGCGCATATATCTCCCGTTAAGAGGCGTGACCTTTCCACGTGCGCTAAGCTGCTGTCGAATCACAACACAGGAACCGTGCAACTGCGGTCAAATCACAACACGGGAACCGCTGGCACAATCAGAACTCGTTACGTATTTCTGAAGGAGGGACTTCATAGAATAAAGGAAGTCATCAGCCGTTTTTAGGACAGTGAAAACAGCGGTATACAGATAAGTAAATTGTGTGAAAAATACTGTGTTTTTTTACACACGAAACATGAACACGTTATATTGCACACTGTAAACACAATCAAAGCTTCAAAAAAAACACGAAGAACGGGACCTTTAAATGTGTATAATTGCTGCCATAATAACAGCCCGTTTCAAATGTGTATGTGCTTTTCTTCGATTTCTCTTTTGAGCAGTGATTATTCAATATTGTTCTCTTCTTGAAAACTCTGAGATGTGGATTCGGATGGCAATTAAAATTACCACACAACCTTGGTGTTTGTCAAAAAACAGTAGGTAATCTGGCCGGGGATTTTTACATGGGTGTGTTGGAGAAAAACACTGACATTCTGGATTCGGACAGCAATAAAATCCCAGACCAGCCCCTGTAAATTATGAAAATACCTTACGACCCCATGAGAAACAATAACTGTCCGAATAGGGCTTAAGTCCTCATTTTGTCCTCATAACGTAGGGTTACCTGGACACCACACATACACACATACAGTTTCTTTAATCAACTTGGTGTGAACAGATGGAAGTTCTCACTGCTCACTTCACAGGTAAAAATAATCCAGTCAATCATTCCAATTCATGAGCGCTGGAGAAAACAGGAGATGAGGAATTCGCTTCCATGTGGCTGTGATTAATGCTTATGCTGTCACTTTAATTCCAACAAACAAATAATTTCAAGCAGTTCTGTTGATTACGCATTTAAAATAAGCAAAGGTTGCCACAGTGTTGACAAAACGCCTACAAAATGTTCCTTCATGAACATTTTTATTGACATTATTATTAACGAATATCAAGTCGGGGTTTATTCTGGCTATAAAGATTTTGAATCTATGTAACGTTGTCATTGACGAAACTCACGGGGGTCATGAAATGATATTGTGCAATGTCACGGAAGAGGAATCAATATTATGGTAATACAGAGGGAAAAAACATTGTAAAGGTCATCACAGTGAATAGAGGCATTCTTATGACACTGTTGACAGTCAGACTTACTTTGCTGTCAGCAGGCAAATGCCACTAAACCGCAGGGTGTGTCACCATCCTTCAATTCTCCCCCTCACGAAAGCCCACCAAGCAGGTACATTGCTGGCATGTGGCATATATAAAAAAAAGTCACTACTGGGAAAAAGACTGCATACAATTTACAATTGATTCTGATGACTAAGTTGTACCTCAAAACCATTTTGGGTTTTCGTGACATCCTAAAAGACTTCTTTCACCATTACCGCTTCAACTGTAATTGCTTCCTCATTTAATAAGTACTTACTCAAGCACAAATATAGTTGACCATTAGGAGTTTTAAAATATATGCTGCACTTCAAAGTGTGCAAGGTATAAAAGCAGAAAAATGCTAACTCTCACAGCCTCAACAATGGACTGAAAATCTCACGCTGTGTCCATTTTACGAAAAGAAAGTGGGGTGATCCATAATGTGGCCTACAATGTTGCTGTGTATGGGAAGAATGAAGACCAACGTCACAAGCTTTAATTCAATAGAGGATGACACACAGGTGCTAACACATTGACCAACGTCTGCCCGGCTCATACAAACATACATATTTGCTAAAGTGGCTTTCTTGAGAGAACGATGAGAGCCATCTTTTTCCACAAGGCATGTCATTACTGACACTGATCATCCAGGGATAATGCCTCCTGTCTAAGATTAGCACATAATTGACAATAATGTCAGTGCACTGCATGAAGGAGCTGGTACAATATGTGTGCTTTTAGTGAGAATGAAGTGGATGAAGTCTTTTTATAGATTCATTGGCACTAGGGTTGTGCGATATGATGCACAACCCTAGTTTTGTGGTGTTGCAAAATACATTGTTTACAGCAATACTTTTTCATCATTTAGACGACTGCAAACTTACACGCCACCACGAGGATGCAGGCAGAAATGTGAATGAATAACAGCATGGCGAGTGAAGGGGAGACAGAACCGGATGAGTCTGTGTTCGTGTCACAATGCATCAGCGCAGTAGCTCAATATAATGATACACATCCGATGTTCTAAAATCACTTGAATGTCCAAACTGGCAAGCCTTAAAACATACAATTGACAAAGTTTAGTGAAGACGCAAGTGAAAGGGATCTAGCTTCAGGGCACACACGTTGTCAGAGACAGAAAACTGAAAACTGAAGTGCCATGTTTTTATGTAGTTGTTATTGAATGGTGTAAAATCACTTGAATGCTCAAACTGGCAAGCCTTTAAACACATACAATTTGTAGCGGATTTCACAAATGAATCACTGACACCATACTCTTCGGGTGACCATGTCTGCAGTTTATTAACAGAGGACAGACAATCAACACACATGCCTTCAGGTTCACTCTTTTCCAGCTGAAGGATTTATGAGAAAATATGTTAAGTCCCACCCTCCCTAACAGCAACTGCAAATCATCTAATAAACAGGTCACAACAAATATGGCTATAAACATGCATTTTAACATCAAAATGAAAGCTGCACACATTTACTACATTAAATGACTTTCTACAGACTCAATCCACCAAAATTATAAGTGGAGAAACATATTAACAGTTTTATGACACTTCTAGAATTACTATAATCTCAAAACTAACTTAAAGGTTTAGGTCACCCAAAAATGAAAATTCTGTCATTAATTACTTACCCTCATGTCGTTTGACACCCGTAAAACTTTTGTTCATCTTCGGAACACAAAATAAGATATTTTTGTTGATATCCGATGGCTCAGAAAGGCCTCCATTGACAGCAATGTAACTTGCACTCACAAGACCCATAAAATGTACTAAAGACGTTGTTATAAAGTCTATCTCAATACTGTGGTTGTACAATCATTTTATGAAATGACGAGAATAGTTTTTGTGTGCAAAAAAAAATAATCTAAATAACGACTTTATTCAACAAGTTTCTGTCTTCCGCCTGGGCCTTTGATGTGAACTCACGAAACACCACGACACATGCCCGAGAATATGACGTAGAGCCGGCGTTCTGACACATGGCCTGGAAGCGAGAAGCATTGTTTACAAGCAGAGGAAGACGCGTCGTATCTAAGCTGTTGAATTCTACATTGATCATGCTTTAGGTCTTGGTGTAGTGGTCAAAATGGGAACCGTGAGAAAGGAACAAGTGCACATAAAAGTGCCTTATCAAAGCCGTGAAATGAAAGTCATATTCTCGCGCATGCGTCGTGGTGCTTCGTGAGTTCACGTCAAAGGCGCAGACGGAAGACAGAAACTTATTGAATTAAGTCGTTATTTAGATTTTTTTTCCTGCACAAAAACTATTCTCGTCACTTCATAAAATTATTGTGGAACCACTGTAGTGAGATGGACTTTGTAACGACGTCTTTAGTACCGTTTATGGGTCTTGTGAGTACAAGTTACATTGCTGTCAATGGAGGCCTTTCTGAGCCATCGGATTTCAACAAAAATATCTTAATTTGTGTTCCGAAGATGAACAAAAGTCTTACGGGTGTCGAACGACATGAGGGTAAGTAATTAATGACATTTACATTTACATTTACATGTATGCATTTAGCAGACGCTTTTATCCAAAGCGACTTACAACTTGGGGGAACATGAAGCAATAGGTCATGAAGAGTCGAGAAGCGCAATAAGAGCCTGAGATCCTGAGACCGTGTACATTGCTCAGTGTAGTACAGGCTAGGGGAGGGAAGAAGAGAGAGAAAGAAGAAATTAATTTGTTTAAATTTTTTTTTATGAGGTTAAGTGCTCACGGAAGAGCTGAGTTTTAAGGTGACTTTTGAATGATGTTAATGATTCTGCGTTTCGGATGGTGTTGGGAAGATCTTTCCACCAGCTGGGAACGTTGAATGAAAATGTTCTGGAAAGGGATTTTTTCCCCCTCTGTGATGGTACCACAAGCCGTCGTTCCTTTGCTGAGCGAAGGCTTCTGGTTGGGGTGTGGATTTGTAGATTGGAGTCAAAGTAAGTCGGAGCTGAGCATGTGGTGGCTCTGTATGCAAGGGTCAGCGCCTTAAACTTGATGCGAGCAGCAAGTGGTAGCCAGTGCAGTGAGATGAAGAGAGGTGTGACATGGGTCCTTTTGGGCTCGTTGAAGACAAGACGTGCTGCTGCATTCTGGATCTTTCGAAGTGATTGGATCGCACAAGAGGGGAGTCCAACCAGAAGCGCATTACAGTAGTCAAGTCTAGGAATAACCAGGGCCTGGACCAGAAGCTGACAGAATTTAAATTTTTGGGTGAACTAACCCTTTAAAACAGCATATTTTCGCTCTTTAATGCAGAGCACTTCAGAGACATACCTGACTCTGTCCAGTCACAGGCTGTTCTGAGAGAGCAGGTGCGATCAGTCCATTACAAATGATGTCACTCACAGAACGAACTCAAAATATTAATTATATACAAAAATACATATTTTTTATCTGTCTGTCAGAACAAAATAAAGATGATAAACATAAATTAAAATAATGCAAGTAATTCATTGTTTCAGAATCTATTATACCAATTCAATAAAACAAATAAAAGTTTGCTGTAACAGAAAAACTCCCAACACTACACATACAATTGGCAAAATTTTGTGAGGGCGCTGTCTGCGTGTGTTGAGTTTGCATCCGTGTTGCTTTCATGCCGCTGACTGGACGGGGCGGAGTCACGTGACTACATGTGCTGTATTATGTTTTTAAGGGGAAAGTATTAAAGGAACACGTCACTATTTTTGAAAATAGACTAATTTTCCAACTGCCTTGTAACCATGGAGACATTTCAGATCCTGAACTGTATCTATTTGAACTGGAATACACTGAAGATTAAAATATCATCTCTCAGAAATGTCTCCGTGGTTACAAGGCAAGCTCCCTGTGCAATCAGGTTGTCACGTTGGTTATGCTGACAGAAGTTAGCCTATTTTCAGGCGCTGCGTAATATCATTGCGCCGCTGCACCCATGGTACGGCAGCAAAGTTTTTTGATTATTACGCAGGAATGAGAGGATAGTTCCTAGCCATATCAGCCTAGAAAATCACAACTTTTCATTTTGCGTCTGCCTTAGTTCACGATGTTACTACAGAAGAGTCAAGTTTTAAAAAGGAAAAATATCAAAAATCTTTGGTCATTTTTTTTAGCGAGATGCTAACGGTCTAATCCGATTCAATGATCTATGCTAAGCTTTACTAAAAGTGCTACCGCCAGACCCGGAGATCGGCTGAATCGATTAGAAAATGGTGAAACTCAACTGTTTAATTCTATTTTCAAAAATAGTGGTGTGTTACAAAGGCCTTTAACAGGATTAAAAACTGAAACAACCGACATAGGAAAATGACGTTGGTTAGAGGTTTTAAATTTCAGAATTTCAATTACTTTTTGATTAATCGTCCACGTCCCTACGTCAGGTTATAAAAATAAACCACAGAGTAAATGAGAGTCAATGTTTCATTCATCACCACTCGTTTCGTTATTGGATGAATCAGCGATTCTAAATAAATCTTTAAAATTAATTATTCAATGACAAACACTTCTAAGTAAAGGGAGAAAAAAGAATCACATATGAATGAGTATATTTATATACTTTAAAATGTAAAATAATAAATAGTCCTTTCCATGTGGTCAATATATAGAAACTATTAATTGATTGAATTTACAGAAAATTTACTATATCGTGATGTATATTGTTATTGGGATATGAGATGACTTGTATACCCAGCGGGCACCTTGATGTCAATTTGACGTCAAATATGAGTCAAGACTTGACCAATATACTGTACACACCATTTTAAATTCAGTTTGGACAGCAATTTCTTCCAGTGTTAATTGGGTGAAAATCGGAAGTTAATCCCGCACTAAAATTAATTTTATGGACATGTTGGCCAAAATTTTTGACGTTCAATTTACATCAAATCAATGTCATGTTTTAGACATCAAATTGATGTCATATTGACATCACATTGACATCAATATTTAATAATTATTTTTCTTTAAGTTTAAGTATTTTTTCTTAACTGAGGCCTCGAAACGCATCCATTTGGTATTTCCTTTCGAACTGTGTTGGATTTGTAACATATTTTACATGAATCAATGTTTTAAAATCGTGTTTGCAAAAACAACAATAAAAAAAATCTTAAATGATAAAAGTTCCACAATTGTCCCACTTTCACGTGGAGGAGTGGCATTTTGCAGTAAAATGTAATGCGTTAATTATAAATGCTTATGTTTGTAAATGCTGCGTGACTTTGACGTGTTTTAATGGGCGTGCGCGTTGAACATTCAACTCGATTTCAAACACTGGAGCGCGCAGAGTTGCCATGGAAACGGCGCAGCAAGCAACAGCTGACAACCAACCGACAAGCTGCAAAGCTCCCTCTGTCGCTTTTGTTTTCACTGCTTTCAGGTGAGTTTAGTCTGTAAAGTTACACAAATAATACACACAACTGTTCCTGACCCTTTTCTTACGTGTAATTGACGCTTCTGTTGAATATTTATTTTATAGAAATGTAACTTTAGTGTCTTCGAAGTTCATTAGCATCTCAACCGTCTCAGAACAGGTAAGTTAACGTTAACGTAAGCTCTTGTTTATAAAAGTTTGGACTTTTAATCAAATATTTATGGTAGATGACAGGTTTTGATAGTTTTTGTAAAGGTTTTGCTGCCAATTGAATGGGTCATTAGAAGTTGGCTAATTAATTTACAGTAACGTTAAATGTTAATCGATGACATCACTTACACAGAAAAAAATGCGATCGCGAAAATTGGCTGAAACTGGTTAAAATATTGAAAAAAAATGTTCTGTGATTTCAGGGAGGACAAAATAACCCCTCTACAACAGAGGGGAAGCTCTCAAGATCCCAACATGTCTGAAGGAAGCTGGAAGTAGGAAACACAGGTGAACTGAAGAAGTTAATTAATCTCATATCCATTTGAACAATATTTTTCACCTATCACATACATCTATCTTCTCTTTATTTTCTCATATTAAATGTTTTATTTATTTAATTCATTTTAGAAGGCTTTGACATCCAAATATAAGTGACGCTGTATGAACAATATTAAATGCATAAGTAACTAAAAACATAAATTCTGATACCCTAAGAATAACAGAAATATGTTCTGTATTAATCTTTCTCTTTTCTGAGAAAGATCTTTTTTTTTTACCTTTCTTTCTCACATTTCACCTCTGCTGTAGCTTCTTTCCTTTTAATACACCTGGCATTGTATACTAAATATTGTTTGCTCTGTGATAAATTGTTTATGTTGATGCTTTCCAGGTTGAAGCCCTGCACCGTAGCAGAGTTGGAGTGGATCTCCTATTGAACATCTCTTAAGGTGCTATGAACCATGTGACTAGTAACGTTAAGTGAAACCTCAAACATACACGTTCAAAAGTTTGGTGTTGGTGTTGTATATCTTTGAAAAAAGTATCTAATGCCCACCAAGACTGCATGTATTTGATTAAAAGTACAGTAAAGACAATAACATTGTGAAAGAGTATTAAAACAGCTGTTTTCTATTTGAATATATTTTTAAGCGTAATGTATTCCTGTGATCAAAGCTGTATTTTCAGCATCATTACTCCAGTTGTCAGTGTCACATGATCCTTCAGAAATCATTCGAATGATTTGCTGCTCAGTTATTATTAATAATGGAAACAGTTGTGCTGCTTAATATACAACATTTATTCAAAATAGAAATCTAATGCTACATTAGTCCACTAAGACCTTTGTTCATCTTCGGAACACGAATTAAGATGAACAACGGATTTTTTGTTGAAATCCGATGGCTCAGAAAGGCCTCCATACACTAAGCACCATGACGCATGGACGAGAATATGACGTAGAGCCGGCGTTCGGGCATCCAGGAAATGCACACTTTAGCACCATTTGAGCACTAAGCCAAGACCTAAAGCACAATCAATGTAGAATTCAGCAGCTTAGATACGGCGAGTCTTCCTCTGCTTGTAAACAAAGCTCCTCGCTTTCGGCTCTACGTCATATTCTCGCGTTCACGTCAGAGGCCCAGACGGGACACAAGAACGCTTCATTAAATTATTGTAGAACCACTGCAGTGAGAAGGACTTTTTAACAACGTCTTAAGTACCTTTTATGGGTCTTGAGAGAGGAAATGTCATTGCTGCCAATGGAGGCCTTTCTCAGCCATCGGATTTCAACTAAAATATTTTAATGTGTCTGAAGATGAACCAAGGTCTAACGGGTGTCGAACAACATGAGGGTAAGTAATTAATGACAGAATTTACATTTTTGGGTGAACTAACCATTTAATTGAATGTTGGTGCAACTCACCCTATAGTGTGTTTCATGTTAAAGGGTTAGTTCACCCAAAAATGAAAATTCTGTCATTAATTACTCACCCTCATGTCGTTCGACACCCGTCAGACCTCCGTTCATATTCGGAACACAAATTAAGATATTTTAGTGTAAAGCTGATGGCTGAGAAAGGCTTCAGATAGGCCTCCATTGGCATTCAGTACATTTCCTCTCCCAAGACGCATAAAGGCACTTAAAACGTCGTTACAAAGTCCATCTCACCACAGTGACTCTACAATAATTTTACGATGCGACGACAATAGTTTTCGTGCGCAAAAAAAAATCAAAATAACACCTTTATCCAGCTTGTTCTTCCCTTCCGTGTGTGCCTCCACGACGCATGCGCAAGAATATGACGTGGCGCCAGCGTTCTGGAATCCATGAAATGCACACTTTAGTCCGATTTTGAGCACTACGCAGAGACCTAAAGCACGATCAATGTAGAATCCAAAAGCTTAGACACGCGCGTCTTCCTCTGATTGTGAACAAATCGCTTCTGGGTCATGTGTCCGAACGCCGGATCTGCGTCATATTCTCGCGCATGCGTCGTGGAGGCACACATGGAAGGAAAGAACAATTTGGATAAAGGTGTTATTTTGATTTTTTTTTGCGCACAAAAGCTCTTGTCGTCACTGTGGTGAGATGGACTTTGTAACGACGTTTTAAGTGCCTTTTATGCGTCCTGGGAGAGGAAATGTACTGAATGCCAATGGAGGCCTGTCTGAAGCCTTTCTCAGCCATCAGCATTACACTAAAATATCTTCATTTGTGTTCCGAATATGAACGGAGATCTTACGGGTGTCGAACGACATGAGGGTGAGTAATTAATGACAGAATTTTCATTTTTGGGTGAACTAACCCTTTAAGCGTTTTAAAAACGTCCTGCTGCTTTAAGTGACTGAAATAGTGCAGCAGGAGCTGCCCTCCAGGGCTCGCAACAGTCATGTGACTGAAAACTATGACTAGGCATGTGTGTCCACTGGTGTGGAGCAGAGTGAGCGTTTTCATTTTCATGTTCATTTGGAAGTTGAGCTTCTCCCTCACGTGCGAGCGTGAAGCTCAGCTTCTATAGGAATTAAATGAAAACACTCACTCTGCTCCACACCAGTGGACACGCACCATAGTATTTGGGGCGCTAAAGACACACCGTACCTTTCAGCTCGGTTTAATATCCTTGTCATCATCATTTCCTTTTTTAGAAATTCTTCATCCACAGATCACAAGACTATGGTGTTCTTACCGTGGAATAAATAATAAATAGGCTAAAACAAACCGGCACACAGTTTGCTAAAGATCAGTTCTGTCAGTAGCCTACTGTAGTTAAAGTCTTTTATTATTAGAATGGCAGCACAACACAGAAAGTATAACACTAGCTTTAGAGAGTTTAAATTACTTTGTGAATAAATGATAAACAAGTGATGGTTGCTGAAAATCGTATTAATGCTTTAAATGCTGTGAAACGAGTAATACAATATTTGCTCCATCTTCATTCAGGTGCTGTACAGCAGTCAAGCCCAGCATCTTCAGAGGCTGATATAAACAAATCATATGAAGAACTATATCTGCTCCCGACAGATATGGGGGAATGGGCAGCGATTGATCTGTATTCAGATTCAGATTAGGTGTACATTTATCTACATCAATCATCTTTTTCCATACTATTTTAATTTGCTTTATATTGTTTCTAGATACAAAATCCTGTATTGTATGTACCAAAATGCAATAGTATTTTTCACATATAAGCCTGATGAATAAATTGTTCTTACATTATTACTTTTGTGTCATTATTTTGGTGGTCGAGAAGACATCAATGTGTGGATGTCAAATTGACATCAAGTTTTTGACATCAATTTGATTTGCATTTTTGACCTGTTTTTTGACGTCAATGTTTGATGTCAATTTGACGTCGTTTTGACATCAATTGCCCGCTGGGTAGTGATATGAAATTTTGGTCATATCGCCCAGCCCTAATTGGCACTCTATGGGAGAGAAAGTTGGTCAAACAATTTCAGTTTTTTTAGGTACTATCAGAGATGGGGACTCGAGTTTGAGACTCGGACTCGAGTGCGACTTAAGTCGCACACACAGTGACTTCAGACTCGACTTCAGACTCGTCCTCAAAAGACTTCAGACTCGACTCGGACTCGAGCTGCGGGACTCGTGAACAATGTTTATTTTTAGGAAACGTCTGATGAGCTCGATGTTATTCCCCTCCCTCCGGTACCTATAACCTGCCTACGTACTACGTATCTGCTGCTCGCGGCCACACAAGAGAGGACAACGAGCAATCATGTATAGGCGCGTCAATTCAAGCGGCCGCGGCGCGCGCGCGCGAGTGAACGCGATCATCTCTTCCAGAAGAATAAACATAAATTAATATCTTAAGGTATGTTGAGAATAACACTTACTGAAACGTATTATATGTCGTGTAATCGCTCAATCAGTGTTTCAATCGCGCAAAGATGTCAAACAGCTTGAGAAACATATGTCACGCCGCATCATTTACCTCAGAGTCAGAAGTCATTCAGTCCACAGCTGTTAATTCACTGGAGAAATCAACTCTTTCACTATATATATATATATATATATATATATATATATATATATATATATATATATATATATATATATATATATATATATATATATATATATATATATACATTCTACTTAACCTGTTAGTGATGTCTTGATTATTTAATGCTATGTTTTGATAAATCTGTCATGAAAAGGACAGTCACTAAGATTATATTTCAACATGGGTATTCAAATAAAACCTAATCATGGTTGATAATCCAAACTGCTTAAAAAAACATACTAAATGGTGCTTTTTTTTAATTCAAAAAAGGCCAAAAGTTTTCTGTGATTGGTAGGTTTAGGGGTAGGGTTAGTGTAGGTGGATAGATTATACCATTTGTACATTAGTAAAACCATTACACCTATGGAGAGTCCCCGTAAACCACGTGTGTGTAGTGTGTGTGCACTTGAGTGCGTGTGTGACTGTGAGAGAGTGTTTCTGTGTGTTTGCTTGAGTGTATGCTCTCTTTAAGTGGAAAAAAGTGTGTTATTGCTTATACACAGGGTTCCCACGCTTCTTGAAAGTACTTGAAAGTTCTTGAATTTCAGACACATGGATTCAAGGCCTGGAAAGTACTTGAAAACAAACATAGGTCCTTGAAAGTGCTTGAATTAAACATGATCTGCATTTTGTTAGAGTAGCATGGTGCTATTACAAAAATTGTCCTTCATGCGCTGCCAATGCCAGAACAAAACAGCATTACGGGAGGAAGCTATTTCAATATATTTTTGATCTACTGTCAAAAGCCATATTCGGGTGGTAAATGTTTCTCGTGGGGTCATAAGGTATTTTCATCCTTGACAGGGGCTAGTCTGAGATTTTATTGCAGCGCAAATCCAGAATGTCAGTGTTTTTCTCCCACCATCCACGTAAAAATCCCCGGCCGAATTACCTCCTGTTTTTTAGACAAACACCAAGGACGTGTGGTGATTTAATTGCCGTCCGAATCCACATCTCTGAGTTTTCAAGATGAGATCACTTCAAAATGCACTCCTTTTTGACCACCGCAGGTTGCGCTTTGCTGTAATTTGGATGCATTTTAAAGATCTAGACTTTCATTACTGAAATGCTGGCAAGTATTTACAAGAGCAATATATTATCACCGCTCAAAAAAGAAAAAGAAAAGCACGTAAACATTTGAAATCTTTTCATTTCATTGGACAATTCATGTATACAATATTCTCTATATTGTGATCTTTTAATTAAGTAATGATTCATAAGAAAGAAAGCTAAAACTAGTGTGAAATAAATGTTAAAAGCAGGAATAAGAGCACTGCAAACTGCGTCTCTCGTTAAAACTCGCTCGCTCTTGTACACCAGCCTCTTTCCTCATTGGATTTTGTAAAATTGCAAATTTTTCCTCATTGGAAATTGTATTTTAGTTGTCAGTAAATGCCTTAGCGTTACTGCATTAATGATAGACACAGGTACAGTAAGTATTTGATATTTTGGCAGTAACACACTCACCTTTAGCGTATTTATTGTGCTTGATTTAAAATAAAAGGTGCTTTAAAAAGTCCTTGAAAGTCCTTGAATCTGGTGTTCATGAAAGAGTGGGAACCCTGTATACATTTTGCAATGTTTTTGTGATACCCTGAGTACCAGAACTTTGTGGTTTCAGATGTGCTGTGTTGCACATAAAATTGTTAGCTATTAGATAAGCATCTTACTTGTTGTCTTTTCATATTCACTTGTTGTCTTTTCATATTCATTGATCGACAACTGCAGGTTTAATGAGCTGATATGGTATGTTAATAGAGAAAGGTGTCAAAATAACTTATTACATGCTTTGAATTCCTTATATATAGCTTTGCAGTGTTCTACACAGCCTGGATGGGTCACCGTATGTGATGCAACACTTATTATAACCAGAGACTTATTATAATAAAGAGACTTGAGACTTGACTTGGACTCTAGCTCAGAGACTTGAGACTTGACTTGGACTCGAGCCCAGAGACTTGAGACTTGACTTGGACTCGAGCCCAGAGACTTGAGACTTGACTTGGACTCTAGCTCAGAGACTTGTGAGCATCTCTGGGTACTATATGGCTACGTTAACACTCTCAGTTTTTGGGATTGACAACCGCATTTACTTATAGGTGTGAGTCTCGAAATGTCCCGTTCAAACAGCATTTTACAGTAGCGTCTTGAATACTTGTTTGTATGAACGTGCAACGGGAATCAAGCCTGCATTCTCTTACCAGAAACCATAGCGATAGTGACCACAGTAATATCAAAGATGGTGATGTCCATAAAACTGAAGTCTTAACACTTTTGATATGACAAGAGTCCAATCGAGTCCATCCATCAAATCTTCTTTAACCGACAGCAGCTTTTAAGGCTGGAAAGCAGAGCATATGAGTCGTGCGTAGTACACAAAACTGACAGGAGCAGCACCGGAGAACAGTGACTTGATCTAAAACATTCAGATGACACACAGCTCATATCTCTGTCTCTGTAAGTTACTCAAACCAGATATGAAAAGCCACGACACAGGGTAGACATGCATCTCTCTAGCACTGTATGACGTCACAGACCACTTGTCCAGTCCGGTTCCATTCTCACAGCATAGGTTTTCTGCAACAATTCTGGCATTTATCTAGACTTGTGAAAGAAATGTATTATGCAAGTCATATATGATTGTGAATGTTACAAAGACATATGCACACACGGTATTATTTCAAATACAGTGCATCCGGAAAGCATGCAGCGCTTCACTTTTTCCACATTTTGTTATGTTACAGCCTTATTCCAAAATGGATTACATTCATTATTCATAATTCAGGTGCACCCTGTTTCCACTGATCATCCTTGAGATGTTTCTACAACTTGATTGGAGTCCACCTGGGGTAAATTCAGTTGATTGGACATGATTTAGAAAGGCACACACCTGTCTATATAAGGTCCCACAGTTAACAGTGCATGTCAGAGCACGAACCAAGGTCTGTAGACCTCTGAGACAGGATTGTATCAAAGCACAGATCTGGGGAAAGGTACAGGAACATTTCTGCAGCATTGAAGGTCCCAATGAACACAGTGTCCTCCATCATCCGTAAATGAAAGAAGTTTGGAACCACCAGGACTCTTTCTAGAGCTGACCGCCCAGCCAAACTGAGCACTCGGGGGAGAAGAGCCGAGGTGACCAAGAACCCAGAGCTCCAGCGTTTCTCTGTGGAGAGAGGAGAACCACTCACCGGCACTGTGGATTTTAGTTCAGCCACATCCACAACCAAACATCCTCTCTCTTCATTTTCTACACTCAAATATCCAAATAAATCTAATTATTAAACCAAATGAACCATATAAACTAAATTACTGATCTAATTAATGATCTAAAGCCCACACTGTCACTGTATGATAATTGAAATGAACTGATGACATCACTGTTTTCTCCGGAATGGCTATACGGCTGAATAAAATTCTGTTGCATTATTTTGCTGTTTAACACTGTAAAGCTGCTTTGAAACAATCTGCATTGTTAAAAGCGCTATATAAATAAAGTTGACTTGACTTGACTGAGACAGAAGTATCTAAACTTCTCCTCTCCAGCCATCCTACCACCTGTCCTCTCGATCCCATTCCCTCACACCTTCTTCAAGCCATCTCTCCTACACTCCTACCAGCACTCTGCTTAAGAAACCTACATTAAACTCATCACTCATAGATAACTCCAGACCTGTTTCTCTCCTACCATTTATAGCGAAAACTCTTGAATGAGTTGTTTTCAACCAGGTTTCCTCCTTCCTCTCACAGAATAATCAGCTGGACGTCAACCAATCAGGTTTCAAAAGGGGCCACTCCACAGAGACTGCACTACTGTCGATCACTGAAGCCCTGTGGATTGCAAAAGCTGATTCCAAACCATCAGTCCTCGTCCTGCTCGATCTATCTGCGGCCTTTGACATGGTCAATCATCAGATTCTTCTGACCCTCTCATCACTCGGCATCACAGGGACTCCACTCATTTGGTTTGAGTCTTATCTCACAGGTAGGTCTTTCAAGGTTGCCTGGAGAGGAGAGGAATCCCAAGCACATCAACTGACCACGGGGGTTCCTCAGGGCTCAGTGCTTGGTCCTCTCCTCTTCTCCATCTACACTACTTCATTGGGACCCATCATTCAGGCACATGGCTTCTCATACCACTGCTATGCTGATGACACTCAGCTCTACCTTTCATTTCAACCAGACGACCCCACAGTAGCTGCACGAATCTCCAGCTGTCTGGCTGACATCTCTGCATGGATGAGAAAACATCACCTGCAGCTCAACCTGGCAAAGACTGAGTTTCTCATCTTCCTCGCCAGTCCCACTATACAACATGACTTCAACATCCAGTTAGGTACATCCTTGATTTCCACATCAAAGTCAGTCAGAAATCTTGGAGTAACATTTGATGATCAGTTGTCCTTCAGAGAACACATTTCTAAGACAGCTCGCTCGTGCAAGTTTGCGCTCCACAACATCAAGAAGATTAGACCGTTCCCAACAGAGCACGCAGCACAGTTTCTTGTACAGGCCCTGCTTATTTTTTTTTAGACTTGACTACTGCAATGCGCTTCTGGTTGGACTCCCCTCTTGTGCGATCCAAACACTTCGATTGATCCAGAATGCAGCAGCACGTCTTGTCTTCAACGAGCCCAAAAGGACCCACTCCACACCTCTCTTCATCTCCCTGCACTGGCTTCCACTCGCTGCTCGCATCAAGTTTAAGGCGCTAACGCTTGCCTACAGAGCCACCACGCGCTCAGCTCCTGCATACTTTGACTCGATTTTACAAATCAACACCCCCACCAGAAGCCTTCGCTCAGCTAAGGAGCGACGGCTTGTGGTACCATCACAGAGAGGCAAAAAATCCCTTTACAGAACATTTTCATTCAACGTTCCCAGCTGGTGGAACAGTCTTCCCAATGCCATCCGAAACGCAGAATTATTGACAACGTTCAAAAACTCAGCTCTTCCATGACTACTTAACCTCATTAAAAAAAAAAAACTAAAAAAACTTTCTTTTCCTCTTTCTCCTCCTTTTTTCCCTCCCTACTCTAGCCTGTGCTACACTGAGCAATGTACATGGTCTCAGTATGTCAGGCACTAGTTGCGCTTACTCGACTCTTCATGAACAATCACTTTGTGTACCCCCAAGTTGTAAGTCGCTTTGGATAAAAGTGTCTGCTAAATGCATAAATGTAAATGTAAACCTTCCAGAAAAACAACTATCTCTGCAGCACTCCACCAATCAGGCCTGTATGGTATAGTGGCCAGACGGAAGCCACTCCTCAGTAAAAGGCACATGGCAGCCTGCCAGGAGTTTGCCAAAAGGCACCTGAAGGACTCTCAGACCATGAGAAACAAAATTCTCTGGTCTGATGAAAGAAAGATTGAACTCTTTGGCCTGAATGACAAGTGTCATGTCTGGAGGAAACCAGGCAATGCTCATCACCTGGCCAATACCATCACTACAGTGAAGCATGGTGGTGGCAGCATCATGCTGTGGGAATGTTTTTCAGCAGCAGGAACTGGGAGACTAGTCAGGATAGAGGGAAATATGAATGCAGCAATGTACAGAGACATCCTTAATGAAAACCTGCTTCAGAGCACTCTGGATCTTAGACTGGGTCAACGATTCATCTTCCAACAGGACCCTAAGCACACAGCCAAGACAACAAAGAAGTGGCTACGGAACAACTCTGTGAATGTCCTTGAGTGACCCAGCCAGAGCCCAGACTTGAACCTGATTAAACATCTCTGGAGAGATCTGAAAGTGGCTGTGCACTGACGGCCCCTATCCAACCCGCTGGAGCTTTAGAGGTCCTGCGAAGAAGATTGAGGAAAAACTAGGTGTGCCAAGCTTGTAGCATCATATTCAAAAAGACTTGAGGCTGTAATTGGTGCCAAAGGTGCTTAAACAAAGTATTGAGCAAAGGCTGTGAATACTTATACATGTGATTTGTTTTAAAAGTATTTCAGGTTGTCATTATGGGGTAGGCTATTGTTTGTAGAATTTTGAGGGAAATAAATTAATTTAATCCATTTTGAAATAAGGCTGTAACATAACAAAATGTGGAAATAAGTGAGCACTGTGAATACTTTCCAGATTCATTGTAAACAAATAAATAGCAGAACTATTTTTTTTATTTTCTTCTTTGACATACATAATTTAAATTTCAATAACATTTTGCCAAAGCATATAAAAACACTGTTGTAAAGTACTCAAAAATGAAGGTTTGTGGGTTTAATCAGATCAAATTATTATATTTTATTATGTTTTATTATATTGTATATTGCAACAGACAAAATATGTCAAGAACGAAAAAAAACTGTATATTATGAAATCCATATGTGTCACCTCTGCTTTATTTTCATCTCAGAAAACAGAAATGAAAACAATCTAAAATGGAGACATTCACAGATGACTTATTTACATTTACATTACACTTATTTCAAGGTCTCGTTGAATAGCAAAGTGTCAGAGTTTTTACAAAGGCAAAAAGTAGAATCAGCAACAGCAAAAACATGATTTGTGAGTTCCTTTCTCAGACTCGTGTACAAATGTTTTAGCATTCAGTCATATTATTGTACCGTAATGCAGGGCTCTCACAAGGCTGCTGGACCAGACAACATCCCTGGTCGTGTTCTCAGGGCATATGCGGAGCAGCTCGCTGGGGTTTTTACAGACATTTTCAATCTGTCTCTCGCCCAAGCAGCTGTACCATCATGCTTTAAACGCACTTCCATTGTGCCAGTGCCGAAACACTCCAGCCCGAGGTGCCCTAATGACTACCGCCCTGTAGCACTCACACCCATCATTATGAAGTGCTTTGAGCGGCTGGTCCTGGAACACCTAAAAGACTCTATACCATCCACATTGGACTCACACCAGTTTGCCTATCGCAGCAATAGGAGCACAGAGGATGCAGTTTCCATGGCACTGCACTCTGTGCTCACCCATCTGGACAGTAAAAACACCTATGCACGCATGCTGTTTGTTGACTTCAGCTCAGCATTCAACACTGTCATCCCATCCAAGTTAATTGCCAAACTTGGAGACCTGGGCATCAACACTTCAATGTGTAACTGGATTTTGGACTTCCTAACTGACAGACCACAGAATGTTCGATCAGGATCCACCTGCTCCACGTCCATCACACTCAACACTGGTGTACCACAGGGCTGTGTGCTAAGTCCGTTTCTCTACTCCCTCTTCACCTCCGACTGCAAGCCTGTGTATGGAACTAATTCCATCGTCAAGTTTGCGGACGACACTACGGTGATTGGTCTCATCAGCAACAACGATGAGACTGCCTACAGGGAGGAGATCCAGCACCTGGCCACATGGTGCACTGATAATAACCTGCTCCTCAACACCACCAAAACGAAGGAGCTCATCGTGGACTTCAGGAAGGAGTCAAGAGGCACACACGACACCATCCACATCAATGGAATGGCTGTTGAGCGTGTCTCCAGTTTCAAGTTCCTGGGGATCCACATCTCGGCGGACATGTCGTGGACGACCAACACCTCCAGCCTGGTCAAGAAGGCTCACCAGCGCCTCTTCTTCCTGAGGACACTGAGGAAGAATCAGCTCTCCTCGGCTATCCTGGTGAACTTCTACCGCTGCGCAATAGAAAGCATCCTGACCAACTGTGTGGCAGTATGGTATGGGAGCTGCTCTGTTGCGGAGCGCAAGGCACTGCAGCGGGTGGTGAAAACTGCCCAGCGCATCACAGGGACTCCACTGCCTGCCATCGAGCACATCCAGAGGAAACGCTGTCTGCACCGAGCTCGCAGCATCCTCAAGGACTCCTCTCACCCAGCCCATAGACTGTTTTCTCTCCTGCCCTCCGGCAGGCGTTTCAGGATCCTCCGGACCAGGACCAGCAGACTAAAGAACAGTTTTTTCCCCAGAGCTGACTCTTTACTGAACTCAAACCCCCGTTGATCCACTTCCCTCATAAACTGCAAACTCTCCTACCTCACACCTACATTCACTTTGTTATTTGCACTACCGACTGTTTATTACAGTAACAACTGTTTACTTATGCATTTTGCACCACCATATCTTAACTGGAATATGCTCATTTGCACTGCCGACTGTATTTATAGTAACCATGTTTACATTTGCATTTTGCACCGTACTTCTAACTGTAATATGCAATCACTTTCCACTGCACTTTTACACTTTCTTTCGGATAGCTCTGTCCATAATTTATTGCACTACCTTAATCCACTGCTATATTCCTCATATTAGCCTAACATATTATTGTATACCTCTATCTGTAAAATTCTGTTCAAAGTAATAGCCATCTGTATATTATATTCATAGTACATATTCACCTGTACATTCTGTTTACATTATGTTTATAGTAATAGCCATCTGTATATTTATATTTATTTACTGTATATATTCATCTGTAAATTCAGTTCTGTTTATAGTAATAACCATCTCTCTACTTATACATATTTATATATATATTCAGTACATTTTTATGCCCAGCACTTACGCAACCATTGTATATATCCTGCACTTGCTGCTATTGCACTTCTGGTTAGACCTAAACTGTATTTCGTTGCCTTGTACTTGTACTTGTGTAATGACAATAAAGTTGAATCTAATCTAATCTAATTAGCTGGAAAACACAATGGGATCACAGCATGAAGCCTTACCAAACCCAGTTTAAAATTGGATAACAATACCTTGGATAATGAGTGTTTTACACATGTTTACCTAAGTTTATGTCTAGGCGCTCCCCAAAAAAGGCCACTTGGAGACTCCAAATGACCCTTTGTAACCACAGACACATAACATGCTGCTATTCTTGAATGCTTTACTCTACAGTCATAATTTTGGGCTCTAATGAAAGGTTACACTTTCACCAGGTTTCACCAGATTCACTGTCAGTAATTGCTGATACATAGTTACTGAAGTATAAACACATTATAGTGTTTTTTTTTTCAATTCTTGAAACCAAACTTTCTACAAATAAAGAGACAAAAAAACTGCTATGCATTAAAACGATACTCGGTTACTTAACGTAACCTCGGTTCTCTCTAGAAGAGGGAACGAGTATTGCGTAAGTTCCTTACGCTACGGGAAAGTATTCTTTCTTCGAGATTTCTGAAAAACCCAAAATTATCCTTAATTTTGTAACATTGTCAACGCAGTGCGGCAGCCTGGCAGACCATAGCAGGCTATTCCAGCGTGCTATTGGCTGCTCTGCTGGCAACTGCAGCAGCCTATCGGTGAGCCCGCGTGACGTGGCGACCAATGAGGGCGCTTCGCGCCCACCTGGCTTCATTTGCCTACAGGTGGGGCGTGGCCACGTGTATATAAGCAGGGCTCACGGGCTGCATATTCGGTTTTCGTAGTTCTGAAGCGTAAAAGCCCGCGGGGCGCACGGCAAGGAACGCAATACTCGTTCCCTCTTCTAGAGAGAACCGAGGTTACGTTAAGTAACCGAGTATCGTTCTCTTACGAGAGGTTCTCTCGTATTGCGTAAGTTCCTTACGCTACGGGAACATATTGTCAACGCCGTGCGCGCCTCGCGTACAGCATATGTATCCCAGGGAACCGGGGACCATAACACTGCTCGGGCAGGGTGGCCGGTAAGGAAAACGGGCCACCACATCTACAGACACTTCATTCGAACTGACGGGTGGTTACAACGGGTGGTTACAACACCCTGTCCCATGAATGAGGGAACGGCACCTGCCGGTCTCCTTCAAATTCACTACACCTTGTCTCATGAATGAGGGAACGGCAACGCCGGTCGCCTTCAAATTCACAATATTTTATTATATGAGTGAGGTAACGGCACCGCCGGTCACCTTCAAACTCACAACAGCTCGTCTCGTAAATGAGGAAACGGCACCGCCGGTCTCCTTCAAATTCACATGAGCCTAGTACCGAACTTACTACCAGTATGTGAGCTATGTCTGCGCAGAATCACTGGGCAGGACCAACAGCCCTATTGAACTGGTAACACTTTCGCCTGTAAGGCAGGAACTTCCAGATTGTAAAATCTCACGAACGTAGACGGGGAGGCCCAGCCTGCCGCCATACAGATATCGTGGATGGAAATCCCTCTGGCCCAAGCCCACGAAGAGGCCATGCCTCTGGTGGAGTGTGCTCTGACACCTAGCGGGCACTGCAGGTGTTTGGAAGCGTATGCAGTTGCAATCGCGTCCACTATCCACCTGGAAAGGGTCTGTTTCGAGGAGGCGAGACCTTTAGTGCGCCCACCAAACGAAACAAATAGCTGCTCAGAACGCCTGAAGGCGGCGGAGCGTGTGACATAAACCCTCAATGCCCTGACAGGGCAGAGGAAATTGCCACCGTCCCCCTCATCGGATGCTGGCAGAGCCGAGAGGGAGATAATCTGCGCCCTGAAGGGAGTGCCGATCGCTTTGGGGACATAACCATGCCTCGGTCTGAGAATGACCTTAGAGTCATTAGGACCGAACTCCATACACGTCGGGCTCACTGAGAGCGCGTGTAGATCCCCCACGCGTTTCACTGAAGCCAGAGCTATCAGGAACGCGGTTTTTAGCGAAAGGAACCTTGGTTCCACAGTCTCGAGCGGTTCAAAAGGATGGGCCTTCAGGGCCTCTAGGACCAAGGCCAGATCCCATATAGGAACCGATGGGGGCCGCGGGGGATTCATCCGTCTGGCTCCTCTGAGGAAACGGATGATGAGCTCGTTCCTTCCTAGCGTGCTACCTAGCGTCGTCTGAGCGAACGCTGCTATAGCCGCCACATACACTTTGAGCGTGGAAGGGGACCTGCCCAGTTCCAAAAGCTCTTGGAGGAAGGAGAGCACCCGCTGGACCCCACATTGCTGTGGGTCCAATCCCTTGGAAACACACCACTCAGTGAACACCGGCCACTTAGAACTATATAACCGCCTCGTCGAGGGGGCTCTAGAGTGTGAAATCGTGTTCATAACCCCTTCGGGCAGGTCAACGGGTATCCGTTGGTCACCCATACATGCAGAGACCATCGCTCTGGATGGGGATGCCAAACTGACCCTCCTGCTTGAGAGAGGAGGTCTGCTCTCAGCGGAACTGGCCAGGGGGGTGAGTGCGACAGCTTCACCAGCTCTGGGTACCAAATCTGGTTCTCCCAGCGCGGCGCTATAAGGAGCACCAGGCGGCGCGTCTCCCTGATTTTCGCTATGACCTGGGGCAATAGGGAAATCGGCGGGAAAGCATACAGCGGGAGGCTGGGCCAAGGTTGGGACAGCGCATCCTCGCTTTTGGACAGAAACCTCGGGCAGCGGGCGTTCTCTTTTGTTGCAAAGAGGTCGAGCTCCGCTCTGCCGAATAGGCGCCATACCAGCTGGACTGTCTGAGGGTGCAGGGACCATTCTCCTGGGAGAATGAGGCCCCTGGACAGCTTGTCCGGGCCCACATTGAGGTGGCCCGGTACGTGCGCAGCTCTCAGCGAGCGCAGCGAGCTGTGTGCCCACACGAGCAGGCGTTCTGTCAGATTGCCCAGACACCTGGACCTGACACCGCCCTGCCGGTTCACATAGGGCACCACTGTGGTATTGTCCGACCGGACCAACACGTGGTGTCCTCGTATAAGCGGGAGAAACTACTTGAGCGCGTTCTCTACCGCTATCATCTCCAAACAGTTTATGTGTAGGAGCTTTTCCCCGCTCGACCAGAGGCCCGAGGCCGATCTGCCCTCGAAAACGGCGCCCCAACCCGTGGTGGAGGCGTCCGTCGAGATGACCTTGCGGTGTGAGATGGCTCCCATCGTCACTCCCCGCTGGTACCAGTCGGCTACTAACCAGGGCTCTAGGGCTGAAACGCAGCCCTGAGTCACTCTGATCCTGAAGCCTCCGGACGCCCAGGCTCTGTGAGGCACTCGGGCGTTTAACCAGCATTGCGGCGGGCGCATGCGCATTAAGCCCAGCTGGAGCACAGCTGCAGCTGAGGCCATACGTCCCAGCATCCTCTGAAAGAGCTTGAGAGGTGCGATTTTGCCCGGCCGGAAGTACGCATCCATGCGCCGAACTTGGCGCGCGCGTTGGGGTGACAGGCGGGCTGACATTGCCACAGTGTCCAGATTCAAACCCAGAAATGAGGTTGATTGCGTGGGCACTAATGAGCTCTTGGTCCAATTGACCGTGAGCCCCAGGCTGTCCAGATGGCTGAGCAGCATTGCCCTGTGGGCGAGGAGCTCGGCCTCTGACTGCGCCAGGATGAGCCAATCGTCCAGATAGTTCAACACTCGCATCCCTCGACTTCTCAGGGGAGCGAGGGCCGCGTCCATGCACTTCGTAAATGTACGGGGTGCTAGTGACAGGCCGAACGGAAGGACGGTGTATTGATAAGCCTGGCCGTCGAAGGCGAATCGTAAGAATGGCCTGTGACGCGGCGTTATCTTGATTTGAAAATATGCGTCTTTCAAATCTAGGGAGATTAGCCAGTCTCTCGGGCGAATATGCGCGAGGATCTGCTTGGTCGTGAGCATCTTGAACGATCTTCTCATAAGAGCTTTGTTCAGACGCCTCAGATCCAGAATCGGTCTGAGCGACCCAACCCTTTTTGGCACGAGAAAATACCGGCTGTAAAAGCCTGACTCGCTCATAGAATGGGGAACCGGTTCTATAGCCCCTTCGCACAGCAGTGTGGCTATCTCCGCTCGAAGTAGATGTGCTACTTCCTCGCTCACTCTCGTCTCCGTACGCGCACAGAAGCGCGGAGGGCGGCGAGCGAACTGCAGAGTGTAGCCGTGCTTCACTGTTTTCAGCACCCATTCTGATACACCTGGAATGGCTTCCCACGCTCTCGCGTGTGCCACACGGGATAGAACGGCCTCCGGGCTCGAAACGCCGCGCTTTGCGGGTTCGACGGCCTGTATAGGAGGGGCGGGCGCAGTGCGCGCGCTCTCTGTGCTGTGGGCCAGCCGATCGCTCGCGATGGCTGGCCGCCCTACACACTGTATCTCTGCCGCTTCGAGCAGGGAGTGGCTTGTGTGTGGCCTTACACTCGTCGTTCCGGCCACCTTGGGCGGAGAACAAATGGTGTGTGGCGCGGCGCATGGCGCCGGGGGCAGAATGTTCGCGAAAATGTGTGAGCGCGTTTGAGCGGGCACAACTCTTACGCGTGGAACATGACCGGTTAAGAGTGGCTGTGTGACAGCGCGTGTGGTGATTAGGCGTGGGCGCAAATAAGCGGACACGTGACCTAACTCTAGCACTCGAGCGGCCGGTGGCCGCTTTATGTGAGTGAGAGACACGGGATTTGTGGTGCTTGGGTGCAGGGGTGAACACAAAAGTGGGCACGTTTACTGCATTTGAAAACACATACGGCGTGAGCCGTGCAACCAGAAAAAAGGCAACTTCGTGATTTCTCTGGTTCGTCATAAAAACGGCGGTTGTAGACAGGCGAGAGGGCAGTTTTGCCGGCTCGTTTGCTGCGTGAGAGCCATCTGCAGCAGCCACAGGAGTGGGGGCTGACAGGAAGAAGAGTTTTGACGGTGGTCCGACCACGGCGGGACTTAACCGTCGCTTCCCCCCTCTGCTAGGAGGACTTTGGAGGGGCTACAGTTGGAAACAGGCGAGAGGGCGAGTTCGCGGGCTCGTAGGCTGCGTGGAAAACATCTGCAGTAGCCACAGGAGTGGGGACTGACAGGAAAAACAGAGTTTTAACGGTGGTCCGGCCGCAGCGGGACTTAACCGTCTTTTCTCTCCTTATGTATAGACGTCCAAAAATACTCGAGCACCACGTGGTGCGAGTTAGCTTTCTGTATGTAAGAAAAGCTGGCCGCGAGCCCGGGGAAGCGGACAGTAAAACATTTTTATCTGCCGCGAGAGCTGGGCTCGAACTCGGGTCTCCGGCGTTTCAGCCGCTGATTTTGCCACTGTGCTACCGGGAGGCACACAATAGCGTTCAGTTAGCGCGAGCATACAGCAGTACGTCCTCGTGCTTGTTGGCAGTCGTGCGTGCATAAAAGACAGGCTCGTTACTGCAATAGTAATATTTCCAGCCGCCTGAACTGGAGAGGGGGCTGAGAAATGCTAGAGAATGGTGGTTCGTCCGGCCACAGCGGGACGAAAACACCCTCTGTTAATTTCCCGGTGAGTACGTGCGCGCGCGCTGAACGTGCTCGTGACCGAGCGCACTCACATTCCTTGTGAACGGCGCAATCTGCGCGGTCCAAGAGGGGGGAGTGCGGGTTCGTTGGAGAGCATATGTCAGCGTCATGTCTTATGACGGCGTATGTTTGCTGGCGTGCGTGTCTTAACAGGCTCGTGTACAGCAATATGAACAATTCCAGTCGCCTGAACTCATGAGGGGACTGAAAAATGTGCGCGAGGGTGGAACAGCTCTCTTGTAACGTAAAGAGAGCTGCAGGACCGTGCATTTCTGCCATCCCTTGTATATAAGCGGCGCATCAGCGCGGCATGAACAGAGGGGGGAGGAGGCTCGCTCCGAGACCGTTCATTTCTACCATCCCTTGCAAGCGGCGCGGTGGCGCGGCTTGAACAGAGGGGGAGGAGGCTCGCTCCGAGACCGTTCATTCCTACCATCCCTTGAAAGCGGCGCGGTGGCGCGGCTTGAATAGAGGGGGAGAAGGCTCGCTCCGAGACCGTTCATTCCTACCATCCCTTGTAAGCGGCGCGGCTTGAACAGAGGGGGAGGAGGCTCGCTCCGAGACCGTTCATTTCAACCATCTCTTGTAAGCGGCGCGGTGGCGCGGCTTGAACAGAGGGGGGGAACAGCGGAGTGATGTCGTCATAAAACTGCTCGAGTCGAGCCCGCAGGGTCGACATAGAGAGTTCCTCACACTCGGGGCATTCGCCCGCGAGGAGTGCGGCGGCGGCGTGGTCACGGCCCAGACAGAGAGCGCAGACACATGGCGGTCTCTGGTGCTGAGCTGCACGTGGCACGAGCCGCAGGTGGAACGAGGCGTTTTGATAAAAACGCTCGTGCTCTTTTATGAAACGTGTGACGCAACGGCGAGAACACGTGCAATGAAAGGATATAATGCTGCCGGATAGCAGAGCAGGCACGGATGGCTGAAGGTGGCGCGATGCTGCCGGCTTCTCCAGGCGCTGTCCTCTGCTTGCTCGTCTGCACGTTCACGGCGGCGGGTTCCAGATCCAGCGATGCGAAGGGCTTCGCTGAAGAAAAGAAAATCGAATATGCAGCCCGTGAGCCCTGCTTATATACACGTGGCCACGCCCCACCTGTAGGCAAATGAAGCCAGGTGGGCGCGAAGCGCCCTCATTGGTCGCCACGTCACGCGGGCTCACCGATAGGCTGCTGCAGTTGCCAGCAGAGCAGCCAATAGCACGCTGGAATAGCCTGCTATGGTCTGCCAGGCTGCCGCACTGCGTTGACAATGTTACAAAATTAAGGATAATTTTGGGTTTTTCAGAAATCTCGAAGAAAGAATACTTTCCCGTAGCGTAAGGAACTTACGCAATACGAGAGAACCTCTCGTAAGAGAACACTTTAATTTTAGAACTCACACTATAAAATAAATATATATATATATATATATACACACACACACACACACACACATATTTATATGCATTTCAAACTATTTACAAATTATATTTTTTAGAATCAAAGAAAATATATCTTCCAGGGGCACATCTACTCAAAAAAAAAAAAAAACTATGGGTGCTCTACAACAGATCCCACCTAACATAACACCTAACACCTATCAAATTTTCACCTCTCACCTCTCATTTTCACCTGTTGTCTTCTTTCACTCGTGATCTAGATCAATGCTAACTTTACGCACGGGGCGCACAAATCACTATGGTGCTTTGCGCACGAACTTCACGCATGACCAAATGATTCGTCCCACTGAAGCTGCATATTTTTCTTTACAGAAATTCATTGGCTATCAGAAAAGTCAGTCATTTCCATCATCCATTTCAACTGGATCGATTTACTGTCAATCAAATAGAGGGAGGTACCATGGCTCTGATAGGCGCTCCTTGGCTATTGATACCTTGTGACACCTCAAATATGAACCGATTGGCTCAAATGACCCGTCAATCAAAAGTTCAGGGGTCAGCGGCCATTTTGACATCAAATTTTTCTTCGTGTTTACATGTGAAATGAAACTAGACCATAGAATGCATCGAAGTTGTGATAGCTCTGTCGGCTAACTTGAAATGCTACTACTCCATTCCATGGATGCTTATTGATATATACATATGTTATGGACTAAATACTTCGCTGAATTGGATTGTATGGACCCTTGAGAGTGCAACAAAACCATTTTTGTTGTAATGTAATGGATCAGTGAACTAACAGAAGGCTTCAAGGGTGAGTTTCTTCCAGTTTATGTTTGGCTGTTGGTGGTCTGACAAAGACACAGATTGTACCCGCTGTGTTGATTGTATCCTAAAATGGTTTACATCGTTCGAATCACGAGAATCTCAGCTTTCCAGAGATATGTAACATGTTTATTTTTATGTTTTTTTAATTTTCTCGGTCAAAAAGTTTAACCTCTGAAACACTCCAATGTCCCGTGGACGGGACGTCGGAACACAAACAGGTTAAAACCACTGGAGATCCGAGCATCACTTTGAGTCATGATCTCCTGTTAATGTTACAACAAATTCGCAACTTGTTTGACACAAACAATGACAACTGTTAGAGAAGTTTCCCAGATAATCAGCATCAGTTTTTCTCATCTTTCCAACATTTCTTATTTGTATATTCAAAAATAACTGCCCTATAGTGTCTTATTCTAATTTAATTTATAGATCAAATTTAAAAATATAAAATGAAAGCTGAAGCATAGCCTATATTTAACAAGATTGTGGAAAAAATGGCCTTCATAAAAAGTAAAAATATCACAAATATGCAGATTTAAATATGTCAAAGCTGATTGAACAATTGTTAGAATATTGCTTCAGAATACATTATATTTACAACACACACACAAAAAAAAAAAAAAAAAAAAAAATCTAAATGTTTTACTCGGACAAGTGATTGACATATTTTTTGTCTGAAGGACAAGCATGTAAACAGGCTTAATGTTGAGCCCTTAGTTCTGATTCAGAAGGAAAGGAAAGAAAAGGAAAGAAAAAAGGAAATAGTCAAAATTATTATGAAATATTAATTTGCTATTTGCCTCCTCTCTGACATCTTTGAAATAGACAAATGCAATAATAGCCCACCCACCCAAACCCCCGCCGCCATCGCCAAAATCTCACTCTGAACTCAGTTCAAAACATGAGAGCCCTACGTAATGTATTTATGGCAACAGTATTGCTGTAATTGCTGTTGTAGACTGATGCTCAGTATCAGTGTTCATGTTTCATATAATCATACATCCACATAAATAGTTTACTGTTTGGTCTTGAAGTCAAGCTTGTTCTGGAATGTATTCATGTAAAGACGGTCAGATGCAGATTATTAATCTAACACTCATAAAGCACATAAAATAATACATAGGTCATATAAATTGTATGTTTCTTAAACTATATAAAAATTGGAAGCCAAACAATTACATTATTTGCCAAGATATCAGGACTGATACAAATATCTATAGCTCTCGCTACAAATCTGTCATGGATGATTTTAACTGAAACGCATGTATTTTCCTGTTTATAAATAAACCCATTATATAGTTCAGTTGAATAACCTGCCCTAGATCATAGCTTTTTCATATCTAAAACTGGATATTACTAAATTGTCTTCCAAAGGTTAATGTGCATTTGTACTGTTCTGTCAAATGGGTACATGTTTGAATGAATTACGAACTAAAAATAAAGCTGGCACTGACAGTCTGGTTCTGACTGACTGAGTTGCCATGAAACTGTACAATAATAATCGAATTGAAAAAAATAATTTAGAAAATCATCAGCTGACTCATATTCAGCCCCAACACAACAGAATAAACAGAACAATGCACAATTTTTACCCTATATCTCCCTATATATATTTTACCCCAACTCACAATTTTAATAACAAATTCAATTATTGTTTTTGCTGTTGCAGTTTCTCACTAAGGAATGCCAGTGCAAGTGGCCTAAAATTCAGATTTCTCAAATGCCTGGTAAAATAAGCTGTTAAGATACATCCAAAGGTCTCCTCACATATGAATCTTCTCAGTGGTATTGGTTTTGCTGCAGTTGGCGCAGCCCCATGATTCAATAGCAGTCTCTTTGCAAGGCTGGCATTACATTGTGACAGGCTCACAAAACAATCCACCCTGAAAGTGCCACACAAACAGTTTTTTTTTTTTTTCTGGGAAAATCATAGATAAAATGTCCCTATTACCTGACAGATCTCCGTGAAATGGGCGTCCAGAGGATAGGTGTCTCTTTGACAGTCAGAGTAGCGGCATACTTTACAGCCAGTCGAAAAAGCATTTCTACCAGAAAGACTCGGGAGAATAAATACTGTGACAATTATTCATTTATTAACAACCCAGCAAGCAATTAAATACTTTGGCATAGGCCCCGTCCGTAGCTCACAATCTGAGGGTCCGGACTCTGCATATCCTGCCTGAAGACGAAGGCAGAGGCGCAGCCGACCCCCCCGTGAGGTATGGAAGGGACCATCCTGTTGGTGGTGGGGTGGATGTAGGGAAGGATTTGACTTGGAGATGGTGGGGAGGATGGTGGTGAATTGGAGCGTCAGCATCTGCGATCTCAGACATGAGTAAGTACCGATCTTTTATACCCAAGTATTAGAATGTGATTGGATAGATAAAAAAGTTGAAGTGACGTGACAATTAAGTCTTCCCGGCAGAACTTATGTTAAAGCTTTCATTTCTGATCAGCTAGTTTTCGGATTATCAAAATAGGTCAAATTGAACCTTCCACTGTAGCTCTAATGCAAAAAGTGTGAGGCATTTGTTTACAAGACATGCAAGAATCCATGGTGCCAAAGTAGGAACGGCTTATCTGTGGAAGACAACAAATCCTGGTTACCATAGTTACCAATTCATTTCTAAGAGAAAAATAAGAGATGGTTATATATAGAAGGGTAAACGGACCCACTTTATATTAGGTGGCCTTAACTACTATGTACTAACATTTGAATTAATAATTTGATACATTGCACTTATTGTGTACATACATGTTTTTACATTGTACTTACATTTTAAAAAATTTGCATGTAATTACGTCTGTAGTTAATATCTGTAGTTACATTTGTAATTACACAGTTGACACTTCCCTTACACCTAACCCTACCCTTAAACTTACCCATACCACCACACCTGTCCCTAACTCTACCCGTATCCCACCTCAATATCAGCAAAGGTGTTTTGCAATACAATTTGAGCACAGTAAGTACATTGTACCTATTTTTTGATGTAATTACATAGTACTTAAGGCCACCTAATATAAAGTGGGGCCGGGTAAACACATTAATGTTTAGTAATGCTCCAGATATTATTGATCTCACTCAGTTGCAGAGGTTAATAATGAGATGTCTTTGCTGCTAAAAAAAAAGAAAAATAAAACCCTTTTTCTAAATATATAAAAAGCAAATCTTCATGGTCAGTATCAGTTGATCTATTAGCCAGAAGCACAGCTGATATGATAAGGTGAAAGTCTGCCTTTATATGACAGAAGATGTTTTATGAAGCTTATATGCTTGCAGAAGTGAGAAAATCGATCAACAGTCTGACCCAATGGCATCAGGGCAGTGTTTCTTTTCCTCGACTGTGTAAACAGATAAAATGTTACTGAGGGAGAACAGCCAAAAATAAACTAGAACAACCAGTTTTAAATGTACACTACAGTATAGCAACCATAAATTTAACACGACTAAAGTTTAAACTTCTTAAACAAGCTCTTGGAGCCATACCAAGAGCCATACCGTCTGTACTCTCACGGGTCCTCTCAACCAACGTGGATGCAGCAGGAGCATCGTCACCAAGGGACAAACTCTTGCTCCTGAGATTTATTGCGTAACACTTCCAAACTCAAGATAAATTCCTCATACTTTCCTTGCATATCGGTAACATCTGTTTAGTTGCCTCATTGACACACACCTAAGGATTACTAAACTATTGAGCTTGAGCCAAAATGTTTCTTTCCAAGCTTGATTTGAAGAGACCAGGGATATTTCTGCCGAGGAATCTCTGGAGACATGAGCCTGTTCATTAATAAGATGTGTCATTGGCCAACACCCTAATGAGTGCTAGCACATTATATTCCAAAGCCCCTCAGTGTTTTAATTACAGGCCCAAAAGCATTTTCATTTTAAATCATCATTAATATAGTTTCCAATATCCTTGTTTCTCTGCTACCTGGATGCTCTCTGTAACACCTGCTGACATGTCCAGAGAAATCAGGAAAAAACATGTGCTTCATAATTGAAAAATTATTTTTAAACTGCCCATCCAATTTTTGCTACAATCCAAGTGCAATGTTACCAGAGGAGGAATATGAGGTTTTAACAGAAGAATCCAATGTAGGCCTTTGATTATTTTCATACTTTCCATACAGTGGATTTTTAATGTCTCTTCAGGAGTTTCTTCAGCGTACACTATAACTAAATGGGTTTGATTATTTGCGGCAACTTAAAACTTTGCGATTGGTTTAAACTCTTCGATAACATCCTTAATCGTTTAATCCCACCAGTCACAATTGTGACTGCGTCTTTTTTCTTATTTCTAAAATCTCTAATGGAGTTGTTGTTGGCTTTGGGCAAGAAAAACTTTTAAATGAAATATATATATATATATATATATATATATATATATATATATATATATATATATATATATATATATATATATATATATATATATATATATATATATTGTCTTGATTAAAATGATACTAATGTCATGTGACTAGTGTGAGAGGTCACATGACCAGGTCAGTTTTCCCCAGACTACTACAAAAAGCAGCTAGTAAAACATCTTAATTAACAGATAGAGCTATCATATTTTGTACTTATTTAAAGGGTCTACTACTGATATATTTTGAGAATTATACTCCTGCATATATATTTTGCTCATAATAGGTGTACATTTATTAATAGTCACAATTGTGACCGGTAGTATAACACAGTGTTTCAATAGAAAACGCAGGGCCCGGCTGCCAATCCCAGCCATCATCCGTCCACTTCCACATAGTTCAAAACTACTAGATGTGTTGGACCTCCCAGACGTGCGTGACCCCCCAAGTGCTGTGTGTAGCATCACCACCCTTCCCACACTTGAAAAAGAGGCCACCGAAAGTGGCCGCAACGGTAATGGCCCAGATAGGGAGCATCTGCGTGAAAGCAGACCACGAAATGGCAATGCAGAGGTGAACCATCCAGAGAACCAACCAGTGTGACCCACCCCCCACCTCCCCACTGGTGGTGCACATCAACCGGCTCTCGTGAACATCCATCCCATCCCCCAGACAGTTCACCTCTGCATCGCCACTCAACAATCCACCTTGCAAATAGGCTACCCCAGCCTGGCACTTCCTATCTGAGCCATCACCAACACAGTCACCCCCAACTGCCAGAGATGCCGCACACAGCATGCACATCTAGGAGGTCCAGCACATCCGCGAAAATAAACAAATGACAACTGGGATCAACAGCCAAAACCTATTTTCAATTGTTGAATTGAATTTGTATGAATTCTGACTATGCTGTTTCCCCCCGGTCACTATTGTGACCGAATATAAAACCTAATATTTCACTAACTTAACAACATAAAATCAAAGAGGGCATAACGTGTGTGTGTGTGTGTGTGTGTGTTAGGGAGGTTTAAAGGTCCCATGGCATGAATTTTTTAATTATTTTATAATGTTTCCTGAGGTGTACTTATATTGTTTGTATGGTTTTTACATAAAAAAAATTCATAATTTAGAAATAAAAGGCATTTTTTCTATACTGATATTAGCCCTCTGGCTTGAATGCTCTGTTTCAAGGGGCGTGTCTGCTGTGAGACTTCCGTGAAAACGCCCACTGTTATGATTGGCTGACATCTTTGCATTTGAAATGAGTATTAGATTATGTGGCGGAGGGGGCGTGGTTTAGCGAGACACCGTCAGACTCTGCAAGCACTGCCAGTCCAGAGAGAGACGGACTGGGTACTCGTGGAGCAGAGAGATGGAGAGCTGGGAGAATTTTTTATTGTACAGAGTTGTTGAGAGCGCAAGTTTATTTTGTATCTGAGAGTTCTGAATAAACACGAGTCCCAGCCACGCGACCCTGTCTTCTTCCTCCTTATTCTACGAACTTTGTAACATGTGGAACCCCTCTAAACCCACTAAACTATGTTTTTTTACCATCACAGCCGTCGATTATAGCATTATTTTTAGATCTTTTTCCATCACATGAACAGCTGCAGTGATGAGCAATCTTGTTGATCGCGTGAATGCAGTGATCTCATTATTGCAACGTTATTTATTTCACAAAATGCTTTCACCACAACTAACAGCAAACACGGCATCGACATGAAAACATTAAGAGCTTTGTTGTGCAGCATAACAGTGTCATGCATTATTATGGCAGTTTGGACAAGTTTGCAATATACTCGCAACGTGTGATTGACAGATCTGAACATTATAAAGAGAGTGTTCTTTAATCGCTTTCTGTAGTTTAATCATTTAAATAACGGATTTGTTTCTTGCTACTAACAGAAACGATGTGAAGTTGATGTTTTGGTCACTGGCTTGATTCACTGATGCATTACGCTTAGGGCATCAAGACACCAGCGGCGTAACTGACAGTATTAAACGATTTAGAAAGAAAGTCTGTGTGAACTTGAATGATTGATCACAGATCAGGCATTAATGAACACTGTTACTCACTGTTTGTGATGCTGTCGAATCCATATCTGTTTGTAAAGCCTGTGCTGACATCGCGACTGATAAACTGAATCCATTTTCTCCAAATTCTCTGGGCGGGCAAAGCAGAGGAAGGGGAGGTAAACTTTTCTCGTATGACGGCATAACAGGGAAGATTCCAGATCGGCTCGTCTGAGCTTTAATTTTCTCAAAGGCAGAGCAGGACACCCAGAACTCAGTTTACACCTATTGAAATTTGTAGCCACTTGGGGACCATATACAGCCTAGGGGAACTCATATTAATGTTAAAAAGTTTCATGCCATGGGACCTTTAAGGAGTAAAATGCATGTACTCAATTTGCAAGAAAAAAATTGTGATTAAACGGGTTAATATGTCAACATGTCCTAACCTTATACATGCTTATACAAATTTGTTCACACATAACTTCAATGTAAAAACTTTCTAGCAATGTTACAGCTTCTTAAGAAAAAAATAAAAAAAATTAAAATCCGCATTTCCACTGCAGGAACTTTCCCCAGGACCTAGGGACTTTGGGGTGGTACTAGGCATGTTTTGACCGCAGAGATCACCTTCTAAATCAAGTTTTGGGTAAAAATGTCCCTCTCAGAAAGTCCCTGCTCACGAGGTAGTACTTTCTCGAAGTTCAAAGGAACTTTCAGGGGTGGGACTTGGGCGCTGAACATGCTGATTGGTTGAGTTCACGCCGCATTTTATTTTTAACCACTATTTTTAAAAGTCTGTTGCGGTGCATGTAGTAAGTTGTAGTAAGTTTGAGTTGTTTGCTATTCAAATCAACAATGGAGTTTAAATAGGAAAGGATTGCTATATGAATGTAATCATAATCCATAAAAATGAGAATTTTAGTAGTACCATTCAAATGTTGTGAAATATTATTACAATTTAAAATAGCTGTTTTCTATTTTAATATATTTTAAAATATTATGTATTCATTTCATGGCTTTCAGCGGCCATTACTCCATTACTCTTCAGTATCACATGATCCTTCGGAAATCATTCTAATATGCTGATTTGGTGATCAAGTAAAATGTCTTATTATTAACAATGTTGAAAACATTGACTGACCCCAAACTTTTGAAAGGTAGCATATCCAGAGAGTATCTTACATGACTATTCAATAACACGAATAGAATAATATTCTGATTTGATCCCAATAAGACAGGTTCCAAATTATAATAGATACCCAATTAGCATTCCTAAAGAGTGGTGCAGGTATGACTTCAGAACGAAACTTTCACAGCTGGTTTATTTGAGACTATTTGGGGTTTTGGATTTATGTATAAAATAAAGCTTTTGATATAAACATAACTTGACTATATACCTTGATATAGTCTATATATAGAGTATATACCTATATACTCGTTTTGTTCTGCAGCTTAAATTGCACACCCATTGCAAAAACGCTTTTTTATGTTTTTAAAGTAACTAGATAAGACTGCTTGGGGTATGTGTGTGTGCACTTTACTTGTATAACAAAAGTCAAAGTATAGTCAAGTTACGTTTACCACAGTCTTTATTTTAGACATAAATCGAAAAACCCCATTACGAAACCCCATAGGAAAATCTCAAAGGAGTCAGCGGCAGACTGACGTCATACCTGAACAACTCTGACTTATCAGCATTTTGACCTTGGGTCCTATTCACACATTACATTTAAATGGAAAGATGTTGTAAAATTTACAGAAAATGCCTATACTGTATGAGAAAGCACCTACTGATAAGCATGACACATTATCTAAAACCACAATAACATGTTCCCTTTCGTTCAGTCATTACGACGTACGTTAGTGACTAACGAATGGGGGTTTCGCTTAGAAGCCAATTACCTTCGAGAATTCAACAGCGCCCAATGGCAGTGCCAATGCCATGGGCATGGGGAATTTGCATGCGTAATTCCGCCCCACCTCGTGGGTATATAAGGAAGTACGCTGGCAACATTGCATTATGTTTCTGCTTTGGAGCCAAGAGGATCTCTTCACTCCTTCAAGCCTGATAACTGAGTCTTGTCAGCCTTCGAGACGATCAGCTTTCCAGAGGCGTTGGTGTTACGGTGCATTCCAGCGATCGCATACTGCCTGCCTGCTGATCTGCGCAGTGGTCTGCTAGACAGCTGGTGTGTGGTCCCTGGGCGCTCCGGCGTTCTCTGCGGAGCTTCCTCTCACAAAAAGAGCTTGCGCGTGGCACGTCTTTTTCAAGATGGTTCGCCCGTGCACTTCCGGGTGCGATCGATCTCCGTTGCTGTCTATGGGCACATTCACTGCTCTACGTGTTTGGGCTTCAGCACGTTCAGGCAGTGATTGTGGATGTGTCATGTTCCCACTGCGGGAACGTGACCATCGCGATGTCGCGGTCGAGACTCTGTGATCTCCGTGAGGAGAGAGAGTCCCCAATCTACACCCCTGCCACACCCCAATCTACCGTCTCAGAGAGAGGTGGTACTTTGGTTGGTGGCCAGGGTGACCTGAGGGCGGTGCCGTGGTATTAAGAACCCTGACGATCATTCCTCGGGCCACACCCCCCTCTCGCACATCGCTTCCCGCGAGTGCTGGACTGAAACAGCGGCCCGTCTCTGACGCCTCGTTCGTTTCGTTCACACTCCAGATAGCAGCGAGATGTCGATCGCCGCATCCCAAGGTGGGCTAGAGTCCTTTGGGGATGAAGATTAGGTTGTGCTCCGCCTTCGGGTGTGTCAGCGCTGCCTGATCTGACCTAGAGTTGTAGGTCTCGGGCAGCCGTGAGCCTCGCGCTGGTGTGGAACTCTGCCTGGTCGCGAGCGCTCGTGGTTGCGCAATTGATTTTGGAGGCGGCACCTGACAGCTGTTGGGCCCCGGCCCCAATGCCTTTCGCTCCCGAGATGCATGAGGAGATCACGCAGTCCTGGAAGTCCCTGTGCTTCCCGTGACTGTTCGGTGGCCTCCTCCGCCCTTGATGGGGCCACGGCCGATGGTACACTGGGGTCCCCCACTGTTGAACACTCTGTTGCGCACTACGGTGTCCACAGAGGGTTTTGATGTGGCTATCCTAAGCACCCCCCAAGCCTGTGGGCTCGTCTACTTCGGTGGCGTGGTCCTGCAAAGCTTTGGGGTAGGCCGCCGCCCCTTTGCACATGCACGAGGGTGGAGCCGACCCAGGGCTCTTCATTGAGTTGCATGCCGCCACTGGTCCCGCCCCCCGGGCGGTGAAGGTGGCCACATGCTCCCTGGCTCGGGCGATGTCCGGGAGAAACACCTGGCCTTACCTGGTGATGTGGAGGACGTTGAGCGGGCCCGCCTCCTCAACTCGCCCATATCCCAGGCTGACCTCTTTGGCGGCGCAGCAGAGAACTGCGCCCAACGGTTCTCGACCGCCCGAAAGCAGACTGAGGCTGTAACACGGCTCAGTCGCCTCAGTCCGCTTGCCGCCGAGGGCGCCCTCCCCCCATCCCGCCCGGCCCCAGCAGCAGCCTTCACCGGGGCCGCGCTGTGGAGGTGGTTGCAGGATGACGCCCAGTCCGCTCCTCAGCCTGACTAAACGCCAGGCTGGAGGTGGACAACTCAGAGATGGGTTCCAGTTCTTTCCAGGGGATGGTAGCAGGGCCTCTCCTTCCCCCGGTGGAAGGCCGGGGGAAAATCCTTCCGCCACTGGCCCCCGGGCTAGCAGCGCTTGGAAAGAACTCATGTTCCTGTCTCTGAGGACCAGAGACAGGTGATGGCAGTGTGCGCCGCCTCCGGGCCGCGCCGCTCTCGTCCCTCTCTCTCGCCAGCCTCCTCTCAGAGCAGACCCCAGTGGAACGTACGTCCTTCCCTGAACTCCTCTGTCAGGACGCAGCTGCTGACTGTGCCCCCACACCGGGATGCTACGCCTCCCACGTCTGGGCCAGTCACGCTGCCTCGCTGCCCCACCCGGGTTACGTCTGTGGTTCGAGTGACCCTGCTGGTCAGTTCCTGGGAGCCTGGCTACGGTTCCGGGACTGTCCACTGGGTCGCGAAGACCATCAGGCTCGGCTACGCGGTTCGGTTCGCGCAGGCTCCTCCCCGCTCCGGGGAATCCGCCCGCCATGATGGGGCCTAATGCTCCAGTCATGCGTGCGGAGGTTGCCACCCTACTGGCGAAGGGTGCGATCGAGCCTGTCCCTCCAGCCGAAGTGAAGTCCGGCTTCTCAGCCCTTGCTTCATTGTACCCGAGGAAACCGGTGGGTTATGGCCAATCCTGGATCTGCCCATCTTGAACCGATCCCTTCACAGGCTTCCATTCAGGATATCGGTAGCGTACGCCTCCTCGGACGCGTTCGTCCGGTAGATTGGTTGCAGTGATTGACCTGAAGGACGCTTACTTTCATGTCTCCTTCCTCGATGCGGACCGTTCCTACAGTTTGCTTCGAGGGGCGGACATTCAGTACGCAGTACCCCCATTCGGGCAGCTCTGTCCCCTCGTGACTCTACGTAGTCTATCTAGGCAGCCCTTGCGCCACTCAGGCAGCACGGGGTTTGCATCCTGAACTACTTCGATGACTGGCTCATACTGGGTCACTCTCGTAAGCAGGTCTGCGGACACAGAGTCCAAGTGCTCCGGCACTTAGCCCGTCTGGGCCTTCTGGTCGACTGGGAGAAGAGCGACTCTGCCCCGTGCAGAGGATCTCTTTTCGCAGTGTGGTTTCCAACTCGGTTGCAGGTGCGTGCTGCTTACCAGCCAGCGTGCACGCAGTCTCAGCTGACTTCGTTAATGCGAGAGCAAGAGTGCGGTCCCACTGAATTTTTTCAGAGGCTCCTGGGGCATATGGCATCTGCAGCCGCGTTAGCGCCGCTCGGATTGCTTCATATGAGACCGCTTCAGCTTTGGCTTCGCGATCGAGTCCCGAGATGGGCATGGCGGTCTGGCACGCTCTGGGTTCAAATGACTTACAGACTCTCACCCCGTGGTCGAACCTCAGTTTTCTACGGACTGGAGTGTCCTTAGAACGAGTTTCCAGGCATGTTGTTGTATCAACAGATGCCTCCTCCATGGGCTGGGGTGCCATGTGCAATGTACAAGCAGCTGCGGGCTCCTGGACAGGACCCCAGCGCCTTCTGCATGTCAATTGCCACGAGTTACTGGCAGTACGGTTCGCCCTGCACCGCTTCCGAGCGTTGCTGAGGGGTCAACATGTACTAGTCAGGACAGACAACACGGCCGTTGTAGCGTACATCAACCACCAGGGCGGTCTACACTCCCGCCGTATGTCTCAACTCGCCCGCCATCTCGTTTTATGGAGTCAGAAGCATCTGAGGTCCCTTCATGCTGTCCACATCCCGGGAGAACTGAACCGTGCAGCCGACGAGCTCTCACGGCTTCAGCCACTTCCTGGAGAATGGAGACTCCATCCCCAGATGGTCCAGCTGATATGGGAACAGTTCGGCGACGCACAGGTAGACCTGTTTGCCTCCCAGGACTCAGCTGGCCGCCGGGTCTACGCAAATATGCGTTTCCCCCAGTGAGCCTTCTCGCACGGGTACTGTGCAAGATCAGGGAGGACAAGGAGCAGGTCATGTTGGTCGCCCCGTGTTGGCACAGCCAGACCTGGTTCTCAGAACTGCTACTCCTTGCGACAGCCCCTCCCTGGCCTATTCCTCTGAGACGAGACCTTCTCACTCAGAGACGGGGCACCCTTTGGCACCTGCGTCCGGCGTTCTGGAAGCTCCATGTGTGGCTTCTGGATGGGACGCGGCAGGTTTGAGTAGTCTTCCACCTGCGGTGGTCGCTACCATCACTTCCGCTGGGGCAGAGTCTACACGACACACCTATGCGTTGAAGTGGAACCTCTTCGTCACCTGGTGTTCTTCCCGCCAAGAAATGCCCGATCGGGTCCGTGCTATCGTTTCTCCAGGAGGGGTTGGAGCGAAGGCTGTCTCCCTCCACCCTTAAAGTGTACGTGGCCGCAATATCTGCCCACCACGATCTCCTGGGAGACAAAAAGGTAAGTCAGCACGACCTGATCATCAGGTTCCTGAGGGGAGCGAGGAGACTGAATCCTCCTCGCTATCCTCTCGTTCCCTCTTGGGACCTCGCAGTAGTCCTAAGTGCTCTGCAGAGGCCTCCCTTTGAGCCTTTGTGGTCAGTCGATATTAAGTTTCTGTCGATGAAGGACGGCTCTGCTGACCGCATTGGCCTCTCTTAAGAGGGTAGGGGACCTGCAGGCATTTACGGTTGACGAAACGTGCCTGGAGTTCGGACCGGGTAACTCTCACGTGATCCTGAGACCCCGGCCTGGATATGTGCCCAAGGTTCCCACCACTCCGTTCTGAGACCAGGTGGTGAACCTGCAAGCGCTGCCTTGGAGGAGGCAGACCCAGCCTTGGCATTACTCTGTCCAGTACGCGCTCTCTGCGCCTATGTAGACAGCACGCAGTGTTTCAGGACCTCAGACCAGCTCTTTGTCTGTTATGGTGGAGAGCGGAAGGGAAGAGCTCTCTCAAAGCAGAGGTTGTCTCACTGGTTAGTGGACACCATTGTTTTGGCTTACCAGCAGCAAGGTCGACCATGTCCCCTTGGGGTTAGGGCACACTCCACCCAGAGTGTGGCCTCCTCTTGGGCTCTAGCGCATGGCGCCTCGCTAACAGACATCTGCAGAGCTGCAGGCTGGGCGACACCTAAGACATTCGCCAGATTCTATAATCTCCGAGTGGAGCCAGTGTCCGACTATGTACTCGCCCCTACGGGTGGCCGGTAATGGACCAGGCTCAGGTGTCTTCGCTTGCTCGCCATTCCACTCCACGGACTGGATACGTGCGATTATTCTCCTCAGATGAGCTCCCCGAGAGCTCTGAGTTCCTCCAGCACTGTCGACGCCGACATCAGTTCAGTCTGCCCTTTTGAGCCCAGACCCTCATGTCCAGCCAGGTGCCCCGTGTGCATGGTTCCCCTCCGGCGACCCCCACACGAGTATTTCCACCGTAAGCCTCCTCAGTGAGCAGGTGTCTTTCACTTGGCAAGTCCCTGCCACCCCTAGGGTTAAAAATCCACCCTCTGGCTGGTACCCTAGAGTTCTTCCATATGCAGCCCTTAGCGGGTCATATGTGTATTTTCTAAGTCCTCCCCACGGGTAGGCATTTTGGCATTTCCACACTGGAATATGCTTCCCAGTGTACCTTGGTATTCCTGTGATAAGTGGGAGTCCTTCGTCCGTACTAGTCTTACGACAGGGTACTCACACTTACGCAGGGCACTGGAAGACAGCTGAGTGGCGTTGTTGTATTGGAACCCCCATTCGTTAGTCACTAACGTACGTCGTAGTGACTGAATGAAAGGGAACGTCTCGGTTACGTATGTAACCCTCGTTCCCTGAGGAGGGAACGGAGACGTATGTTTCCTTTGCCACGTCAGCTGTGCTGCTGGAATGCGGAGTTCAGTCTTGGCTCCTGCAGTATTAACATAATGCAATGTTGCCAGCGTACTTCCTTATATACCCACGAGGTGGGGCGGAGTTACGCATGCAAATTTCGTATGCCCATGGCATTGGCACTGCCATTGGGCGCTGTTGAATTCTCAAAGGTAATTGGCTTCTAAGCGAAACCCCCATTCGTTAGTCACTAACGTACGTCTCCGTTCCCTCCTCAGGGAACGAGGGTTAAATACGTAACCGAGACGTTTTTTGTTTGTTTTTTACTTCTTTTGAAGATGCATTTTTTTTGAAGATGCATTTCTTTTTTACAAAACTTAAAAGTTACAAGATAGATTCTCTAAAGAATGGCTTAAAGATGATCTTAGCTAATTGCTACAAGGCATCTTAACATATAGTAATAATACTAATCATGTCACTTTAACGGGCATTATTTGTATATAGTACAAAAATATCATATACTGTACAGCACTATAGTTATTTTCCAGTTCTGTTTCAATCCTCAAAGGCAATTCTGTCTGAACACTCTTTTATTGTGTAATAATATTTTCATTTCTGCCACCGTAGGTGAGAGTCTGTTATTCAGCATGTCTGTCAAGAGGACAGCACAATGCCAAACAACAAGGCTCACAGGGCCGGTTTCAATCAAAGAGACAATGACGCGTCAACTCGGCGCATCTGCTGAAACTTCACATAATGAGGTACGTTTTTAAACGGAGATATGAAGGAGAGAAAAGTCAGTGGAAAACATGACAGACCTACTGTACATGCGGTTTGCACCACTAATAGCTTATTTTCCTAAGGGAAACCATAACTAATCCATTTCTACTCAATCAGTAATATGTGGATTATTTGAGAACTAGATCGAGCTGGGTTAGCCGAGATGGGTGTCATTTTTTTCTTGATGCATTCCACCGCCGCACCACTTGTCTTCGGCCCAGACATCAGAATATCAGTCTCTTTTGCCAACATTTAATGGAATTTCACTGCCATCCAGAGCAATCTGTCTGGATCCAGATGGATTTGCTCATTTCATTAATGTCCAACTTGTTCGGAGACCACCTTGAGCAACCCAAAAATTAGCACTAGAACGATTGGGTGGCAGAAATTACCAGCCGCCCTGAGATTTGATGATAGAGATTGACTGACCAACCAGAAATGTTTATATATAAAAATAACTTGAAAGCAGCGAGCTATATAGCATTCAAATGAAAGACTGAAGTGTAATGTTCGTTTTGTAACCAAAAGAGACAAAAACCACACAGTGACACAATTTTATTGTCACAAGTCTGTTTTGTCGCCAGTCAGAACAGTTCCTTAATTAGCTTGAGGCATGTGAAGTGTAAAGTAATTAAGTAATTATGGATCAATTAAGTAATGAAGTAATTAAGTATTACTATGTCCAGCGACAGATAAATAAAAACCTGATGTTGATTTTATATCACAGTAGTGTTGGATGCTCTGCATGCAAAACAACAGAGCTTAAAATGTTACTCATGTTCAGAATTAATATAAAATGAAATGCTGTTTTGCCAAGAGGACAGAAGACATATTTAGATGACATTTATTGATTTACTGTAGCTGTATCCATAGACTAATCAAACAATGCACGCATACAAAGTAATACTTCAGAGCCAGAGGTCAACATCTATAACCACATTTGGCTAATTATTTTAATTAATTTGTGTGCATTTTTATGAACTCAAATTAAGTAAGATACAACATGGAATATTTGCACTTTTAAAACAGATTTGTCACACTGCAGGACCATTTAAAATAATTAAAGGGGTCACTTTTTACAAGATGTAAAATAAGTCTCTGATGTCCCCAGAGTGTGTATGTGAAGTTTTAGCTCAAAATACCCCACAGATTATTTTTTATAGCATGTTAAAATTGTCACTTTTTGAAGGTGAGCAAAAATGTGCAGTTTTTGTGTGTGTCCCTTTAAATTAAAATGAGCTGGTGCTCCCGGCCCCCTTTCTAGAAGAGGGTGGAGCTTCAAGAGCTCTTGTTGGCATCTCTGATTACCTCATGCAGACAGCAGTGAAAATGTCTGAAACCGTTCAGCCTTTTATGTTCAAACCGGAGTCGGACAATTATGGAGAGACTCAAGAAGAAGTGACAACATGTAGAATGCAACAGGACGTTTCTGAATGGTTAGTTGATTAATTTATGTAGCTGATGTGGAGTTAACCATCTTCAAGTCATCAATTAGCATTTTCTGTCATAATAATCTATAAATCGCTCATGTGGGAACTGTTGTAAGATATCTACTTAGCTTGAGAATATATGCTGCACGATGATAGAACAGGTATAGTTTAGTTTAATTATGGTTATAACTTATGTTGTCATTTTGCTTTTAATTGCTATTGCATTTGTGTTATGTACTGTATTGCAATAAATGTGAAAAGACAGATGTGACAGCTTGAGCAGACTCCCAAATGTGCTCTACAACTCTTCCTCTTCTCAACATAGCCTCACCCCCTTTGTTGCATGTTTGTTGCATGTTCCCGGGGGCAGGGAATATCTCCCTTTGCTTTGAACTTTGCAGATGTTGTTTATGCTCAAACAGCAACATTACACACTAACTAAAGTTAAACAAATAAATTCATAATCAACCACAAATTCACATATTTTCTTTTCTCAGAATGCTATTATTAATTAGCTTTTTTTTTTTGGTGATGTTTTGCAGTTAGAACGCACCAGTTATGATTATGTTACTGTAATTAGTGTCAGTGACTGTAGGAGAATAACTGACTGTAAATATTTTAGAGCATCAACCAAATATGCAGTAAGTACAGAGCCCCTGAGGGGACATGTTGGTGGAAAAAAATACAGCTCTTCCAAGCTTTATAATGGCAGAGAATAGCTATTTCTGTTTTGAAGTCCATAAAAGTGCATCTATATGAAAGCTCTAGCATAAGTTCTGCTGGGAAGACTCAATTACTACGTCACTCACTGCCTTCATTCTAACCCAATTATATTCTCATGCTCACCGTATAAAAGCCCGGTACTTACACATGTTTGAGTTCGCAGATACTGAAGCGACGATTACGCAGTCTGAAGTGACGACGACTAGATCTGAAGCGATGATTACGCAGATCTGAAGCGACGATTCAGTCAACGTTCTGGATGTTTCGTAGCGGTCGATCGCTGGTCCTATTATAAGTTAATAATATGCACACAGTGGCGTTCTAAGTCCACGTCAGCTATCATTCTAATCACCGGGCTGTCGCGGCAACAGACGAGTACCTTCACTAACGAGAGCAATCTCGCGTTCAGATTCAGAACAATCACTTCCACGGAGGACTATTGGGCATGTTATCAAAGACACGGCTGTGATCTTCATCACCATTCTGGCGTCATCTCTACATCAGCATTCACCACAGTGAAATGTATATGATTATACATTCCGACGCCGATTGGGTGTAGTATTGTACTCTTCTCAATTTTGTCGCAAGCAGGTCCGTACAGTGGTTGCAGACACAAGCATCATATGAGACGCGCACAGGTGTCTGCCGGTCTGCTCGTGCAACGTGATCGCTCGTTGTGGCTCACTTGTGTCGTAATCCATAGTGCTGTAAATGATTCGCATGACAAACGGCCTGTATTGATGGCAAATTGTTTAGAAAAGCTGAAACAAATCAGATGGCACAGCATATTAGCCTCTATCACCCTCCCTATGAACGCAAGGAACCAACATGAGTTTAAAGTAACATGCACCCAGTTAATCGGGGCTCATGATTAACAGAGTTAAGCTGGAATCGCAATGGGTTCTGTGTTATTAATCAATACAATTGAATTAAATATGCTAATTTGCTCATAGTTTTTAAGTAGGCTACAGCACCGACATCAGTGCTTTGATCCGTTCTCATTCAATGGTGTTATTCTCTTGCAGCACTGTGAGTTTGTCATATTAACTGTCATAATTAAAACTGACACAACATAGTTTTAAGCTTAAAAGTGTTTTTGGGCTGTCATCCAGCAGAGTACATTATCTGCTCAATCATACGGGGCACCCAGTGTTGAAATGGTTTCCCTTAGTTATTTGACATGGCTTCCTTTCTGATGAGGAAGTACTGTAGCGTTCTGTGTTCCATAAAGGTGTCGTCTTATTGCATTATAAATATGCGCTATATTATATATTAGTCAATTGAAATAACACGTTATGTATAGTAATTGATGCTTTGTTTTCGCTTAACTCCAGTAATTACTCGTGTTTTATTCAGCTGATATCTGTATACCTCTTCTATTTTAGTAACTTTAGAATTTAGTATTACGGTTCACTTGGTCCTTCCGTGCTAGGACGCTATGGCTGCAACTAGTATAAAACAAACGTGTATCTCGCTTGTACTCACAGTACCATAGGTCAGGTAAGGTTTGCATACTAAACAAGTTTTGATATTCGACTGCAGCACTAATATATTTCCGTACTCAATCGACCCGTTTACATGAAGATTGCATCTAAATCGCAGCACGGGAACACTTATTCAAATCTCATGAAAACAGTAAGTGAGCAGAGTGTGCTCCCTTTATAAATGCACGAAACCGTCGGAAGTGCTTTAGTTCAGATAAAAAAAAAAAAAAAAAAAAAAAAATCCTACACTAGTGGAAACTGCTGCGGTCAATCTACACCGAATCATGATCTATTGCATGCTCTATTCTTCGTTGGTCAAATGTATGTACTAGAAGGCAGAATTGGCCAGCGAATAAGCGGCGTTGCTGGTGCCGCGCTCTACTGTTCGAGCTACAGGAAGACATGTCTGTAATCGGCTACACTGCACCATTTACGCCAACATTTTCAGTTATTGAGTCTAACACAATATACAGGGGAGTAAATATAGCATTGACTGTTGACTCAGTCTGCACATGAGTGTTGATTTCCGGGTGCACCGCAAATGACGAGCTCTCTCGCAGTGAGCTTTTCTCTTCGCTAAGCTGGCACACAGTGCGCTCATAATCTTGTGATACGTTGCTTTCAGACTGTGATCTGATGTCACACTGTGGGATTTCAGTGCATTAATGCCAGGTACGTTAATCAGATCCACGAGGACTTGTCCGGAGTTTTACATCAACCCATTCACCTTCGTGAAATTATTCAGGCCAAAATTTTATCATGCCGTTGGTGAGTACGTCAAACTAACTATTATAGACTTCTGATGTTATTCCAGGGTCAAAGGAATTTTTAGGATTGTGATATTCGTCTCATACTGCCAAATGTGGCCACAATCACACAGTATTATCCTGGCTTAGGTTATCAAATGATGAATTTTTTCATAGGTTCAGTAGCCGTGCCGGGTCCTATATAGCTAGCTATGGTTTTATTAGTTAGTAAAGCTTAAACATATAAAACATTCTTATCCTTTTGCAAGGGCATCGTCTGATGTTCTCAATCACATGCCCATGTTATGTCTGTCATGCTGTCTGGTTTATTTTCTTTAGGGGCTCTCTTAGCAGGTTGACGGTTAGATGGTGTTCTATCAAGACGGCAGTGTTGCTACGAACATAGTCAATGCGTGGAGTTGGCATCCTCTACCAAGGTCTCCTCTATTAAGTATGCGGGATGCCATGATGGTCAAGATGGTTTTCTTCAGCAATCCCAGCTCAGTCTTTCGGTAGGCGTTTTGTCTCTCCATCCGCAGCTACAGCGTTCCCTCTTAGAGCGAACATCGTCCAAGACTTTCAGACGGCTCTGCATTAGCCAACCGGACCCAGTATCCTGTCCTCCCCTAGCAACATTAATATTATATTAAACTCTCTGCTAATATAGGCTAGAAAATATATTCCTAAAAGTGTCGCTTCCTCAACTTTCAAAACTTACACGTCCGCATGGTCAGTTTTTTCTATGTTCTGTTTCGCCTCAAATGTCAGTATTCCCTCTTTGATTTCGACCATTTGTTCCTTTCTCATCTTATAAAAAAAAAAAAAAAAAAAAACACCTCTTACATCCGCCGACTCCTCGCTGGCATCAAATCCTATGCAAAAATCTATAGTCCTAATTTTCCAAGTCTTTTCTCCGAAACTTCCATTTGTTTACTCCTTAAAGGCTTCGCTAAATCCTCTAGTAAACAATAGATAAACGTCTGCTCATTACTCTCTCGTAGCGGCATAGGTTCATCAGTTCCGTCCGTAACGGTCTCTTTCCTTTTACATCAATATTCTGCTAGAAGCAGTGTTTCTAGTTGCTTTCTACGGTTATGCGTCCAGGCGAATTATCCTCAGATACTAATACATTCGATCCTACCTTTGGTATTTCCTTTTCTGATATTCGTTCTCACCTAATCGCTCCACTCTTTTCTTAATAAAAAAAAAAAAAAAAAAAAACGCTTAAGGCTACGGCGTTACCTTATCTTTCTTAAAATCAATAATGATTTTCGTCCATTCATCTATGGTCAAATTCCTTAAAAAAAAAAAAAAAAAAAAAAAAAACACCCTAAAACTTCTAATTATGCCCCTCTCTATATCTTGCTAACGGTGCACCTCTTTCAAAAGGCTGGTTCAGAACTCAGTTAAACTGCCGGTTAAAGCTGCAGTCTATCCCCTTCTCTCTACACCGGCCACTCATTCAGAATCGGGGCAGCTACTACAGCAGCTGAACGAGGAATCCCCATGCCGGCCATCAAAGTTTGGGTAGAAGGTCCTCGGCCTTTGAATCATACAAAAGACCCGATTCTAAAACCATTCTTCAAGCCCAGCAAGCTCTACAGTAACCATAAGGTAAATTCCTATGCAACTACTGGTGGTGGTGTCATAATCATATTTCCCTCATCCCGTTATTATTCTAGCCAGCACTCCTCAACGACTTCTAGTCATCTAATATGTGCGGCCTAGCGGCTCTGTTCCATGTGGCCTCGTCTCTGTGTGGCTGTAGCAGCCGTTGTGCCTTTGTTACATGTTCGTTATTTAAATATTCCTAAATTAATAATATTATTAAATTAAAAAAAAAAAAAACTTGAATGTCTTATTTAATGCGATATTTCTGTTCTATGTGGTCTCCTGTGACCGTGTAGCCTAATGTGGCCTTGTCTCGTGGTCTTGTGGCCATCAAGCATGGCATGTTCTGTGTGGCCTAGCGGCTCTGTCTCGTTGGCCTCATTCAGTGTGGCTTAGCAGCCTTGTGGCCCGGCGGGCCTCGTCTCTGTGGTACAATGTTGCCTTGTCCTATGTTCAGCCTTCAAGGGTGCGGCCTTTATGGCTTCGTTTTGCGTGGCTTAGTGGCCATCGTCTGTACGTCTCGTCTAAGTGTGGGATTATGGTTTAGGAAACATTCTATGTTCAGTGTGGTCTACTGTGACCGTGTAGCCTAATGTGGCCTTGTCTCGTGGTCTTGTGGCCTTCATGGCATGGTTAAATGTGGCCTAGTGGCCTTGTATTCAGTATGTCTGTCTATGTGTGGCATTAGTGGCCTTGTGGCCACGTGGGCCTTGTGTTCATGTGGGGCTTGGCGCCTTGTGGCATATGTTTGCCTTGTCCTTTAAAAAGATGCCTGATCGGCCAGTGGCCCCCTGGGGCATATGTTTTATGTGGCTTAGATGCCGTAGTCTCGTGTGGTTTGTATACGTGTGGCTTGGTCTTGTCCTTAAAAGATGCCAATAGTGGCCAGTCGCCCCCTGGGGCATAGGTTCTTTGTTTAATATTTATATAAAAAAAAAAAAAAAAAAAAAATTCTAGCACGTGGCTTCGTTCACTTGCAGTCCAGTCTTACCTCGTATCTTTGTGGCATTAGCGGCCGTTGTGGCTTAGAAGCCTCGTCTCTGTGGTCTGTATAGGCCGGGTGGCTGATCAAGGCCTTGTCTCTGTGGTCTATAAAGGCCGTGTGGTCCAATGAGGCCAGAATATGTGTGTTTATGTACGGCCCTAGGTGGCCTGCTATATGTGGTCCAATGTGGCCGTTCTATTATAAAAAAAAAAAAAAAAAAAAAAAAAAAAAGCAGCTCTGTCTGCGTGGTCCAATGAGGCCGTGTGGTCCAATGTGGCTCTGTCTGTGTGGTCCAATGAGGCCGTGTGGTCCAATGTGGCCTGTTTATTATTTTTGCCAGGCGGCTGCCTGTACGGTCCAATGAGGCCTTGTCTCTGTGTTTTCCTATAGGAGTGAACTGGCAATATATAAATATATAAAAAAAAAAAAAAAAGCCAATGCGGCTCTGTCTGTGTGGTCCAATGAGGCCGCGTGGTCCAATGTGGCCTGTTTATTATTTTTGCCAGGCGGCTGCCTGTACGGTCCAATGAGGCCTTGTCTCTGTGTTTTCCTATAGGAGTGAACTGGCAATATATAAATATATATATACATATATATATATATAAAAAAAAAAAAAAATAAAAAAAAAAAAATAAATAAATAAATAAATAAATAAATAAATAATAAATAAATAAAAGCATATATCTACATATATAACAATAATACAAATAATAAATTGTCTTTTTATTAAGCTATAGGCATGCAGTATCTCTTCACATCTTAATTCTACCACATAGTAACTTCCTTCTCTATTTTTCAGGAACCCCAGGATTCTAGACCGGTGGGTATACTCAGTTACCAACTTTTGGGGGTTGGCGGGCCCCGTCCCGGTGTATTCATACTCCACCTACTTTTGGGGGTCGGCTGCGCCCCTGCCCTCGTCTTCAGGCAGGAATTGCAGATCCGATACCCTCGGATTATGCCTACGGACGGGGCCTACGCCAAATTGACTCTGTAGATTATTAGCTTGCTGAGCTACTATTAAATGCACTATTGTCAAATAATTCTCCCGAGTCTTTCCTGCAGAAATGAAAGCTCTAGCATAAGTTCTGCTGGGAAGACTCAATTACTACGTCACTCACTGCCTTCATTCTAACCCAATTATATTCTCATGCTCACCGTATAAAAGCCCGGTACTTACACATGTTTGAGTTCGCAGATACTGAAGCGACGATTACGCAGTCTGAAGTGACGACGACTACCCCCATCCTCCCCACCACCACCAGGATGGTCCTGTCCATACCTCCCGGGGGGTCGGCTGCGCCCCTGCCCTCGTCTTCAGGCAGGAATTGCAGATCCGATACCCTCGGATTATGCCTACGGACGGGGCCTACGCCAAATTGACTCTGTAGATTATTAGCTTGCTGAGCTACTATTAAATGCACTATTGTCAAATAATTCTCCCGAGTCTTTCCTGCAGAACTATCATAAAAGTGCTCCAGAATGCCTTTATTAACCCCCCAGAGCCGTGTGGAGCACTTTTATAGATTTCAAAACAGAAATAGCCATTCTTTGTCATTATTATAACGCCAGGAGGAGCCAGGACATTTAAAAAAATATATAATTCCGATTGTATAGCCTGGATTTAGCCACGCCCATAACATTTGAGTTCGGGAAATTCGGTCTGGACTTGACCCATTGTGGAGCAACTATGCTCGAACCAGAGCTGTTTGGACCAATGAAAATGTCAGGGCGGGCTTTATACGATGATGGACAGATGATAAACAGTAACGTAAGCATTCCCGTCACAAAAGAGCATTTGGGTTCAATTCGTTCTAATCCTAAACTGAGAACTTGTTCATATATGCATTCAGCTTTACTATTTCTCTCAAAAATGATGATTGTGTTGTTAAGTACTCTGTGTATCCTTAAATTCTTTTTTACAACACCGGCAAAAATCTTTTACGCTGATTTTCTTCTACTTCTTCCACCGTGCGTGCAGTTGAGCTCTGTTGACAACTATGCATCGCTCTGTTGCTCTGATTGGTTGTAGGTCTATCCAATTGAGGTCTTTCCTGGTTCGGTTGAAACACGCCCCATAATCACAGCCCAATGCAGCAGAATCAGACTCATATTCTGACTAGAATTGAGTATGACGACGTCAGGCTACCAATTGTATACATCTGAAAGAAGAATGTAATATACACCTAGTGTTGTGAACTTTTATCTTCTAAAGTGTAGGACAACTTCAGAAGTGAAGACCAGGAGACTTCGGGTTTCAAACAGAAGTTATTACACTCTGTGCTGTAGGTCGTCGGAAACAGTCTGACTCAAACAGACTAACTGATAGGTTATATACATTTCAAGAGGGAGGGATTACAGAGATTGAAACAAAGCATGTAAATTAAATACACAGGTTTTGGGAAACCTGCCCAGACAGAGTATCACCAATCCTACTCCTAATCAGCATAACTATTCAAAACGCATAGAGGTAACGACGGTGAGAGTCTGAAAACAGGTCCGGCAGGAATCTCCTACTGGAAACTCAACAATCTTCCTTTTTACCTCTAATGATCACTGTAAAACAGGCCCAGCAGGAAATCTCCTGCTGGAAACCCCAGAATCATTATCTATACCTTAAATGCTAAATACAATGTACTTTATTAAAAAATATAATCTTACATTAGGATGACTTCAGGGTGAGTAAATCATGGACTAATGTTCATTTTTGGGTAAACTATCCCTTTAACTACACAAATACTTACTAAAGTTATAGGAATATTGCTTAGGCAAAAAATGAGAATGTTTAGAAAGCATGGCCTTATCTGTGTGATTTTAATGTGAAGATCAAGAGCTGAACTCCAAATAGCATTTTCCAAAACAAAAAATGCAGAATTAACACTCAAATAATGTGCAGATTTATTGTGTATGCATTACAAAATCAATTAATTCCTCAATCCAACACACAAACCCTATGCAGTTACTCTAAGAATATGGTATCTTAGTTTACAGTCTATCCCACAATCTCATTTATCTAGCACATCCACAGTCTTAGCCCAGCTGCAGCTAACTCAGTGGCTGTGATTAAATGTCAACTCAGAGCAACATTGAGGAGTGTCCGGGTTAACCTCGGGCCACCTAACAAGTGAACACATAATACGAGGATTCTTCAGGGCCCTGCTTTCCATGATACCCTGATTCTGAAGACCCGGTCTGTAACGACTAAATGGCTTAGTGCTTTTTTTGTTTACACCATATTTCTTTATCAACACTGGCCAAAGGGCATAAAAAAGGTTCGAACAGCTTTGTTTTTCTGTAGAAACCTGTTTCTTGCTTGAAATAGGAAGCGCTTTATATTACCTGTCCAGAATTTTTTTTTCTTCTCTTTTCTATTTTTAGATCTTCTGTGACGTGTTTTTACAAACTTTGCCATGTGCTAGTAAGAATATGTAACCTAAACAGTAAGTTAAACTGCACTATGTATCTCTATTATGGCTTAACTTCGCTTAGGGTGGGGGAAAAATTCTCATGAGACGTAACTAAAGGATATATTTACATGCTTCTTACAAGAGCACCATCTGCTCAACAGCTCTTATGTTTTGATCATAATGTATTTACCCTGAAGTGTGTAGGACTGTGCCAGTGAGATCAGGTGGGCTTTAACTCAGGCGGTGATGGAGCAAAAGGTCATTATGCCGGGCTATGGATCACACCATATGGTACTGAACAGTGGGGGAAGATGATCTTGTGACTGAGCCTTCTTATTGGGCCAATAAAAGTATCTTTAACAGAGCTGTTGTGAAACTTGCCTTGTTTTACTTTTGGAGAGATGACGGGTCTTCCAAAGCTGTCTTCCCAATCTTCAGCAAAAATGTTACTTTATAGATCCTTCACAGAAGAATTCTGACACCAACAGCAAAAATGCTGTTTTAAGCAAATAAGCAAGAATGCCCCACCCCACCCCTCTAAAAATATAATTTCCATCAAATAATCAATGATTCTGTGGTCGAAATTGTAGTTCATTTTGGTATAAAATGGCATTCTCCTTTGTTTTGCTAATGCTACCTTCATAGTTAGCATTTTATGTATGCTAAATACACACAATTAAATAATTTCAATCTTTTTGCGCAATTTGACAAAATTACAGCTTGATTGGAAATAATGCAAAATAACGCTTTGGTTTTTCTTTGTTTTCTTTAAACAGTACCTTTTATTTTAGTATGCTCTTCACTGGGTATATTATATGCGTCTAACCAAGTATACCAACGTTTTGGGAAAAACAAACAAACAAACAAAAAAACATTAGTGGCTGGATATGATGTACGTGATGAAACAGTTTGTGTACAGTTAATCATTCACACAATATATCAAAATGATTGATATTATATAAATATAAAAAGTTTATGCTATCTACACTACCATTCAAAATATTTTTTTATTCAGGAAGAATGCATTAGATGCAATTTCAAATAAATGCTGTTCTTTTGTCATTTCTGTTTATCAAACAAAACATGAATTATGGTTTCCACAATATGATTCAATCCAATTATTTTGGCTTATAGAAACAGGTATTAAAAAACAAAAAACGGCTCCTTTTTCATTTTTTAAACAAAACGAAAAACAAAAATTCAGCTTGATTTTCGTTTTTCATTCAGAAGTAGAAAAATGAATAAACGGCTTGAATATTCGATTTCTAGATGTGGGCGGGAATTATACGCGCCTTTCTGCTGATTGGTCGGCCTCAGTTCCGTCATCAGTTCTTCCTCAGTTCCGCACAGCAGAATAAAAGTCCTGCGCTGCTACAGCTGTATGGATTCTTAACGTGTTTATTGATAGAAATTACACTTGTAGCTATTTTATGTATCGGTAGCCTATTTTATACAAATTCTCAGTGGTTAAATTGGGCCGGGGCTCTCCCGGGCTCAGCCCCGGCACATAGCCTGCTCGTTTGTGTCCTGATGTGCCTGTTTGCAGTCAAGTTGCCTACTGGAAATTATCTCACATAAAATTTGATGAATGTGATACTTTTGAAAACATATTTCTGACAATAAATACAATAAGTTTTTTTGTGCACACAGACACACATACAGAAAACATATTGTGTTTATTGCCCCCACCACATTAATTTTGGTCTGAATAACTGTTATTATTAATTAAGTATTAATTCCCGCCCACATCTAGAAATCGAATATTCAAGCCGTTTATTAATTTTCCACCTCTGAACGAAAAATCAAGCTGAATTCTTGATTTTCGTTTTGTTTAAAAAACGAAAAGAAAAAAAAATAAATGAAAAAGGAGCCGGTTTTTGTTTTTTAATACCCGTTTCTATAAGGAAAATCGAATGAACGAAAAAATACACAGACCATATATAAATTATACACAAAATTACATTTTAAAAATAAATTCAAATGTTATTTTAAATGATAGTGATATTTCACAACATTACTCTTTTACTGTTTGATTAAATAATCGCAGCCTTGTGAGCATATGACTTCAAAAAAACATTTAAAAAAAACGTTTTGGCAAAAACCTTCATGTTGTGCATATGATGCCTTGAAGTTCTACTCCACTTTAAAACAACCAGCTTGACTGTTTAACATACTATTTTGCATGATCATCCATCCATCCATCCTTAAGCCACTGGCCTCTGAATGTCCTGTGGAACAGGTCACAGACTGTCAGGATAGCTAATCAATCATCCCTCAGACTGACCATGGGCGCTGAGGGCCTCAGGGTTTTGTCCTCTACTCCCTGCTCCTCTCACTTTTCACCTATGATACAACCTTCTCAAAATTCCTGATGCATGGCTGTCTCATTCCACTCCTTAGTTCACTATTACATGAACCAGTATACTGTGAAAACTGCTAGCAAGGGCAATGACTATAAGGTTATGCATTAAAACAGAGCTGGCATTTTTCAACATCACTGACTGATATCAGACTTCTTGGCATACACATCAACAGGTCATTAAAATGGGATATAAATATGGGCCCTGTGATATACTCATATCTTCTTCACAGAGGGGGAGCTGGGCATCATTTGGCTCTGCACTAAGCTCCATTTGAACTTTTCAAACTCCAAACAAACTTCATTTTGGCCTGATTTTGTTTGAATTTATGTCACACCAGTGAGTTGGATTTCACCAGTGAGTTGGAAATGAACACTCGCCAAGCGAGTAAGAATCTTGTTGTTGACGAGTATATAAAACGTCTCGGTTATGTATGTAACCCTCGTTCCCTGAAGGAGGGAACGGAGATGTACGTCGGAACTGACCAATGAATTGGGATCTGTTTCAGAGACCAATCTACTTCGAGTGTATAGAAACGAGCCAATGAACATTGGCATGCAGTTCACGCATTCCACGCGCCGCCCCGCGTTGCGGGTTTAAATACAAAAGTGGAAGTACCGCATATCGTTTTCAACTGAGGAGCCGAGATATGTGGCTAAGCACCTGACGACGGGACGTACATCTCCGCTCCCTCCTTCAGGGAACGAGGGTTACATACGTAACCGAGACGTTCCCTTTCAGTCGGTCACGTTCGACGTACATCGGAACTGACCGACGAATTGGGATCACTACCAACACGCCAGGAATGCTGGCCCTTCCAGCGCCCTGCCTGAGCTCGCTGGACCACTCCTATGTTGGAGTGGGAGTCAGGGCTCCAGGCAGGGAAGGACAGTCACTGCTGTTCCTGCAAGACCCACTCAGCGTGACTATTGGATAACGCTGGGAAAGCGTGCCCATCTCGGGAGATGGTACGCTGCGGAGTCACATCCTTCAATGGAAGGAGAGGTGGAATATGCATAAGGACTATCCTATCAGGGTAGTGCAACATATGGAAGTCTCTGGGGTGGACCCAACCTGGTCCCAGGGGGGGAAGAACACACCCAGAGACGACAGAGCAGGCTCTGTCAAGGGAAAGACACGGGGCTAGCCGAGTAGGGTAGCTGGTACCGTGGAAAATACACATATGGGGTAGCCGTTAGGGGACCGCAACATATGGAACCCAACCTACACACACGTTCCACAAGCATACGGGTGCAGGCCTAGCGTCAGACGGTCCACAACGTCTGACACTGCAGGTGTGACGGAGGAACTCACAGGGTTAGCCGTTTCCGGGGAACTCAACTGGAGCAAATAGACACACGTATCCGGCCCAGAGGGCGGGAGTGGCGTTGCAAGCCGACACTAGAATGGGTACTTAGCGCTACTGGTCCCTGGGGGCGAGGATGCGGGAAGATACCGGCTCTACACGGAGGCTATAAAATCTAGCGAACGTGTTAGGTGTCGCCCAGCCCGCAGCTCTACATATGTCTGTCAGCGAGGTGCCTTGAGCCAGCGCCCAGGATGAAGCTACACTCCTAGTGGAGTGTGCTCGCACCCCGAACAGGCAAGGTACATCTTGGGACTGGTAAGCCAAGATGATGGCATCCACTATCCAGTGGGCCAACCTCTGCTTGTAGACAGCGTTTCCCTTCTGCTGACCTCCGTGACAGCCGAAGAGCTGCTGTGAGGATCTGAAGCTCTGAGTCTGGTCAACGTAAGCGCGGAGAGCGCAGATGGGACATAACAAAGCTAGGGATGGGTCTGCCTCCTCGAAGGCAGCGCTTGCAGGTACACCACTTGGTCCCGAAAGGGAGTGGTAGGAACCTTGGGCACATATCCAGGCCGGGGTCTCAGGACAACGTGAGAGTTGGCCGGCCCGAATTCTAGGCACGATTCGTTGACCGAAAGTGTATGCAGGTCCCCTACCCTCTTGACTGAGGCCAATGCAGTCAGGAGGACTGTCTTCATGGACAGGATTTTTAGCTCAACTGACTGCAAAGGCTCAAATGGTGGACCCTGGAGTGCTCTAAGCACCAGGGCTAAATCCCAAGAGGGTACCGAGGTTGAACGAGGAGGATTCAGTCTCCTCGAACCTCTGAGGAACCTGACGATTAAGTCGTGCTTACCTAAGGATTTACCGTCTACTGCATCGTGATACGCCGCTATTGCTGCAACGTACACTTTGAGGGTGGAGGGAGACAGCCTTCGCTCCAACCCATCCTGCAGGAAGGAAAGCACAACGTTAATCGAACACTTCCAGAGGTATTCTCCGGGAGTAGTAGTCAGGGAGTAGTACCACTGGCAATGAGTCGACTCCGGGGAAGCGAACCGGTCTACCTGTGCAATTCCGAAGTGGTCCCATATCAGCTGAGTACTCCAGGTGGGGCAGAGTGTGGGTGAGAAGGCCCGGGGGCGTCCTCGGTGCCCACAATGCTGCCCCCTGGCGAGGGGTGAGAGGGGAGGGCCGCTTGCCCTTGCGTTTGCCTGCAGACTTCGCAGGCCCCGACACGGGTTGGGTGCCCCCCTTGCGACCAGCGCCCTGCTTCCCCAGTTGTGGAGGCTGCTGCTTGGGTTTAGCAGGGGCGGAGGCAGCCGCAGGAGGACGCCCTCGGCGACGAGCAGGCAGAGGTGTGGCCAGCGACTGGGTGGAGGCAGCAGCGGGTCGCCGGGGCAGGATGTTCTTGATAGCCTCCATCTGCTTCTGGGCCACCGAGAACTGCTGGGCGTAGTCGGTAGCGTTCTTCGGACACAGTTGCATCGCTACCGACCGCTCCACTGGGGGGACCTCCACGTAACCCTTAGCTGCACCACCATCGAGGGTAGTGAGGACGGAGGAGTCAGTCGATCATGCATGGGTGCTGTAGCGCGCCGTCCACGACTTTGTGAGCTCCTAATGCACTTCCGGCAAGAAAGGTACTGGGGCGGGGCGCTGAGAACCAACACGGTCCATCCCGAGATTCCAATCGTCCAGCCGCGAGGGTTTGGGACACGGTGGAGGGTTCCATTCGAGCCCGACACTCGCTGCGGCCTGGGAAAGCATAGCTGTGAGCTCTGGATCAGACTCGGACAACGCTACCACACCCAAAGGGGGTAATGCAGCCGGATCCTCATCTCCAGAGTCCATTAGCTCGTCCCCCGATGCAGCTATTGAGCTATCATGTCCTCAGTCGGAGCCCCGAAAGTAACGGCTGGCCCCCCATGGGAAGGCCCAGCGCGCTCTTCTGGAAGCTCTACCGGAAGCTCTACCGGAAGCTCTACCGGCGCAGTGGAGGGGGGAGGGGCCCGAGGAGCCTGTTGACCTGGCAGGAGTGCCCTCACTGTAACCCTCAGGTCTCCACAAAAGGCATCAGTAGATCGGGGGATGCGCAATGGGACTCCACCCCTTTTGAGGTATTGGAGGCTAGACCGTAATACTGCGATGGTCATGTTCGCGCAGTGCGAACATGAGTCATCCACGAAAGCCGCCTCAGCGTGCTGAACGCCCAAACACGTGAGACAGCCAACAAGTGCCAACAAGTGCCGAGGCACATAGGGGAAATGGCCGCGGCTCACAGCAGTTCAAAGGTGGAAGCCTGCTGTGAGCACTCAAAGGAAAACGCCCAGCGAGCTGTGAGAACAGCTGTTTGTTTTCTTCTGCTCGCGACCACCGCTGTAAGGCACCGTCACACTGACACTGGAAGCAGGTAAGCAGTTTTCCTCTCTCTCTTACTCGTAGTCGAAAACACTCTTCGTAGGAACATAAACAATGCTCGGCTCCGAAGTTGAAAGCGATATTCGGCACTTCCACTTCTGTATTTATACCCGCAACACGGGTGGCGCATGGAATGCGTGAACCGCATGCCAATGTTCATTGGCTCGTTTCTATACACTCGAAGTAGATTGGTCTCTGAAACAGATCCCAATTCGTCGGTCAGTTCCGACGTACGTCGAACGTGACTGACTGAAAGGGAACTGTGTCAGTCGCCAGTTCTCCAGTAACAATCTTTTTAATTCTAACAATGCAATGTTGTGACAACATGAATGTGAACAAACATGAACGACGCTGTGTACAGTTGCTCTCTTTCATGCCTCTGGCGCTTGAATGGACAAATTCGCAATGCCGGTCTCGGTGAGTATCCAATTATAGGGATTTTCAAACTGGGGTCCTCCAGAAGGTTCCAAGGGGTCCCCAGAAAATTTCAGATGATAAAAAGACAAAGTAAAAATGGATGAAGTCTACTGAACATTCTAACTGTTTCATTTATAAATGTTTCTCTCCTTTTATTGCTGGTGTGTTTGCTTTGTATCTTTTTTAGTTTTGTTAGTTTTTCTCACTATAGTCCCCTTTATCTTGCTCACTGGGTTTGTAAGTATTCTTAATGCAGTACGTAAGCTACTTGCTACCTTGTAACATTTTGAAAATACATTGTGAACTACATACATTGTGAAAGAAATGTATTTGCTTATACAAATTATTTTTAATTGAACATGTTCTTCTTCAGGTTTATACATCCAACATTAAGTATAGCCATCAAAGTGTCTGCTCTATTACAAATAATTTATATTAAAAAAAACACCCAAAACAGAGGCATTACAAGATGGAAATATAGACTAGAAAAGCTATTTAAACTTGCCAGTTTTGGCTGTCTTTCCAGCTTTTAAAGGATTAGTTCACTTCAAAATGAAAATGTACTGATAATTTGTCTGCCCAGTGGTACAACAAGATAAACTTCCTGTAGCTCAAACAGTAGAGCATGGCGCGCAACGCCAAGGTCATGGGTTCGATTCCCAAGGAAAGCAAGAACTGACAAAATGCAAAATGTGTACCTTGAATGCAATGTAAGTTGCTTTGGATAAAAGCGTCTGCCAAATGCATAAATGTAAATGCAAAATTTACTCACCCCCATGCCATCCAAGATGTTCATGTCGTTCTTCAGAGGTTCTTCACCGGTTCTTTGACTAAGGTGCTATACAGTATAGCACCTCTGAAGAACCACTGAAGCACCAAAATTGGTGCTATATAGCACTAAAAAAGTGTTCAGAGCAGAAGGCTAAAATCAGGGTAGGAAAAATGCCTTTTATTTATAAATTATTACATTTTTTGATGTAAAAAGCATTCTAGCATTATAAGTGCACCCCAGGAAACATCATAAAACACCTTTGACCCCTTTAAAATGATTATGAATACTTTGCGGTGTTATTTATTTTTATTTAATATTTATTATTATTTATTTTTTATATTTATTTTTTTTCATCGCGGTGTTGAGATCGAGACTTGTCTTTAAAACCGTAGGTTATTAAATTTGTATTAGTTAAGCTAGTAATTTTGGTATCAAAATTGGTATAAAGGATTAGGAATTTTCACTAGTATCTAAAATTGTGGTGTCATAATTGCCAAATTTTTGTGTCATGGCTGGTAAAAAAATATTGGCAGGTGTGGCAAAAAGTTAGTTCTTAGATTTTTTTTTTTCCCTGAAAGAAATGTCTAATGCTCAAGGCTCCACTTATTTGAGTAAAATATATTAAAACAATATGAATGAAAAGTTCAAAAGACCAGCTTTTATTTGAAACCTTGATTTTTTTTTGTCTTTTCATTTTTACTGTCACTTTTGATCGTGTCCTTTGTGAATAAAGGTATTTTTTAATCTTACTGACCCCCAAACTTTTGAATGGTAGTGCAATCAAAAAGCTAAGAAAAGACTACTTTTTCTAGGAAGTTCAGAGTTGAACAGTTGCCTCAGAACCGACCATCATTAGACAGTCTCTTGACAACATCCATAACTGTCTGGTCTAGTATCTCTGGTATAAGTCTAGCAGAACTGGAACTGAGCATTCAGAAGAAAATCTAAGATGCAGACCTCTTTATACATTCATTTTTCTCAAACTTTTGCTCAATGTGAGCCAAACCATCTCTCGGATGAATTCTTCTCCCCTGCCCATCAGTTCTTCCAGACTTTTTATTTTGTGGAAAATTCCACAGGTCTCTTTCCTCAATGAGCTGCTGTATAATAAACAGCTTCTTCCCCACTGCAATCAGGGAGCTTAACTCACAAAATTAATCGCTAATGACCTCCTCAGAGCTGCTGTTCATTGTTTTACACTCTGACATGCCATCTACTGTATTTATTGGTCTACTTCCTTGCACTCTCACCTGGGCCCCGTACGAGTCTGTTTTCCACGGTACACAATCGCCCACAACATGGCAATAAGAAAAATAAATAATACATTCTAAATTTTGAATGTTGTTTGGGTGTGTGAGAAACACAGTCCTCAACTCAATGGGTTCCTGCCAGCTAGCTAGTTGGAATAGACAGGATAGGATTAGCTTCTAATTTAAGACAATCAAAACATTAATATTGCAAAGAAATGCTCACTTATAATCTTCAATTGGATGAGTGTTATGAATTCTGATACTGAACTTCAAATTGGAATTTTACAGCTGTTCAAACTCTCAGTGTGGTTTCCCATCAAGAAAACAAACAGGGGTGATGTATGGGCTTATTAATATTATCTGTGCCATGGAAACAAACATGTTCCCTTTCAGTCAGTACACTACGAGTTACGTCAGTTACTGACGAAATGGGGGTTTCGCTTAGAAGCCAATCACCTTTGAGATCTACAAAACAAGCCAATGGCATGAAAATGCCATGGGTCTGCAGAATTTGCATAATGCAACCCCGCCCCACCGGGTAGGTTTAAAGGGCGTCGCATTGCACACTTGCATTATGTTTCTGCCGAGTATCATTTGCCTGAGCGTTGTATATCTCTTCAAGACGAGCTTCTCTCCAGAGTTGTTGGTGTGACGGCGCATTCCAGCGAGTTCCGCATTCCTGTCGGTCTGTGCAGTGATCCGCACATCATGTGTGTTATCCCTGGGCACTTCAGCATTCTGCAGAGTATAACTCCTCTCTAAAAAAGCTGCATGTGGCATGTCTTTTTCAAGATGTCTCGCCTGTGCTCTGTTCCTGGATGTGGGAGACTGGTTAGTGTAGAACGCTGAGCGCGCATTCGTGGATGCGTCATGTTCCCACTGCGGGAACATGACCATCGCGGTGTTGAGATCGAGACTTAGTGATCTCCGTAAAAGAGGGAGAGTCCCCTCTACCACACCCCAATCTATCTCCTCTGCGAGAGGAGGTACTTTGGCTGGTGGTCAGGGTGATCTGAGGGTGATGGTGTGGGCCAACCCGACGAACATTCCTCAGGCCACACCCCCTTCTGTCACAACGCAACCCGTGGTGTTGCCGGATGATGGGGCTGGTGTTTCCCGGACTGGGCCCAGCGTGTCATTTGGCGCACCGGCGGTTGACGCTATGTCTCTCACCGCATCACAAGGTGGACTGGACTCCTCCGGAGATGAAGATTCGGCTGTGCTGCCTCCTTCGGGAGCTCCTGCATTGCCCGAGTCTGATCCGGAGCTTATGGCCATGCTTTCCCGGGCAGCTTAGAGCCTTGGGCTTGTGTGGAACTCTCCGCCATGTCCCGAGCATTCGAGGCTGGACGATTGGTATCTGGGGGCATGTCTCCATTCTTCCTCGACACAGACCGTTTCTACGGTTTGCCTTCGAGGGGCAGGCATATCAGTACATGGTTCTCCCATTCGAGTTAGCCCTGTCCCCTCGCGTCTTCACAAAAGTCGTCGAGGCAGCCCTTGTGCCACTCAGGCAATACGGGGTTCGCATCCTGTCCTTTCAAGTCCTTTCTCCTAGACTTTCTCCTAGACAAGTCCTTTCTCCTAGACTCCCCGATTTCGCCTTCGGGTCTATTTGGCGACGCGGTTGAGGCCGTCGTCGCCAAATACCAGGAGGCGAAAAGTCAGTCAGCAGCCTTCCGTCAATTTGTCCCTCGCCGCTAAGAGCCGGGGAAGGCGGCCCCTAGGGGGCAGCCTCAGCCGTCCACCAGCTCCTCCAGCGTCTCCTCTAGAGCCCCTCCTCCGGGAGCTTGGCAACAGAGACGGCACTCTCTTCAGCAGACTCACCAGCAGCCTTCCGCTCCTAGAGGTGATCTAAGGAGCGTACTCCAGGCGCGGAAGGCTGCTGGGAAGAAGCCCTAGCTGCGGCAGGGCTTCTAAGGGCGGTCCCCCCCGCAGAGGGGCAACCGAGGTTGCTTCTTCTGCGGCGCCCTGGGGAAATCGATGTGGAATCCCGCCATCTATGACGCTTGGGGCCACATCGATTTCCCGTGAACGCATGCTGCTCCAGCCGCCTCTGGAAAGACCTGCGGCTGGGCAGCTAATGCGTCCTCACACAGAGAATCGTTCCCAACCACTTCCTGCCGGTCATCCGCTTCAGGGGGTTGGGGACGAGGCTCGTGTAACACCCGACACCAGCCTGGTTCGTCACGATAGATCTAAAGGACGCATATTTCCATATCTCCATCCTTCCATGTCACAGGAAGTTTTTGAGGTTCGCATTCGGGGGCGAGGCGTATCAATATCGAGTGCTTCCCTTCGGTCTAGCTCTTTCCCCACGCACATTCACAAAGTGCATGGATGCAGCTCTGGCTCCATTAAGACTCCAGGGCATCCGTGTGTTGAATTATATCGACGACTGGCTCATTTTGGCCCAGTCGTACGATATGGCAGTTCGGCATCGAGATGTCGTTCGGGCCCATATAAGGTGCTTGGGGCTGAGACTCAACACAACAAAGTGTGTTGACGCCGTCCCAGAGGACTAAGTTCCTAGGGATCGTATGGGACGCGATGACGATCCGGGCACAATTGTCTCCCGCGCGAGTCGAGACCATACTGGCGATGGTCTCAGGAATAAGGCTAGGCCACAGCATCACTGTGAAGCGCTTTCAGAGAGTGCTGGGGCACATGGCAGCAGCGTCCAACGTGATAACTTTTGGCCTGCTGCACATGAGACCTCTACAGTGGTGGCTGAAAACCAAGGGGTTTTCCCCCAGAGGGAATCCTTTCCATATGATCAGGGTAACGCGCAGATGCCTTCGTTCCCTAGTCATATGGAAGAAACCTTGGTTTCTGTCCCAGGGGCCAGTGTTGGGAGCGTCCTGTTGCCGTGGGAGGGCCGTCATTCCTCCTGGCACATAAATTGCCTAGAGATGATGGCGGTCTTCAAAGCTCTCAGGAGCTTTTTTCCAGACCTCCGCGGCCAACATGTCCTGGTACGAACAGACAATACGTCTGTTGTAGCGTACCTCAATCATCAGGGGGGTTTGAGGTCGCGCCCTCTATGCAGACTGGCGCATCAAATTCTCCTGTGGTCCCAAGGGAAATTGTTGTCCATTAGGGCAATGTATGTCCCGGGGGTCCAAAATCAGGGAGCAGACATCCTGTCGAGGCAGGGGCTGAGGCCCGGGGAGTGGCGACTCCACCCGGAGGTGGTGGAGGCCATGTGCGAGAGGTTCGGCCCAGTGGAAGTGGACCTGTTTGCGTCTCGCGAGACGTCCCACTGTCCATTATGGTGTTCCCTCACGCATCCAGCCCCTTACTCAGTTCCAGGGCTCCGTCTACGAGGAGACTGTACAGCCTCAAGTGGTAAGCCACTTGGTGCAGGGAGCGTGAGGTGGACCCAGTTAACTGGCTGGTGGCTTCAGTGCTGGAGTTCCTCCAAGATCGCTTCTCTGCGGGTCTAACCCCGTCCACACTCAAGGTGTATGTGGCTGCCATTGGGCTTTCCACACTCCTTTGGGTGATGGGCCTTTGGGTAGGCACCAGCTGGTTGTACAGTTCCTCTGTGGGGCTCGGAGGATGAGGCCTGTGGCTCGTTCCAGACTCCCAACCTGGGATCTGGCAGTGGTTCTCGAAGGGTTGGCTGAGGCCCCCCTTTGAGCCATTGGAGTCGGCTGAACCAAAGAACCTGACCCTGGAGGTGGCTTTTCTCCTGGCGATTACATCGCTGAAAATAGAGTGGGGGACCTCCAGGCCTTGGCGGTAACGCCGACTTGCCTGGGGGTTGCCCCCGGAGGAGTTAAAGCCGTCCTACACCCTAGGCCGGGCTATGTGCCCAAAGTTCCATCAAGGGTGGCCAGGTCTTTGGTTCTTCAGGCATTTCATCCCCCGCCTCACGTGATGGCGGAAGAAGGGAGACTTCACCTGCTCCGCCCAGTTAGGGCTTTCAGAGTGTATCTGGAGAAGTATCTCCCTACGGCGCCTGGCGCTAGGGTACTCCAGTCCTAGTTGTGCCCGGTCTCCGGCTTCACACTAGGGCAGGCGCTACCCTCGGTGTGGGCTAGTGGGTACTCGTTCCCCAAAGTGTCGTTCCGACGCAGTGAGAGTTCCCTCGAAAGGGAACGGCTCGGGTTATGTATATAACCCTTGTTCCCTGAGAAGGGAACGAGCACTGCGTCGCGTCACCACACCTCGGCACGCCTGGAGCGCATGCTTCAGAGCAATAGCTGCCGTTTCAATGCGCCGGCTTCCCTTTTATACTTCTGGGTATGCCGTCACAGTGACGTCATCACGCACGCCAATCAGATTGGTTTAGTTTCTATACGGACTTCAGATTCGCTAATGCTTAGGGAGTATCCCCAAAGTGTCGTTCCGACGCAGTGCTCGTTCCCTTCTCAGGGAACAAGGGTTATATACATAACCCGAGCCGTTTTTTTTGTTTCATAGAACTAATATATGCTGGCTTTTGCTTGAATATGCTTGTGTGTCATGTTCGCTTGTTTGTCCACTTGCAATCGTATTGTCGTTCACTCCTCGCTGTCTGTTTCAAGCGTCAGCTCCCAAAGTGTGTCCGAACTGTAAGATAATATACTCCTAATATACTATGTTAGTTTCCTTTCGTGATCGATATAACCCTCTAATCTTGTTATAATTGTAATATGTTCGTGCTATCGAGTTGTTCATGAGAACTGTGTTGTGTTTTTGGGATGGAAGGGATGACTTTTTCACTGAACATTTGACCTGGATTTGCTTTCACTTATTGATGACATTATACCCTCGGCCAGCTGGCACAGCAGATTCCGCCACAGTCGTTACCTGCGTTGCATATTTATGTGTGGGGCGGAGCTATCAAATTAGGGGTGAGACCCTTTTACATTTAGTCATTTAGCAGACGCTTTTTATCCAAATGTAAATGTGTCCCTTTTGGGGTAGGGGCGTGTTTGTTTTGGTTATTTGAAATATCAACACCGGTTACCAGAAAGCACTTACCCCACCTTTAAGAGATACTAACAGTTTAGATGGAAAGGATTTCAAGCTGACTAACTGAAGATGTTGCAATACCCATTATAGACATGGTAATTCCTTTCAAATAAATTCCAGCACAGCACTGCAACAACCCATAATGAAATGACCCTTCACAATAGTTAATGCTTTACACTGAACTCTGTTAGAGAGCGACATATGGTAATTTATCTGTTCAATAAAATAGCTTACTCACCTGTTGAGTAATAAAAATGCCATCTCCACATAGTTTTTACAACTTTTCAAATCCTTCAGTTCTTGTCCTTTCTGAAATATTGACTCACTCATTGTGACAACTAACCTATGGTACTCTTACATCAAAGTAGCCAGAGCAACGTTTTTACACGCACATATGTACACAATTTCCCACACAAAAACAAATATAAACACTTATGCTTACCATAGTGAATCAGGGTAAGACAAAAACACGTTTTGGAAGAAGGATTGATAATGTATTTACAAATTTTGTTCATTTTGAACCAATAAAAGTACATAGTATACATTTAAGCAAACTTTGTTTTGTGAAATGCTTAGCTTTCGTTCTTTAAAATAAATGCCACCTAGTATTCTGTATCTATTGCAATGACATTCATAATTTTCCTCAAGTTTAGAATAAGTTTCGAAATATTTTATGAACCTATATAAGTTACAACTAAAGAAAAGTTAGATATTTACACTTTCTGTGCAAGTGGCAAATCCTTTACACATTGGACAAAAAAATAAATAAATCTTGCAAATACTTTTCTCATCCAGCAGTCTTTCACTCAAGGGAGGAACATACAATAGTTCTTTCTCAGCACACTGAACTGAACTTTGATTCCCAGCCTTTGAAATAAACAAAGTGAGAGAATGCTCAGGACGATACGAGTTTTTGTTTTAATTCACGTCAGCAATGTGCCCTAAAAAAGGTTGGCAGTAAAACATTCAACGCATTCCAGTACAGGCACAACAATAGCAGTATTTGTGCTTCATCAGTCAATATAATGATGAAACACGTGCGTTTTTGTCATCAATGCATGTCTATGAACTCAAACATACATCATGTACAGAAACTTGTGGCCTTACAAAAAACACTTGTGGTTTTACAAAACTTAAAGATAACTAAAATAAGAAATTGATTTGCCTGTTAGCTACCTTGGCACAGACTGCACTTTTGGGTTTCAGCAGCTTTTGTGTTTGACGAATAATATGGTTGTGCATTACTAAATGACAAGCTTTTAATGCAAAAACTTTGCAGATAAATTGAACAGGAGTTCTACATAAAACAATGTTGGTTTAAGGATAAATAGGAGTGTAACTGTAGACAAAACTGTTGGTTTTGAAGTCACGGTTCGGTACAGCAGTTTTACAAAATTGCTTTATATTTATTTTTATTAAACAGTGGTTTACTGTAAAAATGTGTCTGTATTTAAATGAATTAAATTATAACTGCATTTATTAAAGAGCGTCAAAACTGCATTTATCGTTTGAATTTTGTGATAATGTGGACAGAATACTTATGTTCGTGTGCAAGAACTCGGATTGAAGTATGTTCATTGTTGAAAACAAGCTTACTGTTAACTGTTAAAGATTGCATTCAGAACGTACATATGTGCACCATACTGGAAGTCCTGTACCGAAACGGTTCTGTACATATACGTTTATCGTTACACCCCTAATGATAAATAATAACAAAATTATTATATTCAATTTAATTATACTTATAATTCCTTTTGGGTTAATTTATTTGATTAAAGTGTGTTGAACGTTCACCGGTTCCCGCCTCCTTCTTCCCACACAAACTAACATTACTACATTGGTGCCGAAACCCGGGAGGAAGGAGGGACATGCTGTCGAAGAGCCCTCCCTGCTGAGGTGGGATCGCGGTGCTGAGGAGTTCGGGCAGCGCGGAAGTGAGAAGACCGTGAGTGGCTGCCCGAGGCGGTGGTGCTGGAGCGAGTGAAGATCCGGTGGGACGGAGAGCTCGCTGCCGTGCCCCTGGGTCGAGGTGGGGTGGCTGCCGTCCGAAAGGGAGCGGAGGAGTCACCAGCGCTTGCTCTGAGCCGGAGCCTGCTGCCGTCCGCCATGTTGGGGAGGAGCAGGGAGCGCGGGACTGGGACTCGCTGCCGACTGCCCTCAGTAGAAGGAGCCACCGCCGGCCGCCAGGGGGCGGAGGAGGATCGAGCCGTCCACCAAGCGTCCAGTACCATCGCATGGCACCGCGAGGAAGAGCCTCTCGGCTGACTGAGGACCGAGCGGCAGTGTGTCCGGGAACTGGACCAGAATTTTTATTTTATTTTCTCCTCTCTCCACTCTCTCGCTCCTCGTGCTCCCGGCTCCGTTCTCTCACCTCTCTGTCCTTACCCCCAGGTGCCGCGGCCGCCGTGATCGGCCCCCCAGGCTCGGGAGTACCCCCGGCCTGTGAAGGGCGTTGGGGGTATGTGGCGAGCAGCCAGGCTAAGGGACCGTGAGAGCGGGTCTCACGGAGGAGTGACGGGAGTATAAAGGAGGAGCGACGACAGTGAAGGACGAGAGAGGACCAGGCCTGGATTATAATTTGTGTTTTGTTTACGTTTTGTTATGTGTGCGTGGCAGTCGTCCGTGAGGGGCTGCCGCTTTTACTTTCCTTTTGGGTTCATTTATTTGATTAAAGTGTGTTGAACGTTCACCGGTTCCCGCCTCCTTCTTCCCACACATACTAACATTACTACAATATTCAAATACAATTTTTAATATAATAAATGTAATTTAAACTCTTCAGGGTTTTTTTTTTCTTTTTCTTAATATTTGCAACATTAATATAGCAACAGCAGTGTTATGATTGATTATATTTATGGCTAGAATCAACATCTGGCATAAAATCCAGCTGTCTCTTCTTAACATAATTAACATATGAAATCTGATGCCTGTGTTACAATTGATTTGACCTGTTTTTATTTAGAGAACGTAATTTAAAGGCACTGCTGCGGTTCAAAATATCGCCTTTGGATTGGCTTGCTCAGTTGGGGAAAATTTTCAACTAAATAGCCAAATAAATCTAATTAGTAAACTAAATTAACCATATAAACTAAATTACTGATCTGCCCACATTGTCACTGTATGAAAATTGAAATGAGCTGATGACATCACCGTTTTCTCCAGAGCGGCTGTACGGCCGAATAAAATTCTGTTGCATTATTTTCCTGTTTAACACTGTGAAGCTGCTTTGAAACAATCTGCATTGTAAAAAGCGCTATATAAATAAAGTTGACTTGACTTACCAGATCCTCTAATGAATGACACAAATACATCATATATGTTTCCAGTTTCTCATTCTAGATTAGTTTGAACACGACTTCCAGGAAATCAATTATCTTAAAGGAAATCAGCTAGATCTTCTGTTATTTTCTGGGCTCAATATATCAAGGTTTATTTTATGCAACACAAATCATAATTTGGCACTATCAGCACAGTTAGCTAAATGTTGATCATTCCAAAAAAAAATTATTTGGTTAACTTATTTTAAAGTAACACATAATATGATACATTATTTGCAATAAAAATCACACAAGTAGCATTCCGTTGCTGTTTCCCTCCTCTATATCACTATGTTAGCCAATGACTATTTCAGAAAAGATGAAAATACACACTCTGACTAACTTTATGTCATTATGTCACTCAAACTTGTGTCATTATTGAAATATATATATATATATATATATATATATATATATATATATATATATATATATATATATATATATATATATATATATATATATATATATATATATATATACTTGTATATATAAAAAAGAATACATACTTTTACTAAGTTCATGTCTTAGTTTGCAAAGTCAGAATCCCACCCAACCCCACCATAATTAGCACTCTATCCCAGACTAACACAGGTAAACCAGGACCGCAATGTTCTATATGGCTGACAAATCTGACAGGCAATTTAAACATTCCGGATCAGACATATCTGAGAAATAATGGTTTACCCTTAATAAGTCCTTGGAACTTTGTAACTATGCAGCCAATTATTCCTGAACTAAACTTCTGTCAAATGTGTCCCTGCAATTTGAAGGTCTCAGTGTTTCAAATGATAGAAGGAGAAAATAGTTTCTTCCTCAACTTTTTTCTATTGGCATGAAACTTTAATTCAATGCATTTTCAATTAAAAGGTACAGCACTGTGTTACTCCGCATGTGAGTTTGCCAGCATTAATTATATATCTCAATGCATGTCCAGGTGGCTTGTAGTTTTATGAATACACTGGTTAATCTGGATAAAAGAGTATGTATTTTTGTGAAGGTTCCAAGCTTAGTTAATGGAGCTGTGAATAGACAGTGTTATCTTCAATAAACACTAGATAATTGGAGTTTCTCTTTGCCTTGCATGAAAATTTCCCATTTGTTTACATTGGTCCAGAAGAAAGAAAATGCAGTAGCTATGAAAATTACCTGATAAATTCTCTGCCTTGATTCTCTATCTCCCTCCACCAGACACAGGAGGAAAGCAGGAGAGAATTAAAGAGAGAGTGACAAAGGGGAGAAGAGAGAGAGAAATTGAGAATATGTATGTGTGTGTGTACCAGGGGGGCGAAGTATGGCTAGTTGGCTAGCTAACTACATCATTCTGCATGCGAAAAATACTCTACTGACGGCCATATGAAGGTAGCCTTTTATGTTGTTGTTGATGAAATACATAATTTTGCAACATATATTTTATTCCAATGATGATGAATGTTTAATTGCATAGCTTGTCAGAGCCAATAGACTAGTCATTATTATAGCTCTAACATTGCAGAAGTAATGAAAGCTTTGGTGGGCTTTACTGGTAAAACACAACCTGGTTTGCCACCCAGAATTTTCAAATGTACAGGCTATACATATTTTCAGCAAATATTGATACATGTATATGCAATTATATTAACATTTGTAATCGATTGACAGCCAAAATATATTATATAAAACTCCTCCTTCCTGACGAGCCCGATCACATGAAAATGTGTATAAATAATATGAGTGTGCAATGTCGTGGAATGCATATGGTATGCAGTTCCCTTTCGAAAGGGAACTCGTGCTGCGTCAGCTTGACGCTACGGGGAACGCCTTCAGCGTGACTGGTGCCTGAAATCACAATAAAAAAATGTCAATCCTATTGACCGGCGACAGCCTCTGACATCATCAAGGTGCGACCAGGAATATAAAAGGGTGCCTTGCCAACATGACAGCATCTTTTCGTCTTCAGGGACTGTTTTGCCTGTCTTCACGTGAAACGTCTACAAGAAGGATAACAATGAAGTGTGCTGAGAAGCAACGCCACTTCTGCAGGTGTGTTTTGAACGTGTACCAGGTAGCTTATGCTTTGGATACACACACACTTTGCGTTTACTGTCTGGGAGAAGAGCATGCACCAGAGGTTCGCAAACCTCTTGTGGAAAGTATTGCGAGCGTTTTCCTCTGGGAACGCTCCTCTCTCTGCTGGACCTCTTCTCGAGGGGAGAGGTTTCAGCATCTGGGAACAGCCCCGCTCGAGCTGAGGCTAAGCGGCGTCTTAACAACATGTGGTTCCCAGATGGATCTGGCTCGTCGCTTGGAGACAGATGTGGTTCTCGAGGACGATCCAGATTGCGAGAGGCGGACCTCGGAGGAGGAGCAGGATTTATGTTCCTCCTCCTCGTCTGCTGCTCTTCCACTCGAGCAGAGGATGGGTGAGTCAGTTAAAAATGCTGAAGCTTCTCAAACCATCCTGTCCCATGTACGGGGAGTTGCTGGAGGTCATGGAATGCGCTGCGGGTAGACTGCAGCTGCCTTGGCAGCACGTGAGGAGAAAGGCTGAGCGTCCAAACAGTTCGGACGATCGGTTTCTCTACGCCCATGACCTCCCAACTCCTGGGAGTCTTCCATTCCATCCAGATCTCCATCAGCAGATCTCGAGGGGATGGAAGAAACCATACACAGCCCCTCATCTGTCGGCATCGGCGAGCTAAATTTCACTGATGTCGAGGGACTGCCAAGGCTGGGTATGTGTCGGTGCCGCCCGTGGACGAGATGTTATGCTTATCTCACCTCTGGGCGGCCGGCGACACTGAGGACTCCCACCCTGCCGGTCTCGCCCGAATGTCAGGGCGTACATGTCAGTGGGTCACGCTGCAGCGGCTTCGCACACCACAGCGGTGTTGCAGGCTTACCAGGCGGACCTGTTGAGGGACCTCGGTCAGGGGGAGGGACCCCCTGAGGTGGTAGTCGAGTCGCGCCGGACCGCAGTTTTCATTCTCTGGGCCACCGAACAAATAGCGCCAATGGCGGCGACGGTGGCCACGGAGAGACATCTGTGGTTAAACCGTTTGGACATCGGGGAGAAAGAGAAATCCTTTCTCCTTGATGCCCCGGTTTCGCCATCTGAACTTTTCGGCACTTCCGTAGAGACAGTGGTGAGAAAGTTCAGAGAGGCGGAGGCACACTCGGCGGCATTCAGAATATGCATCCCGCTGAGGTCCGGGACCGCGCCCAGGCAGTCGGGTGTCCCTCTCCCGTCTCAGTCTGAGGGCTGGAGACGGGAACAGTGAGCCAGCGTTGCCTCTCGAGCGCCCCCGCCGTGGAGGACCGGGACGCAGAAGAGACGGGACACCCGCAACCGGAAGAGGAAGGAAGCCGGGGCTGGTAACCGGAACCAGCGCAGGCAGCGGACTCCGCCCTCAAGGATGCGGAGATGAACGCTGCCTTTTTCCCTTCCTCTGGCTTTCCTCCGGGCGCTTTACATCAGGCCGGTGGGCCTATGATGAGCCGAAAATGTAAATTCTGCCGGCCCGCCTGGTTTGTTTGTTGAAAGTGCCCCCCTCAGGATGGTGGGCGGATACTAGCGCAACGGCTGGTTTGAAGCACTGCGAGGAGCGATCAGTGAGTCCCCCTCTCTCTATGAGGGCGAAACATTTTCAAAACTATGTTTTTTCAGGACTTTTTGTACCGTCGCTCCCCTGAGAGGTTATTTGGGGAAATTTTGGAACGTTGCTGGATTGCAGCTCCCCGTGAGTAAGCTAAGAACGATCTTCTTTGCAACATTATGTGGTTGTGTGTGAATGCCTCACTTTTGCTAGTGGAGTTTTGCTGCCTCTCCGTATTATGTTTTCCCCACTAATGTGGGTAACTGAATTGCGCTCTTGCCCGAGGGTTTGTAGTGTCGGGGCGAGCTGTGTTTTTCCTAGCGTAAAAGTGTGAAGTAGCTGAAGACCGGGTATGCACTTATGCATGAGCTGTAGTGAGATCTGCGCCCAGCTCTGCGGGGTTTTTGGGGAAGGGTTTTTTTTCGGGGCCTCATTGTGTAATATTAGAGGTGATAATATTTCTTTCTCGAGCCCTGAGTGGATCTAGTGCGGACTTACGTCGCACCACTTGGCCTAGGTTCCGTCAAGGATGGGGGCGTTCCCTTTTAAGGAAGGTCGTTCGCCCCTGGCCTGTCTTTGATATATAAACAGGGCTTGTTTATGCATCCTTGACCTAACCTCCTCTTTGTACAGAGTTGTCCGGCCAAGGCCCGCCCCCTTCACTGCGTTCTGGGGTTATGAGTAACGCAGTCGAGGTGTTGCAGGAGACAGGGACTTTGCCAGTGGTCGTGGGGCGGAATGAAGCGTTTTTCGCTGGTTTGCGCCTTTCAGAGCTTGGTGGCCGCCATCTTTTGGCAGCCCGCGGCCTCTTCCTGGAGGGTGGTTCGGGTGGAGTGTGCCCTAACCCCAAGGGGACATGGTCGACCTTGCTGCTGGTAAGCCAAAACAATGGTGTCCACTATCCAGTGAGACAACCTCTGCTTTGAGTGAGCTCTTCCCTTCCGCTCTCCACCATAACAGACAAAGAGCTGGTCTGAGGTCCTGAAACACTGCGTGCTGTCTACGTAAGCACGGAGGGCGCGTACTGGACAGAGCAATGCCAAGGCTGGGTCTGCCTCCTCCAAAGGCAGCACTTGCAGGTTCACCACCTGGTCTTTGAACGGAGTGGTGGGAACCTTGGGCACATATCCAGGCCAGGGTCTCAGGATCACGTGAGAGTTAGCCGGCCCGAACTCCAGGCACGCTTCATCAACCGAAAATGCCTGCAGGTCCCCGACCCTCTTAATCGAGGCCAATGTGGTCAGGAAACTTAATATCAACCGACTGCAAAGGCTCAAAGGGAGGCCTCTGCAAAGCACTTAGAACTACTGCGAGGTCCCAAGAGGGTACGAGAGGAGAGCGAGGAGGATTCAGTGTTCTCGCCCCCCTCAGGAACCTGATGATCAGGTCGTGCTGACTTACCTTTTTGTCCCCCAAGAGATTGTGGTAGGCAGATATTGCGGCCACATAAACTTTAAGGGTGGAGGGAGACAGCCTTCGCTCCAACCCCTCTAGGAGGAACGATAGCACGGACCCGATCGGGCATTTCCAGGGGTCTTCTTGGCGAGAAGAGCACCAGGTGACGAAGAGGTTCCACTTCAACGCATAGGCATGCCGAGTGGACTCTGCCCTAGCGGAAGTGATGGTGGCGACCACCGGAGGTGGCAGGCCACTCAAACCTGCCGCGTCCCATCCAGGAGCCACACGTGGAGGTTCCAAAGATCTGGAAGCGGGTGCCATAGGGTGCCCCGTCTCTGAGTGAGGAGGTCCGGTCTCAGAGGAATTGGCCAGGGAGGGGCTGTCACAAGGAGTAAGAGTTCGGGGAACCAGGTCCGGCCGTGCCAGTACGGGGCGACCAGAAGGACCTGCTCCTTGTCCTCCCTGATCCTGCACAGGAGCTGTGCGAGTAGGCTCACTGGGGGGAACGCATATTTGTGTAGGCCCCGTGGCCAGCTGTGCACCAGTGCATCCATGCCGAGCATGCCCTCGGTCAGGGAATAGAACAGGCTGCAGTGGGAAGAGTCGTGGGAGGCAAACAGATCTACCTTCGCGTCCCCGAACTGTTCCCAAATCAGCTGGACCGTCTGGGGATGGAGTCTCCATTCTCCCGGGAGTGGCTGAAGCCGTGAGAGCTTGTCGGCTGCACGGTTCAGGGCTCCTGGAATATGGACAGCACGAAGGGACCTCAGGTGCTTCTGACTCCATAAAACGAGGTGGCGGGCGAGTTGAGACATACGGCGGGAGCGTAGACCGCCCTGGTGGTTGATGTACGCTACTACGGCCGTGTTGTCTGTCCTGACAAGCACATGTTGACCCCTCAGCAACGCCCGGAAGCGGTGCAGGGCGAACCGTACTGCCAGTAACTTGAGGCAATTGACATGCAGAAGGCGCTGGGGTCCAGGAGCTTGTCCATTGCACATGGCACCCCAACCCGTGGCAGAGGCATCCGTCGATACGACAACATGCCTGGAAACTCGTTCTAAGGGCACACCGGCCCGTAGAAAACTGAGGTTCGACCACGGGGTGAGTGTCTGAAGGCAGGCCCGAGTCACTTGTACCCGTAGCGTGCCAGACTGCCATGCCCACCTCGGGACTCGATCGCGAAGCCAGTGCTGAAGCGGTCTCATATGTAGCAATCTGAGCGGCGTCACTGCAGCTGCAGATGCCATATGCCCCAGGAGCCTCTGAAATAGTTTCAGTGGAACCGCACTCTTGCTCTCGATTTGACGGAGGCAACTCAGCAGAGACTGCGCGCACTCGCTCGAAAGCTGCGCGCACATGGTGACCGAGTCGATGTCCATACCGGGAAAAGAGATCCTCTGCGCTGGGCAGAGTTTGCTCTTCTCCCAGTTGACCCGAAGGCCCAGACGGGCTAGGTGATGGAGCACCCGATCTCTGTGTCCACAAACCTGCTTCCGAGAGTGGCCCAGTATGAGCCAGTCGTCGAGGTAATTCAGGATGCGGACCGAAGAGCTGCCTCGGCAATCTTCGTAAAGACGCGAGGGGACAGAGATAGCCCGAATGGGAGGAAAGCATTACAGGCCCGGACAAGGGAGGCTGTTGGGCGTCCCGGTGTGGGGGCACGGTTAACTGCTGCGTCCCGACAGAGGAGACCAGGGAAGGACGCACGTTCCACTGGGGTCTGCTCTGAGGGGAGGCTGGTGACAGAGAGGGATGCGAGTGGCGGGACCCGAGGGTGGCGCGCACCATCATCACCGGTCTCTGGGTGCTCAGGGATGGGATTGTCAGTTCTTTCTTTAACCACATTAGGGTGCTGCTGACCCGGGGGCCAGCAGCTGAACAAAAGATTCTCCCCCGGCCCTCCACCGGGAGAAGGAGCGGCCCTGCTGCCGTCTCCTGGAAAGAACTGCCCATCACTGAGCTGTCCGCGTCAGGAGCGCCGCTTAGCCTGGCGTTTCTTCGCGGGCTGCGGGGCTGGAGCGGACTGGGACGCCTTCCTGCGGCTACCTCTGCGCGGCCCGGGTGGAGGCTTCTGCTTGGGTGGCGCAGAGGTTGAGGGAACCGCAGGAGGGCGTCCTCGGCGGCGAGCAGGCTGAGGCAACTGCGCGGGCGGCTGCGTGGAGGCAGCAGCGGACCACCAGGACAGTATGTGTTTTATTGCCTCAGTCTGCTTCTGAGCGGGCGAGAACTGTTGGGCGAAGTTTTCGACCGCCCCGCCGAATAGCCCACCCTGGGATATGGGGGCGTCGAGGAAACATGTTTGCTTGGCGTCCCGCATATCGGCCAGGGTGAGCCATAGGTGTCGCTCCTGCACCACATTTGTGGACATCACCTGACCCAGGGAGCATGCGGTCACCTTCGTCGCCCGGAGAGCGAGGTCGGTGGCGGCACGCAACTCATTGCTGAGTCCTGGGTCAGCTCCTCCCTTGTGCATGTCGCACAGCAACTTGGCCTGATAGGCCTGAAGAGTTGCCATGGCATGCAGCGAAGCGGCGGCCTGCCCCGCAGCTCTATAGGTCTTCGCCACCAGGGACGACGAAAACCTACAGGCCTTGGAGGGGTGCTTAGGATCACCGCGCCAAGTCGAAGCACTCTGCGGACACAGTTGCATTGCAAAAGAGCGTTCGAACGGGGGGACCCCAGTGTACCCATTAGCCACCGCTTCATCAAGGGTGGAGAAGGTGGAAGAGCTCGCCAAATGGTCGCGGGAAGACAACGGGTTCTTCCAGGACAGCGCGATCTCTTCATGCACCTCGGGGAAGAAAGGAATTGGAGGAGTGGCCGGACGGTTGTCCGGATAGCATGGCTGTCAATTCCGGGTCCGACTCGGGCAATGCCACAACGCCCGAAGGCGGCAGCACAGCCGAATCCTCATCCTAGTATGCCTCCAGCCCACCTTGTGATGCGGCGATGGATATTTCCTCGTCCTCCGCCGCGCCAAACGCCACAGTCGGGACAGCATGAGCCAGCCCCGATGTAGACGCCTGAACACGGGGCGGGTCAGGTGCTTGAGAGGGGGGTGTGGGCCGAGGCATGAGCGTCGGCGCATCATTCCACACCATCACCCTCAGGTCACCCTGGCCACCAGGCAAAGTGCAGCCTCGCTTGGAGACCGCAGATTGGGGTGTGGCAGAGGGGACTCTCGCTCCGGCATCAGCACGAAGCTCACGGAGTCTCGACCGTAACACCAAGATGGTCATGTTCCCGCAGTGGGAACATGAGTCATCCACAAGCGCTGCCTGAGCGTGCTGAAAGCCCAAACACTTCACACAGCACTCGTGCCCATCAAAGGACGAAAGAAATCCACCGCACCCAGAAGTGCACGGACGAGACATCCTGAAAAGGACGCATCACGTGCAAGCTCTTTTAGGAGAGGAAGCTTCGCAGTCGATGCCGAAGCGCCCAGGGAAACACACACCAGCTGTCAGACGGACCACTGCGCAGATCAGCAGGCAGGAAGTATGTGATCACTGGAACGCGCCGTCACACCAACACCGACTGGAAAGCTGCTCGTCTCGAAGAAGCTGACAGAGTCTCAGAAGGCTGTTGAGGAGTGAAGAGAGGTACTCTTGGCTCCGAAAGCAGAAACATAATGCGATATTGCCACGTACTTCCTTATATACTCACGCGGTGAGGCGGAGTTACGTATGCAAATTCCGCATGCCCCATGGCATTGGCACGCCATTGGGCGTTTTCTATATGCTCGAAGATGATAGGCTTCTAAGCGAAACCCCCATTCGTTAGTCACTAACGTACGTCGTAGTGACTGAACGAAAGGGAACTGTTTTACACCTGAAAGAGTGCAGTAGTAGTTCCAGTACTCAGTACCAATACCATAAAACTTTTACGGTAACGTTACTTGGTATCAATTTTGCTATCACAGCTAATTTTTTTATTTGATTTAACTATTTAAAAAAAAAAGTCAATTAAATTCAATACGTTTATTATTTATGATGATAATCAGTATAAGTAAATAATACATTAACATTTAAAGGGGTGGTAAAACACATGCTTCGTTTTTAAAAAATTTCATTATTTTTCATATATTTTACCTTTATTCTACACTGCTCTGTCCCTCCTTATAAAAACGGTCTGATGGTTTCTGGGTTGTATGAAGCCAGTCCCTCAAAAATACGCAATGGGCTCAGATTGGATAGCTGGCCCAGTGTGTTGTGATTCGCTAACCGCCTCCCAGCCAACATTGCCATGTGGGCCCCATGTGGGTTTTTGATGGGCTGTCACTTGGGCCCTACATGGGCAACCCAAGTGGGGCCCATAGAATTGTGTCCATTGGCTCCACATGGGCCCCATGTGTGTTAGCCCATAGGGGCACATGATGGGTCCATAGTGGGCTCTAAGTGGGGTCCATTTGTGTATTCATTATAGGGGCCAACATGGGTCCCATATGCGTTCTAATAAATGGGGCCAAAGTGGGCCACATACAGAACCCTTATGGGGCCCAAATGGGTGATACCACTGGGCCCACAAATGGCCCCTCTATGTTTTTTTTTTGTGGGACCCCAGTGGGTGAGAACTGGGCCCCATTTATATTTCTTTTTATTCCTGTGTGAAATGAATGTCCTTATTTGCAAAATAAATCAAACCCTGCCAACTTTAATTGAATCTATGTTTTACTAAACCTATACCTGACCTTAATAATTTAAATTACATGAAACAATATTTCTACTGTGAAAAAAATGACTTTCAACTCAGAATTTGCAAATCACCTTTTTATTGATCATAAGAAAAAACAAGAAAATAAAAAAAGTTAAATCACAGGACATGATCATTGAAAATTCTTCAGTCCATCACTCCTGGGATTGGGCAGACCCATCAGCTTCATATCTAAAGAACAGTAATGAAAGAAAACACAGAAAAGGCAATTAGTTTAAAATACTATCAAGACATTAACAAAAACACTCTCTTAAAAAGCATACATGATTATGATAAAGCCATGCCAGTACTTAATATTTCTGTCCAAATGACTAAACTGACACTTAGAGGGATATCTACTACTAAAACAAATTAGAACAAGTTAAAGGTGACACTATTCAGTTAAGAAATAGTGTAATTATAAGTAATTATGTGGTGAATCATATTTATATTGTTGCTAAAGGAAAATTATTTTCCAACATATATACATTGAGTCAAATTTTGTACTGCAGACATTGATGTCAGCTTTTAAATTATCCATGCTGGCATGTAATCATGGAACCAGTATGTTGTATTGAACCGCCCAATGTGTATTATATAAATATTTTAATAGCACAGCCATTTAAAATCTGAGGGTCAAGCATGATAAAATTAAAGCGATTACCAGCAGACAATTTTGGGGCATTAATGTAAACACAAATATATGATACGAGTTGTGTTCATAGGAAAATCAATTAAACTAGCTAAAAAACTGAACTAAACAAACATAAAAAACTCACTTGTTTGTAAGGAATTGTGAATTAACCACAGACTGTAAAGGAATTAACTAATTTCTGTATCCAACACGGCTGTCACGTCACGTGACAAAAGAACGAGACTCGAGAGCTGTTTCCGGTGACTGCATAGCCTTGCTTATGGGCTGGGACTTGATGAACAAATGACTCGAGTCTGGTGAACTAATCAATTCTGTTTCCTGTACAGAACATATGGGATGTTGCGCATGCACAGTCAACACAAAATGAACGAATTGCTCTCTGAGACAACCCGTTGTTCTCGAGTCATATTGAAGATTCGTTCAAAATGAACGAACCGTTAAAGAACGTGCTGGTGAACGCGCCCACGGTCATTCGCATGCCACTCACACACAATTAAACTATTGGGCTCCAGTCACAGTCATTTTGCGCAAACCATTAATCCATTCAGTTCGTACAGCTTATAAAAAGCTCAGAACGCGCAATGTATTGATTAATAGTCTGCCTCTATGTCTCGGTGTGGCCGCTGAGAGTACCGGCAACATATGAGAAGTGCTTCGCTAAATTGGTTAAAATTTGAAGTCTTACAGAATAAAAAAAATCTTGAAAAAAAAATATACCATTACCAGTATATTAAAAACAACATTGAAATTGGTTTAAGATCAAATTAAATATGCATATCTTACCTTGACAGTTTCGAGTGTAGTAGGACCATAAGTGGCTGCTGCTGGCTTGCGACGGCGACCGTTGTTGTTTTTTTCAAATGAGAAGCCGCGGGAAGACATGACGTCGATCACATGACGCAATGACTGCACGAGGCAAGTGATTTTATATTTTAGATTATTTTTATATATATATATATAAATATACACATATTGTCCCTGCAATAAGGGCACTGTAAGTCGCTTTGGATAAAAGCGTCTGCCAAATGTATAAATGTAAATATATATATATAAAATAGGGTTAGGCTGTTAACCATAATTGTATAAAAAACAAAACCAACTGCAAACAATAAAACTTTACAATTCTAAATATAGCCCAAATGTGGCCCACATGGGACCCTCAAATAAACAATAATGGGCAACCTAACTGGGCCCCACAACTTTATCCAAGATGGGGTCCACATTCAGCCCATCAAAGTGCCCACTCTGAGCCCATGCCCAGATGACGCCCATATAGCCCAGATAAAACCCACGTGTGGCCCACATGGACATGTTGGCTGGGCTAGTGCACGTTTGTCGGAAAGTTGCGTCCCTTACCTTTACCGGTAGCCTGTGCTTTGGGTAGTACAATGGCGTCAATAAAACCATACCAATTTGAGCCCGAATCAGACCCAGACAATTTTAGTGAAGATGATCGAGCAGAACCTGTTCAGTCCTCAAGAGTAAAGACTGCGGATCTATAGTGATCGCTATTGAATGGCACCGTTACTTTTGTATTTTTAGAATGATTTGCCAAATATCTGTCGCAAGAACGAACACTAAACATTGGCTTTACTAGTAGCCAAATCAAACACAGAACCATGTTTAGCATGCCTGTAGATAAACAATACATAAAAGCTCTAATCAAAGAATAATTTACACTAATGCAAAGTTCGCTGTTGAGAGTTTAAAAAGTTTGTAACGTTAGGTGTTTGGTCGGATAACGTTAAGTATGAATGAGCATTTAACAAACTGGTTTGCAGAGCCAAATGAGCGTTGTCATCTGTGAACTTCCTTGCTACAACGTACAATTAACAATACAAACTATTACAGGAAAACACATCGACGAAAAATAAATCATACTTACAGGTTGTGGCCCGTAAACAGCTTCTGTTTTTAAATCCATCTTTCAGGACAAGCCGTTGTAAGAATCCTGCATTGAACTTGTGAAGATTGTGGAATCTTTCCTCCGTGAAATGTGCAGCGGGAGCCATGCGCGCCCATCTCACACTGGCAGTGTTTGTCTCACGCAGCTGAACTGCGGCTCGTGTATTGCAAATACAGATGAATATTGTCCATTATGTCACATTTTCCGGTCTTCTCCTCCGACCCCTGTCTGTCTCGTGCTTTGATTTATGATGGGCAGCATATATCTGCTGCAAATGCGATCGTGTTCCCCTCTGTCTCATACACGCATGCATATAAGGTTGTATGTTAACAAAGTGGACCTGCAATCCGGATGAAAATAACAGCGTTTCATTGGCATTGGCAACAACACTCCAGTCTACTAACTAGCTTACCACAACAACTATTCCCCGCGGTGATACAAAATGACCTCGCCCCCCCTTATTTCATATTCTCGGAGGAGGGGTTTATGTAAATATTGGGGCTGGTGATGTCAGCAACCCTGGAGGAATGTGTAGTAGTCCCTAGCGGCCGTTTGCTGTAGTCCTTAGAAATTGATTTCTTTAAAAGCAAATATCTCCTTTTGCTTTAAACTTTGAACGTTGTAACTTTGCAGATGTTGTTTATGCTCAAACAGCAACATTACACACTAGCTAAAGTTAGAAAAATGAAATCGTGGTTTACCACCCCTTTAAAGGCTGTATGCTGTTTAAAAGTAAACATTGTTTATAAATAAAAGAGACATATTATTATTACATAGAGACATAGTTAAATCTACTGTAGGCTACAACAGTAGCCTAATATATTCAGTCAATTTCTTCACGTTAAACCATACTTGCCAACCTTAGGACCTCAGAATTAGGGAGATATTTAGGGGGGGGGGATTATATATGAGCACTCATATATAATCACACACAAACGTAAAGAAGAATATAATTCATTTATTTGTACATAATTTATACATACATATTATGTACAATAACAACAACACTCCTAGGGCCCTATAAAATCCGTTTAATTTTTTTCCCAAATTCCGTTTTTTCTGTTTTAATTTTTGGGAATTCAGTTTTTTTTACCCTTAACTGTTATTTTAGTCGTAAAAAGACTGTTTTTAATGTTAATATAATAGAACATAAAACATAAAATAGGAATGACCTTAAATTTATTAAGGTAACAAACATCACATTTACTTTTCAGGACAAATACTGCAACATAACACTGCACTCTAAGCACTTCGAGTCACAACTAGATATTAGTGCTGTGAATTAATAAAAATAAAAAAACTAATTAAGCACATTTTTTCTGTAATTAATCATTATTAGTTTTTTATATTTTTATATTGTAATAATTTCAGTTACTCTCCAAATTAATTTAGAAACATTTTAAAGACAGCATATTTTAAATATGTGTTGTAATGGCATCTTTTTATGAATGAAGGCCAGTATCACTGATATTAATGTCTATATGAAACATTGATGACGTTACATTACAGTATAACTGAAAGCTCCCAATTTCAACATTTATTAGGCTTTAAAAAATAACTTTTAATTTAATTGAACTTAAAACAATCTTTACATAAACCCATTATAATAAATGTTATATTTACTTGTGGCCTTCCCTGTTAGACATAGTCTACACAGAAATTGAATAAAGTTATCAACACCTTTCTTAACTGCATAAATAATAAGTGAAACATAGATGAATCATCATTAAAGCTACAATCTTCTGTTCCCGTTGTTCTTTGAACATTAATGACAGACATTATCAGTGCTACTTTAAGATCTACCTCAGCCAAACATGATGTGGATAATGCTGCCTTCACGTGCTATCGGAAATTTGATGATTCCGACTTCTGAAGTCGTGATTACGTGCGCATTGCATTCAAGTTTCAAAATGTGAGGGCGTTCATGTGCAATGTTTATAGGAAACTCGTATATTACGATAATCGTATATTAGAGCACGTGAAGGCAGCCTAAGACGCGCTGACCCGCGCATCTCATTTTCTCTCAAGTTCATTTAAGGCATTATTTTCCATACAGTACATTAAAGTGCATTAAAAACAAGGCAAAATACAGCAAGCACTCCCTGAGGGAACTGCTCGGCTCGGTACTGAGGGCTTAGCGTTGAGTTTCTTAACTTTTTCGCCGACAAAAGCAGAGCCGTGGAGAGACTGAAACGGCGCCCAGTGACGCATGGTGTAGCAATATTGTTGTCCGGGTGGAAATCGGGAGAAATTCGGGAGAAAGGTCGGCCCGGGAGATTTTCGGGAGGGGCTTTGAAATTCGGGAGTCTCCCGGAAAAATCGGGAGGGTTGGCATGTATGCGTTAAACCAAACTTTTATTTTGATGGGTTTCCTTTAAGTTGACTTTTGTGTGTTTGTTATGACAGTTTTTTTTAAATGAGGGTTAGGTCCTCATTTAGTGACAAACGGCAGAGACTACAAAGACAGCGAGCGAGTGTCACGCACGTGTTTGTGTGTGTGTGTGTGTGTGTGTGTGTGCGTGCCATCTGTGCCCACAGAGACGCAGAACATGCAGGAGTAATATTTAAATAGTATTTTGCAGTTTAATATTCACAGACACTAGTATATATTCGGCTACATTCTGGAGTCCTGCGCTTAGATAAACACAGAAGTGACAACGCAGCTGCGGGTACCTCGGGAGTCTGTACTACCGGTAGGCTACTACAGAAATACTGGTATCGTCACATTTTAAAAATTTCACTACCATGGTACCGAAGTCAAGTACCGGTACTTGTGACATCCCTACATTTGCATGTTTACATTTACATTTGTTCCTAAATAAAAATAATAACCTCACGGCCCATATGTCAACTTGATTTGCATTGGAGGGGGTGGGACACCTGTCTATATTAGCTCACTCTGATTAGATGAAAAATACGTCTTGGCGAGCTACCTCCAATCAGGCCACGAGCTACTGGTAGCTTGCGAGCAATGTGTTGGAGACCCCTGCTGTAAACTAACCTAGGTGTATTTCATTTAGTATATTACAGTTTAAAGAGCAATTTTAGCCAATTTCTCACTGTTAGACATTTCTTATATTGGTAGAAAATTGACTTTTCTTATTGCATGCTATTTAAAAAAAATTGTGTTATTGGAATAATTTCATGCTGATTCTACTATCTTTCTAATTATTTGAAATCTCAATTTTGCTCATGATATGTACACTGGATTTCCAATCTACCAGTTAATGTATGCAGTTCCATTACTGGTAATATCTGTGACCATTAACAGACAGAATAGGAAACAGTGCATCATACATTCCTTTCACAGATTGTTTACATACAGAAATGGTGCAGCTGGTAAAGGTTTAACCGTAAATTGGATGCTTCCTAGTCTCGTAGCCAGATCTTCAGATGGCAGAAGGTCTGGACTCTTTTGCAGCTTTCATTGGTCAAGGACCGCCCAAGAGTACATTTGACTGACATGCAACGCAACTAATCACAGTTTGTTTTGTTCCGCGTCATGTTTAGGGCTATGAAAATGTAAAATCGATGTCCCTGCAATAACAGACCGGCGTGCATCTATAAATTATTCATTCAAGAATGTTGTACAAGTTTTTGGGAAAAATCGAGGCATGAACTTCACATACTTTTGAAAAAACAGCGTTTAGTTGATCCTGGTAAGCACTCATTGTCACGAATGTAAACACAATGGCGTTCTTTTTCTACAAGGGAGTTTAGTGTCACAGCATTTTTTTCCAGGCGGACCGTTAAAGAACGCAACACACACATCTCGTGGACATCCTGTAGAAGTCAACCAATCAGATGAGGACTTTAAAACTCCTGAAATGTTTCCAGATAAGAGGGCCATATGCATCAGACGTTCAGCCAACAGTCCTGGGCGTGACGTCTGAGGCTGAGACTAAACTTCCAGATTACATACAGGGCCCTGCTAGACTGCACTGTTTGGGGTATTAGCAATATGATATATATTATATAAGGTGTGGGTTTTGGTAGTACAGTTGTTTCACTTTCAGGAACTCGCTTAATCTCTGCTCTTATTTGTCCTAGATTAATCCTGACAAGGCTGACATTATCATCTCTCTGACACAGGACACAGCAGGAAACCAGTTTCCTCACATTCTGGCTACAGGGCCCTATGGAGACCCCACAGCATCTAAAGGTCAAATGATATATATATATATATATATATATATCCTTCTGAGAAGTAAATCTGTCATTCACTTTTGTAAATATAATTTATTCTGAAGCATCAGTGTTCAGTCAACTTTGACATACTATATTTAAATCTCCATATTTCTGATATTCTTACCTTCTTACCTTTTCTCTTAAATTTGATCAATAAATTAAATTAGAATACCAATCAAATTAAATAATTTACAATTGATTATTTAAACTATTTTTTGAAAATACAAATAAGAAATGTTGGAACGAATGTTTAAACATGAAACTAAACTGCCAGGAGGTGGCGGCAGGTTACCGTCTTAATGAGTGAGTCATTGAGTCGATTCGTTTGAGGCAGTCGTTTACGAATAGGTAATTGAATCTTTGATTCAAACGATTCATTCAAAATGCTGAATCATTCAGTAACACTGTTTCTGTGAGATGTGTTATGGTTCTGCTGTGATCTTTGTTTGGAACTATTTTCGCTGCTGAAATAGAACAAAAACAGTCAATATTGCACCTAAAATGTAAGTGACAATGTTAATTAATTGTTTATGGAACAGTCATATAAAACATTGTGAAATAAAAAAAAACATTTTCAGTCGTGAGGGTATTCAGGAAAACTCAGGCACTCTTGGTCGTGTGATGTTGCTTAACTGTATCATACGTTTTAAATATAAAAACTCCACATTTCAAATTTTTACACAAATTGTTTACTGTGTTTCTGTGTGTGAACACGCTGATTTGTTATGATTTCTCCTCGAGAGGCTGCGCGAGCGTCAACAGCGCAACCTTGTTAACGTCAGTTCATTATATATTATTAACCACTATCGATCGCCACTTACACTAAATTAATGCAGAATCATTCTTGCATTTTGGTGATTCCCTAGTTATTGTTGTTGTTGATGTTTTAATGAGGATACTTGTCCGGTTGGGCAAGTAAAATTCTCTTTCACTTGCCCCTTTAAAAATCCACTTTCCCGGACAAGCCTGTATCGAGTCCTGTGTATGTGTATATATATATATATATATATATATATATATATATATATATATATATATATATATATATATATATATATATATATATATATATATATACACTCACCTAAAGGATTATTAGGAACACCATACTAATACTGTGTTTGACCCCCTTTCGCCTTCAGAACTGCCTTAATTCTACGTGGCATTGATTCAACAAGGTGCTGGAAGCATTCTTTAGAAATGTTGGCCCATATTGATAGGATAGCATCTTGCAGTTGATGGAGATTTGTGAGGGCACGAAGCTCCCGTTCCACTACATCCCAAAGATGCTTTATTGGGTTGAGATCTGGTGACTGTGGGGGCCATTTTAGTACAGTGAACTCATTGTCATGTTCAAGAAACCAATTTGAAATGATTCGAGCTTTGTGACATGGTGCATTATCCTGCTGGAAGTAGCCATCAGAGGATGGGTACATGGTGGTCATAAAGGGATGGACATGGTCAGAAACCATGCTCAGGTAGGCCGTGGCATTTAAACGATGCCCAATTGGCACTAAGGGGCCTAAAGTGTGCCAAGAAAACATCCCCCACACCATTACACCACCACCACCAGCCTGCACAGTGTTAACAAGGCATGATAAATCCATGTTCTCATTCTGTTTACGCCAAATTCTGACTCTACCATCTGAATGTCTCAACAGAAATCGAAACTCATCAGATCAGGCAACATTTTTCCAGTCTTCAACTGTCCAATTTTGGTGAGCTCGTGCAAATTGTAGCCTCTTTTTCTATTTGTAGTGGAGATGAGTGGTACCCGGTGGGGTCTTCTGCTGTTGTAGCCCATCCGCCTCAAGGTTGTGCGTGTTGTGGCTTCACACATGCTTTGCTGCATACCTCGGTTGTAACGAATGGTTTTTTCAGTCAAAGTTGCTCTTCTATCAGCTTGAATCAGTCAGCCAATTCTCCTCTGACCTCTAGCATCAACAAGGCATTTTTGCCCACAGGATTGCCGCATACTGGATGTTTTTCCCTTTTCACACCATTCTTTGTAAACCCTAAAAATGGTTGTGTGTGAAAATCCCACCAAAAAACCATGCCACGCTCAAAATTGCTTAAATCACCTTTCTTTCCCATTCTGACATTCACTTTGGAGTTCAGGAGATTGTCTTGAACAGGAACACACCCCTAAATGCATTGAAGCAACTGCCATGTGATTGGTTGATTAGATAATTGCATTAATGAGAAATTGAACAGGTGTTCCTAATAATCCTTTAGGTGAGTGTATATATATATATATATATATATATATATATAGTGATATTCTGAAATAGTATTACAATGTAAAATAACTGTATATTTTAAAATGTATTTTATTTATTTTATGGCAAAGCTACATTTTTAGCAGACATTACTAGTCTTCAGTGTCACATGATTGTACACATTTATAATCACTATACCCAGTACTGTCAAATTTATTAATTAATCAATGAATTACAATGTACATAAATACATATAAAATATATCCCAATAATCATATGGGAGTGATATATAGTGCATACTTTAAATGAGTATAAAAACAAAACATTCACCCTGTGTAAGGTCATGGCTTCATATTTGAAAACAAGGAGCCTGGAGATGCTCTGTGCTCTGACAAACACATGCGATTAATTATCTTTATAATTTAGAAGCCAAATGCTGTTTGATGTAGTGTGACAGATTGATGTAATACAGGCGAAGTGTAGCAGCCGTGGCTGTTCTTAATAAAGCAAGTATAGGCCTCTCTCATCTTAATAGCAACTTCAAAGGCAACATAAAAAAAAAATGTAATAGTAGAAAAATTGCTGAGGGGCAATTACTACTTCCCCCCGTTCTGACATATGTTGTATATGCCAGACAATTTGGGCTTTAAAGGAAATGTATGTAAGATTGTGGCCAAAACTGGTACTGCAATCACTTTCAAATTACTGTAGAGCAGTGTATCCCCTCTCCCCCTCCCCCCTGACTCGAGGTTGCCAGATAAGCTGCACAATCCAGCAGGAACATAGGCTGCTACAAGGAGCTTCCAATTGCAAGTGACGAGTCCTACACAGCAAGTTTTTTTTTTCATTGTCACAACGTTTTTTCTGATTCATAACAAGGTCTTTTAGGTTTCATAAAGTTGTATTTTTTATCCAAAAAGTTTGTAGCTGCAGCTGTGGTAACTAGAGCAGAGCTGGCAACCCGGATGCCGAAACACTACTGACTTCGTGATTGGTAGATAGGTGGAGGGTGGCGCTTCAGGCCAAAACACAACATGTCAACATCAACATCAGTTGAGGGCTGCAACTTCACTTTTAAATGACAATATCCTGGCTGGACTACTGTTGTCAGTGATATAAGTATTTGAAATTAACATGATTTCTTAATGTCTAGTGACATATCAGGGCGATTTTATGATTCATTGAAATACATTTCTTACATACAGTTCCTTTAAGTACTGCTACAATTACAGAAAGACGAGGAAATTACATAGGGGCCATTCGGAGTGGCCCCTTGCGGTCAAGTGTGGAGTAGGAAAAGGACTTCCAAGTACTCATGGGTATGCATTAGGACTGTGATGATTGAGTAGGACAACCACAAAAGAGATCTGACAGGGTGATGGAAAACCAGTGTCAGTAGTTCCTCTGTCGCAAAATGACATGCAGTGCAGATAAGTAAATTTGAGACACTTTTCAGCCAACAGCACAGTTTGATAGGATCAAAAAATAAGCCAATTTTCGCTTTAAGTGGAGAGTACATTCAAAGACCCCCTCAAAAAGCCTCCCCCGAAGTCTCTCAATCTACTCTGACTCTCTGCAACCGTACGCCAACAGTTGGACGCTGCACTCTCTCCTTTATACCCCCTGGACCAAACTGTCACTGGTCTCTGAGATAAACCGTCTCACTAAGACCTCTCTTTTATGTGAATGTCAAAGGCCACATGCTAAGGCTAGTATGAGCTACTGAAGTCTGCAAATAAAACCTGCCTCCGCAGTGACTGTAGATGGAGACCTTACAGCCTTTTTATCCTACATGAGGACAAAGCAGGGCCGCTGACACTTCCATAGCCTCATTCTGAAAGTTTTAGGACACAGTCAGTAACCCCTGCTGGCTCCCTTCAACTTACTCAAAATATTAAAGCATCCTGGGTTAAAGTTGGCACTTAATCATTTTCTCAGGACATGAAAACAGCAGACTCCTGCACTCATCGATCACTGCTCTTATCACATTAAACCCAGGTTACCGACGTCAAGCTGCATGGATCTCTGGGTCCTGGCATGTGTCACTTTACTCCGTTCTTTTGTCACAGCTGTTAAACAATTGGGCCACCAGGGATGAGCTCAGACTCTAGATGGCAAACAAATTCTTTAAATGTAACGTTCTGGCGCTTACCAGTCAGAGAATATAGGCTACACACTTGCTCACAGACAAAGGTGGTAAAAAATATACACTTATTTCTGAGACTAATTTGGACCTTTTCATCAATGTACTGTAATATTAGTTTTGCAATCATTGTTTGTATTTTTTTTTTTTTTTAAATAAATGTCTTTGTGTTGCTCAGTGATTCAGTTTACTGATTAGTAGGGATGTAACAATACTGTCATTATTATTAATAAATAAAAATAAAATAATAATAAAATAAAATATTTAAAGGTGCACGGTGTACTGTGTATTTTAGCGGCATCTAGCGATGAGGTTGCGAATTGCAACCGCCCACTGCTTACCTATTTCTTTCGAAGCACATAGAGAAGCTACGGTGGCCGACACAGGACAAAGATGTCTTCGTATGAGACAGCAGAGAGTAGGTAGCGCTCTGTAGAGAAGTTTGTCTGTTTAGGGCTACAGTATAAGTATATAAGTATACTCAGCTAAGGAGTGACGGCTTGTGGTACCATCACAGAGAGGGATGAAATCCCTTTCCAGAACATTTTCATTCAACGTTCCCAGCTGGTGGAACGATCTTCCCACCTCCATCAGAAACGCAGAATCATTGACAAAATTCAAAAGACATCTAAAAACTCATCGCTTCCGAGAGCACTTAACCTCATAAAAAAATTAACTCATCTCTTCCGTGAGCACTTAACCTCATAATTTCTTCCCCTTTTCCCTCCCTACTCTAGCTTGTGCTACACTGAGCAATGTACACAGACTTAGTATTTCAGGCACTTTTTATGTTTAATCGACTCTTCATGACGAATCGCTTCCTGTACTCCCCAGTTGTAAGTCGCTTTGGATAAAAGCGTCTGCTAAATGCATAAATGTAAATGTATACAGTATACAGTGCAAGCATATGTGTATAATACTGTATTTTTAGCTAAGCGAATTATGAATATTTATATTCTATGTCAAGTTCAACCCTATTTAGACATTCAGTTCACCCAAATTCTGCCATCATTTACTCACCCACGTTTAATCTAAATTTCATCAGTGCACAGACATTTGCTTGACGTCAAGCATATTTGCAAGAATCAGAGGTTCATTCTCATTAATTAGTTTAACAATCTATTTATGAAATTTATGAGGGGACAATTTGGTAGTTGTGTGGACTATCAATGATGGAACAGAAGGCTCTCAAGAGTTTTTTCATTTGAAATATCTTCATTTCTGTTTCGAAGATGAACAAAAGTCCACCCCTTATGTAATACCAAATTGATCATTTTCATGATCAGTACTTTTTGTTAAATGATTTTCATGTTTGGGAAGTAATTGTCTTTTGTTGTCCTTGTCTTCGTCAGGGGCATCACTATGCCCATTTTAGGAGGGCTTTAGCCCCCCTAAATTTCCACCCAACCCCTTACAACCTTACAAGCAAAGATTTATGGCTTGTCTACATTCTGAAATTATTTTATTCTCACCAATGCAAAATATATTAAAGATGTGACGAAGATGAGCCACCTCTAACTTTCTAATAAGATATCAAGGCGTAGGTTTGGAGAAAAAAAATTGATTCAGAATTTTGTGTGACATTTTACAATATAATCTCTCAAACAATATGAGGCATCATATATATATATATATATATATATATATACTCACATGAGAAAGCATGAAAAAGTATGTAAACCGCTTGCAGAATCTGTGAAAATGGGAATCATTTGAACTAAATAAGAGGGATCATACGAAATGCATGTTATTTTTCATTTGTTACTGTCCTGAATAAGATATTTTACATAAAAAAATGTTTACATATAGTCCACAAGACAAAAAAATAGCTGAATTTGTTAAAATAACCCTGATGAAAAGTTTATTACCCTTTGATTCTCAGTGCTGTGTGTCGTTCCCTGGATGATCCACGGCTGTTTTTGTTTTGTTTTGTGATGGTTGTTCACGAGTCCCTTGTTTGTACTGAGCAGTTAAACTGTCCAATGTTCTTCAGAAAAAACCTCCAGGTCCGGCACATTCTTTTGTCAGTTTTCCAGCCTCTTTTTCATATTAAATTAAATAATTTAAGACTTCTTTGAGAAAAGAACAAAGAACGGCACTGAAGTCATTCCTAAGAAAAGATGTGTTATGTGAAAACGGATATGGCGGAAATCTATCAACTAACCTTAGCTGAGCTTCGCCTTCTTCTTTGCTCTGGTTGGTTGTGGCGCTCATGGCGCTATCCAATTTGGTGCAGAGGGAATTTGAAAGACAACTGTTTATCCCGCCCCTCGGATTGAGCCCTGTCAATGGTGAGTTTCCAGACCCAACATCTTGATGTGGGTCTGGCTTGTCAGGCTAGTATAATGGCTGACAGGACAGGAAAGCGATTTTCTGAGGTGAGAGAGATTTTTTATTTTGTAACAAGCTACGAAAATGCCGATGCTGCTGGGGCTCCGAGGTAGCATTTTTCTCCACCATGCAACTTGAGCGATCACCCAAGTCACGTGACATGGAAGACAAAAGTTAGTGTATATTTAGTAAATAATATTATTATAATAATATTTAGTAAAAATACAGCTCTTATTAGTTGTTAAAAGTGTACTAATTACTATTTAATCTAATGACAAGGAAGCTGTGCTGGGGCAGCAGATTGTGGTTCGAACCGCGGGTGGTGTATCGCGTTTTTTTTTCCGGTTTGGTTTGAATATCGTTACACCCCTAATATACACTCACCTAAAGGATTATTAGGAACACCATACTAATACTGTGTTTGACCCCCTTTCGCCTTCAGAACTGCCTTAATTCTATGTGGCATTGATTCAACAAGGTGCTGAAAGCATTCTTTAGAAATGTTGGCCCATATTGATAGGATAGCATCTTGCAGTTGATGGAGATTTGTGGGATGCACATCCAGGGCACGAAGCTCCCGTTCCACCACATCCCAAAGATGCTCTATTGGGTTGAGATCTGGTGACTGTGGGGGTCATTTTAGTACAGTGAACTCATTGTCATGTTCAAGAAACCAATTTGAAATGATTCGAGCTTCGTGACATGGTGCATTATCCTGCTGGAAGTAGCCATCAGAGGATGGGTACATGGTGGTCATAAAGGGATGGACATGGTCAGAAACAATGCTCAGGTAGGCCATGGCATTTAAACAATGCCCAATTGGCACTAAGGGGCCTTAAGTGTGCCAAGAAAACCCCAACACCATTACACCACCAGCAGCCTGCACAGTGGTAACAAGGCATGATAGCTCCATGTTCTCATTCTGTTTATGCCAAATTCTGACTCTACCATCTGAATGTCTCAACAGAAATTGAGACTCATCAGACCGGGCAACATTTTTCCAGTCTTCAACTGTCCAATTTTGGTGAGCTCGTGCAAATTGTAGCCTCTTTTTCCAATTTGTAGTAGAGATGAGTGGTACCTGGTGGGGTCTTCTGCTGTTGTAGCCCATCCGCCTCAAGGTTGTGCGTGTTGTGACTTCACACATGCTTTGCTGCATACCTAGGTTGTAACGAGTGGTTATTTCAGTCAAAGTTGCTCTTCTATCAGCTTGAATCAGTCGGCCCATTCTCCTCTGACCTCTAGCATCAACAAGGTATTTTCGCCCACAGGACTGCTGCATACTGGATGTTTTTCCCTTTTCACACCATTCTTTGTAAACCCTAGAAATGATTGTGCATGAAAATCACAGTAATTGAGCAGATTGTGAAATACTCAGACCGGCCCGTCTGGCACCAACAACCATGCCACGCTCAAAATTGCTTAAATCACCTTTCTTTCCCATTCTGACATTCAGTTTGGAGTTCAGGAGATTGTCTTGACCAGGACCACACCCCTAAATGAATTGAAGCAGCTGTCATGTGATTGGTTGATTAGATAATTGCATTAATGAGAAATTGAACAGGTTTTCCTAATAATCTTTTAGGTGAGTGTATATATACAGTGAGGAAAATAAGTATTTGAACACCCTGCTATTTTGCAAGTTCTCCCACTTGGAAATCATGGAGGGGTCTGAAATTGTCATAGTAGGTGCATGTCCACTGTGAGAGACATAATCTAAAAAAGAAAAAATCCAGAAATCACAATATATGATTTTTTAAACTATTTATTTGTATGATGCAGCTGCAAATAAGTATTTGAACACCTGAGAAAATCAATGTTAATATTTGGTACAGTAGCCTTTGTTTGCAATTACAGAGGTCAAACGTTTCCTGTAGTTTTTCACCAGGTTTGCAAACATTGCAGGAGGGATTTTGGCCCACTCCTCCACACAGATCTTCTCTAGATCAGTCAGGTTTCTGGCCTGTCGCTGAGAAACACGGAGTTTGAGCTCCCTACAAAGATTCTCTATTGGGTTTATGTCTGGAGACTGGCTAGGCCACGCCAGAACCTTGATATGCTTCTTACAGAGCCACTCGTTGGTTATCCTGGCTGTGTGCTTCGGGTCATTGTCATGTTGGAAGACCCAGCCTCGACCCATTTTCAATGCTCTAACTGAGTGAAGGAGGTTGTTCCCCAAAATCTCGCAATACATGGCCCCGGTCATCCTCTCCTTAATACAGTGCAGTCGCCCTGTCCCATGTGCAGAAAAACACCCCCAAAGCATGATGCTACCACCCCCATGCTTCACAGTAGGGATGGTGTTCTTGGGATGGTACTCATCATTCTTCTTCCTCCAAACACGTTTAGTGGAATTATGACCAAAAAGTTCTATTTTGGTCTCATCTGACCACATGACTTTCTCCCATGACTCCTCTGGATCATCCAAATGGTCATTGGCAAACTTAAGACGGGCCTTGACATGTGCTGGTTTAAGCAGGGGAACCTTCCGTGCCACGCATGATTTCAAACCATGACGTCTTAGTGTATTACTAAAAGGAACCTTGGAAACGGTAGTCCCAGCTCTTTTCAGGTCATTGACCTGCTCCTCCCGTGTAGTTCTAGGCTGATTTCTCACCTTTTTTAGGATCATTGAGACCCCACGAGGTGAGATCTTGCATGGAGTCCCAGTCCGAGGGAGATTGACCGTCATGTTTAGCTTCTTCCATTTTCTAATGATTGCTCCAACAGTGGACCTTTTTTTACCAAGCTGCTTGGCAATTTCCACATAGCCCTGTCCAGACTCTGGTGTACAATTTTGTCTCTAGTGTCTTTAGACAGCTCTTTGGTCTTGGCCATGTTAGTAGTTGGATTCTTACTGATTGTATGGGGTGGACAGGTGTCTTTATGCAGCTAACGACCTCAAACAGGTGCATCTAATTTAGGATAATAAATGGAGTGGAGGTGGACATTTTAAAGGCAGACTAACAGGTCTTTGAGGGTCAGAATTCTAGCTGATAGACAGGTGTTCAAATACTTATTTGCAGCTGTATCATACAAATAAATAGTTAAAAAAATCATATATTGTGATTTCTGGATTTTTTTTTTTAGATTATGTCTCTCACAGTGGACATGCACCTACTATGACAATTTCAGACCCCTCCATGATTTCCAAGTGGGAGAACTTGCAAAATAGCAGGGTGTTCAAATACTTATTTTCCTCACTATATATATATATATATATATATATATATATATATATATATATATATATATATATATATATATATATATATATATAGCATCATACAAAATTGTACAATAAAACAGCATTTTAAAAAAATCAATCAATAAAATAAAAGAATACATTTTATCCATTTGTAAAAAATGGCAAAGAAGACATTTAGGTATTTAGACGTATTGGAAAACAAGAAAATTACAAAACAGACAAACGGAGCAGAATAATGCAGCTAAGCATTTCCTCGGCTGCTTGCCATTTACCTTACAAGCAAAGATTTATGGCTTTTCTACATTCTGAAATTATTTTATTCTCACCAATGCAAAATATATTAAAGATGTGACGAAGCTGGGCCACCTCTAACTTTCTAATAAGATATCAAGGCGTAGGTTTGGAGAAAATGTTTTGATTCAGAGCTTTGTGTGAAATTTTACAATATAGTCTCTCAAACAATATGAGGCATCATTTTGTGTAGCAAATTAGTAAAATACAGTAAAATAGTTTAAGTCGGACAATAGCATGTCACATCAACTTTCCAAAACATATCAACTACAATCACTTAAAGGGAAGATGGCGCCGGTGTCTATGGCTTGCCGTCTGTCTCTGCGCACTCTGTTTGTATATACATTATTTTTGTTAATTATTATTGCAAATGTCAGCTCTCTACTGGTTTATGACCGCCAAATACTCTTAGATCTTCGACCCTTGATTAAAAACTTGGTGCCATTTGAGCATGATGGCCAAAAAACGTTCTGTCCTCCGTTTCTAACGGGAATTCCAGCTCACCTTCGCCGTGTGTCAGCTCCACCTTTGCGCAGAGCGCGCCGTAGACGCCGGGGAAAACGCGGTGGTTGGCTGGTGAAACTGAGGACCTGGCTGGCGTCTTCCACCCTGACTTTGCCTGGAATCCGTTCGGAATTTCGTCGCCTCGCGCCGTGGCGTTCTGCAGACCCGATCGACTCCTGTTTGGTTCCAGTGGCTGGCTTGGACGTGGGGCTCCCTGCTTGCCGTGTTCAGGCTCCTCACCTCCGCTGGCGCGGGGTGAATCAGCAGAATCTACGGCCGCTTGCTCGGACTACACTGGCTGCAAAAGCCCCGGATCCAGCTAGGTTTGCCCTGGTGAATGCTAGATCGCTAGCAAACAAAACTTTCATCTTGAAGGACTTTTTTGAGTCGCGTGATCTGGATTTTCTCTGTGTAACGGAAACATGGATTCCTGTGGGTGAGTCGAGTGCTTTTTGTGAACTTTTACCGTCAGACTGTTTGTACTTTAACTCCCCGAGGACATCAGGTCGTGGAGGAGGACTGGCAACAGTCTATAAAACCAATTTTAAGTGTAAACAGCTCACACTCGCTGTATCCTTCACCACCTTTGAGGTGAATTTGTTTGAACTGAGCGGTGCATCTCCAGTGCTGTGCGCACTCGTATATAGGCCACCCAAATACAACAAGGATTTCATCAATGACTTTTCTCAATTTTTGGCTGAGTTTGTGCCAATGTATGACTGCCTCCTTATTGTAGGGGACTTTAACATCCAAGTATGCTGTCCTGAAAAGCCAATGGCAAGAGCCTTTTTAAATGTCATCGAGTGTTTTAATCTTGTACAGTGTGTATCTGGCCCCACGCAGGAACGTGGGCACACTCTTGACTTGGTTTTAACTCATGGCTTAACGGTTACTAATCTTGAGGTCTGCGATGCTTTTTTCTCCGATCATAAGCCTGTTGTATTTGAAATGTCCCTCTCTTGTGTCGTAGTTAAACCGTGCGCTCCTGTGCGCCGTGGTCGGATAATTAACCCTTCCACTGCTGCTCAGTTTTCCTCTGTTTTTAATCTAAATCGTGTCTCTCTTTGTCCTAACACTACTGTTGAAGATCTGTGTGGTGGTTTTAATGCTGCCTGCCAAGCAGCATTAGACACTGTAGCCCCCGTAAAAACCAGGCTGTCCAAACCGAGACCTGATCCTTGGTTGAACGATGTTACCCGTGCTGCCAGACGCGAGTGCAGAAGGGCGGAAAGAAAATGGAAGAGAGATAAACTCGAAGTGTCTTTTCAGATACTTAGAGAGAGTTGGCGTTCTTATCAAAAAATTGTAAAGGCTGAAAAGACCAAGCATGTGTCTAACATTATTTCTTCTAATGGTCACAATCCACGAGTTCTTTTTAATACTCTCAAAACTGTTCTTAATGTCCCACAATTCCAGTGCCTGGAGAACCCATCAAAAGTGTGTGAGGAGTTTCTTCACTTTTTTATCCACAAGGTGGAGAGCATTAGGGCCCTTATCGGTCCACCTTTGTATGACCCTGGCATTCCTGTAACCTGTTCTGCTGTTTTGAACCAGTTTGAGCCGGTTAGCTTGCCTTTTTTAGAAAAGGTTATCGGTCAAATGAAGATCACTGGCTCCCCCAATGATGTGATTCCCCCTCGTCTTTTTAAAGAGGTTCTTCCGACAGTGGCGCCCTGCATACTTGATATTGTTAATGTCAGTTTAATTACTGGAGTTGTACCTATGAGTTTTAAACATGCAGTTGTTCAACCCTTGTTAAAGAAACCTGGTCTGGACCGACTTGAGCTCTCTAATTATCGGCCTATTTCGAAGCTTCCCCTGCTTTCAAAAATTATGGAGAAAGTTGTTTATCTGCAGCTGAGCACATTTTTGAATGAAAATGGTATAAATGAAATTTTCCAGTCTGGGTTTAAGTCGGCCCACAGCACTGAGACAGCTCTGCTGAGGGTTTTTAATGACATTCTTCTGGCTTCAGACTCTGGTGATACTGTTGCTCTGCTGCTACTGGACCTTACGGCTGCGTTCGATACAGTTGACCATCAAATTTTATTGTCTCGACTGGAGAACTGTGTGGGCATTAAGGGTTTGGCCTTGGCCTGGATTATGTCCTATTTGAAAGGCAGAAGTTTTTCAGTTCAGGTCAGTGATGCTGTGTCCTCTTCAGCTTCTCTGTCGTGCGGAGTTCCTCAAGGGTCTGTCCTTGGGCCGCTGCTCTTTACAATATACCTGTTGCCTCTGGGGTCAATCCTTAGAAGTCACAATGTTTCGTTCCATTTTTATGCCGACGACTGCCAAATATATGTTCCGCTAAGTCAGTCAAAAACCCTTTTAGAGTGTCTAAATGAAGTGAGAGCATGGATGGCTATGAATTTTTTGTTTTTAAATGATAGCAAAACTGAGTTTGTTTTATTTGCTCCTAGTGACTCAGCTACTGCGGTTCCTGTTGACCTGGGTTATCTAACCCGAGCCATTAGCCCTGTGGTTACAAACCTAGGAGTCAAGTTGGACGGTCATTTAAAACTTGATGCACAGATTAGTGCAGTGGTGAAGACCAGCTTCTTCCAGCTGAGGCAACTAGCTAAAATAAAACCGTTTTTATCTCGACATGACTTTGAAATTTTAATCCATGCTTTTATCACCACTCGTTTAGATTATTGCAATGCACTTTACACTGGTCTTAGCAAATCACTTATGGCAAGATTACAACTAGTCCAAAATGCAGCTGCTCGTCTTTTAACTGGAACTCGGAAATTTGACCATATCTCACCCATCCTCCAATCCCTCCACTGGCTCCCTGTGCATTTCCGCACTGATTTTAAAATTATTTTATTTGTTTTTAAATGTCTGCATGGCCTGGCCCCCCAGTACCTGTCTGATCTGCTTGTGCCCTACACCCCCTTACGTTCGCTTCGGTCGGCTGACCAGGCTCTGCTGGTCGTCCCCAAGACCAAACGTAAACTCAGAGGTGACCGTGCGTTTGCCGTGGCAGCTCCGAGACTCTGGAATGAGCTGCCTCTGCACATCAGACTGACTGAGTCTCTTCCTGTTTTTAAATCCCGTCTTAAAACTCATTTTTTTTCTTTGGCTTTTAACACAGTCTGAGGGTTGACTTTTTAGTTTTATATTACTGTTGTATTTACTTTTATTGCTATTGATTGTTTTATCATTTTTGTTGCGCCTTTGTTGTTTGTTATTGTTTATTTATAGATTGTGTTCAGCACTTTGGTCAACAGTGTTGTTTTTAAAGTGCTTTATAAATAAAGGTGGATTGGATTGGATTGGAACTACCTGTACTATATGTAAGCAATAAGATACACAAGGCTGTGCTGAATTGTGAATAAGTGAACTGTAATGATAATTGTATTAACATATTTAATGAATAAAAATGTTATTAACTGACACCTATTTACTGCTAAAGGATATAATTCATAAACCAATACGTCCTTGCTCATTGTGACATACTTCTTCCAGTTCCCCTGTTTCCCTCAATATACGAATTGTATCTGCTCGTCAAATCCGACTTTGTTTACTGAGTTCGACTGAGTTCTTCAGGGGCCTATAGTATGAAGCCAGTTTAGGTGGATAGCCAAGTATGTTTCGCTTTAGTTTGCGCCAACCCTGGGTTTTAGGCACCATGAAAATGGCTCTGTTTTTAGCAGGTAACATCGCCATAGTAACTCCGGGGCAGGTTATGTTCTGGGTGAGAGCTCAAACCGAAATTGGATCATCAGCTGTGAGCAAAGTGACGCAAAGTGACACATGTCTAATGCAATAAAGCCACTCCCCTAGTTTCTCTTTCTCTGAATTAAAGTAACAGATTTTTATAGACAAAATTGTCTGGCTATAGCAATGATTATTTATTGTAATTATCTTATGATTTATATAAATTATATCATTATTATACCCGTAATCCATTACATATTAGGAATTTTAGTTTAACAATTATTATTAAGCATTTAGTTTAAAGTCGTCATGAAATCTAAATTGACCCTATTTACTTTGTTAGCTCATATTACTTGTCTTGTAGTGAACAATTATTCTGTGAAAATGTTTGCTGTGGTAATCTTTAATCAAAAATCTGAAAATGTGCTTCTGCTCTGAAATGGCATTCCTTCTCTGATGACAATAGTTTGGCAATTTGGGTTGAATATCCTTAACCACTCCCCTCCAACCGTCAGTCTGCTATGGCCCTGTCCAAAATGGCACAATTCATATGCACTTTCGGTCTTGTGGACTTACAATGGCTGCCGTTTGCATATGTCAGTTAAGTCCATGAGACCGTAGAGTGTCCCATTTGTCATTTTCGGATTTGACACCCTTTGCGGTCGATATGTGCCCTCTCGATGCACACTTTTACTGAGCCCGCACTGGTGTGAGCTCCACAGAAGACTTCCTCCCGACAGTCAAAAAGGCGTTACGACACAAAAGTGCGGACTGAACTCACCATTGTATATATATATATATACATACACACATATATATATATATATATATATATATATATATATATATATATATATATATATATATATACAACAGACAATATGCAGTATAAATAAGAAAGCAAATAGATAAAACTTTAAAAATGACTACATGTAAGCTTACATGTCACATATATATATATATATATATATATATATATATATATATATATATATAACATAATATAAACATTACCATTAACCATATAATTTCAAATTCTGTTACATAAAATATAACACTCCATACCGCTGTTCCTTCACTCCAAGGTGGAAGTAAACTAGATGAAGTGTACAAAAAATCTGATTGGTTTTACTGACAGTGATGCTTAGGGAACAGCTTGAAGACATCGGACTTGAACAATTTTGACAAGTCGTGACCCTGCCACTCAGAGAACCCACTGTGACAGACTCAGAATCACTCTGAAGGCCCAAACCCCCATTGCTTAAATGACCCAGCTTTCCTCCGTTAAATATTTCAGCTGCTAGCAGGAAAGGTCAGTCTCTGTATGTGACATCTATCTCAGGCAAACCTCACAGTGTCCACGCTTTAGACCCATAGTATTGAATGAGTACCACATTTGTAAACCATGGTATTCACAGTTCGCATCAGTCCAATTATGATTCTTTGTTTTGGTACTTCAAGTGCATTTGTGTACTGAGTACTGACAGTGTAAGTGAATTGCTATTTGTGTTGAATAGGTATTATTCACCTTAAGTGCAAAGTCCTTCACAATCGCACGTGTAAGTGTTGGAAATAAGACCTTCTTCATTGGTGACAGACAAAAGATGCTTTTGCTGGTTGGTTTCAATTGATGTTTGTCATTATGCTCTTTGTATTCTGCTTGAAGAATACACATCCGAATTCACATCTCCGTTTGCAGCTCCACCCCCGCCTGCAGAGTATGGGGTCTATGCGGAACAAAAGTGGGCGTTTCTAAATTTGTGAGTGTTTTCAAACTGATAGGTGTTTATAAACCATGCAGTGAAAATGACCCCCTTCACCCGACCCCACCTCTAAACCCTACCCACACTGTGACGTGGGCAAATCAGGTAACGCAGTGAAAAACGCCCCTCTGTTTATGGCCTCACCCACTGATCTAGTAACTCATATTACTAGCCTGCAGAGACCTACACTGTGTGCAGAATTATTAGGCATGGTGATTTTCTGATCATATTTGTTTTCCAGGCACATTTGTCCAATTCCAAACCACAGTAATCCTAATAACTACTATTAATTTAGTATTTAATAAATGCCCATGAGAAGGATGCAATACTAATGCAATACTAGACATTGCAGTTAAAGCATGACCATTGGACAGTGAAATGCTCATTGGATCAGCAGGGTCAGACAAAAACATGTGGTGGAGAAAAGACACCTGTTAACTGCAAAATAATTAAGTGTGAAACCATCAGGAACCCTTTAGTCTCCAGCGCCACCATTTTCCAGAGCTGCAACCTAACTGGAGTCTCCAGAAGTGCAAGGTGTCAGGATCTCAGAGACTTAAATTAGGTAAAGAATCCTAAAAAATGACCCCCACTAAATAAGAATCACAAGCTGAAGTGTTGTAAAATACAACCCCAAATCAGAAAAAGTTGGGACAGTATGGAAAACGCAAATAAAAAACAAAAGAAGTGATTTCTAAATTTACTTTGACTTGTATTTCATTGCAGACAATATGAACACAAAATATTTCATGTTTTGTCTGGTCAACTTCATGTAATTTGTAAATATGCATCCTTTCCTGTCATTCAGACCTGCAACACATTTAAAAAAAAGTTGGGACAGTAAAGCATTTACCACTTTGTAATGTTGCCATTCCTTTTCACAACACTTAAAAGGTGTTTAGGGACTGAAGACACCAAGTGATGAACTGTTTCAGGTGTAATTTTGTCCCATTCTTCCTGCAAACAAGTCTTAAGGTGGGCAACAGTGCGCGGTCTTCGTTGTCGCATTTTGCACTTCAAAATATGCTTGGAGACAGGTCGGGACTGCAGGCAGGCCAGTCAAATACCCGTACCCTCTTCCTCTGCAGCCAGGACTTTGTAATGTGTGCAGAATGTGGTTTTGCATTGTCTTGTTGAAATATGCATGGACGTCCCTGGAAAAGATGTCTTCTTGAAGGCAGCATATTATGCTCCAAAATCTCTATGTACTTTTCAGCATTAATGGTGCCTTCACAGAAGTGCAAGTTACCTTTGCCAAGGGCACTGACACAACCCCATACCATGACAGACCCTGGCTTTTGGACTTGTTGCTGGTAACAGTCTGGATGATTCTTTTCTTCTTTGGTCCGGAGCACACGGCGTCCATTCCTCCCAAAAAATACCTGAACTACTGATTCATCTGACCACAGTACACATTTCCACTGTGTGATGGTCCATCCCAGATGCCTCTGAGCCCAGAGAAGGCGCTTCTGAACACTGTTAACAGGGCTTCCTTTTGGGCTTCCTTTTGGCACAGTACAGTTTTAACTGGCATTTGTGGATGTAACTACGTATTGTGGTACTTGACAAAGGTTTGCCAAAGTAGTCCTGAGCCCATGTGGTGAAATCGCTTATAGATGAATGACGATTCTTGATGCAGTGCCGCCTGAGGGATCGGAGATCACGGTTGTTCAGCTTAGGCTTGCGCCCTTGTCCTTTATGCACTGAAATTCCTCCAGATTCCTTGAATCTTTTAATTATGTTATGCACTGTTGAATGTGAAATATCCAAATCTCTTCCTATCTTTCTTTGAGGAACATTATTTTTAAACATTTCAATAATTTTCTCACGTATTTGTTGGCAAACTGGCGATCCTCGGCCCATCTTTGCTCCTAAAGGATTAGACCTTTCTTGGATGCTGCTTTTGTACCAAATCATAATTACAATCACCTGTTGACATCACCTGTTTCAAATCACATAATTATTTAACCATTTTACCTCATTACTAGCCCTAAATTCCTCCTGTCCCAACTTTCTTTTAAATGTGTTGCAGGTCTGAATGACAGGAAAGGATGCATATTTACAAATGACATGAAGTTGACCAGACAAAACATGAAATATTGTGTGTTCATATTGTCTGCAATGAAATACAAGTCAAAGTAATTTTTTTAGTAAAATCTTTTTTTACTGTCCCAACTTTTTCTGATTTGGGGTTGTACATGAAGACTGTTTTTTTATAGACTTTATGGACAGATAGGTTGAGCGTGACTCTTGAAGGACCAGCACCACATCCTCTTGCACCACTGTCTGAAGAATTCATCTTCCAGAATCTGGCAGTAAGTTTTGGGAGTTCATTTTAGTCCATCCTGAAGTCCGTTTGGCAGAGATGGACTAAAAATTAACTCAATTCGCTCAACAGCTAGAGAATACACATAAACCATTCTAGCTTGAGAGATTCTAGATTCTAGCTTGTAAATTCTAGCTTGTAAAAAGTGTTCACGTCCTCGTAGAGCTCGTAATTACAGCTTGTAGGCTGGAAATTTTCTGAGTGTTACAACTTGTACCACATGACCACTGCACCTCATGCAGACACAGAGAAAAAATGGCAGTGCTTCCAGCAGTAAAACGTAAATAAGCAGTTATCAGAGAGGATGAGCTCCAGCTGCGAGCCGCAGCGATCTCGGCTCTCGCGGAGGAGTGAGGGAGTATAAAGGAGGAGCGACGACATTGAGGGACGAGAGAGGACCAGGCCTGGATTTTGTGTTATGTTTGATTTACGTTTTGTTATGTGTCCGCTGCAGTTGTCCGTGAGGGGCTGCAGCCTTTATTTTCACTTTGTGTTTATTTGTGTTTGTGTGTAGGCGGCAGTCGGCCGCGAGGGGCTGCCGCCGCCATTTTATTTTGTGTTTATTTTTGATTAAACGTTTTAAATGTTCGCCGGTTCCCGCCTCCTTCTTCCCACACAAACCAACTTTACTACAGCATGTTTACTACAATTGTCTTTGCACATTAAAATAGGATAGGGAAATATTTTATTGTTAGGCCTATTTTTTAAAAAGGCACATACCTATACCCATACAGTAGGCTATTTAAATGTGGAAACAGACTAATGGTGAGTTGTGTAATATAGTGTCTGTTTGTTGTCAAGCAATTGAAGATAAATGGCTCTCTAAATGTGTAGTAGATAACAAAACAACTTTGTGTGGTGTCTGGCATTGTAGTTTAAAAAATAGTTGGAACAGGGGTAATGACTTTTTAAATGGCCCTTAACTAAAGGCTACAAAAGCACTGCCTACACGCAAATAATTGTTTTGGAGAGAAAAGGGATGACTCAGGAATGCTTTTGCAAACATTTCTGCTGCACATGTTTATCTACTTGCTGAAGTGTTCACTAGGGGCCAGAGAAGAAAAAAACAAAAAAAAAACAAAGCCCGGGACTAGGTGGGAGGATTCTCATCCCAGTGTTAATTTGGCATCTCCCTGTGCCCACTTTAGATTAATCCAATTTAAAGGCTTATATCGAATTGACTTGAGCTAATCCAAATTCCATCCACATGCCTGCATAGATACAGCATGATTCATGCCACTGATGCACTCTCTTCGATGATGAGCTCACCCGGGTTCTGGCCACATCCTATGAATACTGATGTCCCACAAAAAACACACACTTACACAGTCTCAATCAACAGTGACCCCGGAGGATATTTTAATGGATAGTGGAGGCCGATCCCCTTACGGTGCCCTGATGTTATACTGATCCTGACGTATGGCTTCACTAAATTAAAAGGAATGATGGAGTTCATTAATTTGAACATCTAAAACAGCATTCACTCATCCTCTTCATGGCACGCAGACTGTACAATTTATCTGGACTTTGCATCTGCAATCTCTTAGGCTGTGGAAAACATCTCACCAGCAGTCAATAATAGACATGATGGAATATTCGTATTGCAACTACAAATTGAATTGCGCAAAGTGGCCATTATATACATTTCCGTCTGGATCCTACCAATCTGTGTTGGATTTCACACAATGAAAGGAAATGTACATAAGATATCCACACTTTGCAGCAGGAGACAGACAGATACTTTACATGGATACTTTGTGATCTAATTAAAGGGATGGTTCAACCAAAATGGGAAATCTGTTGTCTCACCCTCATGTCGTTCCAAACAAATCGTTGGATTTGTTTTGTCGAAGACCAAAAAATATGTTTGTTTTTTTAAATGTACTGGCCAGAGCTTTAAAGCTTAAAATCTTGGCAAATTCATTAGAAAAGTAGCAAATGTCTTCCCAGCAAGCAATAGCCGGTTAACTATAGACCCAATATACAGTAGTCTGGCTATGAGTAACCCACTTCTAGCCAAAATAACCTTGACTTTGGATACGTATGATATTCCATTATATAAGCAAAGTCAACAGTGTTTGGTTTTATTTCTCTGACATGTTCATGTTCTAGATGACTAGTCTATTCTTGGGCTGGCTATGGTTAGACGTCTATAACATTTTCACTGACAGCCCAAATTTTTGCCTTGTTGTATCTTAGACGTCAGTGCTGTGTTTGGATGGCTATTAGCGGTCTTTTAAATGAAAAATTGTTTGCTGGGTTCAGACCAGTTTTGTGAACCACCTCAATTTATTAATTTAAAAGATCCAAATCAAAAGAACGGTTCATGGATCACACTTATGATGATTTGGTAACGCTTTAGATTACGGCCCGGAAAGTACTGCGTAAGTAAAGAGAATTTACAACATAAATTTCGGTAATTATAGTGTAACTATAAAGTAAGTACGTGTAGGTATAAAGGAACAATATGTAATACTGGGGGAATAAAGGGGTAACTATCAGGAAAATTAACACATTGTTTTTTACTGTAAGTATTTTTTAATTAAAGGGTAATTATCTGTGTAGTTACAGGGTAAGTATGAATCGACGGGCTGTAAATTAAAATGGTTCTTGTTCCCCTCTTGTTTTGTGTAGTTACAGGGTAAGTATGAATCTGCGGGCTGTAAATTAAAGTGGTGTTTGTTCCCTTCTTGTTCCGTGTAGTTACAGGGTAAGTATGAATCGACGGGCTGTAAATTAAAATGGTTCTTGTTCCCCTCTTGTTTTGTGTAGTTACAGGGTAAGTATGAATCTGCGGGCTGTAAATTAAAGTGGTGTTTGTTCCCTTCTTGTTCCGTGTAGTTACAGGGTAAGTACAATAAACAACACATACAAAATCTGATATCACTCGGAAATATTTATTTGACAAACAACTAAATCCAAAACAGATTTGACACTTATTCATTTTTTTAAAGGGGTGGTAAAACACATTCTTTCGAAGGCTTGATTGTGTTTGTGGGGGGCACTGTAACATGTGTTCATGATTCGTTTTTAAAAAATTGCATTATTTTTCATATATTTTACTTTTATTCTACACTGCTCTGTCCCTCCTTGTAACAGCGGTCTGATGGTTTCCGGATTCTATGAAGCCAGTCCCTCAAAAATACACAATGGGCTCAGATTGGTTAGCTGGCCCAGTGTGTTGTGATTCGCTAACCGCCTAGTGCACGTTTGTCGGAAACGTCACGCCCCATACCTTTACCGGTAGCCTGTGCTTTGGGTAGTACAATGGCGTCAATAAAACCATACCAATTTGAGCCCGAATCAGACCCAGACAATTTTAGTGAAGATGATCGAGCAGAACCTGTTCAGTCCTCAAGAGTAAAGACTGCGGATCTATAGTGATCGCTACTGAATGGCACCGTTACTTTTGTATTTTTAGAACGATTATAGCCAAATATCTGTCGCAAGAAAGAACACTAAAACATTGGCTTTACTATAGTATCCAAATCAAACACAGAACCATGTTGAGCATGCCTAAAGATAAACAATACATAAAAGCTCTAATCAAAGAATAATTTACACTAATGCCAAGTTCGCTGTTGAGATTTTAAAAAGTTTGTAACGTTAGGTGTTTGTCGGATAACGTTAAGTATGAATGAGCATTTAACAAACTGGTTTGCAGAGTCAAACAGCGTTGTCATCTGTGTACTTCCTTGTTACAACGTACAATTAACAATACGAACTATTACAGGAAAACACATCGACGAAAAATAAATCATACTTACAGGTTGTGGCCCGTAAACAGCTTCTCTTTTTAAATCCATCTTTCAGGACAAGCCGTTGTAAGAATCCTGCATTGAACTCGCGAAGATTGTGGAAGCTTTCCTGCGTGAGATGTGCAGCGGGAGATGTGCAGTGCGAGCCGCTCGCGCCCGCCTGTCTCGCGCAGCTGAACCGCGGCTCATGTATTGCAAATACAGACGAATATTGTCCATTATGTCACATTGTCCGGTCTTCTCTTCCGACCCCTGTCTGTCTCGTGCTTTGATTTGTGATGGGCAGCATATATCTGCTGCAAATGCGACCTGTTCCCCTCTGTCTCATACACACATGCATATAACATTGTATGTTCAACGCACTGCAACGCACCCCCGTCCCTAGGAAGGCTGAACAAAGTGGACCTGCACTCCGGATGAAAATAACAGTGTTTTGTCGGCATTGGCAACAACACTCCAGCCTACTAACTATAAGGCTTCCACAACAACTATTCTCCACGGCGATACAAAATGGCCTCGCCCCCCCCCCCCCTTATTTCATATTCTCGGAGGAGGGGTTTATGTAAATATTGGGGCTGGTGATCAGCAACCCTGGAGGAATGTGTAGTAGTCCCTAGCGGCTGTTTGCTGTAGTCCTTAGAAATTGATTTCTTTAAAAGCAAATATCTCCCTTTGCTTTAAACTTTGAACGTTGTAACTTTGCAGATGTTGTTTATGCGCAAACAGCAACATTACACACTAGCTAAAGTTAGAAAATTTAAATCGTGGTTTACCACCCGTTTTGTCCATTTTTTGCTTCTCTTGCTCTTCATGGTCCTCTTCTTCTTTATCGTTATTTCCATTGATGGATCTTAAGAGGAATCCCAGGTCTTTTGATATTTTGCATTATTATTTATTAAAATAAAAAGTACACCAAGAAATGCTCTCATAATTTACTAATCTTTTCGCATCTGATCAGCTGTTACCAGCGCGTGCATGAATTAAAGAAGCTTCAAGCTTTCATGGCGTTCTCACGCAAGTTCCATCTGAAACACACACGAGAACTGGTGTCTCTGTCTTCTAGTCTTGTTTGTTTCTCATTGCTATTAATATATATTATGTTATTGTTTGTATACTGTTGTGAGCATTAAAAAAATAAAAACCGACAGCATCCAACATCCGCATGACCAGAGTTTCTCAGCGCGCTCACGTCACACTTCAAGTTACGTCAAGCGTGAACTCAACCCTCTCATTCACGCAGATGACTGCTGATCAGAAGCGATAGTCTACCGTTTAAAAAATGTAAAATATTGTTATTTTTCTTACAAACACTTATCGTTTCACTTCAGAAGACATTGATTCATCCATTGGGATCGTATGGATTACTGTAGTTATTGCTGTATGTGCTGTTTGATGCTTGACATTTTAGGAACCCAAATGAGTTTTCATTAGCAGAGATTATTTATTTTTCTGTGTTCATATGAAGAAATAAAGTCGTATGTACATCTCGGATGGCATGAGGGTGAAAGACGAGTAAACGGTGAGGACATTTCTGCGTGCACTGTATTTTCAGTGTAATTACCCCTTAATTAAAAAATACTTACAGTATAAATAATGTGTTAATTTTCCTGATAGTTACCCATTTATTCCCTCAATATTACATATTGTTCCCTTATACCTATACGTACTTACTTTATAGTTACACTATAATTACCGAAAATTATGCTGTAAATTCTCTTTACTTACGCAGTACTTTCCGGGCCGTAATCTAAAGCGTTACCGATGATTTCATGGTGTTTTTAGGCTTAAAAGCCCTGTTCCACATTCTTTGTAATAAAAAATAGCAATCATACAGATTTAGAACAACATGATGGTGAGTAAATAACAATTTTCATTTTGAGATGGACTATCATTTAACATGAAAAGTAAAAGATGTGGGTTTCGCAGCAATGAAGGAAATGACCGTTATTGTTCAGAGAGGTGAAAGGAATCAATACCGAATGATTCATATGCTAAATGATGATAATTTGCTTGCTTTTCATGCAGGTTACTAATTGAGGATCAGGCAGTATGAAGTAAATTCTTCCATTACATTAATATCACCCTTAAGCACTATTGGTTTTATTATTAAATTATTTTTTTATTTATCCCCTCTGTTGTCTCAAAACAGAGAAAAGCTGAAGAAAATCTTTGAAGAAGCTTGCTATTATTACTTATTTTTTCCTCACATTTGTTACAAAGGAAAAAATAAATAAATAAAAACACTTATTAAAAGAAGCAGACTTCCAATTGACTTTGTTGCCTAAATTAATGAGGCTTGTAATTAACTGAACTGAAGCTGTGCTCTGTTAATAGATAACTTTGGCCCTCTTTATTTGCCACAGATTAATAACTGAATTTGATCTGATGTGCCTCAGACTGTTATTCTTGTTGTAGGTCGTTGCTTCATAGAACGTTAGCTGTGTCACCTCTGGCAGAACAATGTGAAAATTGTGAAAATTCCCATTCATCTTAATTGCAGTTGCTCGGGCACGGACTCCCGTAAATATGCAGTTTTAAGTCTGGACAGTGGTCACATTGGCATAGAGGGTAGCAGTGCCCGTCCCCTTTTGCAGCAGCATTGGTTCCGGGAGTATTTTTTCTATTAGGATTTTTAAAAAAGTCTTTGTTAAAGAGTAGAACCAAGCAGTCAGTGAGATATATATAAAAAAAGATACCTTCTTCAGAAGGTCATGAGACCGAAATGTCACTGAGAAGTGGCTTCCGTCTCTGCCATACAGGCCTGATTGGTGGAGTGTTGCAGAGATTGTTTTTCTTCTAGAAGGTTCTCCTCTCTCCACAGAGAAACGCTGGAGCTCTGTCAGAGTGACCATCGGGTTCTTGGTCACCTCCCTGACTAAGGCCCTTCTCACCGGATCGTTCAGTTTGGCCAGGCCGACAGCTCTAGGAAGAGTCCTGGTGGTTCCAAACTTCTTCCATTTATGGATGATGTAGGCCACTGTGTTCATTGGGACCTTCAATGCTGCAGAATTTTTTCTGTAATCTTCCCCAGATCTATGCCTTGATACAATCCTGTCTTGAAGGTCCAATTCCTTTGACTTCATGGCTTTTGTGCTTTGACATGCACTGTTAACTGTGGGACCTTATATAGACGGGTGTGTGCCATTCCAAATCATGGCCAATCAACTGAATTTACCACAGGTGGACTCCAATAAAGTTGTAGAAACATCTCAAGGATGATCAGTGGAAACAGGGTGCACCTGAGCTCAAGTTTGAGTGTCATGGCAAAGGCTGTGAATACTTATGAACATGTGATTTTTTTCGTTTTTTATTTTTAATACATTTGCAAAGATTTCAAACAAACTTCTTTCACGTTGTCATTATAGGGTATTGTTTGTAGAATTTTGAGGAACATAATGAATTTAATCCATTTTGGAATAAGGCTGTAACATAACACAATGTTAGCCGAGAAAGATCTTTTTTAATGGCAGATTTCTTGATAAAATCCAAAAGTTTAAGACTAGATTTTAAATGCAAAACTATAGAGAAGTAAAAAATATTGACAAATTCACACAATATTAAATTAAATGGCTGATTTTATTATAAATGAGAGTAATTACATATTTGTTTATGTTATAAAACGTATTATAACAAATATTGAATTACTCTCCTTTGAAATAAAATCCACCAATTCATTCAATATTCAGTGACTTTGTAAACGTTTGTATATGCGTACAAGTGTTTTTGTTTTCAGAACATTGAGGTTGGATGTTTCAGTCTATCCAAACAAACAACACTTTATGAATGAATACTTTTGAATACTAATGAGATAACATTGCATAATCAGGTAGCTGAGGTAGAGGAAGCCCCAAATGCTTTGATAATGTCTCACTAAAAAGCTTATATGTATTCATGAAGTTGTTAACGTAAAATACAACCTAAAGAAATGAACACACTGACCTAATAATGAATTGTGATTTAATTTCTCACCTCTCCAGAGATAGAAACCATTTGACAGGCTCAAGAAGCTTTTCTAAGCCGTGCTGCATTCTGATTGATAGTAAAATTCTGAGCACATGACAATTAATCTTTCAAAGAGAGAGTCATTAATAATGCATAGTGTAATTCCCCTGAGCACAGAGAGCAATAAGACATAACCGCTTTTTAAGTGAGAGGGGAGATGTGGAGCGGTGGCTGGATTTCAGATACATCATTCACACTGGATATGGCCAACATCTGGTTTGGTGACCATAAACAAGATTGTTTCATTTGCAAAGCATTGCCGTTGCAGCTGTTATACAAATACCATCAATGCAGAGTGCCGTTTTAGAGGTTGTCGTACAGTTTGTACAAAGATAGAATCATATCTCACAGTTGGAAAGAAAAACATCAGGTGGAGTTTTAAAGCAGTTGGCAAGGTCATTTGATATCGGTCTGTTTTTGCATATTTGATGTTCGTTATTTTATCTGAGTTGAGTGGTTTTGATAACATGCTATTGCATATGTTGGTTTAATTTTGTGCAGTGTTAAGTATTTAGTTATATTTTACATCCTGCTCTCTGGTTCTGTCAATCATTGCATATAGCTTTTAGGGCCTCCCATCCATCCATCCATTATTTTATGGATTTAGTTTTATTGAATTTATTTAAAATAATCTTATATTTTGATGTATGATTTTAACAGCTTATTATTTTGCCATCATAAGTGGTGATTTGCAAAATTCCTATAAGCTAGATAGGTAAAGAGAGGCAAACACATTGATTTAAATTTACAATGATGTATCACTGACATGACACAGGTATTTGCTTTAGAATCAGATGTGCTATTCAATTGGCTATTTGTGACGCTATGCATGCATGTAACCCCAATAGAGTCAGTGTCAAGAAGCTTCATACTGCTTCATACATATCTTTTATTTGAAGACACCCAAGGTCTTCTTTTTATTCAGATCAGCTATGTGTCCTCTATTACCCGCAATGCTACTGTTTTGCACTTCATTGAAACAACAGCATGCGCATGTTAAAATGAACAGATTCAGTTCATTGTCATAGAACCGTTGCACGATGTTACCTTGAATAGGAATTCAAATTGAGCCTTAACTTTTCCTTGAAACATACACTTTCACATAATATATATTTTAATAGTTTGTTTTAGTACATAAATAAAAACAAAACCATGCCATAGAGGGTTAGGATGCTGAATGCGATCTAAAGTGTGCTTTGCAATAGTATGTGCATTGATGAAGTATTTCTTCTAACTTTCATATTGAAACTCTTATACTTAAAAAGCAGTTCTCAGAACACATTCCTTTAAGTGCAGAGTGTTCATAATGTGCCTTTTCACAAACATACTCTGAAAAGAAACTATATCTAAAGAATCATTAAGTGAATTAATTCTTAAATTGAATTTTATGAAAGCAAGGAAATGATTAATTAACTTTGTAATAGGTTACTAAATCGTGCCAGTCTTGCACTATACATGTTCCTTCCAGTCAAAGGTATTATACCCCTTTTAATTAGAAGTGAGTTTTTAATTAGAATAGAGTTCTTTTCCAAAGAGAGATGAAGTCATCACACAAAAGCGATTCTGATACATTTGCTGGGTGTACCATAATCTTGCATGGTCAGGATAAGGCATTTCAGAACTACTTAAACACCCTAATGAAATACCAATGTGCCTCCGGCTTTCTAAGTTGCCAGCACTCCATAATAGCCAAAGAGCAAGCTGTGTTGTTACATTGTTTTTTGCATTGCTTTTCCATTGTTTTATGATTTCCTGTCTTCTATCAGAGATCAAAAAGTACAAAAGTGTATGTTTATTATATGACAAATATAGCACATTTGGTATTGCTTTTGTATAAAGTAGATCACTTTGACCACAATGCAATTTGTGCATTGTGCAAGTCCTAGTGTAGTTTGGTTTAGCATGCAAGTCTTTGGACACTAACAATCTTGTTGTGGTCACCATTCACTGTCAATGAATGAAACCAAACAACTTATCACTGTTGACTTTGCTTAAATGATGGATCACACATACCGCAAGTTATTTTTTGTCAAAAACGACATTCAACCAAATTCAAGGTTATTTTGGCTAGAAGTGGGTTACTCATAGCCGGACTATATCAGGTCTATTGTTAACCGAGATGGTGAAATGATGGCTATTGCCTACTGGGAAGTCATTTCGATTAAAGATTACAAGGGCACATGAACTTAAAAAAGGATGTGCACAGATAAATCATTTATAATACATACTCCATAAAATGTTAAATATTTCTATACAATTTCCATAGAAACTGTACATTTTGATTTTATGGTGACTTTAAATCTTACCTGGTCTGACAACCATTGCCAACATTTATTGAGAAGCATTGACATTCTGCTGGCTAACTCATTTTCTATTGTACAGACAAAAGAATATGGTACAGGTTTTGAAAAAGTAAATGATGCCAGTATTTTAATGTTTAATATTAATACTTAATATTTCTTTAAGTTTTATTTGGCCAAACAATATATTTCTCCCCATCTAGGTGAGACAGTGCTGGGAGATTCATAAATACCTGGAAAGCAACATCAGATGGCCTGTGTGGACTGATCAACCGGGACAAAATTGAAGCTGGCATGCTGCGCAGTTTTATTACCAATCAAAGTGAATTTGCTTATCATAATAATAATAATAATAATAATAATAATAATAATAATAATAATAAAAACATTCAGCAAATAATCATAAATTGCACACACAAACCAACAAGCTACAGGGAAAGGCGCCAGGATTTTAATATCAAACCACAAATCAGGTGGTGGTTTTTTTTTTTTTTTTGGCTTTCTCTGGAAGAGCTGGACCACACCCACTAAGAAAGATTAATTGTGCTTTTCTTTAGAACTAATTAGGCAAAGTCCTTCAAGGGTCAAGTTGAAAAATCCAAGTTCAAGCTAACCGTGTTAGCAGCAGTTATGGAAAATGGAGACATGGATGAAAAGCAAAGAGCTGGAAGGAGTATACAGAGGGCTGTATAATCAATTACACACTTATACAAATGTATGGCAGAGGCACTTCACAGAGATATGTTGTTGATCGATCTCTCGTACAACTGCTGCCACTTAGCCCTAAATAGTGAGAGCTTGCACTTAATGTTCCCCCAAAAATGCACGTTCTGTCATAATTTACTCACCCTTATATAGTTCATATGACTTTCTTCTTTCTTCTGTGGAACACAGAAGTTATTGGTATTTCGATGTCTTTGACATGTTCATGTTCTAGATGACTAGTCAATTCTTGGGCTATAGTTAGACGTCTATTAAATTGTCATTTTCAGCCCAAATTTTGCCTTGTTTTAGCCTAGATGTCAGGGCTGTGTTTGGAAGGATATTAGATGCCTTTTAATTGCAAAATTTCTTGCTGGGTTCCTCATTCTGCTTGCAATAACAACTCTTCTCTTTTCTGGATGACGTATGTTTTCTGGTACGTACATCACTCACATAAGCAGCAGCAAACCACAATGCTCCAATCAATTCCCATAGGACAAAATCAAGTCTTGCCCTATTTTTATTTTTTTTTTCTTGTTCGAGAAGTTTAACTCGGATAAATAATCAATGTAGGAAAGAAAAAGACCATCGTAACTTCCATTTCATGCCAACTCCTAAGTAAATATTAGGGGGAAAAAATCTTATTGAGTTTTATAGTGTTTCTGCATTTTTGGAGCTTGACAGTCCTTGGTCCATTCTTCAAAACTTCCTTTGTGTTCCACAGAACAAAGAAGGATGATATTTGCACAATATGATGGTGAGTAAATTCTGAGAGAAGTTGCATTTTTTGTGAACTATTCCTTTAAAATCTGACAAACTGAACTCATCACAACCAGCTACTGGTCTATTTTTGGACATTTTGGGCCAGTTGATGTTTCCCTGAAAATGTCCCTGTAGTGTTTCACTTTTGTAAAAGTTAAGCTACTTAAATATCCATTCATATCCCTCCATTGACAGAGGTCAGAATATAATGTATGTCCTTTGTTATTATAGTCTGTGGTAGCTGGAGACATTTTGTATTCCTGGAGGGCGCTTGACTTAAAGATCAAAGATAAGAATTCCATGGATGTTCGTGCTCAAATACTTTGAGAGTGTCTGTCTTCAAGCGCTGAATTCATAAAGGCTTTCTATGTGACTTATGCTGTCCTCTTCAACATACTGTTATGTGCTGGCCTGATTCTGGCTGAGTGTGAGCATTAGAGTTGCTGGAGATTTGATCAGCCTCTGGTTACTTTTAAACTTCATCTAAACCAATCAGGGGTGCATTTCCTTAGCCAACTATGGTTAAACGTTCTGATGTTATCAGCATAGTTTCGCTATCAGCAAACAGTCGCAAACAACATTGCAAAGTAGTGTGGTTGGAAAAACGGCTCTCAAGCTGTGGTTTTGAAGCTATGATAGTTTCTTGTTTCCATGACATTGTCATAGACCTGTGAAGGATAGGTTTGTGTTTGCTGTAAATGTAAGTTTTTTTACCAACATTTCCCACTTCTGATGTAATTTCTAGCGAGAAATTAGTGTAGTTATTAAAAATTTGTTTAGTTCTCACCAAAGCTCTCTCTATTTTGCTGTAGATCATTAAACGGTTACACAGCCTCAGTAGTCTGTCCGAAATTAGTTTCGTGAGGTGCCTTCATGCACAAACACTACCTTACAAGCCATTGTCTGATAAGACAGAGAGGCAACGAGTCAGCTGCCTAGGTTTTCGGACACAGCCTAAGACTAGACAAACACATCGCCTATAATCGCCTATATAACAATTTAGTTAAGGTTGAAACAATAACCAGAGATTATGGCCAGTACCATAAAATAATGCCGTATTATCTCAATAGTATTTTATCTGGCCCCCTATAATATGCATAACAACTTAGTTAAAGTCGAGCAGTTAGTCAGAAATCTAGAATCTCGACAGATGTGTCCATGCTCCATACAATCCAAGATCTAGTATGAGCTTTACCCTGGTCGCAGATTTGCGGTAACAAAGGATTCATCATAATGCACTAAAATCAATCATTTCAGAGTAAGTCAGAATAAATCCAAATGCAAGAATTTATTAAGTATAAGTCAGGTAAGTGTATAACGCCAATTACATAGAGAATCAATTAAAAGATAATCCATACATAACATCAAATACTCTGAAGTAAAGAATAAAATATGGATACCTGACTTCTGAAAATTACATAACGCTGAGCATCTAGGAGACACTCAGCGCCCTGAAGTTTCTGCAACATCTCCCTAAATACCTAGCCTGGCTCCGCCCTATACGTACTTCCGCTCAATTTTCATTTTCCTTCAGTACTCCATCTGGGACTGCGGTATATTCTTAGGTTTTCGCCGAACAAATTTTTACCGGTCCAATCAGCGAACAGAGGGAGTGGCTGAGAACGATGACATTGATGTTGTGCGCTAGTTTGAGTTGTAGTTCAGTAATGGCGGCGGAGAAAGATGCGATCGAAACCATTCATTCCGTTGTGGCACTGCTGCCGAATATCCAGAAGTTAAAGCCGGAGCAAAAACAATCTTTGCTGAGTTTTGTTGGTGGTCATGAAGTTGTGGCCCTCCTCCCCACAGGGTTCGGGAAAAGTTTGACTCGCTCCATTAGTGGTGAAAGAGTTGGCTGAAGCCCTATTCGGTAATTGTAAAAGGTATTATCATCATTCACAGGGGCTAGTCAGTGATTTTATTGCGGTCCGTCTCCCACCACCTGCGTAAAAATCCCAGATTACCTACTGTTTTAGACAAACACCAAGGTCATGTGGTAATTTAATTGCTGTCCGAATCCACATCTCTGAGTATTCAAGAATATATCACTTCAATATTCACTGTTTATATCCTTTTTGACCACTGCAGAGCACCGTACGGTTGTGCTTCGCTGTAATTTGGATGCATTTCTAGACTTGTATTTATTTAAATGCTGGCAAGTATTTACAAGAGCAATTTATTTCATCACCGCTCAAAAAATAAAAAGAAGAAAAGCACGTAAACATTTGAATTGGTCCGTTATTTCATACTAAAAATCATACTAACATTATAAGTGCACCCCAGGAAACATTATAAAACAATAAAACAATGCAGTTCATGACCCCTTTAAGACCCCTTTAAGAGTGTACTGTTCTGTTGAGGAACTGGTGGGAAATTGCACCACATATGTGATTGGATGCTGCTATTCTGTTGATTTTTCGTTTGTTTAAGTCTAATTTGAATCTTTATTTGGTGCAGTGCTGACATGACACCTCTCAGAACCAACCGCTTGGTATAAACAAATGATCTGTCCCTTTAGCCCTCAGGGTGTAACAAGACAGTCTATAGGTATATTTACTATCCTCTTCTTCTTGGTACTTGTGGTTCTTGTGTGGCTCAGAGAACACTGACAGTTGTGTTTATCTAAAATGCTTCATGTGTATTTGCGGCAATATATTTGTAAATTATTTTAATTTCTCAATAGACACCTCAATACCAGTTTGAAAGCTAATTAAACCGCCTCTGATTCCTCCTTAGGCACAAGACCTGCAGATTTCACAGAATTGTTCTCAGTTATGCATTAGTCTGAAAATAGTCCTCTGGAGGATGGAGGTGTGTTTCGTAGTTGACCGTTCCAAAGGTCCTCAGGAAAAGTGGTAGAGGCTAGCAAACATGAAACAATGACAATCTCTTACCTAAATTACCCTTGAGAAAAGGAAGCAATATTGGATGATCAATTTAATGTTTTATGATACAGAGCCATTTTGAGCTATTTTCTGTCTTGGATTCAAAGAGCTGAAATGATTATGAGGCAAGCAGTGAAACTAGGCTTCCAACTGCTTGACATTAAAATAGAAAGCTGTTGAAAGGAGGAGAACAGCAAACCTCCTTATGAATATCTGTGTTGTATCTCTGTAGGATGCTGATCTGAAAGAGTTTTGCTTAATTGCTGTAAGGCTCAGTTTGTGATTGTATTCCTAAACCAAAAGGACAGAAATGCTTTCCCTGACTCAGCACAGTAATATAGTAGGGGATTCACATATATACTACTTTAAATCCATCTTATCTAGGATGATACAGTATATGGCGTAAAAAGTGAGTTATGCCGAGTTCACACTGCCCGATTTTAGCCCCGAATTTGACTCGCCGACAGGTTTGTGATTCAAACTCCTGCTGTGTGAAATGAGTTTGACATCGAAAATGACATTGCGATGACCAACAGCCAATGCATGAGACCAAGTATAGGTCTCTGCAGGATAGTAATAGGAGTTACTAGATCAGTGGGCGAGGCCATAAACAGAGGGCATTTTTCACTGCGTTACCTGATTTGCCCACGTCACAGTGTTGGTAGGGTTTAGGGGTGGGGTGGGTTTGGGTCGGATGAAGGGGATCATTTTCATTGCATGGTTTATGAACACCCATCAGTTTGAAAACACTCACAAATTTAAAAACGCCCACTTTTGTTCCGCAGAGACCTCATACTTAATGAGAGAGCAAGATACAGGGCAGCGGGAGGTTCAGGGAGGAGTTACAGACCATAATATCAGTATTTTAATAGATATATTTACAATTCTATCAAACAGAAAACATTTCCTCCGCCATAATCTTTTTTCTTTTTCTCCTTTTCGCTACACAGACAATTTGGATCGCAAACTTTCAGCAGTTTATCATTTTTAACAACAACTCCGCTCTGACGCACGCGTGATCTCGCGTTGTTTACTTGTCACATCGTGTTTGGTTGGGAAATGTAGTTTGCGCACCTGAGAGATTTGTCAGTGACTCTTCCTATTGTAAAGTCATGCAGTGTGAAACCTCCTGTCGCCGATCCATTGTGCAGTGTGAACACAGCAGTGACTGAATGCTAGTGTTTGAAAAACGTGCAGTCTGAACTCAGCATTAGATGTAAGCTTTATTCCAATACCCCTAAAATAATGCACATACAGTAATGTAAAACCTGTAGCTTGGTGCATCCAGACTGACTTTTCTTTCTTGTACACAATGCAACGCAACTGTTGTTTTTATTCTCATCGATATTTCATTTCTGTTCAAATAACACTGCATAAAAATAACTCCAATTTAATGTGAAAATAAGCTTTAGGCCCATTACATATGGCTTGTCATTCTCTCAATAGGTCAGTAGTGGAAAATTAAAGAAGCATGCTGAATTTGCAGAGCACTTTTTTGGGGGGCTTAATGGTGTTGCAGGCCACTGCACACATTCATATGCTGTTATTGCTTACTATCAACATAAAATGGAGAGGAATTGGGTGACAAGGTCTGTTCCCTGCAGTGAAGGAAGCCTGATAGAATATGGGGGAGAAAATGGCAAGCCCACTAATATAGTTATGATGACAGAGTGAGAGCAAGAAAGAGAGAGAGATCAAAGTCAGCTAGATCTGATGCAGGCAAAGCACTCATAGAAAGGAGAAAAGGGCCATCTGATCTTGAGGTGTCCCCATAGCTCAGCAATCTGCGTAGCATTGCACTATACTTGCATTTTTGCCATTATTATAAACCATTGAAAAGATTTACGAGTGTCCATTGGTGTTCCCAGTGTGCATATTTTTATTCCAGGTGGGTTGAGTGAAAGATGTTGGGGGAAAAAAGAAGAAAAAAACTTTTAAAGCTTTAAAGGGATAGTTCACCCAAAAACGTCTCGGTTACGTATGTAACCCTCGTTCCCTGAGGAGGGAACGGAGACGTACGTTAGTGACTAACGAATGGGGGTTTCGCTTAGAACCCAATTACCTTCGAGAATTCAACAGCGCCCAATGGCAGTGCCAATGCCATGGGCATGCGGAATTTGCATGCGTAACTCCGCCCCACCTCGTGGGTATATAAGGAAGTACGCTGGCAACATTGCATTATGTTACTGCTGCAGGAGCCAAGACTGAACTCCGCGTTCCAGGCAGCACAGCTGACGTGGCAGAGGAAACGTACGTCTCCGTTCCCTCCTCAGGGAACGAGGGTTACATACGTAACCGAGACGTTCCCTTTCGTTCAGTCACTACGACGTACGTTAGTGACTAACAAATGGGGGTTCCAATACAACAACGCCACTCAGCTGTCATCCAGTGCCCTGCGTAAGTGTGAGTACCCTGTCATAAGACTAGTACGGACGAAGGACTCCCACTTATCACAGGAATACCAAGGTACACTGGGAAGAATATCCCAGTGAGGGAATGCCAAGATGCCTACCCGTGGGGAGGACTTAGAGAATACACATATGACCCGCTAAGGGCTGCATATGGAAGAACTCTAGGGTACCAGCTGAAGGTGGATTTTTAACCCTAGGGGCGGCAGGGACTTGCCAATGGAAAGACACCTGCTTGCTGAGGAGGCTTACGGTGGAAATACTCGTGTGGGGGTCGCCGGAGGGGAACCATGCACACGGAGCACCTGGCCGGACATGAGGGTCTGGGCTCGAAAGGGCAGACTGAACTGATGTCGGCGTCAGCAGTGCTAAGGCCCAAGAGGAGGCCACACTCCGGGTGGAGTGTGCCCTAACCCCAAGGGGACATGGTCGACCTTGCTGCTGGTAAGCCAAAACAATGGTGTCCACTATCCAGTGAGACAACCTCTGCTTTGAGAGAGCTCTTCCCTTCCGCTCTCCACCATAACAGACAAAGAGCTGGTCTGAGGTCCTGAAACATTGCGTGCTGTCTACATAGGCGTGGAGAGCGCGTACTGGACAGAGCAATGCCAAGGCTGGGTCTGCCTCCTCCAAAGGCAACGCTTGCAGGTTCACCACCTGGTCTCGGAACAGAGTGGTGGGAACCTTGGGCACATATCCGGGCCGGGGTCTCAGGATCACGTGAGAGTTAGCCGGCCCGAACTCCAGGCACGCTTCGTCAACCGAAAATGCCTGCAGGTCCCCAACCCTCTTAAGAGAGGCCAATGCGGTCAGCAGAGCCATCTTCATAGACAAGAATTTAATCTCAACCGACCACAAAGGCTCAAAGGGAGGCCTCTGCAGAGCACTTAGGACTACTGCGAGGTCTCAAGAGGGACCGAGAGGATAGCGAGGAGGATTCAGTCTCCTCGCCCCCCTCAGGAACCTGATGATCAGGTCGTGCTGACTTACCTTTTTGTCTCCCAGGAGATTGTGGTAGGCAGATATTGCGGCCATGTACACTTTAAGGGTGGAAGGAGACAGCCTTCGTTCCACCCCCTCCTGGAGAAACGATAGCACGGACCCAATCGGGCATTTCCAGGGGTTTTCTTGGCGGGAAGAAGAGGTTCCACTTCAACGCATAGAGGTGTCGTGTAGACTCTGCCCTAGCGGAAGTGATGGTAGCGACCACCGCAGGTGGAAGGCTACTCAAACCTGCCACGTCCAGTCCAGAAGCCACACGTGGAGCTTCCAGAACGCCGGACGCGGGTGCCAAAGGGTGCCCCATCTCTGAGTGAGGAGGTCCGGTCTCAGAGGAATAGGCAAGGGAGGGGCTGTCGCAAGGAGTAGTAGTTCTGAGAACCAGGTCTGGCCGTGCCAATACGGGGCGACCAACATGACCTGCTCCTTGTCCTCCCTGATCTTGCACAGTACCCGTGCAAGAAGGCTCACTGGGGGAAACGCATACTTGCGTAGCCCCGACGGCCAGCTGTGCGCCAGTGCATCCGTGCCGAGGGTGCCCTCGGTCAGAGAATAAAACAGGGAGCAATGGGAAGAGTCCTAGGAGGCAAACAGGTCTACCTGTGCGTCGCCGAACCGTTCCCATATCAGCTGGACCATCTGGGGAATCCGTGAGAGAATCCGTGAGAGCTCGTCGGCTGCACGGTTCAGGTCTCCCGGGATGTGGACAGCACGAAGGGACCTCAGGTGCTTCTGACTCCATAGAATAAGATGGCGGGCGAGTTGAGACATACGGCGGGAGCGTAGACCGCCCTGGTGGTTGATGTACGCTACTACGGCCGTGTTGTCTGTCCTGACTAGTACATGTTGACCCCTCAGCAACGCTCGGAAGCGGTGCAGGGCGAACCGTACTGCCTGTAACTCGAGGCAATTGACATGCAGAAGGTGCTGGGGTCCTGTCCAGGAGCCCGCGGCTGCTTGTCCATTGCACATGGCACCCCAGCCCGTGGATGATGCATCTGTTGATACGACAACATGCCTGGAAACTCGTTCTAAGGACACTCCAGTCCGTAGAAACTTGAGGTTCGACCACGGGGTGAGAGTCTGTAAGCAGGCCCGAGTCACTTGTACCCGGAGCGTGCCAGACCGCCATGCCCATCTCGGGACTCGATCGCGTAGCCAGTGCTGAAGCGGTCTCATATGTAGCAATCTGAGCGGCGTTACCGCGGCTGCAGATGCCATATGCCCCAGGAGCCTCTGAAATAGTTTCAGTGGAACCGCATTCTTGCCCTTGAGTTGACGAAGGGAAGTCAGCAGAGACTGCGCGAGAAAATTGATCCTCTGCGCGGGGCAAAGTTTGCTCTTCTCCCAGTTGACCCAAAGGCCCAGACGGGCTAGGTGATGGAGCACCCGATCTCTGTGTCCGCAAACCTGCTCTCGAGAGTGGCCCAGTATGAGCCAGTTGTCGAGGTAATTCAGGATGCGAACCCCGTGCTGCCGAAGGGGCGCAAGGGCTGCTTCACCAATCTTCGTAAGGACGCGAGGGGACAGAGATAGCCCGAATGGGAGGACTGCGTACTGATATGCCCACCCCTCGAAAGCAAACCGTAGGAACGGTCTGTGTCGAGGTAGAATGGAGACATGGAAGTAGGCGTCCTTCAGGTCGATCGCTGCAAACCAATCGTCCGGACGAACGCATTCGAAAAGGTGTTTCGCTGTCAACATCTTGAACGGAAACCGGTGAAGGTAACGGTTCAAGATGCGCAGGTCCAGGATTGGTCGTAACCCACCGGTCTTTTTGGGCACAATGAAGTACGGGCTGTAGAACCCGTAGTTCATCTCGGCTGGAGGGACAGGTTCGATCGCACCCTTCGCCAGTAGGGTGGCAATCTCCGCTCGCATGACGGGGGCATTGGCCCCGATCACGGTAGAACGGACTCCCCGGAAGCAGGGAGGAACCTGGGCAAACTGAATTGCGTAGCCGCGCCTGACGGTCCTCGCGACCCAGCGGGACAGCCCTGGAAGCTGAAGCCAGACTCCCAGGAACTGCACCAGCGGGGTCATTTGGACCACAGACGTACCCGGTGTGGGGCAGCGAGGCAGCGTTACCGGCCCGGACATGGGAGGCTGTTGGGCGTCCCGGTGCGGGGGCACGGTTAACTGCTGCATCCTGACAGAGGAGACCAGGGAAGGACGCACGTTCCACTGGGGTCTGCTCTGCCAGGAGGCTGGCGACAGAGAGGGATGCGAGTGGCGGGACCCGAGGGTGGCGCGCACCGTCATCACCGATCTCTGGGGGCTCAGGGATGGGAGTGTTAATTCTTTCTTTGACCAAAATAGGGTGCTGCTGACCCGGGGGCCAGCAGCTGAACAAAGGATTCTCCCCCGGCCCTCCACCGGAGGAAGGAGTGGTCCTGCTACCATCTCCTGGAAAGAATTTCCCATCCCTGAGCTGTCCGTCTCAGGAGCGCCGCTTGGCCTGGCATTTAGCGGGGCGCGGGGCGGGCTGAGCGGACTGTGACGCCTTCCTACGGCGACCTCTGCCACCCGACCCGGGTGAAGGCTGCTGCTTGGGCTGGGCGGAAGGGGCGGGAGCCTTAGGAGGGCGTCCTCGGCGTGGAGCAGACTGAGGCGACTGTGCCGGCGGCTGGGTGGAGGCAGCAGCTGGCCGCCGGGGCAGTACGTGTTTGATAGCCTCAGTCTGCTTCTGGGCGATTGAAAACTGTTGGGCGAAGTCTTCAACCGCCCCGCCGAAGAGGCCGGCCTGGGATATGGGGGCATCGAGGAACCGGGTTCGCTCGGTGTCCCGCATATCAGCCAGGTTCAGCCACAGGTGTCTCTCCTGGACCACGTTTGTGAATATCACTTGACCCAGGGAGCGTGCGGTCACCTTCGTCGCCCAGAGAGCGAGGTTGGTGGCGGCACGCAGCTCGTTTAGGAGCCCCGGATCAACTCCACCCTTGTGCATGTCCTTGAGGATCCTGGCCTGGTAGACCTGGAGGATCGCCATGGCATGCAAAGAGGCGGCAGCCTGCCCCGCGGCTCTGTGCGATTTCGCCACCAAGGTTGATGTGAATCGACAGGCTTTGGAGGGGTGCTTAGGATCACCACGCCAAGTTGAAGCGCTCTGTGGACACAGTTGCATCGCAACAGACCGTTCAACTGGGGGGACCCCAGTGTACCCATTGGCCGCAGCCCCATCAAGGGTAGAGAAGGCGGAGGAAGTCGCCGAACGGTCACGGAAAGACAACGGGGACTTCCAGGACCGCGCAAGTTCCTCATGCAGCTCAGGAAAGAAAGGTATTGGGGGCGGGGACTGACGGTTGTCAGCGCAGGCTCCCAAAAACCAATCATCGAGCCGGGAGCGCTCGGGACAGGGCGGAGGGTTCCACTCTATCCCGAGGCTCGCGGCTGCCCGAGACAACATGGCTGTCAGCTCTGGGTCCGACTCGGGCAATGCTGGAACGCCCGAGGGCGGCAGTACAGCCGAGTCATCATCCTCAGAGGACTCGAGCCCACCTTGTGATGCGGTGACCGACATCGCATCCTCCTCTGGAGCGCCAAACGAGATACGCGGGGGGGGGGGGGGGGGGTGGGGGTAGGGGAAAGCAGGCCCCGCGATCTGCGCCTGAGCACTCGCGGGTTGCAGTGTGCAAGAGGGGGGTGTGGCCCGAGGCATGAGCGTCGGGGCTTTGTTCCACACCGTAACCCTCGTAACCCTCAGCCGAAGTACTGGGCCTCTGGGACTCAGTAGATCAGGGTGTGGTAGAGGGGACTCTCACTTCATTACGAAGTTCATCGCGTCTTGACCGCAACACTGCGATGGTCATGTTCCCGCAGTGGGAACATAACGCATCCACAAACGCTGCCTGGGCAAGCTGAAATCCAAAACATACCAGACAGTGTTTGTGCCCATCAAAAGAAGATAACGACCGGCCACACCCAGAAGTACACGGACGAGACATCCTGAAAAGGACGCGTCACGTGTAAGCTCTTTTAGGAGAGGAAGCTTCGCAGAGAAAGCCGAAGCGCCCAGGGACCACACACCAGCTGTCTAGCGGACCACTGCGCAGATCAGCAGGGAGGCAGTATGCAATCACTGGAACGCGCCGTAACACCAACGCCTCTGGAAAGCTGCTCGTCTCGAAGGCTGACAAAGACTCAGATCAGGCTTGAAGGAGTGAAGAGATCTCTTGGCTCCAAAGCATAAACATAATGCGATGTTGCCAGCGTACCTCCTTATATACCCACGAGGTGGGGCGGAGTTACGCATGCAAATTCCGCATGCCCATGGCATTGGCACTGCCATTGGGCGCTGTTGAATTCTCGAAGGTAATTGGCTTCTAAGCGAAACCCCCATTCGTTAGTCACTAACGTACGTCGTAGTGACTGAACGAAAGGGAACGAAAATTACCCCATGATTTACTCACCCTGAAGCCATCTTGGGTGTATATGACATTCTTCTTTCAGAAGAGTTATATATATATATATATAAAAAAAAGTCATTATAATGGCAGTGATTGGCAGCCCAAAAAAAGTGTATCTATCCATTATGAAAGTAATCGAATATCCATATTTAACATGTTATAAAGTAAAATATCTAGCTTCCCGCACTCCACCTTCCATATTCAGCTTATGGAAAAAGTGTAACGATGGTGCCGGACGTTGCGTAAGTGTTGTGAGAGGCTTACACTTTTTTTGTAAGTTGAATACGGAAGGTGGTCTGCCCGAAGTTAGATATTTAACTTTATGAATTTAAATATTCATATCTTTCTTAGAAAATAACCCATCGATTCACTTCAGAAGGCCTTTATTAACCCCCCGGAGCCAAATGGTTTATTTTTATAATGGATGAATACACTTTTTTGGGGGCTTCAAATTATGGCCTGCCATTAACTGCCATTATAATGCTTGGAAGAGCCAGGAAATGTTTTAATACAACTCCGATTGTATTCGTAAGAAAGAAGAATGTCATATACACCTAGAATGGCTTAGTACATTATGGGATAATTTAGATTTTTTGGTGAAATATCCCTTTAAGAAAAAAAGTGTTTGGAAGCTACTGTGTAAAGCTGTGTTTTTCTGGCACAAAATGGATTGGCTGTAAAATAATATTTCTTAATGTGTCAACCATGCTGTATTCCTGCCAGGATACCTGGAACAAATATATATATAAAAAAAAAAAGATACAAATAAAAAAAATAGACTTTGCCCAGTCCAGAGGGAGATAACACATATTAAAAAATGGCCCCTCGGGTTTGGTTCAAGCTGTGCTTTTGTAAGTATTGTACAGTATAATTTCTCAAAGGATCTTCTCTCTCATCAATATTGCCCTTAAACATTTTAGAATTTTTTATCAGAAAATAAAGAGACTGAACAGTTGGAAGCTGAATCATACAGAAGTCTGTCTCTAACAGGGTAAAAAAAAAAAAGGGCAGGGGGTAGTTTGGGGATTCGACTTTCTCATTATTTACATATCTTTATATATCATAAAATGACTTTATATCTAACAATGTGACTTTATATCTCAAAATGTTGCATTTTTTTACTCATTAATATGAAGAAAATATGGCCTTATGTGATCTTTCTTTTCCTCAAATATACATAATTCTGCATGCCATTTTTGCCCACATTTTAACTCTTCCCTGCTATTATTCTAGATAGCATCTCTAACACAACTTTCAGCAGTAGAGCTGTACTAATCTAATCGACTGTGGCAGCTAGTAAATGATGTTAAAAGCACCTTGAATCACTTGGTGAAGGGCCAGTTAGCACCTTTTTATCTGACCGAAGCTTCTACGAGGAATAATAGCAGTAAACATTCAGTCAATATACCATTCCAATGAAGCTTGTAAGGCAATGTCATGACAAAATATTACTTTCATTACTTTCCTGTTTGGGAGAATATGTAGTCTAGCAAGTAAGCTATTCAGACATCTTGTTGTTAGTGTTTTTAAAATTATTTAGATTTTAGTGTGATTTTGTTGCACAAATATATTATGGTTTATTATTTAGCTCACTTAAAATCCTCAGTTTATGACTGTTTTGTTTAACTTGCCTTGTTATCTTAGAAATATTATTCAAATGTATAGCCTAAATGAATGTTATGCTTATAGTGGCAAGCAATATTTTCTCATTGTTCCCTTTCTAGGGAACTCCTGCTGTGTCATTGCTGTGGGAACGCCTTTGCGTGATTGCGTCATGAAGCAGGTAATTAATCAAACCAATGGAGTGATGGAATTTCATAGGCGGGTGACATCACCAACCAGGAAACTATAAAGTACACCTGCACCAGGTTAGCTTCTGTGTCTTCACACACAAAAAAGACAAAAGACAAACAATGACATTATGGCGAGCGAACAACAGTTCAGAAAGTGTGTTTATCCCTGCCCTTGTTATATTTTGTGTGGGGATACACATTTGATGTGCGTTGTTTGTATGGGAGAGCAGCACGCTTAGGCAGCTCTCAAAGGGAGTTGCCTGCGAGCATTGTGATCTCATGCCTATGAGAACGCTGCACTCCCACCGAGTGCTTACGTAACCAAGACATTCTTTTTATTCAATGATTCAATGCTCAATGGCATTTTTTATTTTGTTGAGTTTGCACCAATTGATCAATTCAGTAGCCTATTAGGTCTTGTTTGATTTTGGGTGGTCTGCCAAAATATCAATTCATTTCAAACAAGTTTGATAGGAGTTTTGAAAACCATTTCATAAGTAGCAACGGGTCACCTGCAAATGCTTAGTTGGAAATGCAGTGTTTTGAAAGTACGTACAGTGATCCATCCATTATGCATTCAGTTTATTCAGATTTAAAAGCTGTGTCATCAATCGGAACGGTATTCTGGGCGTTAGATGGATGTCTGCATGATGTAAATTGTTGTAACCTCACCGCTGCTGTAGCCGGCTCAACCTGGTCACACCCTGAAGCTGGGAAATGTCCCATTTTCTGAAGTTACTCCTAATCTGGAGTGATAGTGCTGGTAGTAGACTTGCTGCAAAATTTTTCCTGCTGGCGCTGTTACAAGCCTGCCTGCCACATGCATGATATCCATGCAATTCTACCCCTGACAGATACTTGCTTTAATCTCTTTGAAAACCAGCATTTTCACAATGGGAAAGTCTTGGAGCTGTGGCTTTGACTAACATGGAGAAATAGAGAAGGGCTTACTGTAATTTCCTGGATGTATATGTAGAGGTACACCTGGATACTCTTAAAACTACATTCTGTGAGACAATAACAGTAGTATTTGTACAATTATATTGGGTTTACTCCTCCACCTTTGAACGTGGAAAATAGTGTACCATTTATATATGGTAAAATTTACTTATAATTATTGTATTAGTTACTTTCCCATTACTGTAGTGTAAATAATCTAATTTGAAACACCATTTAGGATAATAAGAATTAAAAAAAATGTGGGGGTAAACATTAAATAATTTTAATAGTCTTAAAATAGGCTTCATTTTCTTGATGTAAAACACTATATAATTTCAGTAAAATGTTTGAAATATCTAAGATATTTATTCATGAGAGTTTTTCATAGACTGTGTAAAACAATGGATGTAGTGTCTGTGACGTCACCCGTAGGTTTATGAAGAGCATTTTTGAAGCCCAAAGTGAGCGGAGCCAGCCGTCACCATTTGCCCAAAATGGGCAAAGAGGTGGGACGTGGGTGCAGCTGAGGTGCCTGGTTGCTAAAACCAGCAGCTGCAATCCACCTGTAACTCAAGTGGCCATGCCCTTAATTAGGCAGAGCTTTAAGGCTTAATATAATTTATATAACGGATGAGTTATAAAACAAATTCACCCCCTCAAAGGCAAAATTAGCTCAAAAACATTTTTTGTACCAGGATGTAAACATATTTCTTTCTGCTGTAAAGTTGGGCATTTTAACATTGGGGGTCTATGGGATTGACTCCCTTTTGGAGCCTGTCTCTAGCGGCCAATTGGTGAATTGTAGTTTTAGTCACTTACGTGTTGGATTCAAGAGAGAGACCGGAAGGTTCAATAACTGTGTTAACAATGATGTAAAGTTAATTAGTTATGAATCATAGTCCATTCAACTGTAAAGCAGCTCTACAGAAGATAATAGTGCATTATTCATCTTAAAAGAATAGTTCACCCAAAAATGAAAATTATCCCATAATATACTCACCCTCAAGCCATCCTAGGTGTTTTTCTTTCAGACTAATACAATTGGAGTTATATTAAAAATACTAATACAGGCCTTTTGAAGAGATGGATTTGTGTAAATATCTATATTTAAAACTTAAAGCTTCCGACAGACCGCCATCTGTATTTAACTTAAGATTAAAGTGTAACGCCTTTCGCAGTTTAAAATGCTTGCACTACATCTGACGTCATACATCAGGCCAGATACGCTTTCTTCGTAAGTTGAATACGGAAGGTGGTCTGCCGGAAACTCTATATTTTAATTTATAACATGTTAAATATGGATATATTTCTTGCATAAACCCTTTGATTTGTTCAGAAGGCCTTTATTAACATTTTAAACATTTTTAAAAACTTTATAAATGTGTATATATTGTGTGTGTATCTACAGTGGGTTATGCTGTGATATTCTGTCCAGAGTGTGTTATGGTCCTGATGGATCAAGAGTTAAGGAGTCTAATCGCTTGTGGGAAGAAGCTGTTCTGGAGTCGGCTGGTGCGTGTTCTGATGCTGCGGTACCGCCTGCCTGATGGCAGCAGTGAGAGCAGCCCATGGCTCGGGTGGCTAGAGTCTCTGATGATCCTCTGAGCTCTTTTCACACACCACCTGGCATAAATGTCCTGGAGGGAGGGAAGCTCACCTCCGATGATGCAGCTGGCCGTGCGCACTACCCTTTGCAGGGCTTTTCGGCTGCGGGCGGTACTGTTGCCGTACCAGGTGGTGATGCAGCCAGTCAGCAGGCTCCCTATGGTGCTGGTGTAGAAGCGTGTGAGGATGTGGCGGTTCATTCCAAACCTCCTCAGCCATTGCAGGAAGAAAAGGCGCTGATGAGCCTTCTTCACAACGGCCTCGGTGTGGACAGACCATGAGAGTTCCTCTGAGATGTGGACACCGAGGAACTTGAAGCTGCTGACTCTCTGTAACGTTAGGAAACGTAAGACAAAGTCGGATTCAATTGCAAGTAAAAAAAGTATTTATTGAAAGTGAAGCGTAGAGTCTGGACACAGCGAAGATTCTCCAGGGATCAGACACTTGGCAGCACAGGGACTCTGTGGACAGCTTCGACCTCCCGTGAGGTGATGTGGTGAAGACGGTGGTGGTGAACATCAACAGGAACCGGTGAAACACGAAGATCAGGAAGCACGGAGAACAACGGGTAGAGGAACAGGAGGGCAGGCAGGAAACACACGGGAAACATCCAACAACGCTCTGACAAATGACATGACAAACAGAGAGACAATAAATAGGGTGTGCTGATCAATTGCAGCTGGATCGCTGATTATCGCAGCAGGTGTACTCAATCGTCAGCACACCCAATCATACACACCCACACTCATTCAATCATACACACACACACATTCAACCATGCACCCACGTGAAACGTACGAGAGTGAGATAGTGAATTTATGAACCGTGACACTCTCTCCACCGGTGCTCCATTGATGGTGATGGGGCAGTGTTCTCTCTCATTCCTCCTGAAGTCGACCACCAGCTCCTTGGTCTTGCTGACGTTGAGGGAGAGGTTGTGCTCCTGACACCATCGTGTCAGAGTGTGCACCTCCTCTCTGTAGGCCGTTTCATCATTGTCAGTGATGAGACCTACCACCGTTGTATCGTCAGCAAACTTGATGATGGTGTTGGAGCTGTGGGCTGCCACACAGTTATGTGTGTACAAGGAGTACAGGAGTGGGCTGAGAACTCCAGTGTTGAGAGTCAGTGATGAGGAGATGTTACTGCCCATTCTGACCACCTGGCGTCTGTTTGACAGGAAGTCCAGGATCCAGCTGCATAACAAGCTGTATAAGCCTAGAGCCCGGAGTTTCATGTCAAGTATGGAGGGCACAATGGTGTTGAATGCTGAGCTGTAGTCTACAAACAGCATTCTCACATATGTGTTCCTCTTTTCCAGGTGGGAGAGAGCAGTGTGTATAGTGGATGAAATGGCATCATCAGTGGAGCGGTTTTTGCGGTATGCAAACTGCAGTGGGTCCAGTGAGGGGGGGAGATCAGAGCAGATGTGGTTTCTGATTATTCTCTCAAAGCATTTGCTGATGATGGGGGTCAGAGCAACAGGACGCCAGTCATTTAAGCAGATGGTTTTTGACTGCTTCGGTACAGGCACAATGGTGGACGTTTTGAAGCATGTGGGGACCACAGACAGGGAGAGGGATAGGTTAAAGATGTCCGTAAAAACTCCAGCCAGTTGGTTCGCGCACGCTCTGATGACGCGGCCCGGAATGCCGTCTGGACCCGCAGCTTTACGGATGTTCACCCGCCGGAAGGATCGGGTTACATCCGCTACAGATACAGAGAGTGCACCAACCTCTGCATCTTCAGCCACGAGCTCTCTCTCCACGAGGGTGGTGTTAGTTCCCTCAAAGCGAGCATAGAAGGTGTTTAGCTCGTCCGGGAGAGAGGCAGCGGTATTCACGGTGGAGTTTGTGTTCCCTGTATAGTCCGTGATGGTGTTAATTGCCTGCCACATGCTTCTAGAGTCGGTGGTGTTGAACTGTCCTTCAATCTTGTCCTTGTACTGACGTTTTGCTGCTCTGATAGTTTTCCGGAGGGCATAACTTGCTTGTTTATGCTCCTCCGCATTACCGGAGTTAAAAGTGAAGGTCCGCGCATTGAGTGCCGCGCGAACATCCCCATTTAGCCATGGCTTCTGGTTAGGGTACAGCCGTATTGTTTTGGTCGGAACAACGTCTTCTACGCACTTCCTGATGAAACACGTTACGCTATCAGCGTAGACCTCGATGTCGTCATCAGAGGCCGACCGGAACATCTCCCAGTCCGCGTGATCAAAACAGTCTTGTAGCATAGAGTCTGATTGGTCCGACCAGCACTGGATGGTTCTGAGGGCGGGTGCTTCCTGTTTCAGTCTCTGCCTGTAAGCGGGCAGAAGGAGAACGGAAGAGTGGTCTGATTTGCCAAATGGCGGGCGCGGGAGGGATTTGTAGCCATTCCGGAAGGGAGAGTAACAGTGATCCAAAACACGGTTCCCTCGCATGTTGATGCTAACATGTTGATGGTATTTAGGTGCAATGCGTTTGAAGTTGGCTTTGTTAAAGTCCCCGGTCACAATAAACGCAGCCTCAGGATGCGCGGTTTCCTGCTCACTTACTGTCCTATACAGTTCCTTTAGTGCCCGGTCTGTGTCGGCTTGTGGGGGAATATACACAGCTGTGATAATGACCGCTGTGAATTCCCTCGGTAGCCAGAATGGTCGACACAGAACCATGAGAAGTTCCAGATCAGGAGAACAGAAAGACTTGATAGAATGTACATTTCTCTGATCACACCAGGATCTGTTGATCATAAAACATACACCCCCGCCTTTGCTTTTCCCTGAGAGATCTTTTTCTCTGTCCATTCGATGCACGGAGAACCCCGTGGTTTCGATGGCCGAGCTGTGTCTTGAGCTGTGGCTTTGACTAACATGGAGAAATAGAGAGGGACTTAATGTTCTGGATGTCTAGTCAAGTCAACCTTATTTATATAGCGCTTTTAACAATGCAGATTGTTTTAACAATGCAGATTGAACAAAGCAGCTTTACAGTGTTAAACAGGAAAATAATGCAACATAATTTTATTCAGCCGTATAGCCATTCTGGAGAAAACGGTGATGTCATCAGTTCATTTCAATTATCATACAGTGACAATGTGGGCTTTAGATCAGTAATTAGATCAGTAATTTAGTTTATATGGTTAATTTAGTTTAATAATTAGATTTATTTGGATATTTAGTTGAGAAATTTAGAAAAATTTAGTGTCCCCAACTGAGCACGCCAAGCCAGAGGCAACAGTGGCAAGGAAACCAAAACCCCATCAGGTGACCTAATGTAGAAAAATAAACCTTGGGAGAAACCAGGCTCAGTTGGGGTGCCAGTTCTCCTCTGGCCAATTAACAAACAGCGTATGATTATTATTCTGGAAACTTTACAGGTCAGAGGTCATAAAAGATCGGAGGCAACACGCTGGAGACGGGTTTATTGAGGATGACATATCGACTTAAGAATTATTAAATTGTAATATTCGAACAATCGGAGTCATCACGCTGGAGACGGGTTTATTGAGGATGCCGTGTCTACGATGCAATTTCAGGGGAGTCTAATTGACATGGTCTCTGCAGACACTTCAGGGTCCTGCGTTGGTCTTCTCTGGGCGCAGGTCCACCATCTGATCTGGATACGGCCCGGATCCGGCTGACTGCAGTAATCCTCGGGATAAAACAGAGAGACTATCAATAGCGTAGATGCCATTCTTCTGATGATGTAACGAGTACATCAGGTGTTATGGAAAGTGTTCCCGGTTCCGGCTGACCTAGTTAATGCAGCCTAACAATCAATTCATTGAAAAAGTGTTTTATGTGTATGCCACAGAAAAGAGATGTGTTTTTAGTCTAGATTTAAACTGACAGAGTGTGTCTGCTTCCCGTACAATGTTAGGAAGACTGTTCCAGAGTTTAGGTGCTAAATAGGAAAAGGATCGACCGCCTGCAGTTGATTTGGATATTCTCTGTATTATCAACTGGCCAGAATTTTGAGACCGCAGTAGACGTGATGGAGTATAATATGTTAAGAGCTCGCTCAAGTATTGGGGAGCTAAACCATTTAGTGCTTTGTAAGTAATAAGCAAGATTTTAAAATGTATGCGATGTTTAATAGGCAGCCAGTGTAGTGTTGACAGAACTGGGTTTTGGACCAGCTGGAGTTTATTTATTAAGCGAGCAGGGCAAACACCCGGTAGAGCATTGCAATAATCTAACCTTGAGGTCATGAACGCATGAACTTACTGTTCAGCATTTTGCATTGAGAGCATGTGCCGTAATTTAGATATATTTTTAAGATGGTAGAATGCAATTTTACATATGCTAGAAACATGGCTTTCAAATGAAAGATTGGTATCAAAGAGCACACCCAGGTTCCTCACTGACGACGAGGACTTGAGAAAGCAGCCATCAAGTGTTAGTATTCTAGGTTACTACTTGTGGAGCTTTTTTGTCCAATAATTAAAAATAAAAAAAATTCTGAATTGAGTTGCAGGAAATTACTGGTCATCCAATGTTTTATATCAGCTATGCATTCTGTTAATCTTGTGAATTGGTAAGTTTCGTCAGGGCGCGAAGCAATATAGAGCTGAGTATCGTCAGCATAACAATGAAAACCACTAATGCCTACATCATTTTCGAGTCTATTCAAAAGAATGTTGTGGTTGATAGTATCAAATGCAGCGCTAAGATCAAGTAACACTAATAGAGAGATACAACCACGATCGGATGATAAGAGTAAATTATTTGTAACTCTGATGAGAGCAGTCTCAGTGCTATGATACGGTCTAAATCCTGACTGGAAATCCTCACAGATACCATTTCTTTCTAAAAAGGAACATAATTGTGAAGACACTGCCTTTTCAAGTATTTTTGACAGAAAGGGTAGATTTGAGATTGGCCTATAATTGACTAATTCTGTAGGATCAAGAATAAGTGGTTTAATAATAGCCAACTTAAAAGTTTTCGGTACATATCCTAATGACAAAGATGAATGAATGATATTAAGAAGAGGATCTATGACCTCTGGTAGCATCTCTTTTAATAGCCTAGTCGGTACAGGGTCAAGCATACATGTTGTTGATTTTGATGATTTAACGAGTTTAGCCAATTCTTCTTCTCCTATAGCAGTGAATGAGTGTAATTTTTCCTCAGCGACACTACAATGCTCTGTCTGATGTGATATTGTAGTAGACGGCTGCATGGTTAAAATTTTCTTCCAAATATTATCAATCTTACATGTAAAGAAGTTCATAAAGTCATTACTGCTGTGCTGTTTACCAACATCAGAAGTTGAAGCTTTATTTTTGGTTAATTTAGATACTGTATCGAATAAATACCTAGGGTTGTGTTTGTTTTCTTCCAAGAGAGTCGAGAAATAAGCAGATTTAGCAGTTTTTACGGCCTTTCTGTATGCGATCATGTGCTCTTTCCACGAATTACGAAAGACCTCTAGTTTTGTTTTCTTCCAGCTGTGCTCCATTTTTCTGGCTGCTGTTTTAAGGGCCCGGGTTTGCGCGTTGGACTTTTTTCTTTAATCTTCTTTAAGTGCAGGGGAGCAACTGTGTCTAAAGTACTGGAAAAGAGAGAGTCAATAATTTCTGTTGCAACATCGAGTTCTTCTAAGCTATCTGGGATGCTGAGGAGATGATACTGATGAGGAAGATTATTTAAAAAGCAATCTTTAGTAGCGGCAGTGATTGTCCTGCCATTTTTGAAGCGAGGGGGCGGCTTTGAAACCTTAGCTAAATGAAGTATACATGATACTAGGTAATGATCATAGATGTCATCACTCTGCTGCAGAATTTCAACAGTATCAACATTTATTCCATGTGACAATATTAGGTCTAAAGTATGATTATGGCAATGAGTGGGTCCTGACACGTGTCGCCTAACTCCAATAAAGTTTAGAATGTCTTTAAATGCTAATCCCAATGCGTCTTTTTCGTTGTCTACATGGATATTAATATCACCAACAATTAGTACTTTATCTACGGCCAGTACTAACTCTGATAGAAAATCAGCAAATTCTTTGATAAAGTCTGTATTATGCCCTGGTGGCCTGTATACAGTAGCTAACACAAATGTTAAACGGGTTTTATCATGTACACTACATAACGTTACATAAAGCACCAAAACTTCGAAGGAATTATATTTGAAACTAGACTTCTGAGTAATACTGAAGATATTATTATAAATTACAGCAACCCCTCCTCCTTTACCTTTCAGACACGGCTCATGTTTATAACAATAATCTTGGGGGGTGGACTCATTTAAAGTAATGTAGTCGTCAGGTTTTAGCCAGGTTTCTGTCAAACACAGCACATCTAGATTATTATCTGTAATGATATCATTAACAATAAGCGGTGCCGACATGAATAATAATCTTAGAGAATTTACGATTAGCTTTAGCCAGCACTTTTAAATTTGCTTTGATGTGAGGCGCTCTGGCTCCCGGTAAACATGTGACTATGGTGGCTGGTGTCTCTATTTTCACGTTCCGTGTAATAAAATCACCAATGACTAGGGCACTTTCAGCAGGATACTCAGTGGGTGCTTCACTGAGAGGGGAGAACCTGTTTGATGTTCTAACCGGAACGGAAAAGCAGTTTTTTGGTCCGCGACTATGTCGTCTCACTGTCACCCAGTTTCCCTGCTGTGGGGGCCCTGCAGCCGGAACCAAAGAATGTACAGAGTTCACTAAGCTATTTGCATCCAAATCAGTGTCTAAAGCTGTTACATCCTCACTACTCTCAGATAAAGTATGGATGCGTGTTTCTAATTCTGAAATCTTCTCCGTCAGCCAAACTATCTCCTTACATTTATCACATGTGAAGCTCTGTTCGCCAGCGGAGAAGCCTATACTGAACATGCAGCATGCGGTGCAAGTGACAATGACAGGAGATGACATGATTTACCGTGTTTGTTGATTAATCCAATTTACCACAATTGTTTGCTGGACACTATTTACTAATCCAACTAATGAACTCAGAGAGCAGGAGACCCGGTTGCAGAGATGACAAGCTAACAGGCTAGCGAAATGCTAACGTGCGATGGTGATTTAGAAACTAGCGATGTCAAATTGAATGTGATAGGCAATATTTAAACAACGTATGGTGATGAGTAAGTTATATTCAGCAGTAGAACAAAGAATATATATCAAAATAAAGATTAAAACGCAAGCAAGGCTGTACAGAGCTACAAACAAGGCAGGAGGCAAACAGGAGACAGGAGACAAGAGCAATCGATGAGGAGTAATCGATCAGACAGTCCGAGTCTGATCTATGCAGAGGAACACCTGGACAATATGTTATAGTTATTAAACCTAGATTTTGACCTAGATTCTTTTGTTCATTTATTTTATTAGGTTGCACAACTTTATACATATCATATAATGTCTTCCCCCACTCTACATAATCTTTTACAGACAATATGTCATTTGTGATGCCATGCTCAGATTTATAGTTTTCTCACGTGAATATCCTTGTTGAATGATGCAGGAGCACCAGGGCTGCTGGAAAGGCCTCATTTGCATATTAGATTATGTGTTTGTTTGTTAAGCTTGTTTTCTTTGAGACTTGTTCTGGTTGACTGATGCTTTGACAGCCCTCGTTTGCAAGCTAAAGAAGTTCAATAGGCGTCCTGTGAGAAGCATGAGGGAATCCTTAAACAGGTTCCTCCACACTTGGATGATCCTGCTTCCCCTGTATGAGGTCTGGGCCTTAGCTCTCTAGCTATGTAAGGCTCTGTAAAACCACAGCTTAGATCTGCAGCAGCTTGTTGGTATTGAGTTCGTGCTCCACCCTACAGAAAATTTCAATTAACAACGCTGGAGTTTGAGAGAAGAAAAACAAACATTTACTGCATGTAAAGGTCATTTCTGTTAATATGAAAGATGTTTGTTTGTTATGTGTTTGCACTGGATGCAGTTATTCTATTTAACCCTAAAGAGTAGATTTTTTTCATTCTAATTCTTAGATTTTTTTGTTTCATTTTTTTTTCTGTATTGCATGGCTTTGATGAAGTTCCAGGATTTTTAAAAGCATTTATTGATTTTCTGCCATTGCATATTCATTTGCATATTTAATGTATGGTGAATCTGTCGCACACACGTTGTGATTTAGTGTTTTATGGGGACTTTCCATATACATTATTTTTATACTGTACAAACTGTATATTCTATCCTAAACCTACCCATCATGGAAAACTTTACGCATTTTTACATTTTCAAAAAACATAATGTAGTCTGATTTATAAGCTGTTTTCCTCTTGGGGACCAAAAAATGTCCCCACACGGACAAGGATTTCGGATATTGCCATATTTGTGGGGACATTTTGTCCTCATAACGTAGGGTTTACCTGGACCACACACACACACACACGCACGCACGCACGCACGCACGCACGCACGCACGCACGCACGCACGCACGCACACACACACACACACACACACACACACACACACACACACACATCTGTCTATGTATGTATATCCATCCATCCATCCTCATTGCCTGTGACTGTAATAAAACAGAATAAAATGTCATAGCACTTAAATGTGGTAGAATTTATTAATTGCTAATTGTCGTATTAGCTACATTATTGCGTAAATATCAATATATATATATATATAAAAAAGATTGTTTTGAAATTGCAGAGTAATGGAGGTCTGATACTATATTAAACTGGATGTCTAATGTGCCTACAACAAGTCAAATACATTCAGGCATCTCAATTCATGTTCACACTGTTAAAAAATGGTTTTATTACATAATTCCATACAATTATTTGTGAAATATTAAATCCATAAATGAAAACCACTAAATACATTTAAAATTATAGGCCTATCTTTATTTATTTAGATCAATATCAGACTCTGATTACTTGTTTTTGCTACCATCTAACTCTCAAACAAATTAACACATATGCGGTATTCGTTGTGACCCTAGATTTAGTCTGTTTCATATTACGGGCAGTTTGCGTGATCAGAAAAATACAGAAGCACTGGTATTGCCTAACATTCAGTGGCACATGCCACTCAGGTACAGATGTGCCACAAACTGACTGCGCATTTGAAAAATATTACAGATTTGTAAATATGTTTAATTGATATTTATTTAAGATTTTGTGTCATAATTACGTCAGTATAGCTACTGAACTCATCTGTCATTCACCACTGGAGGAGCCACAACATACAGCAGCATGTTCCCCAAAATTGGCCCCTTTCACACATACAGTCTTTACTGGTAAATTACCGGTAAGAGATCACCTTTTCCACAATACCGGTAAATTGGTTCTGGCACTTTATCAGTAAGGGAAGATTACTGGTAATGTGAACGCAGAATGATCATGTATGAAGTCAGAACGCGTTGACGTCATTGGGCCAATCATAAAGTTCTTATGGAGATGACGTGATTACTCATCTCTGTTTACAGTAAACTTTTAAATTACGTTTTTCTATTTAAATATGTGCAAGATGATCATCGCAGCTTTTTCAAAGCGTTGCACTCAAGACCCAGAATTTTTTTCCATTCATCAGCGTTGGCTATTATGTGCTTCTCGTGTTTTTAATAGCAAAAACGCGTTCTGTTTGATCATCCCCTTATTCCTGTCAAAAAATCTCCTCATATGGGTGAATGAAGACAACAGTGCAGTGTTTAAAGATAATTTCCGATGACTGACATCACAGAATGGAGCTGATGTGTGAATGGTCTCTTATCGGTAAAAAGCCAGAACGCTGTTGCTTGTGTGAACAGCATATTTGTGTATTCACCAGTAAAGTTTTATGATAATTTACCGGGATTGATGTGTGATTTTATGTATGTATGTATGTATTTATTTAATTTATTTATTATTTATTTAACCTTTATTTATCCAGGTAAACTGTTTGAGAACCACTTCTTATTTACAAACATGACCTGGCCTCACTACTAAATATTCCACGGTCAACTGTTGTGGTATTATAACAAAGTGGAAACAATTGGGAACAAAAGCAAATCAGCCACGGAGTAGTAGGCCACGTAAAATCACAGAGTGGGGTCAGCGCATGTTGAGGTGCACAGTGCGTAGAAGTCGCCAACTTTCTGCAGAGTCAATAGCTACAGACCTCTAAACTTCATGTGTGGTTTTTTTTTTTAGATTAGCTCAAGAACAGAGTTTCGTGGAATGGGTTTCCATGGTCGAGCAGCTGCATCCAAGCCTTACATCACCAAGTGCAAAGCAAAGTGTCGGATGCAGTGGTGTAAAGCACGCCGCCACTGGACTCTAGAGGAGTGGAGATGTGTTCTCTGGAGTGATGAATCACGCTTCTCTGTCTGGCAATCTGATGGACGAGTCTGTGTTTGGCGGTTGCCAGGAGAACGGTACTTGCCTGACTTCATTGTGCCAAGTTTAAAGTTTGGTGGAGGGGGGATTATGGTGTGGGGTTGTTTTTCAGGAGTTGGGCTTTGCCCCTTAATTCCATTGAAAGGAACTCTTAATGCTTCAGCATACCAATACATTTTGGACAATTTCATGCTCCCAAGTTTGTGGAAACAGTTTGGGGATGGCCCCTTCCTGTTCAAACATGACTGAGCACCAGTGCACAAAGCAAGGTCCATAAAGACATGGATGAATGAGTTTGGTGTGGAGGAACTTGACTGGCACAGAGTCCTGACCTCAACCCGATAGAACACCTTTGGGATGAATTCGAGCACAGACTGCGAGCCAGGCCTTCTCTTCCAACATCAGTGCCTGACCTCACAAATGCGCTTCTAGAAAATGGTCAATAATTCCCATTTACACAATCTTTAACCTTGTGGAAAGCATTCCCAGAAGAGTTGAAGCTGTTATAGCTGCGAAGGGCGGTCCAACTCCATATTAAACCCTACAGATTAAGAATGGGATGTCATTAAAGTTCATGTGCATGTTATGGCAGACATCCCAAAACTGTTGGCAATATAGTGTGTCATGGCTTGATTTATGTTTAAGCAACGTTATTAAAATAATAATATACTCCAATTCTATTCTATTCTATTCACTGGTGGAATTGGTTTGTTTCAGAGCATTTCAGCTTTCATGTCTCTACACCTAATACGCATGAGTGACTATCAAAAATTAGTCATCCTAAAATGCAAATAAAGTCACCAAGAAGAATTTGGATATGTTTTGTTTTGACAGCAACTTTGTATATGACTACCGCATGAGCTTTCCTTCACTGAATTTTGCATCTTAAACTGCAAGTCTAGCTAAGTGTGATAAAAGACTCCAGACACCAAGAACGACAGCTGATGGAAATGTATCTGGTACGCAAAGAGAATGTTTACTGATGTCAATGAGAATCGGAAATTTCATCTGTCCAGCCCTCTTTTCCCTGCCTGCTGAGTTAACTCCAGGCAGCTAAGAGGACAGCAAGTGTCGAGTGTTCAAAAAAGGACAAGAAAAATGTAAGTGGAAGAAAATGGGATTTGTTCTTCCGCCTACATGTCTGTCTCTTTTTGTCCAAATAATTCTCCCCAGCTGTCTATCAGACCAACAATCAGAATGGAAATACCATTTAGGGTTTATCGAACCAAGAGCCGAGTCTTAACTTTGACTTAAAGAGATTGTTCACCCAAAAAATGGAAATTATGTCATTGTTTACTCAACTCCATGTTGTTCCAAACCCATAATACTTTTAAACTTCGAAACACAAATTAAGATATTTTTAATGAAACCTGATATGTTTCTGTCCCGCCATTAAACCAAAACTGAAAAGATCCAAAAAGGTTATAAAGGCATCGTAACATGATTCCATATGAAACAAGCGGTTTAATCAGAGTCTTGTGAAGACAAATACAATTGCTTGATATGATGCACAGATTTTATTTAAGCTTTTATCCACATACAAACACACACATAGCGCATCAAATATGGTAAACACGGAAGCTTGTGTGTCTCATGAGTGTGTGAAGCAAAAAAAACAGAGAGGTTTGTTCTAGTGGGTGATGTGTACACGAGCTTCTGTATTTATTATTTGTTTATGTATGTGCTAGGGCTGCATGATTAATACAAATTTAAACCAAAATTGTGATTTGGCTTTATGAAATGCTGCTCCATCTCTAAAAGCACTGTGACTATATGAGTCGCTTATAACGTGCATTTGAAAAAGCAACATGCATCAAACATCTTCTCAATCTTTCATAAACCTGTTTTCCAACAAAAGGCAACATTTAATAACATGTTTTTGTTAACATTTAACATTGTATTCTATTAGTCATCTATTAGTATTGCATTATAAATAGGCCTATATGCTATTATTATATTACCCCAAATTCTTGTTGAACTCACTATCAAGATGCATGTTGACTAAATTCAAGCATTAAAGAAAAAACAGTGTCTTCACTTTTATCTTTTAACATATTAATTTCCCACATATAATTGAACGAGGAAAGGAAAAACAAAAGAAAACAGCAACAACAGACCAGCATGTTGACTACTTGAACATAAATTTTGCTCTCCTTTCTTTCTGGCCAGCAAATTTCTCAATGACTCTCTGATTAAAGTCAGTCATCTCAGTAGTGTCATGACGTTTGCATTGTTCAGTTAGATATTTGAGGTCTCTTACACCCGTTGTTGTCCACAAAACTTCAGTACCGACACTTTGAAAAAAAAGAGGGAAAGCAATAAAGGGCATTGCTAACAACACATCCAGCCAGCCACCTACATTTCTCACAACAAGCGTGTGAAGCTCTGAGTGTAGCTTCATCCTCTGTCACTGGCCTGCTGCTGGATTTGTGAACCACGTTGGTCCAGTTCGGGATCCTTTATCCTTTTTTTTCTTCCAACGAACGCCTTGTGAAAGAATTTGGTTTAACTGCTGCCATCTCTACGAAAGTGATCATCCTAACAAGGTTTTGGCGGAGTCGGAGTGACGATGTCGCCCGCGCACTTTCGCTTTAGTGGCCAAGAGCGTAAAGTTGAATGACAGGTGACGAGAACCAATCAGACTGGATAAAATAACACGCATCCAATTCTGATTCGCCAGGGACGCAGCGACCTGCATCCGGAGGAGGATCTTTAAGAAACCAATTAGAGACCAGCTTCAGGTCACATGCTGCCCGTAGATTTTTGGACTCAGATAGACATCCATTTGTCCGGCATCCCTCGCCCATGAAACCGCATGAAACATATTGAAGGACATATAAAATAGTTAACCGATCAAAGCCAGTTTTTATTAAATGCTGAGGCTCTTACTAACAGCCGGCACGTCGTATGAGTAAACTATTTTATTTTCATTTCACTTTTATATCATTTTTGTATACATGTATATTTCTGGAATTTTGATGGGCGCGGCGCCCCAGCGCCCTCTATTGACCAGCCGCCACTGATCAATATGCTTTTCTCCAGTGTACGGAAGTGTATAGGTTTTTTTTCCCCACAGTATAATATGCTCATATTTTATATTCAAGACATGGACTGATTTTGATTTTACCTCCTGACAAAAATTAAGAAATGATTACAGATTTTTATCATAATAATATTTCATAGTAAATACTTTATAATGATTTAGTCATAGGCTGCCTGCATGTTAACAGGTAACCCCGCAGTTTTTCATAAAATACGTTTTCTGTCAAATAAAAATATTAAATATATTATTATTTCCCCTAAATCCTGCAACAATATATGTGTTGATCATTGTTTAGATGTAAATAAAAGCCTAAATAAAATCTTTCCATATTAAGTGATCATATCTCATCACAAGACAAGGTCTAAACCACTTGATTGATATGGATTATTTTTATGATGCCTTCATAACATTTTTGGATCTATTCTCTTTTGGTTACTTGGACCTTCAATGGAGGGACAGAAACATTTCATGTTTCATAAAATATATCGTAGGGAACATTTACACAATAACGATGTATTAAAAACGGAAAGGTTTTTCCGTTGCATTTTTCACATACAGACGACAATGTTGTCAAAACGTTCCCCTTATTAAAAACGCTGTATTATGCATGCCAGACCAGTAGATGGTGATGTCACTTTGTAAAGAAACATGACATCACCGTAATACACATGACATCACCGTTTTTATAAATTTGCATTTTTGAGACATTAACTGTATCGTGTTCAAAAGCTTGCACTTTGAAACCCGTTGTGTTGTCAAAAGTACGAATTTTCAGGCCCCCGAAATGCCGCTGTAGTGTAAATGAATGACTCAAAGTACAAAGTTTTCTGGTTTTATTTGAAAACGGTGATGTGTAAACAGCCCCCTTTAATTTGTGTTTCAAAGATTAGCCAAAGTCTTACAGGTTCGGAACGACATGAGTGAATGATGAAAGAATTTAACTGGACTACAGGACTAAGACCAAAATCAGACCACCCGAGAAAACTGTAAAAGTTGCAGTTGCTTCTGAAGAGGGCTGTCAATGTCCAAGGGGCAGGTGCCATATGGACAGGAACATGTTGAGCAGTGCTACTTCAATAAATTGCTGTTGACACTGCCCTCAAGAGATGTACGATATCGCATTAGTATTGTAGGTCCCTGCCCAGACGCAAGCTCTACCCACTCCATAAGCTCCACAGCCTCTTCATCTCGAGCAGAGTGCTTACATGCTCTAGAGACGTGCTGTCTTTGACCATTTTATGAGGCCTCACATTTTGTTTTTCCATTCCTCCCGTCTGTTCATTCCCTTACGTCACAGAACCGCCGTCTCATAAATCATCAGAGAGACTTACCAAGGGTCTTGTCATGACTCGGCAAGCACGTGTGCTCGGAGGAAGGACTAAGCAGGGCAGAGAGTATCCAACTGACACCAAGCTCTGTCTGGCGCAGCTCAGCGAATAAATATGCAGTAGGAGCGTTTGCAAGCATGGGTGTCAGTCAGGTATCGCTTTATGGCTTTGTCATTCTCTTTCCAACTTTCTTCAGCACATAAAAACAAATACACATTCAAATGAGCCAAATGCAGGCTATACGATATATATTTTTTCCGAGCATCCTGGACTCCCAACAGGATTGCGCAAGAACTTGCCATCTGCGGTGTGGGTGTAGGTGAATACAAAGTGTTCGGCACAATGGAGTTCAACATCAGGAAGACCTTAAACCGCCTCAGGTATGTGCGAGTACACCCACATTTCTTTAATTAGCACTTGTGGCAGGTTCTGTTAGAGAGTTCAGAAATATATTTTCTAATTTGTGCCTTTGATTGAATTTCAGAGCGCCTGCAACGAGGTCTTGACCCCAGAGTATTGCATAATATTCTCATCCTTGCTTCCCTCCTTCCTTGTGGGTGTTGTCGGAGGCAAGATTAGCATTTCATTAATGTACTCTCGGGTGCAGGTAAAGTGCTAGACCGTATGCATTGTGTGGGAGCTCACCAAAACTGCCTAATTCATGGTATAGACCCATATGGCCACATTAACCTTTAGAATGATTAAACAATATGCTTGGCAATCTAATCTATTTGTCTGCCAGCACGCATAGCAATGCCTGTTAAATTATGTTAAGTTATCCTTTGTCAGCATGTAACGTTGTATAATTTTATCAGGCCAATAAAATATTTCTCAATATTTTTATGATAATGGCATTAACATCCAAGGGTGTGTCCAGATGGTGGCCCTAAAGGCAGCCCTAAAATTTGATTGGCTACCTGAGATGACACTCCAAATGTATTAACTATGATTGGCCAAGTTCTACATCAGAGGCGGGAACGTTACACCAAATATAAGCTTTTTACCTTGTCATTCAATTTATTAACCATCAATTTGTTTTGGGCCAAATATATTATTATATGTTGGCGTATTAAAAGGCTGAAATTGTGGGTGGGAAATGTTGGAATAAGAGTGATTGAATGAATGATTCAAATTTTTAAACACTTAATCCATTTTGTTGTCATGTAATCATTAGAACTAAATGTATTTCTATACTGTATACTAGAGAGAGAGAGAGAGAGAGAGAGAGAGAGAGAGAGAGAGAGAGAGAGAGAGAGAGAAATTACCTTGAATATACACTCACCTAAAGGATTATTAGGAACACCATACTAATACTGTGTTTGACCCCCTTTCGCCTTCAGAACTGCCTTAATTCTATGTGGCATTGATTCCACAAGGTGTTGAAAGCATTCTTTAGAAATGTTGGCCCATATTGATAGGAAAGTCCATCTTGCAGTTGATGGATATTTGTGGGATGCACATCCAGGGCACGAAGCTCCTGTTCCACCACATCCCAAAGATGCTCTATTGGGTTGAGATCTGGTGACTGTGGGGGCCATTTTAGTACAGTGAACTCATTGTCATGTTCAAGAAACCAATTTGAAATAATTCGAGCTTTGTGACATGGTGCATTATCCTGCTGGAAGTAGCCATCAGAGGATGGGTACATCGTGGTCATAAAGGGATGGACATGGTCAGAAACAATGCTCAGGTAGGCCGTGGCATTTAAACTATGCCCAATTGGCACTAAGGGGCCTAAAGTGTATCAAGAAAACATTCCCCAAACCATTACACCACCACCACCAGCCTGCACAGTGGTAACAAGGCATGATGGATCCATGTTCTCATTCTGTTTACACCAAATTCTGACTCTACCATCTGAATGTCTCAACAGAAATCGAGACTCATCAGACCAAGCAACATTCTTCCAGTCTTCAACTGTCCAATTTTGGTGAGCTTGTGCAAATTGTAGCCTCTTTTTCCTTTTTGTAGTGGAGATGAGTGGTACCCGGTGGGGTCTTCTGCTGTAGCCCATCCGCCTCAAGGTTGTGCATGTTGTGGCTTCACAAATGCGTTGCTGCATACCTCGGTTGTAACGAGTGGTTATTTCAGTCAAAGTTGCTCTTCTATCAGCTTGAATCAGTTGGCCCATTCTCCTCTGACCTCTAGCATCAACAAGGCATTTTCGCCCACAGGACTGCCGCATACTGGATGTTTTTCCCTTTTCACACCATTCTTTGTAAACCCTAGAAATGGTTGTGCATGAAAATCCCAGTAACTGAGCAGATTGAGAAATACTCAGACCGGCCCGTCTGGCACCAACAACCATGCCATGCTCAAAATTGCTTAAATCACCTTTCTTTCCCATTCTGACATTCAGTTTGGAGTTCAGGAGATTGTCTTGAACAGGACCACACCCCTAAATGCATTGAAGCAACTGCCATGTGATTGGTTGATTAGATAATTGCATTAATGAGAAATTGAACAGGTGTTTCTAATAATCCTTTAGGTGAGTGTATGTCTGAAATAATATTTTAGTACTTTTACATGATGTTTGTACCATTTAGTCATTAACCATCTATGGTATGCAATATGATATAAATTAGGAAAAAAATATTTGTGGTGTTTTTCCCACTTTAAATTGGACACTATAACAATATCAATCAAAATGTTCATAATTTTCTTATCAATTATTTTTTTTAAAGTTTGTTGCCTCAAGGCAACATTGTATCACAACGGACAAATTGAAACATTTGACATTTTCATGTAAAAAAAAGAAATATATTTTTTGAAAACATCAATTTCTTTAACCAGACACTTGAACAAACACATTTATCCAGTTCTTAATGTATTACAAATTTCATATTTATTCAAAAGTAACATTTCAAATTCCGCTGTTGCTCTCCGGCACCAACATTGTACCAACACAAGTATTACCAAACCATATCAAGTTATCATATCAATTTATCATATCCATCTTCATCCTCATCTCCCTGCTGAACTGTCACTATGACCTCATTTTCCTCATTGCATGACACCTCATCCTCACCCTCATCAACTGGCAGTTGTGTTTTATACCTTTTTTTTTTAAACGTGTCATAATATGTGCAGTTATATGTGAATTACTATTCTTATAAGTGCATTACAAAATCATGCAAAAATGCAAATATATTTAGATAATTCGAACTCTTTTCCTTACAAATATTATAATATTTTTGTATCCAACCTATTATGTCTGGTATGGCCTTTTGCGATTCCATTATGGTACAATGGCAACACACAGGTTTTTTGTTTTGTTTTGTTATTTACTCTAAAACATTTGATGACATATAATGTAAAGTTCTTGAAAGTACTTTACTTCTCAGTGAAGGCGACTCATATTTTGTTTTTGTGGGAGATTAATTGGATGCAAATTAGTGAAAAATGCACTTTTCTTTGGAGAAAATATGGAGCCATGTGTGCACATGCTGAAAGAGGACACAAACTGGACCTGGTCATGTGACAACTTTTTTTGCACTTTCATTGATTAGTATTTGAGGTAGGTTTGACCAATAAATTTGTGTTTTATTTTATTAAAAAAAGAACTGAAGGCAACACCGTACCATAGAGGGTTAAACAAACATCTATAGTACAGGCTTACTTTTCAAAAATGTGTAAAACCCACATGCATGCAAAGACTACATTTCTAATAACCTGACACATATAACCTAGATTTTTAATAGAACTTATCTATTTTTTTTATCTTCACAGACATCCTAAATGACCCCTATGCATGAAAATGTACTGAAACCCGAACAACTCACTGATGCTGAATGGGGTTTGTTTGCGGATACCCTAGGTGACGCTGTTCGTAGAGACATTTCCAGCGCTTGATCTTTCCAGGTTCTATGCAGTTAATGCAGGGTAAGGCATCTCATCACGAATGCCTATAATGATCTTTCAAAACCTTTTCAGTGTGGGGAAAAATCCAGCACGAATAAATCCGCTTAGTGGACAGAATTAGAGGGGGAGGGTTTGGAGCCAGAGTAGGATTAAGGAAAATTGTGTGAAATAAAAAGCGAGTGATCACGAGTGACTGTCTGTTCGTGTCTGTTTCGGAAGGGAGGGAGAGCGAAATAGAGAGAGAGCGAGAGAGAGAGCGAGAGAGAGAGAGAGAGAGATTTTCATCCAAATCCATATCTATTTTTTAATCCTCGTCTGTGCATATACGTTGCTTGCAGCCTTCGCGAGGAGACTATTTCACAATGAAGCGCTTTTAAATCATCTTTACGCAATCTTCAACAACCTTACATACGTTCAAGTGCGCATTTGTTTTAAACTTCAATCTTCCCTCCGACACTTGGACAGCACCATGAGCAGTTTGTGGAATCGCATCCCTTTGGAATGGTGGGAATTACGCAGCGAGCTGCCGGAGAGCATGTAAACGCAAATGGAGTTTGGGATTTATTGCAAAATATGGGAAAGATGACCGTCCTGTCTTTGTGTTTTCTCTTGTGCGCTGATCTACTGCAAGTAGCTGTTGGTAAGTAATTGTTGTGCTGTGTTTTATTATACTCGTACGCGCTTTATAGTAGAAAACACTCTGCACACTTCACATTCTGCACAGCGTTTTGCATTCCGCACACATTCTCCTCAAGAAACCGCTGCACGCACATATTGAGACATCTTTCATATTTACTTAGATCAAGTTTGTCCGTTTTGTGCGAGACGCCGCTTAGTTTGGATTCTCCAAGAATAGCAAGGTTTCATCCGCGGTACTTTGGGGTAGTGTTGGGTGGGTAAGAGCACAGACACTGGGTGAATGTCATTTTTTCATACGGTACATTGTGAAACAGCAGGACGTAAATACATTCTGACGCCCAGGAATAAATGAGGCTGAACGTATTAGTGCCAAGAGCTATTGATTTGAACCCTGACAATGACTATTATTTCATAGTCAAATCTTATGATTAGTTGGCTACATATATGCATAATTCGATTACTTGTATTATCAGTTTGAAAAGATGCAAACACATTTGGCTTTTTATTTTATTTCTTTTTTTTAGATGAACCCAGACATACCTTATCCATGGGATCATCTCTCTCTCTCTCTCTCTCTCTCTCTCTCTCTCTCTCTCTCTCTCTCTCTCTCTCTCTCTCTCTCTCTCTCTCTCTCTCTCTCTCTCTCTCTCTCTATATATATATATATATATATATATATATATATATATATATATATATATATATATATATATATATATATATATATATATATTTATCTCACATGCCAAATTATGCTATTTTCACGATTTATTACAACATTTGTTTAAACTTATGTGGTTCAGATACAATAATATTTTGAGTTTCAATTTTTTAAACCAAATTCCTTCATTGTGTTAACTCAAATTTTCAATTTCAATGAACTCAAAATTGTGAGGCAACCAGGTTACTTACTTTTTTTAAGTTAAACCAATTTTTTTACAGTGCAGTAGAATAATGGAGTCATTTAAAAAACAAAATATATATATATATATATATATATATGTACATTATTATTTTCTTTTTATAGTGAATTTGACCATCAAAAACAAGGTTTGAACGTCGTTGAAGTTGAGCTCCAAAGTATATTACTTTTACAAGTATGTGTTTCAGAATTTCTAGTGACAACAAAGTTAGATTACAAGTTAGTCGGAGTGGGCTATATAACAATCATGAGAAGGTAACCATGACAACAGTAAACTGCGCTTTTCTATAAAATGCGTTATGTCGACAAAACCTGTACACATAAATTGTCTTTCCCTACATATTTGGGAAAATAAATACATATTGACATTTGGCAAACTGCTGTATGTAGCTTTTGCCATTATGCATTCCAGAAGTGTCTAATCACTAAAAGATTTTATTTAAAAAAGTAAGCCCTATGAAAGTCATTGAATAATTCTCACACTGACCCTATGTAATAGTAATGAATGCAGTTGGTTGCGCTGTATTCTTACTTTCTGTATCGATGTTAAACTTCAAACATGATTGACATTTGCTGTAAAAGAAGAAGAAGAAAAAAACCACTAGGCTACCAGGAACATATTGTAAATTCACACTGAATAGTTTCCCCTTGTTTGACTCTCATGAGATGTTTTTCCATCCCCAATCTTTCCATGCCTTGATTTACATAATGGACAGAGCATGTACTGTATGCTGTAACAGGCTGATATGTGGAGGAAAATTGAGATTTACTGAGAAAAGTTTTACTGCTGTGAGTTAGTGACATTTTTCATGGCTGATTATTTTATTTTCCTTAGCAAACAGTGAAAAAAATGTACACATTTTAAGCCTGTAGAATTTTTGGGTAATATGCTGTGAATTTGTTTATACATGGGGTCCCTGAGTTGACTGAAAGTCTGTATGGGATGTCCCTGGCTCTTTAAAGGTTGAAATCCACAGTTGTACTTGATGATTGATGCGTTCAGGTTCTAATCGCAGGATGACATCTGGCACGTTTATGGTACTCATCTTCACCCCCGCCCAACTGTTTTCATTCTCTCTGTACTGGAAGATTACATGTCGTCATGTAAAAACCCAACAAAGGAATTTAAATTAAGATAAAGTCATGATATAACTCCAGTGGTGTCCCGCAAATAATGCATTGCTGAGTGAAGCGATCATTCATAATTTCTGACTGTACTGGTGGTTGGCATGACCCATTTTAATACAGAAAACCTGAGAATTATGCAGGCTGGTGAGTGAGAGAGAGAGAGAATCATTTATTGTTGCATAAGCCATTAGGTCTCAAAGTTCAGCTGAGGTTGCGGTCAGAAAATGCGGTATGAACGGCCACAGTTAATGTACAGGAGATTGTTTTATGGTTCGAGTGCCATTGTCATCCCCCTGTTTACTTTTCGTCATCATTTCAGTGTCCTGCTGGTGTACAATTTTGCACATCATTTTACGATCAGCATTTTTGATGACAGCAATAAAATTAAGATTGACAACCGCATTGCTTTGCCATCTTTATTTAGGCTGTCATTCAATTAGCCGATATAAATGATTTGTATCATTTATTTACTGTCATGTCATTCAAAACTAGGGTTATTATCGTTAATGAAATTAAAATTAAAACCATAAAAAACTGTTGCTAGAAATTAACGTAAACTGAAATAAAAGAATATACAAATAAATTAAGTTATAGTTGGAAAGGCATCATTTCACATTTTATTTTAATTTAAATTGAAGTATTAAAATAACTACTACTAAATCAGAAAGAAAAAACAAATATATATACAAAAATAATAGAAATTACTTAAAAATGCTAAAACCTAATAGAAAAAATAAAAATGAATTCAAAATATTAGTAAAAACTATTATAGTTTAAAAACATATTTATCTATTTCATTGAAAACATTACCAAAACATTAACTTCTATGCAAATCCTCAATCATGATCTCTTTCAGTATAGACGAGGACAAATAATGATTTAAAATCACCATCAATCCAAATAAACAACTTCCCTTTCGGCTTCTTTTAGTAGTTAAAGACAACATCTCATACTTTAGAAAATGAACCCATCTTTCATCAAGGAGCTGTTTTGCCCTCCTGACATTACGGCTACCTCAGACTTTGGAAAAATCTTCTAGAAATATAGCTCATCTGGAGGTGCTGTTACTCCTAATGACCTTTTACTCCAGGAGTGACCCACATCATCACCCGCTACACCCCTCTGAGCTCAGGGCAGTGCTGGCTCTCCACAACTCAGCCATTCAACCCCCCTGTGGATTTCTCCATTTCCCCTTCTTAAGAGACTTCTTCCCTAACAGATCCATCATGATCAAGTGCACTAGCTGCAGTCAGAGACAGGTGTTGGCAATTGCAGCTTTAGTCTTCAATAATCACTCTTTGATTTCCTGCCTCCTTTAGAAGACCTAAATGTGACCTTCAGGAGCTTCTTTGTCACCCAATACAAACTCGAATCTTCCAAATGTTGTATTCAAAGGAAGACAAATGAGTACTCTTTCTGCTAACAGTCTAAATGCACACTTCTTGGCTCAGTTACAGTAAGTTCCATTGGGGGAGATGAATCTGAATCATCCACTTTGAATCTTTAGATATTACAAAGGAGCATGTCATCTGATCATGCAGTTACAGTAAAGAAATGTGATACATCGATTTAATTTTGATCTGATAACGTCGTTTGATGATGAAACATCAAAGCAAATACATTCAAATGCTGGTCTCTTTTAGCCAGAACTGAGTGTAGTCAGTCTTCTCTTTCAACAGTTTCATCAGCCACATTTCATAGAGCAGCAGTTCTCAACTGGTGGTTCGTGAAGCAATACAAATTGGTCACAGGTCTGTATTAATTACATTTAGGCATTTAGAAGAAGCTTTTATTCAAATGCATTCATTATATACATTTTAATAGCTAATGCTTTCCCAGGAAATTGAACCCAATGCTCTACTGTTTGAGCAACAGGAATGCTGTTATACAGCTGTAAGAAAAAGTATGTGAACATCTTGCAGAATCTGTGAAAATTTGAATAATTTTAACAAAATAAAAGAGATCATACAAAATGCGTTTTATTAATTTTTTTTATTTTATTTAGTGCTGTCCTGAATAAGATATTGTACATAAAAAATGTTTACATATAGTCCACAAGACAAAAAATAAATGAATTTACTCAAATGACCCGTTCAAAGATTTATGAACCATTGATTCTCAATACTGTGTGTTGTTACCTGTTTTTTGTTTTGTGATGGTTGTTCTTGAGTCCCTTGTTTGTCCTGAGCAGTTAAACTGACCAACGATCTTCAGAAAAATCCTCCAGGCCCTGCAAATTCTTCAGGTTTCGACCATCTTTTGCGTATTTAAACCCTCTGCAGCGGTGACTGTATAATGTTGAGATCCATCTTTTCACCATCAAGACAATTGAGGGACTCAAACCCAACTATTAAAAAAGGTTCAAACATTCACTGATGCTCCAGAAGGAAACACTATGCATTAAGAACCGGGGGGTGAAAACTTTTGAACAGGATGAAGAAATCCACATTTTTCTTATTTTGTTGAAATAAAATAAAAAATAATTGAGTTCTGCTCTACGGAAGCAACTGAAGATACGTACATGTTTCCCCAGAAGACAAATTAGGTAGAATTTACTATGATCTTCAAATGCAATAATTTTTCACCCCTCCCCCCTCTCTTAATGCATCATGTTTCCTTCTGGAGCATCAGTGAGTGTTTGAACCTTTTTTAATAGTTGTGTTTGAGTGCCTCAATTGTCCTCAGTGTGAAAATATGGATCTCAAAATCATACAGTCACTGCTGGAGAGGGTTCAAATACGCAAAAGATGCTGGAGAACTGAAGAATTTGCAGGACCTAAAGGATTTTTCTGAAGATTGTTGGTCAGTTTAACTGCTCAGGACAAAAAAGGGACTCAAGAACAACCATCACAAAACAAAAAAACAGCCGAGGATCATCCAGGGAACGACACACAGTATTGAGAATCAATGGTTCATAAACCTTTGAACCTTTGATCAACATTTGAATAAATTCATCTAAACATTGTAAACATCTTTTATGTAAAATATCTTATTCAGGACAGTACTAAATAATACAAAAAAACATGCATTTTGTATAATCTCTCTTATTTAGTTAAAATTATTCAAATTTTCACAGATTCTGCAAGCGGTTCACATACTTTTTCTTGCAACTGTAAGTGCAAACCCCCCCCAAAAAACAACAATTGTACTCGTTTTTCAATTTTTTTAAAAGAAAAATTATCTTATGTCGTTCCAAACCCATGACTTTCGTTTATCTTCAGGACACAAATAAAGATAATTTTTATGAAATCTGAGAGATTTCTGTCCCAGTGTCTCTATATTGAATGTCTGTTCACCCAAAACAGAATGGTTCAAAATGTCCATATAAAGAGATTCACCCAAAACAGTTCACCCAAAACAGAATGGTTCAAAATGTCCATTTCACAAGTTTACACATACATGAAATCAAATATAGTAATTTATGTGTATTTGGCATGCTGTCCGAGGGAGGGCTCCGAGCTCAAAATTTGGCCCCAACCAAGAGTTCTCTCCCTCTTTGACCGGGATAGAAACAGCCAAAAGTGATTGGGTGGTGGAGGGATGCTGTGAATCTTGTCTCGGCGGCTATATATACCAGCTTCCTCTTACACTGATTGGTTGATTACCTGAACGTGCTCCTCCCGAATATTGTTAACGGTTCAAAACGTCCATATAAGTGAAGTTCCTAAACATAATTTAAGGAGGAGCGAGCCCATCTAATCTTCCAATCCTTCTGAATTTCCAATCAATAGCCAACAGCATGACAGAAAATTATGTTATTAATCACTCACCCTCATGTCTTTCCAAACCCGTAACACCTTCGTTCATCTTGGGAACACAAATAAATAGATATTTGATGAAATCGGAGAGCTCTCTGACCCCACATAGACACCAACACAACGATCACTTTCAAGGCCCAGAAAGGTAGTAAATACATTGTTAAAATAGTCCATGTGACTACAGTGGTTCAACCTTAATTTTATGAAGCGACAAGGATACTTTTTATATTCTATTTTATAACAGATGACCCTGTGACACTTACAGTACATTTCAATCCAGTTTTTGAAACATAATGGAGCATTTTTTTTATTAAAATTCAGAATGGGAAGGAAATTTAAATGGTAAATTTTCTGCATTTCTTTGCTCAAAAAACAAACAAAAATAATGACTTTGTTCAACAATCTCTTCTCCTCTGCATGTGGTGCTCGGCCAATAGTGAGCCAACGTTCCACCATAGAACCCGGAAAGCCCTGCACTGTGCGAATAGCCCAACAACATGAATAGCGTAAGAGAGTGACAGAGGTTGAGTAAATACAGGTTCATTTAGTAGCAAAGTGAATTCTTGGCTGCTAAGAGCATGAAACCATTGAAATTAAAGAGACATTTAGAACCACAATTTTCCTTCTCGATTTTGCATATGGTTTTTGAGTTTGTGCATTCCATGATTATATTAATGAATGTTCTATTATTTCTGCTTCTGCGGTTTACATTGGAGAGGTGACAGAGCTCAGGGCTTCCCTAGCCAATGCTGCCATTTTTTAATAGCAAATGAAAACAAACATAATCCATCGGAATATTGACAGTTGTACCACACCAGCTGTGTTCCTATTTTCCTTGTCATACATAGAATGTAATGCTTTCTGCAAACTATATTCCAGCTTACTGGTGTACGCAGGTCGCTGTATTGTGTAAAAAGCTTTAAGGGCTTCAGTCAGCAGGGGAAGAATAGAAGAGCACATATTGAAAAAGGCTTGCTTATAGAAGGGTGGCATAGTGCATCAATACAATACTGCCTTTTTAGAGGTGTGTGTGTGTAAGTTTATGATGGATAAAGGGAGTACTCTCCTTTCTGACAACCAATGGAGAAAGTTGGATTGGTATGTTCGGTTTATTTCAGCTATATTTTCATCAGCAGCATTTATTAGAATTGACGATACTAGGTGCAGACTGCAGAGCTATTAACAATTATCATTGCAATGTTTATTTGTGTTTGGATGCTCGTATCTGTGCACCTGTGAAAATGATTCTGATTAATGAGCAGGCTGAGGTGATCTTTACTGGCATGCATGTCCTTTGACATGGAAATTGTCTCAAGTTGGGCAGCATTGTCTTTTGTTTTTCCCAGCATAAATTAAATTATTATATGCGTTGAGCTGTGGATTTGGCAGCCCTATGCTGAAAACTGATTACCTTTGACAATTTTTCATTTGCAGACAAAGCTATTGTCAACGCTGGGATTGATGTTTTGAAATTACAGTCAAATAAATTCAGTTTTAATTCCTCTAGCTGCCTCCGTTTCTCATAAAAGGCAAGGTCAGTGGCGGAACAGATGACCCCTGTGACACTTACAGTACATTTTAATACAGTGTAAATTGAAACACAATGGAGCATTTTTTTTTCTCATTCTAATTCAAAACTATGAATGGGAAGGACATTCAAATTTCTTTTAGAATTTTTTTTACTGGCCTTTGATCACATTGAATATTAACTAAGATTTCCCACCCAAAAAATGCTTTAACACAATGTACTGTCCAATTCAGCACAAGGATGTTTTTTATATTTGTGTCATTTAACATTGGTTATAGCTCTATTGTAGAGTTTACTGTATTTATATTATAAATGTATATACTTATATAATAAAAATCATATAGTTAGCACTTTGCAATAATTCATTTGTTAACAGTATTTAAATACATTAGAAGAACTAAAAATGATTTATTTTTATTTAGCCTTTTTTAACCAGTAGAGAACCTCACATTTACATGAGTGCCCTGGCCAAGATAGGCGGCTCAGTAATATAAATACACATAAAACAAACAACAATTCAACACACAATAAAATATAATTTAAAGTACAGCCTTATAAGCATTTGCAAATCACTAAATCTTTTTCTAGTGCACTTTAAAATTACTGAAAGACACCAAATGATTTAGCCTCAATTTCATTTGAAGAGAGTTCCAGTCTGAAGAGGCAGCTTATTTAAAAGCAGCTTTACCTAGATTAGTTCTAGCAGGAGGTACATGGATATTATAATAAGACTGTGAACCCAAAAACTAGTTACCAACTGGATTTTGTTAGCCTGGCTCCGTCCTCCTACATACTTCCGCTCAATTTTCATTTTCCTTCAGTACTGCGGTATAGTCTTAGGTTTTCTCCGAACAAATTTTTACCGGTCCAATCAGCGAACAGAGGGAGTGGCTGAGAATGATGACGCTGATGTTGTGCGCTAGTTTGAGTTGTAGTTCCGTAATGGCGGCAGAGAAAGATGCGAGCGAAGCCATTCATTCCGTTGTGGCACCGCTGCCGAATACCCAGAAGTTAAAGCCAGAGCAAGAACAATCTTTGCTGAGTTTTTTTGGTGGCCATGATGTTGTGTCCCAGGAAAAGTTAGTGGTGAAGGAGTTGGCTGAAGCCCTATTTGGGTGGTAATTGTTTCGCGTGCGGTCGGAAGGCATTGTCATCGATTACAGGGGCTAGTCAGTGATTTTATTCATTGCCGTCCGTCTCCCACCACCCGTGTAAAAATCCCCGGCCAGATTACCTACTGTTTTAGACAAACACCAAGGTTGTGTGGTAATTTAAATGCTGTCCGAATCCACATCTCTGAGTTTTCAAGAATATATCACTTCAAAATTCACTGTTTATATCCTTTTTGACCACTGCAGAGCACCGTACAGTTGTGCTTCGCTGTAATTTGGATGCATTTCTAGACTTGTATTTCTTTGAATGCTGGCAAGTATTTTCAAGAGCAATATATTTCATCATGCTCAAAAAATAAATGCAAGAAAAGCACGTAAACATTTGAATTGGGCCGTTATTTCATCAGCATTTATTCTTATCATACCAAGCATATGATATTTTATTTACAGTATACAATCATGTTATGGACCACGTTCCCGATAACAAAACTCTCCCCTCCACCGTGAATAAATCTCAATCTGAATGCACATGGTTTTATCACTGTGGTGGCTGCACGTTTATTTTTACGGACTTCCATGTGAGAAATAAAGGCGACGGATGACATACGTCACGACCAAACGTTAGCGATTGGTTATGGCAGATCCAGAGTGGCTCTTAGCAGATCCAATAGTTTTAAACTTCAGCAGAGTACCCGTCTTCAAGGAAGTTAACGCTTGTCAATGGAGAGTGGCCAGACTCTCTGTACAAATTAAATGTATGAGAGTCTGGTTGGACCAGGCTAGGATTTTGTTGGATCAAACAAAAAGGGTAGTAAAGGGTAGTAAAAAAAGCTGAAATTGTATCCATGCATTTTCCTTCGAACAGCAAAAGAAGACAAAGCAACTCTAATATATAATGCACAATGATGTGTAGAGAATTTACAATCCGTAATAAATCTTTAGGCACCATAATACACAGCATCCAGGGAGGTAGGAAGATAAGAAGCATGCTGATAGACTACATCCCTATAGTCCAGAATCAGTAAGAAAGTTGCAGACATTAAATTGCTAAACAACCCTCAATGTAGCCTGACAAGCCAGACCCACATCAAGATGTTGGGTCTGGAAACTCACCATTGACAGGGCTCAATCCGAGGGGCGGGATAAACGCTTGTCTTTCAAATTCCCTCTGCACGCGATTGGATAGCGCCATGAGCGCCACAACCAACCAGAGCGAAGAAGAAGGTGAAGCCGAGCTAACGTTAGTTGATAGACTTTCGCCGTGTCCGGTAGGCAAAACTTCGAACACATCTTCTTTTCTTAAGAATGACTTCAGTGCCGTTCTTTGTTCTTTTCTCAAAGAAAAGCTTAACTCCAAGTCTTCCAGAGTTCCAGAGGCGCGGCCAAAGCCGATTCAAAATGCCGCTGTTCATCAGCTTTGTTTACGAGTAGCACGCAGAACCTCCGCAACTCTGCCGTGACGTGCCGTCATTATGTTAAGCCCGCCCACCGACTCTACACACGCTGTGATTGGCCTGACCAGAGTTTGTTTTTTCCAGCTCTCAGGTCTACCAAGAGTTGCTAGACTACACTCGCAGCAAAATACATTTTCTGCCGCTAGGGTGCGTCTAGATTTCTAGGCTACCCTCAATGCACACCTTGGCAATAGAATCGTCATTGGCTAGTAATATTTTTAGTTTACTCACCAGACTGATATAGCTACTATATATAATTATTATTGCTGCCAAAGGATTAAATCGCATCCTAAATAAAAGTTTGTTTAACTTTAACATTAACTTTTATTTTGGAGGTGATTAATCACAATCTTTTGACAGCACTAATACATATGATTCCACCCAATCAAGCATTATATTATGCTATTATGATTATCAAGCACTACAGAACATTAGTAATTAGAACTAAAACTTAATCATGTATGAATGCATATTTGTCATTTTAACTGAACTTAGGACTGGTGGTGGTACTCATTCAGCCTTTCTGTAAAAAAAAAAAAAGATTATAATAATTTGTATTATTAACAATATAGCTACAACAACACACTAATAAATGATGAGGTGCTGTGTTCATGAATATTAATCATGTTATCTGTGCTGATTTGCTGAAATCAAAACAAGGACAGTACATTTATGCATTTGGCAGACGCTTTTATCCAAAGCGACTTACAGTGCACTTATTACAGGGACAATCCCCCTGAAGCAACGTGGAGTAAAGTGCCTTGCTCAAGGACACACTGGTGGTGACCGCTGGGATCGAACCAGCAACCTTCTGCATATCAGTTAAGTGGTTTAACCCACTGGACCACCATCTCACAGTAATACACTCACCTAAAGAATTAGTAGGAACATCATACTAATACTGTGTTTGACCCCCTTTCGCCTTCAGAACTGCCTTAATTCTACGTGGCATTGATTCAACAAGGTGCTGAAAGCATTCTTTAAAAATGTTGGCCCATATTGATAGGATAGCATCTTGCAGTTGATGGAGATTTGTGGGATGCACATCCAGGGCACGAAGCTCCCGTTCCACCACATCCCAAAGATGCTCTATTGGGTTGAGATCTGGTGACTGTGGGGGCCATTTTAGTACAGTGAACTCATTGTCATGTTCAAGAAACCAATTTGAAATGATTCGAGCTTTGTGACATGGTGCATTATCCTGCTGGAAGTAGCCATCAGAGGATGGGTACATGGTGGTCATAAAGGAATGGACATGGTCAGAAACAATGCTCAGGTATGCCGTGGCATTTAAACGATGCCAAATTGGCACTAAGGGGCCTAAAGTGTGCCAAGAAAACATCCCCCACACCATTACACCACCACCACCAGCCTGCACAGTGGTGAGGCATGATGGATCCATGTTCTCATTCTGTTTACGCCAAATTCTGACTCTACCATCTGAATGTCTCAACATAAATCGAGACTCATCAGACCAGCAACATTTTTCCAGTCTTCACCTGTCCAATTTTGGTGAGCTTGTGCAAATTGTAGCCTCTTTTTCCTATTTGTAGTAGAGATGAGTGGTACCCGGTGGGGTCTTCTGCTGTTGTAGCCCATCCGCCTCAAGGTTGTGCGTGTTGTGGCTTCACAAATGCGTTGCTGCATACCTTGGTTGTAACGAGTGGTTATTTCAGTCAAAGTTGCTCTTCTATCAGCTTGAATCAGTCGGCCCATTCTCCTTTGATCTCTAGCATCAACAAGGTATTTTCGCCCACAGGACTGTCGCATACTGGATGTTTTTCTCTTTTCACACCATTCTTTGTAAACCCTAGAAATGGTTGTGCGTGAAAATCCCAGTAACTGAGCAGATTGTGAAATACTCAGACTGGCCCATCTGGCACCAACAACCATGCTATGCTCAAAGTTGCTTAATTCACCTTTCTTTCCCATTCTGACATTCAGTTTGGAGTTCAGGAGATTGTCTTGACCAGGACCACACCCCTAAATGCATTGAAGCAACTGCCATGTGATTGGTTGATTAGATAATTGCATTAATGAGAAATTGAACAGGTGTTCCTAATAATTCTTTAGGTGAGTGTAGATGAGCACCAGCCAATGAGATTGCCGTTTGCGCATTAGTCCCACCCACTAACGCAGAAACCGCATATCTCCTGGTTGTTCTTAACAGCTAAATAATTCCAAATCAACTAATTTTGACAGGAAAATACAACAAAGAATATCGTTTACATATTAGCTAAGCGATGGCGAGATATGCGCCTTCACACTAGAGTTTAAGGTACGTCAAATACAAGAATGCATCCGTTGAGCTAAACTGAAATAGACAGATCGCTTGACGGAGAGCGGAACTCTGTTTCTCTGAGTGTTCAGCGAGTGAAAATATATCTATGCTAAACTTATTCTTAGCCTCTAACATACTAGCACACTAGCATATGCAAGTGATTTACTTGGGTTGCTAAAGCATTATAGTTAAAGGTTCACCCAAAAATGAAAATTCTGTCATCATTTGCTCAACCTCAAGTTGTTCCAAACCTATATATATTTATTTTTCCTGTTGAACACAAAATAAACATTTTTGAAGAATGTTTGTAACCAAACAGTTGTGGTGCACACAACTGTATTTTTGTATTTTTTCCATTTTATTTTTTCATACTCTGGAGAAGTCAACAAACATAAAAAAAATTGATAAAAAGATTATTTAAAAAAATTATCAATAAAATTATAAATAAATAAAGATGCTAAAAAAAAATATATAGCTTGGAAGTTTGTGAACCCCTTGCAGAATCTGCAATAGTCGTGGATCATCTAGGTAACAACACACAGTATTAAAAATTCACGGGTATATAAACCTTCATTTGTATAAATTCAGCTATATTTTAGTCTTGACTATATGGAAACGTCTTTTATGTAAAATATCTTATTCAGGACAGTACACAATAAAAAAGTAAAAATAATTGTGTATGATTCCTCTAAAATTATTCACATTTTCACAGATTCTGCATGGGGTTCACAAACTTTCAAGCAGCCCTGTATATATATATATGTATATTGTTTACCATTTAACAAAATTAGTTTCTCACGCTACTGTTCGTGTCATGTTTTGCCGAGCGACTCAATGCTCCACAGGTTTGTTCAGGGGCAGCAGTGTTTCCTGTCTCCTCACCTTGTTTAGATAAGTGGTTGTGTAAATAAATGACAATTGCAGAGAGTAGATACAATCTGAAGCTCTTCACCCATTTTCTCTGAGCTCATCTCTCATCACAGTCTCTAATGCAGAGGATGTGCATCTCTTCAGCTGAATCATGTTATGAAGGGCTCTCAACATGACAGACAAACAAAAAAAAATGTCAAGATGTGTTTTATGGATATACATATGTCTGCGACGTAGATTAGCTGAATGACTTGATGTTTTCCATAATCATACATTTACACCACGGCAGTATCATGCAGCAAATGGTGCAGATGAGTCTTTATATGGCCACCGTATGCAAAAATTCAATACGCAAAAAGTTGACTAATGTACATTCAGTTGACAAAATAATAAATTGTATTATCGTTTAGGGCACTGACATCACCAGGATTCAGCAGATTGAGGCGAGCAAGATCATTTAAGCGATCAGCTACTTCAGGCTGTGTTCTCTTGTGCTCCGCCATCTCACAATGCGATCAATGTTGTATTAAAAAAAACATAGGACTGGTGGGAAATGTGCTTTTATACACCTTTATTCTACATGTAATGGGGTTTATTTTGGTGGGTGAACTGTCTTTATGGTGTTAAGAGAGCGAAAACTATGTTTTGTTTTTTTGTTTTTAACCTCCGCCGGTCGTGTTCTAAAACATTAGAGAAAGACAGTCTTATCAGCTTGCCACTATAAATCATTATTTTTCTGCACGAAACAAGTGAATTTTGCCAAGATATTTTTTAGAAATGATAGACAAGATGTTATAGAATAATTTAATGAAAACCCAATTTTGACAAAAAATGGATATTCAACCTATTCTTCGACCTAGCTGAAAACGTTCCAGCGCAACATCCAACGGTTTTCCCAGATCGCATCACATATGGCCAGTTGGTTTGCCTGTTTTTTACCTGGTATGAGAAAAATACATATTTGCTTTTTTAAATGACACACCAGCTGACAGTCTGCAGTTGGGACAGCTGTCGGGCTAGTTTTTAGTAGCTCTGGTCGGGCTCACATTGGCGCTAGTTCGCCCAATTCAGCATTTTGAATCGGCGTCATGTGAGAGAGTTCACTCTGATTGGCTGTGCAGTTTAGCGAACATGTCAATGCATGAGAATAGACCTTATTCACAGCAGTGCCATCTTTGATTTTTAACGGGAATGAAAGTGAGTCTGTGAGGGACAGACACAAATCTCTTCAGTGGGTTTTACTATTATTTAATGTGATTTAGGAATGTTCTACTAGCGTAACACTGCAAAAATATCTTTCAGTTGAAAATACGGTAAGTCTATCCCTCACAGCCTCGCTTTCTGTCATGACGCTTCTCTGAATAAGGTCTATAAAAGCAAAAAAAGCGAGCAAACAAGTCAGGACGGCACAGACAGAAGGCTGTTCTAATTTTATGCCATTTTATCTGAGCATTCTAATCAAAATCGTAAGCAACCGCTATACTTTGTTTACTGTCTGCTTTTTTTTATGACTAATGTAGACTACTGATACCTGCAGGTACAGTTATTTCCTTACACACAGATGCAGAGCACATGTGCTAGTTGGCAGTCAGCTGTAGTCTTTGCAGTGTTTTAAGTGCAGCTTTTTGTCCAAGATGCAGCCAAAGCGAGGCGACAACACATTCGGCTTATGCATTTCTTGGAAATTGAACCCAAGACCTTGAGATTGTTAAAAACCACACTCTACTGTTTGAGCTACAGGATCCCACTTTGAAATTTAAATGAAGCCAAAGTGGGATTAATTGTTGTGTATTGTGACTAAATTGCACTTGTACACTTGATGATACAGTATTGTGTCCCTTGACACATAGTGGCTCAGTGGGTAGCATGAAAGTTGCTAGTTCGAGTCTTGGCTGGGCCAGGTGATGCAGAGTTAGCATGTTCTTTTAGTTTTGTAGTGTCAAGCTCAGTGACAAGCTTAGACTTTAGAAATAGATTGCATGCTATTTCATGCAATTTGACTTATTTACACTGTTAAAGAGTTGGATTATCATGCTAAACATGGGCAAAAAAAAAAAAAAAAAACGAGTTGGACATAATGCAGAGTATTTCAGTGCCAAATACACTCGAATATGTTTTGGAAAGTTTTTTCCGAGCATGGCTCTGTATGACGTCATAAAGGGTGGAATTGCTTGTATGGGCACTTCTCCCGGATGAGCGAGTGCGTACATCAACCAGAGCAAGAGCAAGAGCACACCCATCAACAAGCTTCGTTCGTGTTACGGGAGCCATCTGCAACGCAGTCTTTTTTTTTTAGACCACGAAATCAACAATGTCATTAAAGAAGTGTGTTTTTGGTTGTGAGGGAAAGACAATCTTGTTCAGCTTCCCAAATAACCCAGTGTTAAGGGAACAGTGGATGCAGATTGTTTTTACAGCGCAGCCACGGAGATCTGCAAGTGTGTTTGTTTGTTCCAAGTCCTGAGTCAAAACCGCAGGTGGTGAGTGAAACTGCATCAGATGTCTGTGTTTTGTTGGCAATCGGCGCGTAAGTGCAATGCAAACAACACGGACGTATAGTGAATCGAATGTTTTCTAGGGATAATGACATGAAGTATTGTGTTTGTGTGTGTGTGTGCTTGTGACTCGGCTCTTTTCAGAAAGAATCGCTTAAGCGTATCTGTCTTTTCTAAATGTGATAAAACTAAAGACTCTTCGGATATATGAAGGATGCAATACTACTCTATAGGTACTTAAGATTAACGTGAGGCTGTGTGTGTTATGTACCCTTTAAGTAGCTTTTATAAACGTGCCTTTTATTAACATTACTGGTGTTCATCTTGAGACAAAACAATGGCACTGACCGACATATTTTTAGATATGCTAGTGCAAATTGCCTTAAATTAAAACAGCTCAAAATGCATGGCACTCTAGGACTAGGCTTAAATCTTGTCTGTGAAACTGGGGGTAGATCTCCTAGTTTTTAGCAGCAAATGTTGGAATTAAATGCTATTTTATGTTTTTGTAAGCAAATGAAATGGCTGTTTAACATTTAATGTTCATTTATGATGGAGGTTTAGTTTCCCCCACAGTCCAAAGACATGCAGGATAGGTGAATTTCAGACACTAAATTGTTTGTCAGTTTGGCTCCATCATCCCAAAAATGCGGTTTGAAAATGGATGGATGGATATTATGAATAATCCAATAACATACTATAATAACATGTCTGCTAAAATCACACACAGAATAACGGTGACAATATCCATCTTTCTCCAGCAATCCCAGCATAAATTCTGCTAAATGACTTGCATCATAGTCTCCCTTTTGCTCTTAATAAGGTGTAAAATGAGTTTATGCATCGGTTTCTCAAGGTTATTGTGCTGTATATTGATTTTATTCTCTTACCGCATTCATTTGAAATCCCGAGAAGTCAAAGTTCATACTTGAGCTTCTCAGTAATGAACCTCTAATCATCTTGATTCTAGTATTGCTTGGAAATCCCTCTGTTACAGGAGTGGACGCAGCGTTGGCAAAAACACAGCCATTTACTCACTGATTACCAAGATTACTTTTCCTTTTATCTCCGTACTTGTGAAGACCATTCAAGCTGTGCTTTCCAGTGAACGAGAACTTATCTTGACGTATTGGATAACATTTTTTTTGTGGTCTTTTAAAACAAAGATGATTATACACATTTAAAGGGTCGCTAACAAAAAGCAAACGCTCAGCTGTTAGCATGGTTCTTGAAAGGTAAAGTGGTGAACACAAGCCAAAAGAATTATCATCAATCTTAATGGTTGGAAGCAGGTTCAGGGGTCAATACGCAGAGAACGTCTCAGAGAACGTCTCGGGTTATGTATATAACCCTTGTTCCCCGAGAAGGGAACGAGACACTGCGTCATCGTGTGATGACACTTTGGGAACGCCCTCAGCGTTACGCATCTGAAGTATGAATGAAATCAAGCCAATCTGATTGGTGGTGCGTCATGACGTAGTAGATGATGGCATACCCGGAAGATACAAAGGGACGCCGATGCAAACACACGGCAGCTTTTCCGTGATGAAGCGAGCGCTCTGACCGTGATGGGTGTGGCGACGAGACGCAGTGTCTTGTTTCCTTCTCGTGGGAACAAGGGTCATATACATAACCCGAGACGTTCCCCTTCGAGGGAACTCGCACTGCGTCTTCGTGTGATGACACTTTGGGAACGTTAATACCCACTATGCCACACCGACATCACCCACATCCTAGTGTGAAGCTGGAGACCAGGCACACTTAGGACGCAAGCACTCTAGCACCAGGTGTCACCGTGAGGTGCAGACTATAAAAATGAATGAAGGTGTGCGGGGTGGCCCACCCGGCCGCCTCACAAACCTCTTGAAGCGAGGCACCAGAGAGGAGGGCCACCGAGGAGGCCATGCTCCTGGTGGAATGAGCCCTCACAGCCATGGGTGAAGGCAGATTGCGCACCCTATAAGCTGTGGCAATAGCCTGGACGATCCAGTTGCTGATCATCTGAGTAGACGCAGGTAGCCCTCTCTTGGGTGAGCCAAAGCACACCAACAATTGGTCTGACCTTCTCCATTGGGAAGACTTCTCCAGATAGATTTTAAGCGCTCTGACAGGACAGAGCAGGTGAAGTCTCCCCTCTTCCACCGTCAGGTGTGGAGGAGGATGGAAAGCCTGAAGAACCAAAGACCGAGCCACCTGAGATGGCACCTTGGGTATATAACCCAGTCTAGGGTGCAAGATGGCCTTAACTCCGCCAGGGGCAAACTCCAGGCAAGTTGGCGTAACTGCCAAGGCCTGGAGGTCTCCCACCCTCTTGAGAGAGCTAATGGCAAGGAGAAAGGCCACCTTGAGGGTCAGGTTCTTCAGCTCAGCCTGCTCCAGTGGCTCGAAGGGGGCCTCAGCCAGCCCTTCAAGTACCACTGCCAGGTCCCAGGTTGGAACTCTGGAATGAGCCGCCGGCCTCATCCTCCGGGCCCCACGGAGGAACTGTACAACCAGAGGGTGCTTCCCCAAGGGTCCATCACCTAGAGGTGCGGGGAAAGCCCCAAGGGCAGCCACGTACACCTTCAGGGTGGACGGGGTAAGACCATAAGAGAAGCGATCTTGGAGGAACTCCAGCACTTAAGCCACTGGGCAGTTAACTGGGTCCACCTCACGCTCTCTACACCAAGTGGAAAAGACGTTCCACTTGAGGCTGTACAGTCTCCTGGTTGAGGGAGCTCTAGAGCTTGAGCATGGTCTCGACTACCTCTGCTGACAGGCCCGCCTCTAAGTACTGAGCCCCCTCAGGGGCCAGACCCAGAGGCTCCATAACTCCGGCCGGGGGTGAAATATGATACCCCTGCCTGCGAAAGCAGATCCCTCCTCAGAGGTAGAGCTATAATGTCTGAGAACCATGCTCGAGTGGGCCACCGGGGTGCTACTAAGAGCAGGCTGATGCCCTCCCGGCAGACCCGCTCCAGAACTCCCAGGAGCAGAGCGATTGGGGGAAAAGCGTACAGACGGAGCCTCGGCCACATCTGCACCATGGTGTCCAGCCCTAACAGGGCTAGATCCCTGAGAGAGAACCACAGTGGACAGTGGGACGTCTCTCGAGACGCGAACAGATCCACTTCCACTGGGCCGAATCTCTTGCACATGGTCTCCACCACCTCTGGGTGGAGCCGCCATTCCCCGGGCCTCAGCCCCTGCTTCGACAGGACGTCTGCTCCCTGGTTCTGGTCCCCGTGATATACATCGCTCTGAGAGATGATAATTTCCCCTGGAACCACAGGAGGATTTGATGCGCCAGTCTGCATAGAGGGCGCAAACTCAAACCCCCCTGGTGGTTGAGATACGCGACAACAGAGGTGTTATCCGAGCGTATCAGGACATGGTGGCCGCGGAGGTCCGGGTAAAAGCTCCTGAGAGCTTTGTAGACCGCCAGAATCTCCAGGCAGTTGATGTGCCGGGTCTCCAACAGACCTCTTGCAAAGCGGCCGTCCATGACCGCGCCCCAGCCAGTGAGGGAAGCGTCTGTTGAAGCGGCTCTACGGCAACATGACGCTCCCAACACTGGCCCCTGGGACAGGAACCAAGGTTTCCGCCATATGACGAGGGAACGAAGGCATTTGCACATTACCCTGATCATACTAAACGGATTTCCCCTCGGGGAAAACCCCTTGGCCCTCAGCCACCACTCATGTGCAGCAGGCCAAAAGGTATCACGTTGGCTGCTGCTGCCATGAGTCCCAGCAGTCTCTGAAACTGCTTCACAGTGAGGCTGCGGCCTGGCTTCACTCTTGAGACCATTGCCAGTATGGACTCCACGCGTGCGGGGGATAACTGAGCCCGCATCGACGTGGAGTCCCAAACGACTCCCAGGAACGTAGTCTCAGCCCCAAGCACCTTATATGGGCCAGAACGACATCTGCCATCTTGCGCAACCTGGCCAAAATGAGCCAGTCGTCTATGTAATTGAGTATACGGATGCCCTGGAGTCTCAGAGGAGCCAGTGCTGCATCCATACACTTCGTAAAGGTGTGAGGGGAGAGTGCCAGGCCGAAGGGAAGAACCCGATATTGGTATGCTTCGCCCCGAAAGCTAACCTCAGGAACTTCCTGTGACATTGAAGGATGGAAATATGGAAGTATGCGTCCTTTAGATCTATCGTGACGAACCAGTCCTCAGACTAGATCTGACTCAATATGGCTGGAATTGTGAGCATCTTGAACCTGTATCTCCTCAGAGACCGATTCAAGAGCCTGATATCTATTATTGGACACAACCCCCCATCCTTCTTGGGAACAATGAAGTACCGGCTGTAGAACCTGGACTCCCTGTCTGCCAGAGGAACCTGCTCTATGGCTTCCTTGGCTAACAGGGCTTGTACTTCCTGTTCCATAACCCGAACCTGCTCGGGGCCGACCACAGTCTGGACCACTCCCTGAAACTTCAGGGGAGGGGAACCGAACTGAAGCCTGTAACCCCGTTCTATAGTCCGCAGGACCCAAGTAGACACACTCGGAAGGCGAAACCACGCAAGGCTGGTCTCGGGTGTTAAATGAGACTCGTTCTCGACCCCCTGAAGTGGCTGACCGGCAGGGAGAAGCCGAGAACGGAGCTCTATGGGTGCACACGCTCGCTGGCCAGTCGCAAGTCCTTCCGGAGGCGATGAAGGCAGTGAGCGCGCGCGGGAAACCAGTGAGGCTTGAAGCGTCATCGACGGCAGGATCCCAGCACCGATTTCCCGAGAGTTCCGGGGGGAAAACGACCTCGGTCGTTCCACCCCGGGGGGGGACAGCTCTCCGCAGCTAGGACCGCTTTGTGGTAGCCTTCTTCGCCTGAAGGACGGTCCTCAGATTGACCCTAGGCTCTGAAGGCTTACCATGAGAGCGCTGCCTCTTTTGCCAAGCTCCCTCAGGAGCGTGAAATCGGGGAATCGAGGAGAAAGTGTTTCTCTCTCTCTCTCATCCCCGACAGGTTTAACCAGAGATGTCTCTCCGCGACCACCTGACCAGCCATGGAGCGGCCGAAGTTGCGGGCCGTCTCCTTGGTGATCCGGAGAGACAAATCGGTGGCCCTCCACAGCTCAAGGAAATCGTCCGGAGACGGACCCTCCCCCTCGTCTAGCTCCTTGAGGAGGTTGGCCTGATAGGCCTGCAACACCGCCATAGTGTGCATACAGCTACCAGCCTGCCCAGCCGCCATGTAAGCCCTACCCACCAACGCCAAAGTATCACGGCATGGCTTGGTGGGTAGCACCGGGGCCTTAAGGGACGAAGCGGCCTCGGGAGAGAGGTAGCTCGCGAGAGCATCCTCCACCCGAGGCAGCGCCCCATAACCCCGCTCGGCCGCCCCCAGCACATTCCCAAAATCAAGTGCTTGGGGGGAGGAAAGTCTGGTCGAGTAGGGTTTTTCCCAGTATCTACACAACTCATTGTGCAGATCCTAGAAAAATGGCAGGCCCTGGCGTGGAGGTTGAGACCCGCGCTTGAAGAACCTTTCATCCAGCTTACTGGGCGGCTGGATTTCAGGCTCCTCCTGTGGCCATTCAATGTTTAATTTGGCCACAGCGCGGGTCAAAACCTCCACTAGCTCCTCCTGAGTGGGTGTGTGACGCGATGGCTGAGCTTCCACGTCCCTCACCTCGATGCTCCGCTCATCCGACTCCTCGGAGCCGGACAGCTGAAGCATCGGGTTCTCCGCCTCACGGGAAGAAGCCGCATCACGGGCTTCCGCACGGGGCGGGAGAACATCGGAAAGGGAAAGTGCCTCAGCAGTCCCATATCCCGTCGTGAGGTCCCGTTGCGATCCCCATGATCTGCGGCGCCGGCCGTGCCTCAGCAGCGGCGGGCCCAGATCCTTGGGGCTCGCGGGCTTGGCCGGTCTCATCGAACACGGCCAGCCCTGAGCGGCAGCAAATCACACTCGCTACAGGCGGCTCCCTCGAGAGCCGCCCTAGCGTGCTGCATGCCCAGGCATCGCACACACATTAGATGTGTGTCCGTGCCCGAAAGGAAACGTGGACACGAATGCACACATCTCCTAAATTGAGCCATCTCACTTTGTTTTTTAAACGTTGGTAGACAAACAACACCAAATAGACAGAGACAATACACAAAGCGCTTCAGCTGAAGAGCGAAAAGCTGTGTGTTTGCATCGGCATCCCTTTGTATCTTCCGGGTATGCCGTCATCTACTATGTCATGACGCACCACCAATCATCCAAGCATCCAAGGTAAAAAAAAACACTGTTGTTTTTCATAATATACACTGCAGCATCACCTTAAAGGAACACTCCACTTTTTTTTAAAAATAGGCTCATTTTCCAACTCCCCTAGAGTTAAACAGTTGAGTTTTACTGTTTTCGAATCCATTCAGCCGATCTCCGGGTCTGGTGGTAGCACTTTTAGCATAGCTTATCATAGATCATTGAATCTGATTAGACCGTTAGCATCTCACTCAAAAATGACCAAAGACTTTCGATATTTTTTCTATTTAAAAATTGACTCTTCTGTAGTCGGCTGAATGGATTCAAAAACGGTAAAACTCATCTGTTTAACTCTAGGGGAGTTGGAAAATGAACCTATTTTCAAAAAAAAGTGGTGTTCCTTTAATCCTCACAGTGTCTGAAACGGTTCAAACAAGGATTCAGTCTCTCTAAACCCCTCCTTTCTGAGAGCCTATTCTGCTCTGATTGGTCAGATGGCCCAGTCTGTTGTAATTGGTCTACTGCTTACAGTATGTTTCGAAAACAAAACGGCCATTACCATATTTGAATTTCAGCTTAGGAGGCTTCCTCGTCACTTGTATACACAGCGATATGAATAGTAATGATGGTGTCAGCTTTACCGTATCAATTCAAGCCTAAGTTCTCACCCTTGCATTCAAAGTGGATTTGCTTTCGCAGTGAAAAAAAAAATATATATATTTTCGACATGTCGACAACACAAACCAAAGTTATCCAGGCCTCAGCTACAACAACAGTGTTTAAGGGCGGGTTAAAGTAGATTGAATGCGGGCAGCCCTAAATGGGAATTATACAAATTCTTTACAAACATAGGTTCAAGCAAATAAGTAAGGCTGGATTACTGAAGTCTTGTTTCAGGCAGTCCAGAAATTGGTTCTTTGTTTTGGGAGACAATAACGCCATTTATCTTTGAAACTTTGCAGACCTTTGACATTCACAACTATATTACACACTACATGAAAGGTAATATCTGAAAAATCATGATCGGTCTATGTTGCTACATTAGGAAACGTAAGAAACAGCTCTTTTTCTTGACGGCCAATCTCGCCACGGTAAGGTTGTGCTGAAGGAAGGTTGTGGCGGCTGTATTAGTTGAGAATTTAAGGATTGTGATCCGTGAGCTGATCTGAGGCTTTCCTCTGTCCTGTTTCTGCCTGCCTGTGACAGCTGGGCTCGACTCAGAGGAAGTGAGAATAGATATTGGCAGGAAAGAAGAATGTGCCAACCTTTCTGTCCACCAATCATTGGCCATTGGCACGGTGCCTTAATCGCTGCTCGCATTAAACGATTAGACAAGAAAAAAGGGATATCATTAAGGTGTGCATGATATATGGTTTATATCTTTAAATTGACAGTTTCTTTATGCTACATATGATTTGCTAGATGCCATGTGGGTTTTGCTCTCTGAATTCATATTTTTCATGTGACGTCACACTCTTATAGGAAAACAAGGCTTTCCTCTGCGGCTGGCCAGCCATTTTTACCAGGTTTGTACTAATGTAAAGACAGAGATATTAAAAGACCAAATTCAATACTGATGATGCATACTTTACAGGCCAGCAGATGAACATAGAATATAAATGCAACACAAGTTTCTCCATCGAAAACATTTTATAAAGGCACATTGCGTTCATATTCCGGGCTCATCTGCTCGCCTGTATATAGTATGCATATATTAATCGGGGAGAAAATTAATCGTAGATGAAGGTTTTAAGCACAGGTTAGAATTGTAATCCCTGATTTGTTAATCTGTGTTGAAAATTAAGTGGTGCAACACAACTCGATTTCAAATAAAACACAGATCAACAAATTAGCGTTAAACTTTGCTTAATTTAATCCTTATTGGTGTAACTCTCCCTAAGTGTTTTTCACATTAAGTGTTTAAGAACGTTCCGCTGTTTTTAGTGACTAAAATACTGCAGCAGGTGCTGTATATGGTTCACAAGTGTCCAAAACTTGCATCTTGTTCACGTATTTTTGTTTTTGAGATGGAAATTTGACTTGCACTGCAGTTCTATGGTTGTTTTGCCCTCTAGGGCTCCGCGACAGTCACGTGACTGAAAACTATGATTTCAGGTTAGTGTAGACACATCCACAGTGACTCTGAATGCCCCGAAACCCTTGTATTAATACAAGAGTGACAACAGCACAAACATAAAACGATCTTGCAAATTGTGGTTTCTATTGAAGATTTTTAGCCATTCCCTCCCTTTACAGAAAAAGCAATGGACTGCAAGTGATTGGCCAATTTTAGAAGAATAAAATCTTTCTGGCTCTGGATTTCGTACATGTTGTGTTCACAGTATGCTGGCCTTAATCATTACATTTGCTTTTGTTCTGTTGACAGTGCAGTTATTGCTCTTCCATTTCCATTTTGGCATGAAGATTGATAATTCCCTTTTCCAAGCCTCAAACGCCAGTTTATTGCAATTAACCACACAAAAATGAAAGGTTTTCTGAATTGCTTTTGTATGATTGTTTCATTTTCAACTCTGCCATACCATGATGTGATGGTCATTTTTGTCTGGATTTATTAAATTGTTAAAAAAATGCTTAAAATAATAATACAAATATTTTATTTATATATTTGTTATGTATTATAAGCTTAGTTTGGCTCAACCTTTTTTTATTTTTTTTATTTAAACATTTCTTATATATTATTTCTATAACTATAAAATTATTTAATAGTTTGATTTAAACATTTGATTTAATATTTAATTATAATTTCTGTCATCACAGAAATTAGGGCTGGGCGATATGGACAAAAATCATATCTCGGTCTAATTGTTATCTTGCTCCTCTGCTCCTTTGATGGAAAATTAAGCAATATCAGTGTCCGTTTTCAGGCCTTCCCGCCCTTTAAAGTCTCTCCAGCGCTGGAAAGATTCCTCAATATTAATGCGGGTGCTACCTCTTGCCTAATCGTATCCCTTTCTTTCTTTCTTTCTTTCTTTCTTTCTTTCTTTCTTTCTTTCTTTCTTTCTTTCTTTCTTTCTTTCTTTCTTTCTTTCTTTCTTTCTTTCTTTCTTTCTTTCTTTCTTTCTTTCTTTCTTTCTTTCTTTCTTTCTTTCTTCAATATATTTAATGATAGGCTGTATGATATTGATATTGTAGGCATTTAACAATCTGATAGGTTTGCACTGAAGGTGTTATGTGTGTTACCCTGTTGGATGCTTAAAATAATACAAAAGTCTGTGCTTTTCCATCTAACCCTCAATATAATATCATTGTTTTATCAGATTGTCCTTTCAGGAAACAATTCCATAATACAACTGTGGTTGTTGCTGTTCTAGTTGTTGTCTCCATAAATATATTTTTTTAACATTCACCAGATTTAGCTTGCAGGTAAAATATACACTTAAAGGTGCAGTGTGTAGTATTTATGAGAATCTATTGACAGAAATGCAATATAATATACATAACTATGTTTTTAGTAGTGTATTAAGACCTTCAATAATGTACCGTTATGTTTTTATAACCTTAGAATGAGCCATTTCTATCTACATACACCGTGGGTCCCTTACAGTGAAATTGCCATTTTGCGCTGTCATGTTTCTACAGTAGCCCTAAACGGACAAACTTCTCTACAGAGCGCTAGTCACTCTCTGCTTGTCCTCCGACGACATGTTTGTCCTGTGTCGGCCCCCGTAGCTTCTCTATGTGGTTCGAAAGGGAGGGCTGAGCGGTGAGTGATTGCAATTCACAACCTCACCACTAGATGCCGCTAAAATTCACACACTACATCTTTATGTGAAACAATATGTTTATTGTCTTTGGAGAGTTGTTATGGTACTAAGTATAGAAAAGGTAAAAATGGCGAGAGGCTATTATCATATTTTATTAACACAAGAAAATGGCTTTTCTTCTAAGCTGGCTTCCTGCTTGGCTGGTTCGGATTCCTGAGAGAGGAACTCAGAGGACTTAAAACTCCCTCAATACAGATAATAGAGTGCCTCAGCCCATTATCCCAAATGCCCTGTTCTTTATGTGTCCTCTTGAGAGTGATGCAGATGAGAAGAAATCTAGAGGGTGTGCATAATAGCAACTGAACTTACCTTGGCCTTTACGATTTTGGCGGCATGTTATCACATGCTGCATAGTCATATCTCTGGAGTGGGTAACTTTTAAAGGCGAGACAAATGCCATGGGTAAAAAAAAAGAGGGAAAAAAAGAGTTGGGATTTGTCCATGAAGAAGGCTTTTTTTTAGACCCTGAGAACTCTAAGGTTTGCGGCAGGATACTGAAAGAAACGGCTCACATGGTACTGAGAGAAACAGCTTTGTTTGCTTTTTTAAATACTCCATTATATAAAATGAAGTATTATATAAGATGGTATGTCTTGTAGTATTTGATTGTATTTATGACTCGATTAACACCTTGTTTGATGAGTATCAGAATAATTCTGCAAACATTTAGGAGTGCAACCTATTGTATTTCTATGTTTCTTAGTAAATTATACCAAAGTCTTAGCTAGTACTCAGTGGTTGAAAATGTAAATAAAAATACTGTAGATGTTTCATGCACTTTCTGTGGTATAAAAATTAAATTCCTGGAGAATGAATTTGGATAACAGCTGAATTTGGATTAGCATACTAATCCTTCTGCCACATCTCATGAAGACTAGTAGAGTAGTATGCTTTTCTGAATTCAGTCACAGAATCTAGTGGCTGGCTTAATAAATATCGAGGAAATAGTAACCTGCTTTAAAGAGGCTTTGCTGTATTAAGAGTGTAATTTAGATCAGGTCATTTTTAGGAATTATTTCATACCCATGATCAAATTACACTTAATGGAGTTATATTCTTTTTTAGCACATAACGCCATTATATCCATTTATAATTTCTGAGAGTAAAAATTGTACAAAGTGTGCCTATTATTTTCTTTGTTCGAGTATGAGTAATGAGGAGGATCAAGTGTAGCTTTTTCTCATACGCCCTGAGGACCGTTGTCCCTTGTGGTGACAGACAAGTATTGATGACACTGTAGTCCCTGCATTACTTTTTTTGGAAGGATCAGCAGGAGACGGACAGTTTTCACTTAGACAGGCATCATAAGAAATTTCTCTGCAGCGTTTCCTCGTGTTACGCTGTAAATATGGATTGTGGGATCGTTAAATGGTACTAGATACAATGCATTCTGTCGCTATCAATGTGTTTTACGGTTGGACAGACTGTCAGCATCATTGCTTACGCAATAATGAGATGTTCAGAGATGTTCAGGATTTTTGGCACTGTTGGAAGCATCAAGCATATGAGATTTGAGTCACGTGGGTTATTAAAGGAACTTACAAAAGAAAATGATATGTATCTTTGATAACTGAGGTGCTCGATGCTTGTGTTGGGCATTATTTTTCTCCTAGCAATGCACAATATATGCAGGTACCATATTGGTTATCGGACAATCGGCGAGGCTGTTTTTATCTTACTGTATATGCCGGGGGGGGGGGGGGGGGGGGGGTAATAATGCTATTTCATGCAGTTTTTTACAATGTTAAAGACTTGGATCCCCATGCTAAACATAGCCAAAGTTTCAATAAATTACATGTTTTATGGAGTATTTTTGTGCCAAAAATACTTCCTCTGGTTTCTCACAAGTTTCGGAAAGTTTTTTTTGAGTATGGCCCTATGTGACGTCAACAAGGGCGGAATTTCTTTGTACGAACCCTTACATTTTTGAAGAGTGCGCATGTGCGGACGTGCAGTATGTAAAATCGAGCTTGTGATTGAATCTGAAAATAAAGCAAAATAACTGAGAAAAATAAGAATTAATCCTCAGATGCCATGTCTGTAATTTATAGCAAAAAGTCTAGCATTAATTTGATCTCAAACTAATTAAATACAATAAGTTAATACTCCACCACCTGCGTGACATCATTAACCAACGTGGTTGAACGACAGATTTGCGACAATATTGTTTCGGGAAACAGTCGTGACTAGCTAGTTGATTTCTTCAACGATGCATCGTACTATGGTAGTTAAGCAGTGAGTTACATCGTTGTACGGGAAAAGCACGCCCATCAATTCGCTTTGCTCGGCTTTAGGGAAGTCGTCTGCTGCGCTGCACAGGTCACAGGACTTCTTCACGAAATCAACAATGTCACCAAAGAAGTGTGTTTTTGGTTGTCAGGGCAAGACAACTCTGCTCAGCTTTGCAAAGAACCCATCGTTAAGGGGACAGTTGATGGAGTTTGTTTTTCCGGAGCAGCAATGGAGTTGCACAAGTGTTTTTGTTTGTTCCCTGCATTTCGGCGATGATTGTTTTATAAACAAGGCCCAGTTCAACTCCGGACTTGCTGATCGTCTAATGCTGAAAGATGGAGTAGTCCCAACGATAAAGGTTCACGGTCATGCGTTGGAACCGCAGGCGGTGAGTAAAACCGCTTCAAATGTCTGGGTGTTGTTGGCTATTGGCATGCATATCAAGTAAACAACTTGAATTTATAGTTAATTTATCAATGGAGCATGCGATGTGCACTTCCCACATGTTCACTTTTTTTCTTTTTCTTTTTTTACGGGCAAAGAAAACAAAATTACGATGACATAATGAAAGTTATGTTATGAACATAACATGAAAATGAATGAATTGTAATATTGGTGCATCTCTTCAATCTCCTAAAATAGTTCAAATGAAGATCTATTATTAGAATTATAATAATAATTAGTATTATCATTTTGTACATCTCCTTACTGTCACGTGTTGAGTTTATTTGGGTTACTTGTTCATCTTGCGTCATCAAAAATGTGCACGGCGGATGATAGAAAACACACTGCAGTAAATATATTGTGTTTTTATTAATTTGGTGCTATTATGTGCAGCTGAGTAAACGACTCTTGGGTTTACTGTATGTGCGTCACATGAAGTTCATTTGTTTACATTTATGCATTTGGCAGACGCTTTTATCCAAAGCAACTTACAGGGACAATCCCCCTGGAGCAACATGGAGTAAAGTGCTTTACTCAAGGACACACTGGTGGTGACCACTTGGATCGAACCAGCAACCTTCTGCATATCAGTTCCATGGTTTAACCCACTGGACCACCATCTCTATTATTTGTTGGGTTAGGGTTAGGGAACAAATTCTCCCTTCACTCAAACGAGCTCACATGCTAAACTGTATCACACGCGTGCTACTGGGATAAATATATTCATCGCACAGACTGATTTTTTTGTAGCACATGCAACATGTATAAGATCTCACTATTATTTGCAACTGGATTGTGAAATTTACAGTGGGTTACAATAAATAGGTAATGAATGCATTGGGAATTTATTGAATAATTGAAAGGAGGTGCAGAGATGCATTCCACTCCTCTTTCTTTTGTAATTAAATAAGGGAATAATAGTTACACTGTTACAAAGATGCAGATAAAAATAAAAATAAACATTCTCTCTGGCTCTGGGATTTTTGATCTTCGTTACACATTGCTTCCTCATTTTTCTTCATGGGAAAGCAGCATTTCGATTATTAAGGGAGAAGGGAGTGAAAGAGATGAAAACATTCTAATTCACATATTAATGTTATGCTGGCTGGACCAAGGCAGAGGAAATTGAGAGAAGGTTTGGGCAGCACATGCAGCAGATTATTTCCCATCATGCTTTCTGACTGAGAGTGTCCCTAACACAACAACTTTATGTATAAAGTTGCACAAGACATAACACAAGAATAAATAACCCACCTAACTCTCTTGAACATGAAAAATACCATGTAGAGCCCTATGATTTCTGCAATGCGGAAAACCGCGGATGGAATCACAGAATTTCACAAACAAATTTTGCGCTTGTATAAAGCGGAATGTCACAGAACATTGTTGCAGCATTATTGTAAGAGTGCATCGCGAGTGTAACAAATCTCTTCGCTCGCAGGCGGATTTCTTACACTCTAAAGCACATAACTTATGTTAGGATGCACTCTTTCAAATATGGCTCTGCTCTCGCTCAGATTTTTGTCCAGTGTGCTCTCGCGAATATCTCCTTGCTCTTTCTCTAGAATTGTATTCTGATTTGTCCAGAAACCTGCCATTTTCACTACAAGGATAATTTACTAAGCATGCCCAGCACCTACATGCAGTTTTGCAAGGAACTTGCCTCTTGGTAAGGTCAATGGATCAACCAGGTCAGATTACTTCAGAGTTTGTTGGAAAATCATACCACACTGCTCAGACGTTCACGATCCAGCAAACGCTGATTGAACATGTTCAGTCGGGAGAAAACAAACCCTGACCAACGCCAACAAACACCAATGGGTATCACACTAATCCAAAAAAACTCCAATAGACGTGTTTGTTGGGGTTGGTCTATGTGGTGTGAATTGGCCTTTAAAGCTCAAAAAGACTGCTATTAAATCTGAAGTCTGCATGTTCTGCGTTGACTCTTGTGTGAATGAGGGCCACCGTTTTGACTACTACACACATAGACTACTGAAGCATGTGTGACACTCACTATATGAGGACACTCCACATGAACATCATCTTACAGTTACTCTGAGAGTTCACTTCATAAACATTTTACCATTTCATTGAAAAAAAAAAACTATCATCATCGCATGATGGGAAATAATCTTCTGTACGTGCTGCCCAAACCTTTTCTCCCTTTCCACCGCCTTGGTCCACCCAGCCTAACATTAAAGGTCCCATTCTTCGTGATCCCATTGTTCAAACTTTAGTTAGTGTGTAATGTTGCTGTTAGAGCATAAATAATACCTGTAAAATTATAAAGCTCAAAGTTCAATGCCAAGCAAGATATTTTATTTAACAGAAGTTCCCTTTCAAAGCCTACAGCGAACGGCTGGCTTGGACTACATCCTGGTACTTCCTTCATAAATGACGTCAGTAGAACAGTAGAACAGACTAACCTCCGCCCACAAGAATATGTGAAAAAAGGGGGCGTGGTCTTGTTGCTGTCCCACGTGGAGAAGAGGACGTGTTGCGTGGAGAAAAGGAATTGTTGCGTTTGAGTGTGTTTGTCGCCATGTCGTCGAGACGCTGTTATTTTCATCCCGGAGTCAAATCACCTTTGTTTGGCTTTCCCAGGGACGCTGTAGAGATCATTAAGCGCATATATCTCCCGTTAAGAGGCGTGACCTTTCCACGTGTGCTAAGCTGCTGTCGAATCACAACACAGGAACCGTGCCACGTTCGCTAAGCTGCGGTCAAATCACAACACGGGAACCGCTGGCACAATCAGAACTCGTTACGTATTTCTTAAGGAGGGACTTCATAGAATAAAGGAAGTCATCAGCCGTTTTTAGGACAGTGAAAACAGCGGTATACAGAGTAAATTGTGTTAAAAATACTGTTTTTTACACGCGAAACATGAACACATGTTATATTGCACACTATAAACACAATCAAAGCTTCAAAAAAACACGAAGAAAGGGACCTTTAATATGTGGATTAGCATGTTTTCAGGTCCTATATTAACGATCTGAGCGCATGGTCTGAAGCGCATGGCACAGGTGCACTTAGGCCGCGTCCAAATCCACTTTTGCTAGTTTAACGACGGAAAAAAAAACGGTCGGCGTGCCAGACACATGGTCCAAAAGAGTTGTACCTATTCTCTTAATGAGTCATGGGTGTGTTTTGGGCATAACATGCAATAAACCAATTCGAGTCTCATCTCCCATTCCCTTTAAAAGCCAGTTGTGCTTGCACCATGGCGGATTCTCTATTTACATGGCATATTTTGCAAGCAGAAATACTGAACGCTTCTCCAGAGAAGAATCCTTTTATTTTTAATATTTAAAAATGTTTGTATGCTGCTGCATCCTGTGTGTGTAAAAAGCAGAGTTTTCGTGAGTTCCCGCCTATAGGCGTATATTACTAACGTGCCCTCTAAATAACAAAAAATACTGCTATTGACTTTAGACCAGGTTTTTGTTGGTCAATGGCGCAGTTGTTTTCAGTTGCCTCAAAATAACAATGCTCCTGAACACACCTCATTTTCAGACCAGCACGCGAACAGTTGGGTGCGAGTGCATTTGCTATTTAAAGGTGTCATGAACTGGCTTTTTAAAATTTTTTATACTGTTGTCTGAGGTCAACATATGACGTTTGCGTGGTTTTTACATTCAGAAACATCATAATGAATAAGTAATAGGCTATTTTCTGCCTTGGTTTTGAGGCTCTCTGAAAAACGGTCGGTTTTGATGGGTGTGCCGCACTGAAGACTTGGAAATAAACGCCCACAGCTAAGATTGGATAAGAGTTGCATATTTAATGAGTTTCCACTCCCCTGTCAGTACACTTGAGTAATTGTTTTGAAAGTGTCTGGAGAAACACTCACAGGACTCGCAAAATGCCTTTATCAAACAAACACAATGATTCATCTCTCATCCACCCGCAATTGATTGGAATGTTATTTCTGTATCATTTCTCCCGATCATCCGTGGATATAACCGCAAACCGTACACACACACACACACACACACACACACGCGTGCGCGCAAAAAAGGAATGTTATTTCACTATAGCCTACCTGAAAACGCAATCCCCGGGACTTTGAGCTTTGTGAGCTGGCGTTACAAGTCCGAGTATGATCACGAATGAACCAATAACACCTTCACCAGCATGTGACAGTGTGCTAAGGTATGTAATCAATAGATATCAAACGATCTGTAACAATGCAATACTAACACATATAAAAAAACATGTTGCACCATTCCTGTCGGATCCAATATAGGAGGCACAGCATTGTGTTTTAATCTCAATATGTCTGCAAATCCAGTCTCGATCTCTATCTTGTTTACAATCGATTCCGTGGTGAAATGAAGTGAACAAACGCAATGTCTTACCGCTCAGTAGAGCGACCCGTTTAGCTCCACGAGTCGGTGGGCGGGCTTGAGGCGGTTCTTCTGCTATGATGTCAATCGTTGACATATTCTGAGATTGATAGTTTTCTGGGCCTGGTGTCAATAAAAGCTTTTCTTTGACTAACAAGGATGTTTTCAGCTCTGAAATTTACAGGATATTTTTATATCACGATGAAATTTTATATACCAAAGGCTCAAAGGAAAGTTGATTTCTCAATTCATCACCCCTTTAAACAACGTGGCGCTGAACGTGAAAATGATAACTGCGCCGGGCATTGCGCTGGGTGTATGAAAGGGCCCTATATCTCTTTCACTCAAATGTCTACAGGACAACCTGTCTTCCTGAATTATACATATATATATATAGTAAGACCGCAATATTTAAATGACTTGATAATTATGATTAGCTAACCTCTTTGTATGTGAAACAAAGCTACTCAACTAGTTGAGACTGCCAATTTGAAAAAATTTGAATATTAAAGTATGTTTTTGTAGATTGAAGCAAGAAAAATCCAGATTTTTATTGGTCTATCCTCTTGAAAGAGCTCATTGGTGAGTTTTGAAATGGATGCTGCTGGTGGTCTCTGAACAAGAGAATAGAGGTCTGGGTTGATGTTTACCATAGAAAAGCTTGCCTCACACTTTCCAATAAATATGCATGGTCATGTACCCCTCTTGATAGCTGTAAATAATATATGGAATAGTAGGTGTTTGCACACCTTTGATAAAATCCAGTACGACTTCATCGCTGCCAGTCAAAATCCTTTCTTTGAGAAAGAAAATAACAACAAATGCAAGGCAATGTGATGAGCAATCAACACAACACTTGAGTGTTTTCCCAATGCTATTCTGATGCAGAGCAGGCACTCTGGATTTGGGTTAGGAACAGCGTGAGTAAGATGCTTGAGGCTTATCTGTTCAGTGTGGGGCATGGCATAATTTTGGCTGAAGGAGGCAGATCATTGGTCACCGACCTAGAAACAGGACATAAGGTATAAAGAATTTGATTAACCAAATGTCCTAAAATTAACAAGCAAATTAACCAGTGTGCCGTTTAAAAGTCAGTTGCCAGAAGGAAGAACCATATTAACCTCAATGTATTAATCACATTAATCAAGTTTTAATCACATATTAGCTCAGGTTCAGGATTAAATGGATATTTTATCCAAAAAAATATGTTTTCATTTATTTGGCATCATGTCATTCCAAAACTGTAAGCTATTATTATTATTTTTATTTTATTTTCAGTGGAATATATCATTCTCCTTCATTTTTTGTAGATAAACTTTTCCTTTAATTTTGAGATGGAGTTTTTAAGGTTTTTATTCAGTCGTTATCAATAATGGATGATATTGGAACAGGTCATTAATAATTTAGTACAACAAATCGCTTTGTGGTGAAACGGAGGATTACATTTATAAGCTCACCCTGTATGACCTAGACACCTTTTTTACAGTGCGTATTTACTTTGTAGATCACACATGAGATTACTAATATCCATGTTTTTGACATGACAAGAGTCAAGAAGGTCTTTCAGGCTTCTGTGCTAAAATGTGTAAAATCTAGTGCAAATCCTCATTAGGAAACAACATAAATTAGGTACTCCAGTCCAGTTCATGAATTCATTTAGAAAAATAAATGCAAAAAAAGAATAAAAAAAAATAAAAATGTATTTTTATTTGAGACTGGCTGCTATAATGCATCATAATCTGGGGCACCTGCAGACATGCAGGGCTCAATGCTAAGAATCTCAGGTAGGTCTAACAGAATTTCTCAGGTACAGAAATTGAGAAGAGTAGTCAAATGTAAAATAACACTGTATAGTCTTAAATTAAATATGGATTAATCCTTATTAAAGTTACAAAAGTTATTCAGTCAAGAGCAGTGAGATTTCTTTTTTTACTTTTTCTCGTGTTGTTTGATTAACATTAATGACACAGACTGGAGCAGGTAAATAAGTCTGCTGTCACTTTAAGACCGAATACACGGATCCAAAATACTAATACACATGCATTTTATTTCCTCAGCTGTTTTTGTTCACTTAAGAAATAACATGTGTTTATGAGGATATTCACCAAGATGGGCATTTTGACATAATTGTGTCTATTGTCCATTCAAGCTCAAACAGCAAAAGAGAACTGGCTCTCTGTGTGCACTATGTGTGCGCACAGAAAACTTCTCACACAGTGTACATGTACTGAAATGAATTCTCCTTTCTGTCTTTTTGCGCTTGAATGCTTATATGCTCAAGGCTTTAAACATGTGCAACTGATAAACTAATACATCCTTATAGAGATAATCTGAATTTGGACTCCAGCCAGCTGATATTTATTTGTTTGTGGTTTAAGTGGAGCTGCTATTCATTGTTATTGTTGTAATATATTTATTTAAATTTAGGTTTGCTGTTAAAGTTATCGAACATCTGGTTGAGCTGTGGTAGACATCTGTCATCTGATCCAAAAGCAGATTCCGTCTCCCCTCTCTTGAGTATCCCAGACACATTCTGTTAGGAAATTAAGTAAGCCGTGCTGTTACAAGTGAAAACATCAATGGGTTTTTCACAGATATGGGCATTTTTGGAATAAAATATCAGACTGCTTTGTTTTGCAATAGCCTAGAATGCTATTGGATCAGAAATTTACACATTTATATAATATTTTGAAACTTTTTCAGTTTTACACAAAATTACAGTTTGATTGGACATGAATCATGATACCCATGAAATATTCTGCTCGCAAATAATGTTTACCTTAAATTGTAATTTGTTTTATGTTTTTGAAAGTCTAATAATTCATACCAATTAATGAGATTTCACAGTTTAGGACTTAGTCTCATCTGGAACAAGACTAAAACTGTCAAATATTTACAGAAGCATGAGTAGCAACAATACATAATAATAAATATTGTGTTAATAAAAAGAAAAGTGTTTACTTTTAATAATATTCCAAATTTTATTATTGCCTGTAGTTGAAGAAAGGACCGAAACATTCGTTTTCAGGAGCAAATCTAATGAAAACTTTGAACTGTTCTCTATTAATGATCTCTGTTCACAGCTGGACGCTTCAGTTCACCCTGCTTTTTGAAAAGTAAGCTACATGCAGAAAGTGTACAATTGCTGACAGACTCGACTTCAACTTTTCATTTCTTTACAACACCTTTAATGCTGGCACAAAGGGGATTTTGACTGAGAGACACTTGGCATCTTTTTCCCCCTCTTTTTTCAAGATGTCAGTTTGAAATCATACAGGAGTATCTGAGGCACAAGGCAGAATGGCTTCTCGTCCTTACTGTGCTGGATGGCACCGCTTTTTTCTAGCAAGGTGAATATGACATTTTTAACATTTTCAAGTGCACCCGATAAAAGGAAAGAGCATTTTTATGAGAAGATTGCATCAGGACAATTCTTAATCTTGCCCTCACACCTTTTGCTGGTTTGAAAGAATTGACTCTGTTGGAGAGAGAAAATAGAGCATTAAGACTTCAGACTGAAATGAGACTCCTCTAACCCACTCACAGCGCCAATGCATTTCCTCAGAAGGTCAAACGGATATTTTGCTTTGGGCTTAGATTTCTAACATTTCTGTCTCTGTTAAGAATGTTCAAATCCTCCATTCGTACTTTGTTACCACGTTTATCATGGTTTTATTGTGTAAACCAAGTTCCCTTTCGTTCAGTCACTACGACGTACGTTAGTGACTAACGAATGGGGGTTTCGCTTAGAAGCCATGATTCCACACTAATTCACGGCACCATCAAGCTATGCCTTGTTTTGAATAAGTGACCTTTAGCCATGAAACTTACATACTGTGCCTTTAAAAATGACATTGTGCTATTGTATAGTCACCCTCCTGTCTCAAGACCTGAATGACTTCTGTAGAACACAAGGAATTGTGGAGTTTTGGATCCCATTGACTTTCATTGTATGAACAAAAACAGTCTTCAAAATATATTTTGTGTTCTGCAGACAAAATAAAGACGTGTAGGTTTGGAAACATAAGAGTGTGGGATTGATGAAACTATCAGTAACACTTTATATTAAGGTCCAATTCTCACTGTTAACCCTTAAATGCATACCTCGTCTTTAGCGACCCGAGACGTCATTCACTCCCCTCCTCCTCATTATTTTTTTTAAGTTAGACATCAGCCTTCTAAGTATTCCTCAATCAATCAATTTTAAACAATATAACAATAAAAATGCATACAATTATAATTGAATGCCTGTTTTTCCACTAGTTTTTGTCAAAATTGTATAGGGTCGCTTACGACCCGAGGTGTGTAAGATTGTACTTTTTTTTTTCTCCACAATAATAAATGAATCTATAATGACGAAATAAGTGCAGTTCACCTTTATTCCACAAGGTGGCAATGTATGATACACAATGATGAAGTACGTTTCACTCATAGTTACCCTCAGAAAACGAAACAATAATAATTATAATCTGCTAAACTTGAAATGGCTCAATGATTTACTGCAGAGCAAGTACTGAACACAATCAAAAAAATGTCACTGTCACTTTATGATGATCTGGTGAAGGAAGCTGTCAGTGATCAAAATATTTATTTTGAATACGTTGAAAATTTGTTTTGAGGATAGGCCTATGCGTGAGATCGCAAATATGAGCCAGATGAATGTACTGGAAAATGTACTGGACAGTGATGATGGTACAAACCATCTGCTCAAACTGAACCCTTCCAAGCTCCAAAAGGTAACGAAATATGTTTTATTTTATTCTTCTGTAATTGTTACTCTAATATCAGGAGTTTTATATATTATCGCGACAGGTATAGAACTATCCATGTTAGATATAGATCCAGGTCGCTAAAGACCCGAATAAGTAAGAATGTTTGGCAAAACAGTCATGCATTTAAGGGTTAACTAGTTGCTTATTAGCATGCATATTACTAGGATATTGGCTGTTTATTAATAGGCTACTTATAAAGCACATATTAATACCTTATTCTGCACGATCTTATTCTACATCCCTTAAAGGTGCAGTGTGTAGTATTTGCGAGGATCTATTGACAGAAATGCAATATAATATACATAACTATGTTTTCAGTGATGTATAAAGACCTTACATAATGAATCGTTATGTTTTATTACCTTAGAATGAGCCATTTATATCTGGGTCCCCTTACAGTGAAATCACCATTTTGTGCCACCATGTTTCTACAGTAGCCCTAAACGGACAAACTGCTCTACAGAACGCTAGATACTCTCTGCTGTCTCATCCAATGGCATCTTTATCTTGTGTCATCCACCGTAACTTCTCTATGTGCTTAGGGGGTGGGGTGAGCGATGGGCAGTTGCAATTCACAACCTTACACAGTGCACCATTAATCCTACCTAATACCTAAACGTAAATGCTACAAAAACTACCTTGCTTACTATTAATAAGCAGTAAATTAGGAGTTTATTGAGGCAAAAGTCATAGTTAATAGTGAATATGTGTTCCCCATACTAAAGTATTACCAAACTCACCTTTATTTAAATGATCTGTTTTAACTATATCTCAGCTCCCTGCTTACCATATATGGGCTGCCCTGTGCTCGTGCAAAATAATTGACACGCAGAAAGCGCCTCGAAATGTCTTCTTAATTGGCTCAACAAAAAATCTGACCAATGCCCACGGTCACATTTTTGAAAATCACCTTTCATAACGTTCCAATCCTCTAATCATTTTTTGCTACCTCAATTAAAGTTGTGAATTTCTGTTGTGAATTTCCTTTTCCTCGTTTGAAGAAGAGACCAGGAGACGTTGGGATATCTTTAAAGCAGACGGTACTCGTTTATTGAGAACTGTGCTGTTGAGCAGTGTCACTCAAATGGACAGATGCTAATCCAATCACTCAGGGGCTCCAAGAGCCACTAAAGACAAATGGTGCTCATCTTACTTACAATGAAGAGAAAAAAAGGAACTGTACTGGAAGATTTGCATAGTAGACTAACTAATCTGATATCATCATTTTTTACCTTGAATGCTAAAGTTATGTACTTTCTTAAATGTGTAATCTTACATTACATTCAAACTATTTACCTTCCAATGTTACCTTTAAACAGTTTTATAACTGATTAATGCGATTTATAAATAAATCTTCGTTTAACTTTAAATGAATGCAGTTCTGTTCTTATTGGCAGACTCTGTAAGAAAAAAAAGGAGAAAACTGTGAAAAGAGAATTAATTTAGTAAAGAAAATGAACTTGAAGGGAGAACTGATGCAAAGATCCTGAATAGACTTCAACAAGAAGGCTGATTAGATCACCTAGTAATTTCTTAGACCGAGAAAGGGCAGGATAAAACAATGTCTTGGACTAATTAAGGACAGTGCTGAACAAACCCCAGTCTGACATCTTTTTGTATGCTATTCAGGCTCTGATAAAAGACTGACACGTTTCCTCTGTGTGGACACCTTGACAGGAAATGTCTTTTTAAAATTACTCTCCATTCTGTGTCTTTACGAGGAAAGACTGTAGATAGTGAGTTATTTTGGAATGCAGCAGAAATTACATTACAATTGAGGCTGAAAATTTTTCTGTGGTTCGACTTTATTTGAAACGCCATACCAGACGTGTACTATATTTCCAGTATTGGGACTCCAATCACTTCGATGACTTCGATCACCTAGGTATGCAGACGGCTTCTACAAACATGGTGGTACCGTGATAGGTTGCAATAAGTCCATTCGTGAAATTTCCTAACTACTAAATATTCCACGGTCAACTGTTCGTGGTATTTTAAAAAAGTGGAAACAATTAGGAATAAGTGGTAGGTCACGTAAAATCACAGAGCGGGATTAGCGCATGCTGAGGCGCACAGTGTGCAGAAATCGCCAACTTTCTGCAAGTCAATAGCTACAGACCTCCAAACTCTGTGTGGCCTTCAGATTAGCTCAAGAACAGTGCATAGAGAGCTTCATGGAATGGGTTTCTATGGCCGAGCAGCTGCATCCAAGCCTTGCATCACCAAATGCAATGCAAAGGGTCGGATGCAGTGGTGTAAAACACACCGTCACTGGACTCTAGAGCAGTGGAGCCGTGTTCTCTGGAGTGACGAATCACGCTTCTCTGTCTGGCAGTTTGAGTCTGGGTTTGGCGCTTGACTGCATTGTGCCATGTGTAAAGTTTGGTGGAGGGGGGATTATGGTGTGGGGGTTGTTTTTAGGGGGTGGGCTTGGCCCTTTAGTTCCAGTGAAAGGAACTCTTAATGCTTCAGCATACCACAACATTTTGGACAATTTCATGCTCTAACTTTGTGGGAACAGTTTGGGGATGGCCCCTTCCTGTTCCAACATGACAAAGCAATGGGCATAAAGACATGGATGAGTGAGTTTGGTGTAGAGAAACTTGACTGGCCTGCTTGACCTCAACCCGATAGGACACATTTGGGATGGATTAGAGTGGAGACTGCAAGCCAGGCCTTCTCGTCCAACATCAGTGCCTGACCTCACAAATGCGCTTCTAGAAAAATGGTCAAAAATTCTCATAAACACACTCCTAAACCTTGTAGAAAGCCTTCTCAGAAGAGCTGAAGCTGTTATAGCTGTGAAGGGTGGGCCAACTCCATATTAAACCATATGGATTAAGCATGGGATGTCATTAAAGTTCATGTGCATGTAAAGGCAGGCGTCCCAAAACTTTTGGCAATATAGTGTATATGAAGACTTCAGATGCAAAAGTCTCTAAGTCCGTCTGATGTTTTTCTTTAAAATAAGCATTTTTGTCAGGCTTCTATACATAGGTCTAAGTACCGGTACTTCTGAATGGGCTGAGGCTGGGATTTAGTGGGTTTGAAGTGAAAGTAGTTTATGAACGTATACTATATGCGGAGAGCATTCACTCAGTATTGTTATCTCATTTTTGACCGAAGTACTCCTCATATGTATTCACATTGTTTGGGAATGTTTAACGTTTAAGACTCATTTTATTTAAGAAAATCAGTGCAGTTGGTTTACAGTAAAAGGGGTTTGCACATGTATATCACATATTAAATGTTAATATTGTGTATCAACAAAACAAATGATGCAAACCTGTTCAGTCAAATTACTTTATGAGTCATTATTTAAAAAAAAAATGTGGAAACTAATATATTTATTCTGGATTTTATTATGAATAGAAAGTTAAAAAGAACAGCATTTATTTGAAATATAAATCTTTTGTATCATTATAGAAATGTTTTTCAATAAAATAAAAAAAACGTACTGACCCCAAACTGTTGAACAGTAGTGTATGTTATTAAAATAAATGTTGTTTGGTTTAATATTTTGTTATATACTGCTTTTTTAACAGCTTAAGTGTCTTTTTATGTACCCCATATTCATCCATGTATGTGAGCCATAATATGACCCAGCTGTACTTGATACACCAATATTATCACTCTGTACTCTGTATATAAAAAACAACATTCTATTGTCTCTATATATAGCCTGGATTTGCAGAGTGTAATTATGGCTGTTTTATGAGTGTTTGTATTTTCATTGGTGGAACAGTATAAGTCTCGTTCATCATTATGCAATAACAGGGCATGTCTCCCGACAGACACAATATGAAAATAGGTCAGTGAATTTTTCTCTCTCTGAAGTTCTGAAATGACTGAGCAATCATTCTCTGAGAAACTGAAAGACAGGGATGTGAGCATATTTGCTCTCTTCGCATATATATCAAACATGTAAGCAGGTGACAGATCTGAAATTGAACATTGATTGTTTTTCTATACTGTGTGCATTCAGCATTTTAATTGTAATGCATCACCTGTCTCGATACATCCCTCAGCTGTACATGTCTTTGGTGCTGTTCTTTTGAACTTTTTGATGTGTATGAAGTAATACATATGCCCAGGGTTATTATTGTGCACTAAAAATTATTGATTTAAAACCATTTTTGTGAACTCAAATAAACAACTAAAGGCTGTGACTGGGAATTTTTTTCTAAAATGTATAATTATTATTATTTTTTTGTTTGTTGTTGCACTCATCAAGCTCTCTTTTCAGAGTGTTGTTGTAGTGGTTTGGGAGAAGACATCAGATGGTGATGTGGTGTGTGACACATGGGCTGTGTCCGAAATTGCCCGCTATACCCTTAAAAATGGCACTCTTTGAGGGGACAGCCATTTGTGTTGTGTTGTCCGAAACCATAGTGGACGTTATTGAGTGCACTCATTCAATCCCACAAAGCACCGCAATAACACTCTAAAAATGCTGGGTTAAAAACAACCCATGTTGGTTTGAAAATGGACAAACCCAGCAATTGGGTTGTTTTAACCCAGCGATTGGGTTGTTTTAGCCCAGCAATTGGGTTGTTTTAACCCAGCGATTGGGTTGTTTTAGCCCAGCAATTGGGTTGTTTTAAGCAAACATTTAACCCAACCGCTGGTTTAAAACAGCCCATTCAAAAGCCCAACCCAATTTTCTAGCCTGTCAAGAAGTATGTTGTGGTCAACAGTGTCGAATGCAGCACTGAGGTCGAGTAGTACCAGAATTGATGTTTTGCCTGTATCTGTTTTGAGGCGAATATCATTTATTATCTTTATGAGCGCTGTCTCTGTGCTGTGATGCGGTCGGAAACCAGATTGAAAATTGTCAAAGTATCCGTTTGAGTTCAAGAATTTGTTCAGCTGACTGAAAACAACTTTTTCAATGATCTTGCCTATGAAGGAGAGATTTGAGATTGGTCTGTAGTTGCTCAGTATGGAGTTATCCATATTTCTCTTTTTCAGGAGAGGCTTAACTACTGCGGTTTTAAGGGAGTTTGGAAAAGTCCCAGAAAGAAGTGAGGCGTTTACCACTTCTAGGAGATCTGCTTCTAGACAGTTAAACACACTTTTGAAAAAAGAAGTGGGGAGTGTGTCCAAGGCACAGGTTGATGTTTTTAGGTGCTTTACCGTTTCTTCAAAAATTTTACCATCAATTGCTTCGAAATCAGCCATTGTAACTTTCCGAGGTTGTGGTCTGATCTGACTCACCCCATAGCAACTCAAGGATGTGCTGATCGCATTTCTGATATTATTGATTTTCTCGGAGAAGAAGAAAGCAAACTCACTACATTTGCTGTCTGAGAGCATTTCATTGGGAATGTGACTCGGAGGGTTTGTTAGTGTCTCTACAGTAGCAAAAAGAGTGCGCGTGTTGTTTATGTTTCTGTTTATAATATTTGAAAAGAAGGTCTGTCTGGCTTTGCCTAGTTCCACATTGAAAGCACGAAGACTGTCTTTATAGATGTTGTAATGGACTACAAGATTTGTCTTTCGCCACATGCGCTCATCTTTCCTGCCTTGTCTTTTCATGAATTGCACTGCTGTTGAGTTTCTCCAAGGTGCTTTTTGTTTGCCACTCTTTTTTCTGACTTTCACAGGACTTTCACTTTAGTAAATCTTACCGACCGTGAACATTTAAATGTTTTTTTTTTTGTTTTTTTTTGTGAAACATTAATAAACAGCATGCAAGGACTTAATTTATTTTGAATTCATTATGCAAACTAATAAAAGTTTTGAATCGATTTGACGACAATCTGATTCTCTGCATTTAATTGAGCTTTTACCAACTCTAAAAATAACTGCAAAATTAGTCTAATGACATGGTCTTAATGGCCAAATAGAACATGAATTGAAAGTGTTGCTTAATTTTATATTGCAAGCAAATGATTGTGAATAATATTGTGAATATTTGTCATCGCTAATTCACAGGTAAAACAAACACTCAAAACCCAGACTGTCTGATGAAAGGAGAGGAACACATTAGAATATTCTGTGTGTCTGTGGTATCATCAGTGTTGAATACACTCTATAGATGAGATCGAGCTTCTGACAGAATGTCCGGCGCATGCTCATTAACTCGCAGGATGCTTTGTAATTAGTATCTGACACTGGCCTTAGCCCGAATCCGAGCCTCATGAAAGGAGAAGGCAATGACAACAGAACAATCCACTAACGATACCGAACAATTAAGATCGACATTCCAAACGTGTTCATTCTCATGATTTTGAATGGCTGGCAGTAATTAAAAATCACATCAGGGACTGTTAGCTTTGTGATGCTCAATGCTGATCATTACTCTGGCACTTGTGAATGTTTCACTGTTTATTTACCTGAGAAATATATTAGAAATGAAACAGAAATGGGTATTTTGGTCATTTGTACATTGTAAGAAGGACATATTTAGCTCTACATTGGATGCAAAAACCAAGCATTCCCATTCATCTCAATGGCAATTGCTTGATAGGTTCATGATTTAAAATGGAACCTCGTTATCGACTATCTGACATATTTGTTTTTGTTCTTTTATTGTGTTACTGCTGATGAACATGAGCAAGTACTTTCTCATTCCAATTTTTAATAGTTTTGGACCTAGACCAGTGTAAAAATGTAATTTTCATAATTGATGTTACATATTTCAAAACTTGCAATTGGTTTGCAATTGCTCAGAGAGTTTGAGGCCAGAGGCTCGAAATGACAAGTTTTATTGTAGTGTTTCATTTGCTTAAGGATGGAAACACTGAGTCACCGAGTTCTTAAGGAAGCTCTTCATCAAGGTGATGAGTGTGCTTTCAAAGTCCCACATTTGGCCACAGTATTTATAATCGAGTTCTAGCTCTTACCCAGAACACGAGACAGAATTAGCCTGAACTATTTACTAGATCTTTTCGAGGAGTGTATTCAGATTTTAATGGAGAGGGCTAGAGTGAAACATCATATTTTTGAAACCCAGCTGCTTAAACAATATCAAATGAAGTCTTTCAACCTATTTTTGGTATTTGGTATTTTCGGTGTAGTGCACTCATGAAAGTATAGGAGGCATTTTGTTGAGTTTTGTAAGGAGCCAAATGGGTAATATTTTTGTTCATTGTAAGCATGTCTGCAACTGGTGTTTTTGCTCAGAAAGCATTATAAATGTGAGATTGACCTTTATTGTGCTTTTTTTGAAATCAGGTACTATTATAGGAGGACATATCATGAGTCATAAGTCATGAAGTATGCCCATGTGCATAAAATAATTCATTTAATAAAAGCCAATTCATTTGATAATATCTTTAAAAATTGCTAAAATCTAGTGTCATTTATTTAGGTGCATTAAAATACTGTTTCTGTACATATGTGTACATTTCTCATATACTAATTCTGCTACTTCAGAAAGTCAACTTAGCTGTAGCTATTATAGCCTACCTAGGCCACATGCACATGAAGCCAGAGCTTTCTCTATACAAACTTTGTTTTCCTTGTCTCAAGAATTATCTGCATATACAAGAAACCACTGAAACCAGCTCAAAACGATGTAGTATACATGCCAGACCGGTATGTGGCGCTGTTATTATGCCACAGAAGTACACTAAACATGGAGAACAAGACACATGCGCGAGACGAGGGGTGATGACATCATCATTTCACAAAATATACGGATTGGCTGTACACCCGAAAACGTAAGGCTCCTTCCATACCGACCCCCCCGTGAGGTATGGAAGGGACTATCCTGGTGTTGGTGGGGTGGATGTAGGGAAGGATTTGACTTGGAGGTGGTGGGGAGGATGGTGGTGAATTGGAGCGTCAGCATCTGCGAACTCAGACATGAGTAAGTACCGATCTTTTATACCCAATTATTAGAATGTGATTGGATAGATAAAAAAGTTGAAGTGACGTGACAATTAAGTCTTCCTGGCAGAACTTATGCAAAAGCTTTCATTTATTTTATGAAGGGAGGTCATTCATTCAGTTTTCAAGTTGAGTGAAATGTTGTTTCAATCGCACGGGATGTGTTGCTGCTAGCTTTAACACATTTAGCCTCTTCCCTGCTGCTTAGAAGGGAAAGTGGCAACTGCTGAGTGTCAGTATTCCACACTTTTTCCATTTTTTTTTTCAGTTGAAAAAGTAGCATGTTTACATTGAAAACGTAGTATGACATAGTACACAAATTATATATACTTGTATTGTACTTCATCATGCTACGTTTTGCAGAGTGAACACACACCTGCTAGAATTATGTTAAAAGGATGCACCTTGTATTTTCCATTCTGCTCTAGCTAATGCTAATTCGCTTTTCCAGAGAAAACAAACGCTATCAGAAAGACTGTTACAGTAAAGTAGAATTGAATTCCTATTGCCATCACATTGGGCAGTACAGTGTTTTTTTCTTGTATGCTAATTTTTCATGTTTGCTGTCTCAGAAGAGGGATGGGGTGTGTGCAGATCACGGGAGGTATTAGGTGTCAGTTGTCAGATGTGAGTTTTGGATTTGGACTTTGGCTATTTCAACCTAGTTTATTGGAAATGAGTGCAATTTAGAGTATAAACAGAATATTTTCAAATGTGCGTTGAAATATTAAGAGAGATGACTGACCCCATCCAACACAATCCCTTCTCATTTCATATCCACTGCATTCGTCTTGAGATTTCTCAGCCAAGGAATTAAACTTCTGAATCTTTAGTGTGGGATGATTTGGCCGGCTGTTCTAGCTGAAATATTGCCCATAGAGGGACCTTTTTTTATTTCTCTTTCTTAACTCCCTGCAGTGCCAACTTGGGTGGAATGACCAAAAGATGGGCAGCGCTTTGTGGACGTGTCCTCCAGGCTTGGCTGCTTGTTTTGGGGACGTGTGGAGAGACGAGAGAGCAATGCAGAAGCAATGGGAGACTGCCAAGCCTCCCACTGGGTGTTTATGGTCCTCATCAGTTTGAAATGTCAGCCTGACTTGAGAAGTTTCACTAGGCTCTTCTACAAATGCCTTTCTCTTCAGTCAAGTGATTTGGACAAAATCAGCCTCCTGCCAGTCTTGGCTGTAAAAGTCAGGAGGTCAATTATTATGACTGAAGCATTGGTGGTGCACATCCTAATAATGCCAGGTTCAGACTACACAATATCAGCCAGCTTTTGGCACGATCCGTTTGATGTAGGGTGCTGTGGTGTATAGTGTAGGGCTGCATGATTCTGGAAACATTTCTGGATAAAAGAATCACAGAGTCACAGTTTCAAACAGAGGTTGTGATTCTCCCACGATTCTGAATTTATTAATTGCTGCAGTTTATTTAAAATGCTTAATGAATCTGAACTAATTATTAAAAAAATGTTTTTAAATGAATGATTTAATGACTCGCTTATAAGTACTTCATTGTTTCATTACTGGATAAATCAGAGTTCCCCTTCGAGGGAACTCGAACTGCGTCATCGTGACGACACTCTGGGGAACGCCCCTCGCGTTACGCGTCTGAAGAAACAGTAGAATCAGCCCAATCCGATTGGTGTTGCGTGATGACGTCGTATGTGACGGCACACCCGGAAGATACAAAGAGACGTCTGAACGAAACAGAGATAGCTTTTTTGCTCTTCAGCGTGTGCGCTCTGTTGTTCATTCTGAAGGTGTTGTTGCAACGTGTAAGTAGCATTATTTATATTATGGCGAGCGAGCGTTTCAGGCTGTGTGTGCACCCGTGTCCGCGCTACATTACGGGCACGGACACACATCAGCTTTGTGTGCAGTGTCTCGGCGTGCAGCACGCCCAAGCCGCTCTTGAGGGGGCGGCTTGCGGTGATTGTGAACTGCTGCCGCTGAGGGTGCTGCGCTCGCGGCTGGCCGTCTTTGAGGAGACCGGTCAACCTCGTGAGCCCCGCGGTTCTGGGCCTGCGTCTGTTGAGGCAGCGCGGCGCCGTAGATCGTGGGGCTCACAGCGGGATCTGTCAAGAGGATATGGGACTGCTGAGGCATCCTCCCTATCCTCCTCTGAAGATTCTGATATCCTCCCGCCCCGTGTGGAAGCCCGCGATGCGGCTTCTTCCCGCGGGGCGGAGGATCCGGTTCTCAGGCTGTCTGATTCTGAGGAATCAGACAATTTGAGGATCGAGGTGGATGATGTGGGGCTGTCGCCACCCCACGCATCCGCTGTTGAGGAGCTGGTGGAGGTTTTAACCCGCGCTGTGGCCAAACTGAGTTTGGATTGGCCACAAGAAATAGTGGACATCCAGCCACCATCTAAGCTGGATGAACGCTTTTTCAGGCGTCGGGTTCAACCTCCACGGCGGGGTCTTCCTTTTTTCCCCGATCTGCATAACGAGTTGTGTAGATCGTGGGAAAAACCCTTCTCAGCCCGTGTGGCTAATCCCCCAGTACTCGATTTTGCTAATGTGCTGGGGACGGCTGAGTTGGGATATGCAGCGTTGCCACAGGTGGAAGAGGCGCTTGCGAGCCACCTCTCACCCGGGGCCGCTGCATCATTGAAGGCTCCGTCGCTGCCCACTAAACCTTGCCGCGACACGTCCAAGTTAGTCGGCAGGGCTTTTGGTGCGGCAGGTCGAGCTGCTGGTTGTCTGCACACCATGGTGGTCCTGCAGGCATACCAGGCCGACCTCCTCAAAGAGCTGGATGAGGGCGAGGGACCATCTCCGGATGACTTCACTGAGCTCAGGAAGGCAACGGATTTGTCTCTCCGCATTACCAAAGAGACGGCTCGCGCTGTGGGCCGCTCTATGGCTGGAATGGTATGCGTTGAGAGGCATCTCTGGCTGACGCTGTCGGGAATCAAGGAGAGCGAGAAACATTTTCTCCTTGATGCTCCGATCTCGCCTTCTGGCCTCTTCGGCGGGGCAGTGGATACTGTCGTCGAGAGGTTTCAGGAGGCGAGGAAGCAGTCAGCCGCCTTCCAGAAGTTCTTCCCTCGCCGCTCGGGCTCTGCAGTTAGAGCAGGCCTGGGTGGGCAGCCCGGACCCTCACCCAGCTCATCGCACCGCGATGTGCAGAGGCAGAGTGTCGCCTCCCGCGCCCCTCCCGAGGGAGCTTGGCAAAGGAGGCGGCGCTCTCGCAGGAAGCCTTCTCAGCCTAAGAGCGACCTGAGGGACGTCATCCAGGCTAAGAAGGCTCCCAAGCGGTCCTAGCTTCGGCTGGATCGCTGAGAGTCGTCCCCCACAGGGTGGAGCGATCGAGGTCGTTTCCACTCTGGGACTCTCGGGGAATCGTTGCTGTGCTCCCGCCGTCCAAGACGTTTCGGGCCGCATCGATTCCCTGCGCGCGCGCACTGAACCAGTCGCCTCCATTAGGACTTGCGACAGTTCAGCAGCCGCGTGCGCCTCACGGACCTCTTCCCCGACGACACCCTGCCGGTCAGCCGCTTCAGGGCGTTGGGGTAGAGGCTCGAATAACACCCGAGGCTGGCCTCGAGAGGCTAGTTCCCTTAGTAGATTATCTCGGCGCATGGACATGCCTTCCGGGTATATCTGCGTGGGCCCTGCGTACTGTGGAACGGGGTTACAGACTGCAGTTCGGTTTCCCTCCCCCGAAATTCAACGGGGTGGTTCGAACTGTGGTCGGTCCCGAGCAGGTGCGGGTGATGGAGCAAGAAGTACGCTCTCTGCTGGTCAAGGAGGCTATAGAGAATATTCCTCCACCAGACAGGGAGTCCGGGTTCTACAGCCGGTACTTCATAGTTCCCAAGAAGGATGGGGGGTTGCGTCCAATTCTAGATCTCAGGCACCTGAACCGGTCTCTGAGGAGATACAGGTTCAGGATGCTCACAATTCCAGCCATCGTGACTCAGATCCGGTTCGAGGACTGGTTCGTCACGATAGATCTGAAGGACGCATACTTCCATATCTCCATCCTTCCAGCTCACAGGAAGTTCCTGCGGTTCGCTTTCGGGGGCGAAGCGTACCAGTATCGGGTTCTTCCGTTCGGCCTAGCTCTCTCCCCTCGCACCTTCACGAAGTGTATGGATGCAGCTCTGGCTCCGTTGAGACTCCAGGGCATCCGTATACTCAATTATATCGACGACTGGCTGATTTTGGCTCAGTCGTACGATATGGCGGTTCGACATCGAGATGTCGTTCTAGCCCACATAAGGTGCTTGGGTCTCAGACTCAACACGAAGAAGAGCGTGTTGACGCCCTCCCAGAGGACTACGTTCCTGGGGGTTGTATGGGATTCGACGCTGATGCGGGCACGTTTGTCCCCCGCACGCGTGGAGTCCATACTGGCGATGGTCTCGAGAGTGAAACTGGGCCGCAGCCTCACTGTGAAGCAGTTTCAGAGACTGCTGGGTCTCATGGCAGCAGCAGCCAACGTGATTCCGTTCGGTCTGCTCTACATGAGACCCCTCCAGTGGTGGCTGAGAACCAAGGGGTTTTCCCCCAAGGGGAATCCTTTCCGCATGATCAGGGTAACGCGCAGATGCCTTCGTTCCCTCGTCATGTGGAAGAAACCTTGGTTCCTGTCCCAGGGGCCGGTGTTGGGAGCGTCGTGTTGCCGGAAGTCCGTTTCAACAGACGCTTCCCTCACTGGTTGGGGCGCGGTCATGGAAGGCCGCTTTTCCAGGGGTCTGTGGGGGACCCGGCATTCTTCCTGGCATATCAATTGCCTGGAAATGCTGGCGGTCTACAAGGCTCTGAGGAGCTTTCTCCCGGACCTCCGCGGCCACCATGTCCTGATACGATCCGACAATATGTCGGCAGTATCGTATCTGAACCACCAGGGGGGCCTGAGGTCGCGCCCTCTTTGCAGACTGGCGCATCAGGTCCTTCTGTGGTCCCAGGGGAAGTTGTCATCCCTCAGGGCGATGTACATTCCCGGGGACCAAAATCAGGGAGCAGACATCCTGTCGAGGCAGGGGCTGAGGCCCGGGGAATGGCGGCTCCACCCCGAGGTGGTGGAGGCTATGTGCGAGCGGCTGGGCCCGGTGGAAGTGGATCTATTTGCGTCTCGAGAGACGTCCCACTGCCCGCTGTGGTTCTCCCTCACTCATCCGGCCCCTCTGGGGCTGGATGCCATGGCGCAGACGTGGCCGAGGCTGCGTCTGTACGCTTTTCCCCCGATTGCTCTGCTCCCGGGAGTTCTGGAGCGTGTCCGCCGGGAGGGCGTCAGCCTTCTCTTAGTAGCACCCCGGTGGCCCACTCGGGTATGGTTCTCCGACATCATCGACCTGCTGGACGGTCCCCCATGGCAGGTCCCTCTGAGGAGGGATCTGCTGTCTCAGGCCGGGGGTACGATTTTCTACCCACGGCCAGAGGTATGGGATCTCTGGGTCTGGCCCCTGAGGGGGCTCAGTTCCTAGCAGAGGGCCTGTCGGCAGGTGTCGTGGAGACCCTACTCAGTTCCAGAGCTCCATCCACCAGGAGGTTGTACAGCCTGAAGTGGAATGTATTTTCCACTTGGTGTAGAGAGCGGCAGGTGAACCCAGTTAACTGCCCAGTGGCTTCAGTGCTGGAGTTCCTTCAAGACCGCTTCTCCGCCGGTCTTTCCCCGTCCACACTTAAGGTGTATGTGGCTGCCATTGGGGCTTTCCACGCACCTTTAGGTGATGCGACGTTGGGAAGGCACCATCTGGTTGTACGTTTCCTCCGTGGGGCTCGGAGGATGAGGCCTGCGGCTCATTCCAGGGTCCCAACCTGGGACCTGGCAGTGGTGCTCGAAGGGCTGGCTGAGGCCCCCTTTGAGCCGCTGGAGTCGGCTGAGGCGAGAATACTGACCTTCAAGGTGGCTTTTCTCCTTGCCATCACTTCTCTGAGGAGAGTGGGGGACCTCCAGGCCTTGGCGGTCACGCCGACTTGCCTGGAGTTTGCCCCTGGCATGGTTAAAGCCATCTTGCATCCCAGCCAGGGCTACGTGCCCAAGGTGCCATCTAACAGGGCAAGGTCAGTGGTTCTCCAGGCATTCCATCCTCCACCTCACGTGACGGCGGAAGAGAGCAGACTTCACCTCCTCTGCCCCGTGCGGGCATTGAGGATTTATCTGGAGAAGTCTGCTCAGTGGAGAAAGTCAGACCAGCTGTTGGTGTGTTTTGGTTCACCCAAGAAAGGGCTGCCTGCGTCAAAACAGACGATTAGTAACTGGATTGTCCAGGCTATAGCCATGGCTTATCGGGTGCGCAACCTGCCTTCACCCTTAGCCGTGAGGGCCCATTCTACCAGGAGCATGGCCTCCTCGGTAGCCCTCCTTTCTGGGGCCTCTATGCTAGACATCTGCGAGGCAGCTGGGTGGGCCACTCCTCACACCTTCATTCGTTTTATAGTCTGCATCTCCCTGAGACGCCTGGCGCGAGAGTGCTCGCCCCCTAGTTGTGCCTGGTTTCAGCTTCACACTGGGGTGGGTATGATTGGTGCGGGATAGTTGGTACTCGTTCCCCAGAGTGTCGTCACGATGACGCAGTTCGAGTTCCCTCGAAGGGGAACGTCTCGGGTTATGACTATAACCCTTGTTCCCCGAGAAGGGGAACGAGACACTGCGTCTCGTGTCCACCCAATCATCAGAGCGCTCGCTTCATCGCAAAGAACGCTATCTCTGTTTCGTTCAGACGTCTCTTTGTATCTTCCGGGTGTGCCGTCACATACGACGTCATCACGCAACACCAATCGGATTGGGCTGATTCTACTGTTTCTTCAGACGCGTAACGCGAGGGGCGTTCCCCAGAGTGTCGTCACGATGACGCAGTGTCTCGTTCCCCTTCTCGGGGAACAAGGGTTATAGTCATAACCCGAGACGTTTTTGAACAAATCTCTTGAATGAATGATTCAATGGCAAATAAATGTAACAGTCACTTGTCGCCACATGGTGGTGGACCAATCTAATATTATGTAGTCTGAACCCGGCATAAAACCCCGGGTATACTTCAATTTCAGCATCTTGCGCACAGTCATGTCCGCACAGCTTTCAAAGTATACCTACTATACTCTACTAGACATCGGAGGGCAGCAGTCATGTCATCAATAGGAGATTTGCTCTGCAGGTTTCGAAGAAGAAAAGTGGTGGATCAACCATTGCAACATAGTTCAGAAGAAACAACAATGCACAAATGCTTGTCAAATTCGCAGTCCACGGTAGTGTTTTCCTCCTCTGGTTTCATCGCTCTTTACGCACTCTTCTTTGATGACTACACACTATGAACAGCACTGTGCGTATTGCCACCTAGTGGACTCTTCTGTCTTTCTTGCACATGCACTGTTGTACGTGCACCGTCGCGGTCTCAAAAATCGGGGCTGCATGCGGACGGGGTGTGCGGACATCCATGCACCATCCATATGATGTAATTTTCGTCATCAGGAGGGTTTGTGGATGTCCGCACACTCCGTCCGCATGCAGCCCAACGGCCGAAGTATACTTTGGGCTTCAGACACTGCAAAAACAAAACTTCATACTTTCCAAATCTTGTCCATGCTATCATCTAAAACCTGAGGATTCTTTATTTACTTAATACATTTAGACACACAGTTGTGTGATTGAGAATAGTTTCTACCTTCCAGAGACCAGGTATAATGACAACAGAGTTTATTTTTGTGGGTGAACTATTCCTTTTCCTGTTTCAGAACAGAGTGCAGCAAATCATGTCAAGATGCATCTAGTTCTTCGCATTTAAATACCCTAGTGAACAACTAATTTCACTCCCTCCATTTCCCACTATTCCTCTGGAGCCTATTCAGCAATCGGCATGCGACCAAGCCATTGATCGGATCTTCTGCGCTTAAACAAACAGATGCAAATGGATTTTATATGCATTTTCCTTCCCTCACCCTTTGAATGTTTTTCCCCATATGTTTCAGATGCCACACAATGCCAGTAGACAATTTATATTAAAAGTAATTGGTGCCACGGCTGTTCTGTACTAGTTAAAAATCCCAATTTTTTTTATCCATGTGTGGGACTGAAATGTGAAACACAGCCTCCACAGCTGTATGATATGAATTGATTAAATGGTCGATTTACCGCTAGACCGAGCAGGATGGCTGTTTAATTCAAAGGCATATGCAAATAATCTTGCTGTGTAGATTGTTAGCCTACTACACACACAAATACACACTCGCACACACTCTCACTACAGGATAATATGAACAGCAGCCTGGGCTACCGTACTAAAGAGGATTACAACTCTCACAGACACCATTTCCTATATGCAGCCTCAGAGATATGCATTTGTAGTATAAATGGCTCAGCAGACTTATAACCTGTATGCATGTTGGCAAGTTTCTTTCTGATCTCGCACAACAACATTGCTTCGTTTGCGTCAGATTTTTCTCACTAGAGCTATTTTGGTCATTACATCCATGATTAGGCTGGCAAATCCTTCCACTGTTGTTGCTTGTGCTTGGACGTGGCATTGGTTCTCAGGAAGTTTTGCTTCACAACCCAGATTTTGCATTGGACTTCAAGTGTTTAAATAGTGTTCTTAATTGTCATATACAATCATTGTATTATTCTTTGTTATTATAAAGAGTATTACATATTACATTTCTTGTTTCATAATAGTTTATTTTATTTTACCACATTGTGTCTCGTCTTTGCAACTTGCATTTACCATAGTCTGGCTAATTTGATTTCTGCATCTGTTTACTTTATCAAGCTTCTTCCAGATGACAGATGCATATGTGGCAGAATATTGATTGTTAATAGCCGCATGGCATTTGAAGTCAACAACATTTGATACGTTTCTCTTCCATCTAAAATTTGATGAGCTTAATTAATTTCTCTAATTTAACTATACATGATTATACCATAACGTTTTTAGCTGCATTTTTGCATTTAGCACATTCTCCCTGCTGTTTGCGGCCTTATCAGAACAGACCTGCAACCCACCAGTGGAGGACCACTGGTCTAAGGGTGTTTCACTTTTGTCCTCAGACAAAACTCAGACTCCTTTATGTGGACCAAGAGGTGAACCAATACTACATCCATATTCTTGCACTATATTACACATCCAACTTTGTAAATAACATACATTTTTAAGTGTTTCCATTGAATCATGTTTTTATTGCAGAAGGTGTAACGGAGGCCACCTAGTAGTTGCTGTGTTAGTAAACCTCACTCCTCTGATCGCAAGAGACGCTAGAGGTTGCAGCCTTTAGCCTCCTTGTTAGAGCGTCTGACTCTCATGCTGGCAAACCAGAGTTCAAGTCCCGCTTGGAGTGGGGCGGTTCAAACATACTCTTTTGGTGAAAGTTTTCAGACAGCTTTCAAAATGGCCACCAGACAGATTGAACACATGAATACCCATATATCAGTGTGCAATGGACTGATTAGCTTAAAAATTACAGGAGGTATATAGTAACAAACACATCACTTGGTTAAGACATCAAGTAGGATGATAAAAATATATATATACATTATAATCTGAGCTCAAAGATAGTAGTGTGCTTAATGGGTACTTAAGCTTAAAGGGTTACTTCAGCGATTTAGCATTAAGCTTTGTATGATACTTTCCCCCCTCGTAGCCACCTGAGACGAGAGAATTATGCATTTTACTTTTGCGAAAAAAATCCTCAGATGATGCAAATATCATAATTTTGCATCATCGGAGGATTTTTTTGCGGAGCAAAGTGAGTGTTTCAACTTCAATGAATTCCTATAAATGTTTAGCTTCCAGATGCGATCTGAAAACGCGCCAGACTGGACACGTACCGTGAATGACTGCCGCGCTTACCTCAGATCTGCTCAGCTCTTACTTCGCTCTTGTGATGAATGAAATCTGACTCCTGATGCATTTGTCCCATGACTTTTGTTCGGCTCACTTTATTGAAAAGACACGTTCAGTTTTTAATTGTAGTGTTTATTCAAAGTAATGCAAAGTAAAGTAATGTTTGTTTGTTCAAAGTAATAGCCATCTGTTCAAAGTAATAGCCATCTGTATATTATATTCATAGTACATATTCACCTGTACATTCTGTTTACATTCTGTTTATAGTAATAGCCATCTGTATATTTATATTTATTCACTGTATATATTCATCTGTAAATTCAGTTCTGTTTATAGTAATAACCATCTCTCTACTTATACATATTTATATATATTCAGTACATTTTTATGCCCAGCACTTACGCAACCATTGTATATATCCTGCACTTGCTGCTATTGCACTTCTGGTTAGACCTAAACTGCATTTCGTTGCCTTGTACTTGTACTTGTGTAATGACAATAAAGTTGAATCTAATCTAATCTAATATTCTCTAACTGAACAAAACTATTGTATTATTATGAAGATCAAAACGATGGTGGGGGCAGCGAAGCAAGTGCATTCTGGGAGTTGTACATTTTAAAATACATTTTCTGTCTTTTCTCAGTCTAGAAGGCACCAAATTCAAAAATAATTTCACCTTTCTACTACATAAATGACCCAGTTTAAATACACATTCATCTTCCCAGCGCTGAAGTATCCCTTTAATGGGTACGTTTACCCTATACCTAAAAGCAGCATTCAAGTAAGAAATGTAATAATCAAATGAAAAAATGTAACTGCATATTCTTCACTGTATGAATAAAATGTATACTCTACTGATTATTTTATTAGGCTGCTATCACTACAGTAATGTAATGATCGAATCAGCGAACCATACCGTTAGCTGAAAGCAAATTTATACCCAGACCACCTCCCGTCCTGAGATGATCTTGCTTTTTTTAAGAGGTCTGAGATTGTTTGGAGTGTTCACATATGGGCCAAAAATCACACAAACCGTGCTCAGACCCTTGAAAAGTGTGAAAACACCAAAAATGACATTTCCCTGAAAGAACCCTTTGAAAACGTCCTAAAAAACCCAAATATATTATGCACACCTGCAGCATTATCACAGAAAATGAGCATGGGTGATCTCCCTCATATTACTTTCACATTTATCACCTCATCTTTCTCGCTCTGCACTAAAAATCACAATACCACCCCATGCAACGCTTGTTCTGACATGCCTGTATATCCACCAACATTTCACACTTGACAAAACCCACAAGCCCACCTGTCACTAGCTGTGCCAGCAGGTGATATGGAAAATCATAGCGGCGTGGTGTCGGGCTGCACACTGACCCAGTTAGTTGTGGACTCAGTAATGAGGCTGTAACTCGCTTCTTCTCTTGCGATCCATCCGGGCCAATGCCCTGCGGCTGCACAGCATCTGGACCTCAGCTGCATCTTGTCAGGTTCAGCAAACATGCCCAGGACCATGACAGAACAGCCAATATGTGCAATCCGCCGTATACATCATACGCTACCTGAGTGCTGTTTTCCAGGAAATCGCTATTATCTAGAGCGCATAGATGAGTCTTTAGGGACCTGTTAGATACAGCACCGGTTCAATATTTAAATCGATATTTGGGTGGGTGGATATGCTGGATTTGCATTTACAGTAGTTTCAATGTACATTTCAAATTAGTTTAGCAGATTTACACTACCTCGCTGAGATATAATTTCTGTGTTGTATGTATTTATAGCTCTAATTAAATGTGTAATCCTCTATTGTACATCCTATTAGGCATGTGTGTGTGGTGGATACAGATGCTTTTGAGCTAAGATTGGTACGATACTCAAGTCAGATAACTGTAATTATTGCATTTCTCCATCCATAACAGTTCTCTCCAAGGACAAATCTCAAGATGTTTTGTGGGCAGGATTGCATCATGTTTACTAAACTTAGACGTAACTTTTTGTTGAACTTTAACTTCTATTCTGTCTCCAAGATCTCAGTTTTTAGACAAATTATTATCAATAACTTACATTGATTTCTACGGTTAAATGCCAGACTTTGCAGACTGGATACAAATATTTTAAATCTCCTGGATTAACGTGGTTACGCTTCCCTACACAGCAATGAAGGAGTCAGAATACTGCATTTTCGGTAATTGTTTCAACTAATGGGATCTGAAAATCGAAGAGGAAGGATAGATTAAGGAAAAGCCAGTCTTTTAAAAACAAGCACCCACTGCTGTGCATGGTGATCTACAGGCTATTATAGTCTGAATATAATCAAGAAATCTCGAGTCAGTAATAGAGAAGCTTTGTTTATTTAAATGGTCCTATTATTTCCAAATCCATAAAAGTGTTACATAGTTGTATATATGCTCACTGCGGATTTGGTTTGTTGGCAGTAATGAATGTAGTTAGGCGTTGCTGGAACTGTTTTGTGTAGTGAACCCCAAGAGAATCATTACCCCTTGTTTCTGCAGTCTTTAGCCATTGTATTTAAAGACATAAGAAACTGAAAAGCTCAGCTCTCAGTGGAACTGCTTAAACCAATAGAAAATTCCCTTGCTTAAAAAAATCCATGGTCTTAATTTACATCAAGTCAATACAACTCTGCACTTTTTGTGGTCTCGATGAACAAGTGAACAACTGCTAAAGGGTCAGACTCTATTTTTATTGTATTTCTTATAACAGAAAAACAAGCAAACCCACAAATAAACTTTCTGAAAGTGAGAAGAACATAAAAAGCCGAATCTGGATTCGGCACCTCTAGACTTGAGTCTTTTACTTTATGCTGGGTAGACACTACAAGATATTTGTGGCGATTTTGTACCGATTTCTCCCCTTCTGACAATCCTAGGTAAAGTCTTGAGTATCTTGATGGTTCTACAGATTATCTTATCAGATTTTCCTGTGGTGTGAGGTGTGTTAAGAGTGACTGATTCTGCTTGGAAGAACGTCGGAGCCGCCTCAAACTTAGATCAGAAATCCTGTTATGTGGGGGCAACCCCGAGGACAAACCTGCACATGCTCTTTCGTGAAACGAAACAATCAGAAAGTGAGATGATTGAACACTCACTTCCAGCTCACGCTGTAAAATGTAAAGTCCATGTTTACACCATTTCCACTTCTTCATCTAAACATTTTTCTTTATTTCCCCAGCAAATTTTCTGTAAAAAGCAGTCCATACACAACAAGCGCCATTTTTTCTTTCCAGGCATCCGCCATGTTTGTTTACTCTAAAGTCACGTTTAATGCGAGAGATTTTGCAAGATTTCAAACTCTGTTGTTTGTGAATGGAATCTGTCAAGCCGCGTTTCCACCCCAGGAACTAGGGACTTTGGGGTGATACTCGTGTGTTTCGAATGCAGGGATCAGGGTCTAAATGAAGTTCTGGGTAACAATGCTCGCGATGTAGTACTTTCTCAAAGTTCAGGAACTTTTGAGGGTGGGACTTGGATGCTGAACATGCTGATTGGTTGAGTTCATGCAGCATTTTGATTGGTTGACTCTAGGGGTGTCGCAATATACCGGTATTGGCGATAACTGTGATATTCAAAGCACGAAATATCGACATCGTGTTAATTTAGGGTGTGGCAATATACCGGTATTGGCGATAACCACAATATTGAAAATGAATAGGACTTATATGATAACATGACACATACTCTGGTGTCCTGAGTCCGACTGGAGCCCGTGTTTTTTTTCTCCCTCCCTATTACACATTGTTGCAGCCATAAAAATTGTTCAGCTTTGTTTTTAATATCCAAGTAGTTATATTTCGTTTTGTTTATTTATTAAGTTAAATTAGAAAAAATGTTTGGAGTAATATTTGTTTGTTAAATTAAAGTTTTTGTTTTTTAAAGTAGCCTAATGACCAAGCGGCCAGCAGCCGACAGTGAGTTAACCACTTGTTTGATCAATTTATCCTCTCAAATCAACTCTTGACTTGTCTGTCCTATAATAAAATCCATAGATATAAAACACTTCAAGCATATCACAATGTTAGTTTAAATGTTTACTATCACCACCACAGTAAAAACAAATTTTTGACAATCTGAGGCAGATGCAGCTCACAGCTTGCATCGGCGCTTGCGAACAAAACGGCCTATAGTACAATCTAAACTAATAAACAAATTTTTTTTTTAAAACATGCAGGGTGTCTTACTTTACACCTCTCCGCAAAATGAGTATAAATCCGATCTTCAATTCTCGCGCCAGCTATGCAAATTCAGTTCACATCAACAAAAGCAAAATATTCAAACTGTATTTTATTTGTCATCAGCTCATTTCAAGATCAAATGCCGCAGTATGCGAAAGAGCGACCTAAGCACGGCATGAGCATCTCAGACTTAGGCCCTGCGTGCTGTGCAGCGCGTGATGCGCATGGTCGGAGTGGCGGCTCTGAGTGATCGGATTTAAATCCGCCTCGAAAGAATCTCAGAAGACATTTACTCCTGATCCCTTCACAATGTTATAGATATCTGATCAGAGAAAACGAATGACGTGAACAGGTGTAAAAGGCCTTAATTCTTGCAGCTGCGCTGAAGGAATGCTCGCTACTGCTGCTGCTGCTGGCGCCAACTCTAAACACCAGAGCATGTCTGACGGTCTTGACGGTCGTGGTATCATGGGCTTGTGTTGTTTCCACCAGTGCAGCACATCTCAGTTTCTTTTAATTAATTAATGTCTATTTACATAATGTCTATTCTTATATTTGTATTTGTAATCTAGTCATGGCCAATAGCATTTATGTTAATATTTATTCATCATACTGTTGAACTCTCTTGTTATTTCATAGGGAGCTTCAAAGAAGATTTATCAGTAACAGAGTATTACCCTGTGTTTATCAGTATCCAATTATGTTTGTTGGGTAAAAAAGAAAAACTAAATAAGCAAAGTAAAAATTAATTCGATAACTTTGGGTTTCTATAGATATCGCGATATATCGATATCGTGATTTTTTTTGGCCACAATAACCGTGGTGTGAAAAATCTAATATCGTGACAGCCCTAGTTGACTCCACGCAGCATTTTAATTTCAACCAACATTTTTAAAAGTCAGTTGCAGTGTGTGCAGTAAGAGTTGTTTGCTATTCGAATCAACAATGGAGTTTAACCCCCTTGAGTCGGCCGTCGCGACCTCGTGATCGACTCGCTTTTTTTCTTATCAGTGCCAAAGAGACTAAAAAAACTCTGTCAATTTTTATCATTCAGGCAAGTGTTAAACATCATTATAATCTGTTATGTTTCTACTTTTATTTGTGTACACTCATAATAAAAACAGTTGGTGGAAACTGGACTTTAGTGTGTGGTGTCCTGGTCACATCGTGCCACTCCACACACTAGAGGAACAAATCTGCTAAATCTATGATTTCTTATTATCATGTTTGTGGTCTCTCACATTTAGATTAGATTAGATTCAAGTTTATTGTCATTACACATGTACAAGTACAATGCAACAAAATGAGTTTGGAGCAAGCCTCCGAGCCGCAGCTATTTAAAGCACCGCCACGCTCTCCAGAAAAAATAAATAAATGCAGATTGCAAAGCATACATGCAAAATATAACATAACATACATAACACAGTACACGTGGTCACGTGATGGTCATTTTGAAAATCTTAGAAAATGTAACAATCTTTTAGTGTGGCCCTCAGCTTTAAACAGTTTGCCTCTAAAGCCCCGTTTCCACCGAAATTACCCGGGACAATTTGTCCCAGGAACGTTTTTCCCCTAGACCTCCTGCTGTCTGCATTTCCATCACGGTCTAAAGTACCATAAAGATTAGTCCGGTGATGTAGAACTGTGCACGACTTTCCAGTTCTCACTGGATTTCGTCCTCTGCATGCATATAAGCTTAATAAAGCTTGAACCTTGTCTGTCCATCGGTTTTATTTTCAAATAGCTAACAACTCTTACTGCACGCACCGCAACAGACTTTTAGTTTGAAATAAAATGCTGTGTGAACTCAACCAATCAGCATGTTCAGCGCTCAAGTCCCACCCCGAAAGTTCCTGAACTTTGAAAAAGTACTACCTCGCAAGCAGAGACGTTTTGAGTGGGACATTTTTACACATAACTTCATTTAAACCCTGGTACCTGTGGTCGAAACACACAGAGTACCACCCCAAAAGTCCCTAGTTCCTGGAGAAAGTTCCTGTGGTGGAGACGTGGCTTAAACGAAATGTAACCTATATGTGAACTGTAATGTGGAATGTGCCATTTGCAATCAAGGTTTTCTTAAAATCGCACACTCCAAATTTAATCAAGGAATTGTGACAGCTCTATCTAAAAGTTTAGTGTGTGCGAGTGTCTGTGATCAACTGTGGGTCAACTGTGTCTCACTCTGTGAGATATCTGCATCCTAATTTTAAATGTTTGGGTCCAGCTCAGTCATCTTGATAAAATCTACAGTGCTGGCCTTCAGCCCCAGTGCAAGCTTTCAGATCTCGCATCGCTGATTATATTACCTCTTTTGTGGATACAACATCAGGGTGTGTTTATTTGTGTGTGTTTGTTTGACATGACAATAATGTGCGTTCCTAATGCATGCAGCACATGAAGCGCTCTCTGTTCAGTATGCAGACGGAAATAAATCAAGCACAATATGGCCCGTTGTTAATATGCCTCAATGAGGAAGTCTGCAGAGAATAACGATCTGTTACAGTGTTCTCGCCCCATAAGCGTTCTTGATTGGCAGGGAAATGATTAATCTCAAACTGTGATGAGGCACTTTGGGTTCAGGGCAGCTGAGGTGAGAGGGTATTTTCATTAGGGCCTCATGGATAGTGAAGATGAAAATATTAGCATGATTATTAACTATTGTTCAGAATTTGATTACATTTGATTGGATGGAATTTAAAGCCGCAACAGTGGAAATCTCATTTGAAGGTCATTGTTGACTTTATCTCACACATGATATTTGTTCTGGAAGAAACATGTTTTCGAAAGATGATTTCTAATCATGTGTCTGGGAGATCAGTCCATAGAATATGTTAATTTGGCCAGATTCATACACATGCATATAAAGAGCCCGTACCGAAACAAATGAAATCAGCCAATCCTGTTTCATTCTTGGAGTCGAGCCAGGATGGTTCTGAAAATTATTTCCAGTGAGTCTTAAGGGATACTCATTAGTTCCGGCAGGAGCATAAAATGTCTACACGCTCTTTTTGAATAAATGCACGCAGGTAACATCTTGCCAAAGGCCATTAAATTCTCTTCTTTATCAAATTGCGCGTCGAGTTTCAGAGCACTTTTTGGTCCCCGCCAAGACATTCAGTGAGCGCACTAATCATTTAATGCACTGAAATGCGATTTCAAACCAGCATTTTTGCACTATAATTACAAGCTTTTGTTCTTGCATGATTTCCATCTCCTTTTTTATGTCCCTGCTTGTCCCTGCAAGTTGAGGTAAGAACTTGGTATTTGGGATTGAGAATTCTATGTTTTATAACAGTTATGACTCTCAAATTGCCCTCTTCATGTAACATCTTATAAGAGTGGCTTGAATTCTGCCTTTCTGAATGATTTTTCAAAATGAATAACAGCATGAATAACACCTGTAAGTAACCATAGTGACAGTGTTTAAAATACCTATAAAAGATGGTGACTTCTGAAAAGTCTCATCACAGTAGACATGACGTTGTTAAATATCATTAAAGTGCCCCTATTATGAATGAATACATGAATGAGGCATTTATAGCGCTTTCATATGTACTACTGTACACCCAAAGCGCTTTACACTCATGCCAGGGGTCTCTCCTCAACCGGAGTCCCCAACAACAGGTTTACATGCATGCAAGGTCAAAAAACACATTCATTGTCTTATAATATGCATTTATTTTTACCTTATTTGCTCAACGAATGCTGTGATTGGTCAGATGACCCAGTCAGTTGTGATTGGTATACTGCGTGCAGCACATGTCGGAAACGGAGCGCCTGTCACCATTACTGGATTACGGCTTGTCAAGTTTTATACAGTGAATGAACAGACATGGCATCAATTTTGCCTTACCAATTCGAGCCAGACTCCGATGAGGAAACGTCCAGAGATGTTTGGGTGTTCTCAGAAAATTGGACTTTTAGACTTTTCACAATGTATTGTTTTATGGTTGTCAGAGTTAAATTGTTTTATTTAATATTTTTTCAATTTAATTTTACAGTTTCATTTACTTTCTTAAGACTGGTCAAATTATTTGTATTTATATTTATTTTGTCATTTAAAATTGTATAAAGCAATTATTAATTAGTATAATACAATTTATTAATTTTATTTTATTCTTATTATTTTAACCTGTCAATATGCAGTAATTATATTTTATATATTGTGATGTCTTTATAATGTGACTTGTAATATTTTTGCCACACAGTTTATATGGATCTTTTATGTAAGCAATAAGGTACTCAAGGCTAGTTCTGTATCGTGAATAAGTCTCGACTGAAGGGCATTGTTACCTGCAACCCCTGCAGCCATGACTTATTCATGATACAGCACTAGCCTCGAGTACCTTATTACTTTTATAAAATGGTTACCACACAATACAAATATTATAGCCAAAAAAGATGCATCAATGCAACTTTCATGAAGTAAAACCTCTAAAAGCCTTCCTTCCGTTGGAAAAAATAGTCCCTGACCGTGAACAGCAAGATAAGTTACATATTATGCCATTAAATGTAGTGAATCACTCAATAATGAAGACTTTTATATTGAAATGACTGAAACTTGTTGTGAACACGGAACAAGACGCAACTGACGCCTCGTAGTGCCATCTCAAAGAGGCACGAAATAACTCTCACGGACCTTTTCCTAGACCCTTCCCACCTGGTGGAACGTCCTGCCTATCTCAATTTGAGCAGCCGAGTCTGTAGCCATTTTCAACAAACATCTAAAGACACATCTTTTTTCAGCAGCACCTGACCAATTAAGACTACCACTTTAATATTCTATTCATTTTTGTTGGTTTATTTATAAAAATATTTTTTTATAAATTATAAAATGTATAATCCACTGATTGACTGGATCTCACTACTCTGAAAACGCCAGATAAAATGTTCAAATAGGCGTTTATCTTTATAAATAAACCACAGATCTTTAAACATGTACATTCTGGCCTGAAAATGTCTTAAAACTACATTTCATCAAACAGCTAGTATTTTTAAATTACGCAGGGTTTCTCATTCACTGGTCAGTGCAAGATGCATTCTGGGATACCTGTCTGTCTCGAGTCCACACAAGTCACCTCTCGATGCATCCTCGATAAAAGGGGAGGATCAAGGACACATCCGGGGTTTTGAACTGTACTTGGCTAGCATGTGAACTTTGAAATGGAACAGTACTTGGGCATGAGAGTTCACGAGAACACAAATACAGACAAGAACGCATATTGAGAAGTGGCCAGTGTCAGGGTACGGGAAAACCTTTTAACTGTTAAAAGGGCAAGATATCGCGGCGGACATTCAAACTGATTTTTTATTATGAACATAGGACTGACCTGAAGGAAAATGCTAAATCAGTACATGCTGGATCTCTCTCTCACAATACTCTTCTACATAATACAGTAAGCTTCAATGAACAATAAACATATGTTTACGTTGCTAAGGGTGTTGTGCAGTGATACAGAGAACCGCTGGGTGAAGCGGTCATAGCCGTGTTTTATCGTGAATAAAAAACAGCTACTGACCAATCAGAATCAACGACTGCCTCTATATTTTAGGAAGGGTGGCCCTTGCAAGGGGATCATCATATTTATTGGTACTTGGGATCAAAAAGTTTGAAAACTCCCCATTTAATAATCAAGTCCAAATGAAGTGTAAGCTCATCAGTCAATTCTCAGTTAACCATAAGCAGCTTCTAATGCTTTTAAAAAATTGATTAGTGAGTGGAGAGTGCAGCAACTGGGACCGCAAAACTTATGAGAGCAGCTCTGGTGGAAGGCAGTGACTGGATCTAAAATCTTCTAAAGACATAAAGCTCATATCTCCGTTTCTGTGAATTACCAGAACCCCACATGAAAAAACACACTTGAGACAGGCATGTGTGCAAAGCAGAGTGTAGCAATTGTGATGTACTGTATAATGTGACAGCTAGCTGTCCGCTGTAAGATATAAAAATATAGTATTTGGCTGCTCATTCGGCATAATGACAATTGTAATTTTGCAGTGTTTCATCAGTTTTGTCATTTTTACTAGGTTCACACGGAATTCTTAATTATAGCTGTCTGTGTTTGCTTGAGTGATGACAAAGGAAAGAAACACAACTGTGGTTTGATCATATACATGATAATAGGACCATCTGTGTATATTTCTAAGGATTATGAAATATCCAGGTTTGTCAGTCCCATTTTTCCTTATTTATTATTATTACTTATTATAACCTTTACTTTACCAGGAAAAGAAAGCACATTGAGATTAAGAATCTCTTTTACAAGAGCGTCCTGGCCAAGAGTGACAGCAACACATTTCACGTGGGCTTAACAGATAACATCCATCCATCCATCCATCCATCCATCCATCCATCCATATTTACACACACAAAAAAAAACAAAGACATAAATATATAAATACATAAGTAGTCAAAACATCTACAAACCGATGTTTCTGTCTCCAAATCATTTAACATCACTTTAAAAATGTCCAATGAAACCAGCTCCCTAAGTTTCAATGCCAATTGCAAGTTATTCCAAGCAGAGGGAGCAGCAAATTTAAATGCCTTTTTTCCTAATTCAGTACGTACCACTGGAACAGACAGTAGGAAAAATTCCTGGGACCGAAGCCTATAGCTACCAACATGTTTTTTACAGATGTATGTATGAAGATATGAAGGAAGTAGACCCAGGACAGATTTATAAATAAAAACATGCCAGTGTTTTAGTCTACGGATGGACAAAGCAGAACATCCAACCCGAGCATATAACACACAATGATGAGTGAGGGATTTAAGATTTGAATGTTCAATTCTAATTAAGGGGTGTTCAGTTTTGTAATATATCCTCTGCCAGCCCTCCCACCCACAATATCTAAAAAATTGTATACATTTGTGCATATGTACTTTAAGATGAAAGTGCACTTGCACTGTCTGCTATTGCATGATTTGTGTCTATGGCTGTCTCAGTTCCAGCTGGGATGAGTTCTGCCATGGTGACTGTAAAATCACATGGAAATCCATATGAATAATAAAGTGACTTACAGTGTAGAGTTGTGTTGTAGTTTGCCAGGAACGTTGTTGCCATTTTTATATATTGTGGGTGGGAGGACTGGCAGAGGAGATATCAATAAACTGAACACCCCTTAATTAGAACATTCAAATCATGCATTTGCATAAAACATATGGCTTTGTCTCCTGTAGTTATATGGAGGCTAAACATGAAGCTAGTTTTATGTAGGTTGTAAGATTATTTAGCGAAATGTTATTACTGTTAAGCTTTGGACAAGGAAAAGCTTGGTCGAAATGAAAGAATCTCCAAGAGTAGCCTACATGAAAGGAAAATGCTAGCAAATTAGCCAGTAGCAACTTTGTCATTAGCACTTAGAAAGTAGTGGCTTTAACATGTGCAGTCACAGGTGTGCATTTTGTACTAATTTAATGTGTCTGACTGTGAGTCAGAACTATCCATTTTATAAAAAGACAGCAAATTTGAAGAATGTCTGGTAACCTTGAATATTGCATGAAAGCTCAGTGTTCATATTTTTCAATTTATACCCAGGGTTGCCAACTTTTAAATTCAGGTTGGTGTGAGATTTTTTTTTCTTCCGGGGGGGGGATATGTGGTTGGGGGGTGTCGATTTCGATCTTGATTCAGTATTCATATGTGTGTAGCCTACTGTACATATAAAGGAAAAATACATTTGCCTTAGCAATATGTTAGCACTATTTTAAATGTTTTAAACAATGTAAGTTATTACCGTTTTAAAATTTCACATTTAAAGAAATCTAGTGTTTGATCATATCTAAATATTTATTAAAATGCAAAACTGCAATACTTTTGTGAGCAACTAGATCAGATACATGTATATTTAATAAAGAGCCATAAAGGCACCTACTGAGTAAAATTATTATTTTTTTTCTAGCCACAAAATTACTCTAATTTGCCTCTTTGAATTGGGATTCTCTATTTTAACCTTAATTACTACACTAATTGTAATATAAATAATACAAATATTAGAAGAAAAATATTTTAAGTGGTCATTAATTGACAATAATTATTTCACAAATAGTATTTAGTACCAAAAGATCTCCTCAGAATATTCAATAAATATTATTGAACTAAAATATAGAACATTTATTTAATTGAGAGAGTTAAGGTGTATGGTCACATTTGACCACCAATGAGTATGAGTGTGACCAATTAGTAAGGAATACCTGAGTTCTAAATACAAGAAAAACATTAATGTTAACAATGTTTCATCTCCATCACTCTCCATAATAAGGGGATACTGTAAATGAGGTTGACGTAATAATCAATGCACACTATGCTGTTTTGTTTACCAAAAATTGCTGCAAACATCTGTATTGTAAAGCTGTTGTCTATCCGCTTAAGCCATTCAAATGTATTGGCACAGCGCTAGAAGTATTGAGCGCTCCATGAACCACGTGACCGCACGTGTTGCCTCTGGCTTTAACTGTTATGCCACATTACGCCAAAACATGATTTATTGTTTGAATTGCGCATTAAAACTTAAAAGCTAGACTTTGTTTCATATCAAAAGCAGGTTTGGCAGTTTGGCGTGAGATTAAGTTGGGCAGAGTGAGACCGTGAGACAGAGCCTGAAAGCGTGTGTCTCATGCCAAATTCGTGAGAGTTGGTAACACTGTTATACCATAACTGTACTGTAACGCAACTCTGATCTTAACCATAACATTTCCACGCTCTATGCTCTACCTCATAACTTGGTGATTTCTTTGTTCGATCCTTCAGTGACTATTGACAAAATCACCCCGTTTATTATGAATTCTTATATTGTGTTGACATCACTCCCTGAGATTAACCAATTAAGAACCATTAATGCAGCACTAATACGCAATATCGACAGAACGATAAGCTTTAAAATGTGCTAAAGAGCCTTTCTGTCTAACAAAGGGGAATCATTCCTTCCTGGGGTAAAGTTGAAGTATAAATGGACCATTTTTCAATTTGAAAGTCTCCCTTTTTCAGCAATGTGAGCAATTAAGTTGAGCTCTTGTGGAAGTCACTCACTGCACTCACCGCAGCCTTCGGCAGAAAGAGATCTTGAAAATTCCCTTGTCCGTTCCTTTTCAATTTTCCTTTTCCCTTTTACCTCATCATCCCACTGAATGTATTCATGTCACCCCAGAATGATAGCATGAATATTCACAACACACTATGGCATACTATGTCTTAGTCCAAGTTATCATCTAAAATGCATTCATACAAGATTGTGGTGTTGAAATGGCCTAAAGAAAATATATAGGTTGAAAACTATGGAAGCTTGTTTCCGCCACAGAATCAAATATTTTAAAGGATAATGCGACTTTTTATCTCACAACTGTGAGTTTACATCTCGCAATTCTGACTTTTTGTCTCAAAATTGCGAGTTATAAAGTCAGAATTGTGAGATATAAAGTTAGAACTGTGTGATATAAAGTCAGAATTGTGAGATATAAAATCAGAATTGCGTGATATAAATTCATAATTGTGAGATATAAAGCCAGAATTGTGAGATATAAAGCCAGAATTGTGAGATATAAAGTCAGAATTGTGAGATATAAAGCCAGAATTGCGTGATATAAAGTCAGAATATCGTGATATAAAGTCAGAATTGTGTGATATAAAGTCAGAATTGTGAGATATAAAGCCAGAATTGCGTGATATAAAGTCAGAATGGCGTGATATAAAGTCAGAATGGCGTGATATAAAGTCATAATTGTGAGATATAAAGCCAGAATGGCGTGATTTAAAGTCAGAATTGCGTGATATAAAGTCAGAATTGTGAGATATAAAGCCAGAATTGCGTTATATAAAGCCAGAATTGCGTGATATAAAGTCAGAATTGTGAGATATAAAGTCAGAATTGTGAGATATAAAGTCAGAATGGCATGATATAAAGTCAGAATTGCGTGATATAAAGTCAGAATTGTGAGATATAAAGCCAGAATTGCGTGATATAAAGTCAGAATTGCATGATATAAAGTCAGAATTGCGTGATATAAAGTCAGAATTGCGTGATATAAAGTCAGAATTGTGAGATATAAAGCCAGAATTGTGAGATATAAAGCCAGAATTGTGTGATATAAAGTCAGAATTGTGAGATATAAAGCCAGAATTGCGTGATATAAAGTCAGAATTACATGATATAAAGTCAGAATTACATGATATAAAGTCAGAATTGCGTGATATAAAGTCAGAATTGTGAGATATAAAGCCAGAATTGTGAGATATAAAGCCAGAATTGCGTGATATAAAGTCAGAATTGCGTGATATAAAGCCAGAATTGTGAGATATAAAGCCAGAATTGCGTGATATAAAGTCAGAATGGCGTGATATAAAGTCAGAGTTGCGTGATATAAAGTCAGAGTTGCGTGATATAAAGTCAGAATTGTGAGATATAAAGCCAGAATTGTGAGATATAAAGCTAGAATTGCGTGATATAAAGTCAGAATTGCGTGATATAAAGTCAGAATTGTGAGATATAAAGCCAGAATTGCGTGATTTAAAGTCAGAATTGCGTGATATAAAGTCAGAATTGTGAGATATAAAGCCAGAATTGCGTGATATAAAGTCAGAATTGTGAGATATAAAGCCAGAATTGTGAGATATAAAGCCAGAATTGTGAGATATAAAGCCAGAATTGCGTGATATAAAGTCAGAATTGCGTGATATAAAGCCAGAATTGTGAGATATAAAGCCAGAATTGCGTGATATAAAGTCAGAATGGCGTGATATAAAGTCAGAGTTGCGTGATATAAAGTCAGAGTTGCGTGATATAAAGTCAGAATTGTGAGATATAAAGCCAGAATTGTGAAATATAAAGCCAGAATTGCGTGATATAAAGTCAGAATTGCGTGATATAAAGTCAGAATTGAGTGATATAAAGTCAGATATAAAGTCAGAATTGCGTGATATAAAGTCAGAATTGTGAGATATAAAGCCAGAATTGCGTGATTTAAAGTCAGAATTGCGTGATATAAAGTCAGAATTGTGAGATATAAAGCCAGAATTGCGTGATATAAAGTCAGAATTGTGAGATATAAAGCCAGAATTGTGAGATATAAAGTCAGAATGGCGTGATATAAAGCCAGAATTGCGTGATTTAAAGTCAGAATTGCGTGATATAAAGTCAGAATTGTGAGATATAAAGCCAGAATTGCGTGATATAAAGTCAGAATTGTGAGATATAAAACCAGAATTGCGTGATATAAAGTCAGAATTGTGGGATATAAAGTCAGAATTGTGAGATATAAAGTCAGAATGGCGTGATATAAAGTCAGAATTGCGTGATATAAAGTCAGAATTGTGAGATATAAAGCCAGAATTGCGTGATATAAAGTCAGAATGGCATAATATAAAGTCAGAATTGCGTGATATAAAGTCAGAATTGTGAGATATAAAGCCAGAATTGTGAGATATAAAGCCAGAATTGCGTGATATAAAGTCAGAATTGTGAGATATAAAGTCAGAATTGTGAGATATAAAGTCAGAATGGCGTGATATAAAGTCAGAATTGCGTGATATAAAGTCAGAATTGTGAGATATAAAGTCAGAATTGTGAGATATAAAGTCAGAATGGCGTGATATAAAGTCAGAGTTGCGTGATATAAAGTCAGAGTTGCGTGATATAAAGTCAGAATTGTGAGATATAAAGCCAGAATTGTGAGATATAAAGCCAGAATTGTGTGATATAAAGTCAGAATTGCGTGATATAAAGTCAGAATTGAGAGTTATAAAGTCAGAATATAAAGTCCAATTCTGAGGGAAAAAAATATTTACATCTCTTTAAAGATTATATCTCACAATTCTGACTTTATATCTCGCAATTGCATGTTATTAAGTCAGAATTGTGAGATATAAACTTGCAATTCTGAGAAAAATGTCAGAATTGCTAGATATAACCTCGCAATTGCGAGATATAAATCCGTAATTGCAACTTTACACAAATTCTGAGAAAAAAAGTCGCAATTACTTTTTAATTTTTTATTTTGTGTTGCAGAAACAAGCTTCATGGAAAACACTTACATTGACCTTCCCAAGATATTAGACTCTTAAAGTAATAGTTCACCCAAAAATCTTTATTTTTGAACCCTCATGTTGTTCCAAACCTGTATTTCTTCCATGGAAAACATAAAATGCTGTTTTATTGTTCACTGTCATTGGCTTCATGACAGTGACATTTTTCCATTTACTTTTACCGAAAACAAATAAAGTCATATCTTATTGGAATGACATGAGGGTGAGTAGTGAATTTTCCCTTTTGGATCCACTAATCCTTTAAGTTGCTGCATTCACTACTAGGTGGATACAATGAGAAATCTGGGTCAATTCGGTAAGACATCTAATATCCCAATATTCCTGCGAGAAGAAATACTGCAGAAGAAAAGTTATTTTGCCCTTTTTACATTCAGAAACTCTAAAGGTCTCTAAAAGGGATATTATGACAGGCAAATAGGCCTTAATGGCCTCGTCCTCTGATGGGATTCATAACACATTTATTTGAACTTTGAATCTTTTCTGGGTCAATCTCCCTCAAACATTTTTATTGGAATTTATGTTCTTTGCTAAGTGAGGGTGTTGTATGAAGACTGTCAGTTTCTTTTCAGGGAATGATGGAGACAGATTTCACTTAAACACAATGCTTAATGAGTCATTAATGCAGTCAGCCATTGAAAATTGATGAGATAGACATTTTATCCCGATTAGCTCCGTTAATGGGCATGAGTGTAAAACCAAACTGTCTTTTTAATGATGCATGCACATTCCCAGGGCCTCTTATTTTTAGATCAATAATGCGTTTAGTAATCCATCAAGATTGACAGCGGTCATTAAAATAATAAGGAAAGTGGATATTTGATACGAGGCGCTCCTGGTGGCTGCTCTTCGTGGAGGCTAATTGTCTTAGGCTGTCCCTGGCAAGCTTAGCATCACCACAATGCCAAATCAATGGTGATTCTACCTTCCAGAAAGTGTTTTTATCCTCATTACCCAATAAGTTGTATTGAGGTTGACTTTACTGCTTTTTCCTGGGGTCCCAGAGACCATCAATCTCTTATTTTCCAGGTTTATTTACTCACCTGGCCTTGTCAAAACTCAGTAGAAATATATTATTGAAGGTTTACCTTTGTGTTACATCACAAAATAGACATGGGCATGTCAGAAATGTAACTGGCATCCATTTTAGTAGTATGGTAGTAGTATCTGTTTGTGGTCAATTTGACCTCAGCAAAAAAAAAAAGCATTAAGTCAATATAAACTACTGAAGTGTGTGAAACCAATCGGAAAATATTAGCCTGCGGGACATTTTCTTTTTAAAAATGTATTCATATTTTATATCTGGGGTCTCTGAGATTTCAAAAAGAAATACTGTAAAATGTTTCATGACGTTGTAGGGTGTTTTCAAATCATTTTAGCTGTCATCATGTATGTAGAAATAACTCGATGTAAAAATGGCCTTTCAGACCCCAAACAAATCAAAGTGTGTAAATGAGGTGTTGAATTTTTCTCCGGAGGCATAATATGCACCACAAATTTTGAGTGCCAGTCAGAAAGAGCCTATATTATGTAAATTGCATGTTGGTATATGCTGTGCTGTCTTGGCTGACATATTTTTATGCTGAACTTCCATACTGGAGAATCTCAAATGGCTGCCGTGTTGCCTGGTAATACATGGCTGTTGGAGTTTGTCATGGATGTCTAAAACGGATTTAAAAGCAGACGCGATGTGTCAGTGTTACAGTCACAATTGGACTGAGAGTCATTGCTTTGAGTTGTCCATTAGGAGCATTTCCAGGATTGTAGTGAACGCTTATAGGAGCTTGTCAAAGTGCTGTGCCACTTTCTGTCACTTTCCATTTACATCACATATATTCATTTTGGCAGATTGCGTTGACCAAAGCTACTTCCAATTACTGTATAAAATTTATGGCTGAAACAAATACAAGTGGAGGCTACGATGAAGAAACAGAGTGTCGCAAAACAAACATTAACCTTGATTTTGTGGTCATGCTGCTGAGAAATTTGAAGTAAGTTAACCTGTTGGCTCGCTTGTGACAAAGTCTGGTCCCCAATGCAGCTTAATCTGGGTAGCAGAATTGGTTAAGTGAATAAATAATTCCAATGTGACCACCCATCAAGAACAGGCTGTCCTATAAAGCATGATGAAATACAGTGTGATGTGTCATCATTAGTGCACTTCTACAAATTATTGACCATTTTTGAAACAAAATTCTTACTTATCAGCATTTCAAAGCTCTCAAGATGAGTTGTAAGACTCATAAAGGTCATTTTTGTAAACGAGTTTGATTGAAGATCTCTCAATTTTCATTCTGTTTTTAGAAATTAACATAACAAAGTAAGTTTAATAGGAGCAATAGGGTGTTCCTGCAACCTTGGCCACTTTTATCTCTCAGGGGTTGGTTTTACCTTTTTTAATTATTTTATTTTTTAAAACTTTATATTATATGAAGGGCACATCAAAGTCTTGGAAACTTTTTACCATGCCTTCTTCACTTATTTTATCTATGTATTTTTCAAATTTTACCCTTGTCCCAGACTGAATACATAAAAAAGTTTATTTTTTCTTCACTATATTATGACTGTCTCAGAGTAATAACATTCCCATCACATGTTTTTTTTTTTTTTTTTTTGTAATTGGTTTCCAAGTAAAATAAAGATCATACTTGAGATATGATAATATGTGATGTGTGAAGAAAACAAATAAAATCAAGTTTTTGTCAAATTGTGCATAAAGTTTAGAAATATTTAAAAGTATGTGTAGTGAGATGGTGTCTCTGTAATAAGGGCACTGTAAGTCGCTTTGGATAAAAGCATCTGCCAAATGCATAAATATATATATATATATATAATATATACCTGTATATATACACAAACCTGTGTGTATGCCTACTAGTGTTGTCAAAAATATAAATTTTTCGCTATGTATCGATACTGAAATATCTGAAACGATACAATACTCATTTTCTACAGTATCGATATCAGCTGCGCTCTCCTCTCCGACCGACAGCGAGTGAAATGCACCCGCCTCCTCTCTTTTGTTAGTATTGGTGTGACCGGTCTGAATTTCGTGCAGGGTTGCACATAACGTTAATTCTACTAATTCCCGCAGATTTCGCGCTCGCATCTGAAGTGCACACACACATACCGTAATAAAGCCGCCTCTGACATACAAGTGCAAAAATGAGCTCCTTTTTCCAGCTTATTAATGGTCAAATACACTCAAAAATGTCTCAAGGCCCATCTTGGTGAGTTTTAACGTAAACACAGTCGTAACCAGCTCACAGGAACAGTGTTTGGATATACGTGCGTCAGGTCTTAAAGGGACAGAAGTTATTATTCAAACTACAAAAAGACAAACGATCATTACGAGACATATTCTGAATGCCTTCGGCAGAATTCAAATGAGCCATTTTAATCTAGATAAAAAAAAATTAATCTATGCCCACCACTAATATATATATATATATATATATATATATATATACAGTGAGGAAAATAAGTATTTGAACACCCTGCTATTTTGCAAGTTCTCCCACTTAGAAATCATGGAGGGGTCTGAAATTGTCATCGTAGGTGCATGTCCACTGTGAGAGACATAATCTAAAAAAAAAAAATCCAGAAATCACAATGTATGATTTTTTAACTATTTATTTGTATGATACAGCTGCAAATAAGTATTTGAACACCTGAGAAAATCAATGTTAATATTTGGTACAGTAGCCTTTGTTTGCAATTACAGAGGTCAAACGTTTCCTGTAGTTTTTCACCAGGTTTGCACACACTGCAGGAGGGATTTTGGCCCACTCCTCCACACAGATCTTCTCTAGATCAGTCAGGTTTCTGGCCTGTCACTGAGAAACACAGAGTTTGAGCTCCCTCCAAAGATTCTCTATTGGGTTTAGGTCTGGAGACTGGCTAGGCCACACCAGAACCTTGATATGCTTCTTACAGAGCCACTCCTTGGTTATCCTGGCTGTGTGCTTCGGGTCATTGTCATGTTGGAAGACCCAGGCTCGACCCATCTTCAATGCTCTAACTGAGGGAAGGAGGTTGTTCCCCAAAATCTCACAATACATGGCCCCAGTTATCCTCTCCTTAATACAGTGCAGTCGCCCTGTCCCACGTGCAGAAAAACACCCCCAAAGCATGATGCTACCACCCCCATGCTTCACAGTAGGGATGGTGTTCTTAGGATGGTACTCATCATTCTTCTTCCTCCAAACACGTTTAGTGGAATTATGACCAAAAAGTTATATTTTGGTCCCATCTGACCACATGACTTTCTTCCATGACTCCTCTGGATCATCCAAATGGTCATTGGCAAACTTAAGACGGGACTTGACATGTGCTGGTTTAAGCAGGGGAAACTTCCGTGCCATGCATGATTTCAAACCATGACGTCTTAGTGTATTACCAACAGTAACCTTGGAAACAGTGTTTTCCAGCTCTTTTCAGGTCATTGACCAGCTCCTCTCGTGTAGTTCTGGGCTGATTTCTCACCTTTCTTAGGATCATTGAGACCCCACGAGGTGAGATCTTGCATGGAGCCCCAGTCCGAGGGAGATTGACAGTCATGTTTAGCTTCTTCCATTTTCTAATGATTGCTCCAACAGTGGACCTTTTTTCACCAAGCTGCTTGGCAATTTCCCCATAGCCCTTTCCAGCCTTGTGGAGGTGTACAATTTTGTCTTTAGTGTTTTTGGACAGCTCTTTGGTCTTGGCCATGTTAGTAGTTGTATTCTTACTGATTGTATGGAGTGGACAGGTGTCTTTATGCAGCTAACGACCTCAAACAGGTGCATCTAACTTAGGATAATAAATGGAGTGGAGGTGGACATTTTAAAGGCAGACTAACAGGTCTTTGAGGGTCAGAATTCTAGCTGATAGACAGGTGTTCAAATACTTATTTGCAGCTGTATCATACAAATAAATAGTTAAAAAATCCTATATTGTGATTTCTGGATTTTTTTTTAAATATTATGTTTCTCACAGTGGACATGCACCTACGATGACAATTTCAGACCCCTCCATGATTTCCAAGTGGGAGAACTTGCAAAATAGCAGGGTGTTCAAATACTTATTTTCCTCACTGTATATATATATATATATATATATATATATATATATATATATATATATATATATATATATATATATATATATACATATATATATACATATACATATATATATATATATATTCACTGAGAGCTCTGTTAATAAGCTTTTTGTTGTGCATTTCTTGAAATCGTATTCTGTCGTACTCTGACAGATTTAATTCTATGTTTGCTATGAGAAGAGACACATTCATTAATTTCCTAGTCACTAATTGCTATAAGCCAATGAACTAATGTGTCATGCATTTAGTTAATTGATTTAATTTACTTAACTTACTGTAATTAATAGTCACTGACTCTGCTGTAATCTTGTAAATCGATAGTGAGTAATATATTGGAAAGCATGGCATCATAGCCAAATTTTGAATAACGGTACCTGTGCGTTGCTCACCATTTGCGGTATGTGGACCTGTTACATGCTTAGCAAGTGAGAGGGATACATTTTGGTCAGTGAAGGAATGCTACAATAAAAAGCATACTGGATATATTATTATCATCTGAGTGCTACTTCAATCAGGCATGAAAAAGCCCCTTGTGAATGTTCTCCTCATATGTACTGACCGGGCTGCCTTGAACTCCAGCGAATTTGTACTTTAAAATGAAATCTCATTGAATCTTGTGATAATGCTTTCTTGTTGCAGCAAAATCTTGCTCAGTCAAGGGCATTTGAGTTGCAACCTCACGGTTCTCGCAGGGAGGAGAAGAAAGATTCATCTTCACAGCTTCCAATATGGTTCCAGGCTGAGCTGATTAGCCGTTTAATAAAATGTCTAGATGAGTTTAGCACTGAAGTGCGCTTGTATGCGGCACGGCTGAAGATATTGGACTCGCCCTCCCACCGTGTCCTTTTCAAAAGAACAGTTACAGCGGGTTCTTTTGAGATGGGCACTTCCTCCTGTCACCCTCGTCAGGAGCAGAGGAATCTTATTAGAGATGCATTTTGTCAGAAAGACTGTCGCCTCTGCTTTTCTTCACATGCTTTTTTCTGTGTTCAGAGAAAACGATTTGGAAATTGATTTTTGCTTCTTATTGCATCCAACATATTAATATTTTGCATGGCAAATGTTCCCCTTGCAAAAGCCAAATTTCCGACTAAAGCGCACTTGATCAATAATTTTCACACAGTGCAATGTGAACTCAAGGCCTGTGAAAGTACGGAGACGCATACCAAGCAGAGCTTCTAAGGTGCTATGAAAATAAAGGGTATACTGTGGTTAGTGTAGCACGAGGCGCTTGCTATCCTTACCCAGAAAAAACAGCATTTACATGCATATGAAAAGAAGGTGCATAAATTGTGGCCTTTTGGACATTTTGTGAGGGCAGGTCATTTTTGCCTATATATGTTGGATCCAATTTGAAATACAATTTTGTATTCTATTTTAAAATGTACATTTTCTGAACAATAAAGATCTTAAGCTGACAAAGAGCACACTTCACTGAATGCAACCAATAAACCTAGAAAACTATTTATGTGAACTTAAAATATAGTAATGAACAGCAGCATTTACTCTGAATCGTTTTTTAAACTTGTTATTGTAATAAATCACTGAGTTTATTGGGTTTAGGTGCCGTGTTTCAGCGCATTGTTACGGGAGAGCACATCCACAACTGGAGTTACACATTCTGAATAGCACGCATTTGAGGTGCCGTTGTATCAGTCGCTGTATTACAAGATGCATTAGTCATTATATACAAGTAATTGAATTAAATGATCTATCACATTGACCCATTTTATAATCCTACTAGCCTTTTATTTAGACTAAAAACCCTTCTCATTCATTTGGTGAGGAACATGGCATTTTAAGCAGCATTTGCACACCCTGTCATGCTGTTGGCTATACGCCACTGATGCATATTGCAGTATTAAGGATAACGATTAATCGATTATTTGATTGTTAATTTAAACGACGATTGATCATGGGAATTTGTGTAAATTGACATCCCTTACTCGGCTCTATCTCTCTATACTGTTACTGAGAAAGTAGCTTGATACTGCAGCTATTATTTTGAAAACCGATGAACTACTGTCATGCTACTGAAGACAGTAGTTAAGTTAGCAGTTAGTACCGCTGCTTTTAGTTAGTTACTCGGCAACACTGCTGTCTCTCTGTCTATGCCCATCAGCCTGTTTCTATATGGCAGTCTATTCCATGCTGAACATTAATGGTCTAATAGTTTTCTATGGCCCTACATTGGCTGGCCTCTGCAGGCTGCTCATTAAATGATGTGAATGGCATATCTGTCAGGCCTCATGTGCTTTTGGCTGTTGAGGGAAAAGATGTGCTACCTTTGGCACCCAGTATGGGCTCACTAAGGCACCCATTTTGAGGTGCAAAGAAATAAAAACAGTTCCCTGAGTGCCAGGTCGCCCTCTCCTGATGCTAGCACCTCTGCTAACGCTTGTCAGTCCTATTTGGAGGTGTCAACAGATGTGTACCAGTCTGTATGGCTCACCTTTACTTTTTCTCCTCCGATGCCAGACTGTGCTTAGCATGACAGAGTGATTGGCAGACTGATATTTATTTATGCGTGCTTTCAAACCCTTGACATCTAAACAACACGAATCTAATGTTGCAAGTGCAAAGTTATTTCCTGGGGAAATGGAGGAAGGGGGTTCTTCATTCCTCTGATTTGGCAAGTGAACATACCCGTAAAATCAGATCGTTAATCAATTCCTGTGCCAAATTAAAGCCGTTTAAGAGATGTTGTGTCGCTTTCCTGCTGTTTTTCATTACATATCCCTCTCGGCACCTAGTTATATAAACTGAAAGTTGATGATTAGATGTGGCTTTATTTTCAAAATGCATTTATGCACAGTCCTTTGCTAACCCCTGTCTGTCTGTTTTTCATCATTGTTCTGCATTACCATGCTGCGTCTAGCTAGTAGAGCTGCGAGGATGTGGGAGTCTCAACCGCATCATGACCCGAATGACTGATATTGTTTATTTCTCCATTTTTAAAGGGGTAGTTCACTTAAAAATGTAAATGTTGTTACAATTTATATAGTTTTCTGCAATGGAAAAGAGTGTCCAAAAACTTCATTTTGAAAAAAGTAATTTGGGTTTGGAACTATATGAAGTAGAGCTGCTTGATTCTGGATAAATTGAGAATCATATTAGAATAGAAATCACGATTCTCCCACCATTCTGAATAGACAACTAAACAAAATAATGTGATTCTGACAAAATGTTAAATGCTGCAATCTAGCCTATTTAAAAAAAAAAAAAAAAAAATGATTCAATGATACAAAGGTTCAACTTGAATAAATACTGCACATAACGATTAGTGTATGGCTCTGCATACTTTCGAAACGCTCTCATGGTAATTTGATGTCATACACCGATTGGTGTGATGCTGCTACAAGGCGAACACACCTAAAGACATCACTTGGATGAATCAGTGTTTTTGAACAAATCTCTTGAATGAATGATTCCATGACAAAAAATAAATAAATTGTCACTTGTCGCCACCTACTGGTTTAACAAAGTAATTGATACAATCTTTATTTTAAACATCAATTCACTTTCAAAAGATACTGTAGACATCGATGTTTATATCCAAACTATAAAGTTTTATCTCAGTACTTCTGTGATAATTTGAATTATTGTAAGACAAAAATTAAGGATGCACCGATATGAACATTTTGGCAGATACCGATAATGCTTTATATTTGAAAGCCGATAACCGATATATTGGCCGATAAATATAAATCAAAATTTTATATAATTTTTGAGAGCCTGATTACAAAAATAAAAGTCTCTCCATTAATAGCCATGTTCCAAGCACACAATTATAATGTTCTCATTATACTTTTATGTAGCCTATATGAAAGACTTGCAATGCACATGTTGCACTTAACTGTATTTTCTTTTTTTTGAAGTGATTCCAATCATATTTCAAGGAATTCAATACCATCATCATGGCGAACAGTGCACACCTAAAGTGTCTCAGCTGAAGGAAATAATGAATTTCTTATCGGCTTTAATATATCGACCAAATTTTCTTATCGTGGCGATAACGATACTATAAAAAAAAAATACATCGGCCGATACTGATATGGTGGCTGATATATTGTGCATCCCTAACAGAAATAATGATCCTGTGTGGTTCAAAAGATTGTTTGTGATCTGTTTTATACCTATAAATGACAACTGCTCTCTCTGGCTCAGCTCCAACGCAGATATGCATCACTGTTGTCGTACTTGTCAAATGTTTAATAGACTTGAATGATAATTTTAAGGAATAAGACCATGTGGGTGTCTGAATCAAAATCACAATATTTTAACAATTACCCATGCAGCTCTACTATGAAGGTGAGAAAAGAATGTACACACTCTGAGATGTCATACTTAAAAAAATAAAAATAAAATAAATTCTTACTAAAACATCTTGCTCCTCATTGTATTCAGACTCTATTCAGATCTATTCTACCATGTATTCATCTGTCCACTTCTAAATAAGCATTTAGGACACCATAACATATATATATATATATATATATATATATATATATATATATATATATATATATATATATTTTTTTTTTTTTTTTTTTAAATGAATGAAATGTGAAATTACGCAGGTTTCAAGCCATTAATTAGTTCATAGCATGTGTGCAAGTGCAGAATACAAAAGAATCTAATAATATATAAAAATGATTGTGTGGTAACCATTAGAATGGGTTTCAATGTGATATGAATACAAAATGGAGGGAGCATTATGAAAAAATAACATGGCATTCCATTCTACTTAATTTTTATACAAGAGGTTATGAATATGTATATTGTGCCTCAGTAATTATTGAACATACGGAGATGTTTTTTCTTTTAATCTCCTGAATGCCTTACTGATTACTTTACTGGATTTAAACAATGCACTTTTGTATCTGCTCTCAAAGAAAAAAAAAAAACTGGAGGGATCATAACCTCTCTCATTTACAATCAGTTTGTGGGAAGTTTGAGCTACACTCTGTACAAAACCACTCTGTTGTAGCACATGCTGAATGAGGCCTGGCATTGTCTTGCTTCCATCTGAGGGCTCAAAGGTCACACACATTCAACAGAGGTGTCCTGCCTTGCCCTGCATGTACTGAGATTTATCTGGATTCCCTAAATCTTTTCATAGTATTATGTATGGTAGATGGTGAAAGACCTAAATGAGAAATGTGATTTTTGAATTGTTTGACAATTCTCTCAATTCAAAAAGTGATGAGCAATGACCCCTTTGCTCGCTAAGACTGATATGCTCCTTTTACACCCAATCACAATACCCTCACCTCTTACCAATTCACCGACTGGTCCCACTTTATATTAGGTGGCCTTAACTACCATGTACTTACATCAAAAATTACAATGTACTTATTGTGTTCATATTGCATTTCAAAACACTTTTGCTGATATTGAGGTGGGATTCGGGTAGAGTTAGGGTCAAGAGAGTAATTAGAAATGTAATTACAGAAATGAATTACAGATGTAATTACATGCATTAATTTTGTATAATGTAAGTACAATGTAACAACACGTATGTACATGATAAGTGCATTGTATCAAATTATTCATTTAAATGTTAGTACATAGTAGTAAAGACCACCTAATATAAAGTGGGTCCCACCTACTTATTGTAGACTGTTTCAAAAGAGTTTTACTTGGATATTTTATAAGCTTTTCACTGTTTTTGGAGTGTGTAGCATCCATCAAAATCAAAATGTGTTCATATTTACAAAATACAATTAAGTTGTAAGCGGTGAAAACATTGACAATCTTTTCTTTGTACTTTTGTCAGTTAAATAAAGTGGAAAGAGAATTTAAAAAGTCAAATGTCCCAACTTTTCTTGATTTGGTGTAGTATTTCACAATAAATTCAGATTTTTAATTCATAATTTTTACTTACACAAAACCATTTTAAATATATTTCACAGGTTAATTCATCTAATTTCCTGTTAATTCTCATACATTTTTAACGGTAGTTTTATTAACAGGTGTAACAGGTAAAATATGCCAAAAATACAAAATAGGCTAACATTTTAATTGAAGAGCAGAGACCTCAATTTCCATATGGAGATTTGTGATTTGTGAGGAGATTTATATTAGGTGGCCTTAACTAATATGTACTAACATTTAAATGAATAATTTGATACAATGCACTTATTGTGTACATGTTTTTACATTGTTCTTACATTTTTTTTATTAGCTGCATGCAATTACATCTGTTATTAAGTAGTTATATTTATAATTACACTGTTGACACTTCCCTTACACCTAACCCTACCCTTACACTTACCCATACCACTACACCTGTTTTTAACTTTACCCGTATCCCACCTCAATATGAGCAAAACTCATATTGCAATACAATATGAACACAATAAGTACATTGTACTTATTTTTTGATGTACATAGCTAGATACCTATATTAGCACAGATGTAGCTATGCAGAGTCATTTTTTATTTATATGTGCTTGACATCTGATGAAAAGTATCTATAAAGCAGTATGATTTACGAATTGAGTCTTTGTAGGATGATTTGGTATTCTTTAGCTTAGGTTAAAATGGACTATTGGGATGAATTGAAGTATGAACAGGTGTCAAGCAAGGGACAATCCAACATGCCATATGCAATATACATAACTATCCATAATTAATGTCCTTTTTTGCTCAGCCTCCATCTGGTTCTGCGGTTTAACACCACTGGCTAAAAGGTCAAGCTCAGCAAATTAGTCTTGTCATTCCATGAGACCACCTGCATACTTCAAATAGGAACATTTCAAACCACAGGTATAGTGTCACTTTGAGTTATCGTCAGTTGCAGAGTAGCTTGGGGTCTTTGGCACAAGGCTCAGTGGTCGCAGAAGAACAGAGGAAGCTAGGAACACTGAAGGAAGGTTGTCAAAAAAAAAAAAATGTCTCATGAGAGAGCCAGAAAACGGATCTCCATCTCACCCCCTGTGTCCTTTCCTGTGAGTCCCACTTGTATTACCCATCAGCATTTGAATCATTACCTGCTCTTGACCTGGCGGAGATAGACACTGAATGGGCTTCCGTCGTAATGGTTATGTGAATAATTAGTTTAATCACAGAATTACGGGCTCATGGGGCTTTGTCAGCCCTTGGGGACTTGCATCAAGGATCTCACTCAAGTGCAGTGAAACACAAAAGCTTCAGCACTCGACAGAAGTCTACCGAGCTGCTTTTATGTAGATCCATTCATCTTGTGCAAAACAGAGGCTAACGCAGGCTTTTTTGACATACTCATTAGAGGTGCACTTACGAGCTAATGAGGGAAGAGGAGGGATGACGGTTTTGGCATGAAGATGCACAACGGTCACCCCATTTAAACGTGAAGAAGAGCTTGTTTTGTGTGTTTGTATTTGGCTGCACAGTGTGGATCTTCTTCCACAGGGTTAGTTAAAGTAAAGTTTGTGTGTGTGTGTGTGTGTGTGTGTGTGTGTGTGTGTGTGTGTGTGTGTGTGTGTGTGTGTGTGTGGTTTCTTTCTTTCTTTCTCCTGTCCCAGTTTATTATGCAGAGACGTGAGTAAGCTATCTGTAGGTTGCTTTCCGAAAAGTGTAAACACTGTGGCTCTGTGGTGCTGTCAAGTCATTGCTAGTTTGTTAGTGCAGCAAGATGATGTGGCTACACTAATGCAACCAATAGCATGCCTTTGAGGGTCGGATTATCTTATGTTGTTATAATTTATTGGTCATATAATTTTTTACAGTGTATGAACAATGGCGGATGTACAATCGCATAGACTTTCATTGAAAGAGGGACTCGAGCAATATGTGGAACCAGAATATAAGATTTTTTCCTTAAAGGTGTCATAAACTGGCTTTTTGTACATTTGTTATACTGTTGTCTGAGGTCTACTTGTGATGTTCGCGTGGTTTTTACATTCAAAAACATCATAAAGAATAAGTAATAGGCCATTTTCTCCCCTGGATTTGAGCCTCTCTCAAGACATGCTCAGTTTTAATGGGCATACCGCACGGAAGACTTGGAAGTAAATGCCCACTGCTATGATTGGATTAGCTTTGCATATTTAATGAGCTTCAGCTCCCACATGAGTATGTGTGAGGCATTGTTTTGAAAGCGTGTGGGAAAACGGCAACCGGAAGGATTCACCCACAGCGCTCGCAAAATGTCTTTATCAAACAAACACAATGATTAATCTCTCATCCACCAGCAATTAATATGAATGTTATTTTATATTACTTGGCCCACCCGATCAGTGGATATATGTGCGCGCCAAGTACGTTGCAGACAGCATGATCAAAACTTCCGCAGTTGTATTTTTCCCTCAAATATCAAGTCAAGAGAGTGAACAACGCACATCAAGAAAGGAATGTTATTTCACTATTTAAGATGATACGTATTTGGTAGCCCGTCTGGACAACACATAGCCCCGGAATGTTGGGCTTTGCGAACCCTATGACAGTGGTAAGTTATGTTTAGTTAGACATGTACACAATGTAACATTGTATTTGATCTGTAACAATGCAATACTATCACATATAAAAACATTTTTCACACACATTAGTGTGTTGCTTCATTTGTTCATGTAATCTCATCCTATCTGCAGTCTCTTGTTTACAAACGAATCCGGTGAAATGAACATACTTGCAATGTCTTCCCCAAGTACACTGGATATTCATTAAAAATAAAGTTCAACCCTCACATTTCCAATATTAGAATCCGAAGGAAGCTTATGCAGTGACTGTGTTCTTCCACAACCAGGCACAGCGCAATATCTTGCTATCTTCGGCATGTTTATTGTTCGGTAGCGCGATCCGTTTAACTCCACGAGTCGGTGGGCGGGGCTACAGAAGCAGGCATACATATTTATCTGTTGAGGTGGTGTTTCAGCATACGATGACGTCAAGCGTCGACATATTCTGAGATCGAGCATTTTCTGGGCCTGGTGTCAGTAAAAGCTTTTCTTTGACTAACAAGGAAGTTTTCAGTTCCGAAACTTACAGGATATTCTTATATCACCATGAATTTGTATATATCAAAGGTTCAAGGGAGAATTGAATTCTCAATTCATCACCGCTTTAACTGGATTCACCCAGAAATGAAAATTCGGTAACACTTTCTATGAAGACTATGCTTATAATGAATTATAGCTCAATTTATACTTATTTATAAGTATTACAATTTTATAAACATATAAATACTCACTGAGACCTATCCTGCATTATAAGAACAGTTATAGTTACATTTAAATAAGTTTTATAATTACTTATAAGTCATGCATTTCTTTCTCAATATGCATGTTCATAATCCATTATACACTGATTTATAAGTATAAATTAGTCAGTCATATTGTTCCATGAATATACTTATAAAGATGCAACCTGCATAGAAATCTGAATTACTAAAAAGTCATTGTAACAATAAAATAATAACATTATAGCAGTCAAATAAGTGAATATATTGTTATTAATAGCTGTGTTGTGCTCTTATAATGTGCACTTATTGTGAGTAATAATAGTTACTAATCTCTATAAATGCACCATTAATGGCTTTAAATAAAGTGAAAACAATAGGATGCAATTTTCCTAAATCAAAGGTTAAGAAATCATGAAGATGCGCTCATTGTACATTTGAAGTTTTTACTTGTAAATGTAACTAGTGAACACTAATTCCTGTAATAAAATAATGAAAAACGCAGTAATCATTAATACAAACATGTATCTGTTTTAATGTTGCATACTAGCAAACCACTGCAACAATATATTTTTTTTTATAAGTATAATTCCAAACTGCTATAAGCAATACCATGCATATGGCTGAGGAGATATAGATTTTAACAAATCAAATGACCATTCATGACCTCTAATGCAAACATTAGCCACTAAAGACATAATTAATAATGAATTGGTACAGCAAACAAGTGTCTCTGGAACTATTTTATAAATCAGTGTGTAATGGATTATGAACATTCACATTCAGAAGTAATTATAAAAATAATATAAACATAACTATAACTGTTCTTATAATCTAGTATAGGTCTTAATGGATCTTTATAAATATATTTATAGAATAGTAATACTTATTTAGCATGGTTTTTATAGAAAGTGTTACCGAAAATTCTATTATTATTTATTCACCCTCATGCCATTCCAAACCCACAAGACTTTTCGTCATCTTCAGAACACAAATTAAGATATTTTTATTTTTTAAATGAATTTAGAACGACATGAGGGGGTGAGTAAATTATGACAATTTTTATTTTTGAGTGAATTATCCCTTTAAGAAAACCATCATAGAAACTACGGTAGCATCCTTGCAACCATCAGAATATATGCATATACATTGCACACAACAGCTTAGAATCAGTGTAAATGTTCTTGTTTTTTTCATGGTTAATTTCTTTTGTGAGTCTTTTAGGATGCACACTCTCTTGTGTATAATGGGCGCCAGCAGTAGAGGTTGAGTGGAATGGCGATTATGAGTCAAGTGACAGTGCTTGGGTACAGACAGATTTCTCAGTCACCTTGCTTGTCAAAAACGTGATGGCTTTAAAACCTTGCGGCGTCCTATAACCACAAATGAACGTTGAGAAACGCAATGTCAAAACCATCTCTTTGCCTTTCAGTCTCTGTGCATACACTGACCAACAATCCCGGTGTCATTTTCCCCTTCAGCCAGGCATAAAGCTACCATGGTTCGCCTGTAGGTCATTCATCTATATACAGCGTTTACCTTTTGGAAATGCAATGAATGACAGCTAAATGTGGCCTTAAAGTGTCATCATTCAGGGATGCATATCGCTTCACTGATAATGTTTATTGCATCTGTCTCTATGACATTGGCTGACATTGATTTCTTCCCCCCTGTGTTTCTGATGTATGTAAACCTAGTTTGTTTAACTCAATATCAAACAAGGTGCAAGCGGTTATTCAGACCACCAGTTGATCTGGCTGGCTTTGTTTTTCTTTTCTCAAGGCTTTATCTTGCTTCCTATGCATGCTATGCTGTATTCTCAGATGCATCAGCAGTCAGGGTGAACCGTTGCCCCTTTAGTGTTTAATAGCATCACACTCAAGGCAGAGTTACGGCTCAAATTGCATCCTATTAAAAGTCAGTGAGGCATTGCTTAGATGTTTCAGGCTGCTGTTTGGCAACCCAAAGAATAATTTATCATGCATCAAGAGTCAATCTAATATTTGAGGAACAAAATTAGAGTAAAAGGTGATATTTTTAACAGTGAGCCACAAATACATGCTATGTCAGTGTTGAGGAGTTAAGCCCAAAGTATGCTTTGGTTTTACGCATATGTTAGGGTAAGCATGCAAGTGCCATTATTAGCATAGTACACATGCACTGTACAAGTGATGCCTGATTTGTCTAACTGTGCATACTGTTGATTTTTTTTATTGATTTTTTTTGTTGTTGCCCTAATTATTTTGTCCACAAGGTTGCCATTGTTTCAGTGAGAAAATGAACAGAGAAGATTAAAAAAGAAAAGAGCAGACACTCTAATTGACAAACATGTGTGTGAGAGGAATTAGGAGATACAAATAACTCATAAGTTTTAATGAGTACAAATACTTAGTTTTTTTTGTTTTGTTTTTTATCAGAAAGAAACAGACACTTAACAAAGGCACAACTTTCTAGTCCGGATATGTCAACTGCCTATGTTTGCACATGCTATGAAATGGAGTATACTTTGATGGACTATGCATTGAGCTGTACGCATATGCTAACCATTCGCTTTACTGAAGTATACTTTACTATATGGCTAAAGTATGGCTTTACTAACCAAAAAAGTATATTTTCAGTAGCATGACAGTACTTAAAGGGCTAGTTCATCCAAAAATGAAAATGCTGTCATTAATTACTCATCCTCATGTCGTTCCAAACCCGTAAGACCTTGAGAGCTGAGAAATCTGAGAGCTTTCTGACCCCTCATAGACAGCAACACAACAACCACTTTCAAAGCCTAGAAAGGTCTATGTGACTCCAATGGTTCAACCTTAATGTTACGAAGTATCGATACTTTTTTTGTGAAAAAACAACAACAAAAACAATGACTTTATTCAACAATCTCTTTCATGTCACTCTCATACACGATTCACGTAAGCATGCACGTAAGCATGCATGCATGTGGTGCTCAGCCAATAGTGAGCCAGCGTTCTGCCGTAGAACTCGGAAGCGCTGCACTGTGTGAATAGCCCAACAACGTGAATAGCGTAAGAGTGTCAAAGGGAAGTGAAGACATTGTTGAATAAAGTCGTTATTTTTGTTAGTTTTTTTGCACACAAAAAGTGTTCTCGTCGCTTCATAACATTAAGGGTGAACCACTGTAGTCACATGGATATTTTTTTACTACCTTTCTGGGCCTTAAAACACACAGAATTGTGTTTTTACTGTTACATGGTAGGGGCGCTATGACACATCTTCTGAAAGATTACTCAATCTACGAATCAAAACACAGGCGAAGAAGATGCAGAAACAAGCAATATCATGTGATGTTTTATGAACAAATTTTGGGAGGAGCACGTTCAGATAATTAAACCTAATTAAACACAAGTGAAACACATTAAGCTAATCAATTTAATCAACGATAAGAGGTGTATATATACAGCAGATTTACCTCCTTTTTTATTTTAGCATCCCTCTACCACCCCATCTCCTCACTTTTATTAGATGTCAACACAATCCATAATACAATACAGTCTAGTTCTAGACTATCTCTATCATGGGGGGATACTTGGGGGTTCATGCCATAATTCCTCCCCCGGACAGCATGCCAAATACGCATAATCTTTATACTATTTAATTTAATGTAAGTGTGAACTCGTGAAATGTAATCATATGCATATGTAAAATAAAGTGATCACCAACATTAAACAGCATATAAATCAAAACTGCCTAATGTTACTGAATGAAATGTCGACCCAGGACGAGCTATAGGACTGAGCAAGCTTTAGAGGTTTTGATGGACTCGATCTACTAATCTATGTTTTGATCATTGATCTGAATCTCATCCAGTCTTTGACAAAAACGTAATTTTCTCAGTTATTTGCTCAAAATGTAGCTGTTTTTATGAAACGTATCCATATTCAAGTTTTGATAATAAAACTAAACAATGCATGAAGCTAGAATAAAACAGGGGTTTTGTTTAAAAGCAAAGGGTCTGCTCTTTCTTTAGGTATATTGCATGTTCAGATATGCATACAACAAAATATTCTGGAGGCCATTACATTTTTGTGAAAATGATCAAAAACGCTGGCGGTGGCTGACAACTGTTTTTTCTTTTTTAACTCTGGAGGGTAAAGAGTTAATAGCCAAATTCCCCAACACATCTACTTACATAAATGTTAATCACATTTTGAATAAGAACAACTATAATGCAGGCAAGGCTAAATTATGAGAAACATAAATGATTAATTCATTTCTTTGCTGGGTCTTGAGGCTATGCAGCCTGTTAGTTCACCTCACCTCCCGATCCGAGTTGTTTGTTCTTTTGTTACGTCACATCCCCATAGACTGAAGGTATGTACTGGAAAAATAAATGATAAGTTCACCTCTCAAGAATTTAGGTCTGAGTCATTCATCCATCACGTCATAGCCAATTCTTTATTACCATATTCAATCTCATGGAAAAGTACCATCATGACAGAAATTCACAAAAGTATATATTGAAAGAAATCTGAGATCAGAAATGCATCAGATAACTGCAAGAGTAAAATAAAAACTAACTGGCTTGTTTGTATGGAAGGTTGGGAATTGTTGGCTGTCATGCCATGTGACTTGGACCCAAAGGTGAACCTGTACAGAACCTATGAGATGTTGGGCATGTGCAGTCAATGTGCAGTGCAGAGAACGTCTCAGTTACGGATTTAACCCTCGTTCCCTGAGGAGGGAACGGAGACGTATGTTAGTGACTAACGAATGGGGGTTTCGCTTAGAAGCCTATCATCTTCGAGCATATAGAAAACACTCAATGGCTTGCCAACGCCATGGGGCATGCAAAATTTGCATACGTAACTCCGCCTCACCGCGTGAGTATAAAAGGATGTAAGTGGCAATATCTCATTATGTTTACCTGCTTGAGGAGCCAACTGAACTCCTGTGTTCCAGGTAGCACAGCTGATGTGGCAACGGAACGTACGTCTCCGTTCCCTCCTCAGGGAACGAGGGTTACATCCGTAACCGAGACGTTCTCTTTCGTTCAGTCACTACGACGTATGTTAGTGACTAACGAATGGGGGTTCCAATATAATCCCGCAACTCAGCTGTACGGACGAAGGACCCACGCTTATCACAGGATTACCAAGGTACACTGGGAAGCATATCCCAGAGAAGGTATGCAAAGATGCCTGCCCGTAGGGACCGCAGGTGGATTTTTAACCCTAGGGGTAGCAGGGACTTGCCAAGGGAAAGACACCTGCTCGCTAAGGAGGCTTACAGTGGAAATACGCGTGTGGGGGTCGCCGGAGGGGAACCATGCACACGGGGCACCTGGCCGAACACGAGGGTCTGGGCTCGTTAGAGGCCAGACACACAGGTACTGGCGTAAGCAGTGCTGGAGGGACTCAGGGCTCTCGGGGAGCTCACCTGAGGGAAAATGTCGCACGTATCCAGTCCGTGAAGTGGATTGGCGAGCCCATTACCGGCCCCTCGGGGGAATGAGTACATAGTCGGACACTGGCTCCACTTGGAGATTGTAGAATCTGGCGAATGTGTTTGGTGTCGCCCAGCCTGCAGCTCTGCAGATGTCTGTTAGCGAGGCGCCATGCGCTAAGGCCCAAGAGGAGGCTACACTCCGAGTGGAATGTGCCCTGACCCCAAGGGGACATGGTCGACCTTTGCTGGTAAGCCAAAACAATGGTGTCCACTATCCAGTGAGACAGCCTTTGCTTTCAGAGAGCTCTTCCCTTCCGCTCTCCACCATAACAGACAAAGAGCTGGTCTGAGGTCCTGAAACACTGCGTGCTGTCTACGTAAGCGCGGAGGGTGCGTACTGGACATAGCAGTGCCAAGGCTGGGTCTGCCTCCTCCAAAGGCAGCGTTTGCCGGTTCACCACCTGGTCTTTGAACGGAGTGGTGGGAACCTTGGGCACATATCCAGGCCGGGGTCTCAGGATCACGTGAGAGTTAGCCGGCCCGAATTCCAGGCACGCTTCGTCAACCGAAAATGCCTGCAGGTCCCCGACCCTCTTAACAGAGGCCAATGCAATCAGCAGAGCAGTCTTCATCGGCAGGAACTTAATATCAACCAACCGCAAAGGCTCAAAGGGAGGCCTCTGCAGAGCATTTAGAACTACTGCGAGGTCCCAAGAGGATATGAGAGGAGAGCGAGGAGGATTCAGTCTCCTCGCCCCCCTCAGGAACCTGATGATCAGGTTGTGCTGACTTACCTTTTTGTCCCCTAATAGATCGTGGTAGGCAGATATTGCGGCCACATAAACCTTAAGGGTGGAGGGAGAAAGCCTTCGCTCCAACCCCTCTTGGAGGAATGAGAGCACGGACCCGATCGGGCATTTCCAGGGGTCTTCTTGGCGAGAAGAGCACCAGGTGACGAAGAGGTTCCACTTCAACGCATAGGCATGCCGAGTGGACTCTGCCCTATCGGAAGTGATGGTGGCGACCACCGGAGGTGGTAGGCCACTCAAACCTGCCGCGTCCCATCCAGGAGCCACACGTGGAGGTTCCAAATATCGGGACGCGGGTGCCATAGGGTGCCCCGTCTCTGAGTAAGGAGGTCCAGTCTCAGAGGAATAGGCCAGGGAGGGGCTGTCGCAAGGAGAATGAGTTCGGGGAACCAGGTCCGGCCATGCCAGTACGGGGCGACCAGAAGGACCTGCTCCTTGTCCTCCCTGATCTTGCAGGAGCTGTGCGAGTAGGCTCACTGGGGGGAACGCATATTTGCGTAGGCCCCGCGGCCAGCTGTGCGTCAGTGCATCCGTGCAGAGCGTGCCCTCGGTCAGGGAATAGAACAGGCTGCAGTGGGAAGAGTCGTGGGAGGCAAACAGATCTATCTGCGCGTCCCCAAACTGTTCCCAAATCAGCTGGACCGTCTGGGGATGGAGTCTCCATTCTCCCGGGAGTGGATGAAACCGTGAGAGCTCGTCGGCTGCACGATTCAGGACTCCTGGAATATGGACAGCACGAAGGGACCTCAGGCGCTTCTGACTCCATAAAACGAGGTGGCGGGCGAGTTGAGACATACGGCGGGAGCGTAGACCCGCAGTTCTATAGGTCTTCGCCACCAGGGACGACGAAAACCTACAGGCTTTGGAGGGGTGCTTTGTATCCCCGCGCCAGGTCGAAGCACTCTGCGGACAAAGTTGCATCGCAACAGAGCGTTCAACCGGGGGGACCCCAGTGTACCCTTCAAGGGTGACTCCATCAAGGGTGGAGAAGGCGGAAGAGTTCGCCAAATGGTAGCGGGAAGACAACGGGTTCTTCCAGGAACGCACGATCTCTTCATGCACTTCGGGGAAGAAAGGTATTGGAGGGGTGGCCGGATGGGTGTCCGGGACGCTCCCCCAAAAAACAATCATCCAACCGCGAACGCTCAGGTCGGGGCGGAGGGTTCCACTCCAACCCAAGCGCTGAGGCGGCCCGAGAGAGCATGGCTGTCAACTCCGGGTCCGACTCGGGCAATGCTGGCACACCCGAAGGCAGCAGCACAGCCGAATCATCATCCTTGGATGACTCCAGCCCACCTTGTGATGCGGCGATAGACATTTCATCATCCTCCTCCGCACCAAAAGCCACAGTCGGGACAGCATGAGCCACCCCCGATGTAGACGGCTCTTTTTGTGAGAGGAAGCCTCGCAGTCGATACCGAAGCGCCCAGGGAATCACACACCAGCTGTCAGACGGACCACTGCGCAGATCAGCAGGCAGGAAGTATGTGATCACTGGAACGCGCCGTCACACCAACACCGACTGGAAAGCTGCTCATCTCGAAGAAGCTGACAGAGTCTCAGAAGGCTTGTGAGGAGTGAAGAGGTAGGTACTCTTGGCTCCGAAAGTAGAAACATAATGCGATATTGCCACGTACTTCCTTTTATACTCACGCGGTGAGGCGGAGTTACATATGCAAATTCCGCATGCCCCATGGTTTTCTAAACGCTCGAAGATGATAGGCTTCTAAGTGAAACCCCCATTCGTTAGTCACTAACGTACGTCGTAGTGACTGAACGAAAGGGAACTCATTGTTCCCCGAGTCATATTAAAGATTTGTTCAAAATCAACGTTTATGCTTAACTTATCACTAGAAGCTTTACAGTTGAACGAGTTGATAAACACGTTTTTTTCTAAATGCATGTAATTCATATAGTGTGATCCATATGTTTCTTTTTTTGACCTCGTAATTTTTGTACGAAAAATGTTTGATCTTGTGGTGTTTTGGCAGATGTATCAGTGACAAATTCTCTTTGATGTATGCTGGACTTCTGGTTTAGGTTTAGGCTGTTCACACTATGAGTTTTTCGGATTTACAACAGCATTTACTTACAGGTGTGTGTCTAGAAATGTCCTATTCACACAGCAACTTACAGTAGCATCTCGAATACTTGTCTGGATGAACGTGTAAAGGTAGTCAAGCCTGTATTCCCATACCAGTAACTATAGAGCAACATTGGCCAAAGAAATACCAAAGATGGTGACATCCATATGACTGAAAAGCCTCATCACTTTTGACATGACAAGAGTCCAATCGAGGTCCATCCATCAAATCTTTAACTGACAGCAGCTTTTATATCTCAGAGTGGAGTATTTGAGTCGCGTATAGAACACAAAAGAGCTCTGGTGGAGAACAATTACTGGATCTAAAACCTTCAGGTGACACACAGCTCATATCTCTGTTGCTGTAAGTTACCGAAAGCAAAGCCACAATGAAAACTCGCAACACACAGCAGACACCCGTTTGTGCAGCGCAGCTCTCTCGCACTGTATGACGTTACAAACAACTAGTTGTTTGATTCTGTTCACAAAATGCATGTTTTCAGAGATTGCGGTTGTGAGGCCTGAAAATGTACAGGTGTGAAATCGGTTATAGAATGCGGTTGTCACTCCCGTAAATAACTGAACTGTGTGTGAACATAACTGTGTTAAGGACTCAAATATAGGTTACAAAAGCCTCGTTCAGACTGTCAGTCTAAATCTGATTTCTGTGCATATCTGATTGAAATTCGATCAGATTTAGCAAGTGTGAGCAGCAAAAAAATTTTTTTTTTTTTACAAACCCATTTCAAACTACATTCATACGTGGTTTGAAATCCTACTTAAAATGCATTTCTGTAAATCCGTTTCAGTCTGACCGTTCTGATTTCCTGTGGTTTATGTTACTTTCTTACATCACGTAAACGCCAGATGTTGTTACAGGAAACATGCTAAAAGTCGCAGAAGAGTGCTGAGCGGAAAATTACTATATAATGGAGATATATTAAATTTTGGTAATTTTTTCACAAAAATGTACATTGACATACATAAGAAAGAATCTCTCTCTTCTTCCATTTCATCACAAATTAAAATGCTAACTGTCACTGTTTTTTTTTTTTTTACATTTTGTTTATTATTTTAAGTGGTATTTATTGTATTGTACATAATTTTACATGCATCCGGCAGTCGTTTTTATCCAAAGTAACTTGCATTGCTATCAAGCTCTAAACATTTGATCCTTGGGAATTGAAGACCTGTGAAATGCCCGGGGATGGGTTTGATGTAGTCCCAATGTATTCCTCCTCAAGAACTTGACTATCTGTGGTTTGCCAAATAACAACTGACAATGACAGTCAATTGGTGTGCCAAATAATGGTCTTTCCACACTACCATACAGGAATGTGTCTCCATCTGCCCCAGCCAGGCGTGGACTTGAAATGAAGAGACAAAATGATGTATTGATTTATCCATTCTCTTTAGAAGCATTGTGTGCGTGGGCCCGTCTGGGTCTGTGTTTGATTGTGAGCGTGAGAGAGAGAAAGAGGGTGAAATTGCTTATTGAATGATGGAGATAATCTCCCATTGTAGTGTCAAGATTGTCTGTAACGCAGATTTAGGATATGTAGAATACCCAGAATTTCCTTGCTGCTGTTCTTAGCAATTTCGACTGGACATTTGTCACTTTTCCACAGCCGCTAGTTAGACAAGTAGGACTCCATCAAACCTGCAGCAGTTCCCCATGATTAGATAACTGCTGCTTCGCTATGATTCCTCAACCTCAGAACCCCCTCACCCCCTAGAATTCATTCCCCAGGGGCAGCAGCGGTTGGGTGGACGTGCGTGTTGAATGGCGGGGGAATTTGCTCTCCCTGAGCAGATGTACACACCTGATTGCTTCAGACTCCCCTGACAGTAGCCCAGAGCCCCGGTGAGTTGGGTGACCTTGTACAGAGACGCAGGCAAACCACGGCTGCCTCCTGTGTTACCTTATTTAGGAAGCTTTTGACACAGCTCGAAGGAGACAAACGAGCATCCTCTGTGTCTCTGTGGCTGGGTCACATTGTGACCTACGGAGCACTCCATGTATTCCCCACGGAGCACTCCATGTATTCCCCACTGCAATGCCTCATTGATCTGGTGGTCTTCTGGGAGGGGGGCTGGCGGATGAAAGGGATCTACTCACTCACTTCAAAAAGGCAAACGTCGTGTTATTCAGGATTTCTCATTCTATTTATTTTATCTTGTATTCTTTCACTTCTGTTTTATTTTATTTAAAACCTATTTTAGTTTTTTATTTATATTTTATTATTGTACAAATTACATGTATACATGTATTTTGTTTATTTTTAATCTTTTATTTATTTATTTATATTGTATTACATTTCATTTACCTATTTACATTGTTTTCATTTTGTAGATTTTTTATATTTTATTTTAATTTTAGTATAACTTTTAATTTTTTATTTTATCTTCATTACCTTAGTTTCTCTGACCCTTAGAATTTAACTGTTTTTTTTTTCTTTTTTTGCTCCTGCACCTTTAAGAAATGCCCTCTTCAAAAGCACACTGAATTACTGAAAATGATCAGGGATATTGTTAAAAATAACTTGTTTCTAACTTTGGGATCCTTATGACGGCTATTCAGAGCATCAGGTGCTAAACACACGGTTCTCCTTATGATCTCACCATAACTTGAATGGTCATGTGTTGATGCATCAGTTAATAGTCCTGATTATACAGGACAGGAGGTTGTTTAGGATGTTTTTGGCAGGTCGCTTATTAATTGGACTTTTTTTGGGGGGGGGATATTTGGTTTTTTGACATCCTCTTCCAAGCTTGCCTGGAGTAAAAGACTTGTTTAATGAAAGCGTGTTTTGTTTCATATGCAAATTCAATTAGTTCTAGACACAGACGACTACAGACATGCACCCAATCTCACAGAGGCTTTGTTATGCAGCATATCAACAAAACAAACCAGAAAACCGTGCCACAGCACAGCGGTCACAATACCTAGTGAAGCGTTGAGCCACTTGTATCTCTTTGAAACATGTACTGTAGCTGTCCTCGGCTGAAATCCATTCTCTATACTCGCCACCCACAATTATTGCCTTCTCCAAGGCGTGAAACGAGCTGTCAAAACGTCATATTGTTTTCCATGTCGCTGTAAAGAAAACTTTTAAACTGTTTTTATTGATCAGCTCAGCTGTTTCGCCCAGACGTGTTATTTGCTTAAAGCGGTATGATGTCGATGACACAGTCAAATCATACAGAGAATCATGTTCTACCATCTGGTTATAATTTAGATTTTTTTTTAAAATCCTTTCTGTTTGCGTTTTGCCTCCCATATTGTTTAACGTTTGTTGGGAACTCTTTATTTTGACTGACAACGTTGTCTTGAGCGAATTGTCAATCCACGCATGTTGAATATTAATAAAGATTAAGCAAATAGCAGAACATTTAAGAAGCATAACCAAGCTTTTGTCCACCATACGGCACTAGTGAGCATTTAATCCAGTGCCTTGTGCTTTAGTTCTTCCAGTAAGTGGCTCTGTGAAGAAGAAAAAAAATGGTGATTGGATAATTCTTGCTGTGTCCTGGCAGAGATATTGATCAAACTTTGATCCCAGGCTGGAAGTGAAACTCAAGATATGTTTAAAAGCGAAAATTAATTACATTTCAAATATGCGCTCGCTCTTTGCTTTCTAGACTTCCCCCAAGTGCAGAAAAATGTGCTTAGAATCTTTAAGTGGCATAATAATTTCTCAGTAACAGCTCTTATACCACTCATTAGAATCATTTGTGTGATCATTCCTTTTTGGCCATTTTGTGTTTATTGCATTGAGATATTTAGGCAATTACTCATACTCTTTATAAAAAGTATGATGGTCAGAAATTATAATAGAGCAATGGTACATATATTATGGTACTGAAAAATTACCATGGTGTTTATATAAACTTAAATGGTTAGTTCACCCAAAAATAAAAATGCTGTCATTAATCACTCACCCTCGTGTCGTTCCAAACAGGTAAGACCTCCGTTCATCTTCGGAAACACAAATTAAAATATTTTTAATGAAATCTGAGAGCTCTCTGTTCCCTCCATAGACAGCAATATAATTAACACTTGCAAGGCCCAGAAAGGTTTGTTAAAGCATTAGTTCACCCCAAAATGAAAATTTCCTGATAATTTACTCACCCCAATGCCATCCAAGATGTTCATGTCTTTAACATGTCGAAAAAGAAATTAAGTATTTTGCAGAAAATGTTCCAGGGTTGTTCATCATATAATGATTTTCAATTGCAACCAAAATGCTGAAGGTCCATATCAATGCAGTTTCAAAGCGCTTCGATGGGCTCCAGAGGCTCTGCGTGATCCCAGATGAGGAATAGGGTCTTATCTAGCGAAACGATCGGTCATTTAAAAAAATAAAATAAAATGAATATACTTTTTAACCTAAATTAGTTAAATAAATCTTGTGCAGCTCTGCGAGGCATGCAAACGCCCTTTACCAAAAAAAAGGTAAAACAACGATATATCCCTAATTTTGAAGTGTTTTTGGTAAAGGGTGTTTGTATTAGTCTTCACACGAGTGCTTTGTAAACACGGGGGCAGTACTTCTGCCTACGTCTAGTGTGACCGTTCCGATGTGATTACGTCATCCTTAGCACCTCAACAAGATTAACAATTTAGGATAAAAAGTATATTCATTTAATTTTTTTTTTTTTTTAAATGACCCATCATTTCGCTAGATAAGACCCTTTTCCTCATCTGGGATAACACAGAGCCTCTGGAGCCCATCGAAGCGCTTTGAAACTGCAATGATTTGGACCTTCAGCATTTTGGTTGCAATTGTGAGATGGTGGTCCAGTGGGTTAAACCATGGAACTGATATGCAGAAGGTTGCTGATTCGATCCCAGCAGTCACCACCAGTGTGTCCTTGAGCAAGGCACTGTACTCCATGTTGCTCCAGGGAGATTGTCCCTGTAACAAGGGCACTGTAAGTTGCTTTGGATAAAAGTGTCTGCCAAATATGTAAATGTAAATTGAAAAGCATTATATGATGAACAACCCTGGAACATTTTCTTCAAAATACTTCATTTCTTTTCGACTGAAGAAAGAAAGACATGAACATCTTGGATGGCATTGGGGTAAATGATCAGGAAATTTTCATTTTGGGGTGAACTAATACTTTAAAATAGTCCATGTGACTCCAGTGGTTCAACCTTAATTTTATGAAACGACGAGAAAACTTTTATCTTATACATCAAAAATATCTTACTTTGTGTTCCGAAGATGAACAAAGGTCTTATGGGTTTGGAACGACATGAGGGTGAGAAATTAATGACAGCATTTTCATTTTTGGGTGAACTAACCCTTTAATTAAAAACCAGGGTATTCCTTTTGCTTGGTCAGAGTGCATGAGTTGGGTACCAGCAAAAACATTATTTTGTTTATTTGACCTTCTGCCAGTTGGCTTCACTTGTTCGATTCAGTACATGCCTATCTTGAAGTGTCAGCTTCACAGTTACTGTACCTCCTGCTCAAGACTTCAACATTAATTTAACATGTTAATCTATTTAATTCCACTATATCTAGAGTAATTAATTCTATTAACACAACCTGTACTCATGCAGATAATTTCTCCCCAGGTGTCCATGGGTTACTTTAATTATAATCATAATTGCACTGATAATTACACTGATTGGTTTTGTGAAACTATCAGTGAACGTTGTGAAGCGAAAAGCGATATGATTAACTTACAGTCAGAGATGGGTCGCGCTATTTAAAGGCAGTCGTGCATGGCTGAATTCAGTGCCTGTCAGAACGCTGATGATTCTGTCCTAGCTCAAGTCCACTTGAGTCATTTATTTGCTGCGAGAGTGATCTATGCATTTGCGCTGAATTACCACCTGGTGAATTACATCCAGAGATGTACGCCATGCTCCAGGGAGATCGTAATCATTTGTGCAATACTGCCGCTATATCATGAAAACATAATATGTAAACAGAGCTCTCGCATTCATTCTTCAAGTCAATATATTGTTACGATTTTACCATCAGCCAGAGGTGACAGATTTAGATCTGAGTTGGGGTAACAGCCACACTTTAGCTGATATGTGAACCTTTACAGTAGTAAATATTTCACCTGCGTTTGTGCTTTAAATTCACAAAATCTTAAGGCTGAGTTCTGACTGAAGAACATTTTCATTTCTTGGCAAATAAAGCAGGGATAATTGTAGAGAAGAGATAATTGTAGCTCTTAGAAAATGTAATAAATATATCAGTAATAACCCAATGCACAATGCACTATGGACATATCCGGTATGTGCATGCACAGTTCAATCTTCTTCTTCTTTTTAAATTATGGACTGTATCAGTAATGATTGGAAACTGTTTTAAGTGGTAAAGATTTACACTGCTTTCACAAATTTGTTTCGTTTTCAACCCTTATTTACAGTAATAGCAGCATTACAAAACATGTGTGATGTATCCTGTTTGCATTTTTTAACTTTAGTTAGTATGTAATTTTGCTGTTTGAGCATAAACAACATCTGCAAAGTTACGACGCTCAAAGTTCAAAGCAAAGGGAGATATTTTATTTTAAAGAAATCACTTTTTAGGGACTACAACAAACGGCTGGAGGGACTACACCGAGCTTATTCGTGGGTAAGTGACATCGCTTGCCCTAAAATGTACATAAACCCTGCCGCCGGAAACACACAACAAAGGCCATGTTGAGAAGAGGAAGAGTTGTTGTAGTAGAGTGGTCGCATCCGTCTTTTCACATTTATTGCAATACATTACATAACACAAATGCAATAGCATGTCATAAAAGCAAGATGACAAAATAAGTTATAACCATAATTAAACTAAACTATACCTGTTCTATCTTCATGCAGCAAATACTCTCTGGCTCTGAAGGCATCTTACAACAGTTCCCATATGAGCAACTAACCATTCAGAAACGTCCTGTCGCATTCTCCACGTTGTTACTTGTTCTTTAGTCTCTCCATCATTGTCCGACTCCGGTTTGAACATAAAAGGCTGAACAGTTTCATTGCGTGTGTGCATGAGGTAATTGGAGCTGCTAACATGAGCTCTTGTTGCTCTGCTCTCTTCCTGAAAGGGGGCTGGGAGCAGCAGATCATTTGCATTTAAAGGGACACCCTCAAAAAGTGAGAATTTTAACATGCAATAAAAAATGATCTGTGGGGTATTTTGAGCTAAAACTTCACATATACACTCTGGGGACTTTAAAGACGTATATTATGTCTTGTATAAAAGGGGCATTATAGGACCCCTTTAAAAAAGACAATCAAAAATATGAATTCGGTGTATGTTCTGCTGATATTCAGACACGGAGTCCATTTGATATAACTGTTGATATTAAAGAGGTAGATTTTAAACTACTGTTGTAGCTCTTCATTTCAAAAGTCTCTTGTTTAAGTTTTCAAATTTGGGGATGCACAATTTATTGCTTCCACATTGGTTTTCAACACATTGGGCCCTATTTTAACGATCTGAAACGCAAGTGTCAAAGCGCAAAGCGCAAGTAACTTTGTGGGCGGGTCTCGGCGCTGTTGCTATTTTCCCGGCGGGATAAATGGCTCTTGCGCCCGGCGCAAATCTAAAATGGGTTGGTCTGAAGTAGCTTCATTATTCATAGGTGTGGTTTGGGCGTAACGTGAATAAACCAATAAGAGCGTCATCCAACATTCCCTTTAAAAGCAGTTGCGCAAGTTCCATTATGGATTGCTATTATTATGGCGTATTTACCAGGCGCACGCCAGGAGCGGTTCACAGCCGAGGAGACTGATGTTCTTGTAAGAGCAGTGAAAGACAGAGAAGTTGTGTTGTATGGGAATGGGAGAAACCCACCCAAAATAGCGTCGGTTAAATAAATAATTAGCCTGAATAATTTGTAAGCTAGATTTATGCCTATTTTTTCACATCTTCGTGGCACACCACAATGATTTCCGTCATCTCATGTGTTAATATTTTTTTAGTGTAACAATTTATGATTTGCAAAAATAACTGTTGCATCTGTGTAGATTACATGAGCAAAGTATATGCGCGTTGTGCACGCTATGGTCAAGCATGCGCCCTTAAAATAGCATAATGAACAACGCGCAACGCGCCACTGACTTTAGACTAGGTTTTTTCTGGTCAGTGGCGCAATTGTTTAATGGAACAGCAAAATAGCACCAGGGATTGTTTGCGCCGGAACACGCCTCCTTTTTTGCGCTGAACCGCCCAGGGAGCGCAAGTTCATTCACTAGTTTAGCGACGTGCTTCTGTGGAGGGAAAAGCGCGCTTTGCGCGGGTGCAAAATAGGAATGACACATGCGTCGGTGTACAAAGTCAATTGCGCTGGGTGCAAGATAGGGCCCATTGTTTTTTTTTTACATCAGCTACTACTACTACTAATGATATTTATTATTATTATTATTATTATTATTATTATTATTATTATTATTATTACTTGTAGCATTTAATAATTATTTATTTTAATTATTTTTTTAATGTTGGCCATTTATCAGTTACTGGGCATAATATATGCGTATTGCCTTATCTGTATCTGCCAGAATGTTAATATTGGTGGAAATTGCATGTCAGGTTAAATTGATATGGATAAAATGTGTGAGCCATTTTGTGAATACGTGAGCAAAAACCTAAATTATATCCTCTATACTGTATATCACATTTTAAGCCTATTGGCTGTTTTTGATGAAAAACCATGAAGAACTGCCAGATTTGCTTGGCAGTTTAAATAAGTTCTTCAAGATGCAAGCAGAGGAATAAAATAACGAAGACACATTGCCCTGTGTGTCGTCTTTGATCTCATAAACCTGACAGATGCGATTCATCTACCACTTAGAGCTGTGCAGTAATTCTACCTCCATCCGACTAATACACTTTAGTCCAATTAACACTCCTGCCTTTGCCTCCCCGCCATCAAACAGGAACCTGTAGTTGTCCATAGTGTCCGAATGCTGAAGGAGATCCAGACGGGCCTAAATGAATGCCAATGTTGCCTCTCCTTCCTTTCCTGCTTGAACTAGAAGACTGCAGAAAGCCGATGGACCAAAAAAAAGGTGACCAGGAACAGAGAGGTGTGTGAAGCAGGAAAAGGGCATAATGGAAGTCGGCAACAAAGGACTGCAGAAATAGAAGCAACAAAGCTATAGAGGAGAGAGAAAAAACAGGATACAAAGAGCAAAGTGTGAGAGGGATGAAAAGTGAGAGAGAGAAGTTTGCAGAGGGAATAACGCTTGCCATTTTACTAGTGTTATCAGAGGGGACAACAAATAGAACTGTCAGCCGCTAAGATTCTCCTCTCTATCTTAATGAAATACACTGAGGATAATATGATGGTGGTGATAGAGATCTCCCAAGGCTATTGTCAGATTGGGCTCCACTCAACTGAGAACGGTGCACTTTGATCTCCCCATTTCCATCCTCCGTCCCATTCTCGCAGATGCATGTTCTCTATCCTTTGAAAGGTGTAATAGCAGCGGAAAGATGACACGAGGGGAGAGCTCAGCTAAGCTGTTCTCACACCTGCTCTGTGACAGGGCAGAACGTGAGGATGAATTGGGCAGGTGACAGTGCATAGACACAGCTGAGACGGCGAGGATAATAAAGGCTGATTAATACGGGCCGTCATCGTGGCGTTACAGTGAAATTTGCGGGGAGTTGATTGCTCCAGCATTGCGGCTAATCGCGCTGGACGCCCTTGACTCATCACAAGCAAATGTGTTTGCGTGCGAGTGTGTGTGCACACGCGCGGTGACAGCTGTAAGGGAAAGGAGGAGGTGGCAGCATTGACGTCTGACGGCAGAAAGGGGAAAGTGAAAGTCAAAAGAGTGCGGTAATCACCTCGCAACGCCAGTAACCATTAGCTCAAGTTAATGGTGAGATTTTTACCGATGTTTACCCTTTCTGAGTGCGCGCATCTCCGTCTGTGGGCCTCCACTGGTAATGGCTTCTTCTGGAGCGAGAGGAGTCAAATTTGTACTGAACAGACATCACACGTGGAGATGGAGGTCGAAGGAAATTGTCATTCCTCTCCTGATGCAGCCTGTCCCTACTCGACATGCTGTAATTAATTGCTGGAAAAATGTTGTCCGTAAAATTGTCTCCTTGAAAGAGGCAGTTACATCATCATGGCTCCGTCAGTAATGAATAAATGGCGCTTACCTCTCACCAAAAGAATATACCATCAAAATGGCAATGAATGCATTCTGTGGAAAAACTGCTGGTGAAAAGTATTGTTCAGCTTGCTCACTTTGTCACGGCACGTCTAAGACAAATGTGCAACGCTGTTGGTAATCGAATTTTCCTATGCTGGAGACGTACGTTTGTTTATTCTCAGCATAACTGCCAGTTATTTCAGTCAAACACAAAAGCTCTAACTAGATTGATGTGATGGAAAGATTTTTGATGTAAGCATTTAAAAAACGTCTCATGCGTTGTTTTTCCCCCCACATTCTGTGCGGTGCAATCTCATATATCTTAACTTTACAACAGGACATCCAGCTGTGTGTGTGCATATTTTATGTAGTCCATTATGGTGTCTTATATTGTGGTTTTTGTATACTTTATTATTATAGTATATTATAGTCACTTACATCTCATAAATTACATAATGACGTGAAATGACATGACCACTTACAGGGTATCTATAAAGTAGCCTTTCTGTAATATTACTTGTTTTTGAATATCAAAATAAACATGCAAATGGTCAGTATGGTGGACACGAGGCCGGTCTGTGCCATTACTAGAACAGAATAAAGCACTAGCTTCAGTGCCAAGCTGTAATCCTCTTTAATTTGTTTTCAGATCAGGCTTTAGGAACAGCAGCCCGCTCTCAGTACCGCACTCTCTGAAGAATGTGGGCAGGGACAGCTGTCTTCTCTTCCAGCGTTGTTTAATACAGGTTTTCTCCCTGCTTTGCCACCTCAGGCCTCCGCTCTGATGAATAATTCTTGCTGGGGTGGAAAGAGCGTTCTTTACCAGTCATTTTGAGGGGGCTACTGTGCAATCACATGTTGTTCAACGGTCCACTCACCTTATTTGTAATCAAAAGAGAGCGGGTCTGCGGCCACCCAGATTAGTATGCGTGTGAGCTGCCGTTCACATATAAAAAAAAAACAAAACATAAATAACATAAAAAGCAGCAATTGAGTTTGAGGCTCGCTTGTCTGTCCTTCATTTGATAGTTAAGGTTGAGCTATAAAAAGACTAAAAAAGATTAAAAATGCCCCCTTCCGTTTTGCTTCTGATAGTGTTGTGCTAGATGCTAGTGATTTGTATCCATGAATGCTGGCTCTCCATACAACGTTATTTTAATATTGCTTTTGTTCCCCGAATGTTCGAGCGAAGGCATAATTCTATTGAAATGATGAAGCACATCTTGAGAGACAGAGGGGGTTTAAAATGCACTGAAACAAAGCATGCAGGCAGAAGGTTGGCAACGCAGGCAGGGCGGCTGGCAGTCTTTTAATCCGTGGCGCTGCACTGATAAATCGCCACGCGAGTTTCATTTTTATCCTTCTCACCAGTTGTCTGGCCCCTGAGTAATGAGCAGCCCTGGGTCTTCTCTCAGACCCTTAGATATAATGTCCAAACAGTGGGATTAGTGACTCGCCTGGGCTGCGAATTGAGTGGGAAAGTGCTGCTCGAGGTGCCAGGTGAATGTTTAGGAGGCCGCTGCCCCGCAGATCCCAGGCACGGCTACAAAGCAATGGGGGGAAGTAGTATACTATGGTGAGCGGGGGCAAAGACATGGAGGCTCGGCCCATGGGCACACAAGGACACTGTGTCCTTTGCTAAGTGTGGGGTTACTTTGAGCCCTGAATTCCTGTGCATTTCCAACCTCTTAAACAATGGGAGACAGATTAGCTGTTGTTAGGCAGCTGAACTTAACCTGACCCACCTTGGCTGCTGGCACAAGCACATCTTTTCACTTGCTGATAAAAAGCCTTCAAAAGTTAAACGGGTCAGTGACGCAGATAATTTAATTTTGACGTTGTTTAGATTTTTCATGCATTACAAGAAATCTTACTGTTATTCTAATTTAGTTACTATTCATCTGATCTAACCTCAAAACTATTAAAAGGGATGTCTAATGCTATTTTCATGTATGTCATGTATTTTGTATTTTGAGAGTTGGATTCTCATGGCCAAAATTTCAACAAAAAAAAAAGTTGGACGTGATGGAGAATTTGTGTGCAAAATACACTCATTCAAACAAGTTTCTGATTTTTTTTTTCGAGTATGGCCCTGTATGACGTCATAAAGGGCGGAATTGCTTGTATGGGCACTTCTTCCAGATGAGCGTGTGCGCATATCAACTAGAGCGAGAGCACACCCATAAACAAGCTTTGTTCGGGTTACAGAAGCCGTCGACAGCGCTGTCATTTAGTTTTTAGATCACAAAATCAACAATGTCACTAAAGAAGTGTGTTTTTGGTTGTGAGGGAAAGATAACCTTGTTCAGTTTCCCAAATATCCCAGCGTTAAGGAAACAGTGGATGCAGAGTTCTGCAAGTGTGTGAAACGGCATCAAATGTCTGTGTTTTGTTAGCAATCGGCCTGTAATGTCAACAACATGAACGTATAGTGAATCGAAAGTTGTCCAGGGATAATGGCATGATGTATTGTGTGTGTGTGTGTGTGTGTGTGTGTGTGTGTGTGTGTGTGTGTGTGTGTGTGTGTGTGTGTGTGTGTGTGTGTGTGTGTGTGTGTGTGTGTGTGTGTGTGTGTGTGTGTGTGTGTGTGTGACTCTTTAGCTCCGCTCACTGCACGCCTGCACAAGCTCGGGTGTTTTCAGAAAGAATCAGTACAGCATATCTGTCTTTTATGAATATGATACAACTCTTCAGAGATATGAAGGATGCAATATTACTCTACAGGTACTCAAGATTAACATGAGATTGGCAGAAACTATTTGTGTTAGGTACCCATTTAAGATCCTCAGAGAGTGCTATAGATTGGAATACAAATGTGTGGGTTGGTAAGATGTTTTTTATGTTTTTGAAAGAAGTCTCTTATGCTCACCAAAGCTGAAGTTTATGATAAAACATAAGGTAAAAACTGTAATATTATGAAATATTATAACAATTTCAAATAACTTTTCAATTTTAATATCTTTCTTCAATATCTTTTTTTTAATATCTATGTCATTTATTTGACATACATAACATAATTAATGAATTTACTTCCACATATATATTTTGAAAAATACAATATTTGAACAATACAACACTATGAATGCACAACATAATATATCTGCAGAAATTGGTAAATTTCCATGTTCCCTGTGTTTTGTCTTCTGACATTGCTGGCAGTTTTTTTTTCCCTATTATTGGATAAAATTCATAAGTTGTCTGTTCCAATCTGTATGACAAATATAGCTTTTAAGATAACAAGATTTCTTGTAAAGAAAAACCTTTAAACAGAGCCATGGTTAAAAACTAGCGCACAGAAGGACTTGTACTTCAGCCTGTCCATATTCCCTGTCATTTAACAGATCGATGGAAGCAGCGCTGTCAGTAATCTTTTCCTGTGTGTGTGGGTGTAGACAGCAGATTATGTGCTCCAGTGTTTGGTTACGTCAGTGTCCTGCCTCCCCCTATGAAGGCACGGAACAAGCCAGCAACAGCAGGGAAAGAGTACTGTTGTTTTCTTTTTAAAATGTATAATTTAAACAATGAGTGCACTGACAGTGTCTTAACAGATTATTTTCTGTTAGAAGAAGTGTTTTTTTAATTGTATTTTTGAGCTTTCCGGAGAGACAGAGCAAATATGAAAATGATGGGTATTGAGGTTGGGAATAAGTTTTCTTGTATGAGCACCAAATTTTAACATGTCTGTTACATGTGCAGTAGAATAGACCACAGCTTTTATATTAGGAAAGCCACTGCACTGACAGACTTTGTGAAAGCCTTAATTGCTAAATGGGATTGAAAAATGTCTTGGTTACGTATGTAACCTCTGTTTCCTGAGAACAGGGAATGAGACGCTGCGTCGGAATGACGCAAAGGGTAACGCCTCGGCGTGACAGGTGTCTGAAGCCCATGAAATCATCATCGTGCGACCCGGAAATATATAGGGACGCCGTGCCAACACAAACACATCTTCTCGTCTGAAGGGACTGTATGGCAGACAGGCCCCGAGACATGGCATGCGACGCAGCGTCTCGTTCCCTGTTCTCAGGGAACAGAGGTTACAAGCTTTCCCCCCAAGCGTTCCTATAGCTCAAACAGTAGAGCATGGCGCTAGCAATGCTAAGGTCATGGGTTCGATTCTCAGGGAACGCAAGAACTGACAAAATGTAAAATGTGTACCTTGAATGCAATGTAAGTCGCTTTGGATAAAAGCGTCTGCCAAATGCATAAATGTAAATGCAGACGACCTTCAGTGAGGGGAGCACCTGAACCTGCCTGGCGGGTAACCCCCAGCTGTAGGCTAAGCTACCAAAGGTTATCTTACTACAGAGAACTGGTAACAGGGATGTGCCTACACTTGGGAACTTCGCCCTCAAGGAGGCCCCATGGGGCCTACTAACCGATAGCAAGTTTCTCAGGGAAGCCTAGAGAGGCCTACTACCTGACAGCAATATATGCCGGCTCCTAGAGCGTTTAAGCTCCCCTTCAGGGAGGCCTGGTGAGGCCTACCACCTGCGAGCGGTAAATGCTAAACCCCAAGCAGCTGAGATCACCCCTAGGGAGACACAGTGCGGACCTACTGTCTGATAGCAGTTCATGCTAGCTGACCAAGTGACCACAAACTGGGCGCTCAACCTCAGGGAGGCCTAATAAGGCCTTCCACCTGATACCCTGCTAGGCCGCATACCCGGACGCCATACGTTGGTGCTCGCCTCCAGGGAGGACTGGCTAAGGCCTTCCAACTGATAGCAGGCCTTCAGGGAGGCCTGATGAGGCCTACAACCTAATAGCCAGCAGGCTAGCTGTCCGGATGTGGAAACATCGGTACTTGCCTTCAGGGAAGCCTGGTGAGGCCTCCTACCTGACATCAAGGCTTTAGGGAGGCCTGATGAGGCCTACCACCCGATAGCCTGCTAGCCTGCCTCGGCATGAGCGGGACAGCATCATCCAGTCTCAGATGCCAAACTCTCTTTCCTCAAGAAGAAAGCCAGACTAGAGTGGAGCATTCTTTTGCGGTGTGTACAGTAAGAGTTGTTTGCTATTCGAATCAATAATGGAGCTTAAAAAATACAACCGTTGGACCGACGGCAAGGTTCAGGCTTTATTAAGCTTATACTGGGAGGATGAAATCCAGCAGGTACTGAAAAGTCGCATGCAGTCCTACGTAACCTGACTGTGTCACGAGTGCAAGTGCAATGCTGTACCAGGTAAGCTACGAGCAAGTTTACTACATCAGAAAAGCCATACTGAAAAAAGCCATGCTGAAAACCACAGCAAATTGGATGTTTAAGTAAGTTTTGGAAATGTTGGTAGAGGCAAGTTTTTATCCAATAAGCCTTTAGCTCTGATATAAACAAGCTTGTTTAACTCTTTCCCCGGCAAACACAAAATTTTCCGTTATTTGTGGGAAAACGCTTCTCTGCCAAACACAGAATTTTCTGGGATCTGTGTTTTCACTGTTATACGCTAGGGGGCGCTTTTACGCATCTTCTGAATGAGTACAGAATCTCCTGATCAAAATACAGCCGAGGAAGAACAAGCAATCGTATGTAAGGAGATGCATATGTAAAATAACGTGATCATCAACATTAAACATCATATAAATCATCAACATTAAAGGTCCCGTTCTTCGTGATCCCATTGTTCAAACTTTAGTTAGTGTGTAATGTTGCTGTTAGAGCATAAATAATACCTGTAAAATTATAAAGCTCAAAGTTCAATGCCAAGCGAGATATTTTATTTAACAGAAGTTCCCTTTCAAAGCCTACAGCGAACGGCTGGCTTTGACTACATCCTGGTACTTCCTTCATAAATGACGTCAGTAGAACAGTAGAACAGACTAACCTCCGCCCTCAAGAATACGCGATGCGAAAAAGGGGGCGTGGTCTTGTTGCTGTCCCACGTGGAGAAGAGGACGGTCGCGTGGAGAAAAGGAAGTGCTGCGTTTCAGTGTGTTTGTCGCCATGTCGTCGAGACGCTGTTATTTTCATCCCGGAGTCAAATCACCTTTGTTTGGCTTTCCCAGGGACGCTGTAGAGATCATTGAGCGCATAGCCGCATACATCTCCCGTTAAGAGGCGTGACCTTTCCGTACAACTTGTGCTAAGCTGCTGTCGAATCACAACACAGGAACCGTGCCATGTGCGCTAAGCTGCTGTCGAATCACAACACAGGAACCGCTGGCACAATCAGAACTCGTTACGTATTTCTGAAGGAGGGACTTCTTAGAACAAGGAACTCGTCAGCCTGTTTTTAGGAGAGTGAAAACAGTGGTATACAGATGAGTAAATTGTGTGAAAAATACTGTGTTTTTTTACACGCGAAACATGAACACATGTTATATTGCACACTGTTAACACAATCAAAGCTTCAAAAACACACAAAGAACGGGACCTTTAAACATCATATAAATCAAAACTGCCTAATGTTACTGAATGAAATGCCAACCCAGAATGAGCTATAGAACTGTGCAAGCATTAGGGGTGTTGATGGACTCTACTCCATCTGTGTTTGATCATCGTTCTGAATCTGATCTGGATGTAGTCTTTGACAAAAACGTGATTTTCTCAACTTTTTGTTTTAAAATGTAGCTTTTTTTATGAAACTTACCCATATTTAAGTGTTGATAAAAAAAAGAAATGTGTGAAGATAGAAGAACAAGTTTTTTATTTTATTTTATATACAGCAGAGGGTTTGCTCTTTCTTTTGATATATGGCATGCTCAACAGCAACAATAACAACAACCTTTACACATTTAAACACAATATGGATTGATCCAAAGTGCTGTACCGAGTACAAAGCAGACATATACAAAAATAATTACAGGTTTTCAAACGCTAAAGAATAAAAATACGATTTAAGAGTAGATTTAAAAATGTCCAATGAAGGAGCAGACCTCACATGATAGGGATGACCATTCCGCAAAGCAAATGCACAGATATTCATACAACAAAATATTCTATGGGCCATTACATTTTTGTCAAAATTATCAAAAACCCTGGCAGTGGCTGGCAACTTTTTTTTAAAACGCTGGTGGTGATAGAGTTAAGCTACTGTACTAAAATACTTTTTGAAAGCCTTCCCTGCAGAATAGGGTCAGGTTTGGTTCAACAGGTAGGGAGGCCATAGATTTTAAGCCCCCTGTCCGGCGTCCGGCACAGCCTCAAGCCGGACACTCATTTGTCCTCCTTTTTGGAGTTGCACTGAAAATTTGCTAAAAAAAAACCCCAGCTCTAGAATATTTATTGGGAAGCAGCAGCATAGCGTCTAATGCCGCAAGATCTCTGGTCAAACAAATGATTGGCTGAAAGCGGGTAGAAATTATGCTAATGGTTAAGCCACAGTTCCAATAGGCTACTGTATGTGAAAGGTTGTTTAGAATACTGAAAGTGGACGTCTGTCTTTCTCTCTTTGTATTGTGATGACCGGTACATTTTCTTTTTTGTGAGGGACGCTTGACAGAGACAGGCTGTGGATAGAGAGACAACAATGCAAAGGACCACTCACTGGAGAGGTTCACTCCATAAGGCCAAGAACAGAGAAGCGCTTGTTTGACTTTGATAGATGGACTCTACTATTTATACTCCCAGATTCACTGGAAACTCTCTCTTGATTGACAATGAAGCAGCCACTTCTCCATTCCATCTTGTCTCCTTCTGTATCGGCCGGCGTTGCTTATGTGACCTGCAGCGATGCTGGGGTCTCCTGATTAAACATACAAACCATGATTGATCATAGAGGTTAGTCAAACAACTGCCTCGCTCTGCTACAAGGACCTTCCACCCAGCCGGTAGTCCGATTTAGCTGGCAGCAAAGGTTGTGTTTACCTTATTAAAACAGATTGAAATATCTATTTGCTAGCCACCGTGCTATTTAATCTTTATCAGGGTTTCTTTGGAGAGCCTTTGGATGTTGGCTGTTCTTGGTTTGACTAAAACAAATGAAAGAGGAAAAATTGCGTAAAAATTGAGTCACTATTATTCCAGTACATTTGAAAGTTCCCTGGTTTCCCAGTACTATACCCTTTCCAGCACTTGGTGATTTAGCATTACAAAACTTTAGATTGCTGTTTAGCATGACCAATAATCAACCATTTTTCTCTTAAACTTGAACTGGCAGATTCATTCTAGTGTATCAGTTTATTCAGATAGGTTGTTTAAATAGTTTGCTCACCAATTTAAGACGTAAATCTGTTCAAGTAACTGTTACACTAATTGTGATTAAATATTGAAAAAATTTGTTCCGCTTTTGACCAAAGTTGAGTCAAGATTAAGACTCAAAGGCCCGGTTTCACAGACAGGGCTTAGACTAAGCCAGGATTAGGCCTTAATTCAATTAGGACATATAAGTAACTTTTATAAACGTGGCCAAGAAAAAAACATTACTGGTGTGCATCTTGAGACAAAACAATGCCACTGACATATTTTAAGATTTGTCAGTGCAAGATTCTTTCAGTTAAAACAGCACAAACATGCATTTTAGTCTAGGACTAGCTTAAGCGTTGTCTGTGAAACCGGGGGTAAGTGTCTTAGTTGAATTTTAGTTGAAACGGTCATAATCAGTGCAGTTTACTCCAATATTATTCTCTTTTCGCTGTGCACTGGCTTCCAAAAACCAGGCTCACATTACATGAATACAGGCATGAATGTGCGTTAATGAATACAGATGATCCATCAAAGTTGATGTTGAGGAGCCTGTATCATCACAATCTACTGGGAAACGGGAGTGGATTTTGCTTCATTTCCATCGATTATGTGATCATAATTGCATAACCTATAAATCAATTTGCACTGTGTAGGCTGTATGCATGATGCGCATGCAAATGCCATCTCCTCTCACAGATGGCTTCTCTAAAAATGTCCTGTTTATGATGGAATGCAGAAATGTCAAACGCATTTCACAATTGCCTACCTACCATCACATTCATGGTAAGAGAGCTTTTCTGAAGCTATTGACCTGAGCTTTGAGGTTTTTTATATAATGGCAGTGCAGTTTTTTGTAAGAATTTGCAGTTGTTGAATTCGACTTGACTTGATCTTATGCATTTTACGCATTATTATTTGATTTGCATGTGTGCAGTTTTCTTTTTAACTGGTTTTGGTCTTTAAAGGTGCCCTAGAATGATTTGAAACAACATTTTAAATTGTTCTCTGGTATCTACATAGAGGGTATATGGCTTATTTAAGGTCAATAATTGTCCAGCTACGGTTTTACAGGTCCATTTACAACTCTAGAAATCTTCCCCAGGATGAAATGGTCTATTTTTGCCTTATTTGGAAGGGTCATGAATATTAATGCAGAGTTCTGCTCTGATTGGCTGTTTCACTGCGGCTCAATGATAGCAGGCACAACTTTACTAACCGTCTTGACGATGGAGAGATTAGGTATTCAACCTTATATATATCAATCAGTATATAATCATACTTCAGTTGTCAAAAATATAAATAAATAAATATCAAATTACTATCGTTTCAACTTAAATGGTGGAGGTGTTGACGTTAGCTAGAAGGATCGAGTGAGCTATGTGTAAGCAACTAAACTAACATAGTATGTTACGTATCTATGGTTGCATTTACTAATTTATGACAACACTGGCATGAAATAATATTAACCTTTGTCATTAGACATACTATTTAGTTATGTAAGCCACTTGGATTATCCTATTCTTCCTGTATAGCATCTTGCGTTGGATATAGACAACAACAGGAATATTATCGTTAATGTTGTCTCTCTAAGAAACTTTCGATTTAATCAGAAATGGTTTAGACAGTCAAGAAGTGGATAAAATCACTTACTGCTTGCAGGAATATGGTTGGAATTGCCCCTTTCTTCAGTGTCAGACGCTGAGCAAAGCCTGCTTGATATTGTCCCAGGTTTGAAAACTGTCCGTGGTGAAATGGGCTGAGCAAGCGAACAACTTTGAATTAAATTGTTGCGGTATCCGATTATAAATAAACATCAACCATGCCTGTTGACATGTTTTATTCGTGGGAAGAGTATGAAATGTCTTCACATCCCCTGCACAGCCTGGAACGTAACATTTGTTTCCTTGATCTGCCATGTTCGCTATCCTCGCGTCAGGCTTACTGCTGCAGAACTCCAGTTGATACGGCGGCTGCGCAGTTTCGCCAGATAGTGAACATGTGCTTGCTTATGCAAATGTTGGGGGGCGTACATATTAATGATCCCATCGATTGCATCACTGCTGGTGTTATGTTGAGATTCGCCTATTTTTCCGTGGTGTTTTTCACAAACGAGATTTACATATGAAGGAGGAGGCAATGGTGTTTGAGACTCACTGTATGTGATTTACATGTACTGAACTCCTGTTATTTAACTATGGCAAGGTTAATTCATTTTTCATTCTAGGGCACCTTTAAGGCATAATTCTGCATTGATGGCAGTGCATGTTTGTTGTCTGAACTGAAATTTTATAGGTCATGCAGAAATAAATAAATACAAACAAAATAAATCCTTTTCAAATATAGCCTGAAACAGCTGTTTAATTCCCTAAAGTCCTGATTTTAACTAATCTGTATGACTCATGACCATTGATGCGAGCCCAAGGCCACATTCAAGTTAGGTTAAATGTTATCTTGTTAACTTGCCAGTAATTGTTTTGCCTACAGGCTTTCAAATTCAAAGAATTTTCATCGTAATTTAAAAATATTGTAGGCTGGATTTTGAACAAATCGAATGAGAAACTGGTCTTGTGCCGAACGGTTTGTGAACAGCTCTTGAGCTATAATAAATGCTAGGGCATTACTGTTTGCATGTCACTTGAGCGCTCTAACTTTAAATTAACAGCGTACAAACATGCTGACTGCCTCTTTTTAGGACCTTGGCAGAGCTCAGCATATTTACGTCCAACTTGCATTTTGCGGAGAATAAAAAAAGACAGAATCTGGAACACAGAAGTAGAACTGTTGTCTCGGTCTTACTGCATGTTTGCAATAGGTTGTTTATCTGACTGGGAATACAGACTCCGAAACCTCCCTGTGTGTGTGCCAAAAACAGAAGACTGATTGATTTAGAGTAAGGGAGATGGAGAGAAGGAGGGAAAGACAAAGACCACAAATGACAGACCACAAAGAGTATAGAAGACCAAGATTGTTTAACGTTTAAATATTTATCATTAGAACTTGATATTTGTCTGAAAGCCATTCTCTATTATTGTTAAAAACAAAACTTTTTTTTCTTTTCTGTTTGCACGTTGTCTGTGCTTGCTCTGCTATTATTGATAACTTTGTAAATAATACATAACAAAGCATCTGCTAAATGAATGAATGTGAATGTCTGGAAAACATTCTTTATTCTTATAACTTGTCATTTTAAGTGTATGGACTTTTTTTTTTCAAATTGCAGAGCAATGGAGAAAGCAAATGGTGGTTTGACTGGGAATGTGTAGATATCTACATTTAACATAATATTTAATGATTGTATTATATAGAGGAGATAGCGGGATAGTTGTCACACCGGCAACTTTTAAATCCGCTTTGCATTGGTCGAATCAGAATTGGAAATAGCTTAGAACACAAGGAATTTGTTTTGGTGACAGAAGAAGCTTCCAGTACACAGACTGTACAGTATATATATACACAAAAAATACAATGGTGTGCCATATACAACTGGAATAGAATAAAATGAATAGGGAATGGAATAAGAAGAGATAGGGTATTGTCAAATAAATATTAGTGATATTGCACGTAGATATCAATGCACAGTGGGGAGAACTACAGATTATACTTCCGCATTGTTGTATCCCCATCCACGGAGAGTCGGATCATCAGAGGGTTATTAACAGAACAGGTATTGTAAACTGTTAGGTAAACCCTCAGGTTTATCACTGAAAATTGTATCATACTATCTCTGCTCTATAGCATAAAATAGTTTCATAGTAAAAATGGAACACTAGGCAATAGCTTATCTGTATGCCACAACATTTACTTTGGGGGAACTGACGGAACGGCAGTTTCTTTCAGTTTTTCTCCTTTGTTTGGCCTAAAACACTGTGTTCGTGGTCATACAGTTTGCAATGTTGACAACAAACACTGAGCTTTTTCAGATTTTCCTTAATTGGAAACCAAAAGTAACTTAACCCCACTAAACCTTTACTCTTTAAAACAGCAAGTCAACACCATTTTGACTAAAAGTTTGGTTGCACTTTATTTTTACGCTACATATTTACAGTGTACTTACCTAAGAAAGTAATGGTTAATACAAGGTAACTACATGGGTTACGGTTAGGTTTAGGGGTAAGTTCAGGGTTAACACCTAGTTATTACCCCGTTAATTTAATAACTATAATAGATACATAGTATGTACATGGGAAACAGGACTGTAAAATAATATGTTACCAAACGTTTGCTAATTAGGATTTTCTACTAAAGCAAGGCGGTATTTGACTCGGGTAAGCATATCCATTGCAGACTGTTTGGGAGTGGCCTTGGACGGCAACATACCCAGTGCATTATGGGTGTTGAAATTTTCCTACCAATTTGGCAAAAGGGAAGACAGCAGCCTTTTCCCCTAAATTTAATACATTAAAAAAATGTCTTTCTATAAGGATTCCAGTCCACATGTTATGCAAACAAGAAACTATGCCTTTAACCACAGGTCGAGAGCTGTCGTTCCAACCACGCAACTTTGCGATGCTGTTTGCGAACGTTCGTTGGAACTATGGTTTCGGGAAACACTGACACCTTGAACTATTCTGATGACGCTACGAGGACGTGAACACTTTTTACAAACTAGAATCTCGTTATTACAGGAATTACGAGGTGGGGCGTGAATGTACCTTAAGACTATGAGAATTACAAAATAAAAGACAAGAAAAAATGAAACCAAAACACAAAACTAAACGTAACTGTATAGGCAGCCAAGTTTTATCAAAAGGCAATTTTGCCAGCGGTGAATTAACTCTTTAACTGAAAGGTTGATCAGGACAAGGGAATCTTTCAAAAAGGTCAGGTTGGGGCTCTGTGGCACATTTTTATTAGAGCGGGTTGTTGCATGTGTTTTATTGTGTTGTGATTTTATTCAGTCTGTTGGCCAAACCAATGATTTAATAATTGCGCCCTCTATTGGGGCATGTTGTCACAAAAGTGTCCATGTCTTCACTGCGTGGTAAACTACTAACAATAAATACATTTGCATGTGAATAACTTAAGTCCTGTCTAAAATGCTGACCTTTCATAATATGGTTTACTCTGAGCTATTTGGGGTTTTGTATTCAATAAAATGCTACTAGTAATTCATGACCGATTTTCATGCCTCCATCTGTTTTTTCTTTTTTTTTATGATTGAATGGTAAGGGGGAATGGTGAGGGAGAATAATGTATTCATAATAGTTTATTGTTTACTTTGTCAAATAATCCCTCTGATAATCTTAGAATCGTCCCAACGCTACGGCATCCCTGATTATTATCAATGCTGAAAACAGTTGTGTTGCATAATATTTTTGTGGAAATCATGATTTATTTTAATATATTCACATATTTTCAGGATTCTGTGAATAGAAAGTTCAAAAGAACTTTTGTAACATTACAGTATTAAATTATTTTCTCACTTTACTATCAATTTAATACATACTTGCTGAATAAAAGTATGAATTTCCAGAAGAAGAAAAAAAGAACTACAGAATAAAAGTTATTTGTGGAGTTTTCTATCACTATCAAGCTCTAAGCCTTTTAAGAGAATTTCTGAAGAGTCTGAGGCTCATTCTCATCTTCATGGTAGTATATGAGATCTAGAAATAAGTTGTAGCCATATAACCCTCATCCAGACCAGCTGCAGCAGATTCTTTGGTACCAGGGCATCTGGTCACACTTAGCTGGGTCCCCCCCACCCCCTCTTCTTTCAGGCTCAGCACTCCAATCGCCAGAGTAGGAGAGATAATGTCGACAGCCCACAGCAATTAAAACCCTTTAGTCTAGAAGTAGCTGATATGGGCTCCTGATTGCTGTCTATTCTGTCGTGCATGGGGAGGAGGTAGATTAGAGATGTGTCATGCATCCCTAAGCCTAACACTCTCTGGGCTCAAGCGTGTCATTAAACAGTAAATCATTCTGATTGAACATGCATCATCTCATCGCAACTTCATGACAAACCCAGTCCCAGCTCCAGAAGGCAGATCATCTTTTTAAGCGGCATAAATCAGCTGCCATCCACGTTCATCATTCACAAATCCGCTTGTAATGCTCGCAAGTCCCACTCACTTTTTCCTAAACCTATGAATATTAAATGCTATTCAACACAAGGCCCGGGCTACTGCTTCATCAACCATTAAGGTGCTATTAACAATCGGTTTGCTGCTTTCCCAAATTTGAGATTGTCTTAAAGGAATTACAGAAAAATAATTAAAAAAATATCCCTCAGATTCTATTCTCTTCTATTCTAATGCGATTTCATGCATTCTGACTTATTTACACTGTTAAAGAGTTGGATTCTCATTTAAAAAAAAAGTTAGTTAGACGTATGATGTGCCATTTCTGTGCAGTATTTCTGTGCCAAATACCCTCCTTCAGGATTCAAATAAGTTTCGGAAAGTTTTTTTCAGAGTATGGCCCTGTATGATGTCACAAAGGGCGGAATTGCTTGTATGGGCACTTCTTCCGGATGAGCGTGTGAGAGAGCAAGAGTGCGCCCATTCATGAGCTTCGTTTGGGTTACAGAAGCCGTCAGCAGCGCTGTCATTTTGTTTTTAGATCACAAAATCAACAATGTCACTAAAGAAGTGTGTTTTTGGTTGTGAGGGAAAGATAACCTTGTTCAGCTTCCCAAATAACCCAGCGTTAAGGAAACAGTGGATGCAGTTTGTTTTTCCGGAGCAGCAACAAAGTTCTGCAAGTGTGTTTGTTTGTTCCCAGTCATGAGTCGAAACCGCAGGCGCTGAGTCAAATGTCTGTGCTTTGTTGGCAATTGGTGCGTAAGTGCATATAATGTCAACAACACAAACGTATAGTGAATCGAAAGTTATCCAGGGATAATGTCATGATGTATTGTGTGTGTGTGACTCTTTAGTTCTGCCCACTGCGCATCTGCACAAGCTTGGGTGTTTTCTTTTATAAAATGATAAAACTAAAGACTCTTCTGAGATATGAAGGATGTAATACAACCTCTCCAATTCAAAATTTTCTAGTGAGCGATCACATCTAAATTTTTCAATTGGCCAAACTGAATTTCTGTTAATTTAATTTTATCCATTGTGGCAACAGTCTGTTAACATGGGCTCAATTAGAAATAATATGTTGAGCCAATGGAAAAATGTAATTTACCAACACTGTAAAAAATATCAGGCCTCTCCAATTCAAAATTTTCTAGTGACCTATCACATCTAAATTTTTCAGTTGGCCAAATTGAATTTCTGTGAATTGATAAAATTTAATTCACAGAAATTAAATTTGGCCAACTAAAAAATTTCGATGTGATCGGTCACTAGAAAATTTTGAATTGGAGAAATATTTTACAGTGAAACTGTGAGATTGGTCCAATTAAATGTTTTAAATTGTAGTCACAATTGTTTATTTCTCACTGCCCAAAAGACAAAAATGACTAAAAACATAGCCTTTCGGTCATCAGCACTTGCTGGTTCGGCTCCGCTCGCACTGCCGCTCCGCATTTGAAATCTCCATACAAACGGTTTTCTTCTAGCGCATTTTGTGCATGCGTATACCGTTTTTCGGACATAGGACCTGTTCAGCCAACATGGATTTTTCACTTTCGACTACAGTGTAGGTACTCAAGATTAACATGAGATTGGCAGAACATGTGTTTGTTATGTACCCTTTAATGCACAGCTAGCCGTGGATTATCCTGATTATACCATGTTCATTTGCCAGAATTGACAATTTAAAGCTGTTATTGATGTTTGTAGCGCAGTATTTGACTGCAAGGATAAAATTGACAGTTATTTTCGTCAGTTACGATTCCTTAGAGCAGCTTGCCCACTTTCTGCTTGCCCTAGCATTCTGCCCACTTTGAATCAGACACAGAGATAAAGTAGTGCATAAGATTACATTTATTTGAATTAATTATCGATTTATGCCCGATTTTCCACTTCCGAAAATCAGAGAAAAAATCTTGTTGAGGACCTTGATCGGTTCTGATATTCTGCGCAGATTATCTGGTAATCTGAGTTATTTACAGATCGAATCTTGCACCTTCCAATCTGCTCTTACACAAATCGGGGGTGCCCCATCATATCAAACATGTGTGATATTTAGGATTTTAAATCGGGATGATTACGTCAGTTCTTTCACAATAGCCAATGAGAGAAGTGAATGAGAGCACTTTTGAAATTGCGAAACAAGCTGCGAAACAAGCTGCTGTGAGCGGGTCCGTTGAACAGAGGAAATGGCGGAACGGCGTGTGGAGTGGTGCAACAACGCGTCTATTTGTATAACGTGTCCATATTATATTATATTATATTATATTATATTATATTATATTATATTATATTATATTATATTATATTATATTATATTATATTATATTATATTATATTATATTATATTATATTATATTAATTATATTATATTATATTATATTATATTAATTACAATCAGATGCAATGTATATATGTTTTGTTTCTGTACTTAAAATTGTATTGTTTACTGCTTTATCTTTATACTTCAATGTAAGTGTGTTACTGTAACCATTTTGCTTTTATTAAAAACTAAAAAAATATGCTCTGTGGTAATCAACATTGTGCCACAAAAGAGCTTTACTTTAAGAAGTGGAATTGTCTTTGTCACAATATAATTTTAGAGGAGTCTGCATCACAATATTTTTATAAAAGGTATTTATATAAAGATTTTTTCTCAAATGTTTGTTAATTGTGGCAAAGAAACAGCTATTTCCATGCCTGAATAGTTCTTGGCATGATTGCATTGATTGCACATTTTTGTTCTGGGTCTCTAATTGGCTGCTGCTCAATCTGAAATGCAGTAATATGTCGATTGTGTAGGCATCTGAAATCTGATGTATTTCAAAAATAAAGCTTTAATTTGTTTTAGTTGGTTTGACTTGGTGTTACATATGGAAACCTTTAATAATGCACTACATGCAATCAGCATGACAAGAACAGAAAAGCTGAAACATTTAACAAACATGGTTAGCCTTTTAGGGTCTAATTAATGTCAATCACTATATGCCATATAAAACCATAATCACTATAAAACCATATGATTAATTGGTTTTAATTAGTAATTATTAATTATTAATATCCTTAGATAAATAACAATTTCCCAGGTGCACATTGGTTCACACTCTTGAAATTTGATGGCCAAATGTATCTAAGTGCTAGACATCACAGCAATGGTGGTTATATTACCAATCTTGATTTAAGGGCTTTATATTTATTAGGCAACTATAATCACTTCATTACGTTGGAATGCATTGTGCATAATTGCTGGTCTCTTGAATCATAGTAGAAAAAAATCCATACTTAATAAGGGAAAAATTCCAATTGCCTCTGCAAGCTTTACTGAAGTAACTCTTGGGGTAATTAAGATCTCGTTTGCCTGTTGTTTCCTCATACTGCTGAAAGGTGTGTGTTTATGAAGTTGGAGTTTTCTTTTTTAGCTCTTCCCTCCAATTGCCAAAACGGCAACAGAACAAGAGACAATCAAGAAATATTTACAGTATCGGCTGCTGCTCTTTTGAAGGGTTTTAATTGCCTACTGAGACAAATTATCTCCGATTGTTGAATTAGGTATGGAAGCTGAAGAGGGACACTCAGTGTTAAAATGGCTCAATCTTCATTTTGATTGATTTTGCCATTGAATATGCATATTTGTTCATTTGCTTTTAAACGTGTTTTCCATGATTGGTCCATGGTCCATGATTGTTGCCAACAGTTCTGTTTCTTTTTTTCTTCTATATAAAATCACGTTTTATAATATCATGTCATTTAGTTTATACATTACACATAATTTTGGAATTGTTTGATGTTTGAATGAGCACCAAGCATGCATTTATTTGATCAAAGAATCAGTAAGAACAGTAATATTTTAAAATATCATCTCCTCAAGTTTGGTCTGTCTTCCTTATCTTCTCTCTCACAACAGTTTCCTGAATTTAAAATGCACGCTCGCCAGTGTGCCTGCTTCTAAAATACATTGAGGAACAAGGAGCATCTCTAAATCTCCTCTAGAGCAACATGTCTGAGCTTTAAGCGCCATGTGGCCTTGCTGCTTAATGTGTCTCAAGGCTTTGTTCCAGAGATGCTTTCTCAGCATAAACACACACATTTCATCTACTCCCTTTTTTTCCCTGAGGAACAACAGGGCTGCTTTGTTCCACCTTTATTTCTCCTGCGAGGTACCATGAAAGTGCTTAAAAATGTCTGTGACACCACAAATCAGTGGGCTGTTTATCCCACTTATGATAAAGTAGAGAGGGACGCTTGTAGATAACAAAGTCGGCCATTCCTCTCTTCCTGGAGACATTTGCTTCGCCATTGATGCCTGGGAAAGCCATTACCATTAATCACACCAAAGAATTACACAGTGCGCAGTCCAGCCCGGTCCATCTCGGAGTTGTGTTTAGATTTCTTGTTGTGCCTTTGGCATATTACTGTTATTAATAGCAGAAAGGGCGCTTTGCAAACTCTCATTAGATGTTATTTTAATGGTGAGACTGATGGATTAAGATGTGGAAGAGACCATGCTTGCTTCTACAACCAGTTAATACGAGCCAATTACTGTGACACATTCGCAGCCTCAACATTTTTTTTTCTTCAATGATAGTCAACTTGGTTCCGGTTCATTTCAGAATGATTTTAGCACTAGTACACTCAGCATTTTTTCTACGTAGTCCGCGCTATACTTAGCCGTCTCTTCAGATCCCAACTGCTTCCCGAGGCGATCCATGAGCAGCACTGGCTTTTTTTTTTATTCATTTGTTACTCAGTAGTTGGTGATGTGTTTTTTATAAGACATTGCAGCAGCTTCATGTCAGCCCCACACTCCATCTCTACAGACATTTAAGGCACCGTTTTAACAGTGACATACTAGGCGGCACAGGAACTGCATTAATAAATGTTAGGAGCACAGTGGAGATGTCTCACTGACATTTAGCAGTAATATCCGGCCTGGCAGAGTCTCCGATACATGTGGTGGTTGAAGGTGAGGAGCAGATGGAGAGTATGCAGGCTATAAACAGGTCTGTCTGACTTCCTCTGGGCAAAGGCTTATGTCACAGGGCGGATCAATACAACACTGCAACGAGCCAGAGTAACGGAATGTACTGGAAGCCTGTTAAGTGGATTTAAGCTCGGCTAAAGCTCAGCTCAACACAAGGCATAGGAATCAAGCTGCATTAAATATGTTCAGCCTTCAAAGTTTTAGTTATTCTGATCACAATCTCTGAAGAGAAGGTTCTGAAGTTGATGCAGAAGGTCCTGAACATTGGAGGACACACGATTGGTCGTTGTTGATGTTGTTGTTTCCAAACTTTCAAATTTCCCTTTCCTGCAGAACTTCCTTGATTCCTTTAAGAACCTCAGAGTTACAGATTTACAGCATCAAAGTTACTGAGTTACTCTTTCTTTTTTTACAAAGAGAACCTTTTATCCTTTCTGAGAAGGAGGTACTTGCAAATTGGAGCCTTTCCGATCCCACGTTTATTGGCTGTTGTTGTCAGAGGTGGTCACAGTATGGTTCCTCTCTTGTGTCAGGGTTGTTTGCATTAAAGGGTTAGTTCACCCAAAAATGAAAAAAATTCAGTCATTACTTACTCACGCTCATGTCGTTCCAAACCCTTAAGTCCTTCGTTCATCTTCGGAGCACAAATTAAGATATTTTTGATGAAATCCGAGAGCTCTCTGACCCCTTCATAGACAGCAATGTAATTAACATTTTCAAGGTACACAAAGGTATTAAAACATTGTTAAAATAGTCTATGTGACTCCAGTCAATTTTATGAAGCGACAAGAATACTTTTTGTGCACAAAAAACAAACAAAAATAGCGACTTTATTCAACAATTTCATCATGTCTTTCAGTCTCCTATTGTTGACATAGTAAATACAGTACAGCGCTTCCAGGTTACGTAAGAGCTACGCCAGCCCGCCGGCTTACCATTGGCCAATGCTGTTCACGTGAGAACCATGACACATACGTGTGATGCTGACACAGGAGCTGACCAACATAAATGGAGACTGACACAGACATGAAGAAATTGTTGAATAAAGTCGTTATTTTTGTTGTTTTTTTACGCACAAAAAGTATTCTCATCTCTTCATAAAATTAAGGACTGGAGTCACATGGATATTTTAACAATGTTGTTAATACCTTTCTGGACCTTGAAAGTGTTAATTACATTGTTTTTTTTTTGTGTGTTCCGAAGATGAACAAAGGTCTTACAGGTTTGGAACGACATGAGGATGAGTAATTAATGACAGAATTTCCATTTTTGGGTGAACTAACCCTTTAACATTCACAGTTAGAACAGTGACTTTTTTTCCTAAAGAAGGTTTTTCCTATGCATACTTGACTTTTCAAACCAATTCCAGATTAACCTAGGGATTGTGCCAGACAAAGAGTCCAAAAATTATGCATTATGTTGAACTTTCACAGATGCATTCATGTATACCTTAATAGATAGGTTTGTGCACATTGTTATGTCACAAAACAGAACTCTTTAACCTAGCTCTGTTAGGGGATATGGAGATGATCTGCTCCATTTTGTGTAATATAAGTATGTGTGGAGTCTGTGAAGATCTGTCCTTCCTTTGTGACTTCACCCACGTGGCAAAATGGGAGTCCTTAATTTATGATCATTCACATGTGTAGATAATAATGAGGGAAATAATGAGTTCCTTTGTTATATTGATAAATCCCCTCCTCCTGTTCTCCATAAGAAGTGTTTATCTGAAGGCAAAAGGCATCTGTTTTTGTTTTCTACAGAAATCCGATCAGATTAAAGTGAAACTCTTTCCACACGAGGGGTGGAAAATTCTTGCCATTATTTTGTCCTGCTGTTCACTACATACTCATTGACTTTGTCACGCATTCATGAAGGGTCTTCTCTCTTACATAATTTTCTTTCTTTTTTTTCTTTCTTCTTTTCCCCCGTGCAAGCCCCCCAACCACCACCACAGATATTAAAAATAATATTAATACAGAAATGAAAAATGCTTGTCATAGATGCAAATCATTGTATGTATGAAGTGCATTATTAATGTATTTTAATCAGGTTGTGTCAGGCAACAAAATAAATGGCACATAAACACAAAATGAGATGTGGTTGGCCGCTTTAAACGTTGTTTAGATGGTCTCTTCCTGTCTAAGTGGGCGGTTCTTGGGTGGAATAAACTGTGAAGTGACTTACTGCCATTCAAAATCTGACTATGTGAGATTACTGCGACTGGCATCAGAAACTTCTGAAAGATTGAGACTAAATACGTTTTTAAAGTGTTTTGAGGAGGTGGACACTGTTAGATTGATGTTGACGGGCTCTTTAAAAAAGTGTGAATTAAAAGGCAGAAAATGTTGTGGCAGAAGTGTTATAAAATAGGAGGCGTGGTGTCCTGATTGTACCAAGGGAAGTGAAGGTCGGGCTGTACAGGAGTGGGGATGCGTCCAGAGGCACAGGGACGTCGTCATCGTCATCGTCTTATACTTAGACCTCAAGGACACCTTGTGCATGCACCAGGGACGAATGGACCTTTGTAAAGGAGAGACATAACACTGAATTTATGGTAGTAGTGACAGGCATAATTAGCATCAGGTGCTAATAAGTTGCCAGCAGCGGCACATTGTCATTCCCACTCGTGTCCATCCTTTTATGAGCTTGAATGTTTAGTGTTCTTGAAATTAAAGATTCATGAAATCAAATTAGAGTTTTGCGGCTTTTTAGCCCAAAACAAATATATGTTCTTTATTCATATGTATATGTTGTGTGTGTGTGTATGTATATATATGGTGGGCCATTATCGGCGTTAACATGCTGCGTTAACGCAAGACTCTTATCGGGCGATGAGAAAATATTGCCGTTAATCTATTCTCAAAGTTGGGTTGGTAGCTGGGTCTATACTACGCAAGCCATGATGACTTTCACCTTTATATTTTAGCGCGGATGTACACCTAGCCGAATTGCACTGTAGGGGGCGAGAGAACGAGTCTTCGAAACTGTGTGTATGCCTACTAGTGTTGTCAAACATATCAATATTTCGCTATGTATCGATACTGAAATATCTGAAACGATACAATACTCATTTTCTACAGTATCGATATCAGCTGCGCTCTCCTCTCCGACCGACAGCGAGTGACACGCACCCGCCTCCTCTCATTCAGTCCGTATAATCCTCTGAACATTGCGAACGCGTGTTCTGCTGGACTTTTGTTAGTATTGGTGCGACCGGTCTGAATTTTGCGCGGGATTGCACATAACGTTAATTCTACTAATTCCCGTAGATTTCGCGCTCGCATCTGAAACGCACACACACATACCGTAATAAAGCCACCTCTGACATACAAGTGCAAAAATTAGTTCCTTTTTCCAGTTTATTAATGGTCAAATACACTCAAAAATGTCTCAATGCCCATTTTGGTGAGTTTTAACATAAACACAGTCATAACCAGCTCACAGGAACAGAGTTTGGATATGCGTGCGTCAGGTCTTAAAGGGAAAGAAGTTATTATTCAAACTACAAAAAGACAAACGATCACTTACGAGCACACATATTCTGAATGCCTTCGGCAGAATTCAAATGAGCCATTTTAATCTAGATTAATTTTGGAATTAATCTAGATTAATCTAGATAAAAAAATAATATATATATATATATATATATATATATATATATATATATATATATATATATATAAATACTTTGAAAGCTGTCATGATGATGAAGTTTGTGTAAATAACATTAGCTGATTCCATTTTACCTGCTTAGGTCTATTTACATTCTGATTGTTGTATCTGTCCCTCAATTTATCATTGACAGGCTGAATCCTGCCGCCCATGGGAGAGCATACCCGGATTGGCAGCAGACATTTATGTGATGTGAGTTCATGCTGGTTAGGGCATGATGCTTACAGTTTGTTGACATCAGAAGGATTGAGCATTGGGGAGACCCAGGTGTGACGGGATACAGGATGTGTCATCTGTCAGAGGTTCACCGGATTGGGCTGATTTCCCAACAGTCCAGAGCAGGTGTGAACGTATGCCCTCCTTGGTGATATGGAGATGGCTTGAAAGGGATTTAGATGGAGGTATATGCCAAGAATAGTTTGGCTTTAAATCATTTAGCTTTACCTTACAGAATTCCAATGCGGCCTTGTGCTAAACGCTGAATGTGTCCTTTATTCGGCTGTAGACAATACACTACCCTGAATTATCATGAACGACCTTGTTTAGCTGTCCTTCCTATCAACCTTATTAGTATTTTCATTACGTTTTCAACGAATATGAAGACAAATCATATCGGAGGGAATTCCTGACTATTAGTCCCAGCACAAAAAATGACAGATGGCGTTTCTGCTAGAAGGTGTTATAAGGTTGATTCAATTACAGTTGGGTTGTAGGCTGACACGCATGATGTAACATGTAGCAGCGAAGTAGAAATTGAACTGCCTGCGTGGTTAACAGCTATGTTGATACCAAAGTGAACTTCTAGGCCAACCCTCTCATCATTGCTCCGTGTAATTGGGTAATCCGGCCGTGGTCTTTCTTTAAGCCAGCTCTAGCGGAGACTTCATGGCTTAGCCAAGCCTGACCGCTTGCCCATGGGCGCAGTTATTGGAGAATCAGTGAGTCCCTCCAAATACTCCCCTTCTCGCTGTGGTGGTTCGCCCTATCATTAAAAGATTTTGTTTGTCGGCTGTCATTTCTTTTAAAGGCTTATGTAACCTGGACCTTTCTTGGTTGGACATCGGTTGGGGGTGGGGGTGTTTGAAATATGTACTGCTCAGACCCAAGTGCACAAGTCCATGTAATGAGCTATTTTAAAATCCCTGCTCATGGCTCTTTCCATATCAGTAAGTCACACAATATCACACCATTCTGCTCATAGCCATTTTTCGTCCCTAAATTAGCATGCAAACAAAAAGGCATATACAACCGCACGCTAAGAAGGCAGCTACCGTAGCCGTGATCGGGATTGGGGGGGGGGGGGGGGGGGACTGTGTCTCATTTGAATTTCAAAAGTGGAACGATTAACAATGCAGGAAGAAAAGATCGGACAAAAGAAGTATGTTACACATGCTTTGTACAACACTGGTTTCAATTTCCAACTTGTAATTTATTCTTCACTCGCTATTGTTTAAGCAGTGACCCTATAGTGATGCTATGAAAATGCAGGCAGAAGTTAAGTTAGTTATTCTAGAAAGTAGACACAAGCACAATTCAGTGTTTTTAGACAAGTTTAAGACCTTTTTACAAGATGTAATATAAGTCTCTGGTGTCCCCAGAATGTGTCTGTGAAGTTTCAGCTCAAAATACCCCACAGATAATTTTTTATAGCTTGTGCAATATATATATATATATATATATATATATATATATATATATATATATATATATATATATACACACACATATTGCACATACACATATATACACTGTATACTGTATTTTCAAACAAAGTAAATCTATTTCAGCTAGAATAAATTGCTCTGGGTTTTTTTTTTAAGTGATGATTTTATAGCTCTTTAAGTATCTTATTTTTTACCCTACTTAATGATTTGACATTTAAATAAAAATACCACATGTGAACATATGCTTGCCTTGCACCAATTTCTCGAGACTTTCAAAGCTCTTTATGGACGTATGGGTGCTAAGTGGAAGGGGTTTTATTTGAGAGCTTCAGCTCCTTTTAATGACTTGTAGCTCTCGAGGCTTATCCATTCAAATCTCCTCCGGCGTAAAGATCCCTCGAGCGTGATGATTAAATTAAGATTCTTTAACAAGCACATCAAGGTGCAGCTAGATCTCAGAGAGAATGCTTCATGTGCTGCATTGGCTGGCCACTTTACAATAGGAACGTAACATTTCAGAATGACTCTTTCCGACAGAGAAATCTGTCTGTGTACATGTCTTAATGTGTGTCTTCAGCAATCCGGCTGTGCTCAATACGTCTTGCTTTAGGACCCAGGAACTGACTCAGTTTCTAGAAGGCAAAGTTTAGGAGAAAGTGATTTCTTGGGGTTCAGGCTCCATCACAGTTCGGGAATTTTGAAACGAAGTGAGGTCGCAGATCTGCTGGAATTTGTTCCTATCCTTGCTCCCTTATTTCCCTCGAGGCTTAGAGTGAGCTGCTCCGTCTTCCACTGAGATAAATGTACAGAATTGCCAAGTCAATTCTGTCAGTCTGACACAGTGATAAGGCTTTGGACGATGCAGTGAGCAATTGAGCTGTTTTGTCTGACAAGAGCTAATTGAGACCTCAAGATGGACAGATTATTGAAAAGCACGGAATTGGTCCGGCGAATCATTTCATTGTACGTTCCTAGATTACACTGAGGCATAATGATTCCTGCTCACATACTTGATTGAGCACTTGACAACAATTGTTTTGGGTGCAATGCATAATTCATTCAGAGACTTAACATTAAATGGTTTTTAGAAGCCAAAAATGCTATGGAATCTTGGGGACATTCTTGTGTGTTGCTGTCCGTAGCCCTGAAATTGTATTACAGCATTGTTGACACTAAGAGTAATATCTAATGTGACATATCACTATTAGGTGGAATGTAAATATGTAAATGTAAAATATATTTGATTGTAAAACAGCACATCAAGGCTGTAATTACATGAACATGTCAACTATGAGATTTTCTGTTGAAAATGCCAATGAATACTAGCCTGACAAGCCAGACCCACATCAAGATGTTGGGTCTGGGAACCCACCATTGGTAGGGCTCAATCCAAGGGGCGGGATACGTTTGTCTTTCAAATTCCCTCTGCACACAATAGGATAGCGCTACAACCAACCAGAGCAACGAAGAAGGTGAAGCGGAGCTAGTTGATAGATTAAACTTTCGCTGTATCCGGTCTGCTAAACTCTGAACACATCTTCTTTTCTTAAGAATAACTTCAGTGCCGTTCTTTGTTCTTTTGTCAAAGAAAAGCTTAACTTCCAGAGTCACAGCCAAAGCCGTTTCGAAAGACCGCTGTTCGTCAGCTTCTTTGTTTACAAGTAGCACGCGGAACCGCGGAAACTCTGCCGTCATTATGTTAAGCCCGCCCACCGACTCTATACATGATGTGATTGGCCTGACCAGTTTTTCCATCTCGCAAGCCAAAGGAGACTTGCTAGACTACCCTGGCTGCAAATTAGATTTGCTGCCGCTAGGGTGTGTCTAGATTTCTAGGCTAAATTAATACAGATTTGGGTATTATATTTGGGTATTATCATGTTTAGCTTCTAAAAACCATTTAATGTAAAATGTCATTCTCCAGGTAATCATCACTCCCCTAGGGAGCTTCGAAAACCCCATGTTTCTCATTTTACATCAATATTCATTAAATCCGCTATAGTCTATAGTCTTCAATTAAATGTTTTATCTCTTAAGGTAAATGAGCAGATTGGCAGGGAGCACAAAGGAGTTTTATTTTAATTTGGCCCCCACTATGAGGGACTTAATTTCCCAGCATGCACCGGCATGTAAGATTGGATATCGCCTTATGAAGTGATGTTCCAGATGAACATAAAACACCTGCAGTAATTACCCTCTCCTGTAATAGGAAATGAATGCATTAAGTGCATATAGGATTTGTTATTATAGTTAAATAAATAATTAACCAAATTTTCTTCACATTGATGTTGTGGATCTCCCTCCTCTTTCGCTGTCTGTGGTAAGAGGAGTATTGACTGGTTAGATGGATCGACTGTGCAGTCAGTAGGATCCAGGCCACCTGCTAGGAAGCTAGAGAGAGTGCTCACTAGTGCAGGACGTTCCCATCTTTATCCTAAAGAGGCGAGAGCACTTCCATTTGTCATTCATGTCTGCACCTAAGCATTTTGATAAATGTGTTTTCAGTGCGTCGGAAATGTGATCAACTTTGTAATTATGATAATTAACTCCCAAAAACCGGGAGCACGTATTTGGTTAATCAGAAATTATCCAGAGATCCGCATATGTGAGCTAGGTGCACGGTCTGATGTGAAACAATTAGTTTCCCATAGAATTCCTTCGAAATAACGCAAAACTTGTTACAAAGCCTTTTAGGACAAGAAAAAAAGTGTTTTGCAAATAGATAAGGTCAAATTGCATGCATAAAATGTTCTGCCATATACCATGATGAAGTGCAGGTCCACAAAAGCCTGTGTATGAAGTCGCTGGCTAATTGTTTGTTATATCTGTGGCTAACAGGAGTTAGCTGAAGCGTCAGTTTAATTGTGGGGTGGGACAACCATAGCCAAGCTGATTTGGAGACAAAATTAAACAGATGGCAAAGTGTCCATGGCTTAAGTGTAATTAATGGAGCAAAGGAAGCTCTCCTTCACACTTCTGAATATGTGTGATGTGCTGTTGAGAAGATCTGAGTTTGAGAAAAGGGCTCTAGTGAAAAAAAACAACAACTTCGTCACATTGTACTTTTTTAATTACATTTTAAAACTTTTATATTTTTTATTTATTTATTATTTTATCTGTTTTATACTAGGGAAATGCAGATCCACTCTAAGAGCCGATCAGAGTTTTGGGGACTTTTTGTTTCGTGTTGCTTCATATCTTTGAGTATTAGAACAGAATAAATAGTATGATTTCTCATTTAATTTTGATTACACAAAATGAGCATAACTTGAGTTCTGTAAACTGAACACACTTAAAGTAGATAGTTCACCCAAAAATGAAAATAATCCCATAATTGATTGGCCCTCAAGCCATCCTAGGTGTATTCTTCTTTTAGACAAATACAATCTGAGATATATTAAGCCCATAAAGTGCATCCATCCATTATAAAAGTGCTCCACACAGCTCTGGGGGGTTAGTAAAGGCCTTCTGAAACGAATCGATGGGTTTGTGTAAGAAAAATATCCCTATTTAAAACTTTATAAAGTAAAATAAAAATTCCGGCAGACTGCGTTCTGTATTCAACTTACGAAGAGAGTGTAACACCTCTCACAGTTCAAAACGCTTCCGCTATGTCCGACGTCATCGTCGCACCAGTTATGCTTTTTCTGTAACTTGAATACAGAAGGTAGTCTGCCGGAAGCTAGATATTTTACTTTGTAACGTGTTAAATATGGATATTTCTTTTTACAAAAACCCATCAATTTGCTCCAGAATGCCTTTAATAACCCCCCGGAGCCATGTGAATTACATTTATAATGGATGGATACACTTTTTTGGGCTTAAAATTTTGGACTGCCATTATAATGCTTGTAAGAGCCAGGACATTTTTTAATATAAGTCATATTGAATTCATCTGAAAGAAGAATGCAATATACACCTAGGTGTAACGAGGGAGCCACTGGAGGCAAATTGAAGTTAGAACTTAAGTGCAGTTTAACTATAAAGATGAACATACAAAACAATTATACAAATTATACAAAACAAACAATGACTTTTGATTTGACTCGAAACATGAACAGACGCTCACCAACAGTGGGTTACATATAACAAAGCTACCCTGCTGAAAAATCCAGCTAAAACCAGCCTAAAATGGTTGGATGGTTTTAGCTGGATTAACCTGGAAGTAGCTGGTCAAACTGGTCTCCCAGCCTGGTTTAGCTGGTATTAGCTGGTCAAACTGGTCTCCCAGCCTGGTTTAGCTGGTATTAGCTGGTCCCCCAGCCTGATTTAACTGGTTTTTGCAGGTTTCACAGCCTGGCTTAGCTGGTGTTCAGCTGGTTTTAGCTGGTCTCCAAGTTTAGCTGGTCAAGCTGGTCTCCCAGCCTGGTTTAGCTGGTGTTCAGCTGCCTGGTTTTTGCTGGTCTCCCAGCCTGGTTTAGCTGATCAAGCTGGTTTCCCAATCTGGACTGGAAGTTGGTGGTCTGCTTGTTTTAGCTGGTCTCCCAGCCTAGCAAAGCTGGTGAACATCTTACCTAATTACAAATCAATCAGATTCCATGCTAAGACCACACTGACCAGCTAAGACCAACACTGACCAGCTAAGACCACACTGACCAGCTAAGACCAACACTGACCAGCTAAGACCACACCGACCAGCTAAGACCAACACCGACCAGCTAAGACCAACACTGACCAGCTAAGACCAACACTGACCAGCTAAGACCAACACTGACCAGCTAAGACCACACTGACCAGCTAAGACCACACCGACCAGCTAAGACCACACCGACCAGCTAAGACCACACCGACCAGCTAAGACCAACACTGACCAGCTAAGACCACACTGACCAGCTAAGACCAACACTGACCAGCTAAGACCAACACTGACCAGCTAAGACCACACTGACCAGCTAAGACCACACTGACCAGCTAAGACCACACTGACCAGCTAAGACCAACACTGACCAGCTAAGACCACACTGACCAGCTAAGACCAACACTGACCAGCTAAGACCAACACCGACCAGCTAAGACCAACACCGACCAGCTAAGACCAACACCGACCAGCTAAGACCAACACCGACCAGCTAAGACCAACACCGACCAGCTAAGACCAACACCGACCAGCTAAGACCAACACTGACCAGCTAAGACCAACACCGACCAGCTAAGACCACACCGACCAGCTAAGACCAACACTGACCAGCTAAGACCACACTGACCAGCTAAGACCACACTGACCAGCTAAGACCACACTGACCAGCTAAGACCAACACCGACCAGCTAAGACCAAACTGACCAGCTAAGACCAACACTGACCAGCTAAGACCACACTGACCAGCTAAAACCACTCTGACCAGCTAAGACCACACTGACCAGCTAAAACCACACTGACCAGCTAAAACCACACTGACCAGCTAAGACCAACACCGACCAGCTAAGACCAACACTGACCAGCTAAGACCAACACTGACCAGCTAAGACCACACTGACCAGCTAAGACCACACTGACCAGCTAAGACCAACACTGACCAGCTAAGACCACACTGACCAGCTAAGACCAACACTGACCAGCTAAGACCAACACCGACCAGCTAAGACCAACACCGACCAGCTAAGACCAACACCGACCAGCTAAGACCAACACCGACCAGCTAAGACCACACCGACCAGCTAAGACCAACACTGACCAGCTAAGACCAACACTGACCAGCTAAGACCACACTGACCAGCTAAGACCACACTGACCAGCTAAGACCAACACCGACCAGCTAAGACAACACTGACCAGCTAAGACCAACACTGACCAGCTAAGACCACACTGACCAGCTAAAACCACTCTGACCAGCTAAGACCACACTGACCAGCTAAAACCACACTGACCAGCTAAAACCACACTGACCAGCTAAGACCAACACCGACCAGCTAAGACCAACACTGACCAGCTAAGACCAACACCGACCAGCTAAAAAGTGTTCAAAACCCCTCTTAAACCAGCCTGAAAAACCAGCTATGACCAGGCTGGGAGACCAGCTAAAACCAGCCTGCTGGTTTTAGCTGGATTTTTCAGCAGGGTAGACAAGGGAACATGGCAAACATGGGGACTTGAATACACAAGGACTAATGACTGAACAAGACACACCTGTGAAGAAGCCAGGTAATGAACCGTTAGGTGTTCGACATCGGCTGCGGCCAGAATCAACTAATCGGCGAGAGTAGCCACGTGCAGATGGGGAGGAGCTGCAAACGGAGACGTGAAGTCAGACACTTTCTGCTTCCCATAGTGACGCTCGCGCTGTGTTTGCCTACTTTATCAGCTGAAATGAAATAAATGCAATATTTGGCAATGCACAGATGTTTCAGAGACATTATTGTCATGCAATACTTTATGTACTGCTTAGTACAGCGTGTGTTTGTACAAGAATAAAGTTCAACATATAAGTCTACACTATCAATGGGGTCTATGTTTTTAATCAGTTTTATTTTGATAAACATGAAAATATAACATCGCGACTACATGAAAGGAGGTTTTACTATTATAAAAAAAAAATAGATTTGTGAGCATTAGTGGAGCCTAAGGTTTTGGAATAAACACGAAACACATGTGATCGCTGTCATGCGGTGAATCTGGCCAATCGAGGAACAGCTGCGTCGTCATCAGAGTCCGTGCAGCCTCTTGCAGCTGCTCTGGAGAAACTGCACAGGCTGTATTAGCCGACTGCTCTCAAATCGCTCTCGCGGCACTTTGTTGACATACGTCACTGTCACGTGGCGTCAGCGCTGCATCAAGTCGGATAAAATTTCTAACCGGCATGCACTGCTTCAAGTCAGCCGCTGATCGGTCTGTGCATCGCTGGGTGAAGTCGAACAAGCCTAATGAAAACATGACACAAGAGACTAGGGACGCACATGGCAAGATCACATGAGGGCAAGGGGATCACATGACTAACAGGAACCATGAATGAGATCAACTTCAAAAATAAAAGACATTAAACATGAACAGGAAACAAAACCAAAACACACCATGACACTAGGGTGGCTTGAGGGTGAGTAAATCATGGGGTAATTTTCAATTTTGAGTGAACTATCCCTTTAAAGGTTTGCATGTAATTTACGTAACTAATTTAACAAAATAAATTATACTGCATTTACTTCTTTATTTATCAAATAAGTTGATTGTACCTTTAAAATTTAAGGCAACAACTTGTTTTTACTCAAAGTTAATGTGCAATTTTATCTAAAACTGAAGGTACATCTCAGAAGTGGTATAAATTAATATTCTGAAATCTTAATGATGTCTTGAATAAACACAGTTTATTTCAGTTTTTCAGTGTGTTATTAATTGTTTGTTGTTTAATTGTGCATATGTGTTTGTGGCCTTGTTATATTCATGATCATAAAACGTGACTTTGAGCGTGTAGGGATTATGAATCAGATCAAATAATAACTCAAAGGGGAATTGAATTAAAATGAAAGAGACTCGAATTACATTATAAATAATTCACAATTAATATTTACACCTTAACTTATTCGTCCACCGATATGTAAGAACTTAAAGGGGACACTGTTAAAGGGGAACAGGTCTATTTAGCTCAAATTCATGAATTCATAGGGAATTTTGAGAGAGTCTATTTTACAGCCGAGCAAATGACTCTTCCAGCGTTCAATTGAACGGGCCGTAAATATCAACTCTGCAGCGGATATTAATATCCGAACAGTAGTGAAACACTATTTAACAACCAGGTAACTTAGATCGGCAGTTCAAGACATTAAATTCGTAAGCACATAACACAAGAACAGTTATCTTTGAATACATAACATAAACACACACACTCGCACATTCACACGCGTTGCAGAAAGGAAGAAAGTGAGGAAAGAATGAGTTTTAAGAGAGAGAAATTATGAAATCCCAAGCAATATATGCGTTTATGACACATGACCTGAAGAAACCATCGATCATTAATTTAACCTCCTATCGTTTCTTAGGCGGGGTTATTAAATTTGATCTCAATGCACCAGTTCAGCTCGGAATCTGGAAGTATTACTTGAGTTTATGTCTCGCGTGTCGTCTCTGACAGGGGACTCCCTGGCTGGAGAGGGGTTTTCCCGGGTCTTTGATTCGCTGAAGGTCTGGTCGTGTCTTTTGATCGATGTCTTGGGAAGCCAATCACGTGGCGTGTTGGCGGCTGGATGGAAGTCTTGTGGGCGTTGTTTGAAGTTGAAGCGTGCTGTTGGAGACTCATTGAGAAACTTTGCGGCGGGAACTTAACAGAACACGAGACTTAACGGAAAGAAAATAAACTTTAAGTAAAAGAAAGGAAAGTGAGAGGAGAGCAGATGGCCTGAATGAAATCTGTTAACCCATTTTCTCTGATCTTGGTCTGCCACGATCGTCTGATCGTCTCCTTGGCGGATTCTGGAACTGCACTGCGAACAGCTCCCGACTGGGCAGAGCTCTCCTGGGAGCTCTCTGTTCAGAACTCAACTCTCGTCAACTACTGTAACTCAACTCTACTGGTCAACTGGAACTCTTCATTCTTTTCTGAGGTTAAAACTCAAATATTTGCCCATCCCCTGGATGGGTTCTGGACAATTAGGGTTCAGGGGTGACTGTGTTTCCACCCCTCCCATAAAATTGGGTTATCTATGGTAATTTAGTTTCCTTAACGCCTGAATTTATATAGCTGTATATAAAAAAAATTTATGTGTGTTTTTGCCTTTTAGTAGATGGTAAATAATGTTGAGATTATCAATTTCACTTTTGCACAACAAATAAATAGAAATTTTGGTATGTTGCAAATTTGCGACAACAGGCATAATGGTCAATTTGGGGTCAATTTGGTATGTTGCAAATTTGCGACAGCAGGCATAATGGTCAATAATAATATAACAAAAACACAGTAAAATAACAGTGAAAAAACAATGTTTTATTTATTCACTCTTTTTTTACTCATTTATTTATATAAATCTAAAACAGCAGGTATTCAATAAGAAGAATTATGACCACTTTCATGTCACCAACACAATATACACAAACGTTACTGTTAAGGCTATAGGAAACATTGCATTAATTTGAATTGTAGATTGATTTGAATTGTAAATTAAGTTTTCAAATGTATGTTGCTGAACCTGAAAGAATGAGAGGGAATGCACAGAAGCAGTTCTTTGTACTATAACAATGTAACATAACAATGCTACTCCACTCTTTAATTATTTAAGGAGCAGGGGCCGTGAAACACCTCTTGGGTAGCCCCAGGGTTAACCTCCACACACACACGCACACACACACGCGCACACACACGCGCACACACACGCGCACACACACGCATTCACGCACACGTGGACACACACGCATACATACATACACACACACACTCACGCACGCACACACACACACATGCATACATACAAACACACACATGCACGCATTCACGCACATTTGGACACATGCATACATACATACGCACGCATGCACAACAATGTAACACAACAATGTTTTTCTCACTCGTGGAATGCACAGAAGCAGTTTTTTTTGTTTGTTTAGGCACAAGTGAACATCACATTTTGTACACTTGAAGTTAGTGTGGCCCGTGCACGTAGGAAATTTTGCGGCCAGTGACCCACAGCATCAGCACGGACATCTTGTGTGGGAATAGCCTTAGTTGGTCCCCTGCACTTCTTTTTAAACTCTCGCTCCACGTCAGATGAAGGCCGCCCCCTCTTTTTGGCTCAAAGATCTTTGCCTTGCATGCAAAGGGCCTGTGCAATGGAAAGCTTGAAAGCCAGCAAGTCCTTCTGCTTCTTCCGTGGACCATTCATATTGTCACAATCATGCCGATAGAGCAACCAGCCATTGACAACCACCATGTCCACGAAGTGAAAGAAGAATCGGTGGTAGTACTTCTTAGATCTTATGTGGATGCGGTAGTAGGCGATTAGGGCATCAAGTGCATCAACACCACCCATGAACTTGTTATAGAGGGTGATGATGCTAGGACATTCCACAGACACTTTCCTCCTTTGCTTTCTGTCCCACCTCTCTATGAAGGAAACAGGCTGGGCACTTGCAAAAGTGCTGGCAACAATCACCCCTCTGTTGTCAAACCATTTTCCTCTGGGGGAGCCCTGACGTGAGTTTGCGCTTTTACGCGCTTGCCGTAAAACACGGAAGGTTTCATTCGGATCTGCATAAAAATAAATAGCTTTTGTATTCATATCCCAGCATGGTGTATCCCAGCATGGTGTCTGTATACAGACTATTGAAAATAACTAAGCAAAATACAAAGGATTACCTAGATAAGCCGTAACGAAAAGCGTTTTTTTATATTTCTATATAGCGCTGGTTAGCGGTCAGCATTAGGCTTATGGTCTACTGTCGCTAATATGCTACAAAGCTAAATATTACAATAACTTCAAAAATACTTTTCACACATATTTCACCTCATTACGTCGAGTGTATAAGCACAAAATAAGCAGGTGAGTATTTTTATCTTAGCACAACTTACCTTATATACACCTCAGGATCAAACTTTCCCGACTCATATCCATAACTTCGCGACCGGAGTAATCCTTGTGCGTAAACAGGGAATAAGTCCGTCACTTTGCGATCCCACTAGAAACAAGTGCTTGTCGAAGGTTCCTAGGTCCGTAGTGAATATGCACTAACCGGCATTGGGGGAATGCAGACGCTATCTCGGCTGGTTGATTGAGTCAAACGGTTTGTTGCATATTTATGACAGTGGGCGTTAAGGGGTTAAGCAGAGAGTAAATTTAGACCTAATTTCTTACTATAAGGACATTATCCATTCTACAAAGATTTCATTCAGCTCATCTGTTGGACTATACCCATACAAACAAAAATATATCAAACACATACATACAACACACATTTAAGCAATTTTGAGCGTGGTATGGTTGTTGGGGCCAGACGGGCCGGTCTGAGTATTTCACAATCTGCTCAGTTACTGGGATTTTCACGCACAACCATTTCTTTGGTTTACAAAGAATGGTGTGAAAAGGGAAAAACATCCAGTATGCAGCAGTTCTGTGGGCGAAAATGCCTTGTCGTTGCTAGAATCTGAGGAGAATGGGCCGACTGATTCAAGCTGATAGAATAGCAACTTTGACTGAAATAACCACTCGTTACAACCGAGGTATGCAGCAAAGCATTTGTGAAGCCACAACACGCACAACCTTGAGGCGGATGGGCTACAACAGCCGAAGACCCCACCACTACAAATAGTATAAAGAGGCTACAATTTGCACAAGCTCACCAAAATTGGACAGTTGAAGACTGGAAAAAATGTTGCCTGGTCTGATGAGTCTCGATTTCTGTTGAGACATTCAGATGGTAGACTCAGAATTTGGCGTAAACAGAATGAGAACATGGATCCATCATGCCTTGTTACCACTGTGCAGGCTGGTGGTGGTGATGTAATGGTGTGGGGGATGTTTTCTTGGCATACTTTAGGCCCCTTAGTGCCAATTGGGCACTGAGCATTGTTTCTGACCATGTCCATCCCTTTATGACCACCATGTACCCATCCTCTGATGGCTACTTCCAGCAGGATAATGCACCATGTCACAAAGCTCGAATCATTTCAAACTGGTTTCTTGAACATGACAATGAGTTCACTGTACTAAAATGGCCCCCACAGTCACCAGATCTCAACCCAATAGAGCATCTTTGGGATGTGGTGGAACGGGAGCTTCGTGCCCTGGATGTGCATCCCACAAATCTCCATCAACTGCAAGATGCTATCCTATCAATATGGGCCAACATTTCTAAAGAATGCTTTCAGCACCTTGTTGAATCAATGCCACGTAGAATTAAGGCAGTTCTGAAGGCGAAAGGGGGTCAAGCACAGTATTAGTATGGTGTTCCTAATAATCCTTTAGGTGAGTGTATGTCGAAGGCTATTTGAATGCAAGTCCAATAATCAATGATTTGATGCACTTCATATGTAACAGTTTCTGTGAGTTTGCTTGGAGTTTTAGCTGTGTCACGTGGAGTTCATTTACCGGTCATTGAAAAGACAGAGATCTGATTTGTTTCTTTGTCTTGTGATCACACCGAGTCTTTTGTCCTCTTTGTCTACGTTTTGGTCAAATGTTCATAGGCAATCAAGTAATTATTATATAAAAGTAGTAGCTCCGGGCAGAATGGAGCCTACGTCTCTCTGGTGATAGATGGTCGATTTCCTGGGGTTGGGTTGAATGGGGCTTTGCGTAGAATCATTTCTGATCGAATCATTTGGAAGATTCATTAATCTATGTGTCTGCGCCCACAATTCCTACAAGCAATTCTCATTTTGTAGACTTCAGATTCAGCATGACAGATATGCTTTAGTTATTTTGGAGTGAAAGTATTTGTTTCCTTAGAATTGAAACAGAAGTGTTTCAATTAGTTTCAATTCATTCTGTAATACATCTTAATAATATGATAAATTATATCATGGTGGTCTGGTTTATGTTAAGTTTTTCAACCTGCACCCTGTGTATCGCCATCTGGCCATTTGGCTCTTTTTTAAATGTGTGAAAATTAACAAGGTTCCAGTGATGTCTTAATTTGCCTCTGCAGGATATCTGACCGTAACGATAGAGCCCTTGCTACCAGTTGTCGTGGGAGAAACAGTGACTCTAAAGTGCAACTTCAAGACAGATGGAAGACTGAGAGAGATTGTTTGGTACAGGGTAAGTTGCTGTTTTTTTGCATATGTGCTAATATTTCACCATTAATGTTCTGTTTGAGTTCATGATCTGTTTTTTGTTCTCTGATTGGACCTGTTATTGCAATATAACTTGTGAAAGTTGAGCCTTTTGAACTGTGTGATCTTGATGCAATAGAGACGTTCAATAATAAACGATAATAAATAATAAGAATACTTGCTTCTTATTGGTCAGCTGTAGCGTTACATAGTCAGATATATGCATTAACATGGAAACACTATATCTGACTGATCAACACAACCCGCCGCTACTTTTTTGTCTTTCGTGTCGCACTGCAGACTTGCTCGAGTGATCGCTCTTGTTTCATACAAATGCAACAGCCACGAATCTATTTTTGTATTTATAGTGAAAAAGGAAAATGGAAAATTTTGTAGTTTGTACATTTGTAGTATACTGGTGTTAGGGTTAGGTCAAAATTATATTTCAAATGTATATTTCATATCCACTATTTATTTATTTGGTTAAAGCATTGCTTTGTATGTGTGACCATAGAGTGCAATAGTACCAGTCCACCTTTTCAGCATCCTTAGTTCTGGAAGTATTTTATCCCATTCATTTTCCCCATTTGTTTTCCTAATAGGGATTTTGAAAATGTCTTCTTTAAAGAGTTATAAGCCATGAACCAAACCAAAGGTGAATCACAAAATTAAAAACTTTCATTTGAAGGAAAAACGTATTGGAAAATCAGACAGAGGTACAAGATTGACTTTAAAGGGATTACAGGGATTATTCACCCAAAATGTTTAATTCTGTAATCATTTACTCCCCCTCAAGTTTTTCCAAACCTGTATAAGTTTCTTTCTTCTGTTGAACACAAAAGAAGATATTTTGAAGAATGTCGGTATAACCAGACAGTTGACAGGAGCCATTGACTTTCATAGTATTTTTTTTCCTACTATGGAAGTCAATGTCTACCGTCAACTGTCTGGTTACCCACATTCTTCAAAATATAATTATTTTGTGTTCAACGGAAGAAAGAAACTCATACAGATTTGGAAGAACTTGAGGGTGAGTAAATGATGACAAAATAAAATTTTTTGGGTGTACTATCCCTTTAATGAAGGAAAGAACTACATGGCAAAGTGATTCGTGGAAGTGTGGTGGGCGCTAAAGTGTTGTTTTGTTAAGATTTGCTTGTTGTGATTCTCTGATTGGTAAAGATTTTTCTGCCAAATCAATATTGTTATATTGTTAAACATGATTTCTTTAAATTAAGTTGATACAATACAGGCTGATAGCTTCGGCAAAAGCATATACCACTGATTAACAACCTTGTAGCCCTGTCTTTTAACAGTTTATAAGTTATCATTAAAAATCAATGGGATGGTTACTTCCAGTCTATTTGGACCTGCAGCATTGGTTCAATCAATGACGTGCGTTTGGGGAGGGACTGCCTGTTTGTTTGATCAGTGGCAATTGAGTGTTTAGGAATCATTTTTACAATTCTGTTTGTTGATGATAGTGGCACAGAAATACTTCATCTTTAATATTCATCTGGTGTTGATGGCCATGTCTTAATGGATCCCAGCTGGATGCTTCACATTTTACCACCCACTATTAGCATATTGCAAAGCAATGAGCGAATGGATTATTTAAGCATTTTTGCTAGACATTTCTGAATACATTATACTGTATATAGCTGCATAAATTGCATATGCAATATATATGAACAGACTGCCTTAATGTAAACTCTGTATAATGTAGTAAAACCAATTTGGACAAATCTCATAGCTGTGTATGTACCATATATCAATATACAGTCAAACGCTGTGATCTAATCATGCACAGACAGATGGTTGAGGCCGTATCTGTTTAAGAGCAAAACACTGTCTTTGATTCAACCTTCTGTTCACAAAATGCGACACATCTACTGTCTCCAGACTTGTCTTTGCAAATGCTGACCTTTCCAGACAGAACAAAAAGAGATTAATAGCACTTTACATATTAGCTATAGTCTCATACATCATACTGAACGGTTAGACAGTCCCACTGAATCAGTATAGGTTCCAGGAAGCTTGTTTGTTGGTACAAGGTCTCTCCCCTGCATGATTGGCTGTTTACTGCCTAGATGAAAGTTAACTTTGGTGGGGGTTTTTGACAGGGAAAAAAAAGTTATGAACGATTGAGAATACATTTTTTATGAAGGTAATATTCAATTCCTAATTCATATCCTCACAGAGCTATGTGCCTGTGGAAATAGCAAAAAGCACAGCCCTTTTCTTTTGCAACAGAACACGTTCGCATGATAATGAATGTAGGCAAAGCACGCACATCTGATTGGCTTAACAGCTGAGAAGAAATGTCTAGTTGCACATTGACAACCGCAATTTAAGGGAAATGTCTCTGCGGGCAGAGCTGTCAAAATCGCCTATTGGCGTCTGATCAAAACCGCAAGGTGGTAATTTGAACCAACCCGCTGTCTCTGACTGCTGATCATCACAGGGCCTAATACATTATAAATCAATTATCTACACTTGGCTGCCAAAGCTTCTTTAATCTCAGGTTTTTATTTGACTAAACTGTCTACTTCTCAATTTTTGCTTGTGTTCGAAATGTAACCGTGGTTGATACTCACCTTTGGGATTTACAATATCTAATCAAATGCTCTGGCGGATGACACAGAGGCTGTTTGAATAAAAGATTGCACCTGTGGGTTGTTCATTACGGGGACGCTGTTATCTTGACGGGCCCAGTTTGAGGGTTTTGTAATGCACACCATGGCCTGACTTCTCCTTTAAGATTCTCTGTCGGGCTGAGGGGCTTCCTCTGCTGCTCAGATAAAGGATATTGCTATGGAGAGGCTCTTTAACCAACGCTGCCAAAAAGCACTCGTGCCAAATTGAAGCTTGTTGCCTGATTGGAGGATTCGTTTTCGTCTTAATAGCTGCCTCTGCTTCAGGTCCATGACAACAGCAAATCAAGTTTTGAGTGGAGTGTGCATTTCAATATCCACTAGTGTTTTACATGCATAATATGTGATGAAGGGAACGCTAGTTCAAACTGCTTCAACAAAACATAACAATTGTTAGATAATGGTGTTTGTTGAGGCAATGCAAAAACTGAATTATATCACAGATTGTTGTAGAATTTTTAAAGTGCCACATTATGCTTCTTCGAATATTCCCTTTCATGCAGTGTGTAATATAGCTGTTTGTGAATGTAAACATTCTGCAAAGTTGTAAAGTCGAAAGTCCATGATAAATAAAGTTATTGTCTCTCAATAACTTAGAAAGAAGCAACTCCACATTGAGCCACCTAAATGACAGTAATTCGAATCCCGCTTTGTTAAAGGTCCCGTTCTTCGTGATCCCATTGTTCAAACTTTAGTTAGTGTGTAATGTTGCTGTTAGAGCATAAATAATACCTGTAAAATTATAAAGCTCAAAGTTCAATGCCAAGCGAGATATTTTATTTAACAGAAGTTCCCTTTCAAAGCCTACAGCGAACGGCTGGCTTGGACTACATCCTGGTACTTCCTTCATAAATGACGTCAGTAGAACAGTAGAACAGACTAACCTCCGCCCTCAAGAATACGCAAAAAAAGGGGGCGTGGTCTTGTTGCTGTCCCACGTGGAGAAGAAGACGTGTCGCGTGGAGAAAAGGAATTGTTGCGTTTGAGTGTGTTTGTCGCCATGTCGTCGAGACGCTGTTATTTTCATCACGGAGTCAAATCACCTTTGTTTGGCTTTCCCAGGGACGCTGTAGAGATCATTGAGCGCATATATCTCCCGTTAAGAGGCGTGACCTTTCCACGTGCGCTAAGCTGCTGTCGAATCACAACACAGGAACCGTGCCACGTTCGCTAAGCTGCGGTCAAATCACAACACGGGAACCGCTGGCACAATCAGAACTCGTTACGTATTTCTGAAGGAGGGACTTCATAGAATAAAGGAAGTCATCAGCCGTTTTTAGGACAGTGAAAACAGCGGTATACAGATAAGTAAATTGTGTTAAAAATACAGTTTTTTTTTTTACACGCGAAACATGAACACATGTTATATTGCACACTGTAAACACAATCAAAGCTTCAAAAAAACACGAAGAACGGGACCTTTAAGGCTACTCGTCACTTGGTTTACTTTGACCCGCCCTCAAACACTGTAGCTGGTGTTGTGTACATGTCAAGAAGATGCTGTGAAGACGTTCATCATGAGATGTTGCAACTGTAATTCCTCACCATCCGCATTAACAAGTGTATGTCCATCAACAAACCAATGTGTATATGTCTAATTTATTGCGGTGCACATGTGGGAAATGTATCAATAATGACGCATACGTTAGTCGAGCACTAACGTGAATGACTGATGTAACATTAAAGTTTGTAAAACAAATATTGCTCCATCTTTTTTCAGTAAGTACAACAGACAATCTGAATTAATAGACACAGTTTTAGGTAATAGTGGGCCACAGCTGATTTGCAGACGTATTTCAATAAGACAGTAATAACGTGAGTTAGCTGGTTAGCAGGAGACCTAAACAATATAAAACACAAAACAACATATTTTGAAAAACCCAGTAGAAAATATATACATCAATAATTATTTGTTCTTACAGGTTGTGATTCTGTGGAGCAAGTCCAAATAAAGTACTTTCCCGTGTTTAATGGATAAGTGTTTTGTAAGCCCAATTTAGACCTCACAGAGATACAGTATAAGAAGAAATTGTCTAAAGGCTATACTGCTGTTGTATCGCTGTGGTCATTTTAACCATTTACTCTTCACATTCTCATCCTTGGGAAGTATTTACAAAGAGAATTTGCTTTTGCTTAAGTGTTTTTTCTTTAATTGCTAATGTGATATTTTACACCACAGATTGAACAAAATTAAGCATTGCTTAGTAATTGGTTGACCTAAATTGGTATTATCTAATTGTGTACTTAAATGTAACAGCTGACAGCTGGTTGATTATAATCCATTACATATATATATATTGAATAGGGGTGTAACGGCCCACAAAACTGACAGTTCGGTACGTACCTCAGTTTTGAAGTCACAGTTCGGTACAGGTTTGGTGCATCAGGAGAGAGAAAACTGAATATAACATTGCTTTTTTATTATTAAACCTTGATTTACTGAACAAATTGTGTCTGTCCTTAAATTAATTCAATTATAACTAAAAGTTTCTGAAAGATAAAAAAAAAATTCTGCTAATGGTGTAAACAATATAGGGAGCCCTTACTTGCACATTACTATAATAGTAAAGGTTAACAACATAGCCCAAACTATTAGCCTAAATTTAGTTGCTATTTATTTTTAGATGTAATAATCAACACTCAAATAACAAATTGTATGCAAACATGTAAACTTCACATAAGGCAGCTTTTGCATTAACTTCTAAATTGAACTATAAAATTGTTTTTTTTTTAACTCCAATTCGTTGTTGAAATATAATCATTTATACTGTACACAGTGTCTCATTTTCATGACTGATTTATTTAAACATACATTTAAACAATCAAGGCATCACTAACAGGTTAAGTAGAATCTAATGAATATATAGGCTAATATAGTGTATATATTTAGCGAAAGAGTTAAAGCTTAAGCAAAATGCTTCTGCGTTTTAATAGAATATCTTTATTTGTTGTAGCTTTAAGCTAATTGGCACATAAGAGAGTACAATCATTTCAACTATTTAAATCAATATTTAATGCATTTATTTGAAAAGAACCTTTGCAATGCATTCATTACTGTACATCACCTTACACTTTCAGATTTTTGTGAGGATGGAACTTGAAGTTGGAAAATGTGAACAGTTCAAGTGCTACATGATGTTAGCAGAAAATGCTTATCTTTTATTCATTTAAATAGATTCCCCCAGGTTTATAATGTTCCTGAGCACAGACGTCAAAGTCCTGGAGGAGCCAACCTAACGCATTCACCATATCTTTAGAAGTTAAAGTATTCATGCGAATAGTAGTCCAAATGCATAAAAGCATCCTGAGTAAGTGCGGGGTTCCAAAGTGGCTTTAATTAACAAATATATGTCCGTGTTTCCCAGTGAGACCACTGGAATGGGCTTTTATAAAACTACAGACAGACCATTGATGCCTTGATAATGCACCATGGGTGATGCTAAAAATAGACCAAGAAATCACTTTGAAGTTATTTTATGTTACGCCCATGGAGCTGGGCGCGAGCTTAGAATGCTGGGAAGGCCCATGGAGAATTTTCCTCAATGAAACGCCTGGCAGTTCATCTCACGTTGTGCTTGTACTGATTATGTCATTCTAATGAAGAGATAGCCTCGGCCCCATCCCACCGGGCAGCTCGACGGTGACGGCTGCTAACTCTGAGTTTCCACATGACTGCCTGTTGAGTGCCACTCTGAATTACCTATGATCTTACCAGATTAACCCTCTCTTGCTCATTACTCTTCAGAGCGCAGGTTCACACATGCTGGGCATCGGTTTGCATCCAGTAGAGGGAGTTTAACACTGATTTGCCCTCAGGACTCGTGCGGCTTGTGCCATTATTTCCCACTGAAAAGTTTGCTGCCATAGGCCATGCAGATTAAATAGGCTAGCATTAGATAAAGCTTCTTCTTTCTTTTCTTTTCTTTTTGTCAGCATGTACACTGTAATAAAATTATTTTTCAAATTTGTATATAAAACAAAGATTGACAAGAGATTTTTTTTGTGTTATTTGTGTAGAATTTCTGAGTAAAAATTGGTTCTACACCACTTTTTTCAGTGTAGTCCTATTTTTAATAAGGAACTGGCTTCACCGAGATATAGTGGTTGAAAAACGTCTGATATTGCAGAGTCATCAACATAATGCATTTTCAAGGTGCGCCTTCATTGAAAAGCTGTGAATATCACCCAGCAACATCTCAGAAAGACCTTTTATTTTCAAAGTCAACCTTTAACTCTCTTGTGCACATCTTTGGCATTCTGGCTCCCACTCAGCTCTAATATTCCGGACACTTTGGTTGCTTCCCCAGCTTAGTTTGTAGCCCACGTCTTTCGCAAATCTCATTACCAGTATTGACACTGAAGCACACCATTACAGTATGCAAATTACTTTGCTCTTGGCAAGATAATGCAGCTTTAAGGAGTGGAGGAGTGTGCAGATTAACACGCCTGTCTTTCGGACCACCATAACGGAACGCTACCTCAACCACTTTCTTTCTGTTTGTTAGCGTTATAGGTACTGTCAACCGCAGAGGACCTCTTGACCCAGAGGTGGTGATCTCAGATTGAATAACAAAACGATTTCTCAACATTAAACCTGCCAGGCACCACATTCCGATTCCTGGTTTGAGAAATTCCTACACTTGGTTGCTATAGTAACAGAAGTGTTGGATGGAGTCTGTGCGTTCTCACTTTGTGTAGTTGGTGCACTCCTGTGAGGCTCCCACACGCCACTTTTTCTGCTATTTTAGAAGCCCTTGTGTAATTGTGTCATGCAAATTTGCTTCTCGGCGAGAAAAAAAGCTCTTTAGTCTTCGGCGAGAGTTGCACGGCGTAGCTAAAAATATTGTTTTCTGGATATTTTTACCCTCCCTCGACTCTAAAGAATCTAGATTGCTTTCTGAAGGCGGTGCTTTATGTGTAGGCTGTCTGAGGTGAAGGCTGTGTAAACAATGTGATTATTATGGTTTTCGTTAAAGCTTCAGATAAAGGTGAAGATGACCTACGAAATGATGGGGAACATGCCGTTTTAATCATTTAACAAGGGTTTAAATACCCTGGATGTTGCACAAGTAGCAAACTATTACCAAGTAACTCTTATGAGGGTAATACAGCATATAATAATAATCAAACAAATGGTCCACGTAATTGTTTGATGTCCTCTGATATTTATGCTGAATGTGGCTCTGAAAAACTTTGAATCAATATTCAGATGCAAAAATTAAAAGCAAAGATGCTAACTTCTTTATATCTAGTGCACACAAGCAAATTTATATCTAAATTCACACAAGCAAACTCTCCAGAGCAAATGATGCTCTAAATGTAATGTTTCTGTCTAATGAGCCCCTAAAAGACCGATTTTGCTTCGAGAATTACTGCCACTGAGATTGTGTTATCTCTGAAATGAAAAAAAATAAAATGCTACAATTTCTTCTCAATTAGTTTTTTAAAGGCCTCTACCTTCGTTCATTAAACGTACCGTGCTTTTAGCAGAATAAATGGTGTGAAAATAAAGAAATTAATTAAAAAATCAAACAAGACTTGCCACAGTATTTCGAGCTGCACTCCATACTAAAATGGTTTAATAGTCCTCACAGAAGCTGTGTCCCATTAAATTACATGGGTTTTTAAAGGGAAATGATGATCATCCTATCAATTTCAGTTGTTTTTCCAAAGGAAACTGCATCTGATGGTCCCAGAATTGTGTGCGGTGTGGAAAAATGGAATAACATGCAAAATGCAACATACATTTATTGAGAGACACTGAATGTAATTATGCTAAGAGTGTATAATACAGCTATAGGTTGTTCATTAGTTGAAGTGTTGTTGTCATTAGTGATGATGTATCACAATGATTGACTCTAGTGAGGTCGATTAGTGAGTTTTGAATTTTGTCGTCTTTATGTATTTTGGTGCTTTGTTTTGCAGGCTGACAGCATGCTGCACTTACCACCATACATGTGCAAACAGGCATATTTGGACAGTTTTTGGAGCATCTTGCACCATGAGTGTTGTGTTTTTTAAAGCATTTCAAGTAAAAAATAGAGCCACTTTTTAAAACACTTCTCAACACCAAGCGGCAACCTCTCCCAGTTTCTCTTGAAGCCAATACGGAAGTGACTTAAACTGCAATTCATCGAATGGCCACTAGAGACAGGCTCCAGAAGGGAGCAGAATCTCATTGAGCCCCATGTTAAAATGATCTTTACAGCAGAGAAAGAAAGGAAAAAAAAACTATTTACAGCCTGATACAAATTGTGGTTTTGGTCTATATAGCTAATTTTGCCCTTCTGTGAAGGGGGTGATTTTTTTCTTTTGCTTTCTATAACTCATTCGTTTACATTATATAAAGGGCATAATTAATCCCTTCAGATCCATTTGAATAAATCTTGCATACAACATGACACAGACAAAATTCTTTAAATTCTTAAAAAATATATATTTTCTGGAATTTAGTGGAAACAGCCCAAACTGGCTGCAGGGTGCTAGAGCACAGAGTTACACACTTTCAAAACTGAATAAAAAAAAATAAAAAAAAATAAAAAAGTATCTCTTTTTTTTGGATGGGGGGGAGGGGGTTTGTTATTACAGCTTAAACAACATGAACTTACATGTTTATCACTTTTAGCCTTGTTTTATGTAACTTCAAAGTGTTTCCTGTAAAATGACACCCACATTTTGAACTTAAACCACTGTATGTGTGTATGGGAAGCTTTTCAATTTGGGTAGGCCAAATCCAGGCGGAAATCCCAAAAATGGTCCCAGATCTTAAAGGGTTACTTCAGTGATTTAGCATTAAGCGTTGTATTTAAACTGAGTAATTTATGCAGTAGAAATGTGAAATTATTTTTGAATTTGGTGCCTTCTAGACTGAGAAAAGACACAAAATGTATTTTAGTCTCATGTGGATAAAAGACAACAACTCCCAGAATGCACTTGCTTCGCTGCCCTACGAGGCTACTCCGTACATCGTCGTTTTGATCTTCATAGTAATACAATAATTTTGTTCAGTTAGAGAATAAACACTACAATTAAAAACTGAATGTGTCTTTTCAATAAAGTGTGAGTGAGCCGAACGAAAGTCTAAACTATCATTCTAAAACGCTTAACGTGGCTTAATGTAGGCTACTAAGACAGTGTTATTAAGAGACCTAACTCAGGATACATAACAAAAATACTGTTCGATAGAATTGCTTGTGATTGGTTTGTTACCACAGTTATCTGCGTGCTTCCTCAGCGATGAAGTTCCACACTTGCGGCTATCTTTTCTTCAACTCTTCAGGATCCATCTCGACGACTGCAGTGCAGGCAGATCGCGCGCATGCGGTTGTGATTCTTCTGGGAGCGTGCGCACGCTCTGCCACAAATAAACTGAAATGGACTTGAAATTATTTTATCAACTTGAAATACAGGCAAGGCATTCGTTTGTATATATATTTGTTTGCACGTGACTGTTTAAAACCCGTGTTTAGACCCGTGTTTCTCCCTTGTTCAACCCGCACCCATATCTGACACAGTAGGATGTTTTTCACCCGTTTCAGCAATATTTGCGGGTCACCCGTCGGGTACCCGCACCCGTGCAGGACTCTGTATTGAGGTGCCTCAACTTTGAAACAACTTATTTGAAACCAACAAAAACCTGGACTAAAGTCAATAGCGCAGTATTTTTTGTGTTATTTAAAGGACGTGTTAGTAATATGCGTCTATAGATGGGTGCACAATGCAGCAGCACACAAACATTTTTAAATATTAAAGGTCCCGTTCTTCGTGATCCCATTGTTCAAACTTTAGTTAGTGTGTAATGTTGCTGTTAGAGCATAAATAATACCTGTAAAATTATAAAGCTCAAAGTACAATGCCAAGCGAGATATTTTATTTAACAGAAGTTCCCTTTCAAAGCCTACAGCGAACGGCTGGCTTGGACTACATCCTGGTACTTCCTTCATAAATGACGTCAGTAGAACAGTAGAACAGACTAACCTCCGCCCACAAGAATACGCGAAAAAAGGGGGCGTGGTCTTGTTGCTGTCCCACGTGGAGAAGAGGACGTGTCGCGTGGAGAAAAGGAATTGTTGCGTTTGAGTGTGTTTGTCGCCATGTCATCGAGACGCTGTTATTTTCATCCCGGAGTCAAATCACCTTTGTTTGGCTTTCCCAGGGACGCTGTAGAGATCATTACGCGCATATATCTCCCGTTAAGAGGCGTGACCTTTCCACGTGCGCTAAGCTGCTGTCAAATCACAACACGGGAACCGCTGGCACAATCAGAACTCGTTACGTATTTCTGAAGAAGGGACTTCATAGAATAAAGGAAGTCATCAGCCGTTTTAGGACAGTGAAAACAGCGGTATACAGATAAGTAAATTGTGTTAAAAATACAGGTTTTTTTTTTACACGCGAAACATGAATACATGTTATATTGCACACTGTAAACACAATCAAAGCTTCAAAAAAACACGAAGAACGGGACCTTTAAAAATAAAAGGATTCCTCTCTGAAGAAGCGTTCAGTCTTTCTACTCGCAAATTCCGACATGTAAATAGCAGATCCCCATGTTGCAAGTGCAACTGGCTTTTAAAGGGAGTGGGAGATGAGACTCTGATTGGTGTATTGTACGTTACGCCCAAAACACACCCATGACTCATTAAGAGACTAGGTACAACCCTTTTGGATCATGTGTCTGGTGCGCTGACCGTTTTTTCCGTCGTTAAACTAGCAAAAATGAATTTGAACAGGCCCTAAGTGCACCATGCGCTTCAGACCATGCTTTCAGATCGTTAAAATAGGGCCCTATATTTCTATTGTGTCACTAGACATCAGTGGGACACTTGTTAAAACTCTTCTGCTATAAGTAATATGTTTTTTTTTTCATGACATTGAGGACATCACTGGTCTCAAAACAGATTTTTTAAATCCATCTTGCTATCACAGGATGATCAAACAAGGCTGTGTTTACTGAGCGATTAGGAGTGGATCAAAGGCTGATTGTTACATTTGCATTAGAATAGGAAAGAGATTTTCACTTAGGCTGACATTGTCATAGCCCTCTGCCAAAAGTGTGTTTTCTTCAGGAATATGGAAAAAAAGAGGGGGAGAATTTTTCAAAAAAAGTCACATTCACCTTGAGTGCTATTGTTTTTTTTTTTTTTCATTGTCACACTGCAGTTTAGGGAGGACGTTTTCTCAACGGAAAGCACATCCAGGAGAGACACAGCGTCTGTGTCTTTGTTCTGAAGAATCAAATGTTCCCCCATTGCTGCCATTTAGATTTTTTTTCCCCCAAATCCTCAGTAAGAATTTCTATTCCTCTTTTTTTAAAGCACCCAGAACAAAACTTCCTGGACTTGATGTACATCTGAAAGGTTCAGCGATGTGGCCTTTGCCATTTAAAAGAGGCAACAGCTTGGAGAGGGCTGATTGTGCCAGTGAAGTGCACCCTAAGTTGATTTTAGAACTGGGTTTACATGGGCACCATGCTGCACTCTGAAACACAATTTTACCAACAGATGCCAGCAGGAAACAGCATGATGAATAGGTAGGGAAAAGGCACTGCAACATGAGAGTAGTTCTCCATCCAGTCAAAGGAACAAGTCCAAATTTAGTGGATTAAATGTAACACATTGAAATAGATTTAAAGAACAGCGCACAAAGAACAAAAGTTTAACATCAATTTAGCAACTTTGTGGTCATGCGGGGATAGCTGTTTTTCACAGCTGGCACAAATTGTGGTAACTCTAAGTGGTTTTGACAGTTGGGAATCAATCTTGGAACATGGTCATTACTGTCGAAATGAAGCATCTCTCTTGCCCTTTGTGACTCCCCGTCCTCCAGTGGCCTGAAGTTTTGAGCTAGATCAATGGCGGCTGCTTCTCGTCCTGCGTTTATCTTTACGGTGCGGACCACAGCTATTTGGGTCAGCTGTGGCAGAGGAGAAACAATTAAAGAAACTTCCCTCTCCTCCTCTGGGTATAACTCTTTGTGCGGAAAGATGGGTTTTGTAATAGATTTTTGTCGGTGTAAAATGAGACGCTGACCTCTGAGTCCGCCAAGCTCAAAGGCATCTGGAGAGGCGAGGGCAGCGCTGTCCCCGTGGGCTCGGAGCAATATTAATTCTACCCATCACTCTGTGTGATGATGTTAGTCATGCTCCTGATAATGAAAAAAAAAAACACATTCATGCCATCACTAAAAAAGCTTTTAAAAGCACGATTGGATCCGAACAATTATGGCATGTTGAGCGGGGAGCTGAATGGCACAAAACAAATGGCTTTGTCTGTGTTTGTTTTGGCTTTTAAATGTCCTCAGCAATGTTTAATTGTGTCTGGATTCATATAGAAGATCTGTATTTTGCATCAACTCATCTTGGACTGACACCTATCGCTATTGGAACCATGCAATAGAATGTTTTGTTGATTGTATCTGTTTTTTTCCCCTTATTGTTGCAGTTTGCTCCAGCACGAACAGCTTGTTTGGACATATTGTCCTTCTACTTTTATTCTGTTTAAAGTAGTGAATTGCAGACATGCTGATCTATACCATTTCTCTGCTGTTGACTCAGGCTCGACTGTTAGGTTGGGTATGTGTGTGTGTGTGTGTGTGTGTGTGTGTGTGTGTGTGTGTGTGTGTGTGTGTGTGTGTGTGTGCGTGTTTGTTAAATTGATCGGCATGCTTGTTTTATCCGATTCACTTATATGTATGTATTTTTTGTTATGCATTGTGTTAAGTGTATACACTTTTTGTTTATGTATTTGGTCTTTTTTTTTTTTTTTAAGTTCAAAAGATGAGTTTTGTAAAGATGATCAAAAAATAATCTTAACAAAATTGACCAAAAATATTTAATCCACATAATTCATAGTATAAAATAAATGTAGTTATTTATATATTTTATACTATGCAATTTGTTTATATATTTTAATGCGTTTTAATGTATTTTAGGGCTGTCAAATCTATTAATCGTGATTAATCAAATCCAAAATAAATGTTTGTGTTCACATAATATGTGTGTGTACCAAGCGGCAACCTCCCACATTTTCTCTTGAAGATAATATGGAAGTGTAGTGTAGGATAGTGTAGGATAATATAGCTTTCCTATAGCTCAAACAGTAGAGCATGGCGCTAGCAACGCCAAGGTCATGGGTTCGATTCCCAGGGAAAGCAAGAATTGACAAAAAATGTAAAAAATGTGTACCTTGAATGCAATGTAAGTCGCTTTGGATAAACGCATCTGCCAAATGCATAAATGTAAATGTAATGCATAAATGTAAGTGACTGGCCACTTGGGAGAGGCTCAAGAAGGGAGCAGAATCTCATTGAGCCCCATGTTAAAATGCCCAACTTTACAGCAGAAAAAAAAACATGTTTACAGCCTGGTACAAATTGTGGTTTTGGTCTATACGGCTAATTTTGCCCTTCGTGACAACTGTGAGGGGGGTGAATTTTTTTATAACTCATTCATTTACATTATATAATGCCTTAAAGTTCTGCATAATTAAGGGCATGGCCACTTTGAGTGACAGGTGGATTGCCATTTATCTGCTTAGTTATCACATCACGTCACCTCATTTTCCCGCCTCCATTTTCTGTAATCCGGGAGTGACGGGCGATAACGCGCTGCCAAGATGGCAACGGCCAGCTCGACGCTACTTCACGCTTCAAAACTGCTCTTCAGAATCCTATGGGTGATGTCACGGACACTACGTCCATATTGTTTTACAGTCTATGGTGTGTACTGAATATAATTATTATGTAAATGTGAATACACATACATGAATATATACAGTGGTGGTAAAAATATTGGCACCCCTGATAAATATGAACAAAGATGGCTGTAAAAATAAATCTGCATTGCTTATCCTTTTGATCTTTCATTCAAAAAATGAGCAATCTAATCTTTCATTGAAGTAGAAGAATTGAAACTGGGGGTTGATCACATTATGAAATAAATGTTTTTCTTTTCCCCGAAACACGTTGGCCATAATTATTGGGAGCCTTTTATTAAATACTTTTTGCAACCTCCTTTTCCCAAGATAACAGCTCTGAGTCTTCTCCTATAATGCCTGATGAGTTTGGAGAACACCTGAGAAGAGATCAGAAACCAGTCCTCCATACAGAATCGCTCCAAAGCCTTCAGATTAACAGCACCATGTTGGTGCTGCTTCTCTTCAGTTCACCCCACTCATTTTCCTTTGGGTTCAGGTCAGGAAACAGGGACAGTCATGGCACATGTCCAAGACCCACAACATTAAAGATCTAGCAGTATATTTAACCGCAGGCATGGAGTACTTTTTATCCCTTTTTTGCATCAAACACATCTGGTGGGTTTGCTGCCAAAAAGCTCTTTTTATAGTTTCATCTGACCACAGAAACAGGTCCCTTTTGAATTTCAAGTTGTGTCTGACAACCGAATATGCTGGAGTTTGTTTCTTGATGAGCAAGAAGGATTTTTTCTTGAATCCCTCCGAAATGTGATGTAGGGGTTGTTTGATTTTTTTTCTTTTTTTTTTAAGGATTTCTGAGCCCAAGACTCAACAAATCTCTGCAATTCTCCATCTGTGATCCTTGGAGAGTCTTTGTCCACTCAGACTCTCCTCCTCGCCGTGCATTAGGACGATATAGACACACATCCTCTTCCAGGCAGATTCGTAACATCTTTAGTTGACTGGAACTTCTTAATTATTGCACTGATAATGGAAATAGGAATGTTCAATGCTTTATATATTTTCCTACAGCCACTTTCTATTTTGTGAAGCTTAAAAGTATTTTGTTGCACATCAGAACTATATTCTTTGGTTTTACTCATTGTGATTTGATTAAGGGAATTTGGCCTTTGTGTTTCCTCATATTTATACTCGTGAAACAAGACAACATAGCTAGACAATTTCATGTTCCTAGTCTCCCTGGTGTGCTGAAATGTTTTAAATATTAATGGGAATATACTTCAGAGATATTTTACTCATAATAAAATTCTACGGGTGCCAATAATTCTGACCACTGTATATTTAAGAATGTTTTTTACATTTATATATAAAATATTTATATAAAGATATAATATAAATTATGTGCATGCAAATATAAATAGTATGTGTACTATTTATATTCAGTGCACACACACATATTCTGTAAACACAAACGTTTGTTTTTTATTAGATTAATCGTAATTAATCGATTTGACAGTATTAACATAAAATATATGAAAACTAATATAACCTATAAAAAGCATAAGCATTTATAAAATGCATAAAAATGCAAGTTTTCATGTGTAGTTTTCATGATATTTGATGAATTATTCAAAATTATTTTTCATAAAATATATCAACAAATCACTTCAAATGTATGAAAAACAAACAAAATGCACACAATGTATTGTTCATAAAATATGTGTAATATATAAACAACAACAATAATCTAAAAAAAACAATAAAATGCATAATGTAAAATGTTATGCATATTTTGGTTTACATAATTTGTGTTATACATTATATATTTGTTTTGGGTAGCACTATATAAAGCAAACTGGTAACACTTTACAATAAGGTTTCATAACTAAAGGTCCCTTGACATTTCACTTTATGAGGTTTTTTAACATTCCCCTAGTTCCCCTAGCCTGTTTATGGTCCCCCAGTGGCTAGAAATTGCTATAGGTGTAAACCAAGCCCTGGGTATCCTGCTCTGACTTTGAGAAAATGATAGCTCAGATGGGCCAACCTGGAATCTTCCCTATTTGTCGTCATATGGGGAGAGGTTACCTCCCCTTTCTCTGCTTTGCTCACCCAGAGAATTTGGAGAAAATTGATTGAGTTTATTTTTTACATTTAATTCAGCCGCAATGTCAGCACAGGCTTTACAAACAGACTTTTACAAGATGGATTTGACAGCACCGCCACAAACCATAAGTAATGTTCATTAATGCCTGATCTGTGATCAGTGATTGCTGATGTGTAGCTAATCGTTCAAGTTCACACAGACTTTCTTTCTAAATGGTTTAATACTGTTTATGCATCAGTGAATCAAGCCAGTGACTAAACGATCAACTTCACATTGTTTCTCTTAGTAGCATGAACAAAAATCTGTTATTTAAATTGTGATTAAACTACACAGAGCGATCAAAGAACACTATCTTTATAATGCTCAAAGCTGTCAATCACACATCGCACAGTACACTTGCCCAAACTCCCGTTATAATGAATGACACTGTTATGCTGCACAACAAAGCTCTTACTGTATTCATATCATTATTGTGTTTGCTGTTAGTTGTGGTGAAAGCATTTTCTGAGAGAAATGATGAGATCACTGCATTCACACGATCAACAGACTGTCTGTCTACTCAATGTTCATCACTGCAGCCTTTCATGTGATAGGAATAGATCTAAAAATAATGCTATAATCAACATTTTCACGATTCGTTCATCTCAACAGCTGTAATAGTCAAATAAAACAGTAAAAGTATTCGAGAGGGGTTCCACATGTAATACGCATTTCAAATGCAAAGATGTCAGCCAATCACAACAGTGGGCGTTTACACTGAAGTCTCAAAGCTGACACGCCCCTTCAAACAGAGCATTCAAGACAAAGGGCTAAAATCAGGATAGAAAAATGCCTTTTATTTCTAAATTATGACAATTTATGATGTAAAAGCATACTAACAAAATAAGTACACCTCAGGAAACATTATTAAAAAAAATAAAAAATAAAAAACTTTAACTAACATGAACTAACAATGAGCAATACATTTGTTACAGTATTTACTCGTCTTTGTTAATGTTAGTTCTTAAAAATACATTGTTTGTTCATGTTACTTCACAGTGCATTAACTAATGTTAACAAATATGCCATTTCTGATTTTAATGTATTAGTTGAAATGAACATTAATTTAGGTTAATCTTTAGACGTATTGTTCATGTTAACTAAAGGAGTTAATTAATGTCAACTAATGAAACCTAATTGTAAAATGTTACCAGTAAACTTTTTGTTATTGGGGGTAGTAGAAACAAGACATGGCTGGTCATGTGATCTCAACATGACGGAGTGACACACTATATGTAGACAAGTTTTTCTAGGCCACAGATAAGACTGATCTTTCATGATTTTACATCATCTTAATCATATTTGTGGGAAGTACTATTCATTTTTGTGCAAGCCCTTTTTAATGAAGACAATATGAATGAGTGCCACTTTAAGTGTTAAAGCAGTGGGTCACTCTCAGCCTCACTCTGCACTTAAAAGGCTGACTTTCAGCTGTACAGCAGTGGGATAAATCCCTTCTCCACTCCTCTCTGTTTTATCTTTCCATAACGGAGGCAAGTGACACATCTCACCCCCCTCTTCCTCCCTAACCACTCAAAGCCTCTATCTTTGTTATAATTCATCCTTCCAAGGGCTGTTCATTTCACTTCTAATCTGCACCCAACCTTGCCTCGCCCTTCTCCAATCTGTTCGTCTCTTGTGACCAGTCGTGGCTTAAGTCACGTTGTGTTATCATTCAATTTTGGCTTGCTGACAGATGGGTTTATGCACCATGTTATCCTTGGTATAGTGTAGTGTGCCACTTAATGTTGATGTAAGAGTAGATTTTATTACAGATGATGGTGTTGACAACTGTTGTGTGTGGTCCAGGTAAACAGGTAAATGTCCCCACAAAGATAGCAATATCCAAAATCCTTGTCCTTGGGATAAGTTTTGGTCCCCATGAGGAAAACTTATAAATCAGACTAAATTTTGTTTTTAGAAAATGTAAAAATGCTGAAATTTTTCTGTGATGAGTAGGCTTACGGTTAGGGGATATAATATACATTTTGTACAGTATGATCAAAATGAACAGTATGGTCAAAAATCATTATGTCTATGGAAAGTCCCCATAAAACATGAAACCGTGTGTGTGTGTGCGTGTGTATGTTGTGTGTGTGTGTGTGTGTGTGTGTGTGTGTGTGTGTGTGTGTGTGTGTGTGTGTGTGTGTGTGTGTGTGTGTGTGTGTGTGTGTGTGTGTGTTAATCATTAAAAGATTGTGATCTGGATAAAACACCCACGCAATCTCATTCCTAAATGACAACGATTGTCCTGCCGCTGAGCCAGAGAGAGCAGTTATCGTACAGTAGGAATGAAACCGCTTTATAAACTGTCTTTTCAACCACAGTTTCGTTATTTCTGTGTTACAAATATTCATATTATCACAGAAGTAGCCTACTGGGATAAAAGCTTATTGTTTGGACACTGATGTCTACGGTAGCGCAAATAGAGCAAGTCACCTTTTGAAAGTAACTTGGTGCTATAACGATTGTCATTTCATAGTTACACCAGTAGGTGGCAACAAGTGACTGTTAAAATGTATTTGTCATTGAATCATTCATTCAAGAGATTCGGTCGAAACAAGTGAAGTCTTTATGAGTGAGTCACTGAATATCTTTTTTCAATTTTCAATAAAACCTTTGTTTTATAATTCATTCAGATTAATTAAACATTTTAAATAGACTGCAGCGATTAAAGCAGCACTAGGTAGGTTTTGCTCTCGGGGTCCCACTACAGTTGGGAAACAGTATTGTCCTGTCGTAAACTCTGTCATCCTACATCAGGGGATGCATCGCACGTGCATTTGTTGACATGACAACTATGATAGCCCTGAACACTGCAGGAGGAGTTCACATGCAGGTGTTCTGCTTGCGTCCGTGTGAAATGTCTTCATCCCAGGTACAGTGGCCTATGTTTCAGCATGTCATATGAATATCATTTCATGGGTTTTATTTTTTTTTTCAAAAGCCAAATGATTGCGATGCTCACGTTTACAAGCCAGCGACATTATAGTAGTCTAGTCTATTGGTTACCGTTTTACAGAATCTATATGATACTTCAATTCAATGTTTGAGTGGTAGGTAATAACCATATATCGTCAATATAATATATTGACCTCCTTCAGCTCACGCCAACGAGCAAACGCTGGCCCAATGTTGATCCTCGTCCTGCCTTTAATACGATCACTTTCTCGTTTCCTCTTTTTGCATTCCTCTGACAAAACCTTTGCTTTCTTCTTTTTCTGTGATGCCTCGGCCATGACTATAACATCCTTCAAACTATAAAAAGGATAGTTGGGCTCGCACGTCCGAATTTAAGGAAGTGGGGGTAATGGTGGAAGTGACGTATATGCTGTAAAGCAGTCGAATTTTGTAGTTCTTTTTTTTCTCGGGTTACTACCCGAAACCCGAAGTTTAAAAGTATGATTAAAAACGATACAGACCCCGTCAGGCTATGGCAGACGTGTCATTCAACCTAATGTAAGTCGATGTATCATCACAAGAGTCTTGAAAATATATTATGAAGGTTGAAAAGTTACCTAGTGCTGCTTTAACATTTTGTCCAACCTCTTTTTTTGCTTGGTTATCTGACTCAATCAAGACTCAACTGCAATCTTTTGTCATGCTTTCAAATTGTTCATTGTTCATATAACTTTCCCTCTGCTCTAGTTTGAATATGCGGAAACACAAATGAGAATTGAGAGCCGCGACCTAATGAAACTTTTATGAATAACAAATAAATTGTGGTATTTTCCTCACACAAAGCAATTTTATGGCTTCAAACGACTGAAAACATATATCAAAAATATCATAAGTCATATGGACTACATTTATGGTGATTTTGTACTTTTTTAGAGGTTAATAGCCATGGTCACCATCTAGTACCTCTAGTAAATTACATGTTATTTTGTTCAGTTGTCTTTTCAGAATCGTGATCTCTGTTTGAAAGAATCATGCAGCTCGTGTGTGTGTTAGCTCACCATAATGTTACTTGTTAGGAGCTTGAACTAAATATTAGATGAGCTTTTGGTTTGTATTGATTTTATATGTGGATGTACATTTTTGCAACCTTAAAGTTAAAACATGTCTAATTGTATGTATACACAGTTGTGGCCAAAAGTTCATTTACATCTTCACTCTTTATCCACATATTATTAAAAATGCATATTGCATTTGTGCTTGGAGTCAATTGTTTTATTTGCGATACTGCAATGAATACGCCAAAATGTGTAGACATAATTTTGGCCAGGCTGTCATACATAAAAATTATGATCCCATGCAAAAACAAGAGAGAACTAATTAAATAGTATTTACTGAATATATTGTAGTTCATGTAGGGGAAAGTGGGGTGAGTTGTGCCAGTTTTTACTCAAAGTGACTTTAAATTGAGACCATGACAGTAATGTCTTCAACTTAAGAATGTACATATATTTCAGGATGTGGTGCATCCCTGAGAACAATAACTTTGGATCTGAAATAAATCGTTTCAGAAATATAGCTTTTGGGAAAAAAAAGTGGTCTCGTGGCACAACTTGCCCCTGGTGAGGGTTAAGTTGTGCCTTTGGGGAGAATACATTGGGGTAAATTGATTTCTGAAGTAAGACAGAACATTTTAATGTTATGAACTGTAATGCTATATGAAAGCAAGACAAATTCAATACAAAATTACTCATTTAAGGTTTATTTAGATATTGTCACCCTATTAAACTGTTGCAAAAAGTCATATTTTGTAGTTTTTGGGAAAACACAAAAAACTTAAATACACAATATATGATAATTGTGAATCATTTCAGGCAAAAAGACACAAATCACCCCACTCTCCCCTATGCTTTTTCCTGTGTGCTTTTTTTATATAAAAAAAAAAATACTAATTCTAATTTTTTGGTTTTTAATCAAACTTGAAAGATCATTAAAAACAAATATCCCCTCTGAGTACACTGTCAGAAAAAAAGGTACATTGCTGTCACTGGGGCGGTACCCTAAGGTACAAAACCAAAAAGGTACTAATATGTACCTTTAAGGTTTTAATATGTACCTTTAAGGTACTAATATGCACTCTTAAAGTACTGATATGTACCTTTTGAGGTACTAATATGTACCTTTTAGGGGTGAGTAAGGTACAAAGATGTACCTTTTCACTTTTGTACCTTAGGGTACCGCCCCAGTGACAGCAATGTACCTTTTTTTCTGAGAGTGTATCACTTTATTATAATATTATATTATTATATAATATAATATTATTGTATTATAATACACTTTATTAGTATTACACTACTACTGTAATATATACTACTAGTACGACTACAACTAATAATAATAGTGATGAGGTCACATAACAGGGTTGAAAATATTTTATCACTGCTTATCTGCCAACTTGCACATGCAAAATCACATGACTCACTCTGGGCTGCTTACATAAAGAAGGTGTGATTGAAGAATTACTAGGATCACAGTCCCGCTCCATGAATGTTGTGCCCTTGAGCATGTTTTAAGTCTACAGTCTTGACGGTTTGCCAATATGTTTTCTAAATACACTATGCAAGAAAAAGCTTGTGATTTACATTGGCGGAGTTGATTGATAGGGCCTGAATGTTGCAGAGAGAGCATTGTGCCGAAGTTGCACTCCTGGTGCCTTTCCCATCTGGAGCATTTATATTTTTTATGTTCCTCATCTTTGATGTTCACTCGCATCTCCATCTTATGATTCATCTGATGTATAAAGGATAGTTAAGGATAATCCCTGGAGCTTAGAGAACATACGTTAGTCTGTTTCAAAGAAAACAGACATAAATTTGATCTTTTATTGATTTATTTATTTATTTATTTTCCATTGGTCAGCTATCTCAAAACTAAGCCTTTCCTCTAGAGCCAATGTTTTTAGCCTAAATACAGCATTTCTGTGAAAAAAATAGCAGCAACTCAGTGCATTTAGACATGTAGACATGGTCAAGACGATCTGCTGAAGTTCAAACTGAGCATCAAAACTGGGAAGAAAGATGATTTGAGTGTCTTTGAACATGGCATGGTTGTTGGTGCCAGGCAGGCTTGTCTTGAGTATTTTGTAAACTGTTGTTCTACTGGGATTTTCACACACAAACATGTCTAGAGTTTACAGAGAATGGTCCAAAAAAGAGAATATATCCAGTGAGTGTGTAAGGGTCCATCCGTTAGCTCAAAAAACGGATTCTAACGGCTTGGTCAAAAGGAATTCTGCGTGTAAGCCTTTTCAGCATTTTGGTGAAATTCTCTTAATTTATTGATATCTAATTTTAAATCTGACTCCATGAATAATTTGATCTGACTCCAATTTTATGTTACTCCATAAAGTGTGTTACGTTTAGAGTTTATCAGCCGATCTTAAGATTAGTTGCGATTTTAATTTAGATTGTTGATTTTTCTTAGTATCACTTATTTTCAAATATTCGTTCCACCATGGGACCCGGAGTCGCACAGAGGCTAAGCGTCTGGTTTCGCTTATCTCACGAACACAGATTAGTCAGTTCTGATATTACAGAGGATTGCAGGGTGAACTATCTTACCTCTAAGTGAGTCACACATGTTTACTCATAACAAAAAGTGTAATTTTAGTGATAGTCACGAAAACTGCAACTTATAATAACAGTGGCAGTCAGAAATCAGGTTTCCCCACATGCTTGGCTCGATGCTCCCGTCATGGGGTTCCCAGTATGATCTGCCCTGGCAGAAAGATCTGCGGTAGCATGTCTGCATGTGACACTACTAAAATAATGATTTCAGAAAGATACAGAATAAATCAAGATTAACATTTATTTTGGCCAGACAAGAAAAAAATGAAGCAAGAATCCATGGTACACAACTGATCAGCGTAAAAACATAAACACAATCGCAAAGTAATATGAAAATAATTTCAAAGAGTCATCGTGTCTGGCACAACACATGCAGTGTGTGTGAGTGTCTCAAAGACACAGCACCACATGGGGGTTCTGGCTACAGAATGTTTCGTAAATGGTAGCTCTGTTACCCTTCCTTATATACTCCAACTAGAACGAAAGGGTTGTAAATATTTGCAAGACAAACACCTGGTTTTGGGGGAGAGGATCAGATATCTTTGAAGAGACCACTCAAAAGGGAGAACAGAATTCTCATTATCTTTCTAGTACTACTAGTGACTGCATTAAAACTGAGACCATTTTACCATTCGCACCGAGACCTTTAAAAGGACACCAAACATGAAAGGGATAAAACAATAGATTTACAAGATACATCATCATTGGTAGATCTGCATTTGGTGACTTGAACCAGGGCAAAGAGAGGGCAAAATGGGGAGGGGGGAAAAGGGTGATGTCCCACAGTTTCTGTGAGATCTTCTTAATCTCAAGATTAGTGACTTTTATTGTTCTATTGTTGGGGTTTGGATCTCAGCTTTTGTCTTAGCAGCAAAACCGATCCTTACAAGTGGCAGTGGCCGAAAATGCCTTGTTGTTGCCAGAGGTCAGAAGAGAATGGCAAGACTGGTTCGAGCTGATAGAAAGGCAACAGTACCTCAAATAACCACTCGTTACAACCGAGGTCTGCAGAAAAGCATCTCTGAGAGCACAACCTGTTGAACCTTGAAGCAGATGGGCTACAGCAGCAGAAGAGCACACTGTGCCACTCTTGTCAGCTAAGAACAGGAAATTGAGGGTACAATTTGCACAGGCTCACAAAAATTTGACAATACAAGATTGGAAAAACGTTGCCTGGTTTGATGAGTCTTGATTTCTGCTGCAACATTTAGATGGTAAGATTTAAATTTGGCGTAAAGAAAAGGAAAGCATGGATCCATCCTGCCTTGTGTCAATGGATCAGGCTACAGAAAATATGCACCACACCATTACACCGCCTGTAATGGTGTGGTGCATATGTTCTGTTCTTTCCGCCCTCCTACGTACTTCCGCTCAATTTTCATTTTCCTTCACTACTCCGTCTGGGATTGAGGTATATTCTCTGGTTTTCTCTGGTCAAATCAGCGAACGGAAGGAGTGGCTGAGAACGATGACGTTGATGTTGTGCGCTAGTTTGAGATGACGTGTCATGACCAAGCCTTAGCGATTGGTTATGGTAGATCCAGAGTGGCTCTGGGCAGATCCAATAGTTTTAAACTTCAACAAAGTATCCGCCTTCAAGGAAGTTAACTCTTGTCAATAAAGAGGGGCCAGATTCTCTGTACAAATGAAATGTACGAAAGTCTGGTAGGACCAGGCTAGTTCTTTAGTACCAATTGTGCATCTTTTAAACACCACAGCCTACCTGAGGATTGTTGCTGACCATGTCCATCCCTTTATGACCACAATGTACACATCTTCTGATGACTACTTCCAGCAGGATAATGTGCCATTCCGCAAAGCTCAAATCATCTCAAACTGTTTTTTGAACATGACACAGTTCACTATACTCAAATGGCCTCACTGTCACCAGATCTCAATCCAATAGAGGCTATGTGCGTGACGTCACCGTCGTCCGGATTGACTGCGGTTACGCCCACTGAGTGGCAAAATGACTGAGAGGCAGTATTGGTTTTCAGCATGAATGCTGCGAAAAACACAAAACGCATCTAAAACAGGTAAGAGCTTTGAGATTGACTGTACAAACAGATTTGACAAGAAATCCAAGGTATATTTTTACAGACTGACGAAAGCTACAGAAAAGAAAAGCAAATGGATCCCTGCAGTGTCAGGACTCCTGGGTGATTTAGTGTGTGTATGTATTTTCTTACCTGTTGGTGGCGGTTCCTCGCGGGTTCACTAGCTCCTCCCACTCATTTTGGTAATTGTTCACCTGTCGTGTCTCATCAGCTATTTTCTTTTTAGAGCACGTTGTCCTGTCTCTCGTCGTGTGCTCATTGTCTGGGTTGGTCTCAGTCACGTTGTCCAAGTCCAGTCGGTAGATCTTTCTGTTCATCTTCAGTTCTTCAGTTTCGGTTGCAGGCATCTGGAGGCTCGTCTTTGCCCAGAGTTCACACGCCTGTGGATGAACGTGAACTTGACTTCGAGTGAACTGTGCTCTGTGTTTCTGGTATTACTGGTACGCTTTGTCTTCAGGCGAGATCCAGTATCATCCAGGTTCCGGTGAGCTGCCTTTTCTGTCGGGCGTTGTTTTGCCTTCTGTCCAGTGTTCAGACTATCTCGTCTGTCATCTATTGTGTGAGGATTCTTCCCGGTCACTGACCAGAGTGGATTACTTCGTGGGACGCCGCGTGTGGTCTCTGTTCCGTGGACTGTGATTTTTGTGCTTCATCTGACCCTCTCTTTATTCCTTCTAAATAAACATTGTGAACTTGCATTTGACTCCGAGACTCCTTGTGACATGCAGTTCACAGAAACTATATGGCAGGCAGCGAAACAACATGGATTTGCACTTGTCTCAATACGTTTAATTTTGGGGTAAAATTATACCCTATTGTATTGTTATATATTGTATCGACAACTCATCAATTAAATATTTAGCATTGTATATTCTGCCTAATTTGAAGTTTTTTAAATAAACACTGAAAAAAACGATACATGTTTTAGGGTTGGACGATATGATGATATATATACACCTATATTATATAGAGCGTTCACAGGCAAATTTGCTTTATGTATATCTTGTCTGCATGTTAATAGCCATGGATCACTGGATCTTTGGTAAGTTGTGAGGAACACTTATATCGAGTCCAACCTTCAATTTCAACAGAAAATCATTTGTTTTACTCATGTTTTTGCAGTTTCCCCTATTAACTCCAGTCATGATGCAGCTCTTTAGCCACTCAGTCCCGGCTGAGGGGGCGTGTTCTGGCGGGAAAGTGACGTCAATGCATACCCTCTATAGAGCACGTGGGATGTGGTGGAACGGGTGTTTTGCATCATGGATGTGCAACCGACAAATCTGCAGCAACTGCATAATGCTATCATGTCAATATGGACCAAAATCTCTAAGGAATGTTTCCAGCACCTTATTAAATCTATGCCATTAAGAATTAAGGCAATTTTGAAAGCAAAAGGGTACTTGACATTCAAAAGTTTGAGATTGGTACGATTTTTTTATGTTTCTGAAAGAAGTCTATGTTCATCAAGACTGTGTTTATTTGATTAAAAATACAGTAAAAACTCTAATATTGTGAAAAATTACCATTTAAAATAAGTGTTTTATATTTCTATACTTTTTAAAAGTGCAAATGCAAAATAAAAAATAATGCAAAAAAGGCATCCTTGCTAAATAAACATATTAATTTCTTTCGAAAAAAATATCTTACCCCGATTTTGTATTGTAAAATGCGGTTACAATTTATACTGAAATGGTTCTTGCTCTCATTAATTTTGACTATTCCTTCTCAGTTCTCTATCATTGAAACATGGGTTTAAGACACAAATATGTGAAGAAAAAAAAATCTGCCAGTTTTCTTGAAGCCTTTCTGTAGCGAGACAAATGGGAAAAGATAAGTGTCTTCCTCTCTTTTGTTGACCAGAACAAACAAAACATATAATCCATTGATCCGTTGTCGGATTTTAACCAGCACCACTTATCAGGTGTGATTTTAAAGAACAAAGCTACACTGGGATAGTGTAGTATTTTAACAGTAACAGAGATGCATTCACAGTACATTGAAGCCAAAGAGTGGCATCCAAAAAGAAGAACAGAAAGGGAACACGTTGAGAGGAACAAAGAGAGGAAAAGATATGAGATTTAGAGCAATTTCATTGAGTGCACTGCTATGGTGGCTATGACAGTTATGAGATTGTATCTAAAGCAATAACTCAACAAGTGCTAATAACACATAGCCATGCTATTTCCCATAAGTCACTGCTCGCATAACGCCAATGGCATAGTGCTGTTCAACTCCCAGATAAAATTGCATCATTTCAACTACTAATGCTGATGACAATTCTTGTCTTTCTCACCTTCGTTGTGAAATATGAGTTACTGATGGCATACTAGGACAACCAAGATGATTTTAAAAGTTTAAAAAGTTTGAGTGCTGCAGTCTTGATCTATAATATAATATTGTACTACCTTCAAAGACACATAGAATTGTGACTTAATTATAAGGAAGCGTGGAAGTGAAAAGTAATAATACATCCCTGAAATCCCTAAATTGGGTTGCTGGTCTTAGCTGGCTTAAGCTGGTCTCCTAGTTTAACCAGCTGGTCAAAATAGGAGACAGCTATAATTGAAT